>CM075354.1:71567500-72890357 GCA_037693485.1 Kitagawia praeruptora
TCTTCATCATAGGAGTAGCGAAGGAGCTTCCAACTTTGGAACCTTCAACTGTTTCAACGGTAACCCGTAATGATTATTCACATGCAATGTTGGTGACTAGAACCCTGCCCTTCGAGATTGCAATATTCATCTAAGATCTTCCACTGTGACATCTCGTCTTGGTAGCCCCACCTTGGGATACCCATCCAGGATGCTTCATCCTGGAAACCCCATCCTGGGATCCTCACTCTAGATGTTTTAATCTGGAAGCCCCATCCTAGGATCCCATCTTGGATGTTTCGTCCTTGAAGCTCCACCGTGGATGCCCTAGGTTCAGCAGAACCTTCATCCTGGAAGCTCTTTTGGTTCAGGAACCTTGTCTGGTGTAGAAAGTATTAAAGCTTCCGTCTTGGAACCCCAATATTCAGGAACCATTTTTGGAGTAGGAATCTGCTCATCTTCTAAAATCTGCTTAGCTTTGAAAGCTGATCCTACAAAACTTTGTGAACTCTACCAACAGGAACCTTAAAAATTTAATAATTAGGTTGGTTGGTTTATAAACTAATTGTTATCTAGTTTTATGAATGTATGCATATTTCATATGGTAAGGTTATCTTATTATTAGCCTTAGATGTGTGTTAATAGCATCTATATCCGTCACTAGGTAACCTCTTTCTATCACTTAACGTTTAAAGTGCATGGGTTACTATCTAACGCATAAGCAACTTAGTAAAATCTGTTTAGACATTAGGCCTACCATTCAAATTCTAGTACGCTTAAGCAGTTATATTCAGGCTAAAGCATTCTAGCTAAGCCTAAATCTGATTATTAGGGGCTAACCATTTACTTAGTGTCGTAGTGAATGGTTTCCTAAGTAAGCGAGGTGTTCGAAGTTTAATAGGATTGTGTACTATGAAGAGAATACTACTCTACAAGTAAAAATGATAATCAAGTTAGGCTTCCATACAGGAGGTAACCTTTGCAAGTCATAAGGTATGCATATGAGTTCTTTAACTAAACATCAGTGGATAAGGTAATTCTTTTAATAGCAAGCTTGGAAGAGTAATAGAGTGTATGAGCATTACCATAATTCAAAGGGGGTGAGTTTAGTCTTCACATACCCGTGTAGGTTGCTCAAAAGCATATGGGGTTGCATGTACCTTATCCCTTAAGGTTACAACTTCCACCTTAGGGGCTTCCGTTGCGGGAGCTGGTCACCCGGAAGCCTAATTCTGGGAGCCCCATTCTGGGAGCCTTGTTTGTGGAAGCCTTACACCGGTAGCTCATCCTGGAAGCGTCTATTCCAGGAAGCCTTATCCTTAGTCCGCGTGGTTGCCACCCTGGGTGGAGGGGTACCGTCCGATAACCCTATAGTTCCTGGAAGCCCGCAGTATGGAAGCCTGGCTCTGGGAGCCTTACTGGCGGTAACCCATTACTGGTAGCCTGGGTGCCGGAAGCTCAGCCTGGGAGCCTTCATTCTGGGAGCCCCAATTATTTTATGAATCGGGTGTGATAATGCCATGTAAGCCATTCCTGCAAGGCTACATTAGTAAAATCTTTGATAATCCATACGAGTTAACTCTTGTAACCATGTAGGTTAGTGATTAAAAGATCGATGTATGCCAATCACGGTTCCATACATGATTAATAACAAAGGAAGCCATGTATGCCAATCGGGGTTCCATACATTACTAAAAAGGAAGGGATCCAGGTGTGCCGATCAGGGTACCACACAAGCCCGAAAAATGAAGGGATCCATGTATGCCGATCAGGGTTCAATACATGTCCAAATAACCAAGTAAGCCATGTGAACCAGTCAAGGTTCCATACATGTCTGGTAATAGAGAGATCCATGTGTGCCGATCAGGGTTCCACTCAAGCCCAAATAATGAAGGGATTCATGTATGCCGATCAGGGTTCCATACATGCCCAAATAACCAAGTAAGCCATGTGAACCAGTCAAGGTTCCATACATGTTTGGTAATAGAGGGATCTAGGTGTGCCGATCAGGGTTCCACACCTGCCCGAAAAATGAAGGGATCCATGTATGTCGATCAGGGTTCCATACATGCCCTAATGACCAAGTAAGCTATGTGAGCCAGTCAAGGTTCCACACATGTCTGGTAATAAAGGGATCCATGTGTGCCGATCAGGGTTCCACATAAGCCCAAATAATGAAGGGATCCATGTATGCCGATCAGGGTTCCATACATGCTCAAATAACCAAGTAAGCCATGTGAACCAGTCAAGGTTCCATACATGTCTGGTAATAGAGGGATCCATGTGTGCCGATCAGGGTTCCACACCTGCCCGAATAGTGACGGAAAGCTATGTGTGCCAAGTAAGGTTCCACACGTACACTAAAAGTTGAATAAAGTTTAAAATTCTGTTAATTTCAGCATGCTACGGAGGGATGTACATCCACTACCCCCTAGTTCTGGATGGTAGCCTGGCTGACATATGGAACTATGTTTGTGGGGCTTCCATGCCCTGCTTTCCAATTAATCATAAGTCAACAAATGTATAAGGAAACAGTCGACTTCTCCTTTTACTGAAAATCAAAGAATACGATTACATCAAACTACATCCAGGGGATATGTGCATCCATTACCCCCCAGGCATCTGGTTCAACTCTATTTTTGATATTTTCACTTCTTTCCTTAGAAGGTTTGAATCTATACCCGGGAAGTAGGGTATTGTATCATAACTTGTTGTAGCTCTTGTCAGGTTCACGAACCTCAATTCGGAAGCCACATTTCTTTTCATCGTTAGGAGGCCTACGCCCATTTTCTTCTTGATAGGAAGCCTCCTTTCATTAATTTTTGATCGGCTGTTCTCGTGAGCATCTTCATGTAGACCCTTAATTGGGCATTTTAGATTTTCTCCATTTCTCATGTGGGAGGCTGCCATCCATATTTTTCAGGGGGAAGCCATCCCTTTCCCATAGCAACCTCTTTGAAAGGTTCTTTTTTGATTAGGAGGCCTTTTTAGATGCCTCCGGTTTCCTTGCATACTTTCAGGATAACCTTCCATTCTACACTTACCAGATAGTTGGTAGCCCTAATATGTGGCAACCTAGGTGGCATGCCATACGTGGGCCTCATATCGCTTCCTTTTTGGTAGAGAGATCATTGGTATCCCTTTAATATTCTGGTGGCAGCTTTCCAGAACTTAGTTTGCTTCCATAATTCTTTCCCTAAGATATCTCATGATTTGAGCTTCAACTGTTGGAAAGGCTTCCCATAGGAGCATCTTGTGAGGAAATTTCTGGTTCATAACGTTTTGGGAGCCTGAGACGGCCATGACATATTAGCCTTCTTTATTTGGTAGCATCTAGCATAGCCATCCTTGCCATTCTCATGAGGCTTCTGGTCAGGCTGCAATCATGATTGTATTTTCGGGAGCTGCAATAATATTTGGTTACCCCATTAGCATTCTTGGCATTGGCACCTCCATTAGCTCATCTTAAGGGCTTACATGCCTTTTCTTTTTGGTGAGAGGCTTGGTAGTGCTCTTCAAGATTATATTAGCGACTTTTTTTAGGCAACCATTCTTATTTTGGACGGGAAGCCTCGTGATCAAATGACAATTGAGGCTACCACTCACTTTTCTTTTATAGCCGGTAACCCTTTCACAGAATTATAGGATATACCTTAATTCAGCTTTCCTAAAAATCATATTTGAGGACCTTCTCATCGTCTGAGTTGTTACCTTTTAGCAACGTGGTTGGTAGGTTGCTCATTTTCTGCATGGCATTTTTGTTCCGGGATGCTGATCAGTTGCACCGGAAGCCCTGTCTTTGCTTCAGCAGTTTTATTGGTGGTGCTACCCCCCGAACGAGTTGGACACTATGAGTGCACATCTTCTTTTTACTGACTTTGTTATCCACGTGCTTAGAACATCGTCATCAATTCTTTTTTTTTATTATTATTATTGATCTTATTTGTCAATTGTATCAGGCATTTTGCTTTTGAAGACATGGAATAGGAATCTGCTTCCAGCTTTATAGATATTCAACTGGTAGAACATTTTGCTGCTATCAAGGGTGGTTCACATGCGCTACCCCCGAGTGTCTACGAATGACAAGATTCACGGTAACTGAGTTTAAAGTTACATAGCTACAACTAATAAGTTGAATTCCACTGAGTCTATGCCCGAAAGAGGCCTTCCATTGGGGCTTCCTGATGGGTGGTAATTTAGGGTGTCTTCCTTGGGACCCCAATCCAATCATGTGGCTGGTCAGTCTGGCTCCTTGGTGTTTTGTATTCGGGGCTACCGGATCCAGGGCTTTCAAATTTTAGGGCTTCCGGATCCAGGGCTTCCGGATCTAGGGCTACCGGATCCAGGGCTACCAAATCCAGGGCTACCGGATCCAGGGCTACCGGATCCAGGGCTACCAAATCCAGGGCTACCAGATTCAGGGCTACCGGATCCAGGGCTACCGGATCCAGGGCTTCTGAATCCAGGGCTACCGGATTCAGGGCTTCCGAATCTAGGGCTACCGGATCTAGGGCTTCCGAATCGAAAGCTTGGAGGAGATCAAGTTCAGGGATACCGAATTTCAGGACTACCGAATCCAGGGCTACCGGATCCAGGGCTACCATGATGCCTTCCACCGTGTAAGTATTGAGGTTTGGGCACCCCCGCATGCTTCTCTTCTTTGGAGCTAGCCCCTTTATTATTACCATCTGTAGCCTCTTTGCAAGGGCTTCTGGGATAGTAACCCATTTCAGATTCTCGGATTTTCCCGACCTTAGTATGATCAGTTCTGTTCTCCTCGGGTGCCTCCAATGCTGAGGCAACAAATTCACGTAGATATCCTTTTCTGACCAGCTTCTCGATATAATCCCTAAGGTGGCCACAAATAGAAGTCTCGTGCCCATAAGCACCATGGAATGCACATTATTTCTCAGGGTATGGCCCGCTTAGCCGGTTCTGTTGAGGAGGCAATTTGAAGGATTGCATCTTCATCGCCTCGTAGATGTGTTCGATAGGGTCCTTTAAAGGAGTGTACCTTTTGAACCTATAATAAGAGTTCTTTGATAGGGCTTGGCTTCCACGTTTTGCCTTAGTTGTGATAGAGCTCATATCTGTAGGGGTAAACCAATTATCTGTTTTGGGGTTCCTCCCACAGGGAATTGCATCTCCCCGAATTCTTTTTGTAGGGGTTCCATCTTCGGTGTTGGAAGCCTGGTTTCGCTTTCCCAAGCATCCACTTCCTGGTCCTGTACCCCCAAAGGCCTTTACAAGCCCCTTATTGAACCTTCCTTACTTCTCTTTTGTCTTTGCCAAAGAGCATACATCAGACAGAGTTTTTGGTTCATGTTTTTGAAGTTCCCTCAGAAATCGGCTATTCGGCTTGATTCCTGCCATAAGGAAGCCTCGGAACATTTCTTCGAGTGTCTTCTTCATCTTGGAAACTTCACTGTTGAATCGATGGATATGCGCTATTAAAGATTCACCATTCCTTTGTTTAATACTTGCTAGTGCTTCTTCAATTGGCATGAATATTGCGAGAGCCAGAAAGCGTGTTACGAATTGCTCTCCCATCTGTTCCCATGATTCCGGATATTTCACTGGAAGCTGCTCAAACCACAAGCGAGCATTTCCACTAAGGGTTGCAGCCAACAGCTTGCACTTGGCGGATTCCTCCACATGATTTGCCTCCATTCTTGCATTAAAACGAGGTAGGTACTCTACCGAGTCACCATCATATTCGGGGATGCCACTCACTGCACAGAACTTAGGGAGTGGTGGCTCACCTGTACCCTTTGCTTTGTTCAGCCTTTCAATAATAAACAGGTCTGGTGACCCATTGGAGGGTATATATTCTTCATCCATAGGGTCCAGATTCATTTCCCACTTGCCTCCAGGCTCGCAGGTGCTTTGGAAGCCTAACTCAAGCGCCATCTCTCCTGCTTTAGGGCTTCCAGAAGGTAGGAGCTTTTTTTCATCACTGATATGACCATATATCGGGGGTTCATCCTTTCCTTGGTATTCATCGGTTTCCAGCGGGAGCCCTTCATGCTGATGCATTGGTACCCCTAGGCGGGATACCTGGTGGAAGCCCCATTGGCTTCTTGATTGCATTCGTCTTTTAGGGTCTTTCAAGGCTCTCATCTGAGATATTTTCCGACTACTTCTTTCAGGGGAAATTTCGCCCATTCTTTCATGATGATGCCATGGTACCCCTAGGCGGGATCCCTGGTGGAAGCCCCCTTGGCAACCTAATTGCATTGGTCCTCGAAGGTCCTTTTGAGCCCCCATATGAGATCTCTTCAGATTTCTTCTTTCAGGGGAAAATTTCACCCATTCTTTCATGATGATGCCATGGTACCCCTAGGCGGGATCTCTGGTGGAAGCCCCCTTGGCACCCCGAAATAGCAACAATGATGCCACTATTGATCATCTCATATTTTAACGGAATTTCATATCCCTGCATATCATCTCGAAAAATATCTCCAAGCCCTTCTTCATGCGAGTTTTGTCCGGGAATCATTTCTTGTTCATCTCGTTTTGACAATGGACTAAGCTCCATTTCGCACTCTTTCTTCAATTCAGAAGCTCTTTCAAGGGAGTCCAATTTTTCTCCCATTCGTTTGATGCGCTGGTACATGTCATCGATGGTGACAATATGTTCTTTATCACCATTTTCTTTATCGAGACCGTTAGACGACGTTTTGTCATTGCCAGAGCGGTAGAACATCTTTTCCTCCAAAAGACGATAATTTTAAGAGGCCCCTCCTTCTAGCGCCAATTGTTGTGGGAGGATTTTTGCACAACTACGTGGAGGCCGTTGCTGGAATAGCGCCGTTAAATATGGAATCGCCCAACTGCCTAGAAAGGCTCACAGTCGGAGATTTATGGCTAGCCGCCGGGAAGGCTCACGGCTAGGGGTTACCGAAGAACACGGGAAGGTGTTTTGGTGATGATTGAGGCTGAATCTACGGGAATTAGAGCTCAAGGACCGAATGTTGGCCTACCAAGAACCCTAATTATGATAGTGAACGTGCACCGGAGTATACTTGCTCTTAGTATCAACATGCGTTTTGAGAAGAGACCCCGTAAACTCCCTACATACCACTATTTATAGTGGATCAAGCCCGTATGTAGTTCTTGATTGATATGTTCGGTTGTTTGTGATGAGTTATCTCATTTATGATGAGATAATGACTCATATTTACGTATATCAACTGATTGTGATATAGTTATCAGGTTTCCAAGTCATATCAGGACTGTTGGAAGCCTATCCATTGATGTTTATCTCAAGAATGAAGGATTTATCATGTAATTATGATGTATAGCTATCACCCCAGCGGAGTCTAGTCTTCTTATCGAGATGAGCATGAGCGGTATCCTCGAATAACTGGATAATTATCCATTTAGAGGTGTATTTCAGCTATAGAGGTGTGCTCCTAAAAAGTAGGAGGTCTATCTTATCCAATCTGGCGGCCTTATCAGGCTTCCGGGGGAAGCTGGGGGTACCACCGGTAGCCTGACTCCGGTAGCCTCTCTGGTAGCCAAAGTATGGAAGCCATACTGGAAGCCCTATCTGATGGTTGTCCTAGTTTGAATCTGTGTTTCTGTCAGGCTTTAGGGGAAGCTGGGGGTTCCGGCGGTAGCCCCTCTGGTAGGATATTTGGGAAGCCTGCTTTCCGGGAGCCTTGTCATCTAGGAGCCCTGTTATCCGGGAACCCTGTTATCAGTCTTCATGGGTACCCTGGAAGCCCTCTAAAACAACCTCTTTCCTTGTGGATTGGACCTAAAACTCATAACGAACCTAAATCTGATCCATGCGAGATTTTGGTCACAACAATAATAATAATAATAAAAGTTATTATATAAAGAGATCCAAGGTTCGATTCCCGCCAACAACATATTAATTGATATTTAATATTAAAAATTAGTATATACATTCGTCAAAAAAAAGCATATACAAAGATATAAGGTCCAAATTTTTCCAATAACATATTTATGTTAATATTTATAATATTATATTACATTATAAATAAATTATAAAAAATTAAAAGTAACCCGTATTTTGTACGAGTTATAGCTAATATTTCTAAATTGGATAATAAGAATATGAAAAACAGAACAAAATACTAGAGACATCACAAATGAAATGCAATAAATATTATGGCATACAAAAATGATAAAATTTTAAACACAAAAATCTAAGAAAATTAATAAACAACTCAAGTGTTAGTATTCTGACTCGATTTTGGAATATATATATATATATTACGAGTACTTATATAACCATATTTTTTATGCAACTTTCACATCGATATTATAAATAAATATGGAACTAACAAATATTAAAATGGAACTTGAATATTTATAATTATTATAACGGAAGCAAGAAAAATTATAATAAACGTAAAGGAAGAACATAAATAGGTAGAAGAGAAAAGTTTTATTGATTTTGAGGATACAGATTACAGCACACATCTACATATTCAGATCTAGATTATCAATTCAGATTACCAATTCTGATTTAGGTTATGACCTAGAGAGTATATATATATATATTCTATAGGCGGTTACAGAAAAGCCCAGAAAAATAGGCCCAAACCAGATTGTGGAGTCTGTGTCAGGCTCAAGGGCTTGAGCAGTAAGCTAAAGGCCTTGACCTTAACAGATGCGATTCTAAAGGCCTTGAGTTTAGGCTCAAGACATTGACTACGAGATTTTCAGCAACAAAACAGATAACTCAAGTTACCCGAAGTCCCAGCGTTTGGGGCTTTACAGATTCAAAGAATATTCTAACAAATCTCCACATTGACTTGAATCCTCTCACAAATAACAGATGTACCAAATGCACCATAATAATGCTAGATGTACCAGAAAAAACTCTTCTGCCTCAGATTTTTCCCTTAAAGGGCAATCAATAACTCCTAACATTTAGCAAGTCCAAACAATGTTGAAACTTGCTATGTGGAACCGGCTTGGTGAGCATATTAGATGGGTTATCAGCAATACCCACTTTGCTCACCTTAATTCTCTTCTCACTTCTTAGAAAATGATATCTTACATCTATGTGCTTAGTTCTCTCATGATGGACTTGATCCTTAGCTAAACAGGTTGCACTAAGACTCTCACAATACACTGTAGCCTAATCATGATGTAGACCCAAATCACTGACCAATCTTTTCAACCAGATTCCTTCTTTTGCTGCTTCTGTCAATGCCATGTACTCTGCTTCTATAGTAGACAAAGTCACCGTAGGTTGCAGAGTAGCTTTCCAACTGACAATTGAACACCTAGAGTGAAAGCATAACCAGTCATAGATCATCTACTGTCAACATCTCCAGCATAATCAGAGTCTGAAAACCCTGTCACCAAACACTCTGTATAACCACCATAAATGACCAACATCAGACGTACCTTTTAAGTACCGAATAATCCTCTTCACAACTTGTCAATGCTCCTTGCCTGGTTCACTCATAAACCTACTAACAACACTGACAGACTGTGCAAGATCAGGTCTAGTACAGACAATTGCATACATCAAGCTTCCTACTACACTAGCATAGGGAACTCGAGACATGTACTCATTTTCCTCAGCAGACTTAGGTGCAAAAGCAACAGACAGATGTGCATTTGCAGCACTAGGAGTATTTATGGGCTTTGTTGTAGACATGCCAAATCTTGACAAAATCTTCTGAATGTATCCCTTCTGTGATAAGAAGAGATTTCTTTTGCTTTTATCCCTATAAATCTCCATTCCCAGATTTTTCCGAGTCGTACCCAAATCTTTCAACTTCTGAACATCAGACTTGCTCTCTGCAACTATCAACATATCATCTACATACAGGACCAGATAAATCGAAGAACCATTTGCTGCCTTACTATAGTAAACACAACAATCATACGGACTCCTGGTATAGCCAATACATATCATATAGATGTCGAATCTCTTGTACCATTTCCTTGGAGACTACTTTAGTCCATACAAAGCCTTCAATAACTTGCAAACATAGTCTTCCTTACCAGGAACCTGAAACCCATCTGGCTGAGTCATGTATATCTCCTCTTCCAACTCTCCATGCAGAAAAGCTGTCTTCACATCTAGTTGTTCAAGCTCCAGATCCTGATGTGCAACTATTGCTAGTAGCACCCTGATAGAAGTGTGTCTGACCACTGGCAAAAAAATCTCATTGTAGTCTACTCCCTCTTCTGAGTGAACCCTCTACTACCCTCAATAGATGTTCTCCTTACTTCTTCTTATAGACCCATTTAAAAGTGACGATTTTTATGTGTCGAGGCCGCTTGACTAATTCCCAAGTCTAATTCTTATGAAGTGACTCCATTTCATCTCCCATTGCAACAAAGCATTGGGCAGATTCAGTACATGTAACTGCTTCTTTGTAGGTGGATGACTCATTAGAGTCAGGAACCACCTCTTTAGCAACCTGTAGTGCATAGGCCACCAAATCTTCAAAACCATATCTCTTGGGAGGCACCCCATAATTAGCTCTCCTTGATCTATCAAGAGCCAAACTGTGCTGATTCACTACTGGTAATGATGAAACTGATGACTCTGACTATAACTGTGGTTGTTGAACTTCATGTTGTGGTTCACTCTCATCTTGAGTGACTTGCTGCTCCACCTGTTTCCTAACACTACCACTTTCTGACACAATAATAGACTTCACAATAGGGTTAAACATAGAATTTTCATCAAAAACTACATTTCTACTAAGTATAACCCTATTTCCAGACGGAGACCAGATTCTATAACCTTTAATCCCATCCCCATAGCCTACAAATACTCCCTTTTTAGCTCGTGACTCCAATTTACCCTCATTTACATGATAATAAACACTACAACCAAAAACTCTTAAATCGGAGTAATCAGCAGGCTTACCAGACCACTTCTCAAAAGGAGTTTTGAGATGAATACCTGTGTGAGGTCCACAATTTATCAGATAACATGTTGTACTAACTGCTTCTACCCAGAATCTTCTAGTTAGTCCAGCATTAGAGAGCATGCACCTAGCTCTCTCCAGAAGTGTCTGATTCATACGTCCTGCTACACCATTCTGCTGTGGTGTATCCCTAACTGTATGATGCCTAGAAATCCCTTCATTCTTACAGAACTCATCAAACTCAGACGAGCAAAATTCCAGACCATTATCAGTTCGCAACCTCTTAATCTTCTTCCCAGTTTGATTCTCCAATAATGCCTTCCATTGCTTGAAAATTTTAAAGACTTCACTTTTATGCTTCATAATGAACACCCAAGTCATCCTTGAGAAATCATCAATCATTGACACAAAATATCTGTGACCCCCTAAAGACTCCACCCATGAAGGACCCCAACAATCAGAATGGATGTAATCAAGTGTGCCTTTTGTTCTGTGTGTTGCTTTAGGAAACTTGCTGCGATGTAACTTCCCAAAAATACAATGTTCACAAAACTCAAGACCTGTGACCTTATGACCACAAAGAAGATCAGCTTTTGACAGAATTTGCATCTTTCTTGCACTCATGTGACCAAGCCTCATGTGCCACAAACTAGTCATGTTTTTCTTATCAATCTCCGAGGACGTGACAGCAACAGAACCTGATAACGTAGAACCTTGAAGAAAATACAAGGTACCACGTTTAACACCTTTAAAACCATATTAGAACCCTTGCGGACATGTAGAACTCCACTTTCACCTTGAAAACCGAAACCCTTGCTGTCTGACATACTCAAAGATATCAGATTCATTGTCATAAGTGGAACATGCCTAACATCATTCAATGTGTAAAATTTATCATCATGTGTCTGAATTTTAATCAAGCATATTCCAACCGTCTTACAAGCAAAACTGTTAGCCATAAAAATATTGCCACCGTCTACTTGCTCATAGGTTGTAAACCACTCCCTGCGCGGACATATATGGTAAGACGCTTCAGAGTCAAGGATCCACACATCAGAGTGATGCGTGTGCTCATCAGCAACTAGAGCAATATCTTCTTCAGAATTGATATCAGCTACAACAATAGTACCTGTCAATTTATCCTGTTGCTTCTTTTTCTTGGGACAGTCAGATTTCCAGTGTCCCTTCTCTTTATAGTAATTACAGATATCATTAGGTTTTGGACCCTTAGGAACTGGTTGCTTGAATTTATTCTTCCCCAACTTTTCATGTCCATTACTTCCACTGGCTACTAATCCAACAACCTGATTATCTACACCTTTACCAGCCGCCTTATGGCGTAGCTCTCTAGTATGGAGAGCAGATCTAACCTCCTCTAGAGAAATAGTATCTTTGACAACAATAAACGATTGCACAAAATTCTCATACGATAATGGCAAAGAAGAAACTAACAGAATTAAAGCAGCATCCTCATCTTCCACTTTAACATCAATATTTCGCAATTCTAATAAGATTGTGTTTAACTGATCTAAGTGATCTCGAAGAGGCAACCTTCTTGCAATCGCAGACTAAACATACGTTGCTTCAGAAGCAACTTATTTGTTAAAGACTTTGTCATGTAGAGACCTTCAAGCTTCAACCACAAACCAGTCGCAGTATCCTACTCCGCGACTTCAGTAATAATATCATCTGTAAGACACAACAAAATTATTGAGTGTGCCTTTTCTTCTAGATTGGCCATCTCAGCGCTTTCAGGATCCGTCGTCGATTTCTTTTTTAATGGCGCCCAGAGCCCATGTTGCTTTAACAAAGCACGCATCTTGATTTGGCACAGACTGAAACTATTCCTTCCAGTAAATTTGTAGACCTTCACGTTAATACCACCAGACATCTTTCTCACCGAACACCAAGCTCTTGATATCAGTTTGTTATAACGGAAGCAAGAAATATTATAACAAACGTAAAAGGAAGAACACAGATAGGCAGAAGAGAAAAGTTTTATTGATCTTGAGGATACAGATTACAACACATACCTACAGATTCAGATCTAGATTATCGATTCAAATTACTAATTATGATCTAGGTTATGACCTAGAGAGTATATATATATATATATATTCTATAGGCGGTTACAGAAAAAACCAGAAAAATAGGCCCAAACCAGATTGAGGAGTCTATGTCAGGCTCAAGGGCTTGAGCAGCAAGCTAAAGGCCTTAACATGAACAGACGCGATTTTAAAGGCCTTGACTACGAGATTTTCATCAACAAAATAGACAATCCAAGATACCCGAAGTCCCAGTGTTTGGGGCTTTACAAATTTAAAGCATAAACAATAATTACAATTTATTTATCATTTTTCTAAATTAATAAGTTGTTGATAAATAATCTCAGTAATCTTATTGTAATATTTCCATCCAAACACAGAAATTCGATTCATTTACACAAATTTTAATTTAATATCATGTAAGTTGTAACCGGTGCAATATAAAACTTTTGTAACGTATTTAAACGGCAAACTCCACCTTTAATTCTAACAAAATTTAAATTTCAGAAAGAAAATGAAAATAATTGAAGTTACCTTTCACAATATTGTGTCAAATACATACGGTCATCTATACTATTATATTAAAATCGAAATATTGAAATTTGTCGATTTGATTATCCTAATTATTAAAATAAATAATTATATAATATAATTAATAATAATTAGCCTATTGTCATTTTCACATTACTTTTAGTTAAATATATTACCTTTTATAAACACCTAAAAACATCAATCATACCATATTTTTCAATAATTAATATTTTCTTTCTAATTAAAAAATGTTACCTTTTGATTTAAAACTAATCTTACAATCATTAATATATAGCCAGAAACATCACACCATAATTTCCAAATATTAATAAAATATATTAAAAATCGGTATACATTGTTTATAATAAGAAAATATTAGTATAATTCGTAAGCATGAGTATATTAAATTATTTTAAATTTAATTAAAAAATTATTAAAAATAATGATTTTATTAAAATATAATTGTAATATTAATTAAAATTTATAACATAATAGAAGAAACCCGTGCATCGCATGGATATTGAAAATTTGTCGGTTCAGTTTTCGGGACGATCATCCTAATTATTAAAATAAAAAAAAATAATATACTAATGATAATTAGCCAATTACCTTTTTAATTTAAAAGACGCTTACTTTTAATTGATGATATTACCTTTTTTAAACACCAAAAATATCATATCTTTCAATTAATAATATTTCTTTTCAAACTAAAACACGCTAATTTTTAATTTAAAATATAATCTTGCAATAATTAATATATACCCAAAAAAATCATATCATATATTCTAATCAATAACAAAATATAATAGAAATTCGTATACAATAAATAATGATCATTAAATTTTTAGTAAAAAGTTAAAACCGTTAGATATAATGATTAGATATATTATATGATTAAATTAATTTATTAAAATTTCAAGGTTCGAATTCCGTCAACGATATATTTATTTTAAATTTTTATAAAATAAGTTTTAAAGCATTCATATTGATAAGTGGATTTTATATCCACTTGGAGCATTCTAAATTGGCTTAAATTGATTGTCTTGGACTCAAGTTTCTTGTAGTTTTGATGTGTTTTGCTTGGTTGTGCAGATTTACGAGAATGTTGACTAGGGTGGATGCTTCTATTATTTTTGGAGAATTAATTGATTAAAATTCGGATTTTTAAGAAGGGTTGCGCAGTCTACACTGTTTTGGCCATATCTTGAGTTCTATAAGTCTGTTTTCAGCCCGAAGCAGTCCACGCGAAGACAACGAGATTCTCTATCATTCTAAGGTGGTCCAGAGGTCCAATTACGTTTGGAACGTTCCAGAAAAACTGGAGAAAAGTCAGCCACGAATTTTCCTTAAAAACAGAATCAGTTTCGGAAACGTCTTTTGCAGAAATTCTGTTTTAACTCTATTTTGGATATTTTCTTGGTGGGCAAGACTTCTAGAGCCTATATAAACACATCCTACCATTGTAATAGAGATATATAGATACATATAGATTAGACAATTACTTAGGGTTAATTGTATTTTTTTCATATCTTGTTTCATTATCAAACTCTTGGACCTATTCAGGTGGATTTCAAAGAAAAAGTAATGTCGTTAACTTGGAACAGACAGGTGATTAACATAAAAGGAATTGCAGATTCCGGGGAGTTTCGAGAAATCACAGCTAAGTCCTTTCAAAAATACATCACAAAAAATCCAAATGTATTATGGGGACAGTTGAAGATGATGATCGCAGAAGTTATGAAAGAGGCACATTCCACAAAAATTCAGCAAGTACTTGATCAATATCCAATGGTTTTCACTGAACCAAAAGGTTTGCCACCGCAAAGGGTCCATGACCACCATATACCCCTCAACGAAGGTAGTCAGCCTGTCAACCATCGTCCTTATCGATATCCACTGGTGCTAAAATCCTTTTCTCCATTTGCTATAGTTACAATCATAGTACTCGCATCTTCCAGTTCACATCCCAACTTCGCAGCTGCTGTAGGATCAATGAAATTATGCGTAGCACCCGAATCAATGAGTACAATCACCTCTCGTCATCATGGATTCAAGTGAAACCATGATAATGAAACAAGATATGAAAAAAATACAATTAACCCTAAGTAATTGTCTAATCTATATGTATCTATATATCTCTATTACAATGGTAGGATGTGTTTATATAGGCTCTAGAAGTCTTGCCCACCAAGAAAATACCCAAAATAGAGTTAAAACAGAATTTCTGCAAAAGACGTTTCCGAAACTGATTCTGTTTTTAAGGAAAATTCGTGGCTGACTTTTCTCCAGTTTTTCTGGAACGTTCCAAACGTAATTGGACCTCTGGACCACCTTAGAATGATAGAGAATCTCGTTTTCTTCGCGTGGACTGCTTACGGGCTGAAAACAGACTTATAGAACTCAAGATATGGCCAAAACAGTGTAGACTGCGCAACCCTTCTTAAAAATCCGAATTTTAATCAATTAATTCTCCAAAAATAATAGAAGCATCCACCCTAGTCAACATTCTCGTAAATCTGCACAACCAAGCAAAACACATCAAAACTACAAGAAACTTGAGTCCAAGACAATCAATTTAAGCCAATTTAGAATGCTCCAAGTGGATATAAAATCCACTTATCACATCATTAATTAAACTTTTATTAAATTATTTAAATTAAAATTAAAATAAATTATTGAAAATAATAATTATATGAAAATATGATTATAACATAAAATAAAATTTATTACATATCAAAAGAAATCCGTGCATCGGGTTATAAGCTAGTTCTCATTGATATACCCATGTAATATTAAAAGGACCACGTATGATTATTGGAATTTTTCAAAATATCATGTCAAAAGTAATAATTATTTAAATAAAAAATTTACTATATTAGAGAGTTACTACATTTTTCAATTTATTAAAAAGTAAAAACAGAAGGAGCAGAGTCGTTATATCAAATTTTCTTGTCAAGGTGATGACTGAAAAGAGAAAATGGTGAAATTCGAAATTCGATTCTTCATAATCATGTTTGTACTTCACCATTTTCAGATTCAATGCTCCTTACCTTTTCTATTTTTTCCTGTAAATTAAGATGTATCGAGGAAGCCACCACGAATCTAGACTTTAGGAAACATACCGATGCTTTTTCTTTTTCATCTCATGTGATTAACAGCCTGTTTGGCTACTCCTGCTTTTAGGAGAAAGTGGCTTTCAGGAGCTTTTGCTCGGTTTGGGTGACTTGCTTAAAGGCGGGCTTTAAGTTAAAAAACTGCTTTAAGTCATAAGTTCCATTTAGGTACTTTTGATTTATGACTTATGACTTATGGAGTTTTTTTTTTTTTTCAAAAAACTTCCAGAACTCTTATAAAGTTAAATAACATGAATTTAATTTTTTTTTAAGTCAAATTTTACTTTAAGTCAAAATTATTAAACTCCCATTTAACTTTAAGTAAACTTACCCAAACACATTCATTCAACTTAAAGTAAACAACTTTACTTTCTCCTTTAAGTTAAAAACACCTCCATTAAGTCATAAGTAACTTATTTTAAGCAATCCCAAACGGCCTCTAAATCATTTTTAGTTTTTCTTTTCTTTTCTTTTGTTGGTACCAATAAAAATAAAGTTATTTTGCAGTAAAATAATACAGTTGACAGTAACACGAGGTTTCCTATATAGTAGGGAACCCGAAACAATAATCTGTGGAAGTCTCATTCATTCAAACTAGATCTTTAGCTCACCGGAAATGAAGCATTTTAGCCATCCCGAGCACCTACTAGTACTTAAAGAGATTACTGTCTTCAGACAGTTTGATTTCTGCCAATTGTGTTTGAAACCAGTTGTTGGCTATCCTACATACACTTGCACGAACGATGATTCACTTTATTGCAGGACATTCTACCTGCACAAAAGTTGTGCAGAAGTACCCACAAATATTACTCACCACAAGCACATCAAACACCCGCTTGCTCTCCAACGCCACTTTGGTGGCGATTGTCATGTCTGTGGTGATGGTATGGCTTTTTCTTATACTTGTGATGACTGTCAATTTAATGTGTGTGTGTCATGTGCAACTCAAAAGAGAATGCTTCGACACCAAGGTCATGAGGAGCACACACTAACATTGATGCAGAGGAGAGCCTTGTTCAGATGTGATGCTTGTGGAGAGGAATTTAAAGAATCTTCCTATATATGCACCACTTGTGATTTTTGGATCCACAAGAGCTGTGCTATTTCACCGTTAGTTATTCCACCATCTATTCATCACCATCATCCTCTCAATCTTGTCTACTCCATTCCTGACATGCATCGCTATTTTGACCGAGAGTGTAACATCTGCCACCGTGACGTTTTCATCAGCTACTGGGTCTATTATTGTCACAAATGCACATATTTTGCGCATATCATATGTGCTACATCTTCAACGGAATCAGTGGTGTGAGTACCCTAGATTAAATATTATTGCATATGCAATTTAGAGCGATTGTTTTCTAATTTGTCTTAACTAGTGTCTTCACCATCACCGTACCTATCTCTTAACAAATTTCAATTTTGTTGTTTTAAGGAATGAAATTGACGAGATTGAAGCAGAAAATGAAACTGATTTGGTGCAACTTCCTCTGGAGAGTGAGAAATCATTATTTGATCTTATAATAAACAAATGTTTCAAGCTCCAAACTGACATTCAAGGTGACAATGCTAACAGTGTCATTATATCAACGATACCTGATGATCCACATATAATTGAAGAACACTGGAGTCACAAGATTCATCCATTAAAACACCTCATGTTTACACTTAGTGAGAATGATTGTGACGATAATGATGGCGATAGACAAGTGTTGAAATGCAACGGCTGCATTCTACCTATATCTATTTCACATCCGTCCTACTACGCATGTCTTCAGTGCAGTTTCTTTCTCCACTCTTTCTGTGCCACTAAGTTACCACAAGAGTTGCCTGCAGGAGCATGCCCAATTCACCCCCAACATCAGCTCTTTCTTGGGAAGAGGGATTTGTTTTACGATATTGTGGAATGTGGAGCCTGCACCTGTTACACTAATGGATTCTACTACCACTGTAAGACGTGTGAGGTGAATATTGATATACGTTGTGCATTCCTGCCTACTAGGATAAAACATAAATCTCACGAGCACCACTCTCTTGTTCAGAGTCCAGCCTCGGAATCCGTTTGCAGTGTAAGTAAGTTCAAGATCACTAGGGGCATTGTATATGCATGTAAAACTTGCAGCAGCTTCCAAATAGATATAGTTTGCGCATTTTATCCAAGCAGAATGAACCACAAATATGATCTTCATTCAATAACATTAAGAACCCACCGTTCTTCTATGAAGGAGTATTCTATTGTGAAATATGTGAAGAACAAGTTAACAATCAGCGTTGGCTCTATCATTGTGATGAATGTGATCAGTCTTTTCACAATGAATGTGTCCGCAGTCACTACGCAAGCGTAAACTCAGTTGGGACCGTTGAACTTAGCATTAGAAATCAACCACACACACTTTCTTTGGTTTGTAAGAGGCGCCTAAGAAGTAATTCTCCCAAGTACTTTTGTGTCCTTTGTGGAGTTGGTTACGACAACAATTTCCTTTTAGAATGTAGTGGCTGTGGAATTCTTGTTTGCTTTGTGTGTCTTCAAAATCTTGGCTTAATTAACAAGCCAGTTTACTTTTGAGAGCTTCCTGCACTATCTTTGAATATCTACTAAGTGACTGTATCCCCCTCTTGGTTAAACTGGTAAGGCAGTACGTTTTTTTGTTTTTCTTTCAGTTCTACAATTTTGTAACAGAATCCTTTTCTACGAAATTATGTTATTATCATGTAACAACATAAATATACAGTTAGTAATTTTTTTTGTACTGTTACAATGTTACTTTGATAACATATAACAATAATACACAATTACACCATTCTACAGAAAGTAAAATAAGGCCAAAGGAAATAAGCAACGGGAATACAAAAAATAAATATTTTTGGAGAAAATTTTCTATGAGGGCTAAAGAAATATTTAAGGAAAGAATATTATTTGTGAACCCATAATTAATATACATTTCAGAAGAACATTTTCTACAAAGGCTTATGAAATATTTGAGAAAGGAGTGTCATTTGTGAACCCAAAATCAAAATTTTATAATTTGAAAAATATGTATGCCTTGGAGGAAAAAAAATCAGCCAAAACAAAATGATACAATAAAAATTCTGACGTCCAAAGGATTAAATAAAAAAGAAAGCCCAGAACCCTAAAGGTATTACCTAGCCTACTAAGTTCAAGGCATTATGAACATTTTCCTAGACGTTCCAGCTCTACCTATATACACAATCTTACTCTAAAAATATATATAACATGGTTTCCTAGAAACCTCACTTCAACTAGAGAATATCCATGCTCATGAAGTTCGTACCAAGATATTCATACAGGATAACTGCAAACAAAATAGAGAGTAACTATCTTTCCAGAACCAAAAGGAGTCTCTAACCTACTAATCCAAGGCAGTGTGGACGTCTTCCTAGAATTACTCACCTTATAGCCCATGCTTGGCTACGCTATGGCAACTACATATCCTGCACTCCCTCCGTCTTCCCGAAAGGTTGCAGAACTTAAATTTATTTTTCCTTTCAGTCTCAATGTTTTTCTCTACACTCATCCAGATAATCTATTCCAGCTCTACACAAAAAGACTTTTTCTTCAAGGCATTGTGGACATCTTCCTAGAATTACTCACGTACCTATGCGGCACTATGCTTGGCAACATGTTCCAGCTCTATCTATATACACAATCTTACTCAGAAAATATATATATATTAAATATTTAAATGGTTGCCTAGGAACCTCACTTCAACTAGAGAATATCCATGCTCATGAAATTCATACAATAGCGGTAAACAAAATAGAGAGTAACTAAGTATCCACCCAAAAGGTTTCACGTAGCCTATTACATCCAAGGCATTGTGGACGTCTTCCAATTTTACTCACCTCATCACCTATGTTTGCCTACGCCTTGGCAACTAGTCAACTACCTATCCAGCAAGGGTGCAAAACTTAAATTTATTTTCTTTTCAATCTCAATGTTTTCCCTACCCCCATCCATGTAATTCATTCCATCTCTAGACCAAAAAGACTTTCTCAACTTTTAAGCCTCAAATCCAAGTATATCCAGTCTGATTCCTTCCCAACCAGAACACAGTTATCTATACACCATGTCTCCCCCCCGACAACAATCAAGTTGCCTCCACAACCAGTCACCATGGGTACACAACACCAGAAGTAAACTTGTATGGCTTCACTTCTTCTGGATGACACACCTATCACCTGTTCTTCACCCACATGCTAGAACTGTGCCCGGAAATTCACTTTATCAGCTTCCTATGCCCAGAAGCTCAAAGTTGAGCAGTCAAAAGGCTGGAGTAGCTCATCTAAGTCTTTTGCAATCGCTCTGTACAACAATATTCCCATACACCTAAAATACCTCCAAGAATAATTGATATCACTAAGTTGGGCCAAAGCATGATGACTTAATCATGGCTGAAAAATAGAACAAGCCACAAATCTTTCTACGATTCAAAAATGATAACCAAAATACCACAATTGCAACAAACCTAGCCCATAACAACACAATCTAGAAAGAGAGTTAAAATACTGCATTAAATACAAATTCCCAACATATGTATTTGTTACTATTTTTAGGGTTTTCTGATATTAAGGAAATGTAAAGACAAGACAGATAAAATAACTAACAGAAAACAAGTTTCATTTCTTCGATATTGATTCTCTAGCACAGAGTCACCTTTAATACAAGTCCCAAATACATAACTGCCACGTGCCCTTCTACTATTGGAGGCTTAACAACTACCACTACTACTTAGCCAACTATCCAATAAATTAACATTCCCCTGATTATTTAAGTATTTGATCAAAACGACATCGTCCCATAAAACTAACAAAATGACTTGATTTCCAGCTTGGACTCGTGACAAAGGCCTCCTCTTCAAAACATTCTTGTCCTCAAGAATGGAATTGTGGAAACTTCGCATGTAGCTTGTCCCAGTACTCCCATGTAGCTTCTTCTCTGGTGCCACTTTCCCATTGTACCAATACCAGGGTAGCTGGACGATTGCCTCGCTTCACCAATCTTCTATCAAGCACAGCAATAGGTTGTGGTTCAATTACCCCTGTGTCACTAGCAGTTGGTAGAGTTGTTTGAACCACCTTTCGAGTACCAATCTTCCCTTTCAACTGAGAAACGTGGAATACGTTGTGAATCCTGGACTCAGTAGGCAAAGCCAGCTTATAAGCAACCTGACCTATTTTTTCAGTAATGACGTACGGTCCGTAGTATTTAGCGGACAACTTGTGGTTCCTTCTTTCACTTAGAGATTGCTGTCGATAAGGCTGTAGTTTGAGAAAAACCTCCTCCCCTACCTGAAATGATCTTTCAGTTCGCTTCTTATTGGCATACCAACACATTCGTTCTTGAGCTTTCAATAAGTTGTCCTTGATTAACTGCTGGTTGGCAAACCTGTCTTTTAGGATATCATTAACCTGAGCATCAGCAGTTCTGGTGTAATGATAGTTGACAGAAGGAGGAACAACAGAATATAGTGCCTGGTAAGGTGACATTCCCAGTGCTGTATGGTGGCTGGTGTTATACCACCATTCTGCTAGAGATATCCAGCTAGCCCAAGAAGTAGGCTTGTGCCCAGCATTGCACCTTAAAAACATTTCAATGCACTGATTTACACGTTCTGTCTGCCCATCTGTCTGTGGATGGTAGGCAGTGCTCAACTTGAGCTTTGTTCCTAAGGCTGTAAACAGTTCTTTCCAGAATGCACTGACAAATATGGGGTCTCTATCAGATATTATGGCCAGGGGCACCCCATGTAACTTAACCACATTGTCAATGACCACTTGAGCAATCGTACTAGCAGTATAAGGATGACTAAGAGGGATCAAGTGGCAATACTTAGTAAGTTTGTCAACTATGACCAAAATTGAGTCCTTACCTTTGGATTTAGGCAGTCCCTCTACAAAATCCATGGATATGACCTCCCACGCTGCTCCTGGAATGGCAATAGGTTGAAGTAAACCAGGTGGGTGAATTCTTTCTGTCTTGTTTCGTTGACAAATTTCACATTCCTTCACCACCTTGGTTAAGTCTGATTTGAGAGTAGGCCAGAAAAACATTCTTTCAGCCCTTTTTATTGATGCAGCAATGCCTGAATGCCCCCCTTCACTGCTGCTGTGTATTGTTTCACAAATCTTCAATCTTAGTTCAGTGCTAGCCCCAACATAGAACCTACCATCCTTCTTGAGTTCTCCATTTTTTAGGGAGTAACCTTCAGCATTATCAGGTTCTATGGTTAGTTGAGCCACCAAATTTTGAGCCACTGGATCTCCCTCAATGCTAGTCTGCAGTTCTTGTTTCCACAGGGGCTGGATAACATGAATGGCCATCAGTCCATTGTCTTCATGTACTCTTGATAATGCATTAGCAGCAATGTTGTCCCTTCCTCTTTTGTACTGTACTGAGTAATCAAAACCTAGCAACTTAGAGAGCCATTTTTGCTGTAAGCTTGTAGTCACCTTTTGCTCCATAATATATTTGAGGGCTTCATGATCAGTTCTGACTATGAAATGATGCCCTAACAGATATGCTCTCCACTTCTGAGTAGCCATTATGATAGCTAATAACTCCTTCTCATAGGTGGAGAGGCCCAGGTGCTTCTTGCTGAGTGCCTTGCTGAGAAAGGCTATAGGCCTGCCTTCTTGCATCATGACAGCACCTATGCCTCCTTTACAAGCATCTGTCTCCAGTATTAAAGGTTTTGAAAAGTCTGGTAAGGCCAGTATAGGTGTTTGAGTGAGGGTGGTTTTAAGGGTCTTGAAGGCTTGATTTGCATCTTCATTCCAGGCAAAATTCCCTTTCTTTAATAGGTCAGTCAGGGGTCTACAAATTACCCCATAGTTTTGGACAAACCTTCGGTAGTAGCCACACAACCCTAGGAAGCCTCTTAAAGCTTTAATGGTCTTAGGGATTGGCCAGTCAAGCATGGCCTGTATTTTACTCCTGTCAGCTGCCACCCCTTCATGAGATATTATATGGCCCAAGTACTCTACTTGAGGCTGATCAAAAGCACATTTGCTCTTTTTCACAAACAACTTATGGTCCCTTAATTTATCAAACACCAACTGTAGATGCTTGCTGTGCTCCTCAATACTAGAACTGTAAACTAGTATGTCATCAAAAAAGACAAGTACAAACTTTCGAAGAAAATCAGAGAATACCTCATTCATTAAGGCTTGGAAGGATGCTGGGGCATTGGTGAGGCCAAATGGCATGACCAGAAATTCAAAATGACCTTGGTGAGTCTTGAAAGCTGTTTTGTATATGTCTTCTTCATGTAATCTAATCTGGTGGTAACCACTTCTTAAATCAAGTTTGGAATAAACCTTGCTGCCCTTCAACTCAGCTAGCAACTCTTCAATCACAGGGATGGGGAATTTATTTTTCACAGTGAGCGAATTGAGGGCTCTGTAATCAATAACCAATCTCCATGTATGGTCCTTTTTTCTGACCAGTAGAACAGGGGAAGAGAATGGAGATGTACTTGTTCTGATGATACCAGCCTCCAGCATTTCTCTTGTTAACTTTTCTATCTCTTCTCTGTGGGCTAAAGGACATCTGTAAGGGTGGGAGTTAATTGGTTTGGAGTCAGGAACTAGGGGTATATGGTGGTCTTGAGCCCTTCTTGGTGGTAACTGAGTAGGTTCAGCAAAAACATCAGAAAAAGAACTAATGACTTGATCAATTTCCTTTGGCAATTGGTCAGTTTGCAAGTGGGTTGGTTCAACTGCAGCCAGCTGGATTAGAAAATAGGCTTCTTCCTTGTGTGGCTTAAGCTTAGAATGATCCAGAACCACTTGTACCCTGGCTGACTGTTCAGTTTGATGTAGTTTGATACCCTTGCCTTGCCACTTGATTGTAATACTTGCAGTATGGTAATCAAAAGTGACAGGGCTTACCTTGGCCATCCATTGAACCCCAAGAATCATATCATAACCCCCTAAGGGAATTATGTGCATTGAGTCTGAAAATTTAGTGCCTTCCATCCACCAATGTATTTCATCCAGCATAGAGTCACATTGAAGCTTTTCACCATTGGCCACAATGATAGAGAAAGGAGAGCAGGGTTGAGTAGATAAGTTTAGCTTCTTGACCAAGTTTTGGGAGATAAAATTATGGGTTGAGCCACTGTCGATTAGAATATTGATGGTGCTCCCCTTTAATGTACCTTGTACTTTTAAGGTGCAAGCTCCCTTAGTGCCTGACATGGCATGTATAGAGACCTTGGCTTCCTCTGTAGGTACAGTAGGTGTGATATCTGGGCACTACTCCTCCCACATAATGGGAATATCCTCCTCAGAAACCTCATCAGGTGCAGACCCTTCCTCCATTATCATAAATAGCTTTTTCTTTCTACAGTCATGACCAGGTACATACTTCTGGTCACAATGAAAACAGAGGCCTAGTTTCTTCTTTTCAGTAATCTCTGCTAGGGAGAGTTTTCTAAACCCTTCAGTCGCTGGTTTAGTGATTGGGACTGTGGTGGTTGCATCTGTAGTAGACTTTGCAGTGGGAGACCATTTAGAGTATGGCTGAAGGGAGTTGTATTTACTTGAAGGAGTAGAAGACTTATACCTTTTATCCAATACTGATAAGAAATATTCTTGCCCCCTGGCCATGTCTCTAGCTTGCTGCAATGTTTGGGGTTTATGATTATACAAGTACTGGGCTATTTCCTCCTTTAGGCCACTTATGAAATTGTCAACATAGTGGGATTCTCTGAGACACCCCTCTTCTGCCATCACATAATTCCTTAATTCATCGAACTGACCAATATATTCCTCCACCTTGCCCTTTTGGGTGAGTTTGTTGAATTGACCCACCACATTTTCATATCCAAGCTTCGAAAATCTTTTACAAACCAGTATAGCAAATTCATGCCACAATATTGTAGGTCTCTCCTTCTCGATGGTTCTGAACCAAATATCAGCCTCACCCTCCATATACAGGGCAGCACATAAAACCCTGGCTCTTAGATCATTAGTGTTATTTAGTTGAAAAAATTTCTCACACTTATTTAGCCAGCCTCTTGGGTCATTCCCACTGAACTTAGGGAAGTCTATCTTTGGGGTTCGAAAACTGGGGTTAGCACCCTTATAAGGAGGGTTATTGGGAACACCCCAGTTGGGAACAGAGCTGTTAATAGGACCAGTATAGGGTGGGTTTGATGTCATGGGTATTGTGGGAGGTGGCATGGTTGGTTGAAGATATGGTGCTGTTATAGGGTTTATAGAAAATGGTGGGTATACAGGTAAGGCATGAGGGTTTAGAGTTGAGGCCATAGGTTGTGTAAACAAGGGTGGGTTTTCTGGGGGTTGGGTAAGTATTGGGACCTTTGTATTCAGTATAGTGTGAAGCTCTGGTAAGGACTGTAGATCCACTAATCTAGCATTCATATCAAGGTTTTGAGGCACAGGGTTTCGTGGGTTACCCTCCCAATTAACACTACGAGATTTGTGGAGTTCAGAATGGAAATTAGAGTCACCAAACGTTGCAAAATTGGTAGGTGTGTGGGGAGAGGCACTTACTGTTTGGTGATGTATCTCAGTATCTCGGAGTGGTTGAGTAGTTCCTCGGATAGCCTCTTTGATACTGTTGTGTAGGTCCTTCTCCAAGAAGTCAGTGATCTTTCGTAGGCTTAATTTCATCTCCACGTTGTCAAGATTTAGTTGGTTAAATCCTGTATGTAAGGCTGTGATTTGGTCCTGGGTGGATATCTGAGCTTCTTCAATGGTGCTGAGTTGATTTTCCATGGTCGATAAAGCAGCATCGTAAGTTTGCACAACGGGTTTTTCAGCCATGGTGGTGGGTGGCGGCCGAGGAAGGATTGGCTCTGATACCAATTTGTTACTATTTTTAGGGTTTTCTGATATTAAGGAAATGTAAAGACAAGACAGATAAAATAACTAACAGAAAACAAGTTTCATTTCTTCGATATTGATTCTCTAGCACAGAGTCACCTTTAATACAAGTCCCAAATACATAACTGCCACGTGCCCTTCTACTATTGGAGGCTTAACAACTACCACTACTACTTAGCCAACTATCCAATAAATTAACATTCCCCTGATTATTTAAGTATTTGATCAAAACGACATCGTCCCATAAAACTAACAAAATGACTTGATTTCCAGCTTGGACTCGTGACAGTATTAGATAAGGAGGAGCCCAGCATCATCAACATGGGTATCGCAAACACCAGAAATATACTCATCTAATTAGATATATGTATAACCTAAACATTCAAAAGATACGTATCACCTTTGAAAGATAAGATGCTACACATTTAAAAAAAATAAAAAATAAAAAGAAATACAAGAACCTCATGACATATAGAAACCAAATTATCAAAACCACACATGTATAACAAACACATCCCTAATCCATTTATTCATTAAAACAATACCATACAACATCTCATACATCAAACCCATCTTATAATCCCAACACAACACAATTAATAATCATTAGAAACATCAAACACAACAAGAACACAAACATACACACGCATATCTCCATATAATTATACATAATCAAGACACAACACGACCAACAACAAGGTACTTAGCTTCAAACTTCTTCTCCCAATCAGAAAGAACACCCAGTTCTTTATCAGTGAGCCCATCAACAGAAGCAATAACATCTTCTTCATTTTTGCTCATTTTAGCAAGAGCCCTTGTAGCATCTTTGCCGGCAAACATGGAGTAGGAACCGCCGGGACCGTAAAAAGAACTGCCGGTAGTGACATCGAAGATACGACCCTTTATAGCTATGTAAATGGGTTTTGATGGGTTGGTGCCATCGTATTGTTTTAGCTCACCAATTGAGATCTCCATTGCTATTACTTCACTCGTGTGCCTCTCCCTTTTTTCTCTTCTGATGATATAATTTATGAGAAATAATACTGTAGGCTACTCTAAATTTATTCCCAAAATTTATTCCCAAATCATGATTTATTAGTCTTTTATTAATGAGATGGATTCATTGGGTTTATATATGAATTTACAAATAAAAATAAGTTATATGTCATTGAAATAATTATGAAAATAATCATTTTTTGATAAAATAATAAAATTAATTATTTAAAAAAAAAGTGACCGATTTCAGTTTTTTGGATACTCTATTGGCATTGGCAATTAGATATCCCAATTTTCCAATTTGTATAATTCACTCCTAGTTGGGTATTCCAAATACTGAATTGACAATTGGGTATCTCATATGCTATATACTACATTAATAGTTGGATATCTTATATAAAAGTAGATATTTTACTAACAATTAAATATTTTATGGTGGAGAGAATTACCAAAATGCCTATTTTTCACAAGTTTTTGCCCAAAATACTGATTTTAAAAAAAATGGCCCGAAATACCGACGGAATACGGAGAATCGTCCTCCGTATTATCATAATACGGAACACCGTGTTCCGTATTATGCATGATACGAAACACCATCTTCCGTGTTAGCATGATACGGAACACGGTGTTCCGCAACACCCCATGATACGGAACATGGTGTTCCGCAACACCCCATGATACGGAACATGGTGTTCCGCAACACCCCATGATACGGAACACGGTGTTCCGCAACACCCCTCATATCACGGTAGACGGTGTAGCGTTTTCAGTCAGTAAAAAGGGCCAGCATGACTCCCATATGAATATTTTGGGTCATCACCCTTAAAATTGGCCAAAATTTTGAAAATGATTATTTTATTTTATTTTATTTTTAAGCAGGTTATATTATTAATTGTACATAAAAAAAGGTTAAAGTTGGTCCTATATCATTTGGGTACAAATTTGAGATCATAATTTATTATGTATCAGGCTCATATATTTTCAGTTTCTGTTGCCTAACTTTTATTCTCTCTTCCTTCTTTTGTTTCTTTTTGAATTGTTTAGTTGATTAATTTTGTAAATTTTTTATGGCAAAAATATCTTTTAGATGTTTCTTAAGAAGGATATATTTTGGTAGGTAAATTTTGATTAACATTCACGTAGAAATAACTATTTATGTTATACAAACTAGCTTATAACCCGTGCAACGCACGGTTTCTTTTTTAATATTTATAATTATATTTTTTTTTAATATTTATATGTTAATAATTTATATATCAAATTGTTGATAAAAAATTGATATATATACATTTATATATATATATATACATATATATATATATTAAAATACATATATATATATATATATATATATATATATATATATATATGCTTTTGTTCAAATAGAAACCAACCTTAGAATAGAAACTAGAAATCTATACTAAATAAATTATATTTCATTTATTTTAAGGGCCTCGCTAGGAGCACCTTCGCAAAAAACGTATAAAATTCTGCCCCTCTATCTAGTAAAAAAAAATAAAAAATAAAAAAATCATTGTTCATCTACCACGTCATCGATGAACAGGTTTTTTTTTTTTTTTGCTTTTTTTCTAAAAAAGTTTTTTATAGATATAGAGTAGAATTTTATAGGTTTTTTGTATTTGGGTACCCCTAGTTTGACCTTTAGATTAGCTTGAAATGTGGTAAATGTATTAGTTTCTAGGTTTCTATTCTAATGAGATTTCTATTTGAATAGGACCCTATATGTATATATGTATGTATATGTATAAGATTTTACACGTTTAATTTAATATTTTTGCTCTATTTTGAATTCTTAAAATTTGATTTGTACAATTTTAGAGCCCACATGAAATTAACAAAATAATCTTTAATTTAGTGATGTTTTAACAATTATTTTTCAATTGAAACTACACAGAAACAAAAGAGAGAAGAAATTGACGATTTTTACGTTAAAAATTCTATTCGATTTATGAAATCTACTTATATTTTGTTTTGATTATCAAAATACCTTTCTTATTATTTGAAGATTGTTCTACTAACAATCAATTAGTTTTAATAATGAGTGTAAGAATTATTTTGTCCAAAACTTTGGTAGTCGGTAGTGTGGTCTTCTGTACGACAAAATAAATAAGAACCGTTAGATCATGAAATAAATAAATGAAAAACGATGGATTTAGCTTAAAAAATATTTTATTTTTTAATATGTAAACTAAAAAGTTTATTTATATTGAAATACGAAAAAGTGTATGTCAATGATTTAAATCATATAATTTGGTTTTCTACATTGAATAGGATTATCAATGTAGGTCTTCTACACTGAATAGGATTAATGAAAAAATTCGTAATTTGGTTTTCTACATTGAATAGACTTATCAATGTAGGTCTTCTACACTGAATAGGATTAATGTAAAAATTTGTAATTATATTTTCTCTTGATATTATGAGTATTTCCATTTCGATAATAATTGTTAAACCATCACTAAATTAATGATAATTTTGTGAGCTTCGTGTGGACTATAAAATCATCCAAATCTGATTTTTAGATCTCAAGATAAAGCTCAAATAGTAAATATGAACTTTTTAAATTATTGATAAAAATAAATATAATTTAATAGTATTTTTTTTAATTATATCCTTTTAATTGTTTACAATTTGCACACCCATGTATTTTTTTTAATTGTTTACAATTTGCACACCCATGTGACTTTCCTATATTGCTATACAGACATTGTTAACAATACAAGTAAAGCAACCTAGATTCTTTCTATTTCTAGCTAATACAATTCTAGTAGATGTGGATATATCATACTCTTTGAATTGACCAGCCTTGTATTGTGATATCTCAAGCTTCTGTCGTAGTCTTTGCAGGTCTGCTACAATCGATGGAGTGTTGCAGCAAATCTGTTTCTTGAACATCTAAACTGTCACGGGTTTGACTTAGAAAAATCCCCAAATCAAATAATTCACTGAGACAGTAACCTTAACCGCCAAGTCTGCTGTCGAAGTAATATTTAGATATTGACAGTACGAGCTCCCGCCAAAGTTGCTGCCGAAACTCCAGACTTGCTGTCAAGTGTGAGAATGTTGTTGTCCCATGCTTCAGCCAATGTTGCTGTGAGATGTGGCCGTTGTCGTGACTTGCAACACATTGTCTTCTTGTAATCTTACTGTCAAGATTATGACAGTAACTCTTATTCTTGCTGTCCTCTGGATGTATCCCTTGAGGCTTGAACAAATGCATGAACTTCTTCCAAGACATACAATTATTACATGACAACAATTATTTGATTACAAGAACATACTATAGCTGTGACAGTATATTCTACTTAGTAAGAACTAAGTAAAGGAAATCTAGTTAAGTTGTCTCTATGCTATCACCCATAAATCCCAACAATGACACTTATTCATTTGAGGCATAAGTTACTTATTTTAAGATATCTCAAACACGCACCATGTATATTCATATTTAAAAGGATCTAATCCAATGTTTTTATTGGAAAGTAAGTAATTATTTTCATACTGTTTCAAAAAAAATGTAATCATTATACACCCATATTTTTTATAGGACGCGCCGTAAGAGAACAACGCTTTTTAGAATGCATTCAACAAAATTGGAGCACCCATCTTCAAGTAAAGAATAACAATTTTCTATGTAATACTTTTTTAACAAAGAAAGGCGTGTGCATCCTATAGCTCCCACAAACTTATACTTTTATCCTCAAAATTTCAAAGGAAAATAGTCCTTAGAGCATCTCCAAGGGTGTTATGTGATAAGTGGATTTTATATCCACTTGGAACATTCTATATCGGCTTAAATTGATTGTTTTGGACTCAAGTTTGTGTAGTTTTGATGTGTTTTGTGTAGTTGTGCAGGTTTCCAAGAATATCTAAGCTTTTGTCGTTTTTGGAGATTTAATTGATTAAAATTCGGATTTTTCTGGAAGGCTGCGCAGCTTATACTATTTTGGCCATATCTGGAGTTCTAGAAGTCCGTTTTCAGCGATCTTACTGCTCACGCGAAGCTTGAGAGATTTTCTACAACCTGGGATAGGAAACAAGTGCAAGAAATATTCTGAATTAAATCGCGCACGTGTTCTTATTAAAGAAGGCTTGGAATTTACTGTTTTGCCCTTTTTCTAATTCTAATTGTATTCTGGGCAGTTTTGGGTACCTTCTTTAAATCCTAATTGTAATAGAAGGCAATTTCTTGCTAGGCAAGATTTGTAGAGCCTATATAAACACATCCTACCATTGTAAATCATAACAATTCAGAGATAACAATTCATAGCTTACAATTGTATCAAGGTACTTTCGATCTTCAATTCTTTCTTCAATATTATGTTTTCATTCATTATCATTATTATTATGTTTTCTTTATTAAATATGCGTAACTAATTCTCTAATCTGAGGATTGGGTAGTATTCCTTGGTATTCATGCATGCTTGATTACGTGATTTTCTGCTTTGCTGATCTGTTAATGAGATCTTAACACAATTAGAAGAGTAGCTAACTTTTGATTGTATTCTAGGGATTGTAATAAGCTTGGGAGAGAAGTTGCAATCTTAGTACATGATTTAACAGACATAATTTGAATATTAGATCGGGAGATTAATAGGAGAATTGTGAGACATATAATTCTTGGCACTTAACAGTTTATAGATATACTTTGATTGTATCACGGGAGTGACAATTAGGGTGTAGCTGTAGGCACTATATTGTAACCTGGGAGGGTACAGTATAACTTTAGAAGAATTGTTTTCAGCAAGGTAGGAACACAGATATCACATTAATATTGAGCATGTATTGAGACCAAGTGAAGAACCCCAGTTCTTAGATTGTTTTCCCATATATTTGAATCTCAGTTTAAAATCAATTCTTAGTGCTTATAATTAGTTCTTGGTTAATTTAGTTAATACACAAACCCAAAAATTCTCCTCACACACTTCTAGACGAAAAGAGATAAGAAACCTGAACTTTGTATTAAATTTAGTCCTTCCCTGAGAACGAACACATAAAAATACTACTAACAAATTGGCGCCGCTGCCGGGGAAGGCAGTATACTTGAGTTTAGGTTAATTGTTTCTTATTGTTTAGATTTTAATTGGTTCCACAAGTTTTTTTGTTGGTGATTTTCAGGTGTATGCTACGTTCATCTTGCGTTAGAAAATTGGAATTTGACCCTGAAATTGAGCGTACCTTGAGAAAGATAAGAAAAGAGAAAGCTAAGATGACGGACGCTGAAAATGTTAATGCAAATGTTAATGCAAATGTTAATGTTGATCATACTTCTATTTGGGACCATGAGACACCTAATCCTGCCAATTGCATGTACAAAACTCCAAAGATTGGTGCAACCCAATTCAACATTAATCCGAGTTTAATTCAGATGATCAGCAATCAAGCTTTTGAAGGAGATATTGAATTAGAGGACCCACACAGACATCTAGAGCGTTTTGTGCAGATGTGCGGCTCATTCAGAATCAATGGTGTTACAAGTGATCAGATTCGTCTCCATATGTTTCCCTACTCTATTAAGGGAAGAGCTTTGGAATGGTTTCAGCAACTTCCAAACACTGCGGTTGCTACATGGGATAGTCTTTCTACTGCATTCTTGTCCAAATATTATCCTTTTGACAAGACGCAACAATTGAGGACTATGATTATGAGTTTCAAAGCGCAACCGGGTGAAGGTCTATATCAAGCATGGGAGAGATTCAAGGCACTATTGAGGAAGTGTCCACATCACGGCTTGGAAGATTGGCAGATCATCAGTACTTTTTATGGGGCCATGAATGCAGATATTCGTTTGAGTTTGGATGTGGCTGCTGGTGGAAATTTCAAGAAGGCACCAACTACACATGCTAAAGCACTCCTTGAGGAATTGGCATCTAATAACTATTCATGGGCACCTAGTGGGACGAGCTCAGCTAAAGCAGCACAAGACTCTGAGATGATTAACATGCTGGCTCAGAAGTTGGATACTCTAACTCAGGAGATGCGAGGACAAAGAGCAAATGTGAATGCTATTTCTTCACCTATGGAGGGGTATAATGATTATGGTGCTAATCAGAACTCTTATGTGCAACAATTTCCAGAAGAAGCATCTTTTATTCAGGGAAGACAACCGTGGCCTGTTCAGAATAACTCCTATTACAATCCAAATCAAAGGCCAAACAACAATCTTTCTTACAGTAATAATCATGCGACTAATCCTTCTTATGCATTTCCAAGGCAGAATCAACCTTCTGGTTTTCAGTCACGACCACCGTATCAAGCACAGCAGCAGTATCAACCTCCGCCAAAGAAAGAACCAGCTGATTGGGAGGTTGCACTAAATAAGATTATGCAAGGAACTTCTGGGGCATTGGCTAATATGGAATCAAGAATAGAGCAGATGACATCATCTCAAAAGATGTTAGAAACGCAGATTGGACAGATTGCCTCCAAGATGGGTGTTCGTGAGCAAGGATCACTTCCTAGTCAACCCGACCAGACTGGTAAAGAGCAATGCAAAGCAATTACTTTGAGGAGCGGGAAAGAGTTGCCCGAGGTTGAGGTTCTCGAGCCAAAAGAGAAGGATGCTGAAAAAGAAAGTGAGATAGTAGAGATCGATGCAGAAAAGTCAGAAAAAGTAGATGAAGAGAAGAAGGAAGAAGAACCAGAAAAGCCGTATGTTCCTCCACCACCTTATGTTCCTCCAATTCCTTTTCCACAGAGACTTCACAACAGGCAGTTAGAGAAGAAGTACGAGAAGTTCTTGGCTATGTTCCGGCAGTTGCATGTCAATATTCCTTTGGCTGAAGCTTTGAATCAAATGCCACTCTATGCTAAATTTCTTAAGGAGATGTTGACAAAGAAGAGGAAACTTGAGGATGCAGAAACCATTACTCTCAATGCTGAATGCAGTGCAGTCATCCAAAAGGCCATTCCTCAGAAATTGAAAGATCCGGGAAGCTTTTCTTTGCCTTGCACTATTGGGAAGATGGAGAACATGAAAGCCTTGTGTGATTTAGGGGCAAGTGTGAGTTTGATGCCATACTCAATTTTCAAACGACTTGGTCTTGGGGAGCTTAAAAAGACACGGATTTCACTTCAGTTAGCTGATCGTTCTGTTAAATATCCGTTGGGGGTCATTGAAGATGTGGTTGTCAAAGTAGATAAATTTGTCATACCTTGTGATTTTGTGGTGTTAGAGATGGATGAAGATGTCGAGATACCCATTATCTTGGGAAGGCCATTCTTGGCTACTACTGGCACTACAATCGATGTTAAAGCTGGAAAATTGACATTGAATGTTGGCGAGGACAAAGTGGAATTTGATCTAAACAAAGCGATGAAGATGCCTCCTTTTGGAGCAACTTGTTTTACTGTTGACAGAGTTGATGAAATTGTGCAGCTAGAAAATGAACACTTCATGGGAGCAGAAAGGGTATTAGATGAGGTAGTAGAAGAAGAAGCACTTGTTGTTCGAGACACAGAAGTTGAGATGGTTTTTACACTCTCAAAGGCACCACAGGTGGAACTTAAACCTCTACCTGCTAATTTGAGGTATGCCTTTCTTGGTCCTAATGATACATATCATGTGGTAGTTTCTGCCTTGCTTAGTGATGATGAGCTAGAAAAATTATTACATGTTCTTCGGCAATATAAATCAGCTATTGGTTGGACAATTCAAGATATCAAGGGAATTAGCCCTGCTCTTTGCATGCATAGAATTGCCTTAGAAGATGATCATAAGCCTGTGATTGAGGGACAAAGAAGATTGAATCCGAATTTGTAAGAGGTGGTGAAGAAAGAAATCACTAAGTTGCTTGACGCTGGTATCATATATTCGGTTCCACACAGTAAGTGGGTTAGTCCTATTCATGTTGTGCCTAAGAAAGGTGGGATGACTGTTGTTCACAATGAGAAGAATGAATTAATTCCCACGAGAACAGTAACAGGTTGGAGAGTTTGCATTGATTACAGGAAGTTGAATAACGCTACTCGCAAAGATCACTTTCCCCTCCCATTCATTGATCAAATGCTCGAAAGGTTGGCGGGTAATGAGTATTACAACTTTCTGGATGGTTTCTCGGGCTACTTTCAGATTCCTATTGCACCCGAAGATCAAGAGAAGACCACCTTTACTTGTCCTTATGGTACTTTTGCTTATCGGAGGCTTTCTTTTGGTTTGTGTAATGGTCCTTCGACGTTTCAACAGCTCATGAACCACATATTCTCAGATTTTATAGGGAAAGACATGGAGGTCTTCATGGATGACTTCACAGTTTATGGTTCTTCCTTTGAATCATGTTTAGCCAGTTTGTCGAAGGTGTTGCAGAGATGTACTGAAACTAATCTTGTTCTTAATTGGGAAAAATGTCACTTTATGGTGAAGGAAGGCATTGTGCTTGGGCATAAAATCTCTAATAAAGGCATTGAGGTCGATAGAGCAAAAATTGAAGTTATTGAAAAATTGCCACCACCTTCATCTGTGAAAAGAATTCGAAGTTTCCTTGGTCATGCTGGTTTTTATCGACGGTTCATCAAGGATTTCTCCAAGTTAGCTCGGCCTCTCTGTAATCTTCTTGAAAAGGATCGTGTTTTTGACTTTGATGAAAGTTGTCTTGTTGCATTTAACAAGCTGAAGAAGGAACTTACTTCTGCACCCATAGTTACATCTCCTGATTGGAGCTTGCCTTTTGAGCTTATGTGTGATGCTAGTGACTATGCTGTGGGTGTTGTTCTTGGGCAAAAGAAGGATAAGCGTATGCATGTGATAGCTTATGCAAGCAAGACTCTTGATGATGCACAAATCAACTATTCAACTACGGAGAAAGAGCTACTTGCAGTGGTGTTTGCACTTGATAAATTTAGATCCTATCTTGTTGGGTCTAAGGTGATTGTCTATTCAGATCATGCTGCGATTCGTTTCTTGATGACAAAGAAGGATGCCAAGCCTCGTCTAGTTCGTTGGATTCTCTTACTCCAGGAATTTGATCTTGAGATTCGAGATAAGAAGGGGTCCGAGAATTTGGTAGCTGATCATTTATCTAGGTTGGATCAAGGAGATGGAGAGGTAGGAGGTGAAAAACCTATCAATGATAAATTTCCGGAAGAGCAGCTTCTAGGTGTGTCCTTGTCTACACCATGGTATGCAGATTTTGTGAACTACATTGTAGGAGGAGTTGTGCCGGATGATCTATCTTATAACCAAAAGAAGAAATTCTTTTATGATGTGAAGCACTACTATTGGGAGGAACCGCTACTGTATAAGGAATGTGCTGATGGAATGTTTCGTAGATGCGTACCTCATGATGAAGTTCCTCATATTTTCAGGCATTGTCATTCTCTTGAGTGTGGAGGCCATAACAGTAGTATGAAGACAGTGGCGAAGGTTTTGCAGTCAGGATTCTATTGGCCAACCATGCATCAGGATGCTAGAGACTTTGTGGCAAAGTGTGATAGATGTCAGCGAGTTGGAAATATTTCAAGGAGGAACGAGATGCCTTTACAATCTATTCTTGAGGTGGAGATTTTTTATGTGTGGGGGATGGACTTCATGGGACCATTTCCATCTTCTTATGGGAACCAGTATATTTTGGTAGGAGTTGATTATGTCTCTAAATGGGTTGAAGCTATTGCATCTCCTACTAACGATGCTAGAGTGGTGAAGAAGTTCCTAAAGAAGCATGTGTTCACTCGATTTGGAGTGCCAAGGGCTATTATCAATGATGGAGGTGCGCACTTTTGCAATAAACAGGTGGCTGATCTCTTGAAAAAGTATGGTGTGACACAAAAGGTGGCAACTCCTTATCATCCGCAAACAAGTGGACAAGTTGAGATTTCGAATCGTGAGTTGAAGTCAATTTTGGAGAAGACAGTGGCAATGTCAAGAAAGGATTGGTCGATAAAGCTTGATGATGCACTTTGGGCATATAGGACGGCGTTTAAAACACCTATTGGAATGTCTCCATATAGGTTGATCTTTGGGAAGCCATGTCATTTGCCGGTGGAACTTCAGCATAAGGCATTTTGGGCAACAAGAGAGTTGAATTTTAATCTTAAATCTGCGGGAGAGAAGTGTTTACTTCAACTTGGAGAGCTTGAGGAGATTAGGCTCCAATCTTATGAAAATGCTAGTATCTACAAGGAGAAGACCAAATTGTGGCATGACAAGCACATTCAGAAGAAGGAATTTGAGGTTGGGCAACATGTTTTATTGTTTAATTCAAGACTCCGTTTATTTCCTGGAAAGCTTAAATCAAGATGGTCCGGACCTTTTGAGATTGTGAAGGTCTATCCTAATGGGGTTTGTGAGATTTTTAGAGAAGGGTCGGATATATTCAAGGTGAACGGGCAGAGACTTAAACCATACCTGCTTGGAGAAACAGTGGAGCAAGGAATGAGCAGTCTTCACCTCCAAGACCCTATTATGAGTTGAGGAAGTAACGTCAAGCTATTGACGATAAAGAAGCGCTTCTTGGGAGGCAACCCAAGCATTTTTGTACCTTGGTATAGTATAGGATTTTTATTTCTTTCAAAAAAAAAAAAAAATTATAGTCAGAACAGTGCAGCGCCAACAGCTTGACAAAGCTGTCAGCGCCACATGTAACGCAGGGAAGGACTGCGCCAACAGCATCCCAGCGCTCCCAGCGCCATGACACGCGGCTCCGAACGGCGCAACAGGCGCCTCAGCGCTCCTAGCGCCCTGTAACGCGGTTTCCACCTGCTCAACCAGCTGTTCAGCGCTGTCAGCGCGCCCTTCTCCTGGAATGTGCGATTTTTTGACCCTTTAACCCCAATTTTTTTTACTCCTTCTATTTATTCTCATATCCTATTTCTATTATATACCCATATCTTCAACCTATCATCTCCAATTCCTATCCTAACTTAAATTCAAATCCTAAACACCCCCAAATCCTATTCTATATCTAAATTCATCTAAATTTTTTTTACATCTCCTATATATACATAAACCTATACATACACAAAACCCATCTATATAAACCCCAAAAATTCTCAACTTTCATCCATTCAAAGTGCAAGGGGGGATTAAATTCGATTTTTCTTGGGAATAATTTAGCAATTTCACCTCTTGGATTCAATTGGGTAACATTCTATTTTATCTTTTATTTGAATTTGTGAATTTTGCAAATTAGGGTTCTTGGTGTGTAATTTGGGGGTTCTTTATTTGGTGAATTGTTTGGAGATAATTGTGCCTTGCTTGATATTTGTTGATTATGGCTCCTAAAAGGCAACGGTTAATGGGTAGTGGTAGTAGTGCTCCTCCATCTTTGAATGAGAATGATGTTGTGGGAGATGGAGTGGAGAGATTTGTGAATGAGGATGCTAAAGCGGAGTATGTATGGTTAGTGAAAAAGGGGGTTATTCAGGAGAGGCGGTTTGTTCCTCGTAATAATGAGGAGATTGTGGCGATGGTTAATGAGCGGGGTTGGAAGTTATTTTGCGAATTTGCTAATGAGGCTCCGTTGGATGTAATTAGGGAGTTTTATGCTAATGCTTCGATAGCAAGGAATAACTCCACGGTTGTTAGGGGTCAGAAGGTGGATTATTCGCCTCGTGCTATTCGTTCTTTGATTAGACAACCGCCTAAACCTAGGGGTGCTACAGATTGGGGGAAAATGACGAGAGATGATGTTGATCTTAATGAGATTATTGATGAGCTATGTATTCCAGGTTCGGAGTGGAAGTGTAGAGCAGGTACCACCGAGAAGTGTACTTTCCCGGCTCAAGCATTGTCTAAGTTTGCACGGGCATGGTTCTATTTCATCAGTTCTAGTATCCTTCCATCATCTCATGTGTCCGAAGTTACAGTTGATAGAGCTATTCTACTATGGGGTATTCTCAAAGGTGAGTATGTTGACCTTGGGTACCTTATTAATCAGAATATTCTTCGGTTTTTGGGAAGCAATTCGTCGGCTAGTATTCCTTATGTTTCTATCATATGGTACTTGTGTGATGCATCGAAAGTCAATTGGTATGAAGGTGAGCCGGTGTATAAACCTCTGAGTTCTATTAATGATGTTTCTATAGACCGGATGGGGGAGTGGTCGGGCGGCATTCCTCATCCTAGGGGTCTCGGTTTTATAGTTGGTGGTGCTGGTGGTCAGGGAGCGGGCGCTCCGCCACAGGTTTCTAGGGCACCGAGAGTGGCTATGGCGGGTTCTCGGCGGCGTATAGTGGATATGTCGGTATTTGATTCTTATTTTCGCCGAATGACTAGGCGAATGGATGTTATGCATGTGAGCAGTCGTCAGTATTCTGAGGATATGGGTGTGGCTTTGGAGGCGAAGTTTCAGTCACCTAGTACTCCGGTCCAGTGGCCTATATTTGGAGCTCGGACTCCGTATCCTCCACCTGATTCATCTGACGAGGATGACGAGGGTGCTGCTAGCGAGGAGGAGTAGGTATGTTCTGTTATCCCTTGTATTTACTTCCATTCAATGAGGGCATTGAATATTTTAAGTTTGGGGGTAATTTGGGGGATTAGTAGTTGTATGTTGTATATATTGTTGTATTTTGTGTTCATATAGGATATCATGTTTGCATAGTAGTGATAGTTCATGCATGATTGTTATGTTCGTATTATCTACGTTTGTCTCATATAGGACATTTTGTTTTATTTTCGTATACCATGTGAGTTTTCATTTAGTTGCATTTTCATGGCATGTATATTTCATGATCCCTTAGGACGAGCTGATTCTGATTGATAGGTGGATGTTGATTTGGGTGTGATGATGATGAGTAGAGGGCTGATTTATAGTTTCTATGAAATTGACTTGCATGTTACGGGAACAAAATTTATTACACAGTCTCATTGGGGTGCTTTTGGGCTAGGTTAGGGTCATGCCTGTGGGATGTTTTGAGATTTAATCACTTGTTTATATTTAGAATTTTCGTTATTCCCTTTATAGCGTAGGAACATTAAAGTCTAAGTTTGGGGGAAACCAGGAATTTTCATGCTAGTTGTTCATAATTGTTAATAATGGCTAGGCGTCAAATGGCTAGTAGCCGGCTCATATTTATATGAGTAGTCTAGGGTTGGAAATGAGAAAGGCTCATTCCAGATTGAAAAAAAAAAAGAAAAAAAAAAGAAGAAAAAAAAAAGAAAAAAAAGAGTCAATAAGTTATTTGTTTATATGCAAAATTAACCAGAGTGAGCTCTTTAATACTCGAGTAATTAAGTCTGAGGGGACTTAGTCCTAGTAACCTAAAGCCCGTGTGGTTTGGGATTGCTGACCTAACACTCGCTACATGGGTATTATTGTATAAGCCTTTTGGGGTCTCATTCATTGCACGGTTAAATAAGCATGCGTATTGTATATAGTGTCGTAGTTTAGTAATAAAGCATGAGTTTCTGTCTACCTTGGATAAGGGTGGAGGTGTTCCTAGGTTATGAAGTGTCTACAGTCTATTCTGATTATAAACCTGTGATTGTCTTGACGGAAAGCATGTATGATTTTTGACCTAGTTTTGGGAGTATTTCTGATGAGCATCGCACACACGCACGTTTCTGTTCATGTATTTGTTAGTATACGGGGATTTAGTCGAGCTCTGCTTGGATTTGTTACATTCATTGAGATATTTGCTTGTTAGTTGGTGTTGGTGAGTTTCAAGGGGATCTTTGCATTTTTCATATTAGTTGCATTCATGCATTGCATTACATTAGGTTAAATGGATTTTGTGGGTACATTCGCTATAGGCCCTCACGAGACCTTACTCGTCCACTAGGGCTGCCTAGGGGTTTAAAGGGCTTGTTGCATATGCCAAATGCAACCGTGATCACCTACGGAAGTGGTACTAATTAGGTAGTTGTAATTGTTTATGCTTGAGGACAAGCATCGGTTTAAGTTTGGGGGTGTTTGATAAGTGGATTTTATATCCACTTGGAACATTCTATATCGGCTTAAATTGATTGTTTTGGACTCAAGTTTGTGTAGTTTTGATGTGTTTTGTGTAGTTGTGCAGGTTTCCAAGAATATCTAAGCTTTTGTCGTTTTTGGAGATTTAATTGATTAAAATTCGGATTTTCCGGGAAGGCTGCGCAGCTTATACTGTTTTGGCCATATCTGGAGTTCTAGAAGTCCGTTTTCAGCGATCTTACTGCTCACGCGAAGCTTGAGAGATTTTCTACAACCTGGGATAGGAAACAAGTGCAAGAAATATTCTGAATTAAATCGCGCACGTGTTCTTATTAAAGAAGGCTTGGAATTTACTGTTTTGCCCTTTTTCTAATTCTAATTGTATTCTGGGCAGTTTTGGGTACCTTCTTTAAATCTTAATTGTAATAGAAGGCAATTTCTTGCTAGGCAAGATTTGTAGAGCCTATATAAACACATCCTACCATTGTAAATCATAACAATTCAGAGATAACAATTCATAGCTTATAATTGTATCAAGGTACTTTCGATCTTCAATTCTTTCTTCAATATTATGTTTTCATTCATTATCATTATTATTATGTTTTCTTTATTAAATATGCGTAACTAATTCTCTAATCTGAGGATTGGGTAGTATTCCTTGGTATTCATGCATGCTTGATTACGTGATTTTCTGCTTTGCTGATCTGTTATTATGTAAAATGGTTAGCTATAATCATTAGCTATAATGATAATATAAAATTTTTGCTAAGGGTGAACATGTGTGTTCCAAGGGAATTATCTATAATTATGATCATGTAAAATTATACATAAAAGCTTTATTGATTCAACAAATATAGCTCACCAAATATCATTATCTATATATTTTTTGCTAAGAGATTAATGGTTGGAGTGCTCAAATTTTTACATATTATCTAAATAGTGCCACTAGATGCCAACTAGATGTCATGTAGATAATTTAGCTAAGGGTTTTACACCCTTGGAGATGCTCTTATGCTAAGAATCAACAAGAATTTAACCTTCATGAAGCAATATAATTATATGCACGCATTAGCTCTCCTTTACAAACATCTTCCATCTTTAATTTAATTCAAATGTTAAAGTGATGGACCAATATTTCTAGCCAGGCTTTTAGGATCGATGAAGATGTTGCTAGTCGCAACCACCTAATTTAAGAATCATCTCATGCGTAACGTCATGTTTTGGCCATATCATATGCTCCTTAGTAGCATCTAATTGAACTCCAACTCTCGCACACAGTAAAACAATAACAACGTTGTATAATACATCACTTAATTATAATACCACTCCTCGTATTAAGTATTACTTTTCGATGAAATGAGGGAGCCAACATCCATATAACGTCCCTGGTAGACGCCCCATAATGAGACCAAAGTTAAGAATGTTCATTTATTCACAAATTTAAAGGCATCAAATGTTAGTGTAAGTGCCTTAAAGACAGTACATTATAATTTAGATATCTGACGCTGATAATATATTTAATTGATTATTAATAAATATGTTTAGTTATTTAGAATCATGCTTCAGTGAGAACCTCAATTAGTGTGAGATGTGTGATCTAATCCTAACCACCCATTTATATACCTTATCTTCATCTACCATCCATTAATTTTATTAATATTTTAATATTTCATAATCATCTTCCACTACCACATCCGACCACCGCCTAATGTAATCTTCGGGCACCATCTCTGGCCACCACTTCTGACCATCACCAAAAATCACATGCTACATACAGAAATCACCATAATTAAACAAAAATCACATACAATAAGCAAAAATCACCAACGTCAAATCAAAAATTCACCATAATTCCACCACAACCATCACTTCCAACCACCATATTTAGCAACCACCACTTACAAATAACCCGATATCATGCAAAATCACCCGCATTTGAGTAAATAGCCGTAAAACAAAAATCTCCACAACCAACACACCACCACCACCACTCACCACCCTTACCTCCGCCAGCACCACCACCATCATCCTTACCCTATACAAATCATCCATACTTACATAATAATTGAGTACAATTCGAAATTACCATAAATCAATACAAATCAGCAAAAAAATAAAAAAAATACCATAATTTCAAAGGAAAATCACCACATACGGGATTTTCAAATCTAAGTACATACCTTAAATTTTACAGATCTAATGGTTACCGGAGCGTGGTGTGATATATCTTCGTTGGTAATTAGGGAAGAAAGCGATAAGATGTGGGGATGTGTGCGAGTAAGAAAGAGAGAGTCATCGGAATTAATGGCCATGGCGATCGGAGATTAGTGGTGGTGTTGGCTGGAGATTGGTGGTGGTGGCGGCGGTGGCGGCCAAAGATTGGTGGGGGTAGGTGGATGAGGGAAGAAGGAGGTAGTTGGGTTGGAGATTGGATTTTAATTGCTGATTTAGATCTTTAAAAAATATGTGATTGATATTAGATCTCATATCTCATTTTAATAGGGGTTCTCATTTAAGCAAGTATCTATTTGTTAAATCTGAATTAATGTTAACATTATGAATGCTCTTGGAATTTTGATACAAATTGGATAGTTCAACGATGTGACTTGAACATTAGATTATATAAGTTCAATGTATGTTTATTCTTAAATGTCCCTATAATAATAATAATTATAATAATAATAATAATAACAGGAATAATAATAATTATTATTATAATAATAATAATTATTATTATTATTATACATCGAAACTAATACTTTACAGATGATAACATCTCATTGTAGATAGATATAAGGTTATTAAAGTTAATACATAAATACATATAAGAATATCATGTAATTGACACACCCGCCATGACATCGACAAGGATGAATATAAGGTATCTTCGTTAATTTTCGTAGTAATAAGGTTATAATGATATTCAAACTTGAAATAACTATATTTCTAAAAGAGAATTAGTGTGTTTTAATTTTGAAGACAAAAACGAATTTTGAATAGAAACATGACAAAAACGATGACGGTGAAATCGATATCAAAGACGGAGATTTGGATCAGGATAGAGAAGATGATCATAATGAAAAATCTGGTTGAAGCGGGTGATTCTGTTAATTAAAGCCGACGATTCTTTTTTTTTTTTTTTTTGAAAGAAGGTATACATATGCGCTTAGGGCTACTCCTATCATTGAACACGAGAAATAAAGAATAGCAAATGAAGGGAAGAGAAATGAAAAAAAACAATTATACCAATGAGACAATATCATCAAAGAGAGAGAAGCAAGAAAGATCCAACCAGTACGAAAAAGAAAAAGATAACCAACTAGAGAATTCATCCAAACGATTCGAGAAGAAAAAAAACTTAGAAATCGCGATTAGAAACCAAAATCAATATTATTCGAGAAAAAAAAAACACAACTGATTTGAATAAGAAAACGAGAAGTAAAAAATAATCGAAACACATGTTTTAATCCAACATGCGAAAGACATCACGTTCAACTCTCAATTAACCGATCCTGAATCGAATCAACCTAGCCCTAGATACCATGATAAAGTATGGGGAGAAGAGAGAAAAGAAGAATTTTATTTTAATGAAACTTGTTATCAATTACAATAAAAGGGAGGCTTATATAGCCGACAATAATAAAAAAAATTATTTCATCAAAAGAAACTATTACAATAATGAAATTATCCAATAATAATATTATATGTATTAATGAAGCATACATGATTTACTAAAAAAAAATAAATTTCCCCACTTTAAGTCATATGCGTGAAGAACATGTGCATTTGATATTAAAATAAGTACCTTCAACACCATCCTTGATTAAGAATCCACTTTTGTCAAGTTGTTAGAATACTTTTATGAAACTCCTTTTGACGTCATTATTTCAAAAAAAAAAATTAATTTTAAGTATTTTCTCGAAAATATAAAATATATCAATATATATATATATATATGGATCACGCTCCACTAAGAACACATGTTAGTGTGAGAACAGTGAGAACACACATATTCACCACATTTCAAGCTATTTTAAAAGGTCTCGCAAGGGGCACCTTCACAAAAAAGTCTTATAATTTTACCCTCTATCCATTCATAAAAAAATTAACAAAAAAATTAAAAAAAAATTGCTGCCACGTCATCATTTTTAAATTTTTAAAAAAAACTTTAAACTTTTTTTTTGATGAATGGATAGAGGGTAGAATTATAAGACTTTTTCGTATTGGGTGCCCCTGGCGGGGCCCTTTAGAATAGCTTGAAATGTGGTGTTTTCATTGTTCTCCAACATATACATGTTTATATATATATATATATATATATATATATATATATATATATATATACATACATATATATATATATATATAGGGTTAGGCTCCAGAGAGAACACCCTTAAAAAGAGAACGAGAGAACACATCATCTAACCATTGAATCTATTAGATTTAATGGTCCTGCCAACAACACCCAATACAAAAAAGTCTTATAATTCTACCCTCTATCCATTCATAAAAAAAAATTAAAAAAAAAATTTTAAAAAATAATAATAATGATGATGTCACTGTGACGTCACAATAGGTTTTTAATTTTTTTTTAAAAAAAATTTTAATTTTTTTTATGAATGGATAGAGACTAGAATTATAAGACTTTTTTGTATTAGGTGCCCCTGGCGGGGCCATTAGATTTAATAGATTCAATTGTTAGATAATGTGTTCTCTCGTTCTCTTTTTAAAGGTGTTCTCTCTAGAACCTTGGCCATATATATATATATATATATATATATATATATATATATATATATATATATATATATATATATATATATATATATTAGCTTATAACCCGTGCGAAGCACGAGTTTTTTTTTGATAGGTTATAAAATTTATTTAACATTATAATTATGTTTTTATAATCCTTATTTTTTATAATTTTTTAATTTTAATTTAATTTAAATTTATATAATGATATGCATGGTTTAAAATTTATTTTGTAAAATTATAAATTAAAAATGTCGTTGACGGATTCGAACTTTGCATTTTTAGTAAATTATTTTAATCATATAATATATCTTATTACTAAATCTAACGGGGAGGCGATACTAGTTATCAGGTCGGAGATAGGCCTGGCCCGTAAGCTGACCCCCTTAAAAAGCCATTACTTAATAAGGATTTGTTACGTGCTATTTATTACCAAAAATAATGATTTGAATATATGGTGAGATATTTTTGGGTGTATATTAGTGATCGTAAGATTAATTTTAAATTAAAAAGTAACGTGTTTTAATTACAAAAATTACTACTAAAAATAATTACGGAAAGATATGGTGTGATATTTTGGATATATATTAATTATTGTAATATTAGCTTTAAATTAAATGGTAAAGTGTTTTAATTAGAATTAAAATCTTTAGAAAAAATGGGTAACTGAGTTGTTGGAGAGAAAAAAGTCCAAGTAGAAGCAGCTCCGTGTGGATGAAGGAATTTTAATCGGAATGTAATTACGTTAACATTAGTAATTAGCTTTTTGAGTTGTTTTTGTAATTTAATTATTTATTTTAATAATTAGGATAACCAAACCGAAAACCAAAACTTTCAAAACTTTTAATGTTTCGGCTTTAATATAATAGTATATATATATTAGTGAAGATTAGCAACATATATCTTCTATGAGAAAAATGTTTCTATAGTTAACTTTAAGAGAATTTCCTAAAGTTAACCTTTAAAATAATATGAATGTTACCTTTTATTTATAAGGGCCGGGCATTAAAAATGTATCTTTTAATCTTGGAAACTATGTGATGTGTCTTAATTGGAGTGGTTCTATAGTTAACTATAGGCTCATTAAACCCATCTTCTATATATTTGGAAAATTATTTTAAATTTTGAAGTGTACAATATTCTTTTTTTCATTTACATTTATATGTAAATAAAGTTGGTTAACTAGTATCTATATCTATATATTATAAATTAGTGGATAGCACTTACCTAAGGTTCGGTATCCATATTTAGGTTTGGACAATATTTTATATTGATTTTGACTCACTAGATAATACATTTTTAGGTTTGGTATCTATATTACGTTTGGCAAAGATCCAAATTCAAATTCAGTATTTGACCAATTGTTAATTAAAAAACGTTTGTATACAAATTTAAATACTATTAATATATTCTCTTAATATTTATGGTAAGATTATTAATGAAAATTTAAATAAATCTTTTAATTTTGGTAAGCTTATTAATATATATATATATATATATATATATATATATATATATATATATATATATCACATAACAAATATGGAAAATCTAAATAATTTTATCTTTGATTGCATTTGTTATAAGACCCACTCGATAATACATTTTTTGGTTTGGTATCTATATTACGTTTGGGAAAGATCCAAATTAAGTATTTGATCCATTGTTAATTAAAGAACATTTGTGTACAAATTTAAATACTATTAATATATTCTCTTAATATTTATGGTAAGATTATTAATGAAAATTTGAATAAATCTTTTAATTTTGGTAAGCTTATTAATATATATATATATATATATATATATATATATATATATATATATATATATCACATAACAAATATGGAAAATCTAAATAATTTTATCTTTGATTGCATTTGTTATAATATAGAAAAATAATATTTTATTAATATTATTTCTTTCAATATTAATTTATTTGATCTTAAATATAAAGTTATTTTCTTTATTTAATCATTATTATTATATATCATAATTATTATAAAATTTAAATTTAAACTATCGTGTGCGTAAGTAAAAATAAAAACATCTATTCAGAAAAAACTAAATATCAAAGAATAAAATCATTTGTGTTAATATGTATTTAATATTATCACCACTTGATATAGTTATTTTGCTCATATTTATTTGTAAATTTTATTGGAATCGTGACCTAACTTTATTTTAAAAGAAATTCTATAAAAAGGAAGCCAACTTTATTTAATTGTAAATATAAACAAAAGAAAGACTATTTTATATTTTTAAATTTAAAATACATTAAAATATATATTACTAAATCTTACCAATATATACTCAAAATGACATATTTTAGATTTTGGATAAGGTATTTAAAATTGAAATATACTTTGAAATAATGATGTTAAAAGGAGATATATTAAAATGAAAATTAATGCAAATAAAAAAAATTATACAAGTGGCCGGTAGACTAACATAATGCATAAAAAAGAAAGAATTTTGAAATGGGAGACAGGTTTTGTATACAATTATGTTAATTTTAAGAATAAAAAGAATTATTCCTAAATTAAATTTATTTCCGAAATAGAAAATTTCTTATTATTGTTCAATTAATTTATAGCCACAAATTGACTAAATATTATGTAGATTTTTAATATATTTTATTAACAATTGAAAAATATGGTTTGATATTTTCGGGTATATATTAATGATTGTAAAATTATGTTTAAATTAAAAAGGTAACGTGTTTTAATTCGAAAGAAAATATTAATGAAGATTAGTTTTAAATTAAAAAGGAAACGTATTTTAATTCGAAATGAAATATTAATGATTGGAAGATACATTGATGTCTTTAGGTGTTTATAAAAAGGTAATATCTTCAACTAAAAGTAAATGTAAAAAAAGGCATGGGATTACTTATCATTAATTATATTATGTTATTATATTTATTGTAGGTGTAAGATAAAACAATACCTGATCAATCCGATCCCACCACCGAAACTCAGTCTGAAGCTTATTCCTAACAACATTATACAAAAGTGTAGGATAAAACAACGCTCGAGCCCCGGCTCCCACGTGAACCCTCTTTGCATCATACACCACTTATACCGAATGGATTCCCAAACTTGTTTACCGTTCATTTTTCCAAACTAACTACAATCATTCCTAAACTAACCTACTTCACTATTCAAACTCAGAATTTTTAAATCAACTGTTGAATAAATAGTATAACCTGTAATTAAATGGGGAAAAAAAATTCTAGACATCCCAAAAAGTATTCACAAAAATTCCTAAATTAATATGTGTCACCATATGATTGGTTATATTAATAATAATAATAATAATAATAATAATGCCCCCCATGTATTCACATCAATTCACCAAAAAATCCACAAATATGAGTTGTCAAGATTTAATTAATCAATTTATGTATATGTATGGGGGCATTATATTCGTAATAATAATAGTAATAATAATAATAATAATAATAATAATAATAATAATAATAATAATAATAATAATAATAATAATAATAATAATAATAATAATAATAATGTCCCCATGCATGCACATAAATTGACTAATTGAATCTTGACAACTAATATTTGTGGATTTTTTGGTGAATTGATGTGAATACATGGGGGGCATTATTATTATTATTATAAATATAACCAATCATATGATGACACATATTAATTTAGGAATTTTTGTGGATAATTTTTGGGATCTCTAGAATTTTTTTCCTCATTTAATTATAGGTTATACTATTTATTCAACAGTTGATTTAAAATTCTGAGTTTGAATAGTGAAGTAGGTACACACTAGTTTGGGAATGATTGTACAAACTAGGTTAGTTTGGAAAAATGAACGGTAAACTAGTTTGGGAATCCATTCCCACTATACCACTACCCAACACCTCCTCACCAGCTGACACTTCCTCCTCATCCTCTTCCAATTTCAACCCTTCTTCCCATTCATTTATATACATCATATACACTACTTATCACCAAATTAAAAAAAGTGGATGTATCGACAATATTTTATATTGATTTTGACCTAGATAATACATTTTTAGGTTTGTTATCTATATTATGTTCGGCAAAGATCCAAATTCAGTATTTGACCAACGTTTGTATACAAATTTAAATATTATTAATATATTCTCTTAATATTTATAGTAAGATTATTAATGAAAATTTAAATAAATCTTTTAATTTTGGTAAGCTTATTAATATATATATATATATATATATCACATAACAAATATGGAAAATCTAAATAATTTTATTTTGATTGCATTTGTTATATGACCCACTGGATAATACATTTTTTGGTTTGGTATCTATATTACGTTTGGCAAAGATCCAAATTAAGTATTTGATCCATTGTTAATTAAAGAATATTTTTGTACAAATTTAAATACTATTAATATATTCTCTTAATATTTATGGTAAGATTATTAATGAAAAATTGAATAAATCTTTTAATTTTGGTAAGCCTATTAATATATATATATATATATATATATATATATCACATAACAAATATGGAAAATCTAAATAATTTTATCTTTGATTGCATTTGTTATAATATAGAAAAATAATATTTTATTAATATTATTTCTTTCAATATTAATTTATTTGATCTTAAATATAAAGTTATTTTCTTTATTTAATCATTATTATTATATATCATAATTATTATAAAATTTAAATTTAAACTATCGTGTGCGTAAGTAAAAATAAAAACATCTATTCAGAAAAAACTAAATATCAAAGAATAAAATCATTTGTGTTAATATGTATTTAATATTATCACCACTTGATATAGTTATTTTGCTCATATTTATTTGTAAATTTTATTGGAATCGTGACCTAACTTTATTTTAAAAGAAATTCTATAAAAAGGAAGCCAACTTTATTTAATTGTAAATATAAACAAAAGAAAGACTATTTTATATTTTTAAATTTAAAATACATTAAAATATATATTACTAAATCTTACCAATATATACTCAAAATGACATATTTTAGATTTTGGATAAGGTATTTAAAATTGAAATATACTTTGAAATAATGATGTTAAAAGGAGATATATTAAAATGAAAATTAATGCAAATAAAAAAAATTATACAAGTGGCCGGTAGACTAACATAATGCATAAAAAAGAAAGAATTTTGAAATGGGAGACAGGTTTTGTATACAATTATGTTAATTTTAAGAATAAAAAGAATTATTCCTAAATTAAATTTATTTCCGAAATAGAAAATTTCTTATTATTGTTCAATTAATTTATAGCCACAAATTGACTAAATATTATGTAGATTTTTAATATATTTTATTAACAATTGAAAAATATGGTTTGATATTTTCGGGTATATATTAATGATTGTAAAATTATGTTTAAATTAAAAAGGTAACGTGTTTTAATTCGAAAGAAAATATTAATGAAGATTAGTTTTAAATTAAAAAGGAAACGTATTTTAATTCGAAATGAAATATTAATGATTGGAAGATACATTGATGTCTTTAGGTGTTTATAAAAAGGTAATATCTTCAACTAAAAGTAAATGTAAAAAAAGGCATGGGACTACTTATCATTAATTATATTATGTTATTATATTTATTGTAGGTGTAAGATAAAACAATACCTGATCAATCCGATCCCACCACCGAAACTCAGTCTGAAGCTTATTCCTAACAACATTATACAAAAGTGTAGGATAAAACAACGCTCGAGCCCCGGCTCCCACGTGAACCCTCTTTGCATCATACACCACTTATACCGAATGGATTCCCAAACTTGTTTACCGTTCATTTTTCCAAACTAACTACAATCATTCCTAAACTAACCTACTTCACTATTCAAACTCAGAATTTTTAAATCAACTGTTGAATAAATAGTATAACCTGTAATTAAATGGGAAAAAAAAATTCTAGACATCCCAAAAATTATTCACAAAAATTCCTAAATTAATATGTGTCACCATATGATTGGTTATATTAATAATAATAATAATAATAATAATAATAATAATGCCCCCCATGTATTCACATCAATTCACCAAAAAATCCACAAATATGAGTTGTCAAGATTTAATTAATCAATTTATGTATATGTATGGGGGCATTATATTCGTAATAATAATAGTAATAATAATAATAATAATAATAATAATAATAATAATAATAATAATAATAATAATAATAATAATAATGTCCCCATGCATGCACATAAATTGACTAATTGAATCTTGACAACTAATATTTGTGGATTTTTTGGTGAATTGATGTGAATACATGGGGGGCATTATTATTATTATTATAAATATAACCAATCATATGATGACACATATTAATTTAGGAATTTTTGTGGATAATTTTTGGGATCTCTAGAATTTTTTTCCTCATTTAATTATAGGTTATACTATTTATTCAACAGTTGATTTAAAATTCTGAATTTGAATAGTGAAGTAGGTACACACTAGTTTGGGAATGATTGTACAAACTAGGTTAGTTTGGAAAAATGAACGGTAAACTAGTTTGGGAATCCATTCCCACTATACCACTACCCAACACCTCCTCACCAGCTGACACTTCCTCCTCATCCTCTTCCAATTTCAACCCTTCTTCCCATTCATTTATATACATCATATACACTACTTATCACCAAATTAAAAAAAGTGGATGTATCGACAATATTTTATATTGATTTTGACCTAGATAATACATTTTTAGGTTTGTTATCTATATTATGTTCGGCAAAGATCCAAATTCAGTATTTGACCAACGTTTGTATACAAATTTAAATATTATTAATATATTCTCTTAATATTTATAGTAAGATTATTAATGAAAATTTAAATAAATCTTTTAATTTTGGTAAGCTTATTAATATATATATATATATATATATATATCACATAACAAATATGGAAAATCTAAATAATTTTATTTTGATTGCATTTGTTATATGACCCACTGGATAATACTCCCTCCGTCCCATATTATTTCTCTTGTTTCATATGTCGGGACTGTTCATGACATGAGACAAATTACTAATTTACTTCTAATCTATAAGATCAAATATAGTCATGAGTGATCTTGTTGAATTCGTATTTATGAGTACTTTAATACAGTGAAGTTTTTATATTTAATACTAATACGAAATTCAAGATATTAACGATCAAAAGTGTGCGTTGGCAAACGTGTCCAGTCAAAACAAGAAAAACATTAAGGGACGGAGGGAGTACATTTTTTGGTTTGGTATCTATATTACGTTTGGCAAAGATCCAAATTAAGTATTTGATCCATTGTTAATTAAAGAATATTTTTGTACAAATTTAAATACTATTAATATATTCTCTTAATATTTATGGTAAGATTATTAATGAAAAATTGAATAAATCTTTTAATTTTGGTAAGCCTATTAATATATATATATATATATATATATATATATATATATATATATATATATCACATAACAAATATGGAAAATCTAAATAATTTTATCTTTAATTGCATTTGTTATAATATAGAAAAATAATATTTTATTAATATTATTTCTTTCAATATTAATTTATTTCATCTTAAATATAAAGTTATTTTCTTTATTTAATCATTATTATTATAAATCATAATTATTATAAAATTTAAATTTAAACTATCGTGTGTGCGTAGCATGGTCTATAATCTAGTAAAAATAAAAACATCTATTAAAAAAAACTAAATATCAAAGAATAATTCGGCAAAAAAAAAATATCAAAGAATAAAATCATTTGTGTTAATATGTATTTAATATTATCACCACTTGATATAGTTATTTTGCTCATATTTATTTGTAAATTTTATTGGAATCGTGACTTAACTTTATTTTAAAAGAAATTCTAAAAAAGGAAGCCAACTTTATTTAATTGTAAATATAAACAAAAGAAAGACTATTTTATATTTTTGAATTTAAAATACATTAAAAATATATATTACTAAACCTTACCAATATATACTCAAAATGACATATTTTAGATTTTGGATAAGGTACTTAAAATTGAAATATACTTTGAAATAATGATGTTAAAAGGAGATATATTAAAATGAAAATTAATGCAAATAAAAAAATTATACAAGTGGCCGGTAGACTAACATAATGCATGAAAAAGAAAGAATTTTGAAATGGGAGACGGGTTTTGTATACAATTATGTTAATTTTAAGAATAAAAAGAATTATTCCTAAATTAAATTTATTTCCAAAATAGAAAATTTCTTATTATTGTTCAATTAATTTATAGCCACAAATTGACTAATGACATAATATTTTAAAACAAATTACAAAAATATATAAAATAAATATTGGAAATAGAATTTACAACATACAACACACAGATGACTTATACAAGTCTTCTAAAATTTTATCATATCTTAGTGTACTATATTTTAAATAACTATATTAGTTACTAAATAATGTAGTATTTGCATAAACATTAATAATAAATTATTTTTTATAAAATAAGTTAACATATACTCTAAATTGGAATAGGCAATGTACAAATTTATATATTTGTATTAATTTGACACAAATTTCAATCTAAAATTTTAATTGAAATAGTGTTACTCAACTTAAAATAATGCACATTACTAATATTAGTTTTTCATTACTATTTTTCATACAAAATATAAATATACATTTTATTTTATTAAAACAAAATATATCATGCTCTTATATCATTTTATGTTTATATAATCCCTTTATATATATTCAATAATTTATCATGTGTTTAATTTTGATATATGATTAGCTTCACATATTCACCATAATAATCATGTTCCATGTTTTTCTCACTCTCTCGTGTTTATATTTTGATTTTACTCAAACACGGATAATTTATAACTTACGAAAAATTAATTTTTATAAGAATTTTTAGTGGATCCATCCTTTCAACTTAATACACTACGTGATTCTTTCACCACGTGTGACTTCTTTAAATACGTGTTCATGTCATTCTATCACCACGTGTCCTTGTAGTTCTTTCATCCAGTAGTCATTCCATACTATTCTTTTCGTTTCCAGTAATCACTTCATACCATTCTCTCCTCTTCGTTTGTAGATTTTCTGGTATATCCAAATACACCCAAATAGTATCGGTCCATTCCTCTCCCATATGCAAGAGATTGAATGAGTGTTCTTCTATATTGATGCTAAGCTGTAGCTTCATTTGGCAATAGCTTTAGCTCCTGTATAGCCAACTTCATTTCACAAACAGGTATTGTTATCTTACTATTCTTACTATTGTTGCTTTCAGATTAATGTTCCAAACAAGTTAAATATATGTTTTTTTTTTTTCCATCTACTTCCATTTTTATGGTTTAAGTAGGTTTAATCATACAATCTTCTCATATCCATGTATAATCATGTTAGGCTATGATCATACAATCTTCTCATTATCCATGTATAATCATGTTAGGCTATGGACTAGTTAAACAAACTATAGAATCACATAAAATTGATTATCCTAAACTCTTTAGTATACTTTATAATTTAGTTTTGTATTATCAAATCACAAAAATAAGGGTATAATTGGATTAATTATTTATTATTAATTAATTAAAACTAGTTTGTAAATGACTGAGATACAAAAAAAATATTCTTTGTGTAAATTAATAGTGAAAAAATGAATGAGTAACAAAAGGATCATGGCAAAATATGTTTTGGGAACAATTATATTTATTTGGGATATATTTGTTTATAATGTATTCCTATCTTTTTATATGATATGTATTACACATGTAATCATTTTTAATACAAATATCATTTTCTTACAATGGTGAACTTCAACTTTAATCATAGGTACTTTAATATTTAATAGTTATTGTCTTTCAATTTTGTATAACATATGGTTTAAATAAAATTAAAAATTTTGAAAATAGGTTTCATTATCATTACTTTAAAAAGTCAATATATACAACAAATAATAAATATGAAACAATAAAGGAGCTTGGCACCCACTGCATTACAGATAAAAATACATATGAACTCAAAAAGTAAATTAATTAATTTGATACATTAATAAGTCTAAAACAATAAATATAGCAAATGAAACTTGTGTGCAATTTATGTAAATAATGGAATTTCATAGAATTAATAACTACTGTAAAAGTTTGTGTATACTCTGTTTACAACTGATATATTCATGTAACCAAAAGTTAACATCGTTAACAGAAACTTATAATGATTTGATTATGGCATTAAAAAAGTGGGGGATGATTTGATTTCTTGGACCTGAATGATTATTTATAGTGATTAGTGAAGGGTGACTACAAGTGTTACTAGTTCTGATTGTGCTTTCGTTAGAATAATGAAACTTATAGTGCTGCTTGTTGCGGCATTGGCTGATGTTATCATTTGCAGATATCATGGCATCTTCAAGTAATGACCAGTTCCTCAGCAAAAAAGTCAGTCCGCAGGCTGTTCAAATCGTGGCAGATACACTATTAGATGATGACTTTGATTCATGTGGCACTTCATTCGACTATACGACTTCTGTTCGTGCTACTCAGGAAGTTCTTGCTAGAAGACAAACTCAGGACGAGGATGTAAAATCTGCGTCCCAACGTTATATGCAAAAGGGTAAATTCATCCAGCCATTTGGTTGGTTGTTAGCCCTGGATCAAAAAACATTGAAAGTGATTGCATACAGTGAGAATGCTAATGAAATGCTCACATTAAGTTCTCATGATGGTCCAAGTGTTGGTGATAATATTGCTATTCTCTTTGGAGTTAATATCGGAACTCTTTTTGATGCCCTTAGCTTAGCTGTCCTCTTTAAAGCTTTCAGTTCTAAAGATTCCACCCAGTTTAATCCCATATTAGTCCGTTCAAAAACTTCTGGAAGATATTTTTATGCAATGGTTCATAGAGTACCACATGCTATAATTTTAGACTTTGAGCCAGTGAATACTATGGAAGGCCCTCTGACTGTTTCCGGGCCAGAGCAGTCATATATGCTTGCAGAAAAAGGAATTAAGAGGTTGCAGTATTTCCCTAGAGGGAGCATGCAGAAACTTTGTTCTGCTATGGTTCACGAGATCTTTGAAATCACTGGTCATGACAGGGTGATGGTCTATAAATTTCACGACGATGAGCATGGAGAAGTGATTGAGGAGATCAAGAAGCCAGGCCTTGAACCTTATCTTGGATTGCATTACCCTGCCACAGATATTCCTCAGGTTGCTCGTTTTTATTATATGGCTAATATGGTCCGCATCATCTGTGATTGTCGTGCAAAGTTAGTGAAGGTGGTGCAAGATGAAAATTTTGAACATGATGTCAACATGTTTGGTTCAACTTTAAGGGGTCCTCACAGCTGCCATCAACTTTTTATGGAAAACATGAATTCACATGCTTCTCTTGTAATGGCTGTTGTAGTAGCCAACGATTTGATTAATGAAGAATCTGGGAGTTCTACCTCACCATCGTGGAAGGGCAAAAAACTTTGGGGACTAGTTGTTTGTCATAACACCACCCCAAGATTTGTTCCCATTGTGCTCCGAAATGCTTGCAAGATTCTTACACAAGTTTTTGCAGTGCATATCAGCCAGCAGACAGAATTGGAAAGCCTTATTCTTGAAAATTCCATCCTGCACACTCAAACTCTGTTGTGTGATAAGCTATTGCAAGAAGGTCCCCTTAGTATTGTGTCACGGTGCACAAATATAAGGGATCTTGTTAAATGTGATGGTGCTGTCTTATACTATGAGAATAAGTTTTATAAAATGGGTGTCACCCCAAGTGACTTTAAGATTTATGATATATTGACATGGATCAGCGTGCTTCATCCGGATTCTGCAGGTTTTATAACAGATAGCTTGTGTGGTTCAGTGTTCCCAGCAGATCTTTCTGTTTCTGATCTAATATGTGGGATGGCTGCAGTGAGGATAGCTTTGAATTGTGCTCTTTTCTGGTTCAGATCACACACTGATGCAGTTTTAACTTGGGGTGGTGCAAAGCATGAACCTGGTGAAATAGATGATGACAGAAAAATGCATCCTCGGTCATCTTTTAAAGCTTTCAAGGAAATTGTGAAAACCAGGAGTGTACCTTGGAAGGACATTGAGATAAGTGCAATCCACACTTTGCAGCTTATGTTATGGAACACGTTGAACAATGCTGGAAATGAGATGTCAAATGCTACTGCAATCCAGAAACAAATTACATCCCTAAACGTTCAAGGGATGCAAGGAGAAACAGCTATTGCTGCAATGGCCCGGCTGATGGAGAGAGCTATGGTGCCAGTATTGGCAGTTGATGCAGAAGGGCTGGTTCATGGATGGAACACAAAACTCAGTGAATTAACTGGTCTTCATGTTAGGGCAGCAATAGGGGAGAATTTGCTCAAACTCGTAGAAGAAAGATCAGTTGATGCAGTGAAAAGCATTCTGGGGTCTGCGCTGCAAGGTATAATCTTACATTCTTTTTAGTTGGATTCATAAAAGATTTAACATATGCACCTACATATATTTTATCTATAACAAATGCGCCTACATATATATCAAAATGCTATATAGCATCTAATCTACCTAGTGAGTTCATTAGAGGAACACTTTCTTAGTAAGTTACTACATGACCAATTCTGTGAACTTCATGTTGAAGAGCTCATGTTGGGGTCTTCCTCTGACACCTAAGGTTTTTCAATAGATTGGTTACTTGACACTTCATATCATCAAAATGAATATCTTTAGCATATTTCATTAGTTCTACAAATGAAAATTAAATAAAGGTGCTTCTTTAGTCCTTTGCTTGGTGATTATTTTGGTACTTTTAGTTCATATTACTACACATATATCTAAATTCTTTATTGCCTTTTCTCTATCAGGAAAAGAAGAGAAAAATATCCGGTTCACAATCAAAACTTATGGATACAGAACACGTTATGGTCCAGCTATCTTACAAGTAAATGCTTGTGCTATTAGAGATGTTCATGGCCATATTGTTCGTTTGTGTTTGGTGGCAAATAATATAACAAGTGAAAACATTATTATAGACAAATTTATTAGAAGAGAAAGTGGCTACAAAGCTATTATGAAGAATCTAAGGTCATTGAACCCCCCAATGTTTGGTCCAGATAAATTTGGTTGTTGCAGGGAGTGGAATCAAGCTATGATAGAGTTATCAGGATGCCGCAAAGAAGAGGTTACGGGTAAGATGCTTCTTGGGGAGGTGTTCGGGACCCGAACATCATGTTGCAGACTCAAGACTGAAGAGGCTTTTGTGAATCTTGGTATTGCGCTCAACAGTGCTCGCTGTTATCAAGGACCTGAAAGTAATAGCTTTGGTTTCTTTGCGCAGAGTGGAAAGTATATAGAATGTTTGCTTTGTACAAATAGAAGGTTGAATGCAGAGGGTGAAGTTACTGGTATATTTTGCTTCTTGCAGCTAGCAAGTCCAAAGTTGATGCAGGTGTATCATTTACAACAGATGCTAGAGCAGACGTCAGCCAAAAGAGAGGAAACAATAGCTTATGTTAAATGGCAAGTGAAAAATCCTCTCGCAGGAATTTTATATACGGGGAAGATGTTTGGAGGAATCGATTTGAACGAAGAGCACAACAAATGTCTTCATAAATGCCAGCTTCAGCTTGACGAAATTCTTAATCACACTGACATTGTTAGCATGATTGATGGGTATATACAGTTCAAGTACCTCTTAATGTTTCATATACATCTCCTTTTCTAATAATTACATTTCTGCTAACCTTTTGCAGGTACATAAAACTACAAGTGACAGAGTTCAGACTCCATGAAGTGTTTGCTTCCTCTATGACTCAAGTTATGAGGAGGATCATCGAAAAGAGTATTAATTTAGTTAATGACTTTGCTGATAACCTAATGTCTATGATATTATATGGAGACGGTTTGCGACTCCAGCAAGTCCTTGCAGATTTCTTGTCAACATGTGTTGACTTTACACCACACGGTGGCCACCTAGGCGTGTCAGCTCGTTTGATCGACAATACTAATTCAGAGGAATCTGTTCAACCCGGAGCACATTTCGAGCTCAGGTAAAAAGATTAGTGTGATGATACATGAAATTAAAGGTCATGCTAGGAAAAGTCATCTGCAAAAACAAGTTGCCTTTGTTTTATGCCTAATTTGCTTCAGCACATGCACTGAGCTGGTTTGAGTATTGTCCTTACTTTCTTGTTCAGTTGGGTAAATACACTGCGTATGAATTTTGGCCTTAAAAAACTATCTCAATTCAGGAAAAACGATTTGGTGCCTTGGAAGTTAGTTATTCTTATCTTCCTCTCATGCCAACTTTCTTGAGGACATTAACCATTGAACATAATTGATTACATTCTTTGGTTCAGGATAATGCATGATGGATGCGCAATACCAGAAGACTTGTTGATGCAGATGTCAGGAAGAACTAGTACTAAATCTGAGAATGGCATAAGTCTGTTTGTTAGTAGAAAACTATTGAAGCTCATGAATGGAGATGTTCAATACTTGAAAGAGGATGGTAAGTCTAAGTGGATCATATCTGTTAAATTTGCTCGAGCTGTTAAGTCTGAAGGGTGAACGATGAGCTATAAGACCTCGGCTGGCTGCTAATGACGATGAGGAGTTGAATCTTAGTCTTTGTGTCTTGAGCAATGTTAAATTGGTAGTCAATGTTCTGCACTTTCGCTTTTGAACCATTCCTGTTTTCGTTTATTCTGTAATATTATATGTCAGGTATTTCTTTTTGCCAGTTGGCTTATACAAAACAACTAGGATGTGAAAAAACCTAATTAAAATCGAAACTGAACCCAACCGAAAATCCGATAAAAATTGAATTGTGAAAACCGAAATTGGAAGTGAATCGTTCCTAAGAGCTCAGTTCCGATTTTAGGTTAAAATCGAACCGAGAACCTAAAATCGAACCGAGAAAACCTGAACCGAACCAATATTAAGATAAATAAATGAATAAATTTGATTAAATAAATTTCAAATATTAATAATACAAATATTTTCATTAAAGTTAGCCGTGTAAGAAAATTAATTATGGGTCTGACCAAAGTTAATGATCTTGGTCTCAACCAGTCCAGTTGTAAAAACCCGAATTTTCGGACTATCTATACTATTATATAAAAGCCGAAACATTAAAAGTTTGGTTCAACGGTACCTATTGAATTTACCTAATTACCCTTACTCAATTACATATCTATTAACTAATCAATTTCCTTTTTCAGGTTACGCATATTATCTTTTCTATTTTCAAGAACTAAATAATTTCATTTTCCAAGTAAAATACAATATCTTTTATATTTTATCTAACTAAAATTTCTCATTAATTAATCAATTTCCTTTTTCAGTTTAAACATATAACCTTTTCTATTTTTCAATAACTAAATAATTTCCTTTTTCATTTAAAATAGAATATCTTTTACATTTTATCTAACTAAAATTTCTCCTTTTTAAAAACACTACGAGCAATTTTGTTTAAAAAAAATAACTTAATTATATATAATTGCTATTAACTAATCAATTACCTTTTTCAGTCAAAACACGTTACCTTTTTTCTTTTCTCTAACTAAAATCTCTCTTTTTCCAATTATATTATGGATGGTTACCTTTTTCAGCAAAACACATTACCTTTTTTCTTTCTTCTTACTAAAACCTCCATTTTTCTAATTATATTACAGGCGTTTCTATTTAATAAAAAAATAATAATATAATAATACTAATAATTAACAAATTACCATTTTAGCTAAAAATAACATAATTATATATAATTATTATTAACTAATCAATTACCTTTTTCAGTCAAAACACGTTATCTTTTCTCTTTTCTCTAACTAAAATCTTTCTTTTTCCAATTATATCATGGACGGTTACCTTTTTTCAGCAAAACACGTTAACTTTTTTCTTTCTTCTTACTAAAACCTTCATTTTTCTAATTATATTACAGGCGTTTCTATTTAATACAAATAAAGTAATAATATTATAATACTAATAATTAATCGATTACCTTTTCAGCTAAAATATATCATCTTTTCTATTTTTTCTAATTACATTCCCTTTTTTTCTAGAAATATAACGGGTAGCGTTAATTTCTCATTTTCTAAAAACTATGAACAATTTTATTTCGTAAAATAACATAATTAAATTATAATTACTACAAACTAATCAATTACTTTTTTCACATAAATCATGCACGTTACCTTTCTATTTTCTCTAACTAAATTTTTTTTTTATTTATATCACGGACGGTTCTATTTAATAAAATGAACTAATAATATTTTAATATTTTTAATTAACCGATTAACTTTTTCAGCTAAAACATATCATCTTTTCTATATTCTCTAACTAAAATCCCTTTTATAATAGAAATACCATGGACAATATTATTTTCTCATTTTCTAAAAACATTACGAGCAATTTTATTTAGTAAAATAACGTAATTCAATTATAATTATTATAAACTAATCAATTACTTTTTTCACCTAGAACATATAATCTTTTTAATTTTCACTAACTAAATTCTCTATTTTTCTAATCATACCACGGACATTCTTTTTAATAAAATGAAGTAATAATTTTATAATTACTAATAATTAATTTATTTTTCTTTTTAACTAAAACCCATCATCTTTTCTATATTTTCTAACTAAATCCCTCATTTTCTAGAAATATCACAAATAACATTTATATAATTATCATCAAATCATCTCATATAAAAAAATAAGCCTCCAAAATTCATGCTTTAAAAAAATTAATTTTAATTAATGAAATTTTTTATACAATATAAAAAAAAAATCCGTGCATCGCACGGGTTTTAGGCTAGTTATTTCTAAATTCTCAACTAAAATAAAATATAATTCTTTATTCAATAAATCCAAATTCAACTAATGTCAAACCAAAAGTCAACTGCAAAATCTAAAACAATAAAGTAGAGAAGCAACTATACAAATTCAATAATCAATGTCCAATTAAAAACTGAAATTGTTCTATAATGCGGTAAAATTGCATCTAAATCAGGTAGCATAAAATCCACAAGTTCACATCCTTATTCGATCCAAAGCTTAGTAACCAGAAATATATTAAAACAATGAGCTGCGAAGCCCAGCAAGTAACTATCGCCCGACGGCTCAAAATAAAACTTTTAAAAAAAATTAACAAAAGTTCCAAAGCTGTAAATCGATAAAACAATCTTCACAGTAAAATCACATTTTATTCCCACAGTTCTAAATTACGGTCACACTATGCCAGTGACACGGCTTCTATAGTTCGATGGTTCGATGGGGGCCAGTTTACGTCCCTCGTTAAGTCTTACTCAACAAGGTATCTATGTGTTCCGGAACGTGCGTAAACTAGTTCTATATGTCACACTATCCAGTGACCGGATTCTATGATTCGATACGCAACTAAAACTGGGGATTCTTATAAAGATCTTTTCTAAATTCTATTTTCGATATCACAATTTTCAAAAAAATCAATTACTTCAAATACAATAAAGTTAACCGAAAAGAACAAATTTGATAATATTAGTGAGTAACGAAAAGTCACTTACCTCGATGTCGATATCGTACCCCTGAAAATAAAACCACAACCAATCCTAAATATTAATTCATTATCTATTAACAATCATAAATAGCAAACAAGCACACACCTTAATAGAACTCATGCGGCTCTACATAAAACTTACTCAAAGAAAATTCCAAAAATCACACACCAAAATATCTTACAAAATAGATTATTGTTAACAAAATCAGCCCTGATCAGTTCTGGAAATTAGCAAATTACTCTATGAAAATGATTTTATATGAAAAATCTTAAAGCACGAAAAACGTAGACAATTCTGAGACCTTTCCAAAATGGTAAGGCTCATCAAAAATGAAGAAGTAACGAATTCAGAAACAATGAAAATGCGGACTGGCAGAACAGAATCAGCACCTGATCACAACAATAATTTGATATTTAAGATATCCAAATCACCGAATTTGACAGAGAAATATGAACAGACAATGTAGAACACGAAAATATCTTTCCAGAATGATATCGCTCATAATTTTTGGATAAAAACTCAATTTACTATGAATTTTCAAAGTTGGGCACTCAGTTTCGAAAACACAGAGGTCAGATCACAAAATCACATAAAACACGAACTTACAAGCCGAATTTCAGAAAAGTTAAAGAATAAAAGTTGTAGACAATTCAAATACCTTTTCAGAAAGTCTAATTGCATAAATTTCCGATGAATAACGAATCCTATACGAATTTTACAAGAATTCAGAATCCAAACATACTAGCATACAAAATCGGAGTAATCATACTAATACAATGAATATAACAAAGAACTCATGGATACATACACGATATCACCACATATACAAAACTTAAGAGACTAACAAAAATCCTTAGCATAATCAAAATCAATTAAACATAGTACACATGAATTAACAAGAATATCAAAAGAAATAGAGAATCGTTACCCCCTTCTTTTTAATCTTGTTATGAGTCTTCTCTTCTCTTGTTGTTCTCCTCTCGTGTTCTTCTTCTTCTTCTCTCTCTCTCTCTTACATTTCTTTTTCCTCTCTTGGCGTTTCTTTTTTTGATCTCTACGTTTTTTTTTTCTTTACCTGACTACTATATAGAATTCTAGGGTTTTTCTATATTTTTTTTTCAGCTGATGTCTTTATCCTTAATAATTATTCTTTAATGATACATCCTTTTTAATAAGAAAAAAATTACTAATGTTAAGTCAAAATTAAAACCTTAAAAATTAATTATGAGTTACAACCTATAAATCTTCTATTTTTAATGACTTTCTACAATAACTCCTCTAAAATTGAAAAATGCTATAATCTTAAATCCTAAATTATTAATAATAAATTATCAAATTATTTACTAAAATTAATCTAAAAACCTGGGATGTTACAAACTACCCTCCTTAAAGGAATTTGGTCCCCAAATTCTCAAGAATCGTAATATTTCTAGAACCTCACCTATCTCGAAAATTCGCGAGCTACCCAAATTACCCACAAGTCAAGCCTATGAGGCAGTCTACAGGAAAATAACCTAGAGCTCTGATACCAACTGTAAAAACCCGAATTTTCGGACTATTATTTCTAAATTCTCAACTAAAATAAAATACAATTCTTTATTTAATAAATCCAAATTCAACTAATGTCAAACCAAAAGTCAACTGCAAAATCTAAAACAATAAAGTAGAGAAGCAACTATACAAATTCAATAATCAATGTCCAATTAAAAACTGAAATTGTTCTATAATGCGGTAAAATTGCATCTAAATCAGGTAGCACAAAATCCACAAGTTCACATCCTTATTCGATCCAAAGCTTAGTAACCTGAAATATATTAAAACAATGAGCTGCGAAGCCCAGCAAGTAACTATCGTCCGACGGCTCAAAATAAAACTTTTAAAAAAAATTAACAAAAGTTCCAAAGCTGTAAATCGATAAAACAATCTTCACAGTAAAATCACATTTTATTCCCACAGTTCTAAATTACGGTCACACTATGCCAATGACAAGGCTTCTATAGTTCGATGGTTCGATGGGGGCCAGTTTACGTCCCTCGTTAAGTCTTACTCAACAAGGTATCTATGTGTTCCGGAACGTGCGTAAACTAGTTCTATATGTCACACTATCCAGTGACCGGATTCTATGATTCGATACGCAACTAAAACTGGGGATTCTTATAAAAATCTTTTCTAAATTCTATTTTCGATATCACAATTTTCAAAAAAATTAATTACTTCAAATACAATAAAGTTAACCGAAAAGAACAAATTTGATAATATTAGTGAGCAACGAAAAGTCACTTACCTCGATGTCGATATCATACCCCTGAAAATAAAACCACAACCAATCCTAAATATTAATTCATTATCTATTAACAATCATAAATAGCAAACAAGCACACACCTTAATAGAACTCATGCGGCATTACATAAAACTTACTCAAAGAAAATTCCAAAAATCACACACCAAAATATCTTACAAAATAGATTATTGTTAACAAAATCAGCCCTGATCAGTTCTGGAAATTGGCAAATTACTCTATGAAAATGATTTTATATGAAAAATCTTAAAGCACAAAAAACGTAGACAATTCTGAGACCTTTCCAAAATGGTAAGGCTCATCAAAAATGAAGAAGTAACGAATTCAGAAACAATGAAAATGCGGACTGGCAGAACAGAATCAGCACCTGATCACAACAATAATTTGATATTTAAGATATCCAAATCACCGAATTTGACAGAGAAATATGAACAGACAATGTAGAACACGAAAATATCTTTCCAGAATGATATCGCTCATAATTTTTGGATAAAAACTCAATTTACTATGAATTTTCAAAGTTGGGCACTCAGTTTCGAAAACACAGAGGTCAGATCACAAAATCACATAAAACACGAACTTACAAGCCGAATTTCAGAAAAGTTAAAGAATAAAAGTTGTAGACAATTCAAATACCTTTTCAGAAAGTCTAATTGCATAAATTTCCGATGAATAACGAATCCTATACGAATTTTACAAGAATTCAGAATCCAAACATACTACCATACAAAATCGGAGTAATCATACTAATACAATGAATATAACAAAGAACTCATGGATACATACACGATATCACCACATATACAAAACATAAGAGACTAACAAAAATCCTTAACATAATCAAAATCAATTAAACATAGTACACATGAATTAACAAGAATATCAAAAGAAATAAAGAATCGTTACCCCTTCTTTTTAATCTTGTTATGAGTCTTCTCTTCTCTTGTTGTTCTCCTCTCGTGTTCTTCTTCTTCTTCTCTCTCTCTCTCTCTCTCTTACATTTCTTTTTCCTCTCTTGGCGTTTCTTTTTTTTATCTCTACGTTTTTTTTTCTTTACCTGACTACTATATAGAATTCTAGGGTTTTTCTATATTTTTTTTTCAGCTGATGTCTTTATCCTTAATAATTATTCTTTAATGATACATCCTTTATAATAAGAAAAAATTACTAATATTAAGTCAAAATTAAAACCTTAAAAATTAATTATGAGTTACAACCTATAAATCTTCTATTTTTAATGACTTTCTACAATAACTCCTCTAAAATTGAAAAATGCTATAATCTTAAATCCTAAATTATTAATAATAAATTATCAAATTATTTACTAAACTTTTTTTTTTTTTTTTGACAAAATGCAAATTCATATCATTAAGTTAAAACAAGTCTAGTCGGGACAAACCCCCAACTGACAATGCAATCAGGTTGATAAACAATAAACGAGCTAAACAAATAGCCGCATTGTTTCCAGACTGCTTAACAAACTGAATCCAAGGATTCTTGAAACTGAAAATGAATACAAAGTCTTCTCGAGTAATCCAGCCTACATCAGTCCCGAAAATGTTGGCTTCGCAATTGACCTTCACAATAGTTCCACTGCTGTTGCGGTGTTCAGGCGACTCAGTTGCAAAAACTAAGCAATGAGGAACAAGAATCCTCGAATAATGAACAACTATAATTTGTGAAAGGTGAACACATGCGATCGCAACCGTTCCAAGCATACCCCAGCTATCTACATGCCGGAATCCAGCTATAGACATGCCGAAAGTATCAAGCATACCCCAGCTATCTACATGCCGAGAGCCAGCTATAGACATGCCGAAAGTATTAATGATGCGGTAATCCAGATCTCCCAAAACTCCATCCGAATCATTCTCATTGATAACACACGAAGACATAACAACCACAAATGTAACAATGTAGAAACCCAAACAATTGGGTACTAAAACACACGCCAAAAGGCGAGACAGAGAACAAAAATCGGACCTTTGATTACAAAAGATCTGATTTATTCGGAAAACAATCAAGCCCAAGCTCAAATCCGAAACAGATCCAAGACTAAAATTCGATTGGAATCTTCGAGGTTTAAACAACACTCGATTTTATTGAAAATAGAAAGCAAGCAAAACGGAGGGGCGGCGGCGGTGGGGCGGCGGGGCGGGGGCGGCGGGGCGGAGGGAGGAAGGATGATTTGAGATGTAAGGGGGAGGAGGTTTGAAAAGAAATGAAGGGGAGGGGGAGGAGAGATCGGAAAAGAGGGAGGAGGGGGTGGAGGGGTGGCCGCCGGTCTAACTTGTTTGACGTGGGTCGACTCTCATTAAATTATTTACTAAACTTAATCTAAAAACCTGGGATGTTACACCAGTCCACTGAGTAGTTGCCTGGGTACCATTGTCTTCATGCTATTGCTACTGCCTTTGTCAATTCTTATTGCATATAAAATTTATTAAATCATGTAAAATTTGTTAAATGAAAATTACAATGATAAAAAGAGTTGTCATTATAATCAATTAAAACACTTGAGCAAAAGAAATAGGAAAAAAAATCTGTCAGGAAATAGGAAAGCATTAAATCAAGTAAAAAATTGTTAAATTAAAATTGAATAAAGGTCACCAATATCACAATTTGAAAGAAAACGACTCTAAATATCACAGTTCAAAAACTTGGTCCCAAATATCACTATAAAACACATTATAATCTAGCGTTTTTATATTTTTTCTTTTTTCCCCCTAGAACGCCAATGCGTCTAGCGTCTTGGGACTTCCTTCTTCTTTTTTTGTGTCGAAACACTGGTTCATCCAGTGTTTTCAGTTTAAACGCCACTTTATGTGGTGTTTTGGTGCTTTTTTCCTTTTTTTCAAATTTTTAATTAAAATTGTATTTTTTTTAAATTCAAAAAGTACAATTTAATTAAATTTAGGGGTTCAACAATTAACTTTTGGGTTCAATGTTTCCATTTTGGGTTTTAGAAATATTCGAAATGACGAATAAATCGTATACGAACTTAGGGTTTATGGTTTGGGGTTTAGGATTGTTTACAACCCTAAACCCTAGACCCTAAACCCTAACTTATCCTGATTTTTAAACGCATTAGCATTTAAAAATTATGTCGCCGGATTCAATTTTTTAATTAAAATTTTTAAATTTAGAAAAAATAATTTTAATTAAATTTAGGGGTTCAACAATTAACTTTTGGGGTTCAACATTTCCATTTTGGGTTTTAGAAATATTCAGAACAACAAATAATCATATACGAACTTAGGGTTTAGGGTAACGCGTTTAAAAATCAGGCCGCCGGATTAAATTTTTTAATTAAAATTAGGCATAGAGGTTGACACAGGTGAAATTGGGATGATTCCGATTATTAGGATGATAAGTAGCTGAAATTGATGCAGCAGGTCTCTGAAAGTTACTCACGAACTGTGCCGATTCAGAAGAGATAGCACACTGATTCGTCTCATGTGCGCCCGCACATAGCTCACAAACACTAGCAATCTGTTGAACTCCATAATTTGCAAGAGAATCCACCTTCATAGTCAACGCCTTCAACTGAGCTGCAATAGCTGAAGCTGCATCCACTTCAAAAATACCTGCTACCTTGCCTTGAGAAAGCCTCTGGGTTGGATTCTGATATTCATTAGCAGCCATCGTCTCAATAAGATCATAAGCTTCATCATAGCTCTTAGCCCATAGAGCTCCACCCGATGCTACATCTAGCATAGGTCTAGACTGTGCTCCCAACCTATTGCAGAAACTATTAATAACCATCCAATCAGGCATGCCATGATGTGGACACCTACGAAGCATCTCCTTGTATCGTTCCCAAGCCTCACACAAAGATTCTCCAGATTGCTGAGCAAATTGAGTTAGCTGGTTCCTTATTGCTGCAGTTTTCGCCATAGGGAAGAATTTAGTAAGAAACTTCTGAGCAAGATCCTCCCATGTAGTAATGGAACCAGGCGGTAAAGAGTGTAACCAACCCTTGGCCTTATTCTTCAGAGAAAATGGGAAAAGTCTCAACTTGATAGCATCATCCGACACACCATTGTACTTGAAAGTATCACAGATCTCGATAAAGTCCCGAATATCCATGTTAGGATCCTCCGTAGAAGCACCCCCAAACTGAACCGAATTCTATAGCATCTGAATAGTGCCAAGTTTGATTTCGAAGTTGTTAGCCGTGATGGCCGGCCTGATAATACTAGACTGGATGTCATTGATCTTTGGCTGAGAATATTCCTTCAAAGCCTTAGCTGCTGCTACATCTGCCATCTCTACTGTAGTTTCAGATTCCTCTTTCTTATCCTCTTTATTCTCTACAAGATCGTCTTTTGCCAGTTCTTCCAAACGAGCTTGTAAGCGTGTTCGCATACAAACCTAAGTACCTAAAACACCACGAAACAAACAAACTAAGTAAGAAATCCGAGTCAGTGAACGCTAACGACAACTATTGACAAGCACATAAACTAAAAATAAAACACCGATGATCCACGGCAGCGGCGCCAAAAACTTGTTAGCACAAAATCAAGCAAGCGCACGTGGTCACAAGTAATATAGATATAAGTCAAGTTCGTTCCCACAAAGATCTGGTTTTTAATTCAGTATTGTACCTATGCAACAATGTATGGTTCTAATTCACTGCTAAGACAAATAACAAATTGGGGTTTGATTATCTAAATTAAACTAAGATGCAAAATATTAAACTAAGAATTAAATTAACTAACGAGAATTGAATCGAATTACTTATATGAGAATAAACATGGGACTCTAACTTCATTATCTACTTCACTTAGAGTTGACGCCTTTAATCAATGCACGTTATGGTCAAAATCTGATCAGACAACACGAAACAAGTAAACACTACTTCTCAGTATACGAATACCAAACTAAACATACATCCACAAAAGAGATAGAAGATGAATAGACACCAATTATGCTTAGACCCTATATCTCTATAAGATTTGAAAACATAACGGTTGAAGAACAAGTTGTCTATTAAGATCACATAGGGCAGCATAATATCCCTATTTACGCCACAAATCATGATGTTAAAACATCAACCTATCCTATACTAGCATGGCAAGTTCTAAATCTCAAGATCCACTCTCGCTTCACAAGAGATTAACAAATTAGATGTTAGCTACGCATCTAAATACATGAAACACAACCATACGAGGATATCAAGAATTCACCACACGTAATCTTTACAGCATCAAACTACTAAGCTACATAGATAACTCTGTTAGAATCCCATGACAACGATTAGCTCATAATTGAACCGTTCATCATCATGGGATTTGATGAAAACATGATATTAAACAAGATATAAAATAAAGAAGCAATAATATTATTAAAATAAAGAGTTAAGAAAACAAATCTATAATCCAGAATAACACAAAAGATGAAGTAGATCTAGATCTGTTGCTTGTCACGAGCGTTGAATCCTTATCTCCTTTTCTCCCTTGCAAATCTAAGCTATGATATGTAATTCTATGTAATGATATGAATTACAATGATACAATGTGTTTTTATAGGCCCTAGAAGTCTTGCCCAACAAGAAAAACCCAAAAATACATATTAAATTCGAAATAGGAAAGAATTGTCGAGTTTTTAGGAGAAAAATCAGAATTTTCAGCGACTTCGCGAGGCCATGGCCCCAACTCGGCACCATGGCGCCGTCCAAATTCTGCCACCAGCGTGTCTGGTAGGCCACGGCTCCAACTCGAGGCCGCGGCACGGTCCCAATTCTGCCGGTTTGCTTTTTCTGCTCTCTTTTCTTCGTTCTTGCTCCGTTTTAGTCCGTTTCTTTTGCAAATGCTTCCATCTTCTCTTCTCTTGACTTCAAATCTTCAAGGTGGCTTAAAACTAGACTCCATTCTTCATTTCTATGCTCAAATTCAACTCTAACACTGACGAAAACAACAACCCTAGTCGCCAATTCACGAACCTGCACAACTAAACAAAAACACATTAAAACTACAACAAACTTGAGTCCAATACACCAATTTAAGCCGAAATGGAATGCTCCAAGTGGATATAAAATCCACTTATCACTATACTTAGTCCTACAATAGCATAAATGGATAGTTGGTCCATATTTAGGATTAAAAATGGCTAAAATCATCCTTGTCACATCATCTCCAACCAACTACATAATTCTATTCATTATAAAAAAATGTTAAAATGCACTTTAAATGCTAGTTTGAATGTAGTTGCTCCTATTTTAGAACTATGCACTGAAGCATTACACCCCTTAGCTAAAATGTTGAGGTGTCATTTAATTTACACAACGACTTTCATTTTCTCATCTACAACCATCTCTCCTCTTGTCTATAATTTTACATAATTTGTTTCAAGTTGCTATATATAATCAACATCTATTTTTTTTTTACAAAAGCGACACATCATGATATCATCAATTATTTATATTTTTAGCATATAGCCAATCATTTTATATAATATCACTGGAGTACATTGTATTTTTAGCATGTAGCCAATCATTTTACATAATAACACTGGAGTACATTAGCTTAGAGGTTCAACAAATTTACATAATCACTATTTTACATTATACATAATGTCATTGGAGATGATGCTCTTAGTTGTATTTTAAAACCAAAAACTAATTTTTGATCTCAAATTATTTATAACCATTTTAATTTTATCATTGAACTTGCTTTAAGGCATGTATGTCATGTGAGGGTATGTAGTCAATATATCCACAAAGTCGATCTTCCAATTCTTCTTAAAAAAGTCTTCATTTTTAGCTGAAAATCACTTCAAAACGAGATCTTTCAAAAAATTAATCTTTCTCCTGAAATGTTACAAAATGCAGACATATATGTTGCTGATGTTGTTGATTATCATGTTGTGTCTATTAAAATTTTAAATACACGTAACATTATGTTATATATGTGATATTATATTTTATTAACAGTTAAGTTTTTATAAAATAATAAACCAGTTAAATTTTTATAAAATAACTCACCATTTCAATATTATAAAATAATCATTTTTATTTAACATTAATTAATTATTTTCATTTTTAAAGTATATTTACTATATGATTTATTTTATAGAAATTATTTTCAAAGTATGTTTATATTAAAAAATGAATAAAAAATATTTTAAATTGAGATATAAATTAATTAATAATATAATTCAAGTTTCAATTTTAAATACATAGCAGATATTTTCTAATTTTTTTTTTGATAAACAGAAATAATTAGAAAAGCCGTAACGGCACTTACAAAAGATAGCTAGAAAGCTAGACATACTACTAGTCCAAAAGCAAGAACTACAGACAGCTTGAAAGAACCAGCTGGACAAAGGATACCTAAACATAGGAGATAAATAACTAATTTGAAAGCAAACAACTAGAGTCTGAAATAACCATCTATCAACCAAGCGACATCGTTGGATGGACCTCCTACTTCTATGAAGTAAGCGGATATTGGTAAATTATTTTTTAGTATAACTTTACAAAATGATACATTAAAAAGCAAACAAGATGTTTAGGCCCAAAGTTAAATGTATTATGTATAAAATATAAGTTAAATGTATAATGTTAAAAATAAAATACTTTATACAATGCATGTATAGAGAAAATGCCCAAAATGCCTAGATTTGGAGCTCCATGGCCTCATATGCCCATGTGGGATACGCATTCTGAGAATGCGTATCAGGGGTAACGCAGTCTGAGAATGCGTGATGACGTCATCTGCGTCATTTTCACACAATCGTCGTCGGCGTTGTCTGCAGGTCCAAATCATCGAAAAATCGTCTTCCTTAGTCGAGCAAAGTCCGGCTACCTCCACCACATCCAAGTACATCAAAACGAAGCACAAACTTGCCCCATCATTTTGACCCAACGACTTGTTTGATTATGGCCCCGCAGGGGGCATTTCTGAACACATCGGAAAACGAATCGGGAAAAAGCTACGAATTGGGGCTTTCGATTCCGACAAAAGAAACGAAAATCCAGTGATATAGGCTTCTAGAGGGTGAAAATACGAACATTTTGGTATATGGAACGATAACGGAAGATGCATGCAAGGAACTGAACGGATTAATCAAAGATTTGATCGGAAAACCACGCCGGCTGAGCTTGGCGAAGATGAACAGTTGTATCAGAGACGCATGTTGGATATGCGTTTCTTGACACACGCATTCTTCAAATGCGTGTCCTAATTCTATAGAAATGATTTTGTAAAGGACAAGCATGTGTTAAAGGAGTGTCCGGATACTCCTTTCCCACATGCGTGTCCCGTGGGTATTTATGATCATTCATTCCGAATATGGGTATTTTGGGCCAAATGTTTTGGGAGGTGGGCATTTAGGGCCATCACCCGCATGTATATACATGCATGGAATAGAAAATGAATAATTAAAATATTAATTGTTGCACTTTTAAACAATTAAGTTAAATGTACTCTGTATAAAATATAAGTTAAATGTATAATATTAAAATAACATATTTTATACAATGCATGTATATACATGCATGAAATAGAATATGAATAATTAAATTATTTATTGTTGTACTTTTCAAAAATTAAGTTAAATGTATTATGTATAAAATACAAGTTAAATGTATAATGTTAAAAATACATAATGTGTACAATGCATGTATGGAATCTATACTATTATATAAAAGCCGAAACATTAAAAGTTTGGCTAGTCGGTAGGTTGGTCGGTACGGTACCTGTTGATTTTACTTATTTACCCTTACTTAATTAAAGATCTACTAACTAATCAATTTCCTTCTTGAGTTTAAACATATTATCTTTTCTATTTTTAAAGAACTAACTAATTTCATAAAATACAATATCCTTTTATATTTTATTTAACTAAAATTTCTCCTTTATTAATCAATTTCCTTTTTCAGTTTAGACATATTACCTTTTCTACTAATTAATAAATTTCCTTCTTGAGGTTAAACAAATTATCTTTTCTCTTTTTCAAAAACTAAATAGTTTCCTTTTTCTGATAAAATATTATATCCCTTTATATTTCATCTAACTAAAATTTCTATTTTATTAATTAATTTCCTTTTTCAAGTTAGACATAATATCTTTTCTATTTTTCAATAACTAAGCAATTTCCTTTTTCAAGTAAAATAGAATAATCTTTCACATTTTATTTAACTAAAATATCTCTTTTTTAAAAAACAGTACGAGCAGTTTTGTTTAATAAAATAAAATAATTATATTATAATTATTATTAGCTAATCAATTACCTTTTTCACCCAAAACACGTTACCTTTTCTTTTTTCTCTAATTAACATCTCTCTTTTTCCAATTATATCATGAACCACCTTTTTCAACTAAAACATGGTACATTTTATCTTTTCTCTTATTAAAATCTCTCTTTTTCCAATTATATCACATATGTTTCAATTTAATAAAATAAAATAATAATATTATAATACTAATAATTAACCGATTACCTGGTTGGTCGGTACCTATTGAATTTACCTAATTATCCTTGCACCCAATTAATATTAATATTATTAATCTATTATCAATTTCAATTTTTACTCAAATCAACTAAACAAACCCTTTTCTATTTCATCTAAAATACAATATCTTTTATATTTCATATAACTAAAATTTCTCCTTTATGAATCAGTTTCTTTCTTGAGGTTAAACATATTACCTTTTCTATTTTTCAATTACATATTTACTAACTAATCAATTTCCTTTTTAAAATTAAACATATTATTTTTTCTACTTTTTCAAGAACTAAATAATTTCCTTTTTCAGGTAAAATAGAATATCTTTTATATTTTATCTAACTAAAATTTCTCCTTTATGAATCAATTTCCTTTATTAGGTTAAACATATTACCCTTCTCAATTTTCAATAATTAAATACTTTCCTTTTCAAGTAAATTAGAATATCTTTTACATTTTATGCAACTAAAATGTCTCATTTTTACAAACACTACAAACAATTATATTTAATAAAATAACATAATTATATTATAATTATTATTAACTAATCAATTAGCTTTTTCAATCAAAACACGTTAACTTTTCCTTTTTCTCTAACTAAAATATTTCTTTTTCCAATTATATCTTGAACATTTACCTTTTTCTTTTTAAGCCAAAATACGTTACCTAAACCTCATTTTTTCCAAGTATATCACGGACATTTCTATTCAATAAAATTAAATAATAATATTATAATACTAATAACTAACCGATTACCTTTTCAACTAAAATTTATCATCTTTTTTAGTTTTTTCTAATTAAATTCACTTTTTTGTAGAAATATAACGGGTAACATTAATTTCTCATTTTATAAAAACTTTGAGCAATTTATTTAGTAAAATGACATAATTAAATTATAATTACTATAAACTAATCAATTTCCTTTTTCACCTATAACATATTACCTTTTTATTTTCTCTAACTACATCATCTATTTTTCTAATCATATTACGGACATTCTATTTAATAAAGTGAAGTAATAATTTTATAATCTATACTATTATATAAAAGCCGAAACATTAAAAGTTTGGTTAGTCGGTACGGTACCTGTTGATTTTACTTATTTACCCTTACTTAATTAAAGATCTACTAACTAATCAATCTCCTTCTTTAGTTTAAACATATTATCTTTTCTATTTTTCAAGAACTAACTAATTTCATAAAATACAATATCCTTTTATATTTTATTTAACTAAAATTTCTCATTTATAAATCAATTTCCTTTTTCAGTTTAGACATATTACCTATTCTACTAATTAATAAATTTCCTTCTTGAGGTTAAACAAATTATCTTTTCTCTTTTTCAAAAACTAAATAGTTTCCTTTTTCTGATAATATATTATATCCCTTTATATTTTGGGTGATGGCCCAAAATAATCACCTGGGAAAATGGATGGCCCTTTTTACTGACGGGACACGGTACATCGTGTACCATGATAGGGGGTGTGATGCGGAGAAGCGTCCTCCGTAACAGGGCATGATACGGAGCTCCATCTTCCGTGTTATGCATGATACGGTGGACGGTGTTCCGTGACAGTGCTGCGCACCCACCTAACACGGAAGACCGTGTTCCGTATCATGCATAATACGGTACACGGTGTACCGTATTAGGGTAATACAGAGGCCGAAACTCCGTATCCCGTCGGTATTTCGGGCCATTTTTTTCAAAATCAGTATTTTGGGCAAAAACTTAGGAAAAATAGGCATTTTGGTAATTTTCTCTAACTAAAATTTCTATTTTATTAATTAATTTCCTTTTTCAAGTTAGACATATTATCTTTTCTATTTTTCAATAACTAAGCAATTTCCTTTTTCAAGTAAAATAGAATAATCTTTCACATTTTATTTAACTAAAATATCTCTTTTTTAAAAAATAGTACGAGCTGTTTTGTTTAATAAAATAAAATAATTATATTATAATTATTATTAGCTAATCAATTACCTTTTTCACCCAAAACACATTACCTTTTCTTTTTTCTCTAATTAACATCTCTCTTTTTCCAATTATATCATGAACCACCTTTTTCAACCAAAACACGGTACCTTTTTTCTTTTCTCTTATTAAAATCTCTCTTTTTCCAATTATATCACAGATGTTTCAATTTAATAAAATAAAATAATAATATTATAATACTAATAATTAACCGATTATACCTGGTTGGTCGGTACCTATTGAATTTACGTAATTATCCTTGCAACCAATTAATATTAATATTATTAATCTATTATCAATTTCAATTTTTACTCAAATCAATTAAACAAAACCTTTTCTATTTCATCTAAAATACAATATCTTTTATATTTCATATAACTAAAATTTCTCCTTTATGAATCAGTTTCTTTCTTGAGGTTAAACATATTACATTTTCTATTTTTCAATTACATATTTACTAACTAATCAATTTCCTTTTTCAAATTAAACATATTATTTTTTCTACTTTTTCAAGAACTAAATAATTTCCTTTTTCAGGTAAAATAGAATATCTTTTATATTTTATCTAACTAAAATTTCTCCTTTATGAATCAATTTCCTTTATTAGGTTAAACATATTACCCTTCTCAATTTTCAATAATTAAATACTTTCCTTTTTCAAGTAAATTAGAATATCTTTTACATTTTATGCAACTAAAATGTCTCATTTTTACAAACACTACAAACAATTATATTTAATAAAATAACATAATTATATTATAATTACTATTAATTATCAATTAGCTTTTTCAATCAAAACACGTTAACTTTTCCTTTTTCTCTAACTAAAATCTTTCTTTTTCCAATTATATCTTGGACATTTACCTTTTTTTTTTAAGCCAAAATACGTTACCTAAACCTCATTTTTTCCAAGTATATCACGGACATTTCTATTCAATAAAAATAAATAATAATATTATAATACTAATAATTAACCGATTAACTTTTCAACTAAAATTTATCATCTTTTTTAGTTTTTTCTAATTAAATTCACTTTTTTGTAGAAATATTACGGGTACCATTAATTTCTCATTTTATAAAAATTTTGAGCAATTTATTTAGTAAAATGACATAATTAAATTATAATTACTATAAACTAATCAATTTCCTTTTTCACCTATAACATATTACTTTTTATTTTCTCTAACTACATCCTCTATTTTTCTAATCATATTACGGGCATTCTATTTAATAAAGTGAAGTAATAATTTTATAATCTATACTATTATATAAAATAAAAGCCGAAACATTGAAAGTTTGGTTAGTCGGTCGATTGGTCGGTACGGTACCTGTTGATTTTACTTATTTACCCTTACTTAATTAAAGATCTACTAACTAATCAATTTCCTTCTTGAGTTTAAACATATTATCTTTTCTATTTTTCAAGAACTAACTCATTTCATAAAATACAATATCCTTTTATATTTTATTTAACTAAAATTTCTCCTTTATTAATCAATTTTCTTTTTCAGTTTAGGCATATTACATTTTCTACTAATTAATAAATTTTCTTCTTGAGGTTAAACAAATTATCTTTTCTCTTTTCCAAAAACTAAATAATTTCCTTTTTTCTGATAAAATATTATATCCCTTTATATTTTATCTAACTAAAATTTCTATTTTATTAATCAATTTCCTTTTTCAAGTTAGACATATTATCTTTTCTATTTTTCAATAACTAAGCAATTTCCTTTTTCAAGTAAAATAGAATAATCTTTCACATTTTATTTAACCAAAATATCTCTTTTTTTTAAAAAATAGTACGAGCAGTTTTGTTTAATAAAATAACATAATTATATTATAATTACTATTAACTAATCAATTACCTTTTTCACCCAAAACACGTTAACTTTTCTTTTTTCTCTAATTAACATCTCTCTTTTTCCAATTATATCATGAACGGTTACATTTTTCAACCAAAACACGGTACCTTTTTTCTTTTCTCTTATTAAAATCTCTCTTTTTCCAATTATATCACAGATGTTCCTATTTAATAAAATAAAATAATAATATTATAATACTAATAATTAACCTATTACCTTTTCAGCTAAAACTATCATCTTTTCTATTTTTTGTGATTAAACTCCCCTTTTTTCTAGAAATATCACGGGCAACATTAATTTCTCATTTTCTAAAAACTATGAGCAATTTTATTTAGTAAAATGACATAATTAATTTATAATTATATAAGCTAATCAATTACCCTTTTCACATAAATCATGTCATTTTTTTTATTTTCACGTTACCTTTCTATTTTCTCTAACTAAAATCTCTCTTTTTCCAATTCTATCAAGGGAGGTTTTATTTATAATAATAAATTAATTATATTTTATATTAATAATTAACCGATTACCTTTTTCAACTAAAATGTATCATCTTCTCTATATTTTTTTTAACTAAAATCTTTCTTTTAATAGAAATGTCACGGACAATATTAATTTCTCCTTTTTCTAAAAATATTTCGTGCAATTGTATTTAGTAAATAAGGTAATTAAATTATAATTGCTATAAACTAATCAATTAAAATTTTCAACTATAACATGTTCCTTTTTAATTTTCTCTAACTAAATCCTATCTTTTTCTAATCATATCACATGCATTCTATTAAATAATAATAATATTATAATTACCAATAATTAATCGATTACCTTTTTCAACTAAAATCTATTATCTTTTCTATATTTTCTAACTAAAATCCTTCCATTTCTATAAATATCACGGATAAAATTTGTATAATTATTATCAAATCATCTCATATAATAATGTAAGCTTCCAAAATTCATCTTTTAAAAAATTAATTTAAATAAATGAAAAAAATTATATAATATTAAAATAAAAAAATCCGTGCATCGCACGGGCTTTAAGCTAGTAGAATATGAATAATTAAATTATTTATTGTTGTACTTTTCAAAAATTAAGCTAAATGTATTATGTATAAAATATAAGTTAAAGGAATAATGTTAAAAATAACATATTTTATACAATGCATGTATACACATGCATGGAATAGAAAATAAATAATTAAATTATTTATTATTGTATTTTTCAAAAATTAAGTTAAATATATTATTTATAAAATATTAGTTAAATATATAATGTTAAAAATAACATACATGCATGGAATAGAAAATGAATAATTAAATTTTTTGTTGTTGTATTTTTCAAAAATTAAGTTAAATTTATTATGTATAAAATATAAGTTAAATGTATAATGTTAGAATAAGAGAAAATGCCCAAAATGCCTAGATTTGGAGCCCCTTGGCCCGAAATACAGATATGCAGAAACACTGGTCCGAAATACCGACGGGTCACGCATTCTGTGAATGCGTGACCTGAGACACGCAAATTAGAAATGCGTAACAGGTGTGCTGACGTCAACACCTCAGAAAACAACTCCCAGCTCCGGTGACGAAAAATCGTCGAAAAATCGCCATAGTTAGATCGACTTATTCAGGCCACCTCCAATCGTTTTGAGGACAACAAAATGATTCCCACGACTTGCTCTTTCGTTTTCCCCCATTGATTTGTGCTTTTTGGCCCCGCAGGGGAGTACACAAGCTTCATCGGAAAACTGACCGGATTGTTTAGCTCGTTTTTGGTGGTCTTAATACAGTGAATCAAACACAAATCGAAGGTTAGACGATTGTAGAGGAAGATGAGATGATACTTTTGGTATATAGTACGTGTGTGCTGGTTGCCTGTGGAGGACGATGTTAGAATTTGAAAAAAACGACGATGAATCCGGCGATGGCGGCTGAGGAAGGCGATGAACAGTGACGAGAGTCACGCATGTTCAACATGCGTGTCTCATGTCACGCATGTTCAACATGCGTGACTCTCGTCACTATTCACAGTGTCAATTTCAGTTTTATGAAAGATACGCATTTCGAAAAGGAGTGTCCGGACATTCCACTCCAAAATGCGTATCTGGTGGGTATTTAGGGCCGCGCGTTCCGGAAATTGGCATTTTGGACCATTTGTTTTGGGAGGTGGGTATTTAGGGCCTTCACCCTTAGAATAACCTATTTTATACAATACATGTATATTATAATATGAATAATTAAATTATTTATTGTTGTACTTTTCAAAAATTAAGTTAAATGTATTATGTATAATCTATAAGTTAAATGTATAATGTTTTTTTTTTGCCAAATACTCCCTCCGTCCCACTTATTTTGTCCTCATTTGACTTTCTTGGTCAAATTGATAAAACTTTGACCTTAAATAATAATTTAATTATTTATGTTTTCATAAATTTTAAAGTTGGATATTATAATATGATAAGTGTACTTTATGATAATAATTTTTAAAAAAATTATAATTGTCATATAATATAAGTAATTCTCATTATGAAATTGGTCAAATTGACCAAAATTTGGTCAAAGTGACAAAATTAGTGGGACGGAGGGAGTATAATGTTTTTTTTAAAATAAAAAAAATTAAATTAAAAAAAAAACATTATACATTTAACTTATAGATTATACAACACGTGTATATACAATAGAATATGAATAATTAAATTATTTATTATTGTACTTTAAAAAAAATTAAGCAAAATATCTATTACTTTATATTAAACTTCAACACAAAGGTAAAAATTGCTATTTTAATGGATGTAAAGTTACGATTTTACACCTATTTTTAAAAAAATTACAAAAATGCCATATAATTATGAAAAAAAATAATGAATTTATGTTTTTGTTGGAATTCGAACTACTAACATTTAACTCTCAAACTCATGCCATAACCAATTGTGCTATAGTTGATTTTGGGTTTTGTTTAAAAATCCTATATAATAAACCACGTTTATTCTTTTTTTGTCTCATTCTCCCACTCTTGTTTTGTGAGTAAATCAGTAAATGAAATGTTGGTCCATATTAAAACTAGAATATAGGATAGATAAAATTATAAAAAATAATTTAATTGAGCTTACTTTATAATTCTCTTTTGTTATTTTAAATAATTGATATAGAAAAAATTAGATTATACATAATGTAACCGAGTCCAAAAAAGATTTATTTACATACGTCTCCATGTAGATGTTAAATTATTTAAATAAAAAATAAGAATTGGTTTTAAGAAATATTTAAATTTTAGTTATCAAATCATAATATAATTAATTATTGCATCACATGACTTTTTAGGTATATAAAATGTTGAATATGTGAGTCATATTAGAGGGTTTTGGTCGACCAACTATTTAGACTTTTAACGATTTAAATACATGATTGGTTAAAAAACATAAATATTTAATTATTTACGGAAAATAATTATGAAAACTAAAAAATATGATCTATGTGATATATAAAAAATAATATAATTAAAATTCAAATTAAATCAAAAAAGATATAATAAATATTACAAAAGTACAATAATTATTTAAAATGATCACTTAGATTATAACTCGATTATAAAGTATGATACATATGAATTTTTATGTAATATATTGATCATTGTAATATATAATGGTTGAGTTATAACATATACTTAGATCAATATACCATAAAATCAAAAAAATTTATTTTAGATTTCATATACATGCTCGGGTGTGTTGTAAAAAGCGGAAATCGGACTTAATCGGTAGAGGCACCAAACAGCGATTAATCCCGATTCGAAAATGCACCGAACAGCGATTAATCGTCGCTTTGTAGAACACAGGCTCGGGTCATTATGATTGTCACATTTTACAACAATTGAAATATTTAGAAAAATTTAAATTGAGTTAAAAAATAATTCAAAATTATAATATAAAAAGTATTTGAAATTACTCAATTTTTTATTGAACCTCTATATTGTGTAATAAACATTATAATAAAACTAAATGTTTAAGTTTAAAAGTGAATAAATGTATATGTTTAGAAAAAATGATTGAGACAAACATAAGGATGACTTTTACTCAATATTAAGAGATTTTGTAATATGTCTCAAAATATTGTCTTACATATACGATCAATTTTTTACAACAAAATCAATGAGTTTACATACGCATCTATTATACACAGACAATTTTACTAAGATAATTATTTATATTATACTCAAATATTCAATTTGATAAAGTTCATTTCACAGAATTGAAACCAAAATAATAATTTAATAATCATAAGCATTAATGTGATTATTATCGTATGAATATTTATCCAAATTTTATGAAATCTAATCAAATTATAAAATAATTGGTTCAAAAAATTGATATGCTTACAAAATAACTATAAAAATATTCGATAAATAGAAATTTTACCATTTATCATAGTTTAATAATCAAATGTTTAATTACAAATTTATTTCGATATATACAAATTCGAAGAAATTAGTTCAGTGCTCGTACCCCGCACGGACTTTTACGCTAGTATTATGTATAAAATCTAAATTAAATTTATAATGTTAAAAATAACATATGCTGTTGGGCATAAAAAACTTAGATTTTATACCATGCATTTCTTTCTAAATATAATAGAGCAACGAGGACATAATTTGAGCCAATAAACCCTCTGTGAAATTACAATTATACCCTTATAAGTTTTAAAATTACATGAAATGTCACTCTTTTATTTAAATGGAAAAAAATGAGTTTTTGTGGTGAGTCAAACCTAGAACCTCCTCTACACAAGTTATCCTACCAACCACTGTGCTACATTGACTTTTTAGTTTTGAGTTAAAAAATCTTTTACATAAACCCGACCTCTCCATTATCTTATTTTTACTACTCCCTCCGTCCCTAATTAGTAGTCCATTTTGAAAAAAACACACATCTTAAGAAATATTTAATGTCATATTTTGTTTCCATAGTTGCCCCTACTTATTGCATTAAATAATAACCTTGAATGTATAATTAATTATAAAGTCAAACATTGGAAATAGAAGTGTAGGGATAATTTTGGAAAAACTTGAAAAACATGCATAGAAATATGAAAAGAGACAACTATTTAGGGATAATTTTTTTTTCCTCAAAATGGACTACTAAATAGGGACGGAGGGAGTATTATTTTAATTTTTGAGTAAAAATAATGGTATATATAATAGAGCAACAAGGACATAATTCGAGCCAATAATCCCCTGGTAAAATTATAGTTATACCCTTACAAGTTATAAAATTACATGAAATGCCACTCTTTTATTTAAATGAAAAAAATGAGTTTTTGTGGTGAATCAAACCTAGAACCTCTTTTACACAAGTTATCCTACCGACCACTGTGCTACATTAACTTTTTAGTTTTGAGTTAAAAAACCTTTTACATAAACCCGACCTCTCCATTATCTTATTTTTACTATTATTTTAATTTTTGAGTAAAACTAATGGTGATTCACATTATTTTAAAAATATTATATTTTAGGTTTCATAATATGGTACACGATCTATTTATTACTATATATTAAACCACAACACAAGTGCAAAAAAGTGTCATTTTAATGGTTGTGAACTTACGATAATATCCCTATATGTTTAAAAATTACAAAAACACAATCCCTTTAATATTTATGCAAAAACTATATGAAATTATGTTAGTGTTGGGAATAACCCCTCTCGTAATTCCGGAATTCTATGCGACTTATATCTTGATGAGATATTTAAAGAAATAAATATTAAGGAGCGTACTAACTTTATCTGAAAATTATTGTATGACGAGTATTATTCATATCGATGATATGTCTTTTTATCATTGTTCTAAAAGAAATTGTGCTATAACCTATATAATATATTTATATGTTACAAAACATCCTATTTTTAGTGCTCATATTATCTATACATAAATTAAATAATACATAAATTAAAATACTAATATTATAATATGTATGAACATAAAAGGTGCAATTATATTCAAAAATATCCTTAAATCGTAAAACTATACAGAATTTATAACAATTGCTAGCGGATGGTCCGTGATTCGCACGAGTTATTATGCTAGTTTATTCATAATCACAGAAAAGCTAGAAAACATTTAGATGTTTTATGTTTTTCATAGCATATTTTATGTTTTGAACAGAAAAATGGTATGTAATCTGTTGGTAAAAATGACGTGCATTCAGAAACCATGTAAAATAAAAAACAAGCAAATAAACTATACTATAATAATAAACAAATGAAAAAATAAATAGGTTGGTGTAATAAACATTTGGGCGGCCAAGGGTTTTGCAAATTGCTAACAAAGACTGCAGCTGAGTGAGCTTTGAGTTTGTGTTTTTAAGGATGCAGAGATTCAAGTGTTTCTTAGCCGCGAGGCGTTCATTGCTTTGCAACAGTACTACTCACTTTCGAACCATTTCTGCTCTGCCCAACTACGCTACTGTCAACAAAATTGAAGATGATGTAACTTTTCTGGATGCCCCTTTTTGATTTTATTATGTTTTGAAGTTGCCCATTCGTGTTTTGATTAAATTTCAAGAATCCCCAAGTTGGGTTTTCTTGAAACCCCATTTTAATTTTATTGTTTTTTGAAGCGACCCATTTGAGTTTTTATCATATTTCAAGAATCCCCAAGTTGGGTTTTCTTTAATCATCCGTTTTTGGTTTTGTACCTGGAGTGTTAATTAGTGTGTATATGTATGTTTATATGTGCTTGCAGGTGTTAGTTGAAGGAAAAGCTTATTCAAGATCCTCTATACTTAATAGACCTGATTCCCTGAATGCTCTTACTACTCCTATGGTTAGTGATAAAACTACTGTAAATTATGTATATATATACTGATGTGTGTGTATATATATGTATAAGTAGTAGATATGAAAGATATTGTTGCAATGTAACAAGAGATGTATTGCAGAGATTGTTGTATCTTGTATTTACAAACGGAATGGTTCTATTTATAGAACAAAACTAGGAGATATGATGATTATAAATCTAGGAAACTGGAGAGCCGAAAGTATTATAGCCGAAAGTAGCCGAAAGTGCTGGTATACTTTAACACCCCCCTCAAACTGAAGATGGCTGAACCAACTTGAGTTTGCAAACAAGATCATAAAATGATCCGGGAGGAAGAACTTTCGTGAATATATCTGCCGTATTGTCAGCACTAGAGACAGTATGAAGACGAACTGTGCCTTTTGCAACTTGTTGACGGGTGAAATGACAATCGATCTCAATATGTTTAGTACGTTCGTGAAAGACATCATTGTGAGCAATGTCCCTAGCACTTTTGCTATCACAATAAATGATAGTGGCTGGAGAATGAGTTACCGTCATTTCTTCAAGTAACCATCTTAGCCAAATTAATTCCTGTGTGGTGTCAGCCAGAGCTCGATATTCTGACTAACAATGTGAACGGCATGAGCAATGTCAGGACGAGTGACAGTAAGATAAATCAGACTTCCTACCAACTGACGATACAATGTAGGGTTGTCAAGTAGGTCACCATCTTTGGAGTTAAGTTTGACCCCGTATTCCAAAGGTGTAGATGTAATCTTAGTATCACTGATTCCAGATTTCAACAAAAGATCAGATGCATACTTAACTTGAGAAAGGGTGTAGCCAGTGGGTACAGAAGAAACCTCAAGACCCAAGAAGTAGCTTAATGAACCAAGATCTTTCATTTCAAATTGCTGACTGAGAAATTGTTTAAGTTCAGAGATACCTGCAGTATCATCTCCAGTTATAATCATATCATCCACATAGAGGAGGAGGAGAACAGTTCCTCGATCTGTTCGACGAATGAAGAGAGCATGATCATATGGACTAGAAGAAAATCCCAGCTCACTAATGACTTTGCTAAATTTCTCGAACCATGCTCGAGGTGCTTGTTTAAGACCATACAACGCCTTGTTAAGCTTGAGCACTTGACCTGGTGAGTGATCAAAACCAGGAGGAGGTTTGAGATAAACTTCTTCATCTAAGTTGCCATTAAGAAAAGCATTTTTGACATCCATTTGCCACATGTTCCACTGTTTTGATGCTCCAATAGCGAGTAAACTCCGAACAGATGTAAGACGGGCAACTGGTGCAAAAGTCTCTTCATAATCAATGCCATACTCCTGGGTAAAGCCTCTAGCAACTAGACGAGCTTTATATCTCTCAACGGATCCATCAGCGTTTGTCTTAATTTTATAGATCCATCGACTTCCCACAGTTGTTTTGCCAGGAGGCAAGTTAACCAGATCCCAAGTGTGATTTTTGTCTAATGCTTGAAGTTCTTCTGCCATAGCTTTCTGCCAAAGAGGATTAACACTTGCCTCTCTATATGTTTGAGGCTCATGCAATGATTGTACAACAGAGTAAACATGATAATCAGAAAGACGAACAGAAGGTTTTCTTACCCGAGTAGATCGATGAGGGTGCTCATCAGAATGAGATGGTAAAATGGGAGGCTCGGTACTGGAATCCTCAGACTGATCTACCGTCGAAGGGATAATAGTAGATGGAGATGGTTGTGTGAGCTCAATTGGAGAATCTGTAGGAACTGTGTCAGAAGATGTCGACGAGTCGACATAGTCATCACTGGGATATAGATCAACAAAAGGATCTGTAAAATGAGAGATGCTAGAAGAAGTGTCGATTTTAAAATCTGACATAGATGAGAACATTTTGTGTTCCCAAAATGTCACATTACGAGAGACTCGAAGTCGGTGAGAGATAGGATCCCAACAACGGTATCCTTTTTGACCACTACCATACCCAATAAAACAACAAAGACGAGCACGAGGTTCTAGTTTTGTTCTTTCATGTGGAGGAAGAAGAACAAAACATGCTGAACCAAAAATCTTAAGAAAATCATATGACGGAGGTTTACCATATAATTTTTCATAAGGAGACACATTATCTATAACAGGGGATGGAATCATATTTATTGTATGGACAGCTGTAAGAGCAGCTTCCCCCCAAAAGAATTCTGGACAAGAAGAAGAAATGAGCAAAGCTCGAATTGTATCTAAAATATGTCTATGTTTACGTTCAGCACGGCCATTTTGTTGTGATGTGTAAGGACAAGAACTTTGTGCAAGAGTACCATAAGATGCCAAAAATTTTGTGAGTTCAGATTCTTTGTATTCTTTGGCATTATCAGCACGAAAAAGTTTGATTTTCTGTTTAAATTGAGTGTGGATCATTATGGCAAAATTTTTGTAAATTTCTCCTAATTCAGATCGATTTTTCAAAATATATATCCATGTAAATCTAGAAAAATCATCAACAAATATCACATAATATCTAGATCCCCCCATAGGAGTTGGAGAAGGACCCCAAATATCAGAGTGAACAAGATCAAAAGGAGCACAAGATTTATCATATTTGATAGGAAAAGGTAGTACATGTTGTTTTGCCAGTTTACATGGAGCACATTCAACTGTATTTTCACTTACACTACCTAAATGACCACTTGAAATTAGACTACGCAAACGGAAATATGATGGATGACCTAACCGGGAATGCCATATTGTAGATGTAGAAGAAACAGATGCTACTAGATGAGTGGATGATGTTGGTGTTTGAAGATGAAGCGAAGTAAGCTCAAACAACCTTCCGCATCTACGTCCTGTCCCAAGAGTCTGTCCTGTCCGAGGATCCTGTACAAGACAACCAACAGAGGTAAAGACAATATTTAGACCGAGATCACATAATTGGCCAATAGAGATAAGATTAAGTGAAAGATTAGGCACAAAGTATGTGTTAGGAAGAGAAAGATCTTCCGTGGATATCGTGCCAATTTGTGTCACTTTCATGGTGGAGCCATCAGCGGTTTGAATATTTGGAAGAAATGAGTTCTGTGTTTTCATGGTAAATATGGATGGATCATTTGTCATATGATTGCAACATGCAGAATCAAAATACCAAGAAGTACCTGAAGTGACTGAGAATGCAGTGGACGGAGAACTAGTGTTAGATAAAACCTGTCGGAGTAAGGATTCAAGCTCACTTGTAGATGATTTTGATGCGGTTTCTGATGTAGATTCGGAGGTTGCAGCAGCAGAAGTATGTGAGAATTTGTTGGAATGGAAAGATGACTTTCTTTTACAGAATTGTGGAGAGTAATGACCCTTTTGATGGCAATGTTGACATGTATGATTGCGAAGAGCTACACAATCCTTAGTTATATGTCCATTTTGACGACAAAACCTACAGAAAGGTTTGTCAGAAGTAGGTGCTGGAGGTACCGCTAGGACATTATCAATCATGGAACTAAGTTTGCCAATGCCGAGTCGAGTTTCTTCAGAAATTAGTTCAGTAACAGAACTTTCCAAAGAGGGTAGTGGAACCCGGTGAAGAAGCGCAGCTCTAACTGGTTCAAAATCCTGAGTGAGAGCCATTAGGAACTGGATGAGTCGTTGTTGGTCACGATAGGTATGATAAAGTGTAGCATCTTCTGTGTGTGCCCACTTTGGTTCAGATAATGTTAGTTGGTCCCAAAGTGATTGTATTTGGGAGAGAAAATCTGCAACCGGTTGACCAGACTCTTGCTTTTGTTTACTTAGTGAACTCATTATCTGATATTGGTGAGAAAGATCGGATGTAGTATATCGTGATGCCAACAAATCCCAAATTTCTTTTGCAGTTTCATAGTTCCCAAACTGTAAATTGAGTTTAGAAACAGAAGAGTTTCTAAAAAATGTAATAGCTTGGTGATTTTTGACGTCCCATTCTTCAATGCGGTCCTTAAATTTGGAGTCCGTTTCATCTTTCTCTTTTGTAGGAATAGTAAAATCTCCATTGACGTATCTCCAGAGTCTTTTACCTTTCAAATAACTGCGCATAGCTTGAGACCAAGTTATGTAGTTCGAGCCATTCAAAATCGTTTGAATCGGTGAACTATTCTCTTTCTCCATTTCAAAACAAGATAAGTGCAGGGATTAAAATGTAAAGTTTAAAAGTTCAGGTACTTTATAACAAATATTAAATTTGTCCAGGAGCTGATGTTTGTTTTCAGAATATGGGCTCAGAATGCGAGTGGTACACAAGTTAAGGTACTGAAGTGCAATTTAGCCAATATATGTTAACAAATAAAAACAGGTACGCTGGGAAAGAGATAAACACGTATGAGGTAAAATTAGATTACCCCACTGTAAATTATGTATATATATACTGATGTGTGTGTATATATATGTATAAGTAGTAGATATGAAAGATATTGTTGCAATGTAACAAGAGATGTATTGCAGAGATTGTTGTATCTTGTATTTACAAACGGAATGGTTCTATTTATAGAACAAAACTAGGAGATATGATGATTATAAATCTAGGAAACTGGAGAGCCGAAAGTATTATAGCCGAAAGTAGCCGAAAGTGCTGGTATACTTTAACAGTTAGTTTTCATTTTCTCTTAGTATATTTTTTGTGGGTTTTGTTGCAATGTTGTATTATTGATGAAAGGAGATACAAATTGCTTTTTCAGTGTTCTTGTGTTTATTCTTACAAATTTGTTTTGGTTTTATTGCAGTGTACCTTTTAAACGTTTTGTGTAGACATTTTTAATTCGTTATGTCTTTTTAGGTTGGTCGACTAAACAGATTGTATGAATCGTGGGAAGAAAATCCAGATATTGGGTTTGTCTTAATGAAGGTAATAAGTTATTTGGGATGTATTACTAATTAATTGTGTTAAGTTGAAGGTCCTAACTCTAACACATTTCTGGTTGAAGAATAATGGCAGGGCTTTTTCTTCTGGTTCTGATGTTGTTAGTCTTTACAACAATCTTAGCAATGGTAAGCATTTTGCTTTGCTTGTTCATACATAGTGCTAAATAGATCAATTTATGAGTATAAATTTACATATGATCTAGTTATGTATTGATCTGGAAGCTGTACATTCAGCATAAACTGTAGTGTTTGCTATTTGTTATCTGGTCATAAATTTCATAGTAACACACTAACACCTGATGCTGGGAGCATAACATAATTTGCATGGAAAGTAGAACTCGTATTCTAGTTCAAACAGAGTGGTTCCACTATTATAGATTAGTCGAAGCCAAGTTGCAACTATTTGATTTGTCATGAGTGATTATTAAGTGACTTTATTTACTACTTCTGTACTGTGAATGATTTGCATAGTTTTGTTAGCAGAGATGTGACATAAATTAACAGAAAAAATTGCTTGCTGCTGGCCTTCTAGCGCCTTTTCCCTCTGCTGTCAATTCCAACCAGTATAGAAGTTTGACACAGAAGAGAAAGACTAGATGTCCTCCTGATTGCTTCACTAGGTGTCTATAATGGCACACACGCCAAATAATACTAACTTTGTTTTTTTTTTTTTTAATAATACTAGTACTTCAATAAGTTATAAGGTGTAGAGATCTATGGTACATAATATAGAATGCATAGTTCTCAGCAAGAGCGAGAACATAATTGGTTGAAAGACAGAACCACTGCAGCATCATAAGAGCATTTATTTCAGACATTAACTTAGTAAAACAGAAGTTGGTTGATGGCAGATAACAAGGTTATTAAAGTGTTGCAGCAAGCCACCACACTAGTGATGTTCAGGATAATACATCGAGATGGTGCCCACTTCGCAGTTCGTAGAGTGTTTACATGATAACTTTTAAATTATATATATTTAGACCTATATAATAAATATATCTGGTTGTTAATAATTGTGATCAATTTTCTTGTTGATGCTTTCACTTTCCGACATAAAAACCATCATTATTCTACAAAAGTGTTAGGAAAACTAAATATAAACTTGCATGTGTAATGTTTAAGTTAAAATTTTTTGAGATATAAATAAATGGTGTATGAATAATGTATAGCTGTAATGTAATAGTGAATATTATACAGATTAATTATATGCTATATAAGTATAAATATATCATGTGTGTGTGTCAACATTTATAACTAAATATTATTATATAGGTAAGTAATCCATAGGGGATATAAGCCTAGTACTTCTTTCTTAATTCAGCTTTCTATGTCTTTTTCTAGTCATTAAGAGCCTTTTAAAAAAAAAATAAAATTATGGTTGATAATCATTGTCCTTTCTGTCATTTGCAGTTAGATTTGCTTCGCATAAATGGTACATAGTGTTGCTGCCATGTTCTCATCTTGCTAATCGATTTGGACAATGTGCAGGAAATGTTGAAGATTCCAAAGTATTTTTCCAGACTTTGTACAAGTTTGTATACCTTTTAGGAACATATTTCAAGCCACATGTAAGTATGCAATCTGTTTCATTGTTTTGAAGACTTTGATTATCTAAGTAACTAGTAGAGCCTAGACTGGTCATTTTAAAAAAAAAATATGTGTTTGTCACTTAAAAAATATCTCTATATTTATTTTTGGTGCTTATGCTCTCCTATATATTTAATGTTTTTTGCTTGGTAGTAGGTATATAATGAACTTGAAGCTTGTTTTAAATAGCTACAGCTCTTTTGCTGGGCTTAAATTCCATGCCCTATTATGTTTATAGCAAACTCAGAACTTCATGCTCTAGATTTACTAGATTGATGAACCCAACATGAGCCAGTCGATTATTTAAGAAGGCTTGGTGATATTGAAACTAATGTGATTCACTGGTTTTTACAACCACGAAAGGAAAATAAAATAATGTATTTATACAGCTAGACCCAACATTTAAACCAAGTAAATATATCTGTTAACATTCTACTCTATGTATATATTAAACTAACTAATTATAAATATAAAATTTCCCCTCTATTTCTACTTGCATTTTCCATAATTTCATAATTACAAGACACTAGAGAGAAAAGGGCTGATATCTGGTTTGAGGATGTATGTAGGCATAGGGAGGATGTGTTTCTTAGTTTAAAATTCTGTTTGAGACGTGATAAGTAGAAATTGATCTAGTTTTTTCGTTTTAAATCCACTAATGTTTTTTTGTAGCTGGTATAACCTTGGGAAACTTGCTTCTGAGCCCACTTCTACAAATTAATTAAAATGATTAGTATCATGTAATCATGTTGTGAACTGAAATCAGATGGTTAATGATCATTTAACTTTTTTGTGCAGGTTGCTATTTTAAATGGTTTAACTTTTGGAGCTGGTGCTGGTATTTCATTTCCGGGCATGTTCCGTGTTGTAACTGATAAAACTGTATGCACTATACTTGCTAAATATGACCAATTAGGTCTTTATTTCAACTGTGACAACTTCTGTCATTCCATACTATACATTATACCAGCACTTTCTGTTTTATGGCTAAATTTTCTGTGAGATCAATGTTCTTCCATATTCAGTTGTGTGCAAGTAGATTATTTGCATTTTTTCTTGTCTAGTTGTCTCATTAACCATATCACGAGCTTAATCTCTGAGCTTTATTTTCATCACTGTCCCATGCTAATAACATTTCCTCTTTTAATATATGTTTGAAACTATATGTAATATCATACACTGTTCCTTTTTAGAAGACTCCTCATTTGTGTCTTGTTTCAGCATAGAAGTTATGGTATTTAGAAAGTGTTCTTTATGCATATAAGATGAACATATTAAACAAAAATACTAAATCTTATATTTCATATGTCATGTTTTAATCACCCAATTAATATATGAAAAAGGAGTCACTTGGTAGATAGGGTTGTGGCCCTAAGGTGGGACTGTTTGTCATGCTTGCATAGAATTTTCCTAGCCTAGGACTGTAATTCACTATGTTGCGTGGACTCGGGTATGGCCTGGGACTGTAATTCACTATGTTACAGGGACTTAGGTATGGGTGTTGGACACAAATCCAAGTGTCTGGTCTTAGTTTTGATATATTTAGGATTCCTTGGATATGAATCCGACATTGTACACGGCTGCGGGGACTCGCATAAAAGCTTAAGATAAGTGATATTCTTTTCTTCTTAATGTATTCAAAAAGTTTAAAAAATAGCATCTTCCACCAATTAAGTGAATATATATATATATATATATATATATATAGGGTCTTGTTCTAATAGAAACTAACTTAGAATAGAAACTAGAAACTAAACGAAAAAATGACATATTTACCATAGTTTTTTAACTTCAATTACCAAATTAACACATTTGGGATAGTTGGCCAATAATACCCATCTATTAAGTCACCAACAAATGCGTAATAACAAAAAAACCCGACCCGGTTACAAAATCCGCCTAAACTAACATTCACGCCTCAAATTACACACACCCATCATAATCTCTTGTAGCCACGCATTGCTTGGCGATATTCTGTGCAATTTCTTAACAAAACCCACTCAAATTCAACCTTCTATCATCTCATTATGCACATCAGGGTAGATTCTAATGTAAGTGTTCTTGTTTATTCACTATTTAGTTCAGAGATACTATACACGGTTAAATGTTTAATTTGATGAGAGAGATGGAGAGAAATAGAGAGGAAGAGAGAGCCAGAGAGAGACATATATATAGGGATAGAAAGACATATATAGAAAGAGAGAGAGAGAGAGAGAGAGAGAGAGAGTAGAGAGAGAGAGAGAGTAGTAGTAGGGTCGTGCACATTAAGGCTGAACAATTAGCCAAATAGCTGGGAGCTCAAATGGATGGACTGCTAAAAGTTGGGTCTCTACTTTCCTGGTGCGTAAATAAAGGTGTAAATATAAGAACCAGCTGTTACTCTTCCATTAAATGCGTAATAGGTGTTGTTACAGACTTGAGAAATGCGTAATAAATGTATAAAAATAAAATCCAGCAATTACTCTTCCAAGAAATGCGTAATAGGGGTTCTTACACACTTGAAAAATGCGTAATAAAGATGTAAAAATAAGTTCTAGCTGTTACCCTTCCAAAAAATGCGTAATAGTGCTATTACCCTGTTCCTACATGCGTAACTGACGGGTATTATTGGCCAAATTTCAACGCGCTGCTATTCTTGTTACAGCCGAGCACAATTATGTTATTTTTGTCCATTACCTAAATTAAATATTTCAAGCTAATTTAATGACCAAATTAGGGGTACCCCAATACAAAAAACGTTTAAAATTATTGGCTCTATTCAACAAAAATATAAAAAAAATCAAAAATTTTTTTAAAAAAAGTTACTGTTCACGTGATGACGTGGCACGTGAACAGTAATTTTTTTAAATTTTTTTTATATTTTTGTTGAATAGAGCCAAGAATTTTATAAGTTTTTTGTGAAGGTGCCCCTAGCGGGGCCATTAAAATAAATGAAATATAATTTATTTAGTGTAGGTTTCTAGTTTCTATTCTAAGATTGGTTTCTATTTGAACGCTAGCCTATATATATATATATATATTGGGTCTTGTTCTAATAGAAACTAAATTAGAATAGAAACTAGAAACTAAACATAAATTAAATATTTCAAGCTAATCTAATGACCAAATTAGGGGTACCCCAATACAAAAAGTTCATAATATTCTTGGCTCCATCCAACAAAAAATAAAATAAAAAATACTGTTCACTGCTGACGTGGCAGTGACGTCAGCGTGAACAGTATTTTTTTTTTTTTTTGCTGGATGGAGCCAATAATTTTAAACACTTTTTTGTGAAGGTGCCCCTGGCGGGGCCATTAGAATAAATGAAATATAATTTATTTAGTGTTGGTTTCTAGTTTCTATTCTAAGATTGGTTTCTATTTGACCACTAGCCTATATATATATAGGCTAGCGTTCAAATAGAAACCAATCTTAGAATAGAAACTAGAAACCTACACTAAATAAATTATATTTCATTTATTTTAATGGCCCCGCTAGGGGCACCTTCACAAAAAACTTATAAAATTCTTGGCTCTATTCAACAAAAATATAAAAAAAAATTAAAAAAATTACTGTTCACGTGCCACGTCATCACGTGAACAGTAACTTTTTTTAAAAAATTTTTTGATTTTTTTTATATTTTTGTTGAATAGAGCCAATAATTTTAAACGTTTTTTGTATTGGGGTACCCCTAATTTGGTCATTAAATTAGCTTGAAATATTTAATTTAGGTAATGGACAAAAATAACATAATTGTGCTCGGCTGTAACAAGAATAGCAGCGCGTTGAAATTTGGCCAATAATACCCGTCAGTTACGCATGTAGGAACAGGGTAATAGCACTATTACGCATTTTTTGGAAGGGTAACAGCTAGAACTTATTTTTACATCTTTATTACGCATTTTTCAAGTGTGTAAGAACCCCTATTACGCATTTCTTGGAAGAGTAATTGCTGGATTTTATTTTTATACATTTATTACGCATTTCTCAAGTCTGTAACAACACCTATTACGCATTTAATGGAAGAGTAACAGCTGGTTCTTATATTTACACCTTTATTTACGCACCAGGAAAGTAGAGACCCAACTTTTAGCAGTCCATCCATTTGAGCTCCCAGCTATTTGGCTAATTGTTCAGCCTTAATGTGCACGACCCTACTACTACTCTCTCTCTCTCTCTACTCTCTCTCTCTCTCTCTCTCTCTCTCTCTCTCTTTCTATATATGTCTTTCTATCCCTATATATATGTCTCTCTCTGGCTCTCTCTTCCTCTCTATTTCTCTCCATCTCTCTCATCAAATTAAACATTTAACCGTGTATAGTATCTCTGAACTAAATAGTGAATAAACAAGAACACTTACATTAGAATCTACCCTGATGTGCATAATGAGATGATAGAAGGTTGAATTTGAGTGGGTTTTGTTAAGAAATTGCACAGAATATCGCCAAGCAATGCGTGGCTACAAGAGATTATGATGGGTGTGTGTAATTTGAGGCGTGAATGTTAGTTTAGGCGGATTTTGTAACCGGGTCGGGTTTTTTTGTTATTACGCATTTGTTGGTGACTTAATAGATGGGTATTATTGGCCAACTATCCCAAATGTGTTAATTTGGTAATTGAAGTTAAAAAACTATGGTAAATATGTCATTTTTTCGTTTAGTTTCTAGTTTCTATTCTAAGTTAGTTTCTATTAGAACAAGACCCTATATATATATATATTGGGTCTTGTTCTAATAGAAACTAAATTAGAATAGAAACTAGAAACTAAACATAAATTAAATATTTCAAGCTAATCTAATGACCAAATTAGGGGTACCCCAATACAAAAAGTTCATAATATTCTTGGCTCCATCCAACAAAAAATAAAATAAAAAATACTGTTCACTGCTGACGTGGCAGTGACGTCAGCGTGAACAGTATTTTTTTTTTTTTGCTGGATGGAGCCAATAATTTTAAACACTTTTTTGTGAAGGTGCCCCTGGCGGGGCCATTAGAATAAATGAAATATAATTTATTTAGTGTTGGTTTCTAGTTTCTATTCTAAGATTGGTTTCTATTTGACCACTAGCCTATATATATATATATATAGTTATATATATATATATATATATATATATATATATATATATATATTATCCTATGAAATACCATAGTCCAGGCAGGTAATTTACTATCTAATGATCTCTGTCTTTGTAGTATGCCCAGCTGAATCTTCCTGATGCATCAAGGCCACATTTATATTGGAAATCGTGCTATACAATTTCCGAATCCTGTGAACTGAACATTAGTGTTAAGTTGCTTAAAAGGGATTATAAACATGAATGAAATATGGAAAAAACAAAAGTCACATCAATTAATTCACAGTCTTTCAACTTTAAAAGACATGAATTCTCTAGAGTTATCACTTTCATGGGTTATCATCGTGTAATATACATCCTGAAATCAATAACCGGGCATAACTTTTTTGTGGATTCCAAAGTTCTGGTATGTTGAACTTGTTGCCTTACCAATTTGCTGTTTGTTGTAGTTATACTTTTCTTTGTCGCATACAAAGCTCGTTTGTCTGTCTTGAAGGATTTGCATTTGCTTATTATTTTTCCACCTTCTGTAATGTATATCCTCATGCGTGAATATTCATATCTTTATTACTCATAACCAGCCAGATAAGTAGCATAATATGGTTCTGGATCCAACTAACACACTATCCCAATTTGTGTCACTTTGGTTAGATGTGTCCTGCATTACATATTATTAAGAAGATTCTACTAATTATTTGCAGGTTTTTGCTACTCCAGAGGCTCAAATAGGTTTTCATCCAGATGCAGGAGCTTCTTTTTACCTTTCTCGTTTACCTGGTTATTTAGGTAATCCTATTTTTAATTTGCAGTCTTTAATACTTCAGTATGACGACTCTCTTTTGGTCGTCCTCTTAAAAAATTGTTCCATAGGAGTGCAGTTGTACTTCTCCTTCCATGATTTGGTGTGCTTAAATATCAACTTATTATGTTAAAGTTAAACCAACCTATTGTTGATCCTTTTTTTTGCTAAATGATTATATGTTATAGGTAGGAAAAAATATTTTAACTAGTACTTGATTCAACAGGTCGTTTTACCAACAAGAGGATGAGAAATCATTTTAACACCTTGAATACACAAGGATATTTTTTGAATTCTCAAGAAAAGACAATGAGGCTACGGTTTGAAAAAATTCATTATCATTTAGAAGTCAAATCTACCAACTTCTTATTTAACTTATTCAACAATGCCCCACGACATCATTTGGGTAACTTGTCATACATCAGTCTTTCCCCCTTAAAACATATTCTACCTCGAGTCTTAATCAATGTAGATCGTCATACTTGTTACAAACTATATCAAGTCCTCCACATTAAAAACCAAAGATATAATTATATAAAGATAGTCACGTTGAATGAAATGTGTGAACTCAAAATGCTATGCAAATAAATCTTTTAAGCAATCAAAACCAAATACATTTGTTTGTTGCTTATCTCTCCATGGTGGTATCTTTGTAGGCACATAACTTGTTGCCATTTTATAGTTGATCTCCTATAGAATAGCTATTACTTATTAACCATTGTAAACACAGAAACTGAATCAGCTTCAACTTTGCTAAACTCATTTGTGTACCAAGAGACTGCAAAGTTAAACGATGGGTTCAAGACACCCATATCTTCCAATGGATACAAAATATACTTCACAGTATCGTTGATGAAGTCAAGTGCCCTCGCCCTACTTCCGTGACAAGTTTTCAAATCAGATGATATGCTTAACCCAATAGTATTTGCCATGCATCCATATTTATCGTATCAGAACCTTGAGTATCTTCGTACTTCTCAATAGAAAATTTAATCCACAATTTTCACTCACCTTATTTTGTCTAATGGGTTATTTCGAACAATCTTCCATGTTGCTGCATAGGGCATGTAACTTGAATGTATTTACAATTGCCCTTGGATTTAAGACCTCTTGATTGCCACTTTCAACCACAGGCTTAAAAACTTGAGGACTCACCTTATGTCTTAATCAAGTTATGTTGTGAATCATCCACCACTATACTGCTACCGACGGACAAATATTCAACTACTCCAACCAATGTTCATCATCACCCTCTTCCCCATCTTCATGGACCCCTTCAGGGTTTATTTTCTAGTGTTTCTCTTCATCCTTTCCCTTGTCTGCACGTATAATCATATGAGTTTTGCAACAATTTCACAAACTTCATTACTTCACCTCATTCTTCAGCTATCCCCACACCTGTCGAGTCTCTAAAATTATCTTCTTCATTACACTAATGAACATAATGATGCCTTTGATCATAATACTAGGGTAAAACTGTAAAAAGATTACATCATAACATTCTTCATATGCCTCCAACTTTGGAGTGGTTGACTATGTTGGCGGTAATTCCTCCAGGATATAGCAAAACCTTGGATCTACTTTTAGCAATTTTCCCACTTTCTCATGGTAAACTATGATTGGCGATCTATTTGGGTTATTATGTACGGGAACCAGAGTTTCTTTAGGATGATGAAAATCACTAGTTTCATTGAGGGAAAATCCCTCAACACATTATTTACTTTGATAGTTCATCAGTTGTTAAACCCTCGGTTTCAATTCACCAATCTCCTTGCAAACAACTTCAACTTGGTTCACAGTGCAACCAGCCAGTCAACAAGGTAAAAACCCTCTTGTGCCAGTTGACACAGCTGGTATTTGTAACAAAAGGACTCTTTACACAAGAAATGATTTAACACCGTGAAATTGCAAGGCAGTCCTTGGTTCCAGAAGTAAGGTTTCATGTATTTACAAAAAAGATGAGCCGAGGATGCTAGGAAGAATGCTAGGTTTTGAAAAAACTAAGTATTATTTAGTTATCAATTCTAGCAACCTCTTATTTAACTCATTTAACACAGCCTCACGACATATATTTCGGATAACTTGTCCTGCATCAACATCAATACCTTAGGGAAAATCAACACAAGGCCACAAGCCTTAAACCAAGCTACCCACTTAACAAAATCACCAACTTAACAAAGGCTAAAATTAAATTGTCAAGGTTGGAATGTGTTATTATAAAACTATTTAATATATGGAAATAGAAGTCATACATAATATATTCTCCTACTTGGATTTTGTTAGAAATAAATGAAAGGGGGGGTGATGGGGTCCTACCGGGCATTTTAATTGCTTTCTAATAATTATAAGAAAGAAAGAGCATAATCCTCATATATCCGTGACTGTCATCTTCTGTGACCTACAGAAAAGATGGAAGTAAATGGGGTTCTGGATATAATGTACAACACAATTCAGGGGGCAGAAAATTGTTTAGCAACTAGAATAGCACCCGTGCATTGTACGGTTGTGATAATTCATAAATGTAATTATTTGAAAATTAATTTTTGCTTTTATTAATTAATTTTAAAATTAATATTAAAAAATTAATGTAGTAAGAATCTGTAAATGTAATTTTAAAAAAAGAACATGCAAGTGCAAATTTTATTTTGAAAATGAAATCAAGTGATAATATAAGGACGTAAGGGAATTAGTGGAATGTATATAATATTTATTAGGATAATATAAATGAGAAAAGAGAGACGTGATTTTTTATTATGAGAATTTGACATGTGGCAGCTTATTGAGTTAGTGGGGGTTTGTTTTAGTATTAATATAGATATAGATAGATAAATTCTTTGTCCCATTATGTGGATTTTACGATTCAATTCAAGTAAGCATTTATTTTTTCGGCTCATCCGTAACTCATATCAAATTTGTTAGTAAAAATTATTGATCGTAATAAGCTACTAATGTAAATAATACAGAATAAATTGACAAGTATTGATGAAAATTAAATTATATTAAAAAAATAGATGAGAAGGAAAAAGATGAGAAATGAAAATGAGAGAATTAGATGAAGAATGAGGATGAGAGAGAATTAGTGGGGTTGTAATTAATAGAGAGAGAAAGCAAATAAATTAATAAATAGAAGTTAGTGGATGATGATGTGAACAAGTTTAAGGAGAGCATGCCACATCAGCTTTGATGATGTCAGCAGTCTTTCTTTTAGTATTAATATAGATTAGTGTCAGTTTGTTGTTCTTTCGGAGATGCTAGTTGTCTTTTATTCAACCACCAAGATGAAGAATCAACATCAGCAAGCTTTTACCATTGGTAAAATTTGGGCTACCTTATTCAAAAGTTACAAGTTACAATCATATTCACATGCTAGGTAATAGAATAACATATTATGGTAAGAAACATTAGAGTTGTTGGCAAGGAGTCAAGTATATAGCGAGAATTGAAGTATGGACAGGTCTCTGAGTAGCAAATATAACTTGATTTGTTGCCAAATCTAGTATAAAAAAGAAATATAGTCTTCATTTTTCTTATCAGAGTTGGTGAAGTTTTTTGCACCCTAAGTAGTTATCATGTAAAATTTTGTCCCTTGTTCTAAAGCTGCCTTTCTTGGTAAACTTGGAGTAACGCTAATATTCGTTGCAGTTCACAAGCAATTTCGATTAAAATTGCATATCATTGTATCAATAGATTTTATTTCCATTCAAAATAGATGTCAAGCTTTTCTCTTTTACGTATCGAGTTCTATGTAAAGAAGTAAGTTTTGAAGTTTTGGCACATGACTGTCTCTCTTGCAGGAGAGTACCTGGCTTTAACAGGGGAAAAATTAAATGGCGTTGAAATGGTGGCATGCGGCTTAGCGACCCACTATGCACTTAAAGAGGTGCTCTTTGCACCCTAGCCTTCAGCTAGTGCTTCTAACTTGTTTTCTTTCTAACCAATTTCTTTCATGCGACAGAGACTTCCTATGATTGATGAACGGCTCAGTAAGCTAATGACTGATGATACTACTGTCATAGAGAACTCACTTGCACAATATGGGGACCTTGTTTACCTAGATGAAACAAGCGTTCTTAATAAGTAATGTTCCATCTCATACTAAGTCTTTATAATATATCCATCTATAGGCATCTCTAATTCTACATTCCTTTGAAATTAGGTTTCTTCTAAATTAGCAACAGCAATCCCTCATATCTGAGATTGCATCGTTGTCTTTATCTCCCTTAATAAAATATCAGACACCAACAAGAAAACCAAACACTAAATAAACTAAACCACATTAACTGTGATTTTCTCGCTCTCCATATTATGCTCAATATTCATGTAAACTGGAGATACGATCCTTAGAATATTTAGATGAAAATAATTTACAAAAAGTAGTTACCTGTGCAATCTAGAATACAACATTATGTGCACTGATACGACAATAAATTCTTAGACGAATAGGAAAAAAGGTGGTGTTCAAATATAATCCTTGGCACATTCGTCTTGATTTTGCACAGACAAAGTTTAATTTGAACTTCGAATTAAACTGTATCTCCAAGTTCCAAAGTGTTTCTGCTAGTAGAAAGACCTGACATAAAATCCCTTCCTAACATCTACTTCCACATGGAAAGGGATCTTTAATTCTTATAATTTAAGGAAAGAAGCAATGGCAAATAGTTTCTCTTTAAGAGAATAATCTTAATTGTTTACATTTTGTTTTTGATTTTTTTTTTCTACTATGCACGATCTGTTGTATGCAATGTTACGTATTCTATTTGATTATATATTTCAAATTACTAAAACTTTTCAGTTGTCAATGCCATCAAGGGTTTTATGCATGGTTGTTTTAAACTCATTCTCTTACTTTATCTGCATTCAGGATTGAAAGCATTGATAAATGTTTCAGTCAGGACACTGTTGAAGAAATATTGGATGCTCTGGTAAGCTTCAAGCAATGTCACACACGTGAGCTTTCAAATACATTATGTTTCCTAAAGTAGAAATATTAAAGTTTGACTTTGACTGCTTAAAGTAGATTCACATAATTGATAAATTCTTAATGGGAAAATTGTTCATTTGGTGTATACTGATATGGCTATTACAGTTAAAGAATACCACTAACCAACGGAATAAGAAGAGAATATTTAATCAAACATATTTAATAATTAGAACACAGATGTACTGTCATTGAAATCTTCATAACTTAACTTTTTAATTTCACAAATATTGATTTGTGGAAATTAAATACGGTGCACATGGATAAAATCGACAGCTGGGAATTTCCCTTTAACTTTTTGATATGATGAAAGATGGGATCTATATTATGTCTTGTAAAACATCTTATTATTTCTGGGCAGCGATAAGTTACAGTTTGCGTTGTCATTTTTCTTTGAGAGATAGATTACTGACTAACAGAGGTAGTAAGAACATTTATTTTTCTATAACGGGAACTCCCATGTACACCACTATTTCTCACTTACGTTGCCTGGGATTTGTAAGTCATCACGTTGGTACCATGTGTAGAAATTACAGTAATAACCGTGATGGTTTAGTATATGCACTTTTTAACTTACTGCTTGCACTAAACAAATAATTGGCAAGTAGTGTTCTTTTCAGTACTTTGTACAAGTGAATATATTTGATTCTATCAAGGTAATGACGATATATATAGTACTTTGTATAAGTGAAGTCACAGATTTCAGTTGTAAAAGTACGTCATGGAAATGACGATTTCTTCCAAGTAATTGTCTTATTGACAAGTTATAGTTTGGTCGCAATTTTTTACAATTCTACCTAGATAATACTATCTCCATACTCAAACGAACTTCATAGATACATTTTGCACACAAACAGTATTCATATAAATTTAACCTACCTCTATTACAGAGGTAGTAGCTTATTAAACATTTCACTGTTGATAACTTAGGTATGAAGGTATGTATATAATACTTTCGTACTGCCTCGCTATTTCTATTTTAGGGCAGCACACATTTTGTTTCACCAGTTCTTAAAATTATATTATTGTGCATGGAAAATTCATGTACATTATACAGGATACAACAATGTCAGCGGCATTTCACAGTTACTTACGATTTTAGTCATTTGATTTAGCCAGCCTGTTCTGCCATTTAGGGGCTGTCAGGCTTCCAGCTGAAGTTGTTTCTCGTTACAGACATGATTATATATTGAATAATATTATTTAAGTTATGCCTTTGATTGTTTAGATTTCCTGCTGTATTCTAATGAGGATGTTTTTTTCTTTTGAAAAAATAATAAAATAATAAAGTAATTAGAATCTTTTTATAAAATATGTAGGCGATAAAAACGATGAATCAGATGTAGTAGTATAATGTGAGTACACGGTCACCCACCCACTCACATACATCCGTTCAAATGCTAAGCTAACCTCTACTTTGATTTTCATTCTAAATATTGTTTGTCTGACTAAGGTACACTTGAAGTATTTATAAATGATGGTAAAGTAATTGCACTATGTTGATGTAAATGTATTCCACTACCCCCAATGCCAAAACATAAGTAGAAGATCAAAGTCTCTCACTCTCCTCCATTCTTTCTTGTTTGTGTGATAGTAATCTGGTTCAGCGATTTGAAGTTTTTTTTTTTGAGGGCCAGCGATATCAAGCTTATTATGTCAATGACAAAAGAGATATACCTTCTCCAACTTAGTTATATACTTCTGTTAGTCATTTCCGTCTACCACTTCATGCTTCCCCTTCGTTTCTCTGTTCCTTTTTCAGAAGGCATAAATAATGTATCTCTTTTCCTCTCTTCATTTCAAAGTTGTTTGTTATTTGTATTATTTTAGATTGATGTTATACTGCAGAAGTCATATGATTTGACACATCTTCCCCATATATACTTCAGAAAATATTTGTTAATTGTTCATACAATTTAGGCACCATAGATAATAACATCTCAGTCAAATTTTCAGCTTGTTAATATAATGTAGGAAGTTATAGGCATTTTTCCGTAGCAAATTTATAAGAACTATTCCTGTAAGTTATTTTTCTAGTACTGAATGGACCCTTGATTGCTTATAATATTCTTGTCATGTGAAGCCTTCGAGTTCAGCTCTAGTAGGATGTAGCAATTTTTTTCCAGGGATCAATAAAATGTACATTATTGGTGCAATTATAGATGATGTTAATTGATACTTGTTTAAACATATAAGTGGAGAGCTACTTATGCAGGAGATTATCTGCATGTTTCTCTGAATTAGAGATAGCATGTGTAGTGCCCACCGGATTTTAGTAACTTTTTTTCTATCGTATTCTTCTTGTAATGTTAAATTTAGTTTTTTGCTAATAATTGGTTCTTCAGGAAAAAGAGGCTGCAGAGTCTCATAGTGAATGGTCTACAACAGCTATTAAGAAACTTAAGGAAGCCTCCCCATTGAGCTTGAAGGTCACCTTGCAATCTGTGAGTTATTACTGTTTCTTCTTCTGTTAGGATCCTTATTTTGATAACGACCATACATCACTGATTTTGATAAAGCTAAAAAATTTAGATAAGAGAAGGTAGATACCAAGCTCTTGATCAGTGTCTAGCTCGGGAATATTGTATGTCTTGTAATTGGATCTCAAAACAGGTCTCTAGTGACTTCTCCGAGGTATGTGTTTGATTTCACAGCATTTGGAAAGTTGAAGGCACATTTTCTTCACATTATAATCTATGTCATTTTTTTAATAGGGTGTTCGTGCAAGATTAGTGGACAAGGACTTTGCTCCAAAGGTATTATCTTTGATAAATTTAAATTCATCAGTTGCCTTTGAATGATTTATATACTAGTTTGTCAATTCTGTCAATGAACTTGCAGTGGGATCCTCCAACATTAGGAGACGTATCCAAGGATATGGTTGACTGCCACTTTTACCCCTTTCCCGGGGTTGAGCCTGAATTAAACTTAAATACGGCTGTACGCGAACCTTCTCTCTGATACACTTCCATCAAGTTTTGATGGAGTAAAGAAACATGTTTAGATCTTCTACGGTGGGTAGCTATTCTAGAATAGAGCGTAGCAATATTGCAGGATGATAGCTTGTGTGCTATTGTGTTAGTATGGGATCGATAATGCAATTTGAACTGGCTTGTTACCAAGCCTATGCCTTCCCCCTTGACTTTGTTTTGGCTTTGTTGCAGAAAGTCAGTAGAAACTTTTCAGTTTTGTTTTTTGTTCTCTATATATTCCTTCTGATGATAAGAATTTCAGGATAAAATATATGGGTGACATGATTTTGGAGATAAGAATCAGTTATATCTGGAGACTGAAATATTAAACAATTTCTTGGTGGCGGCTTGATTTACAATGTAGCATTTTAACATTTCTTCGTAAATGAGGCTTTTGGTTGGTGTCCTTGCAAGAAGATCATAGCTAGCATTTCTTTTAAAATTTTGAGACTGATGTTGCAGTTGGCTGATGCTGATGTAATTCCAACATAGTAACTAATTAAAATTTAGACAGGACCAAAGTGACGGTGTTAAATGAATCACATATTTGTTTCATTTGGTCATTGGTGGGTAGGAGGTCCAAGTTAAGACATTTGTGTCAACATATGAGTAGGGATCCTCTTAAAACTCCACTTGTCTCGTCAAAAAGAAGACATCTCGTTTGTCAGTCGTTTCTCTTGTACTGCATTTTTCTTGTTTGCTGGTTCTTTTTAGGTTACCCGGAATATATAAAAAGAAAAATCAAGTGGCCAAAGCCCAAACAAAGGAGATACTCGAGGGTAGCATGTCCATGCTTCAACAAGACTTTGATGCTCGGCGAGCAAAATTGTTCTTCCTGCTGTTTTTGCAGTGACAGGCTATCAAAAACAAAACGCAGCCAACTACAAAAAGAGTAAAAATTGCAATAACAGACAGATTCATATGTGATTTAAGCCTGACCTTAAAATGCAATTAATTCAAGAAATGCCTAGATTCGTTTCTTATATTACTAATCTGACCCTATATAAATGCAAAATACCAGCAACACAGAACTGAACAAGTAGTTCTACAATAAGCAACTTGCAAGATTAAAATGAGGATAACAAACTAACAGTGAAAACCACCTTAACATGATTTCTAATATAAAATCTTAGACTAAATTGCAATTTGTAACCCTTTGGTTTAGACTAAAGTCAGTTTGGTACTCATAGTTTGTATAATTGTAGTTTGCATCCCTAAGAATGTTTGGGCGCTGTAAATTGCACCTCTTTCGTGTATTTTTACCAAAAATACAGGGATAATTTGGTAAATTCAGAATATTTAATTATATTTTGATCCCTAAAATATGAAATGTTGCATACATGAACTCTTGAACAAAAGTTTCGAATTTTCATAATTTTTTTCGATTTTTTCATAATTTTTTTCGAATGATTGAGAAATAATTCGAAAAAAATTATGAAAAATTTGAAAAAAATTAGGAAAAATTCGAAAAAATTTATGAAAATTTGAAAGTTTTTGTTCAAGGGTTCATGTATGCAACATTTCATACTTTTGGGATCAAAATGTAATTAAGTATTCTGAATTTACCAAATTATCAGGGGCAATTTGGTAAAAATATACGAAAGGGGTGCAATTTGCAGCGCCCAAACATTTTTAGGGATGCAAGCTACAATTATGCAAATTATGAGTACTAAACTGATTTTGGTCCGAACCAAAGGGTTGCAAATTGCAATTTAGTCAAAATCTTAATACATGCTTGATGGGAAATCATTAGATTGGTTGCCTACAAGAATTTGAACTTTATAAGTAACCCAGCCCCTCAGGGGAAAGATCCCACCTAAACAGAGTGATTACTACAAACTAGATACAAGACCTAAACAGAGCTCAAAGTTAGGTAGAAGCCTTCTTGCCACCTCTAGAAGACCCTGCTGCCTTCTGGGATCACTTTCAAAACATTGAATCTTAGAGTCTTTGACAAGGGACTATCGAATGGGTAAAGGTTACAGTCAAACAGTTTCGAACATCAAGATGTACATGTTCTTTACAGCCCTGCAATATTGATTATAGGTTTTTTCCTTCTAAAGTCTAGCCTCATAATCATATGCTTTAGTTTTGCAAGTAGGAACACAAACTGGTACGACTGGATTCTGCCTGATAACGATTCGGTCGGACCTGCAGAAGAAGAATGCGTGGGTTTGGCCCCCCGATTCACTTCCGGTGTGAGAATAAGTCAGTCGGTTCTTTGTAAGTAAATTGAACGTAGAGAGTCTGTGTTCTTTTGTGTGTAATTGTGTATGAATGAATATCTCAAACCTGAATAACTTTATTCTCTTCTCCTTGGTCAGGTGCCGAAAGATCCGGTGTCATGGGAGAACGTGTCCCACGTCTGTAGGATTGTGTAACCATAAGACCGTTACCAGCGACCAAGCCAAACTATCACGGGCTTCCTTCAGACTATAGTTATGGGCCTTCGACCCAATCCATTAAAACGATGGGCCTTCGGTCCAGTCCATTGAATTAGCTGACCTCCAACATGTGCCTGGGCTACGTTCGGAGTTATCCTCAGGACGGAGGCCAAAGCCCAAGCCTACCTTCGGAATATCCTCTTCAGACGTCTTCTTCGGATAAGAGCGGCGATGGACAAAGTCAGGACGTTTCTAGGAAGTCGTGTCCCTTTATTAATGACAGCTGCCTGTTTTCGAGATCTATGCTTTAATCACCACCGTTGAATTTGAAGCGCCTCTTGTCCAAACGTCGTGTCTCTTCTACTTAAACCTCCAAAATCTTTTCCTTTTAATTTTTTACTCTTATCACACCATTTCAATCTCAAAGCAAAAACCTTCCATTCAAAATCTTTTGGGAAACCATCAACGATCATTGGGGCCGTGATTTCACCAGAAGTTCCCAATCCTCCCGTCTCGCTTGAAGATCATATTCAAAAAATCTATCCTCAAGAACTTCATCTTCTCCACGAACTTCAAAAAAGTAAGTCTCTCTGCTTCCTTTCTTTACAATTTCGTCGTTTCCCATGTGATGTTTTGTATGTATATATGTATGTTTTCTGGATATGTATATGCAAATAAAATGCTCCAATATCTTTGTTTAGAATGTAAATATATTTATACCGATTTCTGGGTTTAACACACCATACCCAAAGCTTTTGTCCTTTCTTTCTTGGGATTCTGGGGGACCGTCAAGATGTTTTTTTGGGTTTGACTATCCTTTGGGACTTTCAAATCCAATGAACATCCTTCGGTCTGTCCCATTCCTTCATTCGTAGCTTTTAGTTGACCCTGCATTAGACTTAAAAGATACCCCCGATCGATCCTGGCCCGCTGTACTCGGCCCCTTCTCTCTTTTAATTTCTCTTCTTGGTTCTATCCGAGTACATGGCTAACGTCTCTTCATTTCCGAATGCAAGGACATGGATCGGTCATCAAAAGAGGTTGGGCCTTCGGCTCCTTCTCCCTTCGCCGACGCCGCCCTTTATCCAGCGGCGAACATGCGTTCAAAGCTATCCGAGGAAAACTTAAATGACTTTCATCAGAAATACGGCATCGACAGGATGTTGTGGCACATCTATGCTGCTGACCGACGGGATCATGTGTATTACAACCCAAAGGTCACACAGGGTCATGGAGACGTAGCCACAAGCATCTCTGAGAATGACTTTAAGTGCGGCTTTCGGTTGTTGATGCTGCCTCTTCTGAAGAGGCTGCTGAAGAATATGGGGATCGCCCTCGGTCAGTTGGACCCAAACTCCATCATCCATATAAATTGCTTTCAAGCCCGCTGTCTGGAAGCTAAAATCAGACCGAGGCCATCTCTTTTCTGGTGCCATTATGAATTTAGAAGGAACCCAAAGAGCTACGGTTTCTACTCCATCGCCCGAAGGACAAATCGATCGGACTGGGCTCAAACTAACTCAAGCAACAAGAATACCCACGACCGTTGGTTCTTCTTGTCGGGAGATCATATAGCTAAATTCGCCACGTGGAAAGAGGTCGACCCAACGAAGGTTGAGTTGCCTTCGATTCCAGGGGCTGACAAAAATGACTAGAAGATCCTTTGTGATCTGGATATAGATAAAGTGCCTTTAGCTGTCAGCCGAGACCAGACTTTGCTGGTTAAGCTTTGGGGTAGCGGTAGCTTTTCTTCTTTTTGTACTTTAGCTTTCCTTGCTACTATTTTAGGTTTCGGTCATCCTTGAGTTTTGACTTTACTTGTTTTTTGTGCAGTGTCTTCTCTGGATGATATTGTCAAGCGTCGCCAGCAGAAGAAGGCTCAGGCGGAGGCAAATGCTGCTTCTTCGGCTTCGACTGAAAGATCTGCTGCGGTTCTCGAGACGGCGAGCGAGGACGCGGAGGCGACTCCTATAGCTTCGCCTTTACGGGAGTTGGCCATTACTGAAGGTAGGCCCTTGTCAGAGAAGCGGAGGAGGACTCGCTCAGACGATGCCATCGTTCGAACTTACACCCCTCAGTGGGGCGTTCTGGACAACGATGGCCTCATCAGTCCGGCTCCTTCATCTGCTAGGGATTTAGGTCCCGATCTTTGCAGGGGTCTTATTCTTCTGGCCGACCGGCCTGAGTATGCCAAGGTGGATGATCTGGCGGCCTGTACTGAAATGCTGTCACACCTTGCCATGGTGAGTTTTTCTTCTCTTTAAGTTCTTGTTTTTTCCTTCGGGTATTTTTAACATTGTCCTTGGTTTATTTCCAGGTTGTCCCTTGGGCCACGGTAGTGACCGATCGAATGGAAGGCATACAGGCTAAGCTGAAGGATGTGAATCAGCTGGAGAGCAGGGCTGTGAAAGCTGAAGAGGGCCTTAAGACTTCTGCCGCTGAGCTGGAGCGGGTTACTAGCCAATCAACTGCCTTGGCGACTGAACGGGACGAACTCAAAAGGCTTCTGGATAGCTCAAAAGCTAAAGTTGCCCGGAGGAACGACCAGCTGAAGGCCTGTCGCAAAGCTCTTAGGAAAAACAAGAAAATGCTCGAGCTTACTGAGGACAGAGTCTTTCAGATGGGCTATGACTTTGTCTTCCGAAAAGCTAACACCGCCGGGCTCGACCACACCCTCCTGTTGGATGAAGGGATGTCCGATCTTGGCCGCGAGGACGATGATGCACCCTTGGTTGTCTCCTCGGGTGAATATGAAGACCTTGTTTCGGACTGAATTCGTCCTTGTAATTTTTACTTTGAAACAATGTTATTTTGATGGCCTTTGGGCTTGTATTGTTTAACTCTGCCTTCGGGCTTGATATTTTCGCCTTCGGGCGCTTTTAGTTTACCTTAGCATAATTGCCTATAATCGTTTATGCATCTTTGGTCTTTGCATTTTGCCTTAGCATAATTTTTGTTTTATGCATCTTCGGTCATTTCGTTTTGCCTTAGCATATTTTCTGTTTTATGCATCTTCGGCTTTTGCCTAGCATAATTATTTTTATTTTCTTTTTATGCTTCTTCGGCTTAAATTTGCCTTAGCATAATTAAATTTAATTCCATGCATTTTTGGCTTCAGCCTAACATGCTGTGCGTCTTCGGTCGTAACCTAGCTGCCCCCCAGTATTTAAGGGGTTTTGTAAATAATTAAGATCTCGTTCGGTCGGCTGAAAAATATTTCTTCCCGGCCTTAATTAAAGTCAAAGCAACTTAAATATTAAGACATTTATTGCAAGGGTCCAAATTTAATTCGGTCGGCCCCAAATTTGGATTCGTCAAGCGTTCTGTAACTTAAATCATAATGTACTTGAACACTAAAAATAAGCTAGAGGGTGCGTGTTTTATTCGGTCGGCCCCAAACACGGGTCCGTTAAGCTTAATATTGCGTACTTAACCTTTTGACTACAAATGTACTTAGCTTAATAACAGCAGATAGAAATGGAGCAAACAATCTTTCATTAATCATGCAACAATTCTTACATAATTTTGATTACAGATTGATGCTAGCCTAGGGAATTCAGAATAAACTTGCATGAAACAAAGTACTGAATTAAAAAGCAATAAAATGCATCCAGTAAGCTTACTGGTAAAAACGGCGAAGGCGAGCGGCATGCTAGGTGTTTTTGATTGGGTTGCCGTCCGAATGAGCCAATTTGTAGGTGCCTGGCCGAACCACTTCAATCACCGCATAAGGACCTTCCCAGTTCGGCATAAGCTTTCCTTGTTTGGTCGGCATAGATGTTGCCCACTCCCGTAGAACCAAATCACCTACTTGGAAAGTCCTCTTTTTAACTCCAGAATCATAGTGCTGTGCCGCTTGGAGCTGGTACCTTAGGTTTCTTTGATGAGCTGCTTCCCTCTCTTCCTCTAATAGGTCGACATTCGCTCGGAGTTCGAATTCATTTGTCTCCACATTAAATACCTGTGTTCGGTAAGAATCTAAGCCAACTTCAACTAGCAGAAGAGCATCTGTCCCGAAGGCTAACTTGAAGGGCGTTTCTCCGGTTGAAGATCTCGCAGTGGTTCGGTAAGCCCAAAGGACCCAAGGTAACTCTTCAGCCCAAAGACCCTTGGCTTCTCCCAGCCTCTTCTTGATCCCATCAAAGATAATTTTATTGGCCGCTTCGATCACCCCATTTCCTTGGGGATGTCCGACTAAACTGAACTTCTGCCTGATTCCGAACTGAGCTAGAAACTTTCTAAATTTACTTCCAATGAACTGAGTTCCATTGTCTGATACACATACCATGGGAATGCCAAACCTTAAGATCACCTGCTCTAACATGAACTTCTTTGCTGCTTCTTCGGTAATCGCTGAAAGTGGTTTGGCTTCTATCCACTTGGTCATGTAGTCGATCGCCACGATGCAATACTTCGCTTGTTTAGTACTGGTAGGTAGGATCCCAACGATGTCAACTGCCCACATAGCAAATGGAATCGGGCTAGGGACTGAAGACATCTCTTCGGGTGGTTGCTTCGATATCGTGCTGAATAGCTGGCACTGTCTGCACTTCTTGGCATATTCAGATGCATCTTCCTTCATCTTCGGCCAGAAAAACCCTTGCCTGAGAATCTTGAAGGCTAAAGATCATCCTGCCAAATGTTCTCCGCAAATTCCCTCGTGAACCGTCTCGAGGGCTAGCTGCTGTTCATCTTTGTCTAAACACCTAAGCAGTGGTTGACTTGCCGATCGTCTGAACAAACGACCCCCGACCAGAGTATAATTCACCGACCGATGCTTCACCTTTTGTGCTTCACTTCGGTCAAGTGGTAGAGTACCTTTCTCCAAGAATGCCCTGATGGGAGTCATCCAATTGACCCCTTGGTGAATTTCCATACACTGCTTTTTTTCTATCGAAGGCGTCTTCACATCGGTCAGGTAGATGGACCCATTCAGATTTTGGGTTTCTGCCGAAGCTAGCCTTGAAAGAGCGTCCGCCCGACTGTTGTTCTCTCTAGCTACTTGAGTTAATTCAAAAGATTCAAACATCAAAGATTGCTCTCGTACCTTAAGGGCGTAGGCCTTTGTTCTGGGATCTTTTTGCCCATACTCCCCTGAGAACTGTTTTACTACCAACATCGAATCACTGAACATCCTGAGATGCTTAACTTCCAAATTCTTCGCCAGGTCCAATCCTGCTAGTAGGGTCTCGTATTCGGCTTCATTGTTCGTTAAAGGAAAAATGAACCTGATAGCCTGACAGATTTCGAAACCCTCTGGACTTGTTAGAATTAGCCTAGCTCCACACTTTTCTTTGGTGACTGAACCGTCGACAAAAAGCTTCCACTTTCCCGGTGTCCAAATCAACTGCTCTTCGGGGGCTAGATCCTTTGGTCCTGAGAATGAACATTCAACAATAAAATCTGCAAGTGCCTGGGCCTTGATCGAAGTTCTCGGTGCATACTCCAGGTCGTGCTCTCCCAGTTCGATCGCCCAAGCCACCACTCTGCCCGATGCCTCTGGTCTTTGCAAGATTTTCTTCAAAGGTTGATCTGTTACTACCTTGATCGTCCTTCCTTGGAAATATTGTCTCAACTTCCTGCGGCCATTACCAACCCATAGGTAAACTTCTCTGCGTTCGGATATCTAGTTTCTGCATCTTTGAGGATATGAGAAACATAGAACACCGGATGCTGGTTCCCTTCATGCTCTTTGACCAACACAGCTCCAGGTGTTCGGTCGTTCACTACTAAGTACAGCTGCAAAGTTTCTTTCGGATCAGGCCTCATTAAAAGTGGAGTTTTTACTAAGTATTCCTTAACTTCCTCAAATGCTTTCTGGCAATTTTACCCCATTCAAAATTCTTGGACCCCCGAAGTACTTCGAAGAATGGTAAGGCCTTTTTGGCCGATCTAAAAATGAACCTCCTCAGGGCTGCTAACCGTCCGGTCAGCTTCTGAATGTCCCTGATCGTCTTCGGTGCTTCCATGTCGATGATTGCTTTGATCTTTTCTGGGTTTGCCTCAATCCCTCGGGCACTAACCATGTATCCCAAAAACTTTCCACTGTTTACTCCGAACGTACACTTGTTCGGATTGATCCTCATATTGTTCCTCCTAAGTGTTTCGAAACACTCCCTCAAATCTTCAGCGTGATCCCTGAAAAGGGACTTAACGATCATGTCATCTACATAACATTCCATGTTCCGATCGATCTGGGCTTTGAACACCTTGTTAATCATCTTCTGAAATGTTGCCCCGACATTCTTCAGACCGAAGGGCATCTTAATATAGGCATAAGTGCCGTTCGGTGTGATGAATGTTGTTTTTGGCACGTCGTCGACGTTCATGGCGATCTGGTGGTATCCCGAGAAAGCATCCAAAAAATTGAGTATTTGATGCCCCGAAGTGGCATCTATCAGTTGGTCAATATTCGGCAGAGGATAGTGATCCTTCGGACAATGCTTGTTTAAGTATGTATAATCTACACACATCCTCCATTTGCCATTTGACTTTTTAGCCACAACCACGTTCGCCAACCAATCGGGATAGTCAATTTCTTCGATGAACTTCGCTTCTAGCAATTTTTCCACTTCAGCTTGAATTACTTTTTGCCTTTCCATGGCGAAATTTCTCTTCTTCTGTCTCACAGGCTTGGCTTCGGGAGCCACATTCAGGCAGTTTTTGGCTACCGAAGGATCCAGCCCTGGCATATCTTCGGGATTCCATGCGAACACATCATGGAACTCCCTAATGACTTTGATAACTTTCTCTTTTAGCTCTGGTTCCATGTTTTATCCAATTTGGATCATCTTTCCCGACTGACCCACGTACAACTCAACTTCTTCGGTTTCAGCAGCTGGCTCGGCAATCGGGCTCGACAGGTCGGCCCCAAATTTCTCCAACTCTATATTCAGCAGTTGATGACTACCCCAAGCGTCATTCTCATTTCTTTTTCTTTTTCCCGCTTCGGTCATTTCTACATCCTTGTCCTTCTCTAGATCTTCCAACATAATAATTCGGGCAGCCTTCTGGTCGCCTCTCATCTCTCCAACCCCATTTTCGGTCAGGAATTTCAACATTAGGTGGGGAATGGATGACACAGCCTGAAAAAGAGACAAGACTGGCCTCCCCAAGATCCCATTATACGGGCTATCCACCCGAACGACGTATAACTTTGCTTCTTTGACAACAGTATACGGAGCCTTCCCCAACAGAACGTTCAACGTGATCGTGCCTTCGATCGGTACTGGTTGATTATCGAAGCCATATAGTGGTGCCTCATGGCACGACTCCAGCTGTTCACCACCCAAATTCATCTTGCAATATGTTCGGTGATACAGTATGTTGACCGAACTTCCTTCATCGACCAACACTCTCCAAATCTTGTTTTCCCCGATGACGGGGTTTATGACAAGAGGGTCTTCATGTGGCCATATCACATCTTCAAAGTCATCTTTCGTGAATGATATCGGAAGTGGTTGCTTGGCTGCACTTGACTGGTAAAGGCTATAGATTTGCATGTCATACTTCTTTCGGGCTGTTTTGCTGTCCCAATCGAGTATGGTTCCTCCGGATATTGTTCTGACTTCACCCCGATATTTCTCTGAACCTTCGGCATCTCTGGTGTCTCTCTTCTTTTCATTGTCATCCAACTTGTCTCTCAGATCCCCAACAAACTTGGTTAATTCTCCTTCTTTTATCATTTTCTTGATCAGCTTCTTTAAGTGTAAACATTTATCGGTGTTGTGACCTTTATCCCGATGATAGTCACAATACTTAGTCTCATTCCTTCTGCTTTCAGGGGTCTTTAGCCTGGCCGGTCGAACGAACCCAGGCTTAGCCTTTATCTCGTGGAGAATCTTCGAGATAGGTGTGTTAAGTGGTGTGAACACGGTACTATCTCTATCTCTTCTTCGTTCGGCCCCCTTATCAGGCCTGGTATCATTCAGTCTACTTTTGACATCACCCCGACCCCTTCGGTCGTCCCTCCTATCGTCTCTTCTATCATATCTATCATTCTTCTTACTATCTTTATATCCTCCAATTGATTCTAACTTTCTTCTAATAGCCTCACCCCTCAAATATATATCATTCAAAGATTTAGGAAGCATATCGTAAAGAGAAGATCGGAGCTTCTTACCTTTAATGGGGTCCAGGCCGGCCGCGAGGAATTTAGCTGCCTTGACTTTATCCAGGTTGGTAACCATTCTAGCTTCTTCTTTAAACCTTGCCAAGTAGTCACCCAATTCTTCGTTCGGCCCCTGCCTGCAGTGGATTAGGGCTTCAGTGTCTTTCTCTCTTTGGCACAAATGGGAGTAGTGCCTCAAGAATTTCCTCTTTATCTGCTCATATGAGCCAATTGATCTAGGTCTTAATGACCTGTACCACATGGACGCATTCCCCTTGAGGTATGTCTTGAACATCTTGCAGAGCATCACATCACAGTGCCCCATACCAGTCATGAGCGATTCATACTTCTCACAATGGTCTTCGGGGTCACCCTTTCCATTGAATTCATTCATCTTTGGAAACTGCCTTCCCGGAGGAGGTCGAAACTGTTCGATATCTTCAGTCACCATTGGCTCGTGGCTAACCTTTCTTTCTCCAAACATAGCCTTCTCGATCCTTCGGATACGGTCATCCGTATGTGGACCTTCTTCCTCCGAATCAGAGGAATACACTACCTTCGACCGGGTTCTCCTAGAGTTTGATTCTGAGTCCCCTGACTCATCTTCATCATTTCTAGTCCTCGGCCTCTTATCCCTTCGATCTTCAAACTCCGGGTCTTCGGCTTCTAGAGCCTCGCGGAGTGCTTTCTCTTGCAACTCGATCTCCTCCCTTTGGAGCTTTAGGGCCTCTAGCCTCAATCGATCGGCCTCCCTCTTCTTGGCCAAACGTTCGGCCTCCCTACTGCTCTTTTCTTTCTCCATCTCTTTCCGCTTCCCCTTGGCCTTTTATTCCTTTCTCCATTTCATGAGCATCTCCCGTTGCTCTTCGGGGGACGGTATATCCCCTTCTTCATCAAAAGTCAGCAACCTTGGGGTGATGGGTGTTGTCCTCGGGATCAGGGGAGGAGTGGTGCGACTGTTTCCAGCCACGGTGCTATCATCAGCTATTGGTATTTCGGTTTCATTCGTCATGATTGATTGTAGATCTTAACACAAACGTATCTCTACGTTCCCACAGACGGCGCCAAATGTTACGACTGGATTCTGCCGGATAACGATTCGGTCGGACCTGCAGAAGAAGAATGCGAGGGTTTGGCCCCCCGATTCACCTCCGGTGTGAGAATAAGTCAGTCGGTTCTTTGTAAGTAAATTGAACGTAGAGAGTCTGTGTTCTTTTGTGTGTAATTGTGTATGAATGAATATCTCAAACCTGAATAACCTTATTCTCTTCTCCTTTGTCAGGTGCCGAAGGATCCGGTGTCTTGGGAGAACGTGTCCCACGTCTGTAGGATTGTGTAACCATAAGACCGTTACCAGCGACCAAGCCAAACTATCATGGGCTTCCTTCAGACTATAGTTATGGGTCTTCGACCCAATCCATTAAAACGATGGGCCTTCGGTCCAGTTCATTGAATTAGCTGACCTCCAACACAAACACAAGAAAGACCCTATCTGCGTCTTATGTCCTAGGAAGATTTTGGAGAGATGGCTCATGGTCTAATGTTGACTGCTGTAAGTTTCATATGGTTTATTAGATTTCCAGTTGGAGACGACTCCACTCTGGAAACCTAATAACCCATAAAAATTTACAGTAGTCAACATTAAGCCACGAGCTATCTCATCGAAATCTTTTTTGGACAACAGGTCCTCACGTCCGAAAGACACAGACACGAGCAGGGTACATAGCGGATGATTATGATCAGGTTTTCTCCCTATGAATGATATTGATGGCTTCAGCATAGTAAACGATGGAAGGTAATTTGTTTCCTTCACGAATGACAAGCTGTAGACTGGAAAATAAACAAAAACTGTTGAAGTCATGATATACCAAATCGTGTCCTTTTTCCATCTACTGTGGGGCTAATTTAGGTCGGGGGAGTGTGCCTGTTGAAGGAAAACGAATTGAAAAGTTCATAGAATGAAACATAGAAGCAGTGAGGGTGGTTTCAATAAGTGTATGTTGAACGGGTGATGGATAAATGTTTAATGACAAAAATGGACGTAGAACTTGTATGCTAATGAGAGTAATGCTTCCAAACAGTTCATTGTCGAGCAATTCTTACAAATTTTATAGACTGAGATTAGAGTTGGTTGATGCTGATGTGCTTGGAACTTAATAACTGAATAAAATTTATAGCTTATGAAAATATTAACAAAAAATAAATTCTATACCAGTAACAATTCTAATTTGACTTTGTGCTGTATTTGTGTTTAAATACTTATTATATGTTTCTCCGAGTAATAATGTTCACCGAAAGAGAGTGCTATAGGTATCACATTGTTTCCCTCTGGTAGGATCGGGTGTTGAAGTTTTATATGAGACGTTCGTGTTAACATCTTGATTGTCAGTCATTTGTAACCCCAAGAACAAATTTGCCATCTGAAGTTTCTGCACTACTACTGCATATTGTTTGCTTGTTGTATTCAAATCGCCAGAAATATAAGAAAAAGTTGTGGCCAAGCCGAAAACAAAGGAGATAGTCAAGGGTTAGCTCAAGTTAGAAGTATTTTAAACATGCTGTGCTTAATTGTAAAATTGGCTTTTACGTAGGTAGTACTACTGACGAGAAATGTGCTTCTGGGAAGTTAGAAAATGGTAGTTTAGGTCACCTAGCTTAACTTCTCAACTGATCACGTACATAACAACTTATTGAGAAGATGCTCACGTCGTACATGCTACTGGTAGTCTGGCAATATGAGAGTTCCACATACACAACTCTTGTGATTTTTTAATTAGTAAAAAAAAAAAAAAACTCTTGTGATTTTTTTTTTTTTGCTAAATAGTTACTGTGGTGTTTAATGAAAAAATGTTTTTTTTTATGGGTAGAAATAAAAACATTTTCGGATATTGAGCGCCAATGACCTTTTTGACGACTTTTCGCATGTTAACTTCTCAGATATGTCATCCGGGGTTATTAGCTAGTAAGATGGTAACCTAACACTTGTTCACCAACCTCACTTCTAAATCCTGGAAGCTCCTATAAATAGTCATTGGAACTATGTTTCGTTCCAATTCGAATTAGTTCATCGAGATCGATCAGTAAAGTTAATTAATACTCCTGCTATAGATGGCTTCTTTCAACAACACTCTTGGCCTAGCTTTAGTTCTAGCAATAACAATTTCAAGCATAGATGTCAGTTTTGCAGCGCGCCACTTGATGCAGTCTTCACAGCCAACACTCCCAACCATACCGACTCTGCCTAAGGTTGCATTGCCTCTGTTGCCTGCAATGCCTACCCTTCCCAAAGCAACATTGCCACCAATGCCGACGGCTTCTCTCCCAACTCTACCATCTCTCCCAAGTATGCCTACTACAATCCCTAAGGTGACATTCCCTCCTTTGCCTGCATCATTCCCAACCATACCAACCACAATGCCTTCCATTCCATCTATTAAAATTCCTACAGCTATTTCATCTATTCCTTTCTTCACACCACCACCATCCACTGGTAGCCCTTAATAACCTTAATCTACATAAACACTGCATATCATTTTTCCGTTGAATTTATTTCGAGTCATCGATTTTTATTCCATGTTACCTTTTACTTGTGTATATGCTACTTTTCCCCACTTGCCTTGTTGACAATGTAAGCCTACTGTTCTGTTTTGTTGTTGGTTAACTGGTAGTATACTTTGTATCTATGAAATAATATTTGTTTGCTTGATTATTAGGTACAAGAACATCATCTCTCTTGCATCCAGTCACTTGTGGATGATTAAAGTTAATAAACATTTGTCTTAATAAAAGACTTGTGGGACTAGTTCTGAAAACTTGACAAATAAATTTAACACACTGCTAATAATGTTTACCAACCTAGCAGAATGTACTTTCACCACCACACCAAGCAAATCTTACATGGCATGCCCAAATCTCTAATTCCAGTGCTATGAGTCCATTACTGACAAAAACACCTAGACTGTAGTGCATGATCATTAGTTCATTACAACTATAAGAGAATGATAAGTACACATATTACATATTCTAGATGAGAAGTATGAAACAACAAGAAGGCAGCAATGTACCACTGTAGGGGCAAACATTAGGGCATTACCCCGTTCTTATAAATAATATCAGTCAAGCACATCAATCCCAATACTATGGAAAGTATTGGTTTTTTTTCACTCGTGCAACCAGACCAAGCATTTGAAGGGAATACACAACCAACACACTTGTTTACTGTGATGAACACCAGAAGAAATGATATTCTTATTTCATTCTTTTGATATGAAACGTACATACAATATTTATAGAACACAAGGTGGTGCCTAATTGCCTATTACTTAGCTACTAGAAACCTACCACGACTCCACTACTGTACCTGATAATAAGCAAACAAACTACATGTCCTAGTCTTCAGCTATTACTAAGGAAACAAACTGCAACGTTCATGTACTGCATACACTACATATTATTAAAACAATTAAAATAAATAAAACAATTAAAACAAGTTTAAGATTATTTTTCCAACATTCACCCCTATAATCTTAAACTTATGAAGCACTTCTCTTCATTTTTGTGATGCACTTCTCACCACCATCTCTTCATTTTGTGATGCACTTCTCACCACTATCAAGTTTGATGCACTTCTCATCAAAAACAATTTTGGAGTACTTCTCTCCAGGGTGCACTTCTCACCCACAACAATACTAAAATTATAGGCCCGTGTGGCCTGTTCGATCGTCTCCTTCTCACCTCTCATTACCCTTTTTCTTTGCCTCTTCCTTTGAAGCATATCTTCCTGTCAAGCACTCAATACTACTCGATTAAACCAAGAAACGCAGCAGCCCTGTCTCCTGTTCTTCAACAACCACATGTCGTCGCCTCCTTCGGGAGCTTCCCTGCTCCGCTTTCTGTTGCTTTCCTCCTTCCATCTGCAGCTTCTTCTTGATCGGCTTCTTAAGGAAACCAATCACTCCTCCTCCCTGGTCTCGCCACCTTCGTCGCTGCACCATACTGCTACTTCCTTCACGGTTGTTGTCTTGCTTACTATCTCAAGGATCAGAGGGGAGGCTGTTAAGCCTTGATCCCCCCCTCCCCCAAGCTCTGATACCAACTGAAGGGAATACACAACCAACACACTTGTTTACTGTGATGAACACCAGAAGAAATGATATTCTTATTTCATTCTTTTGATATGAAACGTACATACAATATTTATAGAACACAAGGTGGTGCCTAATTGCCTATTACTTAGCTACTAGAAACCTACCACGACTCCACTACTGTACCTGATAATAAGCAAACAAACTACATGTCCTAGTCTTCAGCTATTACTAAGGAAACAAACTGCAACGTTCATGTACTGCATACACTACATATTATTAAAACAATTAAAATAAATAAAACAATTAAAACAAGTTTAAGATTATTTTTCCAACAGCATTGGTGCTTACTGCTTGAACATCTATAATCTTTGAACAATCAAAGTTGCCACTCTGCTGGAGTAAATTTTGACTTGGGGGCATTATTTGAAGGCATGTCTAAGCCCCAACTAGACTTTGATGCTGGGCAAGCAAAACTATTCTTCCTGCTATTTTGGCAATAACGCACTAGCAAAAACAAAAACACAGCCAACTCAAAACAGTTTAAATAACAGACATACATTCAGATGTGAACTGCCATTTACTAATTCATTAATACATGCAAAACACCACCAATGCAGAACTAAACAAGTACTTTAATAAGAAACTTGCATTAATAGGGGAACAACAAGCTACCAATGAAAGTTTGTTTAACATGACGAAATCTGGTATGACTTTCAAGACCTGAATCTGTTTCCTGTCAAATAGGGGATGGGGAAACATTACAATCAAACAATTTCGAACATCAAGAAGCACATGCTTGTCACTGCCCTGCAATATTAATAGAACGTTGTCCTTGTAAAATCTAGCCAAACTAAAAACAATATGTATCTGCTAAAAAAAGATATGGTTATGAAAAGTGTTGACGATGTGTCAAATCTTCCTACGAATGGCCTTCCAACCAAAATCTTATGGACAAGTGCTTTTGACATGGCAGAACCAAACCTCTCTTACATTCTTCTCAAACGGTGAAATCATACTAACTTTATATATGTTTTTATGCGGCCAGGGTAACATTCCTGCTGTCCAGTTCATTGCCTCTAGTAGACATGTATCATGAAACTAGAGCCTATGAACGGGACGGCAGGAATATTATGACCAAACAGCAGCATATAATTATATGTAACTAAGTACTCTAATTTTACCGTCTGGAGATAAATGGAGAATGTAAGACAAGTTTGATTCCGCCACTTTCGAGAGTGTTATATGTGTCAATGCTCAATGTTAAGGCTTGGTGAAAGAGTGATGATGCTCAAGATTTCTCCCTTTATTTATAGAAAAACTGCATGCACCAGCTAGCAACGTAGTTAGATGGAAATTAATTTGTTTCCTTTGCAAATGACACAACGGAAAGAATGTTAAGGAAATTAAATTTTAACTCCCAAAATTTAGTTCCAACAAAATTTCTTCGTCATAATAAACCATATTGTGTCCATTTACTAAAGGATATATTTTCTTTTTACCCGTATTATACAACAATTGAAAATTCTAAAATATTTTTAATAACAAAAAATAATCTTTTGCCTCCAAACAGTAAAATTAGACGTACTGTCTGTATTCCAAATGGTACCACTGTACAATTGACTTTTCCATTTGGTACCATCCAACATTTTTGACTTCCAAGTGGTACCACTGTACTTTTGGATTCATCTATTTTATACCATTCTGTCAAGCAAACGTTAATCAGACGTTAGATTATTTTTAATGGTACCACTATACAATTGGTTTTTCCACATAGTGCCATTCAATATTTTTGACTTCTACGTGGTACCATTTTTCTCACTAAAATCAATTTTTTCTTGGAATTTTCACAACTTATCTATATGCTTTGTCTGTTATAAGTCATTGATTCTCTAACTATCACTACTTCTGATAAACAATCAAGTCATTCACTAGACTCGAATCCAATTGTCCAATCATAATAAACTTTGATCAATAGTTCAAAATATTAAATTTATATATAATATATATAGAATCAACCCGTATGAACATATACATATATAATGGTACCACGTAGAGTATAAATATATAGATAAATTGTGAAATTCAGAGGAAAATTTGACCTAAGCGAGAGAAAAATGGTACCACGTAGAAGTCAAAAATATTGAATGGTACCATATGGAAAAACCAATTGTATAGTGATACCATTAAGAATAGTCTAACGTCTCACTAACGTTTGCTTGACAGAATGGTATAAAATGGATGAAGCCAAAAGTACAGTGGTACCACTTGTAAGTCAAAAATGTTGGATGGTACCAAATGCAAAAGCCAATTGTAGTGGTATCATTTGGAATATACCTTTTAATTTTTATCTTCTCTGTATATGTTTTTTTTTCCTCACCTCTCTTAACTTTTTTGATTTGTTCTGTTAAGACAACTTTTTTTCCCATTGTGTTCAAATTAGATATACATATTTTTAAATAATAGAAAAAAGTTTTTCTCAAAAAATTTGTTATGACACATATTTTGACTAATAGTTCGGCAAATATATTCTCTTACATTTTTTCGGTAACCCTAATAAGTGACGGGGCTCTAAATTAATTAATAAAATCCTTATAAGCTTTTACAGTCGTGGTCTCATGGTCTTATTTGATGGGTTAGAACAACTTCAATGCAATGCTAAATTTAATTACATTGTTATAATTTGACATCAAATGTTAAAAATATCAATTCTAATGAAATTACATATTTAAATACAAATATGAATAAATACATATTTTATGTCAAATTTGTATTAAGAATACATATGTGCATCTAGTCATATCATCATTCAACCATAAATATAATGCAAATTAATTTAAGAGAAATTTTATTTAAATGAGTTGAACAACAAATTAGTTAAATATGTAAATATTTCATTGCGAAATATGACTAATATTGAAATATATGGTTATTTAATATTAAAAATCATTTTTTTGATACCGTATCATAACAATATCTATAATCATTTATTCAAAAAAAAAAACAATATCTATAATCATTTTACATCCAACATTGTACCTCTTTCCAAAAAAAAAAACCATGTACCTGCTCTTTCCTTGTTTTGTTAAAGGGGAGGTCCCCTTCTAGGATTACGATAAAAAATATCATTATCATTTTCTTTCTTTAAGAAAGTAATATAAGAATACTTTAATTTTTAAATTTTGGTTAAAATTATCACTGGATTACATAAATGGGAGGCCCCTTTTTCAGATGAACGGTCAAAAATAACAATTTCTTTTTCTAAAGTAATATAAGAATATTTTACTTTTTAGATTTTGGCTAAAATTATTAGTGGATTGCATATTTGTAATCTTGACGTTGTAAATTTCGGAAATCAGAACAAATTAATTTAGGTACCTAATAACGATTTATCGATAAATTGGAATTTATTAGAATGATAAATCGGAACAAAAATCGGTTAAATTTTAATATTTTAATAATATTTAATAAATTAATTTAATTTATAACATAATATATTATTTAAAAACATTTCATAACAATAAATCGAATTTAAAAATTAAATCAATTTAAAAAAATTTAACAATTTATTGACGATTTATCAAGGATTTTTGAAAAATCGGACATTTGGCAAACTCATGTCATGTGCAAAATGCAGTAATATTTGACTGTAGTATTGATATACATTTGACAAACTCATGTCATGTTCAAAAATAGAAATTTAAAAGCAGTAATATTTTGTATGATGCGCAGAAAAAACAGTGGTGTTTTTGTCAATTTTTTTTACGTAACATGGCTTTCAACTCCCCGATCAACAGAGAAGGCCATTATTTGCCGCCTTCACAGTTACTTGAAAGCGGTGTGGTGTAGGACAATAGGTAACAAACACTTATATTAATTAATATATAAGAGAAGATTACAATTACAAAAAATTAAGCAAAGAGTTATACAATATTCCAAGAATAATGTTAATATTATTCTCAAGAATTTATGTATATCAAAAGTCCCCTACAATGGTTGATAAAACTCAGCATATATAGCTGAATTAATCAGCTATAGTGGGCTACACACAAAGTCACCAACAACTGAAAAGTAAACTAATAATGCCTTAAAACAAGGGCACCACTCAATACAATAATTAACACACAATACAATAATTAAAGATACAATAATTGACACACAATACAATAATTAAAATAGGTAATGACAGCTGATCCCTATCAACTCTCACCGGCTAAGAAAAGTTCGGCTCTGTCGAACTGAACTCCGTATAACTCGCAAAAAGATCAGGGGCAAGTCGGCAAAACTCTGAAGTGCTGATCCAAGTACGCTCATCCTCTGATCTACCACTCCAATAAACCAAATACTGTCGATAGCCACCACCACGTCGAGTTGGCACAATCCTCTCATCCAGAACATCAATAGGCACATCAACTGGCTGCGATGAAGAAACATAAGGGGGGGTATAGGAGGCACCAGTACCGGTGGGGCAGATATAGGCTCAATGGGGTCAGAAGGAACTGATGTAGTAACAGGTGGTAAAGATGAAGGTATATCAGGTGAAGAAAGTGAAGAAGACGTATAAATATCAGTTGGTTCATGAAAAGGAGTAAGATCTTCTACATTAAACACAAGGCCAATAGACATACCACTAGGAAGATCCAACTTAAGCATTAGTACAAATTCTTTTTTGAATTCGAAATGGTCCTGTCCTCTTAGCATGCACTTTCTTCCAAGCACCAGGAGGTAACCTCTCAGTGCGGTGTCGCAACATAACCTGATCACCTTCATTATATTCCCGAAACCTGCGATGAACATCTGCAGCAGACTTATAATTTTCATTGCTTAAATTAATTTTTTGTCGTATCTCGGCATGCAAATCATGAATGTGACGTGCAAAAGACTCGGCATACTCGCTAGATCTATAAGCAGATGGAAGAGGAACCAAATCTATGGGTTTCCTAGGTTGATGACCAATGTAAGCCTCAAAAGGACTGACTCCTGTAGACCTATTAACAGAACTGTTATAGGCAAACTCAGTTGTGGGCAGAACCCTATCCCAACTAGACACATGTTCTCCTACAAGACACCTAAGCAAATCACCTAGACTCCTATTAACGACCTCAGTCTGTCCGTCGGTCTGTGGGTGATAGGCGGTAAAGAACTTAAGACTAGTCCCAAGTAACTTCCAAAGAGTCCTCCAAAAGTAGCTCACAAACTTGACATCTCTGTCAGAAACAATAGTCAATGGGACACCATGTATCCTAACTACCTCACGAAAGAAGATGGAGGCAATATGAGCAGCATTATCAGTCTTACTACAAGGAACAAAGTGAACCATTTTAGTAAAACGATCCACTACAATGAAGACTGAATCATGCCCACTACGTGTCCTAGGCAACCCTAATACAAAATCCATACTAAGGTCCTCCCAAGGAGCATGAGGAACCGGAAGAGGAGTGTATAAACCCGTATTCTGTTTCCTACCCTTGGCCGTCTGACAAGTACGACACCCTGCAACTATACGAGCGACATCCCTCTTCAAGCTAGGCCAATAAAACTTATCCTCAACAATGGCAATGGTCTTATCTCGACCAAAATGACCAGCTAACCCTCCCGCATGCAACTCTCTCACGAGATGATCCCTCAAAGACGTACTAGGGATGCAAAAGTGAACCCCTCGAATCCATCATGAACACAATACTCTCTCGAAGGTGGAGAGCTAGGATCCTGAAAGCGAGCATAGATCTCTCCAAAATCTCGACATAACGGATAATCCTGGATCATATGTGTAAACCCGACTACCTCTATACTCAAAGTGTTAAGGAGAATGGATACCCTACTCAATGCATCAGCGACTTTGTTCTCGCTACCTTTGCAATGCCTAAGCACAAAGGTATACTCCTGAACAAACTCAAACCACTTAGCATGTCGATGATTAAGCTTCTTTTGGGCGTTAATATACTGTAATGCTTGGTGATCGGAATAGAGTACAAACTCTTTAGGCAACAAATAATGTCGCCAATACCTAAGTGCCTGCACTACACCATAAAACTCCCTCTCATAGGTGGTATATCTCTTTTTGGCCTCGTTAAGCTTTTCACTGAAGAAAGCTATTGGTTGGCCCTCCTGACTCAATACTCCACCTATACCTACGCTAGAGGCATCACATGCTACCTCAAAAACCTTACCAAAATCTGGCAAAGTAAGGACTGGAGCATGTGTCAGCTTATCCTTCACCTCAGTAAAGGCCCTCGCAGCTGATTTAGACCAAACAAACTCCCCTTTCTTCATGCTATCAGTAATGGAAGCCATAAGGGTACTAAAGCCTCTGATAAACCTCCTATAGAAGGTAGTTAATCCATGGAAACTACGCACCTCATGGATATTAGAAGGTTCTGGCCACTCTGCAATGGCTTTTACCTTCTCAGGATCTACAGAAACTCCATATTTGAAAACGATAAATCCAAGGAATATCACGGAGTCACGCACAAAAGAGCACTTCTTTAGGTTCACATACAACTTCTCACGTAAAAGAGCTGCCAGAACCTGTCGCAAGTGAGATAAGTGTTCCCCTCGCGTGGGGCTATATATGAGTATGTCATCGAAATATACGACAACAAATCTACCAATAAAGGGACGAAGCACCTGGTTCATGACCCTCATGAACGTGCTCGGGGCGTTGGATAGTCCAAACGGTAGGACTAACCACTCATAAAGCCCATCCGCTGTCTTAAAGGCAGTCTTCCACTCATCTCCCTCCCGGATACGAATCTGATGGTATCCACTCCGTAAGTCAATCTTTGTGAAAAACTGAGCTCCAACAATCATATCTAGCATGTCATCAAGTCTAGGTATAGGGAACCTATACTTGACGGTGATCTTATTGATAGCTCGACTATCACAACACATCCTCAAACTGCCATCAGCCTTTTGTGTAAACAAGGCTGGTACAGCACAAGGGCTAAGACTCTCTCTCACAAATCCCTTACTCAACAACTCCTCAAACTGTCGCCGCATCTCTATCTGCTCAGTAGGATTCATTCTATAATGCGTCAGGTTAGGTAATGAAGATCCAGGGACTAAGTCTATAGCGTGCTGGATGTCCCTAAGAGGTGGCAATCCCTGGGGTAGCTCATCGGGTATGACATCTGCAAACTCGTCAAGAATTTGCTGAACATCCTTAGGAAGCTCAATACCCCTCTCTACGGGTGTGTCTCTCACATCTCTAGCAACTAGCATATACACAACCTTAGACTCTAAGGCACATCTCTCAAACTCATTCTTCTTCAAAACACATTATGCCCATCCATGGGGACCTCACGAGGTCTACTTACTGGGAATCTCACGAGGTCTACTTACTGGGAATCTCACGAGGTCTACTTGGTCGCAAAGTGACCTTTTGCCCATTATGCATAAACACATAAATGTTTTGCCTCCCATAGTGAGTCACACTGCAGTCATATAACCAAGGTCGCCCTAGGAGTATATGAGCAACATCCATGGAGAGGACATCACACCATACACTCTCCTCGTAACCCTCCAGGTGGATCGGTACAAGACACCTATGAGTCACAGGAATAGACGTCTTGTTGACCCAAACGACACTATAATGTTGTGGATGTGGTTCAGCCTTTAGCTTCAATCGCGCAACTGCGATCTCGGCAACCACATTCAGACAACTACCCCCCATCAATAATGACCTTAGAGGACACTCCTCCAACTCTGCTGTAGATATGGAAGATAGAAGTCCTCCTCTAATCGTCCTCCCTCACTTGAGTATACATGCATCGCATGACACCCAAATGACGGTCTACCTGCTGCAGGCTTTACTCAGCCTCATCGTCCAATGGGCCATGAGGACTATACAACTCATCATCTATAGGGATGTCATCCTCTACCTCTCCTTCTATAACTCCACCAATAAAGTTCATACTCTTCTTCTTCGGACATTCAAAGGACCTATGCCCTGGCTCGTGACAGTAAAAACACTTCATGGTGGAAGTACCTATAGATTGTCTAGTGGAGGTACTCACCGTGTTATTAGCCCTTGAAGTCCCTTGAGAGTTAGAAATTGTTCGATTTTGGGGTATAGTTCGACTCAAAGGCTGACTCTGATATGAAAAACTCTTCCGTTGGGAGCTCTCCTTCAATCGATACTCATGCTCTAGTGCAACCTGAAAAACGTCATCTAGGGTGTTCATCTGATTAAGGGGCACATGCTGCCTAAGTTCTGGACGAAGCTTGTTGTGAAACTGAATGAGAGTCCTGCGTTCATCCTCCTTAATATCACATCTGTGGACAAACTCTCTAAACTTGCTGATATACTCAGCAACAGACATGGCACCCTGATAGGGGTTATCAAACTGCTCTATCAATCTATCCTTATGTCCCCTAGGTATGTAATATCGAGACAAACGCATCTTCATCTTGGCCCACTGCCTAATAGGTGGCTCTCCTGTGCGCTCTAGGTCTCTCTCAACATTACTCCAGAAGATGTCAGCTTGTTTTACAAGCTTCATCTTGGTGAATCTAACTCTACGCCCATCATCCATATCATGCCAATCAAAAAACTTCTTCATGCTGGCTAACCAGTCAGAGAACACATTTGGGTCAAATCTCCCATTAAATTCTGGGGCGTCTACCTTAATTCTCGACACATCGTGTCGTCCCGGGTCTTGGTTCCTATAATTATGATCACCCTCTTCCTCATATTCATCTTGGTCTTCCATTTGTCTTCTATTGCGCCCTGCCCACGGCCTACGGTTACCTACATCCCGCTCTTGGTGTCGAGGCTGAATGACAACCTCTTCGTCCCTATTAGGCTCTACAACGTCTATCCGCCCATGTACCGCCCGAAACTCACTGTTCATTGCCCTAGCAAGGTCTTCCAATTTAGTGATCATTTCCTTATTATTTTTTTCAATAGTCGCTTGAAGTTGAGCTATAGTCAGCTCATTAGGTGGGTCAGTGCTAGTGCCAGTACGTGTCTCTACCATGATTATCCTAAATGCAATAGCTGAGATATGACAGTAATTAATTAAACAATTAAACTATAACTCGACGACAGATATTATCACTAATCTCAAAGGAATTTAATAGACGTGACAGGAAATATGCAACTAATATGGAATAATTATGCAACTAAGAAAATGAATCCACACAAACACGCTAGGAGAATTAACTACTAATAATATGAGTTAAATAGTCTAATAACATGGAGAATGATCCTCATTTTTTTTTAAACAGAAAATCCTTAGTGAACCAACTAATACTTAAATAAAAGTAGGTAAAATGATATTAGGGAATAAAGGGTCTGTTGGGGTAAAGTTTTGTGACTAAAAGGCACAGGTTGACTAAAGCAAACGATCGACAATATATAAACATATAGATACTGTATATATATATATATATATATATATATAAGTGTATGGGTCAGTGCTACCCCCCTTGTCTCTCGCACAAACAGCAAATAAGTAACTGGAGATGTTCTGGAAAGAGGACCGGCACAGCTTTTGTGATGGAAGAACTGAACAGAAAGTTGTAGCAGCTCCGGTAGTGATTTCGTCGAGAATCTGGCGACAACAACAGTAACTTCGGCAGGTGCGTCTTCTTCTTCGTACTTCTAATCCTTAACCACTTCCAAACCAGTAGCAAAAACTTGTGATTGATCTGACTTGCAATTAAAGGTCAGAACTTGGGTTGGATTGGATTGGAATTTAGAAATTAGGCTTTAAATCAGGTCGGGTACTGATTAAAATTGGGGATTTAGGGATTTAGAGTTCTGGATACTTATGTAGGCAGCGGGTTTGGTGTTTTCTGGTGGGAACAGCGATGTTGTGGTGGTACTAACTAGGGTTCAGTGGTGGTGGGTGGGTCGTGTATGCAGCGGTGAATAGTAAACACGACGATGACTAGTACTTTAGATGAACAGTAAACACGAACAATTTGGTGTAGAACAATATGTAACAAACACTTATATTAAGAGAAGATTACAATTACATAAAATCAAGCAAAGAGTTATACAATATCCCAAGAATAATGTTAATATTATTCTCAAAAATTTATGTATATCAAAAGTCCCCTTCAATGGTTGATAAAACTCAGCAGCTATAGCGGGGTACACACAAAGCCACCAACAACTGAAAAGTAAACTAATAATGCCTTAAAACAAGGGCACCACTCAATACAATAATTAAAGATACAATAATTGACACACAATACAATAATTAAAATAGGTAATGACAGCTGATCCCTATCACGGTGCAAACGAAAACCCAATAGCTAATGCGTTAACTCATTGCCAAGGGCCTCTGAGGAACCATTCCAGCAATGCCGACTGAATTATCAATCTGTAAATGGACCGAAGCACATGCTGTAGCAATTACAGATTGTTTTCCTGCTGTTTTGGCAATGACACAGACAAAACAGGACGAGCACTAATTTGTAAAGAATGAAGTAATTTTCTAAAACAAAATGCAGCCAAGCAAAAAACAGTGGAGTTGCAATAACAGACAGAGTCAGATGTTATGTCAGCCTGACCTTGAGCTGTGAAAAATACCTATGAGAAACTGAACAATTATTTCTACAGTTCGCAACTTGCAAGATTAATTCAAGGATACCAAACTAACAATAAAAATCACTTGAACATGATCCAAAATAAGAAATCTTATAACATGCTTGAAAATCATTAAATTGGTCGCATACAAAAATTTGAACTTAAAAGAGTAACTCAGCCCCAAGGGGGAAGATCCCACCTAAACAGAGTGATAACTCTAACAGCCATTCTCTCCCAATGCTACAGAACTAAATAAAAGACTTGATACATAGCTCAAATTCCAGTAAATGCCTTCTTGCCACCTCCGGAAGACCCTGCTGGGATTACTTTCAAGACATTGAATCTCACAGTCTTTGACAAGGGCCTGTCAGATGGGGAAACATTACAGTCAGTTCAAAAGAATACATTTTACAACTTCATAACAGAGAGCAGTCAACAATGATCCTAACCTGCACTGTCCAATGGTAACATGGTCCCCTTCTTTAACACGGAAGCAAGGAGATATATGAGCTGGAATATTTGAATGCCTTTTCTCATACCTATAAGAAAAATATAATGGTATGAATACAAAAACTAGTAGATAGATGCTATGAATACTATACGGGTTAAGCGGCTCTCACCTCTGATATTTCTTGACATAGTGAAGGTAGTTACGGCGAACAATGATAGTTCTCACCATCTTTGCACTGTGGCAAGTTCCAGCAAGAATCCTGCCCCTTATAGAGACATCTCCAGTAAAGGGACATTTCTTGTCAATGTATGTACCTATAAAACAAAAGGCATTCATAATACGTTACAGGCTCAATTAGCATCTTAATGTATCCCAGGATAAGTAAGCTCCCTATTTTTATAGCTACCACGCCCTTCACAATCGATACTAATCAAAAACCTAATCTGTGTTCAATACAACATATCATGAAAGTTTCAAGAGAATTAAAAACATGACAAAAAAGAGGGGGTTTCCTTTTCATAAATTTTGGATCTATAACCATAATAAAAGATAAAAACATCATATCAGACAGGATAACACCCAGTCAGCCATGTACAATCCTAAAAGCCCCACTCCAAAAACAAAAACATTATATTCGATACCAAGAGTTGAGTTTAATTCAATTAACATCCACACAATGAGATGTGCAAAGAAGTGTAAAACGTGTTGTGAAAGCTCAAACACACATAGTCATCCCCTACAAATAACTCAACTTTCTCCAATTCCCTCCCATTTCACCTATCTGACAGGAAATCAAAGCTGAACACAAACAACATTAAACAATCAAACATCCTCACATTCCACATAATCCCATTTAACAATGTCTGCACTAAAATCTACAAACAATAGTCCCAAATCAAATACCCTAATTAAACAGGCGACCGCAGTTCTCGCAATTTATACCGATTAAACAATCGACAACATTTCTAAAATCTCTAGAACTATACTCAACTACATAATCCAAACAAATTTTAAAAAAAACTTACAAAATAAAAACAAAAAGGATAAGAAAGTTTACGAACCTTCGATAGCCTCTCGGGGAGTCTTGAAACCCAATCCAACGCTCTTGTAGAAACGGTTTCCTCCCTTTCCAGGCCTCTTTCCCTTTCCTGACTTCTTAGAACTACACACAAAACAATCACCTCACTTTATAAACAACACATCTACACATACATACTTACACTCATGATACACACAAATCTCACCAAAGAAACACCTTGGGCTGCTTCAAAAACGCCTTCTCGGTCTGAATTACAAACACATTAGATAGATTTAATTATATAAATACGTATATGAAAGAGACTATTAAGATTAATTTATACCTGTTCCGCCATGATTAAAGACTAGTTTCAACAACAAGTGAGCTCTCCCAGCGGCGGCAACGACGAATTGAGGGTTATAGATAGATAGATACACCTCAAATATATACCCCCGACTACAAACCCTAATTCTTTCATTTTACGTTTATATCCCTCATACTTTCTTTCTCCGTTTTATTTTATTTTCTTATTTTTGCTAATCTGTTTTTGTTTTTGTTTGACCCATTTTATTTTATAATATAAATATATAACTAGCATGTGAAAATAACTAATTAATTTTTGGGATATTTAATTTGATATCATTATATAATTAATTTTTTCATGTGGTACCATTCAAAATTTTTACTCCCTCTGTCCCCCTTGGTTCTTTACCTTGGGGGACGTAATTCTGGCACGGATTTTAAGGTGCAATTTGCGGATAGTTCCATAACTTATTTTTTAAATTTTCTTTCTTTGTATAAAAATAGAATTGTTCTATTTTTATACAAAAAAAGAAAATTTAAAAAATAAGTTATGGAACTATACTTTTTAGGAGCCTTAAAATGCGTGTCGAGCAGTGAAAAAGAAATGTAAAGAAATGGGAGGGACAGAGGGAGTAACATTCAAATGGTACTATTATACTTTTAACTTCATCCACATAATAACACTCCATTGACCAAGTGTTAGTCAACCGTTATAAAATTATTGAATTTTCCATATGGTATCATTCTAAATTTTTTGACTTTTAACTAGTAAAATTATATTTTTGGCTTCACCTTAAAAATATCACTTTTTTAATGACTCTGATGAATCGATGAATCTATTAGAACTCCTTGATTTTATTCCACTCAAAATATTGTTGAGAATCCTTTGCACACCAAAATCTATGGAGCTTAATTAGAATGATCAAAATCATCAAATTTACCTAAAACTTAAAGTAGAATTATACCACTTAGAAGTCAAAAATTTTGAGTGATATCAAATGGAGAATTTTATAATTTTATAATAGTCGACCGACATTTGGTAAACGGAGTGGTATTAAGTGGATGAAACGAAAAATATAATTGTGCCACTTGGAAGTCAAAAATACATGGTACCAAATGTAAAAGTCATTTGTACAATGGTACCAAATGAAATATCCCTTAACTTTTTGTTGTCATAATATGCTTGAACTTGATTTATTTACAATAGTTGAGAGTTGTGTAAGAATAATTGTTTGAGTTTATACTTTATAGTGTATATTAGGCCATAATATAGTGTACATTTCGTAAATCATAAATATACCAGATTGAGATTTTACGATTTTAAAGGAATTAACATGTGTTCAACTTATCCAAAGCAGCTTCCATAGAAGATGTTGTTTATTTCTCAGCAAGTGAAGTTTATGATATTTACGGTCTCTAAGTGCTTAAATTGTCCCTTTTCTATGATTGTGAGACTGATGGTAAAATAGTTGAACAAAATAACTGTTAGTCGTTCCAATAATTACAATTACGAATTTTTGTGAGTGTTTAACAACTAGAACCTGATTACCAATGGTCCTCTACAATTTTATGAATGAGAAAGCATAAAAATATATCTTATGGTATATTGCTTTGTTTAAGAGCTATTCAAATTTTAAGATTATTAGGTCCCCAATGTTTCAAGCTGTTTTATTAAAATTATTAAGGTGTTCTTTTATGTGTTGAATGATTCTCTTAAGTGTTTAGATGTTTGTGAAATTTTCATATTGACAAAAGCTTAGGTACTTTGGAGTTTATGTGTTATAAGTCTAAATCAGTTCATATGATTATATGTTTATTGGAGAGTAATGAGTTAATTGTTATGCTTCTATGCTCTTCTTTCGGGATTGGTTCTTTTAATGTAGTATGTTAGTTTCTTTCGAAGCTTGGGACAAAAATGGTGCAAATCATTTCTCGCTCTTGTTCATATAGTGATATTCCTTGACTGCTAGTTTAATTGTGAAAGTTACAAGTGGGGCTATTTGTCTTTTTGTCATTGAAGCTTGATTTTATTTTACAATGTATTTGGTTCATCTACGGAGGATTTTCTAAGATGATAAAGTTTGTCATTATTTTTCTGATCCAGTATTTTGCTTTGTTAAGTTCTATGTATTGATTTCAATTTCTGTAGTAGTGGCCTGGAATTTGATAAGGATATGTATTGGTGTGTGATAGTATACACTTTGCATAGTGCCAAACAGCATGGGCCTAGCCCATGAAAACAAGTCCAAAGTAGAAGTCCAGAAGACGAAATCCAAAATAAAATAGAAATCAACAAAAAAATAAAAAATAAAGCAAATGCACTCATGTAACTATCACAAAATGATAACACATGACCAAAGCACACATTTTCAGGAAATTAAGACAAAGTGTTTTATTACTTCTTGATGCTTGGAAGATCTTCCCACAAATACATACACGAGTTATAAATTTGTTAATAAGATTACATGTGCCTGGAATGTACTAAAGTTTCTAGAGTGATAAACTGATGAAATTCATGCTTTACTGTGCCAATTTTGATGAGCGCAAAGTATATAGAAAAGAGAAATAATGTGTACAAAAGGAGGAGGAATAGAATTTCGTGACTTGAAATGCTTCGATCAGGTAATTCTGGAAAAACAATTACACGTAGAAATCTTACAATATTAGATTTAAAGTGAATTTGTGTGTTTATTTTAATTCCGTAATATTATTACATTACACACTCATTCAAGCTACAATCACATGCAGATTCAAAGAAGTTAGACAAGCAAAGAAAATCAAAGAAAAGTTTGATAATACATTCACCCCCTCTATAATATCTATTAGTCATAGAGGCATGTCTGTACTCATCTAATAACAAGTCTACTTGATCGTAGTAATACTGTGTATTACTTACATGACCCCTTAGCTGGGGAACCCATTTAGTTAGATTTATATCTTGTAATTGTACTTAGTAGTAGGCATCAATTGCATCTGTGTATTGTATAAAAAGTCACACAATAATGTTTGAAAGAAGATCCTTGGATCATGCCTCAAGACTGAAGAAGAAAGCTGAAAATAAACACAACTGGAGTTTGAAAAATGAAAATTTCCTAAGTAAAAATTTGATAAGTAATTTGTTCTATTAGAGAAGTCAAGGATTCGACATCTCAAGAATTCGATGTGTCAAAGACACTATTCGATATCCCAATAAATCAATAAGCCAAAACTCAATTCGACATCTCAAGGATTTGATATCAAAGAGTCTATTCGAGAACTCAAGGAGTCAACAAAGTCAAAGTTCCATTCGAGATCTCAAGGAATCAAACAAGTCAAAGACATATTCGATATATCACGGACTTCATCAGTAAAAAGACATATTCGATCTCTTAGGGATTCCACAAGTCAGAAGAGTAATTCGATATCTCAAGGATTACAAGAGTAAAACACTCATTCGAGAAGTATATTCGATATCTAAAAATGACTTTTTTAGAACTCAGAGATGTCTAACTATTCAAAAGTAGTTTCCGAATCAAGTACTTAGCCAATTCTCGAATGCTTCAAAAGATAAATTACTGAAGATTCTCAAGTCAGAAAATCTACACAAAGTAAGGTACCTGTAGTGGTCCAATTGTTGTAGTGTGCACCTCACAAGCCTAAAAAGAAGTTTGGAGAGAAATTTAAGGAGAACTAAAGAAGAGGATCTGGTCAGTATGTAAAATAGTGAAAAATCACATTATACCAAGTTTCACCAAAATAGTCGGTGGCAAAGGAAAGAAAATAATTTCCATATGACTAGTATAAAGCCCATTAAGCGTCATATTATAAGGGAGAAATATTGATACTCAACATTGAGAATTTTGTGAAATCATCATCCTCGTCACCATACTACTAATGGCTTTCACCCCATCTTATACCGGTTCAATTTTCAAATACTAGATGGATCTTGTTTTTTTTTGTTCCATCATAACACACAATTTTAAAATTACAATAAATGAGGATAATATTGGTTGTAAGAGGACTCAAACGTGAGATCTCCACATCAAGAGCTCTGATACATGTTAAATTAACAATTCTTCAAAAAGTTGAAGGTGTCAGGAAAGCGAGATCATATATTATTTTAATAGGAAGACTTTCAAAAGTGCTTTTGACATGGCAGAATCAAACTTGTCACCAAACAGAAACCAGACTGACTTGTATATAATTTCATGCGGCTGTTTGGTCATATATATATTCATGTTGTCCCGTTCATAGGCTCTATTTTTGTGATACATGCCTACTAGATGCAATGAACTGGACAGTAGGAATATTACCTTGGCGGCATAAAAACATATACAAAGTTCGGTTTCACCGTTTGAGAAGAATGTAAGAGAGGTTTGGTTCTGCCATGTCAAAAGCACTTCTGAGAGTGCCTAAAAAATGGGGTGGAAGGCCATTGGTAGGATGGTGATGAGGAGGAAGATTTCACAAATCGTCAAGACTTTTCATAAGCATATATTGTTTTTTAGTTTGGATAGCTAGACATCAGAAGGAAGACCTATTATTAATATTGCAGGGGTACGTGTGAAAAAACATGATGTTCAAAACTGTTTGATTGTAATGTTTCCTTATTTGACAAGCCCTTATCAACTGAGATTCAATGTCATGAAAGCGATCCCACCAGGGTTTTTGGAGTTGGCAAAACTGGAATTTGAGATATGTATCAGGTCTTCTAATTAGTTTGTAGTATTTGGAGAGTATGGTTGTTAGACTTGTCTCTAGGGCTTTTCACGAACCGAGCTATTCGCAAACAAGCTCTGGCTCGGCTCGTTAAGAGCTCAAATCGGCTCGACTCGTTAAGAGCTCGAGTCGAGCACGAACAAGATTTCGTTAAGCTTAACGAGCTTGAGCCGAACTTTAGGGTGTCCGGCTCGAGCTCGGCTCGTTAAAGCTCGAAAAAAATCAAAATTTTTACTTTTTTTTATCTCCAACCAAATTAATTTTTTATTTTTTGAAAATTTGGGAATATCACTAAATTAGATATATCTTGACATCCGTATGGTTGGATCGTCGAGAAATATTTTTAAAAAAATAGAAACAATAATCCGTGACAAAGCACTAGTTACTTGTAGTGATCTACTAAGATCTCCAACCAAATTAATTTTTTTTTTTGAAAATTTGGGAATATTACTAAATTAGATATATCTTGACATCCGTACGGTTGGATCATCGAGAAATATTTTTTAAAAAATAGAAACAACCATCTATGACAAAGCACTAGTTACTAGTACTAGTTAGAATAGTAGTGATCTACTAAGATCTCCAACCAAATTAATTTTTTATTTTTTGAAAATTTGGAAATATCACTAAATTAGGTATATCTTGACATCCGTATGGTTGGATTGTCTAGAAATATTTTTTAAAAAAAATAGAAACAACAATCCGTGACAAAGCACTAGTTACTAGTACTAGTTAGAATAGTAGTGATCTACTAAGATCTCCAACCAAATTAATTGTTCGCGAACAGCTAGAGCTCGGATCGAGCTCGGTTCGGTCAAAGCTCGGCTCGTTAAGAAATCAGCTCGGTTCGTTAAAATCAAAACTCGGCTCGATTCGATAAGGTCAAAACTCGGCTCGTTTCGATCAAAGCTCGGCTCAGCTCGGTTCGTGAACAGGGCTATTTGTCTCTCCGTTTAGGTGGGAATTGGGATCTTCCCCGGTCCGAGAAGTTCAACGTTTTGTATGCGACCAATTATTTTATTTTCCTTTATGCATAGCTATAGATCTCGTAGTTTGAATCATGTTAAAAGTAATTTTCATTGTTAGTTTGTTATCCTCCTATTAATGCAAGTTGCTTATTGTAAATAGGAAAATGCTAGAGTTACATAAAGTTTTACAACAGGATAAGTGTCTCAATTTGATTGGTTATAACTCAATGGATCCCCTGCATTCACATTAATATCAACCAATAAAAATTCACATTAGTGGAATCCAACTCGTGCAAAAATTATAACCAAATATGTGAACCTAGCAATAGCATTACTCTTGTAAATATACTTGTTCAGTTTTGTGTTGTTGGTATTTTGCATGTATATAGGGTCAGATTAGTAATACTGAATATGAAACTGGCTAGGCATTTTTTGAATAAATTGCAGTTCAAGGTGTTATGCCCAAATTTGGCATAATAATTATCATGATTTAATTAGCTGAATTAATGGTTCATTATCTACAAATGGGCCTCGAAGATGGCAATTGGGTCACTAAAGCCCATTATTGGAATCAGCCCAGCCTAACTACAGGGCCACCTCGCTCTCTATCAAATATAAGGGATCGCCTCGCATGCTTCCCGTCAAGGGATCACCTCGGTTTTATCATCGCATCTACAAACCGGCACAGGATCGCTATCTCATTCTCTACTAGAAGGCTCATAGCTAGATCCCTCGAGGTCATATGAGTACTCGCACGCTTGGGTTCGCTTCGCATGACTCGACCCCTCGAGGTCGCATGCCGTGTTCATACTGCTCCTCTACTAGCCTCGCTTGAGAGGTCACATCCTCGTCCGTGCGAGACCATTGGTTTCCTTCTATAAACCATGGATCATGGATAGGATCAATGACTCATTGCCATGTCAGCCCTAATATAATGGGCTTGGGCCATGAATTATCTTCTAAAACCCTAGCCCAGCTAGGTAACTTGCTACCCAAGAACTACGTACGGCTTGATCCCTATAAATAGGGTACGTAGACACCTTGATACGGGAGAGAAACAGTTCACCCCTGAAATCACCTATCAAGTTCAGTGTTGGTTCGAAAATTAACTACGCAAGCGTACATGGTCACAAGTAATATAATAAGATCGATCCCACGAAGACTTGGTGTTTGTTCAGAAATAGTGCTTATGCAACGACGTATGATTAAACAACAAACTGCTTGAATTAATATAAAAGGGTAGTTTTGTTTTATTATTCTAATTGATTTATCAAAATAATAGTACTAAATAATTCAAACTACTTGATTTAATTAAACGAGATTTTATATGTGAGAAAAACATGGGATTCTAATTTCATTATTTATTTCATTAAGAATTGATGCCTTAATTCAAAGTGATTTTGATAATTACGAAAGCTAGCCAGGAACACGAAACTAATATAAGCGCCTTTCAGCCTTAACTTATATCAAACCACACGAACATCCACTTAAAAAGATAGAAGTTGTGTGGACACCGTTTATGCTTAGACCCTATATGTCTATAAGATTTGAAAACATAATTGGTTTACGAATAAATTCCTTTATTATGGCTACATAGGGCGATGTGATCCAAAACCCTACCACTTATCGTAATTGTACATAACAATTACGAACCTATGCTAACATTGCAAATTCTAAATTCCTAAATCCACTTTCGCATTCATTAGGAATTAATAATTTAGACGTTAGCTACGCATCTAATAAATTAAGCGCAACCATATTAGGCAATCTGAATTTTTATCATAATACAAATTATTAAGGCATCGAATTACTAAATTACATAAATAAATCCATTAGAATCCCATGACGGCAATTAGTTCATAATCGAACGAATCGTCATCATGGGATTAAATGAAAACATGGTATAAAATTGCATGAATAAAATATTAAATTACAAGAGTTTAGAAAATAGAACCGAAATAGCTTCCAACGAAATAGAGAGGAGTAATCCAAGTAATCCCCGTAAAATAAGAGTTTAGAAAATAGAACCGAAATAACTTCCAACGAAATAGAGAGCACTCCAAGTAATCCCCGTAAAAACTTTAACCAAAATAGAACTTATACTAAATTTGCAGAAAATTTAAGTGTATAAAATGAAACTGAAATTACAAGAGAAGCTACTGAATTTTAGAGAGAGAATACAAATGACTTGCAGTTTTCCGGATGATCAAAACCTATGGAAAACACTCCTATTTATAGGAGAAATCCGCCTACCAAAAGTAATAAAGAAACCAGCCTGCCATAGTAGAACGCGGAAAGCAATCAGAAGAAAATAAAATTCCAGCGCCGAACTTTGACAACTTAGGCGGCTAATTGATTTGCTTAATTAAACAACTCATTCTACCGACCACAATTCAAAACAAACAACATGTCCTATTTCGTCTTTATTATAGACCGCTCGTAAAAATACTTTTTACCCCGCATAGCTTATAATCTTTAATTAATAAATAATTAATTTAATTCTGAAATTATAAAAATAAATATCTAATATTATTAGATATTTATAAATATAATTTTCTAATTAAATAAAATATTTATTAATATAAATATATCCTTTAATCCTGAAAAAATGGTACTGGACAGCAGCGGTGGGTGGCGGTTTAGCTGGCTGCCTAACTTCTTTTTTTTTCTTTTTCAAACTCTTTTTAAAGCAAATCATTACTTTAAATGACCTGCACAATTCAACATAAACCGGGGCTTGTTTTGTCCTATATGAACGGGCTCCGTAGAAATGCTTTTTAAACCGCACAGCTTATAATCTTTAATTAATAAATAATTATTTTAATTCAGAAATTATAAAAATAAATATCTAATATTATTAGATATTTATAAATATAATTTTCTAAATTAATAAAATTATTTAATAATATAAATAAATCCTTATTGTCTAAGCTGCGGTCTCTGGCCGTCTGGAACCGGACTCCTTTTGCTTAACAGAAAATATATCAATTCCAACCGGGGTTCCAGCTTTAAGAAAATATCACTTTCCATATTTTTGTGATAATTCTTATTTCTTCATTGCTCGTCCAGATGTAAGTTACGGTCTCTTGATGATCTAAAACCGGACTCCTTTTGCTTAGAGAAAAATATAACAATTCCAACCGGGTTTCAGCATTAAGAATACATCACTCAGAATTTCTTTATGATAATTCTTTTTCCTCGTAGCCAGTTCACTTGATAATAAAATCCTTGTGATTAAATTCCGAATTGAGGCAAAAATACGAATTGAGACAGAAATCCACCATTTTTAGTCTTTTATTGCCACGATACCTTAAGTTACGAGTTCTGTACAACAAAGACTGAAACAACATAAACAAATTAAAAGACACAACATACTTAAAGATAAACCACCAATCTAGGTCCAATTAGTGCATAATAAGTGGATATAAAATCCACTTATCATACCCCCAAACTTAAACCGATGCTTGTCCTCAAGCATAAACAATTACAACTAACTAACTAACTAGTACCACTTCCGTAGGTGATCACGGTTGCATTTGGCATATGCAACAAGCCCTTTAAACCCCTAGGCAGCCCTAGTGGACGAGTAAGGTCTCGTGAGGGCCTATACTGAATGTACCCACAAAATCCATTTAACCTAATGCAATGCAATGCATGAATGCGTCTAATATGAAAATGCAAAGATCCCCTTCAAACTCACCAAAACCAACTAACAAGCAAATACCTCAAAGAATACAACAAATCCAAGTGGAGCTCGACTAAGTCCCCGTATACTAACAATACATGAACAGAAACGTACTTGTGTGCGATGCTCATCAGAAATACTCCCAAAACTAGATCACAATCATACATGTTCTTTGCCAAGACAATCACAGGTTTATAACTAGAATGGACTGTAGACACTTCATAACCTAGGAACACCTCCACCCTCATCCAAGGTAGACATAAACTCATGCTTTATTACTACGACACATAATACAATACGCATGCTTATTTAACCGTGTAATGAATGTGTTGAGTATTGAACACGGTAAAAGAATACAGAGGGGGGGGTGAATGGATTCTTGAACTTTTCTTGGATTGAGTCTGTGTAGCAGATAAGTGCCTGTGTGTGCAGAAATTAAGGTGCGGATAAGTAAACAACACAAGACACAATATCACTTTAATCTAATGTGTATTAGATAAAGGTTGCTACAATCTGTGAATACAAATGGTAGTATTCTCAGCTTCGTTTTTCTCAGAGAGATATAGCTTACAGTGTATGAAAAACTAGACTCACAAAAGTTACTAAGTTATGAAGTGAGGCTGTGTCCTTATAGAACATGGATACAGCCTGCTTACTACAAATAAGGTAGCTAAACAAATTACTTTCTAGTCTGTCTATCCTTTTTGAGTAAGAGTCCAAACGGTTACAGATTTGACTTTGCAAAGCCTGTTTAGATCCACTTCTTTAGCTCCTTGTCTCTTCTATATCTCTCCAAGCTTCCTTGTAGGCTTTCCAGAGCACGTTACAGGTTGTGGTCCATAAAGTGCATTGGCTTGTTGCAGGTTTCTGACTTGTACAATTTCTTCAGTATTTTGTCTCCAAGAATGTATTCGAGAAGTGACTAAGTAAGTGATTCGAGAACTAGAATTGACTTGATCGATAACTCTGAGTTCTCGAATACTGTTACAGTGACATATCGAACCACTTCTCGAATAGCTCTTTTCCATCAGGATTCCTTGAGTTGTCGAATAGAGCATTTGACTTATCGAATCCTCGAGTTGTCGAATAGCTTTCTGAGTCTTTGAGATATCGAATGGAACTTTGACTTGTTGACTCTTTGAGAACTCGAATACCATCTTGACTTGTTGACTTCTTGAGTTCTCGAATAGAGTAGTAGACATATCGAATCCCTGAGATATCGAATGAGATATCGAACAGTGTATTCAGAGATATCGAATAGTGTCTTGAGATATCGAATCTCTGACTTCTCGAATGCTGGACTTCTCGAATAGACAAATATACTTCTCGAATTGGTACTTAGGCAAATTCTTCATTTCTTCAAATCCCAACTGTGATTATTTGGCAGTCTTTAACTCCTTGCTTGAGGCATGAACCATGGAACTTCTTTCAAGCATTATTCTAGACTCTATTTGTACAGTTACACAACTAGGATTTGATGCCTATTACAAGTACAATACAAACAGAAACTCTACAACTAGAGGTTCCCTCAGTTAAGAGGTCAAGTAAGTAATGCAAAGCATTACAAACAATTAGGCTTGTTATTAGATGTATACAGGCATGCCTCTGTAACTAACAATCTCCCCCAAATTGTGAGTGAGACCCTTAGTCACAATTTCATGTCTGATAACAAGCCTAACATACATTAAAGATAAAACTTTTAAAAGTACAGGTATGTGATTTGATTGAACACATAAATGAAATTACAAGATAAATACTTCTCACAGTATGATGAGGTACTAGCCGTTTTCTTTTGATTGCATCTCCATTGCCTTGGCTTGTAGATCATCATATGCTTTCTGTTTCCTTTCTTTCTCCTTTCTTGCAATCTCATCTACTGCTCTCATGATTTCTGTCATAGCATCCAATTCTTCAATCATAATAGAGTTTTTGAAATCTTCAAGCACTGGCTTCAGAATGTTGGCAGGATAGTGACTGAGTAGGTTCATTCTTATATTGACATTATCTCCATTTCTCCTCCTATACTTCACCACATAGGGATCAAACTGAACTCTACACAATCCCTTTGCCCTTAGCTTTTCTGCTTCAATCTCCAGTCTATCAATTTCTTTCTCCCTTTCTAACCATTTCTCATAGCAGCCCTTCCTTATCTTCTCAGCATATTCTTTCTTCATTTTCACAAAGTCAATCAATTCCAGCTTCCATACTTTCTCCACCTTGTCCTTAGAATCCAGCAATGCAATGATCCTTTCTATCTCATACAATTTACCCCAATGTTGACAACCCCCTTGTTTGAATTTCATTTCTTTCCCATCAGTGTACTTGATTACAAGGTGATCATCCACAATTGCAGCATAGCATATCTTTTGAGCTCTTAGAAATAGCAGTTGCTCTTCATCAAAGTCTTCATCAAGTGGCTGGAGCTTTAATCCTGGAATGATTGTTAGGGCTCTAGATTTAGATAGCTTCACTCTCCTTGCAGCATGTTTAAATTTTATCCTCTTGACATGGTTGCTTGGCAGAAATCTTTGACCTTGGTTGGTAGACCATAGTAGTATTCCATTAGCAGATTGCTTTCTGAAACATACACATGGTTTCTTGACTTGAATCTTCTTCTTTTCTTGAGATGGTAAGACAGTTGCAGAAGCCATAGATGTAGATTTTGCTAGGTCACTACTAACAGTATTCACCCTAGACTTAGAGTCTTGTGTTGTGGTGAGATTACTGCTAGCAGTGCCTAAGGCTTGCTGTCTTCCACTCTTTCTCACATATGTTTTACCCTGGTCATCATCATCCTTTTCATCCTTGTTCCCCTTTTTCTTCTTATCTTCATCACCCTTATCTCTCCTGTGATGTCTTCTCCTCCCATCACCTTTGTCTTCAGAATCATCATCCTTATTTCTCCTAGGTTGAGCCATCTCTGGAATTTCACCAGTTGCAATATAGGTTCTGAGGATATGCAGTGCCTCAATTTCTTCAGCATTTCTGGCTCCAACCTTCTTCTGTATTTGATCAATGATAGCAATGATCAGTCTGTGATTTCTAGTGGTGAGATCATGGGGAATGACCAGTTGCTTGATATCTTCAATTCTGGTACCAGACTGATAAATGATTGTCCATGGCTTCTTGATCACTTCTGGTAGCCTTGTAGGTTGACCATTCCTCAAATCATCAAACAGACTCTTGCTGTTCTCATTCTTCTTCTCAATGAGCTCAAGTATGGCATCTATCTCTGAGTGCTTTAGGTCTTGTAGAGTCTGGTATGTTAGATGCCATATCTTTAGTTTGGAAACCATCACTATCTCCTTGACCCATATATTGTTGACTTTCTTGGGGATGACAGTGATGTAGTCAATCTGCTTCTTCACCTCCCTCAGATAAAACTGAGTGTCACCAACCTGTTCCCTTATGGCTTTCAGAAACTCCAAGAAGGCTTTATCATGATAGACTTTGGAGTTAGCAACTTCTTGTAGCTTGGCCTCAGTAACAACTTTGACTTCTACAGGCTTGGCACTCTCAGATATAGAGATTGGAGGGTTGTCAGATGGCATACTCCCTGCAACCACTGTGGTAGTTATGGATTGCTTTTGTCCTCCAGGAGTAGTGATGTGCACAGTTGGTAAGGTGACAACTGGCAAGATAGATGGAGGCTCATCTACTTTGGCTTTTCCCTTGCCAGGCACATTTGCTAGAGACTTAGAAGCCCTTTGTTGACCACCCTCTTTGATTATTATGCCTTTCTCTCCCTTTGTCTCCCCCTTTGAATTTGAGTTCCTCCTAGCCTTCTTCTCCCCCTTAGGCTTGTTGTCAGGCACAGAGGCTGGAGAAATGTCCTTTGGGATTGAAGATTCATCAGGTAGAGGGAGACCCATATGCTTCATCATTGCAGCTAACATGGTTTGTTGATGCAGAAGGACATCAGCTGTGGTGGATGCTTGAGTGTCCAACTGATCATTTAGCAATGCAACCTTGTCTGTGAGATGAGCATTGGTCTTGGTGAGAGTAGCTACCTCCTGCTCAAGAGTGTTGACCTTAGTGAATAGCTCATTGGCCTTAAAACAAGATAAAGATTGATCCTGCAGCCTCTTCACTTCATATTTAGACAATTCATGCACAGGAACATCAGTCACTAGCCTATCTCCATAGAGATTCTTGAACATTATCCTCAGCATGGCATTGGCATCTGTAGTCTGGTCAGATAGATTCTGAAATTGATGCCCCAGACCTGTGACAGCATCTTTTAGCATAGCCAGCCCATTGTCCACCTGAGTGCAGGTAGAGTTGCAGTGTTTGATGTCCTTGAACACACTGTCCAATTGAGGAAATTTAGCATCAAAGGCCCTCTTGACTTCTGCTACTGAAGTGGCTGTCTTATCACACACCCTGTTGACTTCAGTTTTGACTCCCTTGCCAAGATAGTGTGCAGCCTTGAGAAAACCCTTGTAGGAATCATTTACAGCTTCATACACTTCACCAGGTGACAGGGATTTTGCATTAGAGCCCAGTGAAGTGATGTATTCCTCCCTGAGATACTGAAGTGCTTCATCGAGAGTAATATCATATTTTCCTTGCAACCAGGCATCTATGTTGCCATCTCTCTCAGCATCATCAATGATCTTTGACTTCTGCACTTCCACATCATCCCTATGGCATAACAGAATAGCCTCATAGTCTGGATTGGGCATGTCTGCAGTGAGAAGGTGCTGAGCAATCTTTGTGAACTCAGGAATCTGATCCACAATTAAGCTTTGAAGTGCTTCAACCGTCAATTGTTGTGGAACAGACCCTGATCCTGAAGCACTGTCATGTTGCACAGGCTTCAGCCATGTTGACATGAAGTCAGAGCTAGAGCTAGGCAAGCTAGTCTCCTCAGTTACAGATGCAACTTCTGTAACCGGATGGATTGACTCTACTACTGGTGTCACCACAGAAGTGGGATGAATTACACCAGCAGTTGACACAGGCACAGAGTCTCTAGTAAAAACTAGGGGAACCTCTGTGTTTGTGATGGTGTCATTAGGATATGCCTCAGCATGCATTCCCTCACCATCTAAATGTGGGTTCTGAGTGGTGAACAAAGTGTCATGCACTAAGTCAATTGAAATTATTGGCTCATCAAGAGAAAAGAATTCTTGATGATCAATACCTTGCATCTCAGTTGTCTGAGTTGCAGGCTCCAAAGAAATTTCAGAGATAGATTCTGGAAGAGAAGTGTGTTTTAGAGTAGATTTTGGCAACTCCCCCTGAGAGATAGAGGGAGTTTCAAGAGTGATGTGCTCTCCACTCAGTGTTGTGCCAGCCTTATCACTCCCATGTGCTGACTCTATACAAGGAGGTGCATTGGGGAGAATGCTTGATTCTATAGGTGCACCCTGTTGAGAGGATACACCTAGTGAGCTGTGTGCCCCTGATTTTACAACTTCAGCCATTTGTGTGACTGAAGAGGTGGTCTTAGTTTTCTTCTTCTTTGTTCTGTGTAAGGGTGACTCAGGTTCCTCACTTCCTAGACCTAATTCAACAGCCAATGCTGCTTCAGACAAGATATTTAAAGGTGCAGACATTACTTCCTTTCTCTTCTTTTTACTAACATCACCCTTTTGAGAGGATGATGCAGTTGGCTCAGTAAGAGGTAGAGTGTTTGGTTGAGAGGGTTGGTTAGCAGGCCCTGGGTTAGCACTTTGTTCTACTTGCTTGGGCTGTGCTAACTTAGATTTTGCATCAAATGTTGGCATGTTGTGGGGGTAAGTCTTAAACAAACTCTCCATATGGGGAGTTATGTTCAGTCTTACATCCACATCATTCCTAGTTTCCAAGTTACCAAAAATGAGTTTGGTCATGGACTTAGGATAGCCTATTTTATTTTTATCAATCCCAGGCAATTCAATCAATGAGGCATTTTTATAATTAAGTACAGATTGAATAAAGCGAGGGAAGAAAATATCAGTACCTCTCTTGGTTGTATTCTTACCAAGTCTCCCATATAATTCTTGAAGTATGATTTGGCCAACATCTATCTTCTTTCCATAGGCCAAAGCATATCCAATTTGCTGCACAGGTGCACTGATTTGATCAAAGCTTGATTTCCTGGCAGTGAAGACTTGGAGAAGAGTTGCAAACACATAGCTCCACTCCTTTCTCAGATTCTTTCTGTTTAGCTTTCCAAGATTAATCCCATCTGAGTAGTTTATGAACTCAAAGAATTCCTCCAACTCTGCGTTAGTGGCCATTCTGTCAAATGACTCTTGTTGTAGTCCTAGTGCTTGGTTCATGTCTGCAGTAGTGATAGTGATTTCCTTATCTTGAACCTTGCAGTAGATGACATAGGAAGTGATTGCGTTTTCCAGGGCTACAACCTCCACAATAGCAGTACGCCAGAATTGTTCCAGAATATCGAGATACAGAGTTGGGTTGGCAGAGAGTGCATCCTTGATATATGACTCAGCCATCCATTTCACAAAGCACTTGAAATTTGCATTGGGTGCTTCAACATCACTAGTGAGAGCGATGAAGTTGGTGTTGAACTTTACTGTTGCCATTTGTGTAGAAGAGAGAAAAGAAATTGAAGGTTGAAGAAGAAATTTGGCTTTTCGTAGCTAGGGTTTCAGGGGTTTAGAGAGTGTAGATGCTTGAGAAATCGAATGAAATGAATCGAATAGATGTGAGATTGTATAAGTATGAAGTACTTGAATTGTCGATTAGCAGACTGTTTTGTATCGACAAGTCAGGCATTCGAGAAGTAGAAAACAACTATTCGAGAAGTCAAGAATGGCTTAATCGATAACTCAAGCAGATAGAAACTCACAGCTGGCAGTTATCTAACTTAGAAATAATTCTAAATTAAATAGAATGTGTTTTTATGAGTGAATTAAATTTTTAGATAAAAATCCAAAATCGGTTAAAATTCAGCGAGAATTCAGCCTTTTCAAATGATTCGAGAACTCAAATATAGTGTTCGAGAACTCAATCATTCGAGAACTCAGTTACTATATTCGAGAAGTCAATCATTCCTCTATTCGATATCTCAGAAAGACTCTATTCGAGAACTCAAGAGTACTCTAATGAGACTTATTAGAGATGTCGAATAGTGAATCATTCGAGAAGTCTGACTTATCGAACTATGCCCATCACTCATAAAAATTTGATTTTCACAAAAAAAAAATTTACCAGACATATTCATTGAAAAATATCCTAGCAAATCAAATAGTGATTTTCTCAAAATTTCATAGAAATTTTAAGTTAATAAAAATATGATTTTCAACATATGCAACAGATTTGAAATATTTATAAATCATATTTCAGCCAACACTTACTTCAAAAATATTGAGGATTTAGATAAAGTAAGTGTTTACTGCTGCAACAATCTAGATGATGTATTCACTTAGCCAGAATCTGAAGAATTCAGCATTCCAATCTCACTTACCAACCTTGTGAAGGTGGCTCCATCTAATGGCTTAGTGAATATATCAGCTAGTTGTTTATCTGTAGAGACATAATGCAACTCAATGGTTCCATTAGTTGCATGTTCTCTTATGAAATGATATCTGATGTCAATGTGCTTTGTTCTAGAATGATTGACAGGATTGGCAACTATAGAGATTGCACTTGTGTTGTCACACATGATTGGAATTCTTTCCAACACAAGTCCATAATCTCTAAGTTGATTTCTAATCCAAAGCACTTGAGCACAGCAACTTCCAGCAGCTATGTATTCAGCCTCAGCTGTAGAAGTTGACACAGATTGTTGCTTCTTGCTATACCAAGAAACTAACCTTTGTCCAAGGAACTGGCAGCTTCCTGAGGTGCTTTTCCTATCCACTCTGCATCCAGCATAATCAGCATCAGAGTAGCCAACCAGATTGAACCCTGTGTCCTTAGGGTACCATAATCCCAAGTTAGGAGTGCCCTTCAGATATCTAAAGATCCTTTTTATTGCAATCAAATGTGATTCCTTTGGATTTGATTGAAACCTTGCACACAAGCATGTAGCAAACATGATGTCTGGCCTACTTGCAGTGAGGTAGAGTAGAGAACCAACCATGCCTCTGTAGACTGAGATATCTACTCTCTTGCCTTTAGCATCTTCATCCAATTTAGTGGCAGTGGCCATGGGTGTCTTGGCAGGTGAACAATCTTCCAAGTCAAACTTTTTCAATAAATCCTTGATGTACTTGGTTTGACTGATAAAGATACCATCCTTCCTTTGACTGACTTGCAACCCTAGAAAGAATGTCAACTCTCCCATCATACTCATCTCATATCTGCTCTGCATGAGTTTAGAGAATTTCTCACACAGTTTCTCATTTGTAGAACCAAAAATGATATCATCCACATAGATTTGAACTAGGATCATATCATCACCATGCTTCTTGTAAAACAGTGTCTTGTCCAATGTGCCTCGAGTGAATTGATTTTCAAGAAGAAATTGTGATAGAGTATCATACCATGCTCTTGGAGCTTGCTTAAGTCCATACAGTGCCTTAAGCAATCTGTAGACAAATTCTGGGAAATGTGGATCCTCAAAGCCAGGTGGTTGTTGCACATAAACCTCTTCTTCCAACTCTCCATTTAGAAATGCACTCTTGACATCCATTTGATAAACTTTAAAGTTTGAATGAGCAGCAAATGCCAAGAATATTCTAATGGCTTCCAATCTAGCAACAGGGGCAAATGTCTCATCATAATCAATGCCTTCCTGTTGAGAGTATCCTTTTGCAACCAGCCTTGCTTTGTTTCTTATTATTACACCATCTTCATCCATCTTATTCTTCAGAACCCATTTTGTTCCAACAATGGTTCTATTCTTTGGTGCAGGCACAAGTTCCCATACTTTGTTTCTTTCAAATTGATTCAGCTCCTCTTGCATGGTAATAATCCAATCTGGATCCAACAATGCATCATCAAGTTTCTTAGGCTCAACTTGTGATAGAAAACATCCATAGAGGCACTCATTTTGAGTTGCTCTCCTAGTCCTTACTCCTGCATTAGGATCTCCAATGATTTGCTCTGCAGTGTGTGATCTATCCCATTTCCTTGAGTGTTCAGCCTGATTTCTCATTCTTGATGTTGCTTCATCATCCTCATCATGGTCATCTTCATTTCCTCCCCCTGTGAAGTTGCCATTACTCACAGGTGTGTCTTGGATGCTTGTTTCTCCACTATTGATTGGCGCAAATTCTTCTCTTGTATCATTGTTCACTTGAGTTTGTTGAACTTGAGTTTCAACTCCAGTTTCAGTCTCTTCATCAGAATCATCTAGATTATCAAACTTCAATGGATCTTTGTCTTCATCATTGGCTTCTTCTAGTCCAGGTAGTTTGCTGTCATCAAATGTTACATCTGTGCTTTCCATAACTTTCTTTTGACTGATGACATAAACCTTGTATGCAATTCTTTCCATAGAATAGCCAAGAAAAATTCCTTCAAATGCTTTTGCATCAAACTTTCCAACATATTCAGAATTGTCCTTAAGTACAAAGCATTTGCTTCCAAAAGTATGAATATACTTCAGTGTAGGCTTCTTTCCAGTCATCAAGTTGTAAGGAGTCTTTCCAGTGTTTTTGTTGATGAGGGTTCTGTTCTGAATATAGCATGCAGTGCTCACAGCCTCAGCCCAAAAACATGTGGGCATTTTTGCATCAAGTAACATTGTTCTAGCAGCCTCAATTAGAGTTCTATTCTTTCTCTCAACAACTCCATTTTGTTGTGGAGTCCTTGGAGCTGAGAATTGCTGAGAAATGCCATTCTCTTTGCAGAATGCTTCAAGTGTGGCATTTCTGAACTCTGTTCCATTATCACTCCTCAATGCAATCACACTTGCATAGTTTGCCTTTGCTTCCTTGTCAACTTTCTTTATATGCTCAATGATTACTTGTGGAGCCTCATCTTTTGATGCCAGAAATTCTACCCATGTATACCTTGAAAAATCATCAACCATTACCAAGGCATACTTCTTTCTTCCAAGTGACATTATGTTAACAGGCCCAAACAAATCCATATGGATAAGTTGTAGTGGCTTGGTTACAGATGTCACTGTCTTTGACTTGTGGCTTGATCTCTTCATTTTTCCTTTTTGACAAGCCTCACACACTCATTCTTGGCAGAATTCAAGTGTGGGCATGCCTCTCACTAACTCTCTTTTGACTAGAGAATTAATGGCCTTAAAGTTCAGGTGTGATAGTTTCTTGTGCCACAGCCAACAATCTTCATTTGATGCTTTTGAGTAAAAGCAACAAATTTTGTCCTTGTTTGCAGAGTCCATATTGGCTACAAACAGGCTTCCCTTCCTTACTCCAGATAGAGCAAAATCACCAGTCTTCTTGTGGGTGATCAAACATTCATCTTTGTCAAAATTCACTTTGAATCCTCTATCAGTAAACTGACCAACACTTAACAGATTATGCTTGAGCCCCTTGACTAGTGCTACATCTTCAATGATGACATTTCCAACTTTCAGCTTGCCATATCCCAATGTGTTACCCATGCTGTCATCTCCAAAAGCAACCATTGGGCCAGCCTTTTCCTCATACTGTGATAGCAGGGCCATATCACCAGTCATATGATTTGAGCATCCACTGTCCAAAATCCACATGACCTTCTTCTCACTTTCTTTGCCCTGCAAACACAAAGGTATTACTTTTCCTTTGGTACCCAAACAAGTTTGGGTCCATGTGACTTAGAGACAGTTTTATCATAAACAACATGCTTGTTAACTTTCTTAGTGTCAGTCTTCTTGTCACTGTTGGAAGTCTTAGAACCTGAGGTTTCAGACTTAGGTGACAAAGGTACCTTCCTAGCTTTAGGAGGACTTGAAGACTTTGACCTTGTGTAGTGTGTGTGAGAATTGTGACTGATACAACCATCAATGAACTGTCTTCTTAAATTAAAACAACTAGTCATAACATTCATATTGCATGGCATACAGTCAAATTTATCACAGAAGGGTGCATCTCTATGTCTTAGAGGCACAGAACAATCATAGAAAGGTTTAGACACACTACCAACAGGTTTCTTGCATGCATGAGTTAGATGGTTGGTACTGAAACAGTTCTGACAAGTTTTCCTAGGGGCATTAGGCATATAAGCATAATTGTTATCCTTGTTAACCCCTAACTTGCCATTTCTGTTCTGTTTCTTTTTAGTCACTTCCTTTTCTGATTCACTCTTCCCAGCTGATACAAACTTAACAAACTTCTTAGGTCTTGGCCTATCAACTACTGGCTTCTTGGTCTTTGACTTGGCACTCTCACCCTTAGAGGATGCTTGCTGTTCACTCGATTGTGCCTCATCCTCATCATTCAACATTTGCTTGATGAGTAAGGCATCCTCATCAATTTCAAATGTTGATTCCTTAAAAATTGGATTTACAGTTTTTCTTAAAATGTGGGGCACTTTCTCATGAACAGCTGTGTCCTCTTCGATGACAGCATAGCCTTTCCTTTGTGTGAGAGAGTCATAATCAAGTCCAATAGCTGCTTTAGGTTTAGCTTCAATTTTCTCACAGTAGGATTGCACTAAACCAGATGATTTCTTGAAAGTTTTAAGTTTGAATTCATTCTCAGCTAATTCATCCCTAAGAGCCTTCTCTACTTGACTAGCACATAGAACCTTGTTCTCCAAATATTCAACTTCTTTCTTAAGGTTTTCTACTTGCATAGCAGTTAGCTCAAGTTCCTCATTCTTTTTGGTTAATACTTCATTTCTAGTAGACAGTTTAGCAATCTCCTCATTAGCAGCAGTCATACTAGTATGAATATTAAACATTTCAACAGATAATTGTTCAATCATGGATTTGTATTCAGAAACAGACATGTCTATAGTAGTGAGAGATGGTACCTGAGAATCAGATGAAGATGAGTCATCCTTGGAGTTGGCCATCAAGGCATAATTGCAGAATTCTTATTCCTCTTCATCACTCTCAGAATCATCCCAACACTTCCCTTCAGCTATGTAGGCCTTACCATGTGTCTGCTTTTTCAGAAGGGCCTCATACTTAGCTTCTAGCTCAAGATAATCTCTATCCTTCTTTTTAGGCTTCTTGCATTCACTGGCAAAATGCCCTAGGTCATTGCATCTATAACACCTTACAGATGACCTATCCACATAACCGGTTTTGAACTTATTTCTGTTTGGTTTCACAGGTGCCTTGTTCTTGTTGGCTGAATGGTTTTGAGTTTTGGGTTTGAAGGGTTGATTTCTTTTAAATCTGATGTTTGGAAATTTTCTGGCCATGAAAGCATATGAAGTATTTTCCATCCCATCAAGTTCTTCCAGAGTGTAAAACTCCTCTTCTTCTTCCTCCTTTTCCTCAACAGGTTCACTCACCCCAGTTTCAGTTTCTTCATCATCTGCCACCTCCTCTATCCTTAGTTGGCTTGTAGATGCTTCTAGGTCCAGGATGGATTTGTTGACAATCAAGGCACATGATGTGTTTATCATCCTACCTTGGTTTGCTTGGATAGCCCTCTTCTGAAGCAACTCAAGTTCATGAGTCTTTAGGACTCCATAGAGTACATCATAGGTGACTTTGTTCAAATCTCTCTCTCTAAGGGAAATGACTCTTTGCTCCAGATGATTTGGTGAAGACAACAGAAATTTCATATTTAACTCCTTGGTGCTGTAAACCTTTCCATTCATCTGCAACTCAGTAACTAGCTTGTGAAACCTTTCAAACATCTCAGTGATGCTTTCCTTGGGCTGTGCCATGAAAGCTTCATACTGTGTGACCAGTATCTGTTTCCTGTTTTCTTTAACCTCATCAGTCCCTTCACACAACACCTCAATGTGATCCCACATCTCTTTAGCAGACGTGCATGATGCAATGTTTGCAAACATTGACATATCCATGGAATCAATGATGAGCAACATGAGGTGGCTGTCAAGAGCAACCTTCTCCCTTTCTGACTCTGTCCACTTTGATGGATCCTTGGCCTCATAAGCTCTAGGGATTGTTATGGTTCCAACAGTCTTCTCTGGTATCTCTTGTTGTGGAACAAAAGGACCATTCTTGAGAATCTCAGGATACAAGGTATGAGAGGCTTTGATGAACAACATCATCTTTATCTTCCAGAGGTTGAAGTTTTCTTTATCAAACTTAGGGACCTTCACCGTTCCTGTAGTCTTTGGTGTATTCGAACTCATGATCGTTTCTCTGTTTTTGAATAAACAGCCCTCTCTGATACCACTTGTTGAGTATTGAACACGGTAAAAGAATACAGAGGGGGGGGGGGTGAATGGATTCTTGAACTTTTCTTGGATTGAGTCTGTGTAGCAGATAAGTGCCTGTGTGTGCAGAAATTAAGGTGCGGATAAGTAAACAACACAAGACACAATATCACTTTAATCTAATGTGTATTAGATAAAGGTTGCTACAATCTGTGAATACAAATGGTAGTATTCTCAGCTTCGTTTTTCTCAGAGAGATATAGCTTACAGTGTATGAAAAACTAGACTCACAAAAGTTACTAAGTTATGAAGTGAGGCTGTGTCCTTATAGAACATGGATACAGCCTGCTTACTACAAATAAGGTAGCTAAACAAATTACTTTCTAGTCTGTCTATCCTTTTTGAGTAAGAGTCCAAACGGTTACAGATTTGACTTTGCAAAGCCTGTTTAGATCCACTTCTTTAGCTCCTTGTCTCTTCTATATCTCTCCAAGCTTCCTTGTAGGCTTTCCAGAGCACGTTACAGGTTGTGGTCCATAAAGTGCATTGGCTTGTTGCAGGTTTCTGACTTGTACAATTTCTTCAGTATTTTGTCTCCAAGAATGTATTCGAGAAGTGACTAAGTAAGTGATTCGAGAACTAGAATTGACTTGATCGATAACTCTGAGTTCTCGAATACTGTTACAGTGACATATCGAACCACTTCTCGAATAGCTCTTTTCCATCAGGATTCCTTGAGTTGTCGAATAGAGCATTTGACTTATCGAATCCTCGAGTTGTCGAATAGCTTTCTGAGTCTTTGAGATATCGAATGGAACTTTGACTTGTTGACTCTTTGAGAACTCGAATACCATCTTGACTTGTTGACTTCTTGAGTTCTCGAATAGAGTAGTAGACATATCGAATCCCTGAGATATCGAATGAGATATCGAACAGTGTATTCAGAGATATCGAATAGTGTCTTGAGATATCGAATCTCTGACTTCTCGAATGCTGGACTTCTCGAATAGACAAATATACTTCTCGAATTGGTACTTAGGCAAATTCTTCATTTCTTCAAATCCCAACTGTGATTATTTGGCAGTCTTTAACTCCTTGCTTGAGGCATGAACCATGGAACTTCTTTCAAGCATTATTCTAGACTCTATTTGTACAGTTACACAACTAGGATTTGATGCCTATTACAAGTACAATACAAACAGAAACTCTACAACTAGAGGTTCCCTCAGTTAAGAGGTCAAGTAAGTAATGCAAAGCATTACAAACAATTAGGCTTGTTATTAGATGTATACAGGCATGCCTCTGTAACTAACAGAATGAGACCCCAAAAGGCTTATACAATAATACCCATGTAGCGAGTGTTAGGTCAGCAATCCCAAACCACAAGGGCTTTAGGTTACTAGGACTAAGTCCCCTAAGACTTAATTACTCGAGTATTAAAGAGCTCACTCTGGTTAATTTTGCATTTAAACAATTAAACTATTGACTTTTTTTATTCTTTTTTTTATTCATATGCAATCTGGAATGAGCCTTTCTCATTTCCAACCCTAGACTACTCATATAAATATGAGTCGGCTACTAGCCATTTGACACCTAGCCATTATTGACAATTATTTACAACTAGCATGAAATTCCTGTTTTCCCCCAAACTTAGACTTTAGTGCTCCTACGCCATCAAGGGAATAACGAAAATTCTAAATATAATCAAGTGATTAAATCTCAAAACATCCAAACAAGCATGACCTCAACCTAGCCCAAAAGCACCCAATGAGACTGTGTAAAAATTTTTGTTCCTATAACATGCAAGTCAATTTCGTAGGGACTATAAATCAACCCTCTACTCATCATTATCACACTCAATTAAACATCTACCTATCAATCAGAATCAGCTCGTCCTAAGGGATCATGAAAAATGCATGCCATGCAAATGCAACTAAAATGAACTCACGTGGTAAATAAAATAAATAAAAAAAACAGAATGTCCTATATGAAACAAATGACACACGTATGAATTACACTAAACATGCAAAATATGATATCCTATATGAACATAATGACACACAAATAACTACTCATATACTACTCATCCCCCAAACTTAAAATCTTCAATGTCCACATTGAAGGTACAGATAAAGGATAAAAGAGAACTCCCCTAACTGTCAGTATCGTCACCCTCCTCGGGTAGTGAATCAAGTGGTGGAAAAGCTGCATGAGCTCCAAACTGAAGTCAGTCTACCTCGAAAGAAGAATTTTTCTTTTGCGAAGCAAGCTACTGTAATCCGTCAATGACCTGCAAACTTAACATAATACAAAATAAAATCAAACTAAAAATAAGAACATAAAACCTATGGGTTGCCTCCCATGAAGCGCTTGTTTATTGTCGCTAGCTTGACGATTCTGCTGCTTGATCATGTTGGGGCAAGAATAGCGGTGACTTCCTCATGGTTCACCATACCACCGGATTATCTGGGAACCTGTCATAGATCTCGACGGCGCCGTGTGGAAAAACATTTTTGATGGTGAATGGACCCGACCATCTTGATTTAAGCTTTCCTAGGAAAAGTTTGAGTCTAGAGTTGTACAAATGGACCGATTAACCTGGTTCAAATGATTTATGTACCAGCTTCCTCTCATGCCAACGTTTTACCTTTTCCTTATACATTTTTGAGTTTTCATATGCATGCGAACGGAATTCCTCAAGCTCATTCAACTGCAGCATTCGCTTTTCACCTGCAGCTTTCATATCAAAATTTAATTTCTTTAAGGCCCAGTAGGCCTTGTGTTCTAGCTCAGCCGGAAGATGACAAGCCTTTCCATAAACCAACTGAAATGGCAACATTCCCAATGGAGTCTTGTATGCTGTCCTGTATGCCCACGAAACTTCTTCTAATTTCAGCGACCAATCTTTCCTGGACGGATTAACCACTTTTTCTAGGATCCTCTTGATCTCTCGATTGGAAACTTCTGCTTGCCCATTTATTTGGGGATGATAGGCAGTAGCGACACGATGGGTTACACGATATTTGGCCATAAGTGCTGTGAACTGCCGATTACAGAAATGAGACCCTTCATCGCTGATTATTGCTCGTGGTGTTCCAAAGCGTGTGAAAATATTCTTGTGCAAAAAGTTTAACACCACTTTAGCATCGTTTGTAGGCAGAGCTTTGACTTCTCCCACTTGGACACATAGTCCACCGCTAGCAGAATGTACTGGTTGTTGCACGATGAGACAGATGGTCCCATGAAGTCTATGCCCCAAACATCAAAGATTTCCACTTCCAGGATCATGTTAAGGGGCATCTCATTCCTTTTGGAAATATTTCCCACTCGTTGACACCTATCGCATTTCAGTACAAAGTGATGCGCATCTTTGAACAATGTTGGCCAGAAGAAACCTGCTTGTAACACTCGAGCAGCTGTCCTTTCCCCACCATAATAACCTCCATACGTGGTGGAATGATAATCCTGCAGAATCCCCTCCGTGTCACTATAAGGAATGCATCTCCTGATAATCTGATCTGCTCCCTGCCTAAACAAGAATGGTTCATCCCATCGATACCACTTCACATCATGCAGAAATTCTTCTTTTGAGCATAAGAGAATTCTGACGGAACGACGTTGCTCACCAGATAATTCATAATATCTGCAAACCATGGCAGTTCTCCTTGTACCACAAACAACTGCTCATCTAGAAAGTATTCATTAATTATAGTATTATCCCCATTAGATCTTCCATGATCTTCCAGCCGTGATAAGTGGTCTGCCACTTGATTTTCCGTTCCCTTCCTATCTTTGATTTTTAGCTCAAATTCCTGCAGTAAAAGAATCCATCGAATTAGACGCGGCTTTGCATCTTTCTTTGAGATCAAGTATCTAATGGCTGCATGGTCTGTGCAAACTGTAACTTTCGTGCCAAGTAGATATGATTTGAATTTGTCAAACCCATAGACGACTACAAGAAGCTCCTTCTCAGTGGTGGTGTAATTCAGCTGTGCATCCGTGAGGGTCTTACTAGCATAGTAGACCACGTGGAACATATTACTCTTCCGTTGGCCCAGAACAACTCCCACCGCGAAATCACTGGCGTCACACATCATCTCAAATGGAAGGTCCCAATTAGGTGCTGTAATGATGGGTGCGGTAGTCAGCTTTTCTTTAAGTACTCAAATGCAGCCAAACAATCTTCATCAAACTTGAAAGGGTTGTCTTTCTCCAACAAATTGCATAAAGGCTTAGAAATTTTGGAGAAGTCTTGTATGAATCGCCGATAGAACCCTGCATGTCCAAGAAAGCTACGTATTCCCTTTACTGAGATTGGAGGAGGAAGTCTTTCAATAGTCTCCACTTTAGCCTTGTCCACTTCAAGTCCCTTGCTAGATACCTTATGCCCGAGAATAATACCCTCTTGCACCATGAAATGGCATTTTTCCCAATTGAGCACCAAATTGGTCTCAACACATCGTTTCAACACCAGAGTCAGATTATTCAAAGCCTCATCATAAGAAGTTCCAAAAACTGAAAAATCATCCATGAAAACCTCCACATTTATTCCAATCATGTCAGAGAATATGGCCATCATGCATCTCTGAAAGGTAGCAGGTGCACCACAGAGCCCGAAAGAAACTCGTCGGAAAGCAAAAGTGCCAAAGGGATAAGTGAATGTGGTCTTCTCCTGATCTTCTGGAGCAATACAAATCTGATTATAGCCTGAATACCCATCGAGAAGGCAATAATACTCATGGCCATCCAACCTATCCAGCATTTGATCGATGAATAGAAGAGGAAAATGATCTTTTCTGGTGGCCTTGTTTAGCTTCCGATAATCCATGCATATTCTCCACCCTGTGACTGTCCGAGTAGGGATGAGCTCATTCTTTTCATTTGCTACCACTGTCATGCCTCCTTTTTTAGGCACACATTGCACCAGACTCACCCAAGAACTATCCGAAATAGGATAAATGATCCCTGCATCCAGCCATTTCAGAATCTCCTTTTTCACCACCTCTTTCATGATAGGATTGAGTCTTCTCTGATGTTCGACAGATGGTTTGCTTCCTTCCTCAAGAAGAATTTTATGCATACAATAAGAAGGGCTGATTCCTTTAATATCTGCAATGGTCCATCCGATTGCTGATTTGAACTTTTTTAAAATCCGCAATAGCTTGTCTTCTTCACCACCTGATAGGTTAGCAGCAATAATAACAGGTAATGTAGATGCATCACCTAAATATGCATACCTCAAGTGATCCGGAAGAGGTTTGAGTTCGAGTTTAGGAGCCTCCTCACTAGATGGTTTAAGGCGTTCTTGAGAATCCCTGATATCTGCCAAGCCAAGCGACTCATGTGGTGTGCTGACCTCTTTTGCCAGGGGCTTGCATCCAACAGCTGAACTTGTTCCACAATTTCATCATCTTCAATACCCACTACTCCTTTTAGAGCACTGTCTAAAGGATCTGAATTTAGTAACTGTTCAATCTTGTCACATACTGCCCTATCAACTACATCCACTTTAAAACATTCTTCATCTTCTGTTGGGAATTTCATAGCTTTGAATACATTGAAAGTGACATTTTGATCATGTACTCTCATAATTAGCTCTCCTTTTTGGACGTCAATCAGAGTTCGGCCTATAGCTAGAAATGGTCTTCCCAAAATGATAGGAATGTTCTTGTCTTCTTCAAAATCTAGAATGACAAAATCAGCAGGAAAGATTAGTTTATCCACCTTAACCAAAACATCCTCTACTATACCTCTCGGATATGTGATCGAACGATCAGCTAGCTGTAATGAGATATTAGTAGGCTTTGGATCAGGGAGTCCCAGTTGAACAAAAACAGATAGAGGCATCAGATTTATACTTGCTCCCAAGTCGCATAAACATTTGTTGAAAGATATGTTGCCAATTGTGCATGGTATTGTGAAGCTCCCTGGATCCTTAAGTTTCGGGGGCAATTTCTGTTGAAGGATGGCACTGCATTCTTCTGTTAAAGCAATGGTTTCCAAATCTTCAAGTTTCAGCTTCCTTGATAGAATACCCTTCATGAACTTAGCATAACTAGGCATCTGCTCCAATGCTTTTGCAAAAGGTATATTAATATGTAGCTTCTTGAATACCTCTAAAAACTTTGCAAACTACTTATCCAATCTCTGCTTCTTGAGTCTTTGCGGATATGGTGGAGGGGGGTAGATTTGAGTGTTTGCAGTTTTATGCTCCTGAGATGCTTTCTCAGATGGCCTGTTGACACCCTCCGATTTGCTGATGCTGATTTCCGGTTTCAAGATCTCCGTTTGCTCCTCAGTAGTGGAGTGGTTGCCCTGTACCTCCGGCTATTCGGTTACCTTTTCAACTTCTTGTTCTTTTGTGATTTTGCCAGATCTTAAAGTGATAGCTATGACTTGCTCTTTGCTGTCCCTTTTTCCAGGGTTTGTTTCTGTGTCGCTAGGAAGAACTCCTTGCGGCCTGTTGAGTAAGGCATTTGCTATTTGGCCAATTTGGTTTTCCAGAGTTTTAAGAGATACAGCCTGGCTCTTACACATCAATCTTAGTTCTTCCAATTCTGATTTCTCAGCAGACTATTGGCCTGGACCTGCATAATATTGCTGATTAAATCCCGGAGGTTGAGATTGTTTCGGGGCGTACTGATTCTGAAGTTGATGCCCCTGCTGTTGATGTGATCCTGAGGGATTGTATGGTCTGGCCCCATATTGCTGATTTTGGGTTTGATGGTATGGTTGTTGTTGATATGGGTGTGGTTGATATGGCTGCGGTGGTGGTTGCAATCCATTGTTATTGTTGCTCCAGCTGAAGTTAGGATGGTTTCTGTTGTTGGGTTGGTAGTGTTTGGGATTGGTGTTAGTAGTATTTTTATGTGTTCGTTCTCAGGGAAGGACTGAATTGTAATATCAAGTTCAAGTTTTTATCTCTCACAATTTAGAAGTGTAGAAGAATGTTTGGTGTGTTTATAAACTAAATTAAACTAAACAAAATTAAACTAATTATCAATCAAGAATAAAATATATGAGGAAAACAATCCAAGAACTGGGGTTCTTCACTTGGTTTCAATGCACATTCAATATCTATGTGATGTCTACGTTCTTACTCTGCTGAAAACAATTCTTCTAAGGTTATAATGTTCTCTTCCAAGATACAATATAATGTCTACAACTATACCCTAATTGTCACTTCCGTGATACAATCAAAGACAATCATAAACTATTAAGCTCCAAGAATTATAAGTCTCACAACTCTCCTATTAATCTTCCAATCAAATATTCGAGTTATGTCTGTTAAATCATGTACTAAAATTGCAACTCCTCTTCCAAGTTATTACAATCCCTAGAATACAATCAAAAGTTAGCTACTCTTCTAATTGTGTTAAGCCCTCAATAACAGATCAGCAAAGCAAGAAAATCACAGATAATTAAACATACATGAATACCAAGGAATACTACCCAATCCTCAGATTAAAGATTTAGTTACACATAATTAAAGAAGAAAACAAAATAATAATGATAATGAATGAAAACATAATATTGAAGAATTGAAGATCGAAAGTACCTTGATACGATTACAAGCTATGAATTGTTAGCTATGAATTGTTATGATTTACAATGGTAGGATGTGTTTATATAGGCTCTACAAATCTTGCCTAGCAAGAAATTGCCTTCTATTACAATTAGGATTTAAAGAAGGTACCCAAAACTGCCCAGAATACAATTAGAATTAGAAAAAGGGCAAAACAGTAAATTCCCAGCCTTCTTTAATAAAGAGTACGTGCGCGCCTTTAATCAGTACGTTTCTTGCACTTGTTTCCTTTTCCAAGTTGTAGAAAATCTCTCAAGCTTCGCGTGAGCAGTAAGATCGCTGAAAACGGACTTCTAGAACTCCAGATATGGCCAAAACAGTATAAGCTGCGCAGCCTTCCCGGAAAATCCGAATTTTAATCAATTAAATCTCCAAAAACGACAAAAGCTTAGATATTCTTGGAAACCTGCATAACTACACAAAACACATCAAAACCACACAAACTTGAGTCCAAAACAATCAATTTAAGCCGATTTAGAATGTTCCAAGTGGATATAAAATCCACTTATCAAACACCCCCAAACTTAAACCGATGCTTGTCCTCAAGCATAAACAATTATAACTACCTAATTAGTACCACTTCCGTAGGTGATCACGGTTGCATTTGGCATATGCAACAAGCCCTTTAAACCCCTAGGCAGCCCTAGTGGACGAGTAAGGTCTCGTGAGGGCCTATAGCGAATGTACCCACAAAATCCATTTAACCTAATGCAATGCAATGCATGAATGCAACTAATATGAAAAATGCAATTAATCTAGCCTACCATACCTTCAAATCCTCTCATGCCATATCAACTTAAGAATCAAAGTAAATACGCAATGTCTTGGTGTCGAAAGTGCAAGTATTCACATAGTCTACTCAATGAACATGCATAAGTTCTCACAAGTCCATGTCAAGTGTAAGAATAAGTTAGTAAACATGCTAAGCCTACAAGAGCACATCTTTGAGACAAAACTCGGGATCTCATACGCAAAAATAAGCAAACACTCACAATCCACTCACAAAAGAATATTCACTCAAGAACAAGGGTAAGTGTATCACTCAATTCCAACAAAATCATAAACATGCTTGGCATTTGGTATCAATCTAACTCTTAACACAACATACATCAATGACGATAATCAAAAGGTCTTTAATTGGGTTGTAACGTGGGCTAGGGACAAGGTATGTCAAATAAGCCAAAACAGGTGAAGTGTCAAAAGCTAGTAAGTACCATAATGAACCATTCACAACACCCTATTTTCCCCCCACATAAATTTTACTAAGAACACTCGACTAGTCGACTAAAGTAGGATCATAACAAACACAAACATGCTCTCATAATATATATATTTTTTTTTCTTTTTTTTTTCCCTCTTTTTTTTTTTTTTTCTTTTTTTTTTCTTTTTTTTTTCTTTTTTTTTTTCGAGAGCTAAATAAAACAATAATATAAACAATAACAAATGATCCCACAATTTATTACATATGCCGACTATCAAGTAAACAACCAAACCCAATCTCAATATTTTTCCCCAAAATTATGACCAACAATAAACCCCTCCTTGCACACCTTATTACTCCCTTAAGCACTATACTAGCCTTTGACAATGTGGGTTCAAATTAATGTACGGCCAATACAAGAAAAAGGTCTAGGCAAGTAATGTGGTATGTCACCGAAAAAAATAGGATTAAGCTCAACGGGTTAACTAATTGATCATGTAAACATGGTGTGGTAATATGGGAAAATATGCGGTTATTCCTAAATGCCTTTATCATTTTAATCGTCAAATAATGTCATGCGTTTCAAGAAAGACCTCAAACAACTGCTAGCAATGCAAACAATCCGTGGACACTCAAGCAAACGAATAAATTGCAAAATATGCAATATGGCTCAAAATCTCACTTGGTGGAAAAACATACTCAATCCCAAGCAAAAATCTCTCTAACGCACCAACTTGTATTCAAAGCATGCAAACTAAATCATCTTGCACATATTCATGTCCTTCTAATTACTTACAACATTCAATAAGTCTACTAGCTTCAACCTACTAGTGTATGTGTGTGCACAAGAACAAAGCATATCACTTCTCAATCAAAAGCGTCAACAACACAAAATTCCTATCAAGCATGGGTGAAAATGCAAACTATTATGAACTCACATGATATACAAAAAAAAATAAAAACAGAATGTCCTATATGAAACAAACGTAGATAACACAAACATAAATGCATAATTTACTACTACTAATATGCAAAGCATGAAATCCTACATGAACAAATAATACAACAACAACTTACTAATCCCTCAAACCACCCCCAAACTTAAAATATTCAAGGTCCGCATTGAATGGAAGTAAATATAAGGGATAGCAGAAAACATACCTACTCGTCCTCCTCCTCGGAGGAATCAGAATCTGGAGGTGGATACTGCGTACGAGCTCCATAGACTGGCCACCTTGCCTGAATACCTGCATCTCTCAAAGCTGTAGCCATATCCTGAGCATACTCCCTGTTACAAGCATGAATAGCATCCATCCGCCTATACAAACGCCTAAAGTGGGCATCCAAAACTCTCGGTACTCTTGAAACACGTGGCTGAGCGCCCGCTCCATGACCACTAGCACCAACATCATCAACAATATAACCAAGCCCCCTCGGATGTGGAACCCCACCTTGCCAGTCAGGCATTTGATCAATAGTCACATCAGTAATGGTAGCCAAAGGTGACTGCAACTCCTCATCCGCACCCCATATAACACCACTATCCTTACACAAACCAGCTATAATAGAAGCATGGGGTATTGATGACAGCGCATTAGACTTTAAAAACCGCAGAATATTCTGATGAACAATATAAGCTACATCAATGTACTTCCCCTTTAGAATGCCCCAAAGAAGAATCGCTCTATCAGCTGTTACCTCACCCGTATGAGAAGTAGGCATAATATTCGCACAGATAAATAAATACCATGCTCGCGCAAACTTATTCATTGCAGAAGACAGAAAATTAATCGGCTCAGTGGTTCCCAATTTATACTTCCAAACTGTACCAGGAACACATAATTCACGAACAATTGCCTCCAAATCCACCTCCTTACTAGTCTTCCTTGCCCAATCTTCATCCCCCACAAGCTTAGGTGGTTGCCCCAAAATTGCACGAATAGCATCAATACTATAATCCACCTGTTTACCTCGAACCATACACATCTCATCCGGCTCACCTTTAGCATTAGCATAAAACTCCCTAACAATATTCACCGGAACCGGAGCAGGTGCCTTACAAATATCTCCCCAACGTAACTCACTAATCACATCAACCAACCCATAGTGACGAATTGGCAAAAATCCCTTTTCTTTCGCCACTGACCTTAACAACAATCTATTATACTCAACCTCCGCATCCGGAGAAGAAAATCTCTCCACCCTAATAGAACCACCCCTCATTCGCTTAGGCGCCATAATAATCAAATCCCCACTCAACAATAGCACCACCAACAACCACCAAGAAATATCCCACCAAAAACCACCAAGAAAAATCACACCACAAATACCCAAGTACAAGAATAATACAAAAACCCCAATTTACAAGAACACAAATTCGTAATAAAATAAAATAGAGAAGAAATCCCACTACGAATCAAAGAGGTGAACTTGTACTAATTTTCCCCCAAACTTGAATTTTTAAGAGATGTAGAGGAAAAAGATAATGAATTGGGTGTGTATGGATGGGTATATATAGGCCATGGAGTGATAGGATGAATATAAGAATTTTAATGTGAAAAGGAAAAAATTTAGGTGGAATTTGGAATTTGATTTAGGATAGAAAAAATATTTAATGAATAAAAGAAAAAGAATTAGAAAAGAAATAGGAATTTGAAATTTTTTAGGAGAGATGAGGGGTTTTGGATTTGAAATAGGAAAATATTTAGGGGAAATATGGGAGTATAAAAAGATTTGGGGGTGAAAATTTTTTTTTTTTATATATATACAAACTCACGCGGACAACAGGGTGAAGAAAAACAAAAAAAAAATAAAAATAAAAATAAAAAACTTACCTGGACAGACGCCTGCTCCGCGCGTGGGGGGCAGTCTGCCTCAAGAGCAGATGCGCCGGGGCAGACTGCGTATCAGAGGTGCAGACTGCTGAAAGTGCAGTAACGCAGGAGCAGCCTGCGTTACACAGAGGCAGACTGCGCCAAGACCAGAAACGCAGGTGCAGCCTGCGTTACAGGGCTGCAACCTGCTCAAAAATTCGAATTTTTTTTTTTTTTTTTTTTTTAATAAAAATCCTATGCTACATCAAGGTACAAAAAATGCTTGGGTTGCCTCCCAAGAAGCGCTCGTTTAACGTCAATAGCTTGACGTTACTTCCTCAACTCATAGTAGGGTCTTGGAGGTGAAGAATGCTCATTCCTCGCTCCACTGTTTCTCCAAGCAGGTATGGCTTAAGTCTCTGCCCATTCACCTTGAATACATCCGACCCTTCTCTAGTAATCTCACAAACCCCATTAGGATAGACCTTCACAATCTCAAAAGGTCCGGACCATCTTGATCTAAGCTTTCCAGGAAATAAACGGAGTCTTGAATTAAACAATAGAACATGTTGCCCAACCTCAAATTCCTTCTTCTGAATGTGCTTGTCATGCCACAATTTGGTCTTCTCCTTGTATATACTAGCATTTTCATAAGATTGAAGCCTAATCTCCTCAAGCTCTCCAAGTTGAAGTAAACGCTTCTCTCCCGCAGATTTTAGATTAAAATTCAACTCTCTTGTCGCCCAAAATGCCTTATGCTGAAGTTCCACCGGCAAATGACATGGCTTCCCAAAGATCAACCTATATGGAGACATTCCAATAGGTGTTTTAAACGCCGTCCTATATGCCCAAAGTGCATCATCAAGCTTTGTTGACCAATCCTTTCTCGACGCTGCCACTGTCTTCTCCAAAATTGACTTCAGCTCACGATTCGAAATCTCAACTTGTCCACTTGTTTGCGGATGATAAGGAGTTGCCACCTTTTGTGTCACACCATACTTTTTTAAGAGATCAGCCACCTGTTTATTGCAAAAGTGTGCACCTCCATCATTGATAATAACCCTTGGCACTCCAAATCTAGTGAACACATGCTTCTTTAGGAACTTCTTCACCACTCTAGCATCATTAGTAGGAGATGCAATAGCTTCAACCCATTTAGAGACATAATCAACTCCCACCAAAATATACTGGTTCCCATAAGAAGATGGAAATGGACCCATAAAGTCCATCCCCCACACATCGAATATCTCCACCTCAAGAATAGACTGTAAAGGCATCTCGTTCCTCCTCGAAATATTTCCAACTCGTTGACATCTATCACACTTTGCCACAAAGTCTCTAGCATCCTGATGCATGGTTGGCCAATAGAATCCTGACTGCAAAACCTTCGCCACTGTCTTCATACTACTGTTATGACCTCCACACTCCATAGAATGACAATGCCTGAAAATATGAGGAACTTCATCATGAGGCACACATCTACGAAACATTCCATCAGCACACTCCTTGTAAAGTAGTGGTTCCTCCCAATAGTAGTGCTTCACATCATAAAAGAATTTCTTCTTTTGGTTATAAGATAGATCATCCGGCACAACTCCTCCCACAATGTAATTCACAAAATCTGCATACCATGGTGTAGACAAGGACACACCTAGAAGCTGTTCTTCCGGAAATTTATCATTGATAGGTTTTTCATCTCCTACCTCTCCATCTCCTTGATCCAACCTAGATAAATGATCAGCTACCAAATTCTCGGACCCCTTCTTATCTCGAATCTCAAGATCAAATTCCTGAAGTAAGAGAATCCAACGAACTAGACGAGGCTTAGCATCCTTCTTTGTCATTAAGAAACGAATCGCAGCATGATCTGAATAGACAATCACCTTAGACCCAACAAGATAGGATCTAAATTTATCAAGTGCAAACACCACTGCAAGTAGCTCTTTCTCCGTAGTTGAATAGTTGATTTGTGCATCATCAAGAGTCTTGCTTGCATAAGCTATCACATGCATACGCTTATCCTTCTTTTGCCCAAGAACAACACCCACAGCATAGTCACTAGCATCACACATAAGTTCAAATGGCAAGCTCCAATCGGGAGATGTAACTATAGGTGCAGAAGTAAGTTCCTTCTTCAGCTTGTTAAACGCAACAAGACAACTTTCATCAAAGTCAAAAACACGATCCTTTTCAAGAAGATTACAGAGAGGCCGAGCTAACTTGGAGAAATCCTTGATGAATCGTCGATAAAATCCAGCATGACCAAGAAAGCTTCGAATTCCTTTCACAGATGAAGGTGGTGGCAATTTTTCAATGACTTCAATTTTTGCTCTATCGACCTCAATGCCTTTATTAGAGATTTTATGCCCAAGCACAATGCCCTCCTTCACCATAAAGTGACACTTTTCCCAATTAAGAACAAGATTAGTTTCAGTACATCTCTGCAACACCTTCGACAAACTGGCTAAACATGATTCAAAGGAAGAACCATAAACTGTGAAGTCATCCATGAAGACCTCCATGTCTTTCCCTATAAAATCTGAGAATATGTGGTTCATGAGCCGTTGAAACGTCGAAGGACCATTACACAAACCAAAAGGAAGCCTCCGATAAGCAAAAGTACCATAAGGACAAGTAAAGGTGGTCTTCTCTTGATCTTCGGGTGCAATAGGAATCTGAAAGTAACCCAAGAAACCATCCAGAAAGTTGTAATACTCATTACCCGCCAACCTTTCGAGCATTTGATCAATGAATGGGAGGGGAAAGTGATCTTTGCGAGTAGCGTTATTCAACTTCCTGTAATCAATGCAAACTCTCCAACCTGTTACTGTTCTTGTGGGAATTAATTCATTCTTCTCATTGTGAACAACAGTCATCCCACCTTTCTTAGGCACAACATGAATAGGACTAACCCACTTACTGTGTGGAACCGAATATATGATACCAGCATCAAGCAACTTAGTGATTTCTTTCTTCACTACCTCTTGCAAATTTGGATTCAATCTTCTTTGTCCCTCAATCACAGGCTTATGATCATCTTCTAAGGCAATTCTATGCATGCAAAGAGCAGGGCTAATTCCCTTGATATCTTGAATTGTCCAACCAATAGCTGATTTATGTTGCCGAAGAACATGTAATAATTTTTCCAGCTCATCATCACTAAGCAATGCAGAAACTACCACAGGATATGTATCATTAGGACCAAGAAAGGCATACCTCAAATTAGCAGGTAGAGGTTTAAGTTCCACCTGTGGTGCCTCTGAAAGCGTAAAAACCATCTCAACTTCTGTGTCTCGAACAACAAGTGCTTCTTCTTCTACTACATCATCTAATACCCTTTCTGCTCCAATGAAGTGTTCATTTTCTAGCTGCACAATTTCATCAACAATGTCAACAGTAAAACAAGTTGCTCCAAAAGGAGGTATCTTCATTGCTTTGTTCAGATCAAATTCCACTTTGTCCTCGCCAACATTCAATGTCAATTTTCCAGCTTTAACATCAATTGTAGTGCCAGCAGTAGCCAAGAATGGCCTTCCCAAGATAATGGGTATCTCGACATCTTCATCCATCTCTAACACCACAAAATCACAAGGTATGACAAATTTATCAACTTTGACAACCACATCTTCAACGACCCCCAAAGGATATTTAACAGAACGATCCGCTAACTGAAGTGAAATCCGTGTCTTTTTAAGCTCTCCAAGACCAAGTCGTTTGCAGATTGAATATGGCATCAAACTCACACTAGCCCCTAAATCACACAAGGCTTTCATGTTCTCCATCTTCCCAATAGTGCAAGGCAAAGAAAAGCTTCCCGGATCTTTCAACTTCTGAGGAATGGCCTTTTGGATGACTGCACTGCATTCAGCATTGAGAGTAATTGTTTCTGCATCCTCAAGTTTCCTCTTCTTTGTCAACATCTCCTTAAGAAATTTAGCATAGAGTGGCATTTGATTCAAAGCTTCAGCCAAAGGAATATTGACATGCAATTGCCGGAACATAGTCAAGAACTTCTCGTACTGCTTCTCTAACTGCCTGTTGTGAAGTCTCTGTGGAAAAGGAATTGGAGGAACATAAGGTGGTGGAGGAACATACGGCTTTTCTGGTTCTTCTTCCTTCTTCTCTTCATCTACTTTCTCTGACTTTTCTGCATCGATCTCTACTATCTCACTTTCTTTTTCAGCATCTTTCTCTTTAGGCTCAAGAACCTCAACCTCGGGCAACTCTTTCCCACTCCTCAAAGTAATTGCTTTGCATTGCTCTTTACCAGTCTGATCGGGTTGACTAGGAAGTGATCCTTGCTCACGAACACCCATCTTGGAGGCAATCTGTCCAATCTGTGTTTCTAGCATCTTTTGAGATGATGCCATCTGCTCTATTCTTGATTCCATATTAGCCAATGCCCCAGAAGTTCCTTGCATAATCTTATTCAGTGCAACCTCCCAATCAGCTGGTTCTTTCTTCGGAGGAGGTTGAAACTGCTGCTGAGCTTGATATGGTGGTCGTGACTGAAAACCAGAAGGTTGATTCTGCCTTGGAAATGCATAAGAAGGATTAGCCGCATGATTATTACTGTAAGAAAGATTGTTGTTTGGCCTTTGATTTGGATTGTAATAGGAGTTATTCTGAACAGGCCATGGCTGTCTTCCCTGAATGAAAGATGCTTCTTCTGGAAATTGTTGCACATAAGAGTTCTGATTAGCACCATAATCATTATATCCCTCCATAGGTGAAGAAATAGCATTCACATTTGCTCTTTGTCCTCGCACCTCCTGAGTTAGAGTATCCAATTTTTGAGCCAGCATGTTGATCATCTCAGAGTCTTGTGCTGCTTTAGCTGAGCTCGTCCCACTAGGTGCCCATGAATAGTTATTAGATGCCAATTCCTCAAGGAGTGCTTTAGACTGTGTAGTTGGTGCCTTCTTGAAATTTCCACCAGCAGCCACATCCAAACTCAAACGAATATCTGCATTCATGGCCCCATAAAAAGTACTGATGATCTGCCAATCTTCCAAGCCGTGATGTGGACACTTCCTCAACAGTGCCTTGAATCTCTCCCATGCCTGATATAGACCTTCACCCGGTTGTGCTTTGAAACTCATAATCATAGTCCTCAATTGTTGCGTCTTGTCAGAAGGATAATATTTGGACAAGAATGCAGTAGAAAGACTATCCCATGTAGCAACCGCAGTGTTTGGAAGTTGCTGAAACCATTCCAAAGCTCTTCCCTTAATAGAGTAGGGAAACATATGGAGACGAATCTGATCACTTGTAACACCATTGATTCTGAATGAGCCACACATCTGCACGAAACGCTCTAGATGTCTGTGTGGATCTTCTAATTCAATATCTCCTTCAAAAGCTTGATTGCTGATCATCTGGATTAAACTTGGGTTAATATTGAATTGGGTTGCACCAATCTCTGGAGTTTTGTACATGCAATTGGCAGGATTAGGTGTCTCATGGTCCCAAATAGAAGTCTGATCAACATTAGCATCAGCATTAACATTTGCATTAACATTCGCGTTAACATTCTCAGCGTCCGTCATCTTAGCTTTATCTTTTCTTATCTTTCTCAAAGTACGCTCGATTTCAGGGTCAAATTCCAACTTTCTAACGCAAGATGAACGTAGCATACACCTGAAAATCACCAACAAAACAACTTGTGGAACCAATTAAAATCTAAACAATAAGAAACAATTAACCTAAACTCAACTATACTGCCTTCCCCGGCAGCGGCGCCAATTTGTTAGTAGTATTTTTATGTGTTCGTTCTCAGGGAAGGACTGAATTGTAATATCAAGTTCAAGTTTTTATCTCTCACAATTTAGAAGTGTAGAAGAATGTTTGGTGTGTTTATAAACTAAATTAAACTAAACAAAATTAAACTAATTATCAATCAAGAATAAAATATATGAGGAAAACAATCCAAGAACTGGGGTTCTTCACTTGGTTTCAATGCACATTCAATATCTATGTGATGTCTACGTTCTTACTCTGCTGAAAACAATTCTTCTAAGGTTATAATGTTCTCTTCCAAGATACAATATAATGTCTACAACTATACCCTAATTGTCACTTCCGTGATACAATCAAAGACAATCATAAACTATTAAGCTCCAAGAATTATAAGTCTCACAACTCTCCTATTAATCTTCCAATCAAATATTCGAGTTATGTCTGTTAAATCATGTACTAAAATTGCAACTCCTCTTCCAAGTTATTACAATCCCTAGAATACAATCAAAAGTTAGCTACTCTTCTAATTGTGTTAAGCCCTCAATAACAGATCAGCAAAGCAAGAAAATCACAGATAATTAAACATACATGAATACCAAGGAATACTACCCAATCCTCAGATTAAAGATTTAGTTACACATAATTAAAGAAGAAAACAAAATAATAATGATAATGAATGAAAACATAATATTGAAGAATTGAAGATCGAAAGTACCTTGATACGATTACAAGCTATGAATTGTTAGCTATGAATTGTTATGATTTACAATGGTAGGATGTGTTTATATAGGCTCTACAAATCTTGCCTAGCAAGAAATTGCCTTCTATTACAATTAGGATTTAAAGAAGGTACCCAAAACTGCCCAGAATACAATTAGAATTAGAAAAAGGGCAAAACAGTAAATTCCCAGCCTTCTTTAATAAAGAGTACGTGCGCGCCTTTAATCAGTACGTTTCTTGCACTTGTTTCCTTTTCCAAGTTGTAGAAAATCTCTCAAGCTTCGCGTGAGCAGTAAGATCGCTGAAAACGGACTTCTAGAACTCCAGATATGGCCAAAACAGTATAAGCTGCGCAGCCTTCCCGGAAAATCCGAATTTTAATCAATTAAATCTCCAAAAACGACAAAAGCTTAGATATTCTTGGAAACCTGCATAACTACACAAAACACATCAAAACCACACAAACTTGAGTCCAAAACAATCAATTTAAGCCGATTTAGAATGTTCCAAGTGGATATAAAATCCACTTATCAATTGGATGTTGTTGCTTTTGAAAATTGCTCACAAAGTGCACTGATTCATTGGAAATTGCACATTGACTCGTTTCATGTCCACCGGCGCATAGCTCACAAACACTCGCTACTTGATGTACCCCATAGTTTGTCAGAGAATCCACCTTCATGTTTAGTGCTTCAAGCTAAGCTGATAGGGATGTGGCTGTGTCAACCTCGAGGATTCTTGCCACCTTATGTTGAGGCATCCTCTGCGTCGGATTCTGATACTCATTAGCTGCCATCATTTCAATTAGCTCGTAGGCGGCTTCATAGCTCTTAGCCCATAAGGCTCCCCCTGATGCTGCATCCACGATTGGTCTTGATTGCCATCTGAGTCCATTATAGAAACAATTTATGACCATCCAGTTGGGCATGCCATGATGAGGGCATTTCCTTAGCATCTCCTTGTACCTCTCCCACGCTTCACATAAAGATTCCCCCGTCTGTTGTGTGAACTGAGCAAGAGCATTCCTTATGGCAGCAATTTTTGCCATGGGATAGAATTTAGTGAGGAACTTTTGAGCGAGTTCTTCCCATGTTGTTATCGAGCCAGCTGGGAGAGAGTGCAACCATCCCTTGGCTTTGTCCCGCAGAGAAAATGGAAAAAGCCTCAACTTTACAGCATCATCTGACACATTGTTGAATTTGAATGTGTCACAAATCTCTATGAAGTTCCGGATATGCATATTTGGATCTTCCGTTGGCGCTCCCCCGAACTGGACAGAGTTTTGTACCATCTGGATTGTTCCAGGTTTGATTTCAAATGTGTTGGCCGCAATAGCTGGCCTGACGATGCTTGACTGAATGTCATTGATTTTCGGTTGAGAGTAGTCCATCAACGTCTTAGGCACATCATCCGCCATGTCTAACGTTTCTTCTAGCTTTATTACGGTTCTTGATTTAAGAGTTTGGGCACGCGTTAGCATAAACAACTCAAGATCCTTATACTGGCAGAGCGAGAAAACACAACGTGAGAAAAAAAAATAACTATCCAAGTCAGTTAAGTTTAACCTCCGTTGACGTTAAACACAAATTCTGAAAATAACACCGAAGTCCCCGGCAGCGGCGCCAAAAACTTGTTGGTTCGAAAACTAACTACGCAAGCGTACGTGGTCACAAGTAATATAATAAGATCGATCCCACGAAGACTTGGTGTTTGTTCAGAAATAGTGCTTATGCAACGACGTATGATTAAACAACAAACTGCTTGAATTAATATAAAAGGGTAGTTTTATTTTATTATTCTAATTGATTTATCAAAATAATAATACTAAATAATTCAAACTACTTGATTTAATTAAACAAGATTTTATATGTGAGAAAAACATGGGATTCTAATTTCATTATTTATTTCATTAAGAATTGATGCCTTGATTCAAAGTGATTTTGATAATTACGAAAGCTAGCCAGGAACACGAAACTAATATAAGCGCCTTTCAGCCTTAACTTATATCAAACCACACGAACATCCACTTAAAAAGATAGAAGTTGTGTGGACACCGTTTATGCTTAGACCCTATATGTCTATAAGATTTGAAAACATAATTGGTTTACGAATAAATTCCTTTATTATGGCTACATAGGGCGATGTGATCCAAAACCCTACCACTTATCGTAATTGTACATAACAATTACGAACCTATGCTAACATGGCAAATTCTAAATTCCTAAATCCACTTTCGCATTCATTAGGAATTAATAATTTAGACGTTAGCTACGCATCTAATAAATTAAGCGCAACCATATTAGGCAATCTGAATTTTTATCATAATACAAATTATTAAGACATCGAATTACTAAATTACGTAAATAAATCCATTAGAATCCCATGACGGCAATTAGTTCATAATCGAACGAATCGTCATCATGGGATTAAATGAAAACATGGTATAAAATTGCATTGCATGAATAAAATATTAAATTACAAGAGTTTAGAAAATAGAACCGAAATAGCTTCCAACGAAATAGAGAGGAGTAATCCAAGTAATCCCCGTAAAATAAGAGTTTAGAAAATAGAACCGAAATAACTTCCAACGAAATAGAGAGCACTCCAAGTAATCACGTAAAAACTTTAACCAAAATAGAACTTATACTAAATTTGCAGAAAATTTAAGTGTTTAAAATGAAATTGAAATTAAAAGAGAAGCTACTGAATTTTTGAGAGAGAATACAAATGACTTGCAGTTCTCCGGATGATCAAAACCTATGGAAAACATTCCTATTTATAGGAGAAATCCGCCTACCAAAAGTAATAAAGAAACCAGCCTGCCATAGTAGAACGCGGAAAGCAACCAGAAGAAAATAAAATTCCAGCGCCGAACTTTGACAACTTAGGCGGCTAATTGATTTGCTTAATTAAACAATTCATTCTACCGACCACAATTCAAAACAAACAACATGTCCTATTTCGTCTTTATTATAGACCGCTCGTAAAAATGCTTTTTACCCCGCACAACTTATAATCTTTAATTAATAAATAATTAATTTAATTCTGAAATTATAAAAATAAATATATAATATTATTAGATATTTATAAATATAATTTTCTAATTAAATAAAATATTTATTAATATAAATATATCCTTAAGTCCTGAAAAAATTGTACTAGACAGCAGCGGTGGGTGGCAGTTTAGCTGGTTGCCTAACTTCTGTCTTTTTCTTTTTCAAACTCTTTTTAAAGCAAATCATTACTTTAAATGACCTGAACAATTCAACATAAACCGGGGCTTGTTTTGTCCTATATGAACGGGCTCCGTAGAAATGCTTTTTAACCCGCACAGCTTATAATCTTTAATTGATAAATAATTATTTTAATCCAGAAATTATAAAAATAAATATCTAATATTATTAGATATTTATAAATATAATTTTCTAAATTAAAAAAATTATTTAATAATATAAATAAATCCTTATTGTCTAAGCTGCGGTCTCTGGCCGTCTGGAACCAGACTCCTTTTGCTTAACAGAAAATATATCAATTCCAACCGGAGTTCCAGCTTTAAGAAAATATCACTTTCCATATTTTTGTGATAATTCTTATTTCTTCATTGCTCATCCAGATGTAAGTTACGGTCTCTTGAGGATCTAAAACTGGACTCCTTTTGCTTAGAGAAAAATATAACAATTCCAACCGGGGTTTCAGCATTAAGAATATATCACTCAGAATTTCTTTATGATAATTCTTTTTCCTCGTAGCCAGTTCACTTGATAATAAAATCCTTGTGATTAAATTCCGAATTGAGGTAAAAATACGAATTGAGAAAAAAATCCACCATTTTTAGTCTTTTATTGCCACGATACCTAAAGTTGCGAGTTCTGTACAACAATGACTGAAACAACATAAACAAATTAAAAGACATAACATACTTAAAGATAAACCACCAATCTAGGTCCAATTAGTGCATAATAAGTGGATATAAAATCCACTTATCATTCAGCCACATTTAAACACACAAACCCTAACCCTTGTTCTTCTTTTATAAGTTTTATATCCAGCAACCTCCATAAATATTGTTATACAATATTCTCCCTATAACATTTGGCGCTAGAAGGAGGGGTAGTCATTGATTGGGAGAACGATGACTAAATCACACAAGAAGATGAATGGAGAGGGGGAAACCCCGGGGTCGCATAGGAGGAATAGGGACGACCCCCAGAAGAAGAACCCACCAGAGAGCGAAGCGCATAAGGAAGGAATCGTGGAAGAGTTCGAGAAGGAGCGAACACCCCCTATCCAACAGGTGGCTTTAATTGGCGAAGTCATGTCATTTTTGAAGGGCCTCGGTGATCAAATGATCGAGGTGAAGGAGAAGGTGGCTAAGATGGAGAAGCTGTGACACCCCCCAAATCCGGGGTCAGGAGATTTGGTTGTCACGCGAAAATCCTCAAAATAAAACATCTGTTTAATAATAATCATCACTTGTGATTGACCAACACTGGAAATATAACATCTGTGACCCCAAACATACCAAGATCTTTTAAGGTTATAGGGCTAGAAACAAGAATCCAAATTCCATTAGATAAAAAGCATTCATTCCCAACATTCTCTTTGATAAAATCTTAAACCACTGGTGTAACTTCGATAAGAAGTACGCCAGGCTAACCAGACCATTACATAATAATAATAAATATTAGAACTCAATTATATAAAATAGATCTTACACTAAATCCAGACATCCTGAGCCAAGTCATCTTCGAAATAGCATCACGCTTCTTCTCTTTCTGAGCTGTGCGGATACGTCTCGCCAAACTACCTTACTGAAATGTTAGAATTTACAACAGCAAGTATGAGCGAAAGAAATGCTCAGCAAGCGTATAAAAATTTTGATATAAAACCAGGATTAGTGGGGCATAAAAATCAACTGAAATGTATAACAGTTTATAGAGAAACTGAATCAACAACTGTGATATAATTCAAATCATAACTGAAATCATTTGGCATGTCATAAAAATGAATCATCTGCCAACTCACAATATATAATAGCCATTCGGGCGATATGGATTGGATACACTTATATAACTGAAACACCATTGCCCCCTGATCAGGTTCAAAAGCAATGGGACCACTTTATACAACCACCGAATACCTTTCTATCCGCGTGGGTATAACGAGGATTTCTGGGGTACCCAAAATAGGCAAGTAATGTTAGCCTATAGGAAGATGGAATGGTTACCATATCCTCCTTAAATATAGCTGGACCAACTACTCGATGTGGCCTCCTACGCTTTACTATTTTCCAATCCAATAGAGCAATTTCCGAATTCAACAGGAAATGCTTAGTTTTAAATACAGGTCATATCCCATTATTACTACGATAATGAGGATATGAAGAGTTTATCTGAAACAATTCCCACATCAAGGGTACCAATATCAAACAACTGTGTTCGCACAAAAATATTTAAGAATCACAAATAGCTCTGAACAATAGCTATTCGTCATGATATGAATCAATGAAACATAAAATAAAAAGTGTTTAAGATGATAAAGAAAATACTTGCCTCTGGTCCTTAGCTATCATTTAATGCCGCAGTAATACAACTATCCTTTTCTTCTATCTCACGTCATCATGCCCTCTGTTTTAATCTTGCTTTGCTTTACGCTTCAGCGGTTGCCACGAGTCTGATCCGTCGATATCGATCCCACGCGTCTACTTCTACAGTCAAACATAAGATAGTACCTCAGCCTCCGGACGACAATTCTGACATTTTGTAAACGCTTGCAAACTCACTTCGAATGTATTAACCATGCTTACCAATATCTCTGCCAGAAGAAAATAATTGGAAATGTCCCCTTTGAACATAGACGTTTTCCCGGTGTTAAAACACCTCGCAAGTAAACCAGCAATTCCACAAACAATACTTTCATCTCCACCCTTCTTTATTACAATCCACGCAATACTGCATCCATCTCCAACTTCTTCGTCTCATACCAACTTAACTCCGCTGACATTCCTAAGTCAATATTTACCAATTAATCCTCGAATTAAACATTTATGTATTCAACTTAGTCCAACTCAATCTATAAATAATCCTCAAAACATTTATCTTATTCCTCAATAAAGAAACATGAAAATCAATTAATCCTCAAGACAAGATTAATCCTCGAGATAACAATTAATCCTCGAAATAATTCATTAATCCTCAAGACAATAATTAACTCTAGAGATAATCATTAATCCTCGAATTAAATACATATATACCTGTCACATAACCAATTAACACATAGCATATACGGCTCACAAATAAAAGAGCACTCAAATTATTCATAGAATATTTACAAATCACTAATAGATAATCAAAGAATAATAACACGCAATTCACATAATCACATAGCACGTTTGATCAGATCATAAAAAGATTTTATCTAATATTTTTAAAACAGAAAACGAGTCAAAACCCTAATTATCGGATATAACCGACTCAATAAAAAGGTTTGGTAAAAAGTCGATCCAAATTTAAAATTTGAATTGTAACTTAAAACTATTTTTATAAGAACCAGGTCATTTTTCTAATTCCAGAAATACTTTTCTCGTTGAAAACGGATAAACGGTTTAATTAATACGCAATTAATAAGAATAATTCAATTAATAATTAAATTAATTGATTATTCAAATTAATTATTTATTAATCAACTCATAAAAATAATGAATCTTTTATAATAAAAAGATTTAAATTCAATGAAGTCAATTATATATTTAACTAATAATTAATTAATATAATTAATCAATTAAAATGAATTAATCAATTAATTAAATCAATTAAATTATTATTTAAAAATAATTAACTAATTAAATTAAATTTTTAGAAGTTAAAATAATAATACATAAAAGAAATCTGAATTTTAGAAAACTTTATAAAAAATTTGACCCAAAAACATTTTTCTGAAAAGTTTAGAAAATTTTTGAATCAAACTGCACTATTCATCACCATCTCCATATATTCATCACCAAGAACACGAAGAACACTCATTCACCATTAATGGAGGTTCGCCGGATTCCGGAATTTTTCCGGCGAGCTGCTTATGAGCACCAAACAACGCACAAATCGCGTGCCCATCAACTGGAAATTAATATACAGCACAAATACAAACAAAACTCGACCAAATCGATCAAGAAAATGAATTTTCCGGCGAGCTTTAGGAAATTTCCGGCCAAAATTCGTTTTTCAACAAATCGGACACCAAATCGAGTGTTCTATATCCCAAAATGAAGCTATGAACACGTATAATATAACCCCTAACACCTATAACACGAACAATCATCACACACAACGGACGAATGATTTGAAAAATGAACATAAACTTACAAACTCGAATATCACAATCCGGCATTATAATGATGCAATTGACCACATAAATCGACTCCAAATGATCATATAAAACTATTGGAATCATCAAAACAACCGGAAAATCACTCAATCAAAAAGCCCCAAATTAGGCTCAAGAATCCTAATTTTTGAATTGAACAAACGATGGATTCAATGATGAAATTGATCATGTATATGAACTACTGGCATCCATATGAAGCTATGAACATCATCAAAACATCTGGAAAATCTCAGAAATGAAAAACCCTAATTCTAACATGAACCCTAATTTTTGCAGATTAAAGAAAAAATCATATAAAATCAGAAGATTACCCTCTGTTGAAATTGATTGCAGATACAAAAACTAGAGGTCAAGAGCTTTGATTCGAGTATAAGAACAACAAAATCCGATATCAATAACACCTTCAAATTCAGCTTTGATCCTCAAGAACAGGAGAGAGAAAATATATTCACATATTTATTTATATATATATAAGTCTGATTTTTATGATTTATTAATAAAAAATTAAATCTGATTTCTATTTATATTAATCAAAAATTAATACCCCAAAAATATTTTTAGCCCCCAATTAAAATTATTAAGCCATAAAAATAATTTTTATGGGATAAAAATGTAAAATTTTTATTTTAAAACAAATATAATATAAATGTCAAAATTTCCCAAAAATTATAAATATTACAAAAATTACAACATAATGCATTTTCAGATATCCCACTATTATATAAAAATAATTTCATGAAAAACAGGGCCTCGAATTCGATACAAGGGCTGGGTCCGGAAATTAAAATGCGAAATAACTGTATTCTAAAAATATAAAAATTACAGAAAAATAGAATAAAATATTCTATGATACACAGAAGTCACATAACATGTATGAGATAATTTTCCTATTTAATAAAAATCATAACGCGTTTAAATGCATTAAAAATAAACTAACACACATTAAAATCAACTAAAAATATATTTTAATATAATAAATTACACGTAATTTTTCGGGTCGTTACATTCTTCCCCCCTTATAAGGATTCCGTCCTCGGAATCAGCTAGAGCAACTAATGGGGTTCCTTAACTCCTTCATCATCAACACTTGCTTTACAAAACTGGGGATGGTGTCCCTTCGCAATCAACTTCTCCAAAATCTCAATTCACTTTAGGGTCTCTATCTGATACAGTTATCACTGAAGTCTTACAACCTATCGTTATTCGTTCCAAATATGGCTCGGCCAACTTTCCACTAACATAATATCCTTGAGAGAGAGAGAGAGAGAGTGAACTGATTCCATTGATATATCACTGATATTCTAATCATTTTAGGACTCGCTCTTGCTCTTGGCGATTCCGTTGCGAATCTAACTTCTATCTGCGAATTGCGCTTATCCTGACCTGATTGGCATACCCTTGAAATTCAATAGAGATAACAAGAAGCATGAAATTTTGAAGAAAAAGGATTCCATATCATAGCAAATGTTCCACAATTATGGTTATGAATAAAGCAACTTGATTTGAAATGAAAGAATAACCGAGAGATCAATATAATCACATGAACCCGACGTTGTGTGTCTTAGCTCCGACATTTACAATTAAAGGTGATCAGCCTTCTTGTAATACACAACACACCAGTGATGGCGTCCCATCCAACTTCTATCACACAGACAGATATACATGGTGTCCCCTATAAATAGGGTTGTTCGTCTCAGTAGGATTAGAGAAATATGAAAGGAATTCCAAATTTGTTATTTTCCAAAAAGAAGAACCAGGAAGAAAGTACCGAACAAGTGGTACTATATTGCAAATAAGGTTATTAATCATTGGAGAAAACAAAAAGTTGAAAGTCTCAGAAATTTAAAAATAGGTTTCATAGTAACCACTAAAATAATTGAGATTCAAAATGGAGACTGAACACAAGTATCAAAATGTCACTGTTTAGAAGAGGAGAAATATCTTTTAACGAATACCTCTCTAGGAGGGATATCAAAATAATTCATAGAAAGAAAAGGTATTGCCAAGGTCACTACTTATAATGTCTTCTTTGCCAATTCCTTCGATAGCTCGTCATTCGAATTTAAGCTTCTTCCGTTCCACGTTTTAAGAATATCGATATCGTATGCCATCGTCGACTCATAATAATTTCTGAAGATTCCACAGTAGACATCTCCATTCGCCAGGCGATCTATCCAATTCAGCACAACTATCTCAGACGAGTACTCCAATCTCAACTTATTAATTGGCACTATATCCAATAGTCCAACAGGAACTCTATATGAGCTCTGACGTTCCTTACTTAGCTATACACACTCCTACACACTCTCGTTTCTAGTTTACTATAACCCTGCTCTGATACCAACTGTGACACCCCCCAAATCCGGGGTCAGGAGATTTGGTTGTCACGCGAAAATCCTCAAAATAAAACATCTGTTTAATAATAATCATCACTTGTGATTGACCAACACTGGAAATATAACATCTGTGACCCCAAACATACCAAGATCTTTTAAGGTTATAGGGCTAGAAACAAGAATCCAAATTCCATTAGATAAAAAGCATTCATTCCCAACATTCTCTTTGATAAAATCTTAAACCACTGGTGTAACTTCGATAAGAAGTACGCCAGGCTAACCAGACCATTACATAATAATAATAAATATTAGAACTCAATTATATAAAATAGATCTTACACTAAATCCAGACATCCTGAGCCAAGTCATCTTCGAAATAGCATCACGCTTCTTCTCTTTCTGAGCTGTGCGGATACGTCTCGCCAAACTACCTTACTGAAATGTTAGAATTTACAACAGCAAGTATGAGCGAAAGAAATGCTCAGCAAGCGTATAAAAATTTTGATATAAAACCAGGATTAGTGGGGCATAAAAATCAACTGAAATGTATAACAGTTTATAGAGAAACAGAATCAACAACTGTGATATAATTCAAATCATAACTGAAATCATTTGGCATGTCATAAAAATGAATCATCTGCCAACTCACAATATATAATAGCCATTCGGGCGATATGGATTGGATACACTTATATAACTGAAACACCATTGCCCCCTGATCAGGTTCAAAAGCAATGGGACCACTTTATACAACCACCGAATACCTTTCTATCCGCGTGGGTATAACGAGGATTTCTGGGGTACCCAAAATAGGCAAGTAATGTTAGCCTATAGGAAGATGGAATGGTTACCATATCCTCCTTAAATATAGCTGGACCAACTACTCGATGTGGCCTCCTACGCTTTACTATTTTCCAATCCAATAGAGCAATTTCCGAATTCAACAGGAAATGCTTAGTTTTAAATACAGGTCATATCCCATTATTACTACGATAATGAGGATATGAAGAGTTTATCTGAAACAATTCCCACATCAAGGGTACCAATATCAAACAACTGTGTTCGCACAAAAATATTTAAGAATCACAAATAGCTCTGAACAATAGCTATTCGTCATGATATGAATCAATGAAACATAAAATAAAAAGTGTTTAAGATGATAAAGAAAATACTTGCCTCTGGTCCTTAGCTATCATTTAATGCCGCAGTAATACAACTATCCTTTTCTTCTATCTCACGTCATCATGCCCTCTGTTTTAATCTTGCTTTGCTTTACGCTTCAGCGGTTGCCACGAGTCTGATCCGTCGATATCGATCCCACGCGTCTACTTCTACAGTCAAACATAAGATAGTACCTCAGCCTCCGGACGACAATTCTGACATTTTGTAAACGCTTGCAAACTCACTTCGAATGTATTAACCATGCTTACCAATATCTCTGCCAGAAGAAAATAATTGGAAATGTCCCCTTTGAACATAGACGTTTTCCCGGTGTTAAAACACCTCGCAAGTAAACCAGCAATTCCACAAACAATACTTTCATCTCCACCCTTCTTTATTACAATCCACGCAATACTGCATCCATCTCCAACTTCTTCGTCTCATACCAACTTAACTCCGCTGACATTCCTAAGTCAATATTTACCAATTAATCCTCGAATTAAACATTTATGTATTCAACTTAGTCCAACTCAATCTATAAATAATCCTCAAAACATTTATCTTATTCCTCAATAAAGAAACATGAAAATCAATTAATCCTCAAGACAAGATTAATCCTCGAGATAACAATTAATCCTCGAAATAATTCATTAATCCTCAAGACAATAATTAACTCTAGAGATAATCATTAATCCTCGAATTAAATACATATATACCTGTCACATAACCAATTAACACATAGCATATACGGCTCACAAATAAAAGAGCACTCAAATTATTCATAGAATATTTACAAATCACTAATAGATAATCAAAGAATAATAACACGCAATTCACATAATCACATAGCACGTTTGATCAGATCATAAAAAGATTTTATCTAATATTTTTAAAACAGAAAACGAGTCAAAACCCTAATTATCGGATATAACCGACTCAATAAAAAGGTTTGGTAAAAAGTCGATCCAAATTTAAAAGTTGAATTGTAACTTAAAACTATTTTTATAAGAACCGGGTCATTTTTCTAATTCCAGAAATACTTTTCTCGTTGAAAACGGATAAACGGTTTAATTAATACGCAATTAATAAGAATAATTCAATTAATAATTAAATTAATTGATTATTCAAATTAATTATTTATTAATCAACTCATAAAAATAATGAATCTTTTATAATAAAAAGATTTAAATTCAATGAAGTCAATTATATATTTAACTAATAATTAATTAATATAATTAATCAATTAAAATGAATTAATCAATTAATTAAATCAATTAAATTATTATTTAAAAATAATTACCTAATTAAATTAAATTTTTAGAAGTTAAAATAATAATACATAAAAGAAATCTGAATTTTAGAAAAATTTATAAAAAATTTGACCTAAAAACATTTTTCTGAAAAGTTTAGAAAATTTTTGAATCAAACTGCACTATTCATCACCATCTCCATATATTCATCACCAAGAACACGAAGAACACTCATTCACCATTAATGGAGGTTCGCCGGATTCCGGAATTTTTCCGGCGACCGAAAAACACTCCGGCGAGCTGCTTATGAGCACCAAACAACGCACAAATCGCGTGCCCATCAACTGGAAATTAATATACAACACAAATACAAACAAAACTCGACCAAATCGATCAAGAAAATGAATTTTCCGGCGAGCTTTAGGAAATTTCCGGCCAAAATTCGTTTTTCAACAAATCGGACACCAAATCGAGTGTTCTATATCCCAAAATGAAGCTATGAACACGTATAATATAACCCCTAACACCTATAACACGAACAATCATCACACACAACGGACGAACGATTTGAAAAATGAACATAAACTTACAAACTCGAATATCACAATCCGGCATTATAATGATGCAATTGACCACATAAATCGACTCCAAATGATCATATAAAACTATTGGAATCATCAAAACAACCGGAAAATCACTCAATCAAAAAGCCCCAAATTAGGCTCAAGAACCCTAATTTTTGAATTGAACAAACGATGGATTCAATGATGAAATTGATCATGTATATGAACTACTGGCATCCATATGAAGCTATGAACATCATCAAAACATCTGGAAAATCTCAGAAATGAAAAACCCTAATTCTAACATGAACCCTAATTTTTGCAGATTAAAGAAAAAATCATATAAAATCAGAAGATTACCCTCTGTTGAAATTGATTGCAGATACAAAAACTAGAGGTCAAGAGCTTTGATTCGAGTAAAAGAACAACAAAATCCGATATCAATAACACCTTCAAATTCAGCTTTGATCCTCAAGAACAGGAGAGAGAAAATATATTCACATATTTATTTATATATATATAAGTCTGATTTTTATGATTTATTAATAAAAAATTAAATCTGATTTCTATTTATATTAATCAAAAATTAATACCCCAAAAATATTTTTAGCCCCCAATTAAAATTATTAAGCCATAAAAATAATTTTTATGGGATAAAAATGTAAAAATTTTATTTTAAAACAAATATAATATAAATGTCAAAATTTCCCAAAAATTATAAATATTACAAAAATTACAACATAATGCATTTTCAGATATCCCACTATTATATAAAAATAATTTTATGAAAAACAGGGCCTCGAATTCGATACAGGGGCTGGGTCCGGAAATTAAAATGCGAAATAACTGTATTCTAAAAATATAAAAATTACAGAAAAATAGAATAAAATATTCTATGATACACAGAAGTCACATAACACGTATGAGATAATTTTCCTATTTAATAAAAATCATAACGCGTTTAAATGCATTAAAAATAAACTAACACACATTAAAATCAACTAAAAATATATTTTAATATAATAAATTACACGTAATTTTTCGGGTCGTTATAGAAGCAACACAGTTCTAGGGGCTTCAAGAGGAATGCGAGGACAGGGGATCGAACTCATCAAACAGAAGGTAGCAAAGGCCCCACCAAGCAATTAATAGGGGACTTTGAGGATGTAGCAACAGACCAAACGAACCCCGGATGGCACGAGGAGGAAGCCACCATGGATAAGGAGAAATCGAAAGAGAAGCCCGCTTCGTCTGAGGGAAGGTCTGTAAGCATCTTTGACCGGGTTGGAAAGAAACTCAGTGAATACGATCTCCGTCTCAAATTGGAGAAACTCAAGGCTAATAAGGATGGAGGATCCAAAAATAAAAGTAAGGGCTCTCATCGACCCTTATCTCCTCGAAAAGATCGTGAGCGGTCATATCATCACGATGACAGACCCCCCCTCTCCCCGCAGAGAGCATGAGCGGTCCTATCACTGCGATGACAGACCCCCTTTCAATCGAGAGCGGGAACGATCCCGGCATCGTGAGGAAGACCCTAAAAATAAGGATCGCAGAAATGATCAAGAAGAGTCTAGTGTCCCAAAAAAGACTCAATCTCATCATGAAAGCACTGAAGAAAAGAGGGATGGAGACAATGAGGTCAGGATCGGGGATTATAAGCTGGAGTAGTTGAAAAAGGCATTAGACGCAATGAATAATGAGAAAGGGATTTTCAGCAATATTGGCTCCTCCTCGCCCTTCACTCATGAAATTCGCACTGCTCCACTACCTGCAGTGTTTCGAGGTCATCACTCAGACATGACATATAATGGAGAGACTGACCCAGCCGAGTTCGTTATTCGATTCAACAATGAGATGGAAGTGTATCAAGTGTCACAATTGGCGAGGTGTAGGCTGTTTGCAGCTTCACTAAGGGGAAATGCACAGCAATGGTTTTCGAAGCTAGGATCCCTAGTTGTCATAGATTCTTGGGAACAATTTGTGGACATCTTCATCAAACAATTCCAGTCTTCAATGCTCTATGCACCTCCTGTGTCCACATTGGCAAACATAAAGCAAAAGGAAGGAGAAACTCTGCATGATTACTTTAAGAGATTCAATGCTGAAGTGCCTCGCGTGCGAGGCACAAATGACGAAGCCGTAAAGAATTTCCTTATTGCTGGGGTAAGGGAAGGAACTAAATTTTGGGAGAAACTACAAGAGCAAACCCCTGGTACTCTTTCGGAGTTGCATAGGGTCGCTGAGCCCTTTAAACGTGTTGAGAAATCACTTGCGGATCTCAAAAAGAATGATGGAAAAAGCAGCAGCGGAAGCAAGAGTAGGGGAGTGAAAATGAGGGATTCTCAAAGTCCAAGGCGAAGACGGGATCGAAGCCCTAGCCCAAAGAGAAGGGAACGCGAGTACTTAAGGCGATCCCCTCCTCGAGATCGCTTCACGAGAAATGAAGACAAGTTTGTCCCCTGGTTGCCCCGGTTGAACACATTTATGCTGTCAATGCGGATAAAGGAATGTTCAAAAGACCCACGCCAATGGGTTCAAGAGGAACTGCAGACACGACCAAATATTGTGCCTTCCATGAACAAGCGGGGCATGCTACTAACAATTGTTGGCAACTTAAGCAGCAAATTGATCAGTTGATTTGAGATGGAAAATTAACTGAGTGAGCGGTTCGTGAGGCAAAGAAGCACCAAGGGAATTCTAGTAAACCAGGATTGGGGTAGCATGTTGTGCCACATGAGAAGCAGGATGAGCCTCGCAAAGACAGAGAAGAGCGAGCTGGAAGTATACATGTAATCATTGGAGGTCCCCACATTGGGGGGGGGGGGGAAAGTAACAAAGCTAGAGAGAGATATGCACGCGAGACCAGGGAGCAACCTCTCACTAATGTGCATCATCTACAGGAGCGACCTCCAAAGTTGTTTAAAGGCGAAGATACAAATATTATATTCACTGAGGAAGATGCGTAGTGGGTTCATCACCCCCACTCCGATGCACTTATTGTTCGAGTTCGCATTGGATCCCAGAATGTCTATAGGGTCCTTGTTGATAATGGAAGTGCTGTGAACATTCTTACATACGAAGTCTACAAAAGGATGGGATATGTTGATAAGGATCTCATACCAACGGTGGGACATCTTTATGGGTTCACTGGAGCATCTGTTAGTGTTAAAGGCCTTGTTCGGCTCCCCATCACTCTAGGGAACGAGCCCTGTATCACCACACAGATCGCTGATTTCATGGTAGTAGATCAACCATCTGCTTACAATGCCATAGTGGGAAGGCCCATCCTGAAAGAAATGAGGGTGGTGACATCTATCTATCACCTCTCTATGAAGTTTCCCACCCCACATGGGGTCGGTTGTGTGAAGGGAATTCAACATGAATCTCATGAATGTTATAACAATGCTCTAAAGGCCGCAGAAAAGGGAGGTGGAGCCGTGACAGGAAGTATGGAATGTAATATAATATCAATTGAAGAGCTCCCGGATGATTACTTTAAAGGTTTGGGTAATCAGGTGGAACCGATCCCAGAGGCTCTTATATTAGAGGCCTCGCAGCCTGTGTTAGTCCTCCAAGAGGGGATCGTTGAAGAGGCTAGTGACGATGAGGAGAGCCGAGAACAAGCTGCAGTGCGAGCCCGAAAGAGGAAATGGGTTCGCAAGGAAACATCAACTTTGGTGGATTTGCCTAATGGAATAACCCAGGAAACTACAATAATAGATGAATATGGTCATGTGGGAGCGATCCCAACTACAGAAACAATGTCAGCTCCACCACAAAATGGAGTCGCGAGGAGAGATGAGGCGAAGTCTAGCACGGCTTGCGATATCGAGCCCTTTAAACGTGTTGAGAAATCACTTGCGGATCTCAAAAAGAATGATGGAAAAAGCAGCAGCGGAAGCAAGAGTAGGGGAGTGAAAATGAGGGATTCTCAAAGTCCAAGGCGAAGACGGGATCGAAGCCCTAGCCCAAAGAGAAGGGAACGCGAGTACTTAAGGCGATCCCCTCCTCGAGATCGCTTCACGAGAAATGAAGACAAGTTTGTCCCCTGGTTGCCCCGGTTGAACACATTTATGCTGTCAATGCGGATAAAGGAATGTTCAAAAGACCCACGCCAATGGGTTCAAGAGGAACTGCAGACACGACCAAATATTGTGCCTTCCATGAACAAGCGGGGCATGCTACTAACAATTGTTGGCAACTTAAGCAGCAAATTGATCAGTTGATTTGAGATGGAAAATTAACTGAGTGAGCGGTTCGTGAGGCAAAGAAGCACCAAGGGAATTCTAGTAAACCAGGATTGGGGTAGCATGTTGTGCCACATGAGAAGCAGGATGAGCCTCGCAAAGACAGAGAAGAGCGAGCTGGAAGTATACATGTAATCATTGGAGGTCCCCACATTGGGGGGGGGGGGAAAGTAACAAAGCTAGAGAGAGATATGCACGCGAGACCAGGGAGCAACCTCTCACTAATGTGCATCATCTACAGGAGCGACCTCCAAAGTTGTTTAAAGGCGAAGATACAAATATTATATTCACTGAGGAAGATGCGTAGTGGGTTCATCACCCCCACTCCGATGCACTTATTGTTCGAGTTCGCATTGGATCCCAGAATGTCTATAGGGTCCTTGTTGATAATGGAAGTGCTGTGAACATTCTTACATACGAAGTCTACAAAAGGATGGGATATGTTGATAAGGATCTCATACCAACGGTGGGACATCTTTATGGGTTCACTGGAGCATCTGTTAGTGTTAAAGGCCTTGTTCGGCTCCCCATCACTCTAGGGAACGAGCCCTGTATCACCACACAGATCGCTGATTTCATGGTAGTAGATCAACCATCTGCTTACAATGCCATAGTGGGAAGGCCCATCCTGAAAGAAATGAGGGTGGTGACATCTATCTATCACCTCTCTATGAAGTTTCCCACCCCACATGGGGTCGGTTGTGTGAAGGGAATTCAACATGAATCTCATGAATGTTATAACAATGCTCTAAAGGCCGCAGAAAAGGGAGGTGGAGCCGTGACAGGAAGTATGGAATGTAATATAATATCAATTGAAGAGCTCCCGGATGATTACTTTAAAGGTTTGGGTAATCAGGTGGAACCGATCCCAGAGGCTCTTATATTAGAGGCCTCGCAGCCTGTGTTAGTCCTCCAAGAGGGGATCGTTGAAGAGGCTAGTGACGATGAGGAGAGCCGAGAACAAGCTGCAGTGCGAGCCCGAAAGAGGAAATGGGTTCGCAAGGAAACATCAACTTTGGTGGATTTGCCTAATGGAATAACCCAGGAAACTACAATAATAGATGAATATGGTCATGTGGGAGCGATCCCAACTACAGAAACAATGTCAGCTCCACCACAAAATGGAGTCGCGAGGAGAGATGAGGCGAAGTCTAGCACGGCTTGCGATATCGAGCCCTTTAAACGTGTTGAGAAATCACTTGCGGATCTCAAAAAGAATGATGGAAAAAGCAGCAGCGGAAGCAAGAGTAGGGGAGTGAAAATGAGGGATTCTCAAAGTCCAAGGCGAAGACGGGATCGAAGCCCTAGCCCAAAGAGAAGGGAACGCGAGTACTTAAGGCGATCCCCTCCTCGAGATCGCTTCACGAGAAATGAAGACAAGTTTGTCCCCTGGTTGCCCCGGTTGAACACATTTATGCTGTCAATGCGGATAAAGGAATGTTCAAAAGACCCACGCCAATGGGTTCAAGAGGAACTGCAGACACGACCAAATATTGTGCCTTCCATGAACAAGCGGGGCATGCTACTAACAATTGTTGGCAACTTAAGCAGCAAATTGATCAGTTGATTTGAGATGGAAAATTAACTGAGTGAGCGGTTCGTGAGGCAAAGAAGCACCAAGGGAATTCTAGTAAACCAGGATTGGGGTAGCATGTTGTGCCACATGAGAAGCAGGATGAGCCTCGCAAAGACAGAGAAGAGCGAGCTGGAAGTATACATGTAATCATTGGAGGTCCCCACATTGGGGGGGGGGGGAAAGTAACAAAGCTAGAGAGAGATATGCACGCGAGACCAGGGAGCAACCTCTCACTAATGTGCATCATCTACAGGAGCGACCTCCAAAGTTGTTTAAAGGCGAAGATACAAATATTATATTCACTGAGGAAGATGCGTAGTGGGTTCATCACCCCCACTCCGATGCACTTATTGTTCGAGTTCGCATTGGATCCCAGAATGTCTATAGGGTCCTTGTTGATAATGGAAGTGCTGTGAACATTCTTACATACGAAGTCTACAAAAGGATGGGATATGTTGATAAGGATCTCATACCAACGGTGGGACATCTTTATGGGTTCACTGGAGCATCTGTTAGTGTTAAAGGCCTTGTTCGGCTCCCCATCACTCTAGGGAACGAGCCCTGTATCACCACACAGATCGCTGATTTCATGGTAGTAGATCAACCATCTGCTTACAATGCCATAGTGGGAAGGCCCATCCTGAAAGAAATGAGGGTGGTGACATCTATCTATCACCTCTCTATGAAGTTTCCCACCCCACATGGGGTCGGTTGTGTGAAGGGAATTCAACATGAATCTCATGAATGTTATAACAATGCTCTAAAGGCCGCAGAAAAGGGAGGTGGAGCCGTGACAGGAAGTATGGAATGTAATATAATATCAATTGAAGAGCTCCCGGATGATTACTTTAAAGGTTTGGGTAATCAGGTGGAACCGATCCCAGAGGCTCTTATATTAGAGGCCTCGCAGCCTGTGTTAGTCCTCCAAGAGGGGATCGTTGAAGAGGCTAGTGACGATGAGGAGAGCCGAGAACAAGCTGCAGTGCGAGCCCGAAAGAGGAAATGGGTTCGCAAGGAAACATCAACTTTGGTGGATTTGCCTAATGGAATAACCCAGGAAACTACAATAATAGATGAATATGGTCATGTGGGAGCGATCCCAACTACAGAAATAATGTCAGCTCCACCACAAAATGGAGTCGCGAGGAGAGATGAGGCGGAGTCTAGCACGGCTTGCGATATCCTCGCATCCCAGAATATGTTGAACAAGCCGGAGCAGTAGAGGATACTATCTCTATTCTGGTCGATGCCAAAGATCCATCCAAGGTGCTGAAGGTCGGGTCACAACTCAATCCTGGGCTTCGCGAGAGGCTTGTCGGTTTTCTGAAAGACAATTTGGACGTGTTCGCCTGGTCCCATGAAGATATGATTGGAATTGATCCTAATGTTATGTGCCACAGGCTCAACTTGGATCCAAGCAAAAAAGGAATAAGGCAAAAGAGGCGACCCATAAGTGGCGAGCGAGCCGAGGCACTCAAAGAAGAAGTTGATAGACTGCTCGAGGTCGGCCTCGTCAGGGAGTCTTTCTACCCTGACTGGCTCGCGAACCCTGTTCTTGTGAAGAATCCCAATGGAAAGTGGAGAACATGTGTGGATTTTACCGACCTCAATAAACATTATCCCAAGGACAGTTTCCCACTATTGAGGATCGATCAGTTGGTGGATTCAACAGCTGGACATGCACTTCTCAGTTTCATGGATGCCTATTCGGGGTACAATCAGATACCGATGTATGGCCCTGACCAGGAGCACACCTCGTTCATCACTGATAGGGGTCTCTATTGCTACATAGGGATGCCCTTTGGTCTTCTCAATGCTGGGGCCACCTATTAGCGGCTCGTTAATATGATGTTCGAGAAACAAATTGGGAAAACAATGGAAGTGTACGTAGATGACATGCTGGTAAAATCTAAAGAGGCTGGGGATCACATTACTCACATCGTAGAGATGTTTGATATACTGAGAAAGTACAGAATGAAGCTCAACCCCCAAAAGTGTGTGTTTGGGGTCGAATCTGGAAAATTTCTAGGATTCATTGTCAACCACAGAGGCATAGAGGCTAATCCAGCAAAAATAAAAGCCCTAATGGAGATGAGGTCGCCCAGAAATGTGAAGGAGGTACAAAGTCTCACAGGCAGGATAGCTGCCCTTAAAAGATTTGTTTCAAAATCATCAGACAAGTGCCAAGAGTTCTTCAAGGCAATCAAAAAGGTTGGAAAAGATTTTGAATGGACCCCGCAATGCGAGGAGGCATTTCAAAGAATCAAAGAGCATATGGGATCGCCACCTCTGCTCTCCAAGCCTCGTGAGGGAGAGACACTCATTGTATACCTCGCGGTCTCAGAACATGCGATCAGTGCTGTTTTGGTTCGCGAGGAGGGAAAAGTTCAGTATCCTGTCTACTATGTTAGTCGAAGGATGTTAGATGCGGAGACTCGTTACACAAACATGGAGAAACTTGCCTATGCCTTGGTATTGGCCTCGCGAAAATTAAGGCCATATTTTCAGGCTCACAAGATCGAGGTTCGCACATCTTATCCTCTAAGGCAAGTGATGCACAAGCCAGAAACATCAGAAAGGCTCTTGAAGTGGACTGTGGAACTGAGTCAATTTGACATTGAATATAAACCACAAGGGCCTCTAAAGGGTCAGGCCCTAGCAGATTTCATACTAGAGTTTCCTCCCTACATTGAACAAGGCTCTTGTGCTCTCGTAACGATCCCTGAAAAGGTCAATAGCGAGGTCAAAACTGAAAATTCGGCCTCATGGTGGGAGCTTTATGTTGATGGTGCCTCTAATAAAGAAGGAGCTGGAGCAGGGATCGAGCTTGTAACCCCCGAGGGTCGCAAGATACGAAGTGTAGTTCATTTCACGTTTGGAGCATCTAAAAATGCAGCTGAATATGAGGCTCTGATTATTGGCCTCAAACTTGCAATTGAAATGAAAATTGAGAATCTCAATGCATACAGTGATTCTATGCTGGTCACATGCCACATTGGATGCGGTTGGCAAGCCAGAGGGCCTCAAATCGAACTTTATCTACAATGTGTACAGAGGTTGATGAAATCATTCAAACAAGTCAAGGTGGAATTTATTAGGAGGGCAAAAAATCAAGGTGCTGATGCCCTAGCAAAATTGGGCTCGCGTCGCGAAGCCACTTTACTTGGGGTAATACCTTTGGAAATTCAAACCAAGCCCAGTGTCCCTGAAGAGTTTACTATGGAAGTCACGAGCTCAGAGCCAACATGGATGACCCCTATATGGGATTATGTGAAGAGTGGGGTACTACCTCAAGATAAAAAGGAAGCAAGGAAGGTTAAATATCAGGCTGCTCGCTATGTTATTTATGACGAGGCCCTGTATCGAAGAGGGTTCAACACTCCACTCTTGAGATGTGTAGATGGCGATGAATGTAACTATATTCTGAGAGAAGTCCATGAAGGCATATGTGGAAATCACTCGGGGGGTAGTTCGCTTGCTCAAAAGATTCTTCGTCAAGGATATTTTTGGCCCACACTTAAAAGGGATGCTTTCGAGTTCTCAAGAAAATACGATGCCTGTCAGAGGATCGCTAATTTCAGCAACACACCGGTCTCCCAGCTCACTTCGCTCATGAGCCCATGGCCCTTTGCTATGTGGGGAATCGATCTAATTGGAGAACTACCCAAGGCTAAAGGGGGAGTTAAATACGCGGTGGTGGCAGTGGATTATTTTACTAAGTGGGCCGAGGCTGAGCCACTTGCAACAATCACTGCCAAGAAGCTAAAGGACTTCGTATACAGAGCAATTGTGTGTCGCTACGGGATCCCTTATCAACTCATATCAGATAATGGGAAACAATTTGACAGCATGGAGATGAAGGAATTCTGTGAGAATTTGGGGATCAAGAAAAGTTTTTCAGCTGTTAGCCATCCTCAGACAAATGGCCAAACTGAGGCAATCAACAAAATAATCAAACATACTTTAAAGGCGAAGCTAGAGGAAAGTAAGAGTAATTGGCCTGAAGAATTGCCGAGGGTTTTGTGGTCATACAACACGACCCCAAGGAGTACTACTGGGGAAACCCCATTTTCTCTTACCTATGGGTGCGAGGCCATGGTCTCAGTGGAGGTTGGATCGGGATCGTTTAGAAGGGAACACTATGACCCTGAGTCTAATGAAATCAATCATAGGATCTATTTGGATATGATTGAAGAAACAAGAAGTGAGGCCCTGCTACGCCTCGCAGCTTATCAACAAAGGACCGCAAGGTACTACAATGGAAAGGTCAAGGTGCGATCCTTACGGATAGGGGTGAGCAAAATAAAACCAAAAAACCGAAACCGAGCCGAAAAACCGAAAAACCGCACCGAAAAAAACCGTAACCGACAAAAACCGAAAAAAACCGTAACCGAACCGAACCGACGGAACGGTTTGGTAACGGTTACGGTTTTATCCCAATAACCGAACCGAAAAACCGAACCGAAAATATATTATTTTAATAATTTATATTTTTATATTATATACTTATATAAATATAGAATTTTATATAAGAAGTAAGACAAAAGCTAGTAGAACTTGAATTGAAAAAGTTTCCCATCTTATTTTTTACACTAATTATTAATAATCTATCAAAAAAATAATTATGTACTCAAAAAGATTTAAAAATGTCAAAAAATTTGATTTTACAGTTTTATATTTTAAAAATGAATTTATCTTATGACCACCTTTAAGCTAAAACATGCGTCACCTTAGTAGGAATAGTGGGTTTAAGAAAATTAGAAACTTATAATTTTTACTAGCATGATATTAAGTATTAAAAATAAAAAACCGAAAAAAACCGAAACCGACAAACGGTTAACCGAACCGAAAAAAACCGTTCCGAGCGGTTCAGTTACGATTAATAGGTAAAAACCGAACCGAACCGACATGTACGGTTTGGTAACGGTTTTCGGTAAAAACCGAGCCGAACCGACCCGTGCACACCCCTACTTACGGACATGTGACCTAGTACTCAGAAGGGTCATGCCTAACACTAGGGTCGCAGGGCATGGGGTCTTTGGTGTTAACTGGGAAGGACCCTACAAGATCTATTCAACTCTGTCAGAAGGAACTTACTATCTTACTGACATGGAGGACAAAGTCATTCCGCGAGCCTAGAACGCGGAACACTTGAGAAAATACTATCAGTAAAAGCTTCGTTACTGGTAGCCTCTATCTATTTCTACTACTTAGCATGAATAAATTCATACAAAGTACTGGGGGGTAGTGATCATATAGACGCCTCCCCTTTATGATGTAATGACTCTAGGGCCTCGCCCCTACTTATCAGTTTTAGGGCCTCGTCCCTACCTTGTATTATATGGAGACATTTCTACTTATCAACTTTAGGGCCTCGTCCCTACTATGGCAATAAATGAGTTCGTTTACATTCATTATTGTTTATTTAAATTCTTGCATTCAAATTTCACTTATTTGTTTGTTAGAATTTTACATCTTAAAGGACTAGCTCAGCACAACGATGCGAGGCTACTTTAGACAATAATCTATGAAAAGCAAAATTACTTACAACAATGCGACCTCAACGGTTCGTACCTAGCGATCTCACGAACAGCTCGCACACACAACAATCAAAGGAATCTGAATTAACAAAGGCAACTACATGAAGATTTACGCAAATGGAAAACACAACACTACTATGAAGATAAATAATATAGAAGCACAGGCAAGTATATCGGAAACATAGAAGAAATCAAAGTTCATATGGAGTGCAATGCGATCCCAAACGACTTGCAGTTATCAAAGTTACCAGAGTTACGCAAAAAAACGATTACATCTTGCGAGGCATTAAAAGGGAGCCCGCATCCCAAATTCAAAAGGTTCTTATAAATGCACAGAATCATGGAGCATTCTTATCTTGGTTGGCTTTGGCGGCTTCTTCAGCTAGCCTTGCTTCCTCCGTGACCCTAGCTTCTTCTGCGAGGCGTTCCTCCTCAGTATCCTCATCAACTATTTGTTTCTTAAGGGTTTCGGCAAAATCAGCATTTCCAGGCCCAAGCTGATCCCAATCAAAGTCAGGGATCGTTCTTCAACTTCTCGATCTCCTCATCTTTCTTTTTCAAGGCCGCCTCGCTGGAATGTTGCAAATCTTTAAAAGATTTTTCAAATTCATTCCTCTCTCGACGGGCAGTCTTCAGGTCCGTGCGAAGATTAGCAGTATCATAAGAGAGTTTGTTTTTGTTAGTTGCCTCCAAGGAGCGCTTGTCCTCTGCTTTCTGGAACTCAAGGACCTTGACCTTGTTGTCTAGCCTTGCAAAATCTCTAGTATGGGCAGCTTGGCGGATGAAAGCTTCAGCAAGACATCTTGTTATAGCGGTGGCATTATCCTCCGGCGTCGCTACTTTCCACCAGTTAGAGGTTTCAGCCTCTTCAAAATACTTCGTCCCCAAAGAGGCGAAGAGGTGTTGCGATGCTGTGCCAGGTACTATTCCTGAAGGTGGTGGAGAAGACCCATCCTTCTGTCCATCTACTCTGGGTCTTTTTAACGGGGTCTGATCAGGAGAGTTTTGAGCATGATCACCAGCAATATTGGATTGGGCTGGGGGGTCGCTAACAATCTTCAGTGGAGTGGTGGATTTGGCAGGAGGAGTTTTCAAGGCAGAGTCCCTCTTGGCAGCTGTACCGTTTTTGCCTTTTGTTTGAAGAAAGGGAGGGATGGGGCCGCTCTGGTTCGACATACCTGTACAGTAAGAAAAAGACAAGTTAAAAGGCTGTTCAATTAAATATATGCGAAGACAAGTATGATGCAGTTACACAAATATAAAAATATTGCGGTCCTTAAGTCCTATTGCTATTAGGATATACCCTCATTTACTATCTCAACATGAGAAGACGAGGCCTCTTCTTTTACTTTCCTCTTCCGCGAGGACCGTCTCGCAATAGAAGGCCCCGCTTCAGGAGTAGACCCTACGCCTTCCTTAAGAAACCCACATTCAATAAGGTTTTCTAAGGACAGGAGGGTTCTAATGTTCCTCTCTTCCTTGGTTGACTTCGTCAGTACTTCGTCAGCTCGCCGTTTTTCTTCACCTTTGAGAACGGTGCGAACTGGGCCAACTGCGATGCCAAAAGGGTTGTTAATTTTGATTAATTTGAAGAAACTAAAAAGGTGTAGTTAGGATAAATAACTCACTGGGGAGGTAGTTGAAGCTGGTCTTAACTCTGGGGACCTCGTGTACATATAGGAACGGCTCCTTCCACGAGCCGGCATTACTTATTGCCCCAGGAAGAAGGTCTTTATTGTTGAAAAGAGGCAAAGAGGTGTTGCGATGCTGTGCCAGGTACTATTCCTAAAGGTGGTGGAGAAGACCCATCCTTCTGTCCATCTACTCTGGGTCTTTTTAACGGGGTCTGATCAGGAGAGTTTTGAGCATGATCACCAGCAATATTGGATTGGGCTGGGGGGTCGCTAACAATCTTCAGTGGAGTGGTGGATTTGGCAGGAGGAGTTTTCAAGGCAGAGTCCCTCTTGGCAGCTGTACCGTTTTTGCCTTTTGTTTGAAGAAAGGGAGGGATGGGGCCGCTCTGGTTCGACATACCTGTACAGTAAGAAAAAGACAAGTTAAAAGACAGTTCAATTAAATATATGCGAAGACAAGTATGATGCAGTTACACAAATATAAAAATATTGCGGTCCTTAAGTCCTATTGCTATTAGGATATACCCTCATTTACTATCTCAACATGAGAAGACGAGGCCTCTTCTTTTACTTTCCTCTTCCGCGAGGACCGCCTCGCAATAGAAGGCCCCGCTTCAGGAGTAGACCCTACGCCTTCCTTAAGAAACCCACATTCAATAAGGTTTTCTAAGGACAGGAGGGTTCTAATGTTCCTCTCTTCCTTGGTTGACTTCGTCAGTACTTCGTCAGCTCGCCGTTTTTCTTCACCTTTGAGAACGGTGCGAACTGGGCCAACTGCGATGCCAAAAGGGTTGTTAATTTTGATTAATTTGAAGAAACTAAAAAGGTGTAGTTAGGATAAATAACTCACTGGGGAGGTAGTTGAAGCTGGTCTTAACTCTGGGGACCTCGTGTACATATAGGAACGGCTCCTTCCACGAGCCGGCATTACTTATTGCCCCAGGAAGAAGGTCTTTCTTGTTGAACTCAGGCCAGATGGAAAAATATACATAGCCAAAATCCTTGGCCCCGCATCGCTTTAGTTGAAGAAAATAGCCCATTATCTTTGCATCTAGGCGTGGATATCCGAGTTTGTGATAAAGAATATAAAGTGCGATCATGGATCTATATCCATTTGTACTTATCTGGATGGGAGTGAAGAAATAGGTCTCGCAAACCTCCTTGATGAAGGGGTGGAGGGGTGAAGAAACACTTATCTTTATAAGAGGGATCGTTAATACCATACGTGGGACCCTGCCACCATTTTCTTCATTGTTGAAGCGATAGCATCACATTTTCTTCTTGGGGAGGATAATCTTTACCTCAGGTCGAAATCTCTCGACCCCTTCTCGGATTGTCTTCTCTGTTAGAGTTGAAGACATGTCTCGGCACGCAAGAATACGAGGTTTGCCCAGTTTAACTTTTGAGCCAGGCTCGATATCTTCAGGGCGAGGCCCATCAACATATATAACCCCCTATAGCTCTGGTTGAGGGGTTGGTACATACGGTGTAGGCGAGGTCTCTAGAATGTAATTGTAATCTTTGAAGTTGACAACTCTTGACACCTCGTCAAGGCCCCCGTCATCTGAAGATGGTTCTTCATAATCATCGTCATCGGAGTTGGCTTCGTTGTCTGCACCTCCCTCGATTTTGTAATAGTCCTCACCTAATGAATCTACTTGAGAGTCACTTATATTAATGGGAGAAATGATTTTGGTGGGGGGAAAGTTGGCAAGAATCTGTGCCACTTGCGAGATAAATTCTTCTCCCTTTCTCTTTAAAGCATCTATCTCTTGTTTATCATATATCATTTCAACTTGGGGCTCGCTCTTTGTTGGGAGTACATCCAGAGATTGATCTCATGAGCTCGTAGGATGCTTGGATCGCCATTTATCTAGAGGTACCTCTCCGGTATATTCTTCATGCGACCATTGAGGGTCAAAGTATAATTTAAAAGAGCTTTCGCTCGTGCTCGCTGCTCTTGCGATATTAGTAGCAGCTTCGTTGCTAATTCGTATATTTGGAAGAGGAGAGGGTGTCTTTGAACTATCGGTCGACATCTGCAAAAGAGTTTGAGCATTTCAGTGTGTGCCCTTACAGAAAACAAAGGGAAAGTAGGGGGAGAAAAGAATAAACAAACAGAAAGGCTCTAGGTGTCTTCACTTCACTCACAAATTGATAAAAGGGACCGTTATTCTACTTAAGCTAAGGGATTACTATTTTATCTAAATGAGGACGGATCGCAAAGATAAATTGAGAACGAGGGATCACATTCATATAAGATCGCATCGCATGTATTTAAAGCATTCTAAACATACAATTATGATGAATACGAACAATATTAAATATCAAGAAAGGATGAAGACTTACTTTTTTGAAGAAATCTGAAGAACTTGGAGATCGCTGTAATTAAACTCGAAAATTTCTTGCTTTTGATCTTAAAGCAAACTGACAGCACTTCGACAATGTGTTTGTTAAAGTGAAAAAGGAAATGATTGTGACAGGCATATATATAGCCATCAGGAGAGAGAATGGTATGGGACACGTGTCAAGATCTCAGCCATTCAACACGCATCTCGAGACATGACAACTATCAAACCCCTTCAAATTCTATAGGGGGTCGCAACCTTTTCAACGGTTATGTCTACAATGACATCGTGGCTTCGCTTCACGGCTGGATACATCAAACTGTTGAGTCCACATCGCATTTTCAATGACAACATGGACTCGGGGGGTAGTTGTTATGCCCAAATCTGGCATAATAATTATCATGATTTAATTAGCTGAAATAATGGTTCATTATCTACAAATGGGCCTCGAAGATGGCAATTGGGTCACTAAAGCCCATTATTGGAATCAGCCCAGCCTAACTAAAGGGCCACCTCGCTCTCTATCAAATATAAGGGATCGCCTCGCATGCTTCCCGTCAAGGGATCGCCTCGCTTTTATCATCGCATCTACAAACCGGCACAGGATCGCTATCTCATTCTCTACTAGAAGGCTCATAGCTAGATCCCTCGAGGTCATATGAGTACTCGCACGCTTGGGTTCGCTTCGCATGACTCGACCCCTCGAGGTCGCATGCCGCGTTCATACTGCTCCTCTACTAGCCTCGCTTGAGAGGTCACATCCTCGTCCGTGCGAGACCATTGGTTTCCTTCTATAAACCATGGATCATGGATAGGATCAATGACTCATTGCCATGTCAGCCCTAATCTAATGGGCTTGGGCCATGACTTATCTTCTAAAACCCTAGCCCAGCTAGGTAACTTGCTACCCAAGAACTACGTACGGCTTGATCCCTATAAATAGGGTACGTAGGCACCTTGATATGGGAGAGAAACAGTTCACCCCTGAAATCACCTATCAAGTTCAACCACATTTAAACACACAAACCCTAACCCTTGTTCTTCTTTTATAAGCTTTATATCCGTATTTAGCTCCGTAAATCCAGCAACCTCCATAAATATTGTTATACAATATTCTCCCTATAACACAAGGTTAGGCCTACATCACATTTGAATTAATGTCTGTTATTGCACTTTTTACTGTTATGTGTTTGCCGTGTCTGTCATTACCAAAACAGCAGGAAGAATAATTTTGCTTGCCGAGCATCAAAGCCTAGTTGGGGCTTGGACATGCATTAAAATGATGCCAAAGTCAAAATTTACTCCAGCAGAGTGGCAACTTTAATTGTTTATGGATTATAGATGTTCAAGCAGTAAGTACCAATGCTTGGTTTAGTCGCACGAGTGAAAAAGAACCGCCCCTACAATGGTACGTTATCGCCTTCTTGTAATTTTATACTTCTCATCTACATAGAATCTATGATATGTTTACTTATAAATCCCTTATTTAGTTGCAGAACTAAGATCATGCATTACAGTCTAGTTGTTTTTGTCAGTCATAGACTCATTGCACTGGAATTAGAGATTTGGGCAATGCCATGCAAGATTTTCTTGGTGTGATGGTGAAGTACATTGTGCGAGGTTAGAAAATATTATGACAGTGTGATAAATTTATTTCTTAATTAAGTTTCAAGAACTAGTCCCAATATTTAATTTTCAACTATATTACAAATGTGTATTAACTTTAATTAATAAACTTACTAGCTTATAACCCGTGCAACGCACTGTTCCTTTTTAATATTAATAATTATATTAATATTTTTAATATTTATATGTTATTAATTTACATATCAAATTGTTGTTAAAAAATTGATATATATATATATATATATATATATATATATAAAAGATTTTACACTTTTAATTTAATATTTGTTTTCTTTCTTAAATTCTTAAAATTTGATTTGAACGTTATTACAGCCCACGTGAAATTAACAAAATCTATACTATATTATAAAATTTAAACATTTGGTTAGTTGGTCAGTCGCTCGGTACGATACCTAATTACCCTTACTCAATTTTTTATAGCTATTACTTAATTACCTATACTTAATAATTCATAATACTACTTATTTATCTTTACTTAATTATTTGAATTTAATAATAACTGGTCAATTTTTTTTTCATGTAAAACATGTTATCTTTAATAACTAATCAATTTCTTTTTTATATTTACTTACTAATAATAAATCGAGTATCTTTTTTTAGTTAAAACGCAACATCTTTTCTATATTTTCTAACTAAAATCCCCCATTTTACTTAATTATTTATATTTACCAATAACTGATCAATTTCTTTTTTCATGTAAAACATGTTACCTTTCATAGCTAATCAATTTCCTTTTTATATTTAATTACTAATAATTAATCGAATACCTTTTTTTTAGCAAAAATGCAAAATCTTTTCTTTATTTTCTAACTAAAATTCCTCATTTCAGAAATATAACGGGCAATATATATGTAATTATTATAAAATCATATAATTTAAAATTTAAACCTAAAAAATTCATGTATTAAACAATTTAATTTAAAAAATTCTTATAATAATAAAGAAAATCCGTGCATCGCACGGGTTTTAAGCTAATAATCCTTAATTTACTGATGGTTTAATAATTATTTTCCAATTAGAACTACGTAGAAATAAAAGAGAGACGAAATTAACAATTTTTTATGTTGTAAATTCTATTCAATTTATGAAATCTACTTATATTTCGTTTTGATTTCAAAAACACTTTTTTTAAATTATTTGATGATAGTTCTTTTTCGTTTTGATTTTCAAAACACCCTTCTTTAAAATTATTTGAAGATAGTTCCACTAACAACCAAATACAATTTTAATAATGAGTGTAAAAGGGATTTTGTTCAAATTTTTGGTAGTCTAACTAAGTGTTGTATAAAAATATGTATGAATTTATTTAATATACTTACGATGAAGAAAAATGATACTAAGGAAGAGGGTTCCAATAAGAGCTAGGAACAAGCAATGTTTTTGTGTGCTTTTTCATTAAGAAATACCTCACTATTTATAAGCATGCTTAACACTATTTCCACCCCCTTCAAGAAGAAATCGCCCCATGATTCTCTCCATATAATAAAGAAAATATTTGTAACTCCTAACATTTATTATTGTAACTCCTACAATAATATATATTGTAACTCCCACAAAAAATTTGTAACACCCAAATCAAATATATTACAATAATTATATTTGTAACTCCACACAAATTATTACATTTTATAATTTATATTTTCAAACTAAGTCAAATTTACAACATCTCCCACTTGACTTATTTGATAAATATCTATATATAACTCCCACTTTTCTCACATATTAAAATATGATTTGATTTAAATTTCTCTCATCAATAAAAAAAACTTCATCAATTTAAAAAAAATCACTAATGATAACATAAAACATGTCATTTTCATCTTGCCACTTAACAAACATCAAACTTCCAAGTTCACGGATTCACATTGCAATACTTTAATCGTTTTCCATGATCAACAAGATTGGCGCCAGACTGCAATTCTGCATCCCAAACGATTAAACACTTTTACAAAAATAGAGATTCGATAGTCTCTAAAACAACTTGTTCGCCTTTAATAAATCTAACTTCTTGGTTGCAACCTTAAAACTCTTAAAATAGGCGACAATTTATTTATCTTCTCACAACATCTCAAACTTACAAGTCGTACATATACTTGTAAAATAACACAAAAACAATTCAAACAAGAAATTCGTATATTATTATCATTAATGATACTTCAACAAAAAAACTTCAAATTTTTCACGGGCTCATACATGCCCATTATTAACACACTCAAAACACAATTTAAAACTAAAAAAACACTCATGACCGGGCCCACACTTGCCCATTATTCATAAATTAAAAGTTACACATTTAAAGTTTAAACAACTCATGATCGGGCTCATACTTGCCCATAGCATACACCTTCTTAATTTTTCCGATCGAAACTCGATTATTATAAAATCGCACTTCCAATCCATTCTTGAGCAATGCAGGAACAGAAACAAGATTGCGCCTCATTCCAGGAGCAAACATCACATTCTTGAGGACCATCACACTATCCCCAAGATCCAAACTATAAGAACCAATTCCCATAACATCCAAGTAGGTGTTATTCCCCATAAAAATTCTTTGTTCACCCTTCTTCAACTCTTCAAACTCAGTCAAGCCTTGCTTAGTTTTCGCAATATGGCGGGTTGCTCCAGAGTCAATCCATCATCCATCAATGTCTATGGCTACATGACCAGCATTGCATTCAATAACCCCAACAAACTCATGTTTGTTTTGCCCCTTTTGATCTTGGTCCTTGCCCTCATCTCCTTCTTGATTCCCGGGACATTCATTTTTGAAATGTCCATACTTTCCACAATTATAACAACTTCCAAGTGGAAACTTCTTCTTTTGCTGATGTGGCTTGAAAACTATTCCCTTTGAAGGACCTAACCTTCCTTGCCCCTTATTTTGATAGCTGGATTTGAACTTTGCCTGTGCCAGGTTGAACTCCTCTTCTTGAGCCAAGTTCAACTCCAAACGCTTACGGCTATTCACCAAATCATGTTCCATAGCCAAAGCCGCCGAAAGCTGAGAGGCACTTTTGATAGTTCCATTCAACCTCAAAGTTATTGCAGCCATGTTAAGTGAGCTTGGTAGACTATTCAAAATTCCAGCAATTTGCATATTCTCGGAAAGCTCATTTCCCGCTGCTGCCAAATCCTTGGCCATCACTAGCATCTTGTTGCAATGGTCAATAACATTATCGCTCTCACTCATCTTACAAGTATTGTACTTGTGCAAAAGAAGTTGCACATTCACATCAGAAATGGCATCATATTTTTCTTTGAGGGAATCCCAAAGCTTTTTGGCACTTTCATATGTCTCAAATACTTTGATCAAGTTGTCTTCCATAAACATCAACATGAGACTCTTCGCCTTTTTGTCACAAATTTTCCATTGCTCGTACTCCTCCTTTTCAGCATCACTAGATTTTTCTCCCAAAGTCGGACCATCCTTTTCAATGGCACTTTCTAAATTATCATGAATCAAACCATATCTAATTTTTCGGCTCCACATATCATAATTAGTGCCATTCAATCTTTCGATTTTTGCCAATTCGGATGCAATCAATTTGCTCGTCATTTCAATCTACCAAAAACAATTTAACACCGATTAAAATTGTGTAAAGATATAGATAAGCCAAACACATAAATAATGGCATGCTTCACAAAAACAATTATGAAGAAAAAAAAACTGATGAAAAGGTGCTATACATATCAAAAAAAATGAAGCATAACTATAACAAAACAAAAAAGACCACAATAAAAAATATAAACTAGAGCATGAATGAGAAACGGAAAAAAAAAAAACAAACGAAATATCATGAGACATGCATGCTATCAGTAGTATACATAAATTATTCAGTCTAAGCATTTTAGAAGAATACCTAGTAGACAACAAAAATGATATATGAAATAGGCTAGTAAAAAAAACTAAAACAAACTCATAGCCTATTCAAGATAATCAGATTAAGAACACACACTTAATAAAAAAATATGACACGAAAAAAAAACTCTCCTGGTACAAACAAAACACTTGATCATGCACACTACATCATGTAATAGACAATTAAATCATGGCATTAATAAAATTAACTAGAGGACAAAAACTTGTAATATAAAAACAGAGTCTATCTACGTATGATATCAATCCAAAAAAAATGATGTATCATGATAAAAGAAAATTGTCAAAAACAGGAACGACAAAAAAAATAAATCAAAAAATAAAGCACATAAGCCATGAAAGAAGCCTTGAAAAGATGTGCATGAGATATAATATTAAAAGTAAACTGATGTGACATGGGCACTGCTGAAAAAAGATCCCGGAGATGGTAAAGAAAATGACCCCGCTCTGATACCACTGTTGTATAAAAATATGTATGAATTTATTTAATATACTTACGATGAAGAAAAATTATACTAAGGAAGGGGGTTCCAATAAGAGCTAGGAACAAGCAATGTTTTTGTGTGCTTTTTCATTAAGAAATACCTCACTATTTATAGGCATGCTTAGCACTATTTCCACCCCCTTCAAGAAGAAACCGCCCCATGATTCTCTCCATATAATAAAGAAAATATTTGTAACTCCTAACATTTATTATTGTAACTCCTACAATAATAAATATTGTAACTCCCACAAAAAGATTTGTAACTCCCAAATCAAATATATTACAATAATTATATTTGTAACTCCACACAAATTATTACATTTTATAATTTATATTTTCAAACTAAGTCAAATTTACAACACTCAGTACGACAAAATAAATAAAAACCGTTACATCTTAATTTTAAGATAGATGAAAATTATTGGATCTAGTATTAAAAAAAATTATATTTTAATATGTGAACTAAAAAGTGTATGTATATTAAAATCTGAAAAAATGTATATCAATGATTTCAATGATATAATTAGGTTTTCTAAATTTATTATGATTATCAATGTAGACTTCTACATTGAATAGGATTAATGCAAAAATTCGTGACTGTATTTTCTCTTTAGATTTTGAATATTTCCATTTGGCTAATAATTATTGAAAGATCATTAAACTACTAAACATAATTTTTTGAATTTCGCGCGGGCTATAAAATCATCAAAATCTGATTTTCAGATCTAATAATATTAAAGCATCACTAAACTAAAGATAATTTTATGAGTTCGCGTGGGCTATAAAATCATCCAAATCTGATTTCTAGATAGATATAGCTTAAATAGTGAAATGAATTTTCTTTAATATTAATAAAATTAAATAAAATTCAATTTTAATACAACCTTTTCTAATTACATCATTTTTAGATTATAATTTTTTTAGATTATAATTTTCTTTTTAAAATTCAATTCTAATACAATCCTTTTAGATTAAAATTTTCTTTTTAATATGATATCATCATGATCGTCTATTTTTAAAAATATTAGATTCGACAGATGAGATTATTTTGGCGGTACATTGACCAAACCAAAATTATGGATTAAATCCCTTTTACGTTGATTATATATAAGGATATAATTAATAAATATTTTTTATTTTAATAATACAAATAAAAGCGTACAACGCACCTTCATATGTTTTAATTCAATTCAACATTTTTGAAATATAGTTTTTTCAACATTTACTACTCTCATCAAAAGGATATGGAGAAGCGCATGATAACTCCTTTTTTTGTCAATAAGCGCATGAGTTTATTTAGTACTGACAAAAATTGCAAAATGTTTAAGGAGCCAGCTATTTTTCTAAGTAGTCAGCAATTTTAAATTAAATTTATAAATATAGGTTGTTGTGTAACTGTACTTATATAGTCAAGAATAATGCTTGAAAGAAGTTCCAAGGTTCATGCCTCAAGCAAAAAGATAGAGACTGTCAAATAATCACAGTTGGGATTTGAAGAAATGAAGAATTTGCCTAAGTACCAATTCGAGAAGTATATTTGTCTATTCGAGAAGTTCAGCATTCGAGAAGTTAGGGATTCGATATCTCAAGACACTATTCGATATCTTTGAATACACTGTTCGATATCTTACAGATTCGATATGTCTATTACTCTGTTCGAGAACTGAAGAAGTCAACAAGTCGAAAGTGGTATTCGAGTTCTCAAGGAGTCAACAAGTCAAAGTTTCATTCGATATCTCAAGGACTCAGAAAGCTATTCGATATCTCAAGGATTCGACAAGTCAAGTGTTCTATTTGACAACTCAAGGAATCCTGAAGAAAAGAGCTATTCGAGAAGTGATTCGATATGTCAATATAACAATGTTCGAGAACTCAGAGTTATCGATCAAGTCAGTTCTAGTTCTCGAATCACTTACTTAGTCACTTCTCGAATACGATCTTGGAGACAAGATACTGAAGAAATTGTACAAGTCTGAAACCTGCAACAAGCCAATGCACTTTATGGACCACAATCTGTAACGTGCTCTGGAAAGCCTACAAGGAAGCTTGGAGAGATATAGAAGAGACAAGGGGCTAAAGAAGTGGATCTGAACAGGCTTTGCAAAGTCAAATTTATAACCGTTTGGACACTTACTCAAAAAGGATAGACAGACTAGAAAGTAATTTGTTTAGCTATCTTGTTTGTAGTAAGTAGTTTGTATCCATGTTCTATAAGGATACAGCCTCACTTCCTTAGTCATTAACTTTGTGAGTCGAGTTTTTAAACACTGCAAGCTATATCTCTCTGAGAAAAAAAGAAGCTGAGAATACTATCATTTGTATTCACAGATTGTAGCAACCTTTATCTAATAATACATTAGATTAAAGTGATATTGTGTCTTGTGTTTTTCTTTATCCGCACCTTCACTCTTGCACACATAAACACTTAACTTCTACATAGACTCGAACAAAGAAAAGTTCAAGAATCCATTCACCCCCCCTTTGTATTCTTTTACTGTGTTCAATACTCAACAAGTGGTATCAAAGCGGGCTGTTTATTCAAAAACAGTAAAACCATCATGAGTTTGAATACACCAAAGACTACAGGAACGGTGAAAGTCCCTAAGTTTGACAAAGAAAACTACAACCTCTGGAAGATAAAAATGATGTTGTTCATCAAAGCCTCTCATCCTTTGTATCCTGAGATTCTCAAGAATGGTCCTTTCGTTCCACAACAAGAAATACCTGAGAAGACTATTGGAACTGTAACTATTCCAAGATCTTATGTGGCCAAGGAACCATCTAAATGGACAGAATCAGAAAAAGAGATGGTTGCTCTTGACAGTCATCTCATGTTACTGATCATTGATTCCATGGATATGTCAATGTTTGTAAACATTGCAGCATGCACATCTGCTAAAGAAATGTGGGATCACATTGAGGTGTTATGTGAAGGAACTGACGAGGTTAAGGAAAACAAGAAACAGATACTGGTCACACAGTATGAAGCTTTCATGGCACAGCCCAAGGAAAGCATTACTGAGGTGTTTGAAAGATTTCACAAGCTAGTCACTGAGTTGCAGATGAATGGCAAGGTTTACAGCACCAAGGAGTTAAACATGAAGTTTCTGCTATCTTCACCAAATCATCTAGAGCAAAGGGTCATTTCTCTAAGAGAAAGAGATTTGAACAAAATCACTTATGATGTGCTCTATGGAGTTTTAAAAACTCATGAGCTTGAGTTGCTTCAGAAAAGGGCTATCCAGGCCAACCAAGGCAGAATGATAAACACATCATGTGCCTTGATTGTCAACAAATCTATTCAATACCTAGAAGCATCTACAAGCCAGCTAAGGATAGAGGAGATAGTAGATGATGATGAAGAAACTGAAGCTGAAGTAAGTGAACCTGTTGAGGAGAAGGAGGAAGAAGAGTTTTACACTCTTGAAAAACTAGATGGGATGGAAAACACGTCATATGCTTTCATGGCCAGAAAATTTCCAAACATCAGATTCAAAAGGAATCAACCCTTCAAACCCAAAACCCAAAACCATTCATTCAACAAGAGCAAGGCACATGTGAAACCAAACAAGAACAAGTTCAAAACCAGCCATGTGGATAGGTCATCTGTAAGGTGTTATAGATGCAATGACCTAGGGCATTTTTCCAGTGAATGCAAGAAGCCTAAAAAGAAGGATAGAGAATTTCTTGAGCTCGAAGCTAAGTATGAGGCCCTTCTGAAAAAGCAGACACAAGGTAAGGCCTACATTGCTGAAGGGAAGTGTTGGGATGATTCTGATAGTGATGGAGAGGAACAAGAATTTTGTAACTATGCCTTGATGGCCAATTCCAAGGATGACACATCTCCATCAAACTCTCAGGTACCATCTCTCACTACTATAGACATGTCAGTTTCTGAGTATAAATCCATGATTAAACAACTATCTGTTGAGATGTTTAATATTCATACTAGTATGACTGCTGCTAATGAAGAAATTGCTAAATTGTCTACTAGAAATGAAATGTTAACCAAAAGAAATGAGGAACTTGAGCTAACTGCGATGCAAGTAGAAAACCTTAAGAAAGAAGTTGAATATTTGCAGAATAAGGTTCTATGTGCTAGTCAAGTAGAAAAGGCTCTTAGGGATGAATTGGTTGAAAATGAATTCAAACTGAAAACATTTAAGAAATCAGCTGGTCTAGTGCAATCCTACTGTGAGAAAATCCAAGCTAAACGCAAGGCTGCTATTGGACTTGACTATGGCACTCTTAAACAGAGAAAAGGCTATGCTGTCATAGAAGATGACACAGTTGTTCATGAGGAAGTGCCTCACATTTTGAAAAAGGCTGAAAATCCAATTTATAAAGAATCAACATTTGAAATTGATGAGGATGCCTTACTCATCAAGCAAATGTTGAATGATGAGGATGAGGCACAATCCAGTGAACAACAAGCATCCTCCAAGAGTGAGAGTGCCAGGTCAAAAGCAAAGGAGCCAGTAGGTGATAGGTCTAGACCAAAGAAGTTTGTTAAGTTTGTTTCAGCTGGGAAGAGTGAATCAGAGAAGAAAGGGATTAAGAAGAAATAGAACAGAAATGGCAAGTTAGGGATTAACAAAGATAACAACTATGCTTATATGCCTAATGCCCCTAGGAAAATTTGTCAGAACTGTTACAGTACCAATCATTTAACTCATGCATGCAAGAAACTTGTTGGTAGTGTGCCTAAACCTTTCTATGATTGTTCTGTGCCTCTAAGACATAGAGATGCACCATTTTGTGATAAATTTGACTGTATGCCATGCACTATGAATGTTATGACTAGTTGTTTTAATTTAAGAAGACAATTCATTGATGGTTGTATCAGTCATAATTCTCACACACACTACACAAGGTCAAAGTCTTCAAGTCCTCCTAAAGCTAGGAAGGTACCTCTGTCACCTAAGTCTGAAACCTCAGGTTCTAAGACTTCTAACAGTGACAAGAAGACTAACACCAAGAAAGTTGATAAGCATGTTGTTTATGATAAAACTGTTTCTAAGTCACATGGACCCAAACTTGTTTGGGTACCAAAGGAAAAGTAATACCTTTGTGTTTGCAGGGCAAAGAAAACGAAAAGAAGGTCATGTGGATTTTGGACAGTGGATGCTCAAATCATATGATTGGTGATATGGCCCTGCTATCACAGTATGAGGAAAAGGCTGGCCCAATGGTTGCTTTTGGAGATGACAGCATTGGTAACACATTGGGATATGGCAAGTTAAAAGTTGGTAATGTCATCATTGAAGATGTAGCACTAGTCAAGGGATTCAAGCATAATCTGCTAAGTGTTGGTCAGTTTACTGATAGAGGATTCATGGTGGATTTTGACAAAGATGAATGTTTGATCACCCACAAGAAGACTGGTGATTTTGCTCTATCTGGAGTAAGGAAAAGAAGCCTGTTTGTAGCCAATATGGATTCTGCAAATAAGGACAAAATCTGTTGCTTTTACTCAAAGGCATCAAATGAAGATTGTTGGCTGTGGCACAAGAAACTATCACACCTGAACTTCAAAGCCATTAATTCTCTAGTCAAAAGAGAGTTAGTGAGAGGCATGCCCACACTTGAATTATGTCAAGAAGGAGTGTGTGAGGCTTGTCAAAAAGGAAAGATGAAAAGATCAAGCCACAAGTCCAAGACAGTGACATCAATAACCAAGCCCCTACAACTTATTCATATGGATTTGTTTGGGCCTGTCAATATTATGTCACTAGGAAGAAAGAAGTATGCCTTGGTGATGGTTGATGACTTTACAAGGTATACATGGGTGGAATTTCTGGCATCAAAAGATGAGGCTCCACAAGTAATCATTGAGCACATAAAGAAAGTTGACAAGGAAGCAAAGGCCAACAATGCAAGTGTGATTGCACTAAGAAGTGATAATAGAACAGAGTTCAGAAATGCCATACTTGAAGCATTCTGCAAAGAGAATGGTATTTCTCAGCAATTCTCAGCTCCAAGGACTCCACAACAAAATGGAGTTGTTGAGTGGAAGAATAGAACTCTAATTGAGGCTGCTAGAACAATGTTACTTGATGCAAAAATGCCTACATGTTTTTGGGCAGAGGCTGTCAGCACTGCATGCTGATAAGTGGATTTTATATCTACTTGGAGCGTTCCAAATCGGCTTAAATTGATTGTCTTGGACTCAAGTTTGTTGTAGTTTTGATGTGTTTTGTGTAGATGTGCAGGTTTGCAAGAATATCAATGCTTCTGTCGTTTTTGGAGATTTAATTGATTAAAATTCGGATTTTCCGGGAAGGTTGCGCAGTCTACACTGTTTTGGCCATATCTGGAGTTCTAGAAGTCCGTTTTCAGTGATCTTACTGTCCACGCGAAGCTTGAGAGATTTTATACAACCTGGGATAGATAGCACGTGCAAGGAATGTGATGATTTAATTCGCTCACATAATCTTTTAAAAGAAGGCTGGGAATTTACTGTTTTGCCCTTTTTCTAATTCTAATTGTATTTTGGGCAGTTTTTGGTACCTTCTTCTAATTCTAATTGTAATAGAAGGCAATTTCTTGCTGGGAAAGATGTCTAGAGCCCTATATAAACACATCTAGGGTATTATTTTAGGGTATATTCATAACCTATTTTCAGTACTATTCATATGTTAGATCTAGAACTATTTTGAGATTGGAGAGAAGAGAAGGAGCAAGGATTGAAGGTGTTCTATCCAAGCTTTATTTAATTTTCGAAACGTGTAATCTCTAAACTCTATATTTTTAATATTATGTTTTCATTCAATATTATTGTTTTGTTTTCTTTAGCAATTATGTGTAACTAATTCTCTAATCTGAGGATTGGGTAGTATTCCTTGGTATTCATGTGTGTTTAATTATCTGTGATTTTCTTGCTTTGCTGATCTGTTATTGAGGACTTAACACAATTAGGGGAGTCATGAACCTTTGATTGAATTTTAGGAATTGTGATAATTCGGAAGAGGAATTGTAATTTTAGTACACGATTTAACAGACATAACTCGAATATTTGATTGGGAGATTAATAGGAGAGTTGTGAGACTTATAATTCTTGGTGCGTGATAGTTTATGATTGTACTTTGATTGTATCACGGAAGTGACAATTAAGGTATAGTTGTAGACACTATATTGTATCTTGGAGGAGAACATTATAACCTTAGAAGAATTGTTTTCAGCAGAGTAAGAACGTAGATGTCACATAGATATTGAATGTGCATTGAAACCAAGTGAAGAACCCCAGTTCTTGGATTGTTTTCCTCATATATTTTATTCTCGACTAATAATTAGTTTAATTTAGTTATAAACAAACCAAACATTCTTCTACACTTCTAAATTGTGAGAGATAAGATACTTGAACTTGATATTAAATTCAGTCCTTCCCTGCGAACGAACAACAAAAATACTACTAACAAATTGGCGCCGCTGCCGGGGAAGGCAGTAATGTTAGGTTTGAGTTAATTGTTTCTTGTAGTTTGGATTTTATCTTTGTATATATTTTTCTTTTCTTTCTTTTTGTATTTCTTTCCTTGGTGTGTCTACAGGTTCTTTGAGGTAGACAACTTAAACAGGTTTTGAGGAGAGAGACTAGATGGAGTACAACTTTGGTTGGAACAACGCTCAGAATTTCTACAACAGTCAGGAACAATATCAAGACTTCAATCCTTACCCACAATTCAATTCTTATGAGGATTGTAATGCATATCAGGTGAATTTGTTCTATTCTGAGAACTCATTTTATGCTCCATATGCCCCTAGCAATGATTATTCATATTCGTTTGAAAATCAATATCATGATGATGTTTATCCATATATGTGTAATGAAGTTGATACGAGTTTAACTCAGTCTAATCCTTCTTTACCTGCTGATTGGGAGATTGCGCTCAATACAATGATTCAAGGAACTCAATCTAATCTTCCCTTACTTTCTTTGGGAGTTTTTGATGAACCAACTTTAGAGATTGCTAGTGACAATGATATTCCATGTGATTCAATAGCTTGGTACGAGGAGAATGCTAAACTAAATAATTTTATTTGGGAAGTTCGAGCAGTGTGGCATGACGGTTGTTATCGAACTCCTCCTTGTGTCAATTTTCCTCTATGCCATGATTCTTGTTTAGCAATTGATGATAATGTTGTGTCTGATGAGTCTACTTGTGTAGTTGATAATTGTCCCATGCGCATTAATGATAATTTGGATGCAATTGAAATTCTACCAAATCTAGAAAATTTTGAGCTTAATACATTGGTAGACGAGATTAAAATTGATGAGTGTCCAATTATAAAAGAGAAGGAAGTTAAGATTGATGAAGTTGAAAATCTTGCTTTAGAGTATAAGGATCCGATTTGGGAGGAGTATATGAGTCGTACTTATAATGATTATTCTGACGACTTTTCTAGCTATTTTGATGATTCCAAGTCTCTTGAGCATGATAGGTTCTTGAAAGTTTTCGTACCTTTCAATGAATCTAAGGTTTATTTGCACAATATGCTTATATTAGAAATTCGTAGATATGTGCATCTGTTTGCTTTTTATCCTCATTGAAGTTTCCAGGTATAATCGGCGTCAAGCTATTGACGTTAGAGAAGCGCTTCGTGGGAGGCAACCCATGCATTGTTGTATGAAAAAAAAAAAATCTGTGCTGTGAAAAAAAAAACGATTTTTTTTTAGTGTAACGCAGGCTGCTCCTGCGTTTCTGTTTATCGGGCAGGTTGCATGTCTGTAACGCAGGCTGCGTCTGCGTTACTGACCTTAACGCAGATTGCATGTCTGACGCGCAGCCTGCTCTGGCGTGTCTGATCCTGGAGCAGCTTGCTTCTGTAGGCGCAAGTTGCATTTTCACCCGATGTTTTTTTGTTCAGCTGTGTTGTATCCATATAAAAAAAAAATTCATCACCAATTCTTTTTATATCCCTATTTCTTTCATCCCTAAACCCAATTCTTTTCCTATTTCACATCCAAAACCTCCCATCTTTTCTTCAAAATTCTAAACCTATATCTATTCTAATTCTTATTTTTATTATTTTTATTATTATTATTATTATTATTATTATTATTATTATTTTTATTATTATTTTTATTATTATTCTTATTATTTTTATTTATTCTTATTATTATTCTTATTATTATTATTACTATTATTTATTTATTATTTTTTTTAATCCCTAAATCCTACAAATTTCATACCCACTCCAATTTCTCCTTTTCACATTAAAATCTTTATTCATCCCATCATTCCATTATCTATATATACCCACCTATACATAAAAATCCAATTCCTCTTCTATTTATTTAAATCTCTAAAAATTCAATTCTAAAGAGGAATTAATTGCAAGTTCATCTCTTTGATTCGTATTGGGTAAATCTTTTTCTCTAATCTTATTTTTATTATGAATTTGTGTTCTTGTAAATTGGGGTTTTGTAGTATTCTTGTTATGTGGGAAGTGGCCAGTCTATGGAGCTTGTACGTAATACCCTCCACCAGATTCAACCGAGGAGGATGCGGACTCAGATGGTTAGGTGTGTTTTCTACTATCCCTTGTATTTACTTCCATTCAATGCGGACGTTGAATATTTTAAGTTTGGGGGTGGTTTGGGGGATTAGTAGTTGTTGTTGTATTATTTGTTCATGTAGGATTTCATGCTTTGCATGTTAGTAGTAGTAAATTATGCATTTATGTTTGTGCTATTTACGTTTGTTTCATATACGACATTCTGTTTTTATGTTTGTGTATCATGTGAGTTCATAATAGTTTGCATTTGCACCCATGCTTGATAGGAATTTTGTGTTTATGGATGCTTTTGATTGAGAAGTGATATGCTTTGTTCTTGTGCACACACATACACTAGCAAGTAGAAACTAGTAGACTTATTGAATGTGCTAAATGATTAGAATTCCATGAATATGTGCAAGGTAATTTGGTCTATATGCTTTGAATACAAGTAGGTGCGTTAGAGAGACTGTTATTTGGGATTGATTATGCTTTGTCACACCAATTGAGTTTTGAGCCTATATGCATATCTTTTGCATGATTATTCGTTTGCTTGAGTGTCCACTTGTCGTTTGCATTGCTAGCACTTGTTTGAAGTCTTTCTTAAGATGCATGACATTATTTGATGATAACATGATAAAGGCAATAGGATAACCTCATATTTCCTATATATCAAAACCGTTTATACATGATCCATTAGTTAACCCTTTGAGCCTAATCTTGTTCTTTCAGTGACACACCATGTACTTGCCATATATCCTTTTTATTGTATTGGCCTTACATTAATTTTGAACCCAATTGTCAAAGGCTAGTATTGTGCTTAAGGGAGTGATAAGGTGTGCAAAAAGGGGGGTTTTTATTGATGATCATAATTTTTGGGGAATATATTGTTAGCTTGTTAGTCGAAGTTTGAAATCATATTTATGGGATCATTGTTCTTGCTATTATTTAGCTCTCTTGAAAAAAAAAAGAAAAAATAAATAAATAAATATGAGAGCATACTTATCTTTTGTGATCCTACTTTGATTCGACTAGACGAGGTGTTTATTGGACTATGATAAAAGTTCAAGTGTGGGGAAGTATTTATTGGTTTTAATAAGTATATGAGTTGTTTTAATTTCATTGTCGGGTACTAGCTTTTGACTAAACCTTCTTTGGCTTTCTTGACATACCTTGTCCCTAGCCCCGTTACAACCTTATAAAAGACCTTTTGATTGTCATTGATGATGTATGTTGCGTTAAAGGTTAGAGTGATACCAAGGACGAAGCATGTTTATGATATTGTTGGAGTTGAGTGAAACACTTACCCTTTGTTTTGAGTGAATATTTTTGTGAGGGGATGGTGAGTTTTTGCTTTTGGCATAGGAGATCCCGAAGTTTGTCTTAAAGATGTGCTCTTGTGTGCTTAGCATGTTTACCAACCATTTTTGCATTTGACATGAATTTCTATGATATTATGCATCTTCTTTGAGTAGACTGTGTGGATACTTGCACTTTAGACACCAAGACATTGCATTATTACTTTGATTCTTAAGTTGATATGGCATGACAGGATTTGAAGGTATGGTAGGAATTTAGTACTAGATTAATTGCATTTTCATTTAGTTGCATTCATGCATTGCATTGTTTTTGCATTAGGTTAAATGGATTTTGTGGGTACATCCGCTATAGGCCCTCACGAGACCTTACTCGTCCACTAGGGCTGCCTAGGGGTTTAAAGGGCTTGTTGCATATGCCAAATGCAACTGTGATCACTTGCGGAAGTGGTACTAGTTAGTTAGTTAGTTGTAATTGTTTATGCTTGAGGACAAGCATCGGTTTAAGTTTGGGGGTGTTTGATAAGTGGATTTTATATCTACTTGGAGCGTTCCAAATCGGCTTAAATTGATTGTCTTGGACTCAAGTTTGTCGTAGTTTCGATGTGTTTTGTGTAGATGTGCAGGTTTGCAAGAATATCAATGCTTCTGTCGTTTTTGGAGATTTAATTGATTAAAATTCGGATTTTCCGGGAAGGTTGCGCAGTCTACACTGTTTTGGCCATATCTGGAGTTCTAGAAGTCCGTTTTCAGTGATCTTACTGCCCACGCGAAGCTTGAGAGATTTTATACAACCTGGGATAGATAGCACGTGCAAGAAATGTGATGATTTAATTCGCGCACATAATCTTTTAAAAGAAGGCTGGGAATTTACTATTTTGCCCTTTTTCTAATTCTAATTGTATTCTGGGCAGTTTTTGGTACCTTCTTCTAATTCTAATTGTAATAGAAGGCAATTTCTTGCTGGGCAAGATGTCTAGAGCCCTATATAAACACATCTAGGGTATTATTTTAGGGTATATTCATAACCTATTTTCAGTACTATTCATACGTTAGATCTAGAACTATTTTGAGATTGGAGAGAAGAGAAGGAGCAAGGATTGAAGGTGTTCTATCCAAGCTTTATTCAATTTTCGAAACGTGTAATCTCTAAACTCTATATTTTTAATATTATGTTTTCATTCAATATTATTGTTTTGTTTTCTTTAGCAATTATGTGTAACTAATTCTCTAATATGAGGATTGGGTAGTATTCCTTGGTATTCATGTGTGTTTAATTATCTGTGATTTTCTTGCTTTGCTGATCTGTTATTGAGGACTTAACACAATTAGGGGAGTCATGAACCTTTGATTGGATTTTAGGAATTGTGATAATTCGGAAGAGGAATTGCAATTTTAGTACACGATTTAACAGACATAACTCGAATATTTGATTGGGAGATTAATAGGAGAGTTGTGAGACTTATAATTCTTGGTGCGTGATAGTTTATGATTGTACTTTGATTGTATCACGGAAGTGACAATTAAGGTGTAGTTGTAGACACTATATTGTATCTTGGAGGAGAACATTATAACCTTAGAAGAATTGTTTTCAGCAGAGTAAGAACGTAGATGTCACATAGATATTGAATGTGCATTGAAACCAAGTGAAGAACCCCAGTTCTTGGATTGTTTTCCTCATATATTTTATTCTCGGCTAATAATTAGTTTAATTTAGTTTATAAACAAACCAAACATTCTTCTACACTTCTAAATTGTGAGAGATAAGATACTTGAACTTGATATTAAATTCAGTCCTTCCCTGCGAACGAACAACAAAAATACTACTAACACATGCTATATCCAGAACAGAACCCTCATCAACAAAAACACTGGAAAGACACCTTACAATTTGATGACTGGAAAGAAGCCTACTCTAAAGTATGTCCATACTTTTGGAAGCAAATGCTTTGTATTGAAAGATAATTCTGAATATGTTGGAAAGTTTGATGCAAAGGCATTTGAAGGAATTTTTCTTGGCTACTCTATGGAAAGAATTGCATACAAAGTTTATGTCATCAGTCAAAAGAAAAATATGGAAAGCACAGATGTGACATTTGATGACAGCAAACTACCTGGACTAGAAGAAGCCAATGATGAAGATAAAGATCCATTAAAGTTTGATAATCTAGATGATTCTGATGAAGAGATTGAAACTGAAGTTGAAACTCAAGTTCAACAAACTCAAGTGAATGATGATACAAGAGAAGAATTTGTGCAAATCAACAGTGGAGAAACAAGCATCCAAGACACACCTGTGAGTAGTGGCAACCTCACAGGGGGAGGAAATGAGAATGATCATGATCTGGATGATGAAGCAACATCAAGAAGGAGAAATCAGGCTGAGCACTCAAGGAAATGGGATAGATCACACAACTGCAGAGCAAATCATTGAAAACCCTAATGCAGGAGTAAGGACTAGGAGAGCAACTCAGAATGAGTGCCTCTATGGCTGTTTTCTATCACAGGTTGAGCCTAAGAAACTTGATGATGCACTGTTGGATCCAGATTGGATTATTGCTATGCAAGAGTAGCTGAATCAATTTGAAAGGAACAAAGTATGGGAACTTGTGCCTGCACCAAAGAATAGAACCATTGTTGGAACAAAATGGGTTCTGAAGAATAAGATGGATGAAGATGGTGTAATAGTAAGAAACAAAGCAAGGCTGGTTGCAAAAGGATACTCTCAACAGGAAGGCATTGATTATGATAAGACATTTGCCCCTGTTGCTAGATTGGAAGCCATCAGAATATTCTTGGCATTTGCTGCCCATTCAAACTTTAAAGTTTATCAAATGGATGTCAAGAGTGCATTTCTGAATGGAGAGTTGGAAGAAGAGGTTTATGTGCAACAACCATCTGGCTTTGAGGATCCACATTTCCCAGAATTTGTCTACAGATTGCTTAAGGCATTGTATGGACTTAAGCAGGCTCCAGAAGCATGGTATGATACTTTATCACAATTTCTGCTTGAAAATCAATTCACTAGAGGCACATTGGACAAGACACTGTTTTACAAGAAGCATGGTGATGATATTATCCTAGTTCAGATTTATGTGGATGATATCATTTTTGGTTCTACAAATGAGAAGCAGTGTGAGAAATTCTCTAAACTCATGCAGAGCAGATATGAGATGAGTATGATGGGAGAGTTGACATTCTTCCTAGGGTTGCAAGTCAGTCAAAGGAAGGATGGTATCTTTATCAGTCAAACCAAGTACATCAAGGATTTATTGAAGAAGTTTGACTTGGAAGATTGTTCACCTGCCAAGACACCCATGGCCACTGCCACTAAACTGGATGAAGATGCTAAAGGCAAGAAAGTAGATATCTCAGTCTATAGAGGCATGGTTGGTTCTCTACACAGGGTTCAATCTGGTTGGTTATTCTGATGCTGAATATGCTAGATGCAGAGTGGATAGGAAAAGCACCTCAGGTAGCTGCCAGTTTCTTGGACAAAGGTTAGTCTCTTGGTATAGCAAGAAACAACAATCCGTGTCAACTTCTACAGCTAAGGCTGAATACATAGCTGCTGGAAGTTGCTGTGCTCAAGTGCTTTGGATTAGAAACCAACTTAGAGATTATGGACTTGTGTTGGAAAGAATTCCAATCATGTGTGACAACACAAGTGCAATCTCTATAGTTGCCAATCCTGTCAATCATTCTAGGACAAAGCACATTGACATCAGATAACAATTTATTAGAGAACATGCAACTAATGGAACCATTGAGTTGCATTATGTCTCTACAGATAAACAGCTAGCTGATATATTCACTAAGCCATTAGATGAAGCCACCTTCACAAGGTTGGTTAGTGAGATTGGAATGCTGAATTCTTCAGACTCTGGCTAATTGAATATAGCATCTAGTTTGTTGCAGCAGTAAACACTTTCTTTATCTAAATTCTCAATATTTTTGGAGTAAGTGTTGGCTGAAATATGATTTATAAATATTTCAAATCTGTTGCATATGTTGGAAAATCATATTTTTGTTAACTTGAAATTTCTATGAAATTTTGAGAAAATCATTGTTTAATTTGGTAGAATATTCTTCAATGAATATGGCTGGTAAATTTTAAAAGATAGTGAAAATTAAATTTTTGTGAGTGATGAGTATATTTCGATAAGTCGGACTTCTCGAATGGTTCACTATTCGACATCTCTAACAAGTCTCATTAGAGCACTCTCGAGTTCTCGAATAGAGACTTTTAGAGATATCGAATAGAGGTACTCTTGACTTCTCGAATATGGTAATTGAGTTCTCTAATGGCTGAATTCTCGAACACTATATTTGAGTTCTCGAATCATTTGAAAAGGCTGAATTCTCGCTGAATGTCAATCGATTTTGGATTTTTGTCTGAAATTTTAATTCACTCATAAAAACACATTTTATTTAATTTAGAATTATTTCTAAGTTAGATAACTGCCAGCTGTGAGTTTCAACCTGCTTGAGTTATCGAATAAGCCTTTCTTGAGTTATCGAATAGTTGTTTTCTACTTCTCGAATGCCTGACTTGTCGATACAAAACATACATCTAATCGACAATTCAAGTACTTCATACTTATACAACTTTACATCTATTCGATTCATTTTATTCGATTTTTCAAGCATCTAAACTTCCAAAACCTCTGAAAACCCTAACTGCTAAAAGCCAAATTTCTTCTTCAACCTTTACTTTTTTCTCTCTTCTCTCTGTATCAATGGCAACTGTGAAACTCAACACTAACTTCATTGCTCTCTCAAGTGATGTCGAGGCTCCAAATGCTAATTACAAGTGTTTTGTCAAATGGATGTCTGAATCTTATATCAAAGACGCACTTACGGCCAACCCAACTCTGTATCTAGACATTCTAGAACAATTTTGGAAGACTGCAATTACGGAAGCTGTTGCTCTAGATGATGGTAGTCTGGGTTATATCATTAACTCCAAGATTCTTGGTAAAGAGTTCATCATCACTTCTGAGGACATGAGCAAGGCCCTGAGTCTTCACCAGGATAAGTATAATGGCCTTGTAACAGATGATCAACTAGTGGAATTCTTTGAGCTAATAAGGTACTCAGACACCATCAAGGTTGGAAATCTGAAACGGGCGCATCTGCGAAAGGAGTGGAGCTATGTGTTTGCCACTCTCCTACAATTATTCAGTGGAAGGAAATCCAGCTTTGACCAACTAAGTGCTCCTGTCCAACAGATATGCTACTCACTTGCCTATGATAGGAAGATTGATGTTGGAAAGCTCATAATGCAGGAGTTTTATGGAAAACTTGGTAAGAACACAACCAAGAGAGGTAATGATATCTTCTTTCCCAGGTTCATTCAGTCAGTACTTAATTATCTAGATAAAAATATGGCTGATTTACCTGGTTTAAATAAAACTAGAATAGGCTACCCTAGATCCATGACCAAACTCATTTTTGGTAATTTGGATACTAGGAATGATGTGGATATAAGACTTGTAATAACTCCTCATATGCAGAGGTTATTTGAGTCTTACCCTCACAACTTGCCAATATTTGCCTCCAAATCTGAGTTAGCCAGGCCCAAGCAAGTAGAACAAAATGCTAACCCAGGGCCTGCTAACCAACCATCTCAACCAAACACTTTACCAAACACTGAGCCAACTGCCTCATCCTCTCAAAAGGGTGATGTTAGTAAAAAGGAGAAGATTAGAAAACAGGTTGCTTCTGCACCTTTAACTATCTTAACTGAAGCAACACTAGCTGTAGAATTAGAAAGTGAGGCACCTGAGTCACCCCTCATCAGACTAAAGAAGACGAAAACTAAAACCACCTCTTCAGTCACACAAATGGCTGAAGTTGTAAAATCAGGGGCAAATAGCTCACTAGGTGTATCCTCTCAACAGGGTGCATCTATAGAATCAAGCATCCTCCCCAATGCACCTACTTGTACAGTGTCAGCACATGGGAGTGATAAGGCTGGCACAACACTGAGTGGAGAGCACATCTCAATTGAAACTCCCTCTATCTCTCAGGGGGAGTTGCCAAAATCTAATCTACAACACTCTTCTCTTCCAGAATCTACCACTCAAATTTCTTTGCAGCCTGCAACTCAAACTATTGAGGAGCAAGACATTGATCATCAAGAATTCTTTTCTCTTGATGAGCCAATGATTTCAAGTGACTTAGTGCATGACACTTTGCTCACCACCCAGGACCCACATTTTGATGGTGAGGGAATGCATGATGGGGCATATCCTAATGACACCATCACAAACACAGAGGTTCCACTAGTTTTCACTAGAGACTCTGTGCCTGTGTCAACTACTGGTGTAACTCATCCCACTTCTGTGGAGACACTAGTAGGAGAGTCAATCCATCCGGTTACAGAAGTTGAATCTATAACTGAGGAGTCTAGCTTGCCTAGCTCTAGCTCTGACTTTATGTTTCAATGGCTAAAGCCTGTGCAACATGACAGTGCTTCAGGATCAGGGTCTGTTCCACAACAATTGATGGTTGAAGCACTCCAAAGCTTAATTATGGATCAGATCCCTGAGTTCACAAAGATTGCTCAGAACCTTCTCACTGCCAACATGCCAAATCCAGATTATGAAGCTATTCTCTTATGCCACAGAGATGATTTGGAGATGCAAAAGGCTAAGATAGTGGAGGACACTGAGAGAGATGGCAATGTAGATGCCTGGCTGCAAGGAAAATATGACATTCCTCTCTCAGAAGGCCTCCAGTACATCGGAGAAGAGTACATCACTACACTAGGGTCAAATGCCAAATCTTTCTCCCCTAGTTAGGTGTATGAAGCAGTGAATGACAACTACAAGGGCATTCTCAAGGCTGCACACTACCTTGGAAAGGGTCTCAAAATAGAAATCAATGAAGTATGCAAAACCACAACCAAGGAGGTGAATGAGATAAAGAGGACTTTTGAGGCCAAATTTCCTAAGTTAGAGACTGTAATCAAGGACATTCTGGCATGCAAGTCTACATGCACCAAGATGGACAATGGTTTGGCTCTTCTAAAAGATTCTGTCACAGGTCTGGGGCATAAATTTCAAGCTCTATCTGATCAGACTACAGAATCCAATGCCATGCTGAGGACAATGTTCAAAAATCTTTATGGAGACAGGCTAGTGACTGAAGTCCCTGTGCATGAAATGTCAAAGGTTGAGGTGAAGAGACTCCAAGAACAATCACTCTCTGGTTTTAAGGCCTCTGAGCTCTTCACAAAGGTGGACACTTTAGAAAGGGAAGTGGTGTCTCTCAAACAAGCCAATGCCACTCTCGCAGACACAGTTACCCATCTCTCTGAGCAGTTGAACACTCAAGGGACCACTACAACTGATGTTCTTCTGCATCAACAACAGATGCTGACTGCAATGATGAAGCATATGGGCCTCCCTCTACCTGCTGAATCAGTCAACCTCAACTCTTCTACTCCAAAGGTCATTTCTACAGCCTCTGTGCCTGACAACAAGCCTAAGGGGGAGAAGAGGACAAGGAACTCAAATCCTCAGGGGGAGAAGCATAAAGAAAAAGGAATCATGATCAATGTGGGTGCTCAAAGAACTTCAAAATCAACACCACCTCATGTGCCAGGCAAAGGCAAAGCTAAACTGAATGAGCCTCCAACACTGCCAGCGGTCACTTTACCACCTGTGCACATCACTACTCCAAGTGGCCAGAAGCAAACTGTCACCACTATAGTGGTGGCAGGATCCATGCCAAGTGATCTAGTCCAACCTTCTAAACATGAAGCTGATCTAGTAGAAGTGAATGTGGTTACAGAGGCCAAGCTGATAGAAGTAGCAAACTCAGAGGTTTATCATGATGCTGTATTCTTGAAGTTTCTGCAAGCCTCAAAAGCAAAAGTTGGAGGAGATACCCTGCTATACAGAAGAAGCCTGAAAGATCAAATCCAATATCTAACAGTTATTCCAAGAAAGCTCAGTCAGATCTACCTCAAGGAAATCATGATGGTGACAAAAGGCAAGATATGGCACATATCTATTGATACCTTGACAGCACTGAAATTCACTGAGATTGATGCCATCTTCGAACTAATTGAGCAGAAAGGGGAGAACAACCAGAGTCTGTATACTGAACTAAGAAATGGTCAACAACCCAGACTTCCTGAAGTGTGCACCAAACCAAGAACCATCCTCTATCAGTCTGGTACCAAAATTCAAGATGTGGATCAATTTGTTATTCCCAATGATCTCACCCCTAAGAACAACAGATTGATCATTGCCATAGTTGAACAAATGCAAAAGAAGAAGGGGATAAGGTCAGCTGAGGAGATTGAGGTATTGCACATTCTTAGAGAATTCATTTCAACTGGTTTAATTCCAGAAATTATAAGGATGATAAAGATGGTGACAAGAGTGATGGGAGGAGAAGACATCACAGGAGTGATAAGGGTGATGAAGGCAAGAAAAAGAAGAAAGATGACAAAGAGAAGAAAGATGGAGATGACCAAGGTAAAGTCTATGAGAGGAAAAATGGAAAACAGCAAGCCTTAGGCATTGCTGACAGTAACCTCACCACAACACAAGACTCTAAGTCTAGGGTGAATACTGTTAGTAGTGACCTACAAAAGTCAAATTCCATGGCCTCTGCAAATGTTTTACTACCTCAAGAAGAGAAGGAAATTCAAGTCAAGAAACCATGTGTATGTTTCAGAAAGCAAACTGCTAATGGAATACTACTATGGTCTACCAACAAAGGTCAAAAATTTCAGCCAAGCAACCATGTAAAGAGGATTAAATTTAAACATACTGCAAGAAGGGTGAAGTTATCCAAGTCAAAGGCATTGGCAATTATTCCAGGATTAAACCTACCACCTCCGGATGAAAACTATGATGAAGATCAACTGCAGTTCCTATGGGCTCAAAGAATCTATCATGTTGCCGTTGTTGATGATTTTCTTGAAATTAAATATACTGATGGAAGATAGAAGAAATTCAGACAAGGAACATGCCAGCACTGGGGCAGGCTATATGACATAGAAAGGATAATTGCAATGTTAGATTCTGAAGACAGAGTGGAAAGGGTGTGGAAGCTGGAGCTAATTGACTTTGTCAAAATGAAGAGAGATCACCAGGTAGAAATGAAAAAGAACAGTGAAGAGCTACTAAAGAAAATGGAGGAGGAGTTTGCTGAAATGGAAGCTAAGGCTGATGAATTAAGGGATATGGGTCTGAGTAGAGTCAAGTTTAATCCTTCCATCATTGAGTACAAGAAATATGGTAGAAATGTAAAGATTAGAATGGACTACATCAGTTCCTATTCTGAGAAACAGCTGAATGAAGTTCTTAAGGATTTATCAGGCTCCCCTCTAATTGAAGAACTCACTGCAATGGAAGACATTATTCTTGCCATGGAAGAAAATGCAAAGAAGAAAGCTAAAGAAGCTCAAGAAAAAATGAAAAATGAGAATCTGCAAGCCAAAGCTCAAGAGATGAATCCAAAAGGATATGGCTAGTATTTCCTCATAACTTGTAAGAATGCTTCTATGTATTTTCTTCAATCAATCTACATACCTGTACTGTTCAAGTTTTATCTTTATGTATGTTAAGCTTGTTATCAGACATGAAATTGTGACTAAGGGTCTCACTCACAATTTGGGGGAGATTGTTAGTCACAGAGGCATGCCTGTTTACATCTAATAACAAGCCTAATTGTTTGTAATGCTTTGCATGACTTACATGACCTCTTAATTGAGGGAACCTCTATTTGTAGAGTCTCTATTTGTTTTGTACTTATAGTAGGCATCAGATCCTAGTTGTGTAACTGTACTTATATAGTCAAGAATAATGCTTGAAAGAAGTTCCAAGGTTCATGCCTCAAGCAAAAAGATAGAGACTGTCAAATAATCACAGTTGGGATTTGAAGAAATGAAGAATTTGCCTAAGTACCAATTCGAGAAGTATATTTGTCTATTCGAGAAGTTCAGCATTCGAGAAGTCAGAGATTCGATATCTCAAGACACTATTCGATATCTCTGAATACACTGTTCGATATCTCATTCGATATCTCAGAGATTCGATATGTCTATTACTCTGTTCGAGAACTCAAGAAGTCAACAAGTCAAAAGTGGTATTCGAGTTCTCAAGGAGTCAACAAGTCAAAGTTCCATTCGATATCTCAAGGACTCAAAAAGCTATTCGATATCTCAAGGATTCGACAAGTCAAGTGTTCTATTTGACAACTCAAGGAATCCTGAAGAAAAGAGCTATTCGAGAAGTGATTCGATATGTCAATATAACAGTGTTTGAGAACTCAGAGTTATCGATCAAGTCAATTCTAGTTCTCGAATCACTTACTTAGTCACTTCTCGAATACGTTCTTGGAGACAAGATACTGAAGAAATTGTACAAGTCTGAAACCTACAACAAGCCAATGCACTTTATGGACCACAATCTGTAACGTGCTCTGGAAAGCCTACAAGGAAGCTTGGAGAGATATAGAAGAGACAAGGGGCTAAAGAAGTGGATCTGAACAGGCTTTGCAAAGTCAAATCTGTAACCGTTTGGACACTTACTCAAAAAGGATAGACAGACTAGAAAGTAATTTGTTTAGCTATCTTTTTTGTAGTAAGTAGGTTGTATCCATGTTCTATAAGGATACAACCTCACTTCCTTAGTCATTAACTTTGTGAGTCGAGTTTTTAAACACTGCAAGCTATATCTCTCTGAGAAAAAAAGAAGCTGAGAATACTATCATTTGTATTCACAGATTGTAGAAACCTTTATCTAATAATACATTAGATTAAAGTGATATTGTGTCTTGTGTTGTTCTTTATCCGCACCTTCACTCTTGCACACACAAACACTTAACTGCTACATAGACTCGAACAAAGAAAAGTTCAAGAATCCATTCACCCCCCCCTCTATATTCTTTTACTGTGTTCAATACTCAACATTTTTGTAACTTATTGAATCTCAAACATACATTAAATACTTGTATAAAAAAATTATCAAAATATAAATTTTTTATCCGAAAATAAGTCAATAAGTCCTTAAATTAAGCTTAGCCAAACAGGCTAATTCTGTTACGAAATAATTAAGCAAATAAATGTAGTATAGATACTAAACAGAACAGTAGAATTACAATGTCAACAAGGCAAGAGGGGTAAAGTTGCATATGCACAAGAGCTAACATGGAATAAAAATGACGACTTGAAATAAACTCAAAGGAAAAAACGATATGCAGGATTGATGTAGATGAAGGTAATTAAGGGCTACTGGTGGATGGTGGTGGTGTGAAGAAAGGAAGAGAAGAAATAGCTGTGAACTGTGGGTATATTAATAGTTGGAATGGAAGGCATTGTGGTTGGTATGGTTGGGAATGATGCAGGCAAAGGAGGCAATATCACCTTGTGGATTGTATAGTAGGCACACTTGGGAGAGATGGTAGTGTTGGAAGAGAAGACGTCGTCATTGGTGACAATGTCACTCTGGGAAAGTGGGAAGGGTAGGCATTGCAGGCAACGGAGGCAATGCAACCTTAGGCAGAGTCGGTATGGTAGGCAATGTAGGCATTGATAACTCTGAAACTTGACCGGGTACTTCCTCGCTAACTCCTGCCTCGGAAGTGGTGTAACTGTGGTGGGGTATCTGCAAAACAACACCGGAGGGGGGGTTTGGCCCCGAGGTGCCTCCAGCGTGAGAATAAGAGTTGGCTTTGGAAGATAATAATCAAGTAGAGTATCACGAAAGTAATAAATGTGTGTAGGTGTGTAATAATGTCTAACCCCTAAACCCCATTTTCTAGGGGTATTTATAGCCTTAGGCCTAGGGTTTAGGGGTGGGTTACCTTTACTCCTGACCGTCGGATCCGGGGGACCAAGTGCTGAATTCCCAGGATGTAGGACACGTGTCCATATTTGTGGGGACCGTTGACTTGGGTGTGGCAGTGTTGTGGAAGGCATGATTTGACACATGCTATATCTTGGACTTTAATGCTGGTCAGCGCCATGTGTGGGAACGTCGGCTGAGCTGGGCTGCCACGTGTGCCAGGTGTCATCACTCTTGGGCCCGCTAATCCGGGGGTGGTGGCTCCGGGCCCGGGACCCACAAGCTGGGGCTGGGCTGCTCTTATTCTCATAATTTGGATTGTTTGTTATCTTTGGGCCTTATGTTGGGCCTAATTGGACCTGGGCTATTTCTAGCCTATCATTTGCCCCCCACTCCTTCATGCGGATTTTCCGGATGGGGGAGTAGCAAGTGCATTTGAGCTCTCTTGCCTTGAGGGAGAAATTTCGTTTTTGGTTGCCCCCGGCCCGGGGTGTGTGCTGAAACGCGCATCTCCGGGGCTAGGAGTGAGAGGTTATCTTCACAAGTCCAAAGTTTTTGTGACTTTGGGTGACTTAGAAAATTTTTTGGTTTTTGGTTGCCCCCCATGCCCGGGGTGTGCGCTGACCGCCACGTCCCCGGGGCTAGGAGTGATTGACTGGTTTCACGCGTGTTATATACATATATATGTACGCATATATTGACTGGTTTTTTTTTTTAAGATATTTTCGCCCAGTGTGGTGGAAGACAGCTTTTACCCACTATCTCCGGGTTGTGGAGATAATGGGCCGAAATTTGGGCCGCCACGTGCAGTGGCAGTTGCATTTCTGTGTTGCCTATAAATAGTGGCTTCCCCCCTCACTTTTGTCTTTTACGAGTTTTCATCTTGCTGTCGTTATCACGTTTCTCTGAAAACGGTCACTCCGGGCTAAGGGCACTTCAGACTTGCTAGCTTTTCTTTCCTCCGGTTTCTTCGCTTATCTGTAAGTCTCCTTACTCCAGCTCTCTTTGCTTTTTAGCTTTGTTATTGTATCATCATCTCCGGGGTAGATTCCTTTCCGTAGTTCCTTATTTTTGCGTTCTTGTTTGGTGGGTAGCCCGGGGTAGTGGGTACTTTTATGGTTAGGAAGTTTCGTGTAACTGCCCGGCGAGTGTTTGTCCCCCTTTTCGACCCCAGTAGTTCGTCTGGTAGTGTTAGTTCTTCGAATAGCAATCTTGATCTGATAGATTTAGAGTGGTGTATAATGGGTAAAAAGAGGAATAGCAGTCTACCAGTTCTTACAAATATAGCGACGAAGGATATGGGCCCGGGGTTTAGCCTCAGTGAACCAGATGGCAGTTGGGGCCATTCCAAATATTATTTCATCCGGAGAGACCCGGGGATCCCGCAGGCATATTTTTTCAGGGACCTGAGTACGGAGTTTTCCCAGAACCCGGACGTCACTGTTATGATCCAATATGACAAGGTTTATCTGGACTCGAAGTTCGGAAGTAAGCCAGGCTCCGGGATGGACGTGGGGCCATTCAGGGCTGAGTATTTGGAGGAGCCAGTGGTGTGGGATCCAATATTCCGGGCCACGTTTCCCAGAACTCGGACGTCGCTGTTATGATCCAATATGACAAGGTTTATCTGGACTCGAAGTTCGGAAGTAAGCCAGGCTCCGGGATGGACGTGGGGCCATTCAGGGCTGAGTATTTGGAGGAGCCAGTGGTGTGGGATCCAATATTCCGGGCCACGTTTCACTTGGATGAAGATATCGAGTGGAGGTGGCCTGAGCCCGGGGAGAAGATATACCATAGGCCCGAGGGAGGTTGGGTCGGAGTCTGGTTGGAGCACTTGAGGTCGGGATATGGGCCTAGGTGTCATCAGTTTGTCAAGTCCCTGTGTCTGTTTGAGTATGGGATCCCCATCACCCAGCTGACCCCGAATGCGGTGAAGTGGATTTCTTATTTCTTGGGTTGCTGCGAGAAGGCCGGGGTGTTGCCCACTTTCAAGCTTTTCCACCATCTCTTTCAGCTGGTACGCTCGAACAACGTGCCTATGTTCGAGTTTAGGTTCCGGGGTACGGCATGTGGGTACCCCAATTCGGCCTCCAAACCTCTGGGTATGCTTCCATCTCTGAAGGGTTGGAATGGTGAGTTTGTTTATCTCCGGGGCGTTGATATTCGGTTCATGCCCACCTTCAAAGAATCTCCTTTAGCTATGCATTTTGAGGTTTTTGATCTTCAGGATGCGGCAATGGACCGGGTTCACGCCTTCTGCCGGGGTCTGAGGAGGCAGGTGACTAGGGATGACCTGATGAGTCACGAGTACCTTTTCAGGATAGGATGTAAGTTCGGGTTGTGTTTAGCTTACGCTTTAGTTTTCGTGGTATTTGTTTTGCCCCGGACTAATGTGCTTTTGTTGCATTTTCAGGTCTTCCCGGCTATAGGCCCGAGTTTGAACAATTCTTGGAAATGAACAAGGCAAGTAAATCCCTAGTTGCTGCTCTCCGGAACATCGGCCATGTCCGTGACAATACCAAAGCCCCCGGGGAGGCTAGTGGATCACGGGCCAACCAGGAGGGTGGTTCGGAGAACCGGGGCCCTGAGAATAGGGAAGTAACTCCGGAGCCGGCAAGCAAGGAGGTCGGGGTTGGAGATTCTAGCCTGATCCTGAGGAAGAGGCCGAGGGTATCCGCGGTTCAGGCTGAAAAGTTTGGAACCATGCTCTCCGATTGCGAGATAGTGCAGGATCCTGCGACTGATGGTAGCTCAAAGAGGGCCAACTTCGGGCCTCGTGAATCACCGCCTGTTTCCCCGGAGGAGCGGAACTTCATTGGCTTCTTTGCTGACCTTCCCAGTAAACTGGAGTGGGAGGAGATGGGTAAGACTTCGGCCATCTCCCAATTCCAGGATATGATGGCAGTCTATGGCCAGGTATATTTTTCTCTGAGCTCTTTCTATGTTTCATGTTTTTAGCCTTGTTTTCTCACATTAAATTTTTGTGTTTGGCAGCTCGGGGTCCGGATGGCTGGATCTGCCGCTGCTGCATGCCGGGAGTTGGAGACGATCAAAGAGGCCCGGGACGTCTTGAGCTCGGTGACCGAAAAGAGGAAGGAGATGGAGAAGGAGGCGGAGGCAGCCCTGACCGAGCTCCTTGAGCTGCGGGAGACCATTAAAAATGAGACGAACAAGTTCAAGGAAACGACCAAGGCTCTTACTGATGAGAGAGATTCTGCCAAGGCCAAGATGAAAGAGTACAGGGATGAGGTGAAGAAGCTCCGGGATGAGCCGAAGGCCAAAAAGCCCGAGGAGCAAGTTATCGCTGAGTTCCGGGATTCGGATGCCTACGATGATGACTTGGCAGCTGTAGCATCAAAGAAGATTCACCGCTGCTGGGTTATTTCCGAAAAAATGTTCAAGACCGATCCCGGGACTGCGACCTGGGACAACTTCATCACAGCGTACATTGACGCTGAGGATGCTTTGGCCCGGGGCGAGGGCGAGCCTGTCCCCTATTCTGCTCCCGACTCTGCTCCTCCTCCGGAAGCTTGATCATTTATACTGGCTTCGTCCAGGGTCTGGGCTATGCCCGTGTAATTTTTATTCAGCTCAGTCCTTGTTGAACTTATTTTATTCGAATTGTTGTAATTTATCAACTCTTAGGTGTTTCGGGCTGTTGGTCATCCCGGCCTGTTCTTGATCAGTTGTTATGTAATCGTGTTTTTCTGCCTTTATCTCTTATGTAACTTTAGCTTGGTATGGCTTGTCTTGCTCCCCACTCCTTTATTCAGGTTATCCGAATAAGGGAGTTTGGGGAAAAAGGTATTTCAAATTGTCCCCGGGCCTAGGCGTTACCCTTATGGTCCGGGATTCAGCCGTACTTTCCAAACATGTGAAGTCGGAAACTACGTAGAATTTCCAAGTAGGAATTTTATTGTTGGTTGCTCCGGGCCAGGTAATAACCTTTGACCCGGGATCAGCCATACTTGGAATTTATGCAAAATTTCCAAGTAGGAATTTTGTTGTTTTTTGTTGCTCCGGGCCAAGGTAATAACCTTTGACCCGGGATTAGCCATACTTGGAAATTATGCAAAATTTCCAAGTAGGAATTTCGTTGTTGGTTGCTCCGGGCCAATGTAATATAACCTTTGACCCGGGATGAAGCCATACTTGGAATTTATGCAAAATTTCCAAGTAGGAATTTATTATGTGAAAGGAACATTGGAAAAGTAAACTGCAAACTTTTATTGATAGCTTTGAATGATTACAAGCATTTTTGCATTCCTATTACAAAATAATTGTTGCTCTAGCTGGAGTCCTTGGCTTTACTGATAATATTTTCTGAGTCTGAGGCCGTACCATGTGTTGGGTACCTTGGAGCCATCCATGTGATTGAGCTTATAAGTCCCGGGGCGAAGTACTTCTTTGATTTGGTATGGGCCTTCCCACTTGGGCATGAGTTTGCCAGTGTTTGTGGGGTCCGATGCCTCCGTGTCCCGGAGCACTAGGTCGCCGACTTGGAAGTTCTTGACCCTTGATTTCTTTCCGAAGTACTCTCTTGTTTTTTCCTTATACTTTTCCATTCTTTGCATTGCTTTGTCCCTGACCTCGTCAACTAGCTCCAGGTTAGCGCGCAACCCTTCTTCATTTGCAATTTCATCAAAGTTGATTACTCTGTGGGAAGGTGAGCCCACTTCGATTGGTAACATTGCTTCAGTTCCATATGCTAGCTTGAATGGGGTTTCCCCTGTTCCGGACCTCGGGCTAGTTCTGTATGCCCATAGCACATGTGGTAGCTCTTCGGGCCATTTGTTCTTGCTTTCCCTTAGCCTTTTCTCAATCCCCCTTAGCAGAATTCTGTTTGTCACTTCGACTTGGCCGTTGCCCTGGGGATAAGCCACTGAAGATTTCTTGTGCTTGATTCCCCTCTCCTTCAAGTAATTTTCGAAGTCTGAGCCGATGAACTAGGGACCATTGTCTGAGACCAGGACCCTGGGTAGGCCGAATCGCATTAAGATGTTGTCCATGAATTTGATGCAATCTTGCTGATTTATGGTCTTCATTGCTTTTGCTTCGGCCCACTTAGTCATGTAGTCAATGGCTACCAGTAAATACCTCAGGTCACCTTTAGCCCGGGGGAAGGGTCCCACTATATCGATTCCCCATACAGCAAAGGGGATCGGAGATAGGACTGAAGAGGGTAGGACCGGGCTCTGCCTTGGCACATTGCTGAACAGCTGGCAATTTCTACATTTCTTGACGAAGTCCACTGCATCGGAGTGGATTGTTGGCTAGTAGTAAACTTGCCTTATAATTTTGTAGGCGAGTGCTTTTGCAGACATGTGGTCTCCGCAAATTCCCTCATGTACTTCCTGTAAACAGTAGTTGGCCTCCTCCGGGCCCACACACTTCAGGACTGGAGATGAGAATGTTCTACGGTAGAGTTGGTTATCTTCAATGAAATACTTTGTCGCTTTGTTTTTCAGTCTTCTGTCTTCGTTTTTGTCCTCAGGCAACTCCCCCTTGTCCAGGTAGAGGATAAAAGGGGTCATCCAATTCGGGCTGTCATCAATTTCCATTATTTCTTCTTGATCAATAGCTGGTTTCTCAAGTTCTTCAAAGTAGACGGAGCTATCTAGCTCGGCTGAGTTTTGGACTAGTCTGGAGAGCTCATCCGCTTCGGAGTTTTCTTCTCTATTAATCTGACTAATTTGGTGTTCCGGGATTGTGGTTAAATAGCTTTTGACCAAGGCTTGATACTGAGCCAATTTGGGATCTTTGGCGATGTATTCCCCTTTTGTTTGACGTACCACAATCTGGGAATCACTGTAGATGCTCAGGTTTCGAAGCTTCAGAGTTCGGGCTAACCTTAGCCCAGCCAGGAGAGCCTCATACTCGGACTGATTGTTAGTTGCTTGAAATTTGAAGGTTATTGCCTGCTTGATCTGAAAGCCGTCCGGGCTTCTCATGATGACCCCGGCCCCGGACCTGTCTGCTGTTGAGGAACCATCTACATGGAGGGTCCATGAGTCAAGACTTTTGTCCGGGGTTTCTTCATTCTCGGCTGATATTGAAGGGTGTTGCAGCTCGGGAAAGGAGCATTCCACGATGAAGTCTGCCAGGGCTTGTGCTTTGATTGTTGTCCGGGGTATGAAGGTCAAGTGGTATTGACTCAATTCTATTGCCCAATTTATCAATCTTCCGGAGGCTTCTGGCTTGTGGATTATCCGTCTCAGCAGCTGATCAGTTATCACTTTGATTTCTCTCCCTTGGAAGTAGTGTCTGAGTTTTCTTGAGGCTGTGACTAGGGCAAGGGCGAACTTCTCCAGATTGGGGTACCGGGTTTCTGTATCTTTTAGCACTTGGCTCACATAGTATACCGGTTTCTGGATCCCCCCATCTTCCCGGACCAGAGCAGCTGCTACGACTAAGGGTCCGGCGGAGAGATACAGATGCAAAGGTTCTCCGGGCTCATGCTTGGTTAACAGAGGCGGTGATGAGAGATATTCCTTGATTGTGTCTAGGGAGGCTTGACACTCTGGACCCCATGCAATTTCTTTTTTGTTGCTTGCTCCATTTAGCAGGTTGAAGAAAGGCAAACATTTTTCTGCTAGCTTGGAGATAAATCTTCGCAAGGCTGCCAATGACCCAACCAATTTTTGGATGTCCTTCTGGGTTCGAGGTGGTTGCATGTCTAGGATTGCCTTGATTTTTTCTGGGTTGGCCTCAATTCCCCTCTGGCTGATCATGAAACCTAAGAATTTCCCTGCTGCCACCCCGAAGGTGCACTTCTCCGGGTTCAGTTTCATTTGATTTTTCCTTAGATTTTCAAAACATTCCCGTAGATCCGGGACGTGTTCCTCAACAGTCTTGGATTTGGCGATGATGTCATCAACATAGGACTCCAAGTTACGGCCTATTTGGTCCTGGAAGACCTCTATCATGGCTCTTTGGTATGTAGCCCCGACGTTCCGGAGCCCGAAGGCATGAATTTGAAGGCATAAACCGCCCTGTGGGTGATGAAGGCTGTTTTGGCTATGTCTGCAAGGTTCATCTTGATCTGATTGTACCCGGAGAAGGCGTCCATGAAGCTTAACATTACATGTCCTGAGGTGACATCAATGAGCTGGTCTATGTTGGGTAACGGGTATGGATCCTTGGGGCAGGCCTCATTGAGGTCGGTATAGTCAACGCACATCCTCCACTTTCCACTAGGTTTCTTGACTAGAACCACATTGGCCAGCCACTCCGGATATTTGATTTCACAAATTATATCTGCCTTGAGGAGTTTGTCTACCTCTTCGTCTATGGCCCTTTGTCTCTCCGGGGCAACATTCCTTCTTTCATGGTGGAGGATTTTTGAACCCGGGCCTGGGAGTTTGAAGCCAGGTACCCCTGGGCTGTGGAAGTTTTTGCTTCTTGGGTAGGGATCTTGAAGCTTTCGATATTTTGAACCTCCTTACCGGGGTTCTTATAAGTTGAGTTTCTGTGTTTCTTTATGCTTTGATTCTTGTGATAAGAGGAGGCTTTGCGCTTGTTTTCTGGATCTGTTTCGGCCATGACTAGGGCTTGACCATAGCATCGGCTTGCTGTTTCGGTGTCACCCCTTACTTCTCATACCCCGGCGGCCGTTGGGAATTTGAACTTGAGGTGCGGGGTCGAGGTCACAGCTCGGAGCTTGGTCAAGGCTTGTCGCCCTAGAATTACATTGTAGGAGGATGGACTGTTGATTATGTAAAATTTGACTATATGAGTTATCTGCTTCGGGGCAGTGCCGAACTGGACAGGTAGGTAGAGGGTTCCTTGGATTGGGACCAAGTTGTGGCCAAAGCCGTATAACGGGTCTTCCCGACACTCGTCCATTTTGACGCTTCCGAGCTGCATCCTGTCCATGGTATGTTTAAACAATATGTTGACCGAAGAGCCATTGTCCACAAGGACTCTCTTTACTTCGTTTTCTGCGATGTCTAGGCTCACCACTAGGGCCTCATTGTGGTTGGGGTCAATTCCCTCGAAATCAGCGTTGCTGAATGATATGATTTGTTCCGGGGCGGTTTCCACCATCATTACCTCATCTCCGGAGTCCGGGGTCCTTGGGGGAGAGTTGGAGCCGCCCAACACTACGTGTACCACGTTTTTAGTTTTTGGTGCCCCGGGCCCCTGTCCCCTTTCAGCATTTTGTCGAGCCACGTACTGGTTCATGTTCCCTTTTTTGATCTGTTCCTCGATGAAGAACTTGAGTGACATGCAGTTCTCAGTGGTGTGCCCGTGAGTTGCGTGGTAATCGCAATGCTTGTGTTTGGGCCTGTTCTCTGAGGCCGCGGCCATAGGTTTAGGTGGATAGTAAAAGGGCTTGTCTTGGATCTCTTTTAGTATGTCGGCCCGGGGTCGGTTCAGGGGTGTCCACTCTGGTTCGGGACGTGGCTCGGGTTTTTCTGTCCTCGGGGGCCTAGCATCAGACTTGGGCTTCGAGAGGTGGGTTCTGTCCGGGACGGTTAGTTAAGAGCTGGGGATGTAGTTACTCTGTTTGTTGGGTTTGAATTTCTTTTCTGGTTGATACTCGCTTCTGGGGCGATCGTCTTTGTTTCTGCTCGAGGAGGCCCCTTGTCGGGTCATTCTCATGGCTTGTAAGATGTCCGTTTCTTTGATGAACTTGGCGGCCATAGCATAGGCCGCAGCCAGGCTCTGGGGTTCTTTGTGTACGAGCTCTAGTACATAGCGCTCATTGTGCTCCGGGTCTAGGTTCTTCCGGAATATGCTCAAGGCCTCTTTTTCATCTAGATTTGTGACTTTGTTTATGGCCTCTTGGAATCGTTTCATGAAAGCGGAGAGGGCCTCGTTGTCATACTGTCTGATAGTTTCGAGGTGGCACATTTGGTACTCCGGGGTTTTGTTAGCCCGGAACCTCCGGAGGAAGGCTTCTCCGAACTCTTTCCAACTGTGTATGCTCCGGGATGGGATCCGGCTGAACCATCTTTGGGCTGCTCCTTTCAGTGTGGAGGCAAAGAATCGGCATTTTGTTAGGTCATTGTAGAAGTATATCAAGGCTATCTGTTCAAAGTAGTTGAGGTGCTCCTCGGGGTCCTCCAACCCATCGAAGGAGTCGAAGTTGTAATGCTTAAGATTCTTCTGTCGGGGTATGGCTTCGAGGGAGTAGCTGAAGGGGGTAAGTGTGTCTTGGATCTCAAATCCGGAGTCACTGTTAACTTTTCTCTGTAATTCATGGATCATTTGTACCAAATTGTCCGGGCGTTCTTCATCATCTGAGATGATCTCCGGGCTAATTCCTCGATGGGGTCTCTTAGGTTTGGATTTGCTTATCCTTTCTTCCTCCTCTTGAAGCCTTTTCTGGATCCTAAATTCCAACTTGGCCTGTTCTTCCTGCCTTATTCTTTCCCGGAGTTTCTCTATTTTCTTGAGTTTATCGATTTTGTCGTATCTGGCTTTGCTGTGAGGGTTGTGATCCTTCTTAGTTCTTTTGCCCTGGTCTCCAAGACGGTAAAAAACCGAGGCTCGGGATTGGTGTGAGTTGGCTGACCCTTCCGAGTTCTCGGTTTGTTCGGGTTCTGGTTCCGGGTGGGGGCGGCTTCGATAAGCCCGGATTGCCTCAGCTAGCTCCTCCGGGGTCAAGTTCTCCATTTGTGCGGAGTCAAGGGGTACGTCTGTGTACTTGTATCGGTTTACCTCAACGGTGACCCGGGCATCGTTCGGGCCGATCCCGAGCCTCTCCTGGACTGGGACCTGGTTTTGGGGTGCCTGCTCCGGGATAGGAACTAGGGGTTCTTCTCTCGGAGCGCTAAGTGCTTGGCGTTGGGTGGACTTGCTTTGTCGAGGCATGGCTGTTGGTTTCAGCTGGTCTGAGGGGTTCGGATTTGCTTGGTTCGGCTGTTTGGTTTGAGTTCGGAGGTTCGCCCCCTCCTTCTAGCGCCAATGATAACTCTGAAACTTGATCGGGTACTTCCTCGCCAACTCCTGCCTCGGAAGTGGTGTAACTGTGGTGGGGTATCTGCAAAACAACACCGGAGGGGGGGTTTGGCCCCGAGGTGCCTCCGGCGTGAGAATAAGAGTTGGCTTTGGAAGATAATAATCAAGTAGAGTTTCACGAAAGTAATAAATGTGTGTAGGTGTGTAATAATGTCTAACCCCTAAACCCCATTTCCTAGGGGTATTTATAGCCTTAGGCCTAGGGTTTAGGGGTGGGTTACCTTTACTCCTGACCGTCGGATCCGGGGGACCAAGTGCTGAATTCCCGAGATGTAGGACACGTGTCCCAATTTGTGGGGACCGTTGACTTGGGTGTGGCAGTGTTGTGGAAGGCATGATTTGACACATGCTGTCTCTTGGACTTTAATGCTGGTCAGCGCCATGTGTGGGAACCTCGGCTGAGCTGGGCTGCCACGTGTGCCAGGTGTCATCACTCTGTGGCCCGCTAATCCGGGGGCGGTGGCTCCGGGCCCGGGACCCACAAGCTTGGACCGTGCTGCTCTTATTCTCATAAGTTGGATTGTTTGTTATCTTTGGACCTTATGTTGGGCCTAATCGGACCTGGGCTATTTCTAGCCTATCAGGCATACTAGTGTTACTTTCCGGAACCACATTTGTCGTCAGTACTACTACTTGTGTATAACTCAACTTTACAATTAAGCATGCGATGTAATTTGTAAGCAGCTATATTGCTTCTTACTTGAGCTACCCATTGACTATGTCCATTGTTTTCGCCTTGGCCTCCTCGACTTTTATTATATTTCTGGCGATTTTAATACAAGCAAACAATATGCAGTGGTACAAGAGGAACTTTGGATGGCATATTAGTCCAGGGGGTGTGTGATCTATATATTATTTTTGTTGTTGGTGTTAAAAGGCAAGCAAACAAGACTGCCCGCCCATATTATGGCCAGAATCCCCTACTCGTGTGATGCTACTGATTGATGAATAAAGTCTTGCAAGTTTTCAAAAAAAAAAAAAATGATTCTACGACTTGAAAACGTGCTTTATAAAATGAAGTTTCGTAAATTTGCGCAAGTCCAGTCTCAACATAGGTTTTAATGTTCAGATTACTACTAATACGAACATGACCCGAAAAAACAAAAAACTTGAAAAATCTTTGGTTCAGATTTGATGTACAAGTTAAAATATAGAGTATAAAAAGATTGCATTCCAGTCAGTATTTGAAACTCTTCTCAGAACACATTTAATCTGACACCCTGGAGGCCGGACCAATTTCTGTTTCATATACATAGCATAGAAGGATTGCCATAACAAAAACAATAACATAAACACATCTAATTATATAGATCCAACAAAGCTCTAATGTGAAATCTCTTGCCACATCTTTGTAATCACTCATAAAATAATGCTATGTCTTGTCATGGGCATCGTAATTTTACTATCAAAGATACTTGCTATAATGCTATTTAAAGGTAATTGAAACTTGAAACTATTTGAAATCTAACAAGGGAGTATTATGAACTCTCTGGGCTGCCCAGTGTATGTCGAAATCTAGGGGGTGCAATATGAGCTAAGCATCAAGTCCAAGAGCTGGCACCAAACTATAAAACTAAACTAAAAAGTTTCAAAATAAACAAATTCAATGATTTGGAGCAGCTCTAGATCGATTTTCCTTTCAGGATTTGGTTGAATTCGTAAAACTAGAAACTACTAAACAGCAAATGATTCTGTCAGCTCCTCTTTTATGGGCACATCTGTTGACAGTGGCACAGGTTCTGATGCTTCTTCATTATCCTCCTGCACCATGCTGTCAAAGTAGAAAATAAAGTTTTTTGCTCAGTCAGAAGTACCACCATATATCACATAAAGCAGTTACACCAGTAAATTTTTTTTGCTCAGTCAGAAGTACCACCATATATCACATAAAGCAGTTACACCAGTAAAACAATATAAACATTAAACAAACTGGAGGAATAAATGTGTAAATGCTAGGAGATAGAACATATCCAAAATTACGAGTCAATTGTCACATGATACAGTATAATAGGGTCTTAAAAGGACCTGAGATCTAAGCAGATGAATCTTAAATGTTCATGTAATTTAGAGGTTAGAAGAAAGAATCATATAAGTTTGCCTCGTATCAAAAAAGCAACCGCATCAGGCCACAAGGGGCCTTGCGTGTATGCCTGTCAGACACATGCTTCAATGAAGTTTAGGCACCACACCCGTGGTGGGATCCCAAAACATTGTGTTCGAGGATCAAAAAGACAAAGTCGATTCCTTGCCTTTACTTGAGTTTGTGAAAAGATAGAACTACTAGGCTGGCTTGAAGACAATGACATATTTTGTGAAAATATAGAATTACTAGGCTGCCTTAAATACAATGACACTTCACCAACAAAAAGCCTTCAACTTGTACTTCTGCACTTTTCACTCCTTTAACCTAAACTCCAGCTCCAAAGAAGCATGAAAAATGCTATGCACGATGATAATCACGGTAAGAGATCTAACTACCCTATAACTAGGATCACGGTAAGAGATCTAACTTCCCTATAACTAGTTGTTAAACGTACCAATAGTCATTCAACAACTCTTCCAAAACTCAAACCTCTAATCAACTGAATGCATTGGCCAAAAGACCAACTGACATAGTCATAGGTTAAATTATTTATTTTGAACCTTGGTAAATTAGTAGCCTCAGCCCTCAGGATTGAAAACGTTCATCATGTATCAAGATTATAGTTCTATAATATTAAATACACAATATATATATATATATATATATATATATATATATATATATATATAGGGTTGGACTCCATAAAGAACACTTTAAATAAAGAACAACAAAGAACACCTCATATCTAATAGATCCATTGCCCCTGGCGGGGCCACCCAATACAAAAAGTTCTTATTTTTTTAGGCTCTATCCATCCAGCAAAAAAAAAAAAAAAAAAAAAAAATTGAAAATTTTACTGTTCATCGATGCCGTCATCAGTGACGTCATCATGAACAGTAAAATTTTCAAAATTTTTTTTTTTTTTTTTTTTTGCTGGATGGATAGAGCCTAAAAAAATAAGAACTTTTTGTATTGGGTGCCCCTGGCGGGGCCAATGGATCTATTGGAATAAATGATTTTATAGTGTTCTTTATATAAGAGTGTTCTTTATGGAGCAAAGGCCTATATATATATATATATATATATATATATATGATGAGGCCAATTAAAACAAAAATTGTTGGATCAAGAAAATCAATTTTATGGAGTACTTTTGGGCTTGGTCATACGCAAGTTGCACTCTCATACAAGACACGCATGTTCGAAAAAAATCACCTTTAAAAAGCGTCATTTTGGCATATCGCACCCTACCTCATGGACTCCCACGCCAACCAAATGACTTGTCTGTACTAAGACAATCAATCAGTGGAGGCAACGGAATAAAACCTATTATAAAACTCAAGAGATTTTAACTTCAACTTCCTAACCTCAGATCTAGTTTCTAGAAATCCCTCCTACAACAATTAGTTCTTCGTTCCATGCTTTTACGCATTAGAAGATATGCTACTGATTTGGTATTTAATCTGCTTAATCAATTAAGTGGACACATGTTAAGATCCACTCATTGATTAGTTCTTCTCGACTCAAACTCATGTTAGTTCCTGCAAATATGATATCCACGTCCATTATGTTGTGCTTACAATCATCTAATTCTCTATATTTGTACCCTTGAGGTACATGACAAGCAATAGACCCATGGTAATGATCTTGTCTAAGATTCTTGGTCAGTTCTGATCAACTCGGCATGGCCCCTGACCCGTTTTGGAAGCACAAGGTTCTGAAAGTGATCTATGTGATTAATCATTATCAGTATCTTGTCCTCAACCTCCTGAATAGTTTTACATATGCTTGCTCTATCCTCTATTAACCCTTATACAAGAACCCTATTAGACTCCACTGCAGATAGACATGATGCAAATGCAAGCACAAACATAGCCCTTTTTAAATATAAATCATATCAAATCATAATTCTATTTGCAGTTGCTATAATCAATATCAAGAGAACACAAGGAAAGCAGCAATTAAAATTTCGGAGTTCAAAACAAAGTATAAAGAAAATTACTATACGAAAAAAAGACACTCAAAATTTTAAGAGTTATTTGCAATTTGCACCCTCAAACTATTGTTCAAAATCAATTCTGTACCAGAATTTTGAGATAAACAATCTGCACCCCTTAACTTTCAATCTTGATTGCAATGTGCACCCCTTTAATAATTTTTTATTATTATTAACCTTTATTGTTAAATTAATGAGGGGTAAAATCGGAACTTTCGTATCAACTTTCAATGACATTTATATTTAGAATTTCAAATAAGTTTAAAAAATTATACTAATAAATTCTTTTATAATAAATATTTGTATTAAATTATAATTTTCCTGCTACATTGATAACAACTTCAAATAAAAATTTGTAAAGCAAATTTTGTATTTAAATTTAATGTATAATTCAAGTTAATGTTAAATTTATTTAAAATTTAATCTTAGTAAAACATAAATTTTGGAATTAATATTTTGTCATAAGAAATGTAATTCTAATTATTAGTATGATTTGGATATTAAAAATTATTATTTTATAATTTTAAAAAAAGATTTCGATTTTAAAAATAATTTTGAAAATTTGAAATTTATATTACTTAAATTTTATACTGAAATATCTATTTTACCCTTCATAAAATCAAAGAAAATGATCAAGGGGTGCACATTGCAATCAAGATTGAAAGTTAAGGGGTGCAGATTGTTTATCTCAAAATCCTGGTACAGATTTGATTTTGAACAATAGTTTGGGGGTGCAAATTGCAAATAACTCAAATTTTAAACATTTACTTCTGTGCCTAGAATCAGAATCTTTTGTGATTTTGGCAGATTCTTGAAATTATAATAAAATTTCCAATCGATATTCTTTCTTTTGACATAACATGCAATTTTCTCAAGGAGGTAAAAAGTTAAACTTGTGAAACTGCATGGAGATTTGTATGAGTTCTGAAAGTAGTATTCATTTTTGTTCTAGTGGAAAAATCTGTGGATACATGTAAATACTTGGGAACTGCAAGGCTCCATTTCAAACGACATAATAAAAATCTGAATTATAGCGAAAAGATATGTAAGGCTGGGACCAAGAGGGAGTATACGGTCCATGTTAGAGATTTAAGAGTTTGCTTTGCTCTGTTCACAAGGGCATCAAGTGGCATCCATAGATAGAGGATAAAGCGTTGCAAGAAACTTGCCTAAAGAAGATAACTTCTCTTTCCTCGATTTCTGGTATCTCTTAATTTTATTCTCTACTCCACTCGCTCTTCTCAATACATTCTGTTGGTTTCTTAATAAGTTCGTGGTTCCAGGTTCAAAATGTAGGAATCCCAGTATCAACTTTAGTCAGGCAAAGCAATCAATTTTTTCAGAAAAGCTGTAGGACCCCCCCCCCCCCCCCAAAAAAAAATGTCACAATATCTACCTATGAGAAAAACATGGTAATACATAAAGTGGTCTCCCTGATTAATAAGCAAGCATTCCACATAAAGCATTAGAAATTATAATCAGAAAAAGTGTTAAATAATTGCTGCTGCAGAATTCATAAAGAAATCTGGTGGGAACTTAAATAATCATTTTTAGATCAATCATTGGCCAGCAAGAGGGAAATAACTGGATTTTGGAAAGATTTTAGGGATGCCAGGAAGTCCTGCCTTTCGACTTCCTGTCCCTAAGCCCATATAAGGGCCGAGGGAATTCTTAAGTCTTTCACGCAACTACAGAAAATTTCTGAAAATTTAAAGAAAAAACAAGCGGGCCTTTAAGAGCTGCAGAGGGTTAGTTCCAAACTGAATATAGGATCCATTTTGGCATGCCTTTCTCTAAGAGCTTAAAGAGGCTTGGCGCAGATTTTGGTGGCATTACCAGACCTTACCTAGGAATTTGTTGTAGAGACTAATGGCACCTCGGACAAAGCTTGGGAGCTGTATAAACTCAAGTTAGGCAAAGAAATCACATTTTTCAGCAAAGTGCTAGGGCCCCCAAAATCAAAATTTCTACCTATGAGAGAAACATGGTGGTAGAAAAATGGAAGCCCTATTTAAAAAGCAAGCATTTCACTGCCGAACCAATACATAAAGCGTTAGAAGTTCTAACACAAATAAAGTGTAAATACATGCTGCAGCAGAAGTCATAGAAAAAGCTGATGGGATTTCATTACACCATTTCCTCAGAAAGGGAAGATAGATTTGTTGGCAAATACGTTGTCTTAAAAGTATGGTTCAGCACAAAAGGCACGATCTGGATCGAATGAACTCAGGGGTACAAATTAATAAAAGGGGCAATGAATGCATAATCTGATACCCAGTGGATAAAATATAGTTTAAGTGTAATGTAATATTATTAGTAGTATGCAAAGGTATAGAATGGTATTACGGATCATATCATGTGGTGCATGTTGGCACACTGACTATGTCAAAAAGTCATTACAGTTAATTTAGCTATTTGGATATTATTTCCTTTTATACTTTCATAGTATATGTTATAAAATATATGGGGAATCAGCATTCAGCGATTCCACCATCTGTCATTTTATCATTTTATCTCCTAGAAGTAAAAAAGGGTTAATATAACATAATTACGATTAACCCACAATAAGATAACAGCACACATTCATATATTATACTAAAGAAATACTATCAATAAAATAAATAAATATAATTCTATCAATATCTTTTTTTTTTGCAAAATGAAATAATAATATACTAGCTTAGAACCCGTGCAATGCACATATTTTTTTAATATTATATAATTTGTTATTAATTTGTATTGATAAATTTAAGATTCAAATTTTGTAGGTTCAAAATTTTTAAGTGATATAATTTAATTAAAATAATTATATATATGGTGCCCGTGATATTTTCAAAAAAAGTGGGATTTTAATTAGAAAATATAGAAAAGATAATACAATATATCTGAAAAAGGTAATCGATAAGTAATTAGTAATATATCTGTTCAGTTCGCTTACAGCTCTAGTTTCGGCTATTATAATATAGTATAGATTTAACTCATATAATTTGATATTTATAATTTTCATCAAGATTTTAGTTATTATATAATGTACAACTTTCGCAAAGTATGTACTAATCCCGGAACTGAATTTTAGTTTATATTGAATATTTAAAAGTTTGGAAATTTATTCCCCCTTTCCTTTCTTTCCTTTTCAAGCCTCCTCCCCCTTACTTCTAAATTCAACCTCCCTCCCCGGCCCGCCTTCTACCGCCCTCCGATTGTTTTTCCCAATTCAATAAAATCGAGTGTTGTTTAAACCTCGAAGATTCCAATCGATTCAATAAACCTTGTTTGTTTTTTCGGATCTAAGGATTTAAAGCCTTTTCCGATTTGGCCTTCAATTTATTAGATCTCAATTCCACGGAGCTTCGGATTTCTCATTATTTCAGGTGTTCTTGTTCTTGTAAGGGGTACGAGTTATCTTGTTCTGGTGGGTTTGGGCCCAGATCTAAGGATTGCTAAGGTTCTAGTTTTGGTTTTGGTTTGTTGTAAGATCGGTTTGTTTTTTTGTTGTCTCATCGTTTGTGTGAGTTTTTTCCTCTGATCGATTGTGTCAGTTTGATTTTGTCTTGAGTTTGGTGCTTCATTTTATGATCTTGGAGGCTTCTACGGAGATGGATAAACACTTTGATGAAGTGTTAGTGTGTTACACACATAGGTCTGCGAATATTGTAGCTCATTGCTTAGCTAGGGCGACATATTCTATGTCAGGTCTTTCGGAGTGGAATGTTTTTGCTCCAAATTTTATCATCTGTAACCTTGAGAAATTTTAATGCAAGTACGATTTTGTCAAAAAAAAAAACATTATAAAGATCTCATTGTTAAAACCCGTATTTTTCTTTAATTTAACTATATATTTAATCTTGAAAAAATATTGATTACATGTTTGATTTACTTTCCCTTATAAAGATCTCATTTTTTAAAAATGATTTTTTTTTCTTTAATTTGACTATATGTTTTAAACATGAATTCTTCTTCTATATATGACCTAAGAAAAAAAAAATAGTTATAGCCTAACAATACCAAACCATACATTGTATACCATATAATATCCTATCTTTAAAATCCCATAACTTTATTATATAAGTTGACTTTGGGCACAATGATTCATTGTTTAATTATTTTAATGTGGGTCAGTGGGTCATTATGATACATCTTTATTATTTTAAATGGGCCTGAAAATAAGTGATCGACTACTGAAAGTCTCCGAGTCGTTCAATAGCACAATATATATATATATATATATACTAATTATGATTGTGCAAGGGACTAACTAGTTTAGTGTATATATTGAAGAAGCGTTTCACATAACTATTCCTAGAAATTATGTTAAAAAACTTCTTACGCCAAACAGACACGCAAGAATGAAACTTTTTTCGCATAGAGACCTTACCTGCAAGTTTTCTTATTGTGACCGAGACCCTTGCACTTGCTACACTGGAGTGTCCTCTTAATTATGTCTGATGAACCACCACGTTTCCTCTTTTTTCTGCTTGCTGGGCACCTAGTTGGTGGAGGAGTCACAAGAATTTCTGCCTCTTGTGATTCAATCATCACTGGTTTCTCTACATTAGGTACTGGACTTATTGACGCTTCATAAGTTAAGTGGTAACTCTCAGCTGTAAAGTATTTGGAGCAATAATCATATGGATCCCTTCCAAGACCTAAGATTACAGCAATAGCATGGCAACAAGGCAACCCCGTTATCTGCCATCCTTTGCAGCTACAGTCCCAATGATCAACATTAACTATATCAACTGATTCACTCCGAACTTCGAACGTGCCAGCATCCGACAGTGACACTTGAAGTGAATGGGCCTTTGAAGTCTCACTCTTCAACTTTTCTTCCATTGATGGTGTTAGCCTTGTTTCCCAGTGACTTGAATCCACTCGCCGCTTATAGTACAAGTCCATCATCTTTCCCCGCAATGCATCAATTATCTGAGTGATAGGCAACTCGTTTGCATCTGATAACCAACTATAAAATGGTTGCCCGAAATTAGATGAAACATGATTATACCTTGAACCAGCAAAAAAAGCATTAGCCCAGTGATCTGGTTCACTACGTATTACCCAATTATAGGCTTCAGGGGATATAGCCTTTAAGCTTTCAGTACATCGTTCAAAAGCATCAAGCTTTGATGCAGTAGCAGCAGCATATAGATCTTGAACCATGAGACGCCTAGCTTCATAAGAAAATGGCTCCTTCAAATCAATATTAAGTTTCTCAGCAAGATAGTGCAGACAATAGCCATGGTAACATCCCCCGCCAAAAATTTCACGCAATGTCTCTTTCAAACCCTTTTGGAAGTCTGCTATAAATGTAATCTGGTGAGATGTGGAAACTATAGATCTCAGTTCCAAAATAAAGTAATGCCAGTTGTCATCAGTCTCATCATCCACTATAGCAAAAGCCACAGGAAATATGCCATCATCTCCATCTGCAGCTGTTGCAGTCAATAACACCCCTTGATATTTTGAGTTCAGAGGAGTGCTATCCAAAAAAATTAGAGGCCGGCACCCTCCTTCAAAACCAGATATTGAAGCATGAAAGGAGACAAATAGGCGATGGAAGCTTGAGTCCTCCTTTGTAGTGAATTTAGCAACACTGCCAGGATTTGTTTCGATTATCTTATTACAGAAGAAAGGTAATTGACTGTATGCCTCTTTATGAGAACCATGAAGCTGCTCCCTAGCAAGTCCTTTGGCGCGCCACGCCTGGGAATAGTTCAACTGAACGCCATATTCTCGTTCAATATCTGCGACAATATCCCGGGGCTTGTAGTTAGGAGAAAGTTTCAACTTCTCTTTAATGATACTACCAACCCAGCCCCTTCCTGCACGATGCTCAGCTTTCAATTTGGTTCCTTCACATGTATGAATGCCAATCATTTTCTTGATACAAATTAACTGAGTGCTGGCAACCTTGGATGCCCATATACGCCACTGACAACCTTCTGCTTTGCATACAACAGATACTCGCTGACTATCATTCTTCTTGAACTTGTATGTAAATCCATGTGCAATAGAGTACTTGTGTAGAGCATCACGAAATTCGGGAAAACTAGAAAATCTTTGATTCACGCCAGTAATAGTGTTCTGCCACTGCATTGCAACCGTAGGATTCTTTTCATCTTTCGTTAAACTGATAGTTTTATCTGGGTTTGATTGATTGGCTGTGTCCATTTCTATATCGATGGTATCATCTGCTTGGGCAGTAAGTAAAGGTGTCTCAGGAAAAACCGTTACTTCTGCTATACTAATTTTGCTAGACCTGCATGATAAGTGGTTCCGTAAGATTCACGACACTAAATATTCATTAAATGTGAATAAGGTAACTCAAATATCTGCACATATCATGTATTATTTCGCATTGTAATTTTCATACAAGTCCGTGAAGGACCTAAAGATTCCAGGTTCCCAATGTACATGTTTTGCTACAATATTCTACTACACATGATACAATTAGTCGAAATGTTATAAGGGAATGAAAACATGTAGGGCACAGAAATGGGGCCATATAAGACATCGAGAATTTTCATAAATCGCCAATATTATGGAAATAACAGATAATCTATGCATATGAAAATTATTCTGGCACAAAAGATTCAATAAAAAACTAAACTTGGAGTACCTACTGCCAGGCACAATCGGAACGTTTAGAGCAACACCGCTATCATTAATAACAAACACCTCAACTTGGTCGAAATCCTCACAAAAATTAACCATCCGCTGCAAGTCCTTCTCTCTCGATACGCTAATAAGCGTCTTCCTATGTCCCGGAAGAAAGTACTTAATCAAAATGTCATCAATGCTATACTGAAACATTTCAGCTAATTCTTGCTTCAAATCATCCAACCGAGTATCTTGATCAACATCGACAGCATAAGCCTCCCCACCATCGTAAACTAACGAACCATCATCACCAGTTATAAATTCACCGCCAGATTGACAAATGGCAATAATTTTCTTGGTCCCCATATATTAATATCACTTGAAAAAAAACCAAAAAGCCTCAATTTTTATGAATTGGGTGAATACAAATATAGGGTATCTGCCAAGACCGAGCCTGCATTGATAAATTCATATTGAAAATTAGTATATACATTTTATCTAAAGTCAAAGAGGTCTGTACTAATATAAAAAAATAGGAACACTACAGAATTGAAGAAAGTATCGAAATTGAAAGAAATTAGTACCTTTGATAAACTGTGGAATCTCAAGCTCGGCCTAAAATTCGTATTGACTATATTTTTTCCCGGGAGTTTTGTTGAGGTTGAAGAAGATTGTATGTCCGTATGTATGTGTGTATGTATGTAGCAAACCCTAAAGTTTGAAATATTTTCAGATACACACCTTGTGATTTGTTAAATTAGGATTTGGGCCCTCTTTCTAGGGCCGTGATTTGTTAAATTAGGATTTGGGCCCTGTTTCTAGGGCCGGACATACACACCTTCTCATTTGTTAAATTAGGATTTGGGCCCTGTTTCTAGGGCAGCACAAAGGTCCAAAATTGGAACGGATCGATCTGGATCATAAAAAATCGGATCGGATCGGACCGACCCGGACCGTAAAGGTCCGGACCGTAAAGGTCTGGACCGGGTGTTTTCAGGATTTGGATCGGACCGGACCGAAAACCGGATTTTTTTGATTTTATGGATCGGAGATCGGGCTGGTTATATTCGGTCCGGTCTGATCCTTGGATCGATAGACTCCAACTCATATTACTAATACTATCTTACAACCCGTGCAATGTACGGTTTCTTTTTTAATATTTTTAATTACATTAATTTTTTTAAAATTTTATCTGTTATAAATTTAAATATCAAATTGTACAAACCACTCTTAAATATCAAATTATAGGCAAGTGCTCAAATACAAACCACTCTTAAAATGAGAACTACAAACCATCACTAATTTGTACAATCAAAATCACTATTTTTATATTTAATTTTAAAAATATAAAATAACCAAAGTTACTGAAACAAAACAACCCACCCCCCCCACCCCCCACACCTGACCAGCTGTTAGTCACAGAGGCATGCCTGTATACATCTAATAACAAGCCTAATTGTTTGTAATGCTCTGCATTACTTCATGACCTCTTAACTGAGGGAACCTGTAACACCCCAGTCCCACATCGAGTAGATATGGGACTTCTGTTTAGTTTGTAAGGCAAAATAATACTACTAAGTGCACCAACAAATCATGATCTTTTGGGGGCCTGTGGTGGGCTTGTGGACTACCCAAGTTGGTTGCATTTTGGCCAGTTTACTTTGGCTTATTTTCGGATTCATGATCGGGGCTTGACCCGATTTTCGAAAAAGGCTCGGGATTTGACCCGGGTTGTCACATATGGTATTAGAGCTGACTCTCAAAAGCTTGATTCGTCAAGTTGCCGGAGGTGGGGACACGAAGGCTGGTGGTATTATCCCACAATGGACAGAGATCCGGAGGTGGGGACACGAAGCTAGCCGTTATTTATCCCACAATGGCTAGAGAGGAACGATCTTGGACCTATGGGATATCCGTTCGACCTGACGAGGACGTCAGGAGTTTAAGTGGGGGAGTTTGTAACACCCCAGTCCCACATCGAGTAGATATGGGAATTCTGTTTAGTTTGTAAGGCAAAATAATACTACTAAGTGCACCAACAAATCTTGATCTTTTGGGGGCCTGTGGTGGGCTTGTGGACTACCCAAGTTGGTTGCATTTTGGCCAGTTTACTTTGGCCTATTTTCGGATTTGTGATCGGGGCTTGACCCGATTTTCGAAAAAGGCTCGGGATTTGACCCGGGTTGTCACAGAACCTCTAGTTGTAGAGTTTCTATTTGTTTTGTACTTGCAATAGGCATCAAATCCTAGTTGTGTAACTATTCTTATATAGTCAAGAATAATGCTTGAAAGAAGTTCCAAGGTTCATGCCTAAAGCAAGAAGATAAAGACTGTCAAATAATCACAGTTGGGATTTGAAGAAATGAAGAATTTGCCTCAGTACCAATTCGAGAAGTACTTTTGTCTATTCGAGAAGTCTAGTGTTCGAGAAGTCAGAGATTCGATATCTAAGAAGACACTGTTCGATATCTCTGAATGAACTGATCGATATCTCATTTGATATCTCAGAGATTCGACATGTCTAATTACTCTCGAGAACTCAAGAAGTCAACAAGTCAAAGTGGTATTCGAGTTCTCAAAGAGTCAACAAGTCAAAGTTCCATTCGATATCTCAAGGACTCAGAAAGCTATTCGATATCTCAAGGATTCGACAAGTCAAGTGTTCTATTCGACAACTCAAGGAATCCTGGAGAAAAGTATTATTCGAGAAGTGATTCGATATGTCAATCATACAGTATTCGAGAACTCAGAGTTATCTAATCCTAGTTCTCGAATCAATCACTTAGCCACTTCTCGAATACATTCTTGGAGATAAAATACTAAAGAAATTGTACAAGTCTGAAACCTGCAACAAGCCAATGCACTTTATGGACCACAATCTGTAACGTGCTCTTGAAAGCCTACAAGAAAGCTTGGAGAGATAGAGAAGAGACAAAGAGCTAAAGAAGTGGATCTGAATAGAACTTTGCAAAGTCAAATCTGTAGCCGTTTGGATGCTTACTCAAAAAGGATAGACATACAAGAAAGTAATTTATCCTGTAACCTTATTTGTAGTAACTGAGTTGTATTCATGTTCTATAAGAATACAATCTCACTTCTTTAGTAAGTGAAGTTTTTTATACACTGTAAGATATATCTCTCTGAGAAAAACGAAGCTAAGAATACTATCATTTGTATTCACAGATTGTAGCAACATTTATCTAATAATATATTAGATTAAAGTGATATTGTGTCTTGTGTTGTTCTTTATCCGCACCTAAACTCTGCACACACAAACACCTATCTGCTACACAGATTCAAGAACAAGAAAAGTTCAAGAATCCCTTCACCCCCCTATGTATTCTTTTACTGTATTCAATACTCAACAAGTGGTATCAGAGCGGGCTGTTTATTTAAAAACAGAAAAAACGATCATGAGTTCGAATACACCAAAGACCACAGGAACGGTGAAAGTCCTTAAGTTTGACAAAGAAAATTACAACCTTTGGAAGATAAAAATGATGTTGTTCATCAAAGCCTCTCATCCTTTATATCCTGAGATTCTCAAGAATGGTCATTTTGTTCCACAACAAGAAATACCTTAGAAGACTGTTGGAACCATAACTGTTCCAAGATCTTATGTGGCCAAGGAACCATCCAAATGGACAGAATCAGAAAAGGAGATGGCTGCTCTTGACAGTCACCTCATGCTGCTAATTATTGATTCCATGGATATGTCAATGTTTGCAAACATTGCATCGTGTACATCTGCCAAAGAAATGTGGGATCAAATTGAGGTGTTATGTGAAGGAACTGATGAGGTCAAGGAAAATAAGAAACAGATACTGGTCACATAGTATGAAGCTTTCATGGCACAACCCAAGGAAAGCATCACTGAGATGTTTGAGAGATTTCACAAGCTAGTCACTGAGTTGCAGATGAATGGCAAGGTTTACAGCACCAAGGAGTTAAACATGAAGTTTCTGCTATCTTCACCAAAGCATCTAGAGCAAAGGGTCATTTCTCCAAGGGAAAGAGATTTGAACAAAATCACATATGATGTGCTCTATGGGGTTTTAAAAACTCATGAGCTTGAGTTGCTTCAGAAAAGGGCTATCCAAGCCAACCAAGGCAGAATGATAAACACATCATGTGCCTTGATTGTCAACAAATCTATTCAAGACCTAGAAGCATCTACAAGCCAACTGAGGATAGAGGAGATAGTAGATGATGAAGAAACTGAAGCTAAGGTAAGTGAACCTGTTGAAGAGAAGGAGGAAGAATAGTTCTATACTCTTGAAGAACTAGAAGGGATGGAAAACACTTCATATGCTTTCATGGCCAAAAAATTTCCAAACATCAAATTCAAGAGGAACCAACCTTTCAAACCTAAAACCCAAAACCATTCATTCAACAAGAGCAAGGCACCTGTGAAACTAAACAAGAATAAGTTTAAAACCAGCCATGTGGATAGGTCATCTGTAAGGTGTTATAGATGCAATGACCTAGGGCATTTTGCCAGTGAATGCAAGAAGCCTAAAAAGAAGGATAAAGAGTTTCTAGAGCTTGAAGCTAAGTATGAGGCCCTTATGAGAAAGCAGACACAAGGTAATGCCTACATAGCTAAAGGGAAGTGTTGGGATGATTCTGATAGTGATGGAGAGGAGCAAGAATTTTGCAACTATACCTTGATGGCCAATTCCAAGGATGACACATCTCCATCAGACTCTCAGGTACCATCTCTCACTACCAGTGTTGTAAAAAGCGCAAGTCGGACCTAAGCGGTGGGAATACCTTCTAGCGGTTAAGCGGTTAAGCGGACGCTTAAGCGGTTTTAAAAGCGGATCATTAATCGGATTGTAAATAAATATATATTTATATAAATAAATAAAATACTAATTTTTTTTTAAAAAAGAAAACATTCACATATGATATATTATCAAATATAACATAACATTCTAAAACGTAACATTTAGAAATATTAACTTATAAATTAGTTACATACAATATTAGTCATAATGGAATTAAAATATACAATATTTTATTTTAATTTTAATTTTTCCGCTTAATCCGCTTTTGACCCGATTTTGACCCGATTAAACCGCCTAAACCCGCTTAATAACCCGATTAACCCGATTTCCGCTTAATAACCCGCTTTTGTCCAAAACAAAGCGTTTTTGTACCGATTCCGCTTAGGCGGCCGCTTAAGCGGCCGCTTAATGCGCTTTTTAGAACACTACTCACTACTATAGACATGTCTGTTTCTGAGTACAAATGTTTGATTGAACAACTATCTGTTGAGATGTTTAATATTCATACTAGTATGACTGCTGCTAATGAGGAAATTGCTAAATTGTCTACTAGAAATGAAATATTAATCAAAAAGAATGAGGAACTTGAGCTAACTGCTATGCAAGTAGAAAACCTTAAGAAAGAAGTTGAATATTTGCAGAATAAGGTTTTATGTGCTAGTCAAGTGGAAAAGGCTCTTAGGGATGAACTAGCTGAAAATGAATTCAAACTGAAAACATTTAAGAAATCATCTGGTCTAGTGCAATCCTACTGTGAGAAAATTCAAGCTAAACCCAAGGCTGCTATTGGACTTGACTATGACACTCTTAAACAGAGGAAAGGCTATGCTGTCATTGAAGATGACATAGTTATTCAGAAAGAAGTGCCTCAGATTTTGAAAAAGGCTGAAAATCCAATTTTTAAAGAATCAACATTTGAAATTGATGAGGATGCCTTACTCATCAAGCAAATGTTGAATGATGAGGATGAGGCACAATCAAATGAACAACAACCATCCTCTAATAGTGAGAGTGTCAAGTCAAAAGCCAAGGAGCCAGTAGGTGATAGGTCAAGACCTAAGAAGTTTGTCAAGTTTGTTTCAGCTGGGAAGAATGAATCTGAGAAGAAAGTGACTAAGAAGAAACAGAACAGAAATGGCAAGTTAGGGATTAACAAAGATAACAACTATGCTTATATGCCTAATGCCCCTAGGAAAACTTGTCAGAATTGTTTCAGTACCAATCATTTAACTCATGCATGCAAGAAACTTGTTGGTAGTGTGCCTAAACCTTTCTATGATTGTTCTGTGCCTTTAAGACATAGAGATGCTCCATTTTGTGATAAATTTGATTGTGTGCCATGCAATATGAATGTTATGACTAGTTGTTTCAATTTGAGAAGGCAATTTATTGATGGTTGTATCAGTCACAATTCTCACACACACTACACAAGGTCAAAGTCTTCAAGTCCTCCTAAAGCTAGGAAGGTACCTCTGTCACCTAAGTCTGAAACCTCAGGTTCTAAGACTTCTAACAGTGACAAGAAGACTAACACCAAGAAAGTTGATAAACATGTTGTTTATGATAAAACTGTTTCTAAGTCACATGGACCCAAACTTGTTTGGGTACCAAAGGAGAAGTAATACCTTTGTGTTTGCAGGGCAAAGAAAGTGAAAAGAAGGTCATGTGGATTTTGGACAGTGGATGCTCAAATCATATGACTGGTGATATGGCCCTGCTATCACAGTATGAGGAGAAGGCTGACCCAATGGTTGCTTTTGGAGATGACAGCATGGGTAACACATTGGGATATGGCAAGTTGAAAGTTGGTAATGTCATCATTGAAGATGTAGCACTAGTCAAGGGACTCAAGCATAATCTGCTAAGTGTTGGTCAGTTTACTGATAGGGGATTCAAAGTGGATTTTGACAAAGATGAATGTTTGATCACCCACAAGAAGACTGGTGATTTTGCTCTATCTGGAGTAAGGAAAGGAAGCCTGTTTGTGGCCAATATGGATTCTGCAAACAAGGACAAAATTTGTTGCTTCTACTCAAAAGCATCAAATGAAGATTGTTGGCTGTGGCACAAGAAATTATCACACCTGAACTTCAAAGCCATTAATTCTGTCAAGAATGAGTGTGTGAGGCTTGTCAAATAGGAAAAATGAAAAGATCAAGCCACAAGTCAAAGACAGTGACATCAATAACCAAGCCCCTACAACTCATTCATATGGACTTGTTTGGGCCTGTCAATATTATGTCACTAGGAAGAAAATAGTATGCCTTGGTGATGGTTGATGACTTTACAAGGTATACATGGGTGGAATTTCTGGCATTAAAAGATGAGGCTCCACAAGTAATCATTGAGCACATAAAGAGAGTTGACAAGGAAGCAAAGGCCAACAATGCAAGTGTGATTGCATTGAGAAGTGATAATGGAACAGAGTTCAGAAATGTCATACTTGAAGCATTCTGCAAAGAGAATGGAATTTTTCAGCAATTATCAGCTCCAAGGACTCCACAACAAAATGGAGTTTTTGAGAGAAAGAATAGAACTCTATATTGAGGCTGCTAGAACAATGTTGCTTGATGCAAAGATGCCTACATGTTTTTGGGCTGAGGCTGTGAGCACTGCATGCTATATTCAGAACAGAACCCTCATAAACAAAAACACTGAAAAGACACCTTACAATTTGATTACTGGAAAGAAGCCTACTCTAAAGTGTGTTCATACTTTTGGAAGCAAATGCTTTGTGTTGAAGGATAATTCAGAATATGTTGGAAAGTTTGATGCAAAGGCATTTGAAAGAATTTTTCTTGGCTACTCTATGGAAAGAATTGCATACAAAGTTTATGTCATCAGTCAAAAGAAAATTATGGAAAGCACAGATGTGACATTTGATGACAGCAAACTACCTGGATTAGAATAAGCCAATGATGAAGATAAAGATCAATTAAAGTTTGATAATCTAGATGATACTGATGAAGAGACTGAAACTGGAGTTGAAACTCAGGTTCAACAAACTCAAGTGAATGATGAAACAAGGGAAGAATTTGTGCCAATCAATAATGGAGAAACAAGCATCCAAGACACACCTGTGAGTAGTGGCAACCTCACAGGGGGAGGAAATGAGAATGATCATGACTTGGATGATGAAGCAACATCAAGAATGAGAAATCACGCTGAGCATTCAAGGAAATGGGATAGATCACACACTACAGAGCAAATTATTGGAGATCCTAATGCAGGAGTAAGGACAAGGAGAGCAACTCAGAATGAGTGCCTCTATGGCTGTTTTCTATCTCAGGTTGAGCCTAAGAAACTTGATGATGCACTGTTGGATCCAGATTGGATTATTGCCATGCAAGAGGAGCTGAATCAATTTGAAAGAAACAAAGTATGGGAACTTGTGCCTGAACCAAAGAATTGAACCATTGTTGGAACAAAATGGGTTCTGAAGAATAAGATGGATGAAAATGGTGTAATAGTAAGAAACAAAGCAAGGTTGGTTGCAAAAGGATACTCTCAACAGGAAGGCATTGATTATGATGAGACATTTGACCCTGTTGCTAGATTGGAAGCCATCAGAATTTTTTGGCATTTGCTGCTCATTCAAACTTTAAAGTTTATCAAATGGATGTCAAGAGTACATTTCTGAATGGAGTGTTAGAAGAAGAAGTTTATGTGCAACAACCACCTGGCTTTGATGATCCACATTTCCCAGAATTTGTCTACAAATTGCTTAAGGCACTGTATGGACTTAAGCAGGCTCCAAGGGCATGGTATGACATTTTATCACAATTTCTCCTTGAAAATCAATTCACTAGAGGCACATTGGACAAGACACTGTTTTACAAGAAGCATGGTGATGATATTATCCTAGTTCAGATCTATGTGGATGATATCATATTTGGTTCTACAAATGAGAAGCTGTGTGAGAAATTTTCTAAACTCATGCAGAGCAGATATGAGATGAGTATGATGGGAGAGTTGACATTCTTTCTTGGGTTGCAAGTCAGTCAAAGGAGGGATGATATCTTTATCAGTCAAACCAAGTACATCAAGGATTTATTGAAGAAGTTTGACTTGGAAGATTGCTCACCTGCAAAGACACCTATGGCCACTGGCACTAAATTGGATGAAGATGCTAAAGGCAAGAAAGTAGATATCTCAGTCTACAGAGGCATGGTTGGTTCTCTACTCTACCTCACTGCAAGTAGGCCAGACATCATGTTTGCTACATGTTTGTGTGCAAGGTTTCAATCAAATCCAAAAGAATCACATTTGATTGCTATAAAAAGGATTTTTAGATATCTGAAGGGCACTCCAAACTTGGGTTTATGGTATCCTAAGGACACAGGGTTCAATCTGGTTGGTTATTCTGATTCTGATTATGCTGGATGCAGAGTGGATAGGAAAAGCACCTCGGGTAGCTGCCAGTTTCTTGGACAAAGGTTAGTCTCTTGGTATAGCAAGAAACAACAATTTGTGTCAACTTCTACAGCTGAGGCAGAATACATAGCTGCTGGAAGTTGCTGTGCTCAAGTGCTTTGGATTATAAATCAACTTATAGATTATGGACTTGTGTTGGAAAGAATTCCAATCATGTGTGACAACACAAGTGCAATCTCTATAGTTGCCAATCCTGTCAATCATTCTAGAACAAAGCACATTGAAATCAGATATCATTTCATTAGAGAACATGCAACTAATGGAACCACTGAGTTGCATTATGTCTCTACAGATAAACAACTAGCTGACATATTCACTAAGCCATTAGATGAAGCCACCTTCACAAGGTTGGTTAATGAGATTGGAATGCTGAATTCTTCAGATTCTGGCTAAGTGAATATATCATCTAGATTGTTGCAGCAGTAAACACTTACTTTATCTAAATTAATTCTCAATATTTTTGGAGTAAGTGTTGGCTGAAATATGATTTATAAATATTTCAAATCTTTTGCATATGTTGGAAAATCATATTTTGTTAGCTTGAAATTTCTATGAAATTTTGAGAAAATCACTGTTTAATTTGACAGAATATTCTTCATTGAATATGACTGGTAAATTTTAAAAGATAGTGAAAATTGATTTTTGTGAGTGATGAGTATATTTCGATAATTCAGACTTCTCGAATGGTTCACTGTTCGATATCTCTAACAAATCTCATTAGAGCACTCTTGGGTTCTCGAATAGAGTCTTTTAGAGATATCGAATAGAGGTATTCTTGACTTCTCGAATATGGTAATTGAGTTCTCTAATGACTGAGCTCTCGAATACTGTATTTGAGTTCTCGAATCATTTGAAAAGGCTGAATTCTCGCTGAATCTCAACCGATTTTGGATTTTTGTCTAAAATTTTAATTCACTCATAAAAACACATTTTATTTAATTTAGAATTATTTCTAAGTTAGATAACTGCCAGCTGTGAGTTACAATCTGCTTGAGTTATCGAATAAGCCTTTCTTGACTTATCGAATAGTTGTTTTCTACTTCTCGAATGCCTGATTTGTCGATACAAAACATATATGTAATCGACAATTCAAGTACTTCATACTTATACAATTCTACACCTATTCGATTCATTTCATTCGATTTCTCAAGCATCTAAACTCTGAAAACCTCTGAAAACCCTAACTGCCAAAAGCTAAATTTCTTCTTCAACCTTCATTCTCTTCTCTCTTCTCTCTGTATCAATGGCAACCGTGAAATTCAACACCAACTTTATCGCCCTAACCAGTGATGTTGAGGCACCCAATGCGAACTTCAAGTGCTTTGTAAAGTGGATGTCTGAGTCATACATCAAGGATACACTCTCTGCCAACCCAACTCTGTATCTAGACCTCCTGGAACAGTTTTGGGGAACTGCTATTGTGGAAGTTGTAGCCCTAGAAAGCGCAATAACGTCATATATAATCTACTACAAGATTCAAGACAAGGAAATCACTATCACTACTGCAGACATGAACCAAGCACCGGGTCTACAACAAGAGAGATATGACACAATGGCCATAAATGCAGAGTTGGAAGAATTCTTTGAATTCATCAACTACTCAGATGGGATTAATCTTGGCAAGTTAAACAGGAAGAATCTGAGAAAGGAGTGGAGCTATGTGTTTGCAACTCTCCTTCAAGTCTTCGCTGCCAGGAAATCTAGTTTTGATCAAATCAGTGCACCTGCACAGCAAATTGGCTATGCCTTGACATATGGGAGAAAGATAGATGTTGGACAAATCATTCTACAGGAGCTATATGGGAGACTTGGTAAGAACACAACCAAGAGAGGTACTGACATTTTCTTCCCTCGTTTTATTCAATCTGTACTTAACTTTAAAAATGCTAAATTGATTGAATTACCTGGGATAGATAGAAATAGAATAGGCTATCCTAAATCCATGACCAAACTCATTTTTGGTAATTTGGAGACTAGGAATGATGTGGATGTAAGACTTAATATAACTTTCCATATGGAAGGTTTGTTTAAGACTTACCCCCACAACATGCCAATATTTGATTCAAAATCTCAGTTAGCTCAGCCCAAGAAAGTAGAACACAATGCTAACCCAGGGCTTGCTAACCAACCCTCTCAGCCAAACACTCTACCAAACATTGAGCCAACTGCATCATCCTCTAAAAAGGGTGATGTTAGTAAAAAGAAGAGAAAGGAGATAGCCTCTGCACCATTAACCATATTATCTGAAGCAGCATTGGCTGTAGAATTAGAAAGTGAGGAACCTGAGTCACCCTTGACAAGGCCAAAGAAGAAGAAATCTAAAACCACCTCTTCAGTCACACAAATGGCTGAAGTTGTAAAATCAGGGGCAAATAGTTCACTAGATGTATCCTCTCAACAGGGTGCATCTCTAGAATCAAGCATCCTCCCCAATGCACCTATCTGTAAAGAGTCAGCACCTGGGAGTGATAAGGCTGGCACAACACTGAGTGGAGAGCACATCACATTTGAAACTCCCTCTATTTCTCAGGGGGAGTTGCCAAAATCTATTCCACAAGACACTTCTCTTCCAGAATCTACAACTGAAATTTCTTTGCAGCCTGAAACTCAAGCAATTGAGGAGCAAGGACTTGATCATCAAGAATTTTCCTCTCTTGATGAGCCAACAACTTCAAGTGACATGGTGCTTGACACTGTGCTCACCACCCAGGAACTACATTTAGATGGTGAGGGAATGCATGCTGGGGCATATCCTGATGACACCATTACAAACACAGAGGATTCACTAGTCTTTACTAGAGACTTTATGCCTGTGTCAACTACTGTTGTAACTCATCCCACTCCTGTGGAGATAACAGTAGTAGAGTCATTCCATCCGGTTACAGAAGTTGCATCTGTAACTGAGGAGTCTAGCTTGCCTAGCTCTAGCTCTAACTTTATGTCTCAATGGCTTAAGTCTGTGCAACATGACAGTGCTTCAGGATTATGGTCTGTTCCACCTCAATTGATGGTTGAAGCACTTCAAAGCTTAATTGTGGATCAGATCCCTGAGTTCACAAAGATTGCTTAGAATCTTCTCACTGCAAACATGCCAAATCCAGACTATGAAGCTATTCTTTTATGCCACAGAGATGATGTGGAGATGCAGAAGGCAAAGATAATAGATGACACTGAGAGAGATGGCAATGTAGATGCCTGGCTACAAGGAAATTTGATATTTCTCTCTCTGAAGGCCTCCAGTATCTTAGAGAAGAGTACATAACTTCACTAGGGTCCAATGCCAAATCTCTCACCCCTAGTGATGTTTATGAAGCAATGAATGACAACTACAAAGGAATTCTCAAAGCTGCACACTATCTTGGCAAGGGTCTCAAGACAGAAGTGAATGAAGTGTGTGTAGCTACAGTCAAAGAGGTGCAGAAAGTTAAAAGGGATTTTGATACCAAATTTCCTCAACTGGATAATGTCATCAAGGAGGTTCAACACTGCAAGTCTGAGTGCATCAAGATGGACAACTCTATGTTGTTGGTCCAAGGATCTGTCAAAACTATGGCTGCTCAGATGGCAAAATTATCATATCAGACAACAGATGCCAATGCCATGCTGAGGACAATGTTCAAAAATCAATATGGAGATAAGATGGTGGATGAGGTCCCTGTGCATGATATGACCAAATTTGAAGTGGAGAGACTAAAAGATCAATCTCTATCTGGTTTTAAAGCCACTAAGTTGCTCACAAAGGAGGAATCTCTTGAAAAGGAAGTAGCTTCTCTCACAAAGTCTAATGCCCATCTTACAGACAAGGTTGCAATTCTCAATGAACAGCTGGACACCTAAGCCACCACCACAGCTAATGTCCTCCTGCATCAACAATCAATGTTGTCTGCTATGATGAAGCACATGGGTCTCCCTCTCCCTGAAGAATCTTCACACCCAAAGGTCACTCCTAATGCCTCTATGCTTGACAACAAGCCTAAGGGGGAGAAGAGGACATCAAGGCATTCAAATCCAAAGGGGGAGAAACCTAAGGAGAGAGGCATAAAGCTAAATGAGGGTGGTCATCAAATGGCTTCTAAATCTATAACTCATGTGCCAGGAAAAGGGAAATCTAAAGTTGATGAGCCTCCAACCACTCTGCCAGTTGTTACTCTACCAACTGTGCATGTCATTACTCCTGGTGGCCAGAAGCAATCCATCACAACCATAGTGGTTGCAGGGAGTATGCCATCTGACAAACCTCCATCCTCCATATCTGAAAGTGCCAAGCCTGTAGAAGTTGAAGTCATCACTGAGGCCAAGCTATAAGAAGTTGCTAATTCAAATGTCTATCATGATAAAGCCTTCTTGGAGTTTCTGAAAACCACAAGGGAACAGGCTGGTGACACTCGGTTCTATCTGAGGGAGTTGAAGGAGCAGATTGACTACCTCACTATCATTCCCAAGAAAGTCAATAACTTATGGTTCAAGGAGATAATGATGGTATCCAAGTCAAAGATATGGCATCTAACTTTTGACACTCTACAGAGCCTAAAACACTCAGAGATAGATGCAATACTTGAGCTTATTGAGAAGAGAAATGAGAACAACAAGAGTCTGTATGATGACTTAAGGAATGACCAACCTTCAAGGCTGCCAGAAGTGATCAAGAAGCCATGGTCAATCATCTATCAGCCTGGCACCAAAATTGAAGACATCAAACAATTGGTCATTCCCAATGATCTCACTTCTAGAAATCACAGACTTGTCATTGCTATCATTGATCAACTACAGAAGAAAGGTGGAGTCAGAAATGTTGAAGAAATAGAAGCACTGCACATCCTCAGATCTTTCATAGCAACTGGTGCAATTCCAGAACTGGCTCTACCTAGGAGAAATAAGGATGATGATTCTGAAGACAAAAGTGATGGGAGGAGAAGACATCACAGGAGAGATAAGGGTGATGAAGATAAGAAGAAGAAGAAGGATGACAAGGATAAGAAAAATGATGATGATCAAGGTAAAGTCTATGAGAGGAAAAGTGGAAAACAGCAAGCCTTAGGCATTGCTGACAGTAACCTCACCACAACACAAGACTCTAAGTCTAGGGTGAATACTGTTAGTAGTGACCTAGCAAAATCTACATCTATGGCTTCTGCAACTGTCTTGCCACCTCAAGAAGAGAAGAAGATTCAAGTCAAGAAACCATATGTGTGTTTCAAAAAGCAAACTGCTAATGGAATGCTACAATGGTCTACAAACAAAGGTCACATGCTACTGCCAGGCAACCATGTAAAAAGGATCAAATTCAAACAAGCTACAAAGAAACCAAAGCTATCCAAATCAAGGACTCAGACAATCTATCCAGGACTAAAACTCCAACCACTAGATGAAGATTTTGATGAAGAGCAACTGCAATTTCTAAGAGCCCAAAAGATATGCTATGCTGCAATTGTGAATGACTGCCTTGAAATCAAATACACTGATGGAAGATAAATGAAATTCAAACAAGGGGGTTGTCAAAATTGGGGTAAGTTATATGAGATAGAAAGAATTATGGCATTGTTGGATTCTGAAGACACGGTGGAGAGAGTATGGAAGCTGGAATTGATTGATTTTGTGAAGATGAAGAGAGACTTTGCTGAGAAGATAAGGAAGGGATGCTTTGAGAAATGGCTGGAAAGGGAGAAGGAGATTGATAGGCTAGAAGTTGAAGCAGAAAAGCTAAGGGCAAAAGGATTGTGTAGAGTTCAGTTCAATCCCTATGTGGTGAAGTATATGAGAAGAAATGGAGATAATGTTAATATCAGAATGAACCTACTCAGTCACTATCCTGCCAACATTCTGAAACAAGTAATTGAAGATTTCAAAAACTCTATTGTGCTTGAAGAATTGGATGCTATGACAGAGATCATAAGGGCTATGGATGAGAATGCAAGAAAGGAGAAAGAAAGAAAACAGAAAGCATATGATGATTTACAAGCCAAAGCAATGGAGATGGAATCAAATGAGAATGGCTAGTATTTCATCATACTGTAAGATTATTCATCTTGTAATTTCATTCATGTGTTCAATCAATCTACATACCTATACTGTTCAAGTTTTATCCTTATGTATGTTAGGCTTGTTATCAGACATGAAATTGTGACTAAGGGTCTCACTCACAATTTGGGGGAGATTGTTAGTCACAGAGGCATGCCTGTTTACATCTAATAACAAGCCTAATTGTTTGTAATGCTATGCATTACTTACATGACCTCTTAACTGAGGGAACCTCTAGTTGTAGAGCTTCTATTTGTTTTGTACTTGCAATAGGCATCAAATCCTTGTTGTGTAACTGTTCTTATATAGTCAAGAATAATGCTTGAAAGAAGTTCCAAGGTTCATGCCTCAAGCAAGAAGATAAAGACTGTCAAATAATCACAGTTGGGATTTGAAAAAATAAAGAATTTGCCTAAGTACCAATTCGAGAAGTACTTTTGTCTATTCGAGAAGTCTAGTGTTCGAGAAGTCAGAGATTCGATATCTAAGAAGACACTGTTCGATATCTCTGAATGAACTGATCGATATTTCAGAGATTCGACATGTCTAATTACTCTATTCGAGAACTCAAGAAGTCAACAAGTCAAAGTGGTATTCGAGTTCTCAAAGAGTCAACAAGTCAAAGTTCCATTCGATATCTCAAGGACTCAGAAAGCTATTCGATATCTCAAGGATTCGACAAGTCAAGTGTTCTATTTGACAACTCAAGGAATCCTGGAGAAAAGTATTATTCGAGAAGTGATTCGATATGTCAATCATACAGTATTCGAGAACTCGGAGTTATCTAATCCTAGTTCTCGAATCAATCACTTAGCCACTTCTCGAATACATTCTTGGAGACAAAATTATACTAAAGAAATTGTACAAGTCTGAAACCTGCAACAAGCCAATGCACTTTATGGACCACAATCTGTAACGTGCTCCCGAAAGCCTACAAGGAAGCTTGGAGAGATAGAGAAGAGACAAAGAGCTAAAGAAGTGGATCTGAACAGAACTTTGCAAAGTCAAATCTGTAGCCGTTTGGATGCTTACTCAAAAAGGATAGACATACAAGAAAGTAATTTATCCTGTAACCTTATTTGTAGTAACTGAGTTGTATTCATATTCTATAAGAATACAATCTCACTTCTTTAGTAAGTGAAGTTTTTCATACACTGTAAGATATATCTCTCTGAGAAAAACGAAGCTGAGAATACTATCATTTGATCCACAGATTGTAGCAACCTTTATCTAATAATATATTAGATTAAAGTGATATTGTGTCTTGTGTTGTTCTTTATCCGCACCTAAACTTTGCACACATAAACACATATCTGCTACACAGATTCAAGAACAAGAAAAGTTCAAGAATCCATTCACCCCCCCTCTGTATTCTTTTACTTTATTCAATACTCAACACCAGCCCCTGCCTTTGCCTCCCGCCACCCGGCCCCCGCCACCTGCCACCACCACCTTCATCTTTCTTTTCCGACCACTGGCCCCGCAGGGGCTCCGATTCCAGATCTGCTTCTTCCCGATCATTAATTCTGCTACTACAAATATAATTTAATAATTTGGTGGATTCGAAATATTAGGGTTCTTGAGTTTGAAATTGGGGCTTTTTATTTTGATGAATTGTTCAGTGATTCGGGTTGTTGGTGAAGCTTTATATGGTCATAATGAATCGATTCATGTGTGCAATTAAGATTTTTATATTCGTATTAGTATGGGTCGAGTTCATTGGTTTTTCGTTTTTTTTAATCCATTCGTTCCGGATCATTACGTAGCTGTTCATGAAATTGATTATAGGGGATAGATTGGTTGCGTTCCCAGTCTTATTTTGACACCTAGATCGTGGTGTTTGGTTCAGTAACCATAGTTCGCTAGTAACTTTCTTGAGTTCGCCGGATTTCGAGCTACGTTGCTCGTTAAAATTAATGAAATCACATTTTTATATCCTAATTTGATACTGGTGAACCCGAAAAAGATAGTTGAGAATTATATAATATTTATTCAACAAAATTTACATTACGGTTCAATACACCCCTATATCAAAATTAATAAAAATTCATATTTTTATACCCTAATTTGGTATTGGTGAACCCCATAATAATATTAAAGGAATAAATTATGTGTATTTTATAAAAATATTATTATTTAATAAATGATAGTTAACCCAAGTTATGCAGGTGTTGAACATCAAAAGTTTATAATTTTATATTTAAGAAAATTTTGTATTTGATCTTTTCCCGTTATATATAACGATGTAATGATAATTTATTCATTGTTATGATTTAAAATCTGGATTTTTAGAATTCATAACATGTTTGTTAATTTTAATAAATTTTATAAAACTCCAAACATTTTTTTTGATAACATTAAAGAGCTCATAACATAAATCTAAATATCAATATTTATTCATGGAAATAAAATCTTTTGATGGCAAATGATTTCTAGAAACATATTTTATTGACATCGACAAGCAATGCACTTAAATTGTACTCAGAATCTCGGATTAATGAACGGACTCCTGATTTGATACACATCTTTGAATTAAGAATCACACACATTACGAATCCTATCTTTACTTTGTGGTTGGATTTTGCGAGCTGTTCCAACCACTGCTGGATGTGATTCCAAGAGCCGAACGAGAATGAATACCACACAGAAGAGTCAAGACCAGGCTCCCTAATGGAATGTTTAACCGATCCATTCCGGATCGACCGAATTGGTACGGAAGTTGTAACATGGGAAAACCACGGAACACACGACTTATTTGAATAACCCAGTGACCTACCAATTGTAGAAGGTTTCCCGGTAGAACCCTATTTCGCCCAAGTTATTTCGGAACCGGAAAAAAGAAGCGGTTTTTCGCACAGCTTGCTCATAGTGCAGCCCGAGGGTGGCTGCCCTTGCCCTTGGCAAGATTCAGTCATAGAAATAGTATTGAATAAAAGATTACGTTCATCTCATAAGTTCCTTTTCACTCCTAATCAGCCGTTGCGTGCTTCTGTTTTTCAGCAGGCTTCTTCAAATATCCCATAAATGAAGAAGTAGGGGCTATAACTTCTAAATCTAGGTCTACCATTAGGCACCCTTCATTATAAATAAGTAGTTTACAGGGAGGAGTTCGATCCATTAGGTTCTTCGATTTGTTCAGAAAAGAAATGATAGACAAGAAAACATCTTTGATTACGATTAAAAGAGAACCAAAACACATTTTTTTGATGAGCCAGTAAGTTGCCGATAGCCAACTAGTCAATCTCATCTACCTCGTGCTCTTTTTCTCTTTCTCCAGTCCCTCATGTCGAAAAACCCAGTAAAGATAGGTCACTAAAGTATCAAGAGGCTAATCTCTTTCTTTTGTTTGGTCCGGTAGCTAAAAGAAAGTCCTCGCTTTATCTTGAACAAGGGAAGGGATAAGGTTTGTAGGATAGAAGAGTAACTCAAAGAAAGGAAGTGCATCAATCACACCCGGCAAGACGAATCTCTTTTTCTTTCTATACGCATTTTCGGAAAAAGGGCACACCGTTGTTGGGTAAGACTGCTCCCTGTGTGAGTTCAATCGAGTGTGCTCTTATAGATTTTATTTTTGATATATCAAATATGAAAGTTGAAATCTAAAGTATAGGTCATTTAGTATGGCCTTGGTTATATTTTTTATGATCTATACTAGTACTCTTTTATTATCATTATTACTCTTATTATATAATATGATATAATTTGATATATACATATAAATAAATTTATTTATGTTATATATATATATTTCATTGAATATCATGTACCTAAAATTAGGTCAGGAGATTTTAAATACTCTTCCATAAAAATACATACACGTGAGTATTATTGAAAATTCATAATGATTTACATATTTATAAAATTGCCACAACTTTTTAATTATATTCTTTAAATATAATAAGCGTAAAAGAAATATTATCCATAAATTTTAGTTTAGTCACTGTATTACCAAAATAATCTCAACCGACGAATCTAATATTATTAAAAGTAGACGATCAAGATTAAAAATAAAATTAAAATCTAAAAATGATATAATTAAAAAATAATTGTATTAGAATTTAATTTTAAAAAGAAAATTATAATATAAAAAGGATATAATTAAAAAAAGATACAATGAATTTTATTTATTTTTTATCAGTAAAAAAAAAAGTTCATATTTACTATTTGGGCTCTATCTCGAAATCTAGAAATCAGATTTGGATAATTTTATAGTCCATGCGAATCTCATAAAATTATCTTTAATTTAGTGATGATTTAACAATTAATATTGAAATGGAAACACTCAGAATCTCAATAGAAAATATTATAATGAATTTTTACATTAATCATATTCAGTGTAAAAGACCTACATTGATAATCCTATTCAATGTAGAAAACCAAATTATATATGATTTAAATCAATGACATGCACTTTTTCTTATTTCAATATAAAAATACCTTTTAGTTTATATGTTAAAAATTAAAATATTTTTTATGCTAGATCCATCATAACATTTTCTAGATCGAGATCTAGAAATCAGATTTGGAATATTTTACAGCCAACGCGAAGCTCATAAAATTATCCATAATTTAGTGATGATTTGACAATTATTATCGAAATGGAAACACTCAGAATCTTAAGAGAAATTATAATTTCGAATTTTTACATTAATCTTATTCAATGTAGAAGACCAACATTGATAATCATATTCAATGTAGAAAACCAAATTATATATTATTTAAATCATTGACATACTTTTCGTATTTCAATATAAATATACTTTTTAGTTTACATATTAAAAAATAAAATATTTTTATGCTAGATCCATTGTTTTTTATCTATTTATCTTATGATCTAACGGTTCTTATTTATTTTGTCGTACTAAAGACGACTACCAAAATTTTGGACAAATCATATTTTTAAAATTATATGATTAAACAAAATAAAGTATAATAATTTATTATGGATATAATTTAACTTTGTAATATTAATTAATAAAATTATTAGTAATAATAATTGTTATTTAATAAATGATATGATGAGTAGCACTCCAGATAGAATCATCTATATAGAGAACCGTGGAGAACCATCTATTTTTGTCTGTTTCTATAACAGGACCAAATTTTATTTAAAAAATTTCAAAAAAATTTCCCAAAAAAAAAAAAGAAGTTGCCGCTACCACATCATCTGCCACTTCCACGTCAGCATTGATGACGTGTCGGTGTCGTCAGCAACGGTGTCGTATCAGCATTTGGTTCTACAACAGAATCAGAAAATTGATCTTTTTATACTATAGAACCAAAAAAATTGGTCTTTTTTTATTGAATCAAAAATTAAAATTTTTATTCTACTATGAAATCAAAAATTAGTGGTTCTCTCCGGTTCTCCATATAAGATGGTTCTCTATAGAATAATGACCATGATTTGTTTAGAACTAATAATATAAAATCTTAATAGAAATTTGTTGTTGACGGGATTCGAATCTTGGATCTTTAGAAGAAGGATTTAAATATAAAATATTCCTTATTATTAGATCTAAGGGTTATCATCTGTTTACTAAATATCTAACGATCACTATTCTTTTAAATAGTTGAACCAAACAACCAAACTATCAACAATTTTATCACAATTGAAACTTTAAAAACCTGAACCTTTAAAAATTGAAGCTTTATCACAATTTTATCATAAGAATTGAATCTTCACAATCAAATAACTAAAAGAACACAATTTTATCATAAAAACTGAATCTACAAACTAAAAGATCACAATTTTATTATAAAAATTGAATCTTCATCACAACTCTATCACAAAAATTGAATCTTCCCAAACTAAGTTTAAGTTTAAAAATTGAACCTTCATCACAGTTTTATCATAAAAATTGAATCTTCACAAACTAATTGTAACTTTATTTTTTTATCCAAGAATTGCCCCCTCTCGAAGGGGGAAGACCGTCGGAAGTAGTTAATTTAATCTATTATATTTTTTTGCCAAATAATCTATTGTATTTAAGTAAACTAATAAGCATCAATTGATTAGGGATGATTTAAGATTTAATTAATTCTGCCTGTATATATTCTATACCAGTACATATTCTATACTTATGGAAAAACTTCATGTAAAGCTTTTAAAACAGATGTGAAACCCATCCTGCTATGCAATCCGTTTGTTATCTCCGGAGAAGATGGTGTGAAGCAGGATTCGGTGAAGAAGGATTGGGTATTAGCAATAGCAATTCAGTTGTTAATAAACACCGGGTGTCTAAGAAAAACATATTATTAGTATTAAATTTGTTTTTTATTGGTTAACCAAAACTACAAACTACAAAAGTTCTCTAATTTGCTTATAATAATATAATATAGATATAGATTATTAGTATTAAATTTGTTTTTTATTGGTTAACCAAAACTACAAACTACAAAAGTTCTCTAATTTGCCTATAATAATATAGTATAGATTGTATTTGATTGTTAGTAGAACCATCCTCAAATAATAAGAAGGATATTTTGATAATCAAAACGAAATATAAGTAGATTTCATAAATGGGAAAAAAAATTAACTTAAATAATCGTCAATTTCTTCTCTCTTTTGTTTCAGCGCAGTTTTAATTGGAAAAATAATTGTTAAACCATCATTAAATTAAAGAATATTTTGATAATTTCACGTGGGCTATAAAATTGTTCAAATCAAATTTTAAAAATTCAATATAGAGCACAAATATTAAATCGAACGTATAAAATTTTATATGAATAAATTTTTATAACAATTACATACATAAATTAATAACATCTAAATATTAAGAAATATATATAATTATAGATATTAGAAAAGGAGCCATGCGTTGCACATATTATAAGATAGTACAAAAAACAACTTTAATCGCAGGAAATTTTCCTGCGGAAACCTCAAAAAAAATTCTCTATTTTAACATTAATTAAAGTTTTCTCTCTGTTATGCACAACTTATGAAAATTGTGACATTTTTGTAGATAAATTAAATAATTTAAACAAAAGACGCTTAACATATATTATCAAGGTTGAACACGTAGAGAGCTGAGATACCACAAATTTTATTTAGTTCAACTGAGCTGTGCTAATGTAATGTCTAAATTTGTATCTCTTTGAATTAAATAAATTATTATTGATATTGACAATGCTTCAATTTTTCTTTTTCAACCAGATTGCTCTTTTTTGCAATTTAGTTATCTTGATCAAGGTTTTAATTTATAACTTGTATAAATCATATTCATATGTACTATAACTTTCAGAATTTTTCATACTCTCATCCTTCTTATATTTGATAAATGGTTTATTGACATAGTTTTATTTGTTATGGTTGTTTTGGTGATCTTTCAGTTTTTCTTGGGTGGGAAGAACTGTAAATAGAAGATGGATGGAGGCAAAATTTTGGGTTGTGTAGAGGAATCAATAAGAATTTCTTGGCAGTTTGCTTACCGAGCAAGGAAACTTATCCTGCCACAGTGATCATGGAAGTAGCGAATTGAAATGAGAGTGGCAAGGAATTGACCAACCAATCGGGATCACCTTTATGTAAATCGATGTATTATTATTGGGTGGGGCAGACTTTTTTCCCCTTGAGTTTTTCCCCATAATGTTTTGATCTTGCGGGGTTTTTAACGAGGCCTACCTATGTAAGGAGTCTTCTTCTCTGATATAAAGTTGTTACTGTCCAGAGAAATCTCTTTCTCATGTCAGTCGTAATTTAGGTTGCGATCCATGAATTAGTTAAGCATACCTTTCGGTTGGATGATAAGATTTTGTGGATGAAAGTATGTCTCAAATTCCTTTGCTTTTTGGATTGTGTAATTTTTATCATTTAAATTAAATCGTTTCATTTTACAAAAAAAAAAAACTATCAATACTTCGTATGAATTATATGTTGTCTTTTTATGTGAATATTTTAAAAATAATAGTTTTGACTTTTTTGTATCATTTTTTCCCAAAATCAAAACTGATACAATCAATAAAGATTTGTTTTCAGTTTCTTGTCCACGTTCAATGTAAAACGTCTGAGTTAATTTTTTGCTAACTTGGAGGAAGGCATGTCTTCTGCCTTTTCATAAATACACACGCTCCTTTTAGTCCTATAAAAAGAGCCCTTGTTTTACCAGTAGTGGGATAACACAACTCCAAGTCTCCAACTATACACCCCGCCTTATTCACAGCTTTTTTGATCTATCTAAGTCCCCTCTCAGCTTACCTTATCCCCGCCATGCCTTTCACCACCCCAATCGGCCATGAATATCATTACCACATAGGGGATTGATACTTTTGCAGAGTCCAATTTCAAGATTCTAATGATTGCAATATGCAGAGAAACTTGATGAAATTAGGGCAAAATATGACGTTTTTAGTGGAGATCCTATATTTAGAATATGTCCAATTAAAGCAACATGTTATGTTAAGCAAACAAAAGATTTGTTTTTAATTTCTTTTACAAGCACCAATGATAAGGTGATATGTTTGTATGATAAGAGGGGTCTATACTGTTTTGGTGTTTATTTGAATGCTCTCAAAATTGTTTTAATTTTTTGAATGCTTTGAAAAATCTTTAGCATTTTTTCTTGTTCAAAGTTGAAACTGCTATTCTTTATGGTATCAACAAAAAGAGTGTTTTCGTTTGTTCAAATTTCAATCAACATTCATTTTAACAGCCATGTTTATGTAAGGGGGCCCTTAGTGGGCGCCTTATTTTTTGCTTCCATTTCTCTCCTCCATGTCTCAAGCTTTTAATTTAATTCAGAGGCTCCTCCCTTTAACTACATATATAGAGCTGTTGTGTGAGGTAAGGATACACACCAATTTGATAAGTTTTTTATTTTTTTATGTTACCTTCTTCTCCCAAATCTTGGCTATCATGTTCTCCTTGCTAGATACACTTATTAGAAGTCATATTTGTTGTTTATTTTTCATATCATTTTGACACAACTGAACCCCTCGTGATTTTGTTTGCATGTCAACCTTGTAATCTCATACAACACCCATTTCTATAATTTGGTTGTAAAGTTTTGCCAAGTTTCTAAACAAATAAATAGAGGATCATATGCATACATGGTATAACCATCTGATCATCTCAGAGATTTTATAAACAATAACATACATCTAGAGCAACAAGGTGTGGATCGAACGGTAAAATTTTGGTGCAAAGTTTTATAGTAAAGAATCTGAATTTTCTAAGTTGTTTTATCCTGGGGACGGCGTGGTAAGGATAACTGCTGTGAACATTAGGAGCAGAGTCACGAAACGTCTTAAAGAAAGCGCGATCTAATAAGTGCATATTTTTGCATATTTTTATTACCTATTTGTTGCTTGAACTCGCATTTTAATAAATTATTTTGTTACATTTCAGGAATTCGAGAAAAAATAAAGAAATGACAAAATAAAGAAATAAAGAGCAAGGAATGACAAAAGAGGAAGAAAGAGGACCAAAAGGAAAGAAGGAAAAAGAATTAGGAGGTTGGTGTAAAAAGGAAATCTTAAGGAGGAAGCAAAACACTTGGATGGCTAGGATTTCTCCACCACACTCCATATGTGTATGGTGAAGATTAACCCAACACACCCCGTAACTCTAATTATTATCCTATAAATATCCCCTCACCCCCTTGTAATCAACAACCTAGATTTTAGTATAGTTTTAGGATAGTATAATTTTCATTCCTTTTTCTTGTTTTCTAGTTAAATTTTGTAAATACTCATTTTTAAGATTAATGCAATTTCAAGTTTCCTTTATTTTCGTGTCTTGCTCTTTCGTTTATGTTGCCTCGCTTTCGTTATTTTCGTAAATCCGATTAGTGGACAAAGTAGCGAAATGTTAACCACTTGGGATTGAAAGTAACAATTTTTATTTTCTTGTTCTTAGTTAATAATCATAGTTGGGCCCCTTTAAATCTCCATTTTATTATGAATTTCGTAATTTTTAATTGTAGATCTAATTTTTATGTTTGATATGTTAGTGTAATAAAAAATAACAAAAATATTAGTTTTACAAATTTGCACTACTAATTTTCTGTTTCTTTGTTGATTAATTCGTAGTAGTCTTTGTTTTTGTTTTTTCTCAGCTAGTCTAGTCAAACCCATTTATTATTCAAATAAAACTTACACTTCCCATGTTCTTCCAGCAGTCCTCTTCCCCTTTTTCTTATCGCTACAATCTCCGACACCCTTTTTAATCTTCGTTTCTTTCTCACACAAACACAACCCCAGCCGTCTCCTTACCCATTCCTCTTCTTCTTCTTCGTTTTTTTAGTCGATAACTCCCTTTTTGTTTTAAAGTTCATTCTTTTTTATTACCGAGTTGAGTTTGCTGTTTACTAGAGTCAAGAATTCAATTTGTTGGTCTCTAAGGTCATGTTTGTGTTTCTGTGCTGCGTTTTTAAGTCCATCTTCATCGTTGTCTGAGTTCCGTTTTGTTTTTTTCCCTCACCGAGTTGACTGGGTTCTTCACCTGTTTGGATTGCTGCGAGTTTGCTGTGTCTTGTTGTGGTTTTGTTCTTTATTGATTTTGCTGTGTTCTGAGTCGTTTTCCCGAGTTGTTTTTGGCGAGTCGGATGTTTGAGTCGCCACTCGGTTTATTTCACTGAGTTGTTTAAATTGCTAGCTGCAGAGTTAATGTTTGTGCTGTAATCGAGTCTGTTTGTGGGTTGAGTTTGCGAATGGTATCGAGTTGAATTTCTTGTGAATTTGCTGTTGGTTAGCTGGTTTTGCTGCTGGGTCGAGTTGTTCTAATATTAAATCTGTAGTCACTTTTTGTTTGCGTTGTTTCGTTGTAAGTTCCACAATTCTATTTATTGTTGTTACGTGTTTTAGTAATGAGTTATTGTTTAGCTGAGTAGTTCATTTTCGAAATTCTGAGTTGTTCGAAATATTTTTTTTTGGCTATTTTGGGTTTATTTCTGGTTTGTTAGAATGAAAATGGTTTGTTTTGGGTTAGCGAATCATTGTTTTCCGAATGAAGCTGAGATTTAGAGATCGTAAAATAGTTTGGTTACAATCTTCTTTCCTTGTGGCTAGTTAATTTTTCAAATATCTCATGTCGAATTTTCCTCTTAATTTCTGTATTTAGAATCTTAAAATAATTTAATTTTGTTCTTTTCATTTTTAAATAGTTAGTTAAAATTAGATTTTCTTTTAAATAATAAAATCCAAATTTTTAAAAATTCAAAATTTGTTCTAATCCGCCTAAATTAAAAATTAAGAATCGCGAAAATAATTTTAGTCTCTGTGGAACGAATCTTTTTTTTTTTTGAACAAAAAGAAATCAATCCATTAATGAAAAGCCATACGGCATCTACAAAAACAATCGCAAGAACAGACGCTTAAGGGGATCGCTGTTGAATCCTTTCTAAAGGCAACCAAGCGATTTGAAGATAATTGATATATACATGTTTTTACTGTTTTTACTGCAATCATCGAACTGTTCTTGACCGACGACCATAGATGCGATTCCATAGTAGCCTTCATCTCTGAATCAAAATCATGAAAAACTTGCCGATCTATAACCTCGGCCATGGAAAACTCCCAAATTCAATCCAAACAAAAATCAAACTCTCACAAGGAGAGGCAAACACAGCCCAAATAAATTGGGAACTTTATTGAAAGGAAAGAAAGCAAGACAAACGAAAAATGAATTGGGGCTTTCCACCGGTGAAACCCGATGAAAGCCCCCTCAAAAAACTTTAATGGAGGCTAGGGTAGAAGGGAGAGAGAAGAAGAGGCGAGAGCGTGATATACGTGGATCCGTGACTCATCCAGAAAAATCCGTTAAATTTGTTCTAGTTTTCAGATTTTAATAATCGTAAAATATTTTTGTGAAAAAATTAATTTTCATTTTTTTTATTAATTTCACAAAATAAATTTCCACCACTTAATATATGAGTGTGTGTGTGTGTGTGTAAATATAATATTTTTAAATGTAATCATTGCGTTCACTTGATTCTTAATAATTGGATGTGACTCAAAGTTTAATAATGATGAAGAAAAGTATAAAAGAAAATGTGTATAAAGGTGATTTTAAGAAATGTTAATAAATGAATGAGATATATTGATACAGAAACTGGTATGAGAAAATAATAATAAATAATTATAATTTGTGATTATAAAAAGTGACAAAAAGTGTTGTAAAAAATCATTAAAACATTGGAAGTGGTGTTTTTTTCCCGTTATTTTCTAATGGAATATCAAAAATTAATTGATTTTTACAATTTTAATTTTATTTCAAATTTAATAAAAAGAATACAAAATCTATTTTGAAATATAAGTTAATTGTATTACAGAAGTAATTTTTTTTAATTCTCAAAGAAGATTATATAATTTCTATTAAAATTTCATGTACACCAATAGAAATTTTAAATTATGAATGAAACATTATCAGTAACTTTTGAGGATTAATAAAAATGCTAACTTGTTAGCACAAAATTACGCAAGCGCACGTAGTCACAAGTAATATAACTAAAGTTCGTTCCGCAGAGATCAGGTTAAGTTTTACTCAGAAAATATGCCTATGCAACAATGTATGGTTTTAATTCACTGCTAAGAAAAATAACAAATTTGGTTTTGATTATCTAAATTAAACTAAGATGCAAATTATAAATCTAAGAATTAACTAATCGACAGGAATTAAAATCGAGTTATTTATATGAGAATAAACATGGAATCCTAGTTTCATTATCTACTTCACTTAGAGTTGCAGCCTTTAATTAAAACATGCAATGGTTTAGATATCTGATCGGATAACACGAAACAAGTAAAAGCTACCTCTCGGTATACTAATACCAAACTACACATACATCCACAAAAGAGATAGAAGATGGGTAGACACCTATTATGTTTAGACCCTATATCTCTATAGAATTTGAAAACATAAAGGTTTAAGCACAAGTTCCACATAGATCACATAGGGCAGCATAATATCTCTATTTACGCCACAAATCATGATGTCAAAACATCAACCTATCCTATGCTAGCATGGCAAGTTCTAAATCTCAAGATCCACTCTCGTTTCGCAAGAGATTAACATATTAGATGTTCGCGACGCACCTAAATTCAATAAGCACAACCATACGAGGATATCAAGAATTCATCACACATAAATCTTTAAGGCATGCAAACTACTAAGCTACATAGATAAATCCACTAGGATCCCACGACAACAATTAGCCCATAATTGAACCGTTCATCGTCATGGGATTGGATGATAACATGATAATAAACAAGATATGAAAGAAATCAATAAAGATATTATTAAAGCTAAGAGTTGAGAAAACAAATCTATGATTCAACGTATACAAAAGATGAAGATGATCTAGATCCTTGCTTGTCACCGAGCTTGAATCCTTCTCTCCTTTTCTCTCTTGCAAAAACTAAGCTATGATATGTAATTGTATGATATGATGATAATTATATGTTTACAAGGGTTGGAATGTGTTTATATAGGCTCTAGACACCTTGCCCAGCAAGAAAATACCCTAAAATACATCTAAAATTCGATTTAGGAGTCAGAAATCACGTAGAAATCAATTTCAGCTCGAAAAGGGCAATTCTGTAATTTCTCCCGCACTCCACAGCGTAGGAGCGCCGGTTCTGGTGCATGATGCGCCGGGGCAATCTGCGTCAACTCGGCCAGAAGCTCCCGACTTGGTCCCGTTCTGCGAAAACTGATTTTTCTTGCCGTTTTTCGCCTTTTCTTCCCGTTCCTTTTGCATGAGCTTCCGTCTTTCATTCTTAATGACTTTTATACTTCTTAGGAGTTGACATTAGCCACCATTCTTCATTCCATATCATCAATGAACTCCACAAAATTCTCCAAAAATGACGGAATCTACACCTTTAATCGATATTTCTTCAACCATGCACATTTAAACAAAACACATCAAAAATACAACAAACTTGAGAACAAAGCAATCAATTTAAGCCGAATTAGAATGTTCCAAGTAGATATAAAATCCACTTATCACACCCCCAAATTTAAACCGATGCTTGTCCTCAAGCATATACAATTACAACTAACTAAGTAACTAGTACCACTTCCGTAGGTGATCACGGTTGCATTTGGCATATGCAACAAGCCCTTTAAACCCCTAGGCAGCCCTAGTGGACGAGTAAGGTCTCGTGAGGGCCTATAGCGAATGTACCCACAAAATCCAATGCAATGCAATGCATGAATGCAACTAATATGAAAATGCAACTAATATCCTACCATACCTTCAATTCCTCTCATGCCATATCAACTTAAGAATCAAAGTAAATACGCAATGTCTTGGCGTCGAAAGTGCAAGTATTCACATAGTCTACTCAATGAACATGCATAAGTTCTCACAAGTCCATGTCAAATGTAAGAATAAGTTAGTAACCATGCTAAGCCTACAAGAGCACATCTTTGAGTCAAAACTCGGGATCTCATACGCCAAAACAAGCAAACACTCACAATCCACTCATACAAGAATATTCACTCAAGAACAAGGGTAAGTGTATCACTCAATTCCAACGAAATCATAAGCATGCTTGACATTTGGTATCAATCTAACTCTTAACACAACATACATCAATGACGATAATCAAAAAGTCTTTATTTGGGTTGTAACGGGGCTAGGGACAAGGTATGTCAAATAAGCCAAAACAGGTGAAGTGTCAAAAGCTAGTAGGAACTTAATAAACATACACAACCACCTATTTTTCCCCCCACAAAATTTTACTCAACAAAAACACTCGAATAGTCGACTAAAGTAGGATCACAATAAACACAAACTAGCTCTCATAACATAATATATATTCACTATTTTTTTTCTCTTTTTTCTGTTTTTTTTCTTCTTCTTTTTTTTTCGAAAGCTAAAGCAACAATAATATAGACAATAACACGATCCCACTATTTTATTACACATGCCGACTACCAAGCAAATAACCAAACCCAAATTTCAAATTTCAAGCTTTCCCCCAAACTTATGAGCAACAATAACCCTTCTATGTACACCTTATTACTCCCTTAAGCCCTCTACTAGCCTTTGACAATGTAGGTTCAAATTAATGTAAGGCCAATACAAGAAAAAGGTCTAGGCAAGTAATGTGGTATGTCAGCGAAAAAATAGGATTAAGCTCAACGGGTTAACTAATTGATCATGTAAATATGGTGTGGTAATATGGGAAAATATGTGGTTAATCCTAATGCCTTTATCATTTTAATCGTCAAATAATGTCATGCGTTTCAAGAAAGACCTCAAGCAACTGCTAGCAATGCAAACAATCCATGGACACTCAAGCAAACGAATAAGGTTGCAACAAATATGCAATAAGGCTCAAAATCTCACTTGGTAGGAAAAACATACTCAATCCCAAGCAAAAATCTCTCTAATGCACCTACTTGTATTCAAAGAATGAGAACTAAATCATCTTGCACATATTCATGTCCTTCTAATTACTTACAACATTCAATAAGTCTACTAGTTTCAACTTACTAGTGTATGTGTGTGCACAAGAACAAAGCATACCACTTCTCAATCAAAAGCGTCAACAACACAAAATTCCTATCAAGCATGGGTGCAAATGCAAACTACAATGAACTCACATAATATACAAACATAAAAAACAGAATGTCCTATATGAAACAAACGTAGATAACACGAATATAAATGCATAATTACTACTACTAATATGCAAGCATGAAATCCTACATGAACAAATAATACAACAACTACTAATCCCTCAAACCACCCCCAAACTTGAAAGATTCAATGTCCGCATTGAATGGAAGTAAATACAAGGGATATCAGAAACATACCTACTCGTCCTCGCTGTCGTCACCCTCGTCATCCTCATCAGATGAATCAGGCGGAGGGTACGGAGTCCGAGCTCCAAATATAGGCCACTGAACAGGAGTACTAGGTGACTGAAACTTTGCCTCCAAGGCTATACCCATGTCCTCAGAATATTGGCGACTGCTCACATGCATAGCATCCATCCGCCTAGTCATTCGACGAAAATAAGATTAAAAAACGGACATATCCACTGTACTCTGCGAAGAACCTGCCATAACCACTTCCGGTGCCCTTGGAACATGTGGCGGAGAGCCCGCTCCCTGACCACTATCACCATCAACAACAAAGCCTAAACCCCGAGGATGAGGAGTGCCGCCCGGCCACTCCTTCAACCTCAACCGGTCAATGGTAGCATCCTTAATAGAAGCCATAGGTTTATGCACCGGCTCACCTGTATACCATTTGACTTTCGATGCAGCACACAAGTACGCGATGATAGAAGCATAAGGAATACTAGCCGACGAATTGCTTCCCAAAAACCGAAGAATATTTTGATTAATAAGGTACCCAAGGTCAACATACTCACCTTTAAGAATACCACATAGCAAGATAGCTCTATCAACAGTAACATTGGAAACATGGTTTGACGGAATGATATTAGAACTTATGAAAAAAAAACCATGCCTTTGCAAGACTAGACAATGATGAAGCCGGGAAAGTACACTTTATCTCCGTACCTAACCTACATTTCCACTCCGTTCCCGGAACATATAGCTCACCAATGAGTGCATCAAGATCAAAATCATCCTTAGTCTTTTGTCCCCAATCCGTAGCATCTCTAGGTTTAGGCGGTTGCCTAATCAAATTACGAATAGCACGAGGCGAATAATCCACCTTCCGACCCCTCACAATAGTGGAGTTATTCCTTGCTATTGAAGCATTAGCATAAAACTCCCTAACCACATCCAACGCGGCATCATTAGCAAATTCACAAAATAACTTCCAACCCCGTTCACTAATCATCGCCACCATCTCCTCATATTTACTACTTGGCATAAGCCTCCTTTCCTGAATAACACCCTTGGAAACTAACCTACCATACTCCGCTTTGGCATCCTCATTCACAAATCTTTCCACTCCATCTCCCACAACATCATTCTCATCCAAAGATGGAGGAGCACTACTACCACTACCCGCTAATTGTGGTCTCTTAGGAGCCATAATCACTAATATCAAGCAAAGCACAACAATCTCCAAACAATTCACCAACAAAGAACCCCCAATTTACACACTCCAAGAACCCTAGCTTGCAAAATTCACAAATTCAAATAAAAGATGAGATAGAATATTACCCAATTGAATCAAAGAGGTGAAATTGCTAGAGTAATCCCCAAAACTTCGAATTTAATTCCTTTTTGGCACTTTGAATGGATGAAAGTTGAGAATTTTGGGTTTATATAGATGGGTTTGTGTATGTATAGGTGAGGTGGGTGTATGTACAGGTAATGGTGTATGTAATTTAGAGATGGAAAAGGAATTGGGATTTGTATTAGATGTAGAATATAGGTTAGGGGTGTTAGGGTTTTGATTTGAGATTGAATTGGGATTGAATATGGAGTGTGGGTTGTTGTTTTAGAAGTGAAATAGGTTAGGATATATGAGATGAAGTTAAAGAGGTTATAAAATCAAACACATGGATATGCAGGAGGTCGCGGCGCCTGGAGCGCTGGCTGGGCGCTTGATGCGCGGGTCTGGTATGCGCGTTGGCGCTGGGGCGCGCTTTGGCCGCCTGATGCGCAGCTCCATTCTGCGTGATACGGCGCTCCTGCGCGGTTTGGGCGCTTGAGGCGCTGCTTGCTTCTGCGTCACTATGGCGCTCCTGCGCGTGGCTGGCGCCTGAGGCGCTAGCGCATTCTGAAATTCTGAAACTATTTTTTTTTTGTAATTTTTTTTTTAATGATAACAATTATACAATATGGTACAAGGCTTGACATTCTTCCGGAAAATCACGAACAAAATAAAACCGCGGCAACTTTCTCGCGGTTCACCATTCCTCCATAATACGGCTTGAGTCTCTGTCCATTCACTTTAAAAGCATCATCAATAGAACCCCTATATATCTCCACCGCTCCATGTGGAAATACCGACTTGACTGTAAATGGACCCGACCATTTTGACTTGAGCTTACCCGGAAAAAGTTTGAGACGAGAATTGTAAAGCAAAACCTGTTGGCCCGGCACAAAAGACTTATGAACCACCTTCGTGTCATGCCACCTCTTAACCTTCTCCTTGTACATTTTATCATTCTCGTAAGCTTGCTCACGAAATTCCACAAGTTCATTCAACTGAAGTAGACGCTTCTCACCCGCAGCCGTGATATCCAAATTTAACTTCTTCAACGCCCAATAGGCCTTGTGCTCTAGCTCGGCCGGCAAATTACATGCCTTACCAAATACCAACTGATAAGGAGACATACCTAGGGGTGTCTTGTAAGCAGTTCTGTACGCCCAAACCGCTTCGTCTAACATCAAAGACCAATCCTTTCTTGATGGATTCACCACTTTCTCGAGAATTTTCTTGATTTCACGATTAGAAACCTCCGCTTGACCGTTAGTTTGGGGATGATAAGCCATGGCAACACGATGCGTCACATTATACCTAGCCATCATAGTAGTAAACTGATGATTGCAAAAGTGTGTCCCCTCATCACTTATTATAGCTCTTGGAGTTCCAAATCGCGTGAAAATTTGCTTGTGAAGAAAATTCAGCACAACCTTAGCATCATTGGTCGGTAAAGCCTTCACCTCGACCCATTTAGAAATGTAGTCCACCGCCAAGAGAATGTACTGATTATTGCAAGAAGAAACAAACGGACCCATGAAATCAATTCCCCACACATCAAAGATCTCGACTTCAAGAATAGTGTTAAGAGGCATCTCGTTCCTCCTAGAGATATTTCCAACCCTTTGACATCGATCACAACTCATTACGAACCTATGAGCATCTTTAAACAGAGTCGGCCAATAAAATCCCGCTTGAAGTACTTTTTGAGCTATTTTATCACCACCGTAGTGGCCCCCATATGTGGTAGAATGACAATCATGCAAAATGGCTTCCGTTTCACTATAAGGAATGCACCTCTTCAAAATCTGATCTATACCAATCTTGAACAAGAATGGCTCGTCCCATCGGTACCACTTCACATCATGTAGAAACTTTTTCTTTTGAGCATAAGAAAAGTCCGGAGGGATTACATTACTAACAAGATAGTTCACAAAATCTGCAAACCATGGCTCTTCACCTTGCACCCCAAAAAGTTGCTCATCGGGAAAAGATTCATTAATAAGAGAATTGCTATGTGAATCCTTACCATGGTCCTCCAAACGTGATAGATGATCAGCTACTTGATTTTTCGTGCCCTTCCTATCCTTGATTTCCACATCAAACTCTTACAATAAAAGAACCCAACGAAACAATCTAGGCTTTGAATCCTTTTTCGACATGAGATATCGAATAGCAGCATGATCCGTATAAACAATCACCTTCGTACCAAGCAAATAAGATCTGAATTTCTCGAAAGCATAGACAACTGCTAGTAGCTCCTTTTCCGTAGTGGTGTAGTTAAGTTGTGCATCATTAAGGGTTTTACTTGCATAGTAAACCACATGAAAGATTTTATAATTCCTTTGTCCAAGCACAGCTCCAACAGCATAGTCACTAGCATCACACATTAGCTCGAACGGTTCCTCCCAATTGGGTGCGGTAATGACAGGTGTAGTAATCAACTTCTTCTTCAAGATCTCAAAAGCCGCAAGACACTCATCATCAAACTTGAAAGGAACATCTTTCTCCAACAAATTGCACAAAGGTTTAGAGATTTTCGAGAAGTCTTGAATGAATCGCCTATAGAATCCCCCATGACCAAGAAAACTACGAATTCCTTTAACGGAGATAGGTGGAGGAAGATTCTCGATTGTCTCCATCTTAGCCCTATCCACTTCAAGCCCCTTACCAGATACCTAGTGCCCAAGAATAATTCCTTCTTGCACCATGAAGTGACACTTTTCCCAATTAAGCACCAAATTCGTCTCCACACACCTCTTCAAAACCAAGCCAAGATTGTGCAAGCACTCTTCATAAGACGTACCAAAAACTGAGAAATCATCCATAAAAACTTCAACATTCGAGCCAATCATGTCTGAGAAAATAGCCATCATGCACCTTTGAAAAGTGGCTGGAGCACCACAAAGTCCAAAAGAAACACGTCGGAAAGCAAAGGTACCAAAAGGACATGTGAATGTGGTCTTCTCCTGATCTTCCGGAGCAATGCAAATCTGATTATAACCGGAATAACCGTCAAGTAAACAATAATACTCGTGTCCCGCCAATCTGTCTAGCATCTGATCAATAAAAGGAAGAGGAAAGTGGTCTTTTCTCGTGGCTTTGTTGAGCTTCCGATAGTCCATGCAAACTCTCCACCCCGTGACTGTTCGAGTAGGAATGAGCTCATTCTTATCATTAGCAACAACTGTCATGCCTCCTTTCTTTAGCACACATTGAACCAGACTCACCCAAGAACTGTCTGAGATAGGATATATAATACCCGCATCAAGCCACTTTAGAATTTCCTTCTTCACCACCTCTTTCATAATCGGATTAAGTCTCCGCTGATGTTCAATAGTAGGCTTGGCTCCCTCCTCTAGCAGAATTTTGTGCATGCAATAAGAAGGGCTGATCCCCTTGATATCTGCTATAGTCCAGCCAATGGCTGATTTGAACTCTCTCAGAATTTGCAAGAGCTTATCTTCCTCACTACCTGACAAGTTAGAAGTAATAATAACCGGTAATGTAGATGCATCACCAAGAAACGCATACCTCAAGTGTTCGGGCAATGGTTTGAGTTCAAGTGTAGGAGCTTCCTCAATAGATGGTTTAAGACGACCCTCAGAACTTCTCAGCTCCCCTAACCCCAAATATTCAAATGGTAAATCAAATTTCCTCTTCCATGGAGCTAAATTTAATTGTTGCAATTGCTCGGCTATTTCTTCATCTTCAAAATCAGAATCACTAACTAACACTCTTTCCAAAGAATCTGACTTAAGCAATTGCTCCATCTCTGTAGTAACCGCAGAATCAACCAAATCCACCATCAAGCATTCTTCCTCATCCGTGGGAAATTTCATCGCATTGAACACATTAAAAGCTCTCCTTTCTACACATCGATCAAGGTACTACCCGTAGCTAAGAATGGCCTTCCCAAGATTATGGGAATCTTCTTATCTTCCTCGAAATCCAAGATAACAAAATCAGCAGGGAAGATGAGCTTATCAACTTTCACCAAGACATCCTCCACTATGCCTCTAGGATAAGTAATTGAACGATCGGCCAACTGTAACGAGATGTTAGTTGGTTTTGGATCCGGTAGACCAAGTTGCAAGAATACTGACAAGGGCATGAGATTGATGCTAGCTCCCAAGTCACACAAGCACTTCTCAAAAAATAGATTACCAATAGTGCATGGAATAGTAAAACTACCCGGATCCTTTAGCTTCGGAGGCAACTTCTGTTGCAGAACAACACTACACTCTTCCGTTAAGGCAACGGTCTCTAATGCATCAAGCTTCAACTTACGAGAGAGAATACCCTTCATGAACTTAGCATAACTCGGCATCTGTTCAAGAGCTTCCGCAAAAGGAATGTTAATATGCAACTTCTTGAACACCTCTAAGAACTTAGCAAACCTTGTATCCAAATTCTATTTTTGGAGTCTTCTAGGATATGGAGGAGGAGGATAAATCTGAGTGTTCTTCGTTGACTGCTCCGGAGAAGCTTTTTCAACAGGTTCCTTGCTCTTCTCTAATTCACCATCAAGCTGATCAGCTACCAAGTCAGATTTCTCAATTTCGGGCAATGCAGATTTTTCGACTTGCTGATTCTGCACTTCTTCATCCTCCTTAGTGGCTGATTTAGGATCTGATGTCACCTTTCCCGATCTCAAGGTCACATCCTTCACCTGCTCCTTGTTGTCCCTCCTACCTGGATTTGCTTCCGTATCACTAGGAAGAGTTCCTTGAGGCCTACTAAGTAAGGCACTTGCAATCTGTCCTATCTGGGTTTCCAAGACTTTCTGGCCAGCTTGTAGGTTCTTTACCGCTAACCACACATCATATAATTTTTCATTAGATGATTGCCCCATATGAGCCTGGGGCTGTTGCTGCTGAAATCCATGAGGTTGATATGGTGCCCTTGGAGCATAAGGCTGTTGATAGCCTTGATTGAATGGCTTCGCTTGCTGATAAGATTGTTGAGTATTTTGATTGTTGCTCCAGCTGAAATTGGGATGATTCTGATTATTAGGATGATAAGTGGCTGGAACTGGTGCAGCAGGTCTCTGGAAATTACTCACGAACTGTGCTGATTCAGAAGAGATAGCACACTGATTTGTCTCATGTGCACCCGCACATAACTCACAAACACTAGCCACCTGCTGAACTCCATAATTAGCAAGAGAATCCACCTTCATAGCAAGAGCTTTCAACTGAGCTGTAATCATTGAAGCTGTATCTACTTCCAAAATTCCTGCTACCTTGCCTTGAGATAGCCTTTGGGTTGGATTTTGATATTCATTAGCAGCCATCATCTCTATAAGTTCATAAGCTTCATCATAGCTCTTTTCCCAAAGAGCTCCACCTGACGCTGCATCTAGCAAAGGTCTAGACTGTGCTCCCAACCAATTGTAGAAACCATTAATAACCATCCAATCAGGCATGCCATGATGAGGACACTTCCGTAGCATCTCCTTGTATCGTTCCCAAGCCTCACACAACGACTCTCCAGATTGCTGCTGAAATTGAGTTAGGTGGTTCCTTATTGCTACAGTTTTTGCCATATGGAAGAATTTAGTAAGAAACTTCCGAACAAGATCCTCCCATGTAGCGATAGAACCAGGAGGTAGAGAATGTAGCCAGCTCTTAGCCTTATCCCTCAGAGAGAATGGGAAAAGCCTCAACCTGATAGCATCATCTGTCACACTATTACATTTGAAAGTGTCGCAGATTTCGATAAAGTCCCGAACATGCATGTTAGGATCCTCCGTAGAAGCTCCCCCAAATTGGACCGAATTCTGCACCATCTGAATTGTGCCCGGCCTGATCTCAAAGTTGTTAGCTGCAATAGCTGGCCTAATAATGCTAGATTGGATGTCATTAAGTTTCGGCTGAGAATAGTCCTTCAAAGCCTTGACTGCTGCTGGTGCGTCACCCATCTCTATAGTAGTTTCAAGTTCTTCTGCCTTATTCTCTTTATTTTCTACAAGATCGTCTTCTGCCAGTGCTTCTAACCGAGCTTGTAAGCGCGTTCGCATACAAAATCAAGTACCTGAAACACCACGAAACAAACAAATTAAGTAAGAAATCCGAGTCAGTGAGCGCTAACGACCACTATTGACAAGCACATAAACTAAAAATAAAACACCGATGATCCCCGGCAGCGGTGCCAAAAACTTGTTAGCACAAAATTACGTAAGCGCGCGTAGTCACAAGTAATATAATTAAAGTTCGTTCCGCAGAGATCTGGTTAAGTTTTACTCAGAAAATATGCCTATGCAACAATGTATGGTTTTAATTCACTACTAAGAAAAATAACAAATTTGGTTTTGATTATCTAAATTAAACTAAGATGCAAATTATAAATCTAAGAATTAACTAATCGACAGGAATTAAAATCGAGTTACTTATATGAGAATAAACATGGAATCCTAGTTTCATTATCTACTTCACTTAGAGTTGCAGCCTTTAATTAAAACATGCAATGGTTTTGATATCTGATCGGATAACACGAAACAAGTAAAAGCTACCTCTCGGTATACTAATACCAAACTACACATACATCCACAAAAGAGATAGAAGATGGGTAGACACCTATTATGTTTAGACCCTATATCTCTATAGAATTTGAAAACATAAAGGTTAAAGCACAAGTTCCACATAGATCACATAGGGCAGCATAATATCTCTATTTACGCCACAAATCATGATGTCAAAACATCAACCTATCCTATGCTAGCATGGCAAGTTCTAAATCTCAAGATCCACTCTCGTTTCGCAAGAGATTAACATATTAGATGTTCGCGACGCACCTAAATTCAATAAGCACAACCATACGAGGATATCAAGAATTCATCACACATAAATCTTTAAGGCATACAAACTACTAAGCTACATAGATAAATCCACTAGGATCCCACGACAACAATTAGCCCATAATTGAACCGTTCATCATCATGGGATTGGATGATAACATGATAATAAACAAGATATGAAAGAAATCAATAAAGATATTATTAAAGCTAAGAGTTGAGAAAACAAATCTATGATTCAACGTATACAAAAGATGAAGATGATCTAGATCCTTGCTTGTCACCGAGCTTGAATCCTTCTCTTCTTTTCTCTCTTGCAAAAACTAAGCTATGATATGTAATTGTATGATATGATGATAATTATATGTTTACAAGGGTTGGAATGTGTTTATATAGGCTCTAGACACCTTGCCCAGCAAGAAAATACCCTAAAATACATCTAAAATTTGATTTAGGAGTCAGAAATCACGTAGAAATCAATTTCAGCTCGAAAAGGGCAATTCTGTAATTTCTCCCGCACTCCACAGCGCAGGAGCGCCGGTTCTGGTGCATGATGCGCCGGGGCAATCTGCGTAAACTCGGCCAGAAGCTCCCGGCTTGGTCCCGTTCTGCGAAAACTGATTTTTCTTGTCGTTTTTCGCCTTTTCTTCCCGTTCCTTTTGCATGAGCTTCCATCTTTCATTCTTAATGACTTGTATACTTCTTAGGAGTTGACATTAGCCACCATTCTTCATTCCATATCATCAATGAACTCCACAAAATTCTCCAAAAACGACGGAATCTACACCTTTAATCGATATTTCTTCAACCCTGCACATTTAAACAAAACACATCAAAAATACAACAAACTTGAGAACAAAGCAATCAATTTAAGCCGAATTAAAATGTTCCAAGTAGATATAAAATCCACTTATCATAACCACACAGTCCTCTTAAAGCCTCAAACTTATATATTGAAAAAAAATGAATTTTATAGAATAAATTAAATAAGTTGTAGATTTTTCGTACATATCTATGTCGACTATTTACATTGAAAGATAATAGGGTACGTGTAGTATTTTATGGGAAAAGAGAATTAAAAGGTCACAATAGAAAAGTTTTATATTAGTGCGTATGAAAAGTACAACATTTGGAAATTTAGTTAAAAATTCATGTACATATGTAAATATTTAGTATAAATAAATAAATATACAAATTTTCAAATGATTTTGTGATTTGGATCAATTATTTTTTAGCAAAAAATTATCGTTCAATCTATACCTTAACCTTATATAAAAAAATAATATCCTTATAAAATCAATACTTTACGACTTAAATTTGCATTAAAATTATTATACAATAATATTTTGGTATGATCTTCAAATCCGTACGATCGGATCGTTGAAAAACATTAAATAAATATAATTATAGACCGCATTACTAGAAAAGATTTCTATAGCGGACTTCAGAAACTCCAAGCCCAATTTTTATTTACTATTTTACTAATATAGTATTGTTGTAACTATATTGAATGTAATAATTAGATGCATAACCAATGAACATAACTAAATTATAAAGATATAACGTAATGAAAGTATTAGGTCCCGTCTCTAATTTTAAGTTCTTATATAATCAAAATCTATTTAGATTACATGTAAATGTGAAAATATATAATAATTTGGTACAACATATTACTAGAACAATAATTTATAGTAAATTTCGTTATTTTCATATTTGTTAGATATTATAGACTGTGTAGGTTATACTTTCAATTTGAAAATCCATGAATAAACCTTCCATTGGTGTTAAATTTGTTTTTCATCTTTTTTTTTTCGGGCACACTCATGGTAATCCATTTACTCACGTGCCTCCCAATGGGATCGAAACTATGACACCAACCAACTAGGACACCCGTGATGGGTATTTGTTTTTCATCTTATTTACAAAGTGTAGCAAGCTGTGTTAATTGTTTCTGATCAACTTCACTCAACATGGTTCTATCTGCTTCAATCAATGTCCTTTCTTCCATTTTAGTGTTAAGTTTTAAGATCATATTCTATAAAAAAAAATAAGATATTACTAAGTATAAAATGTTTAAATGGCCCCACCCTAGAACGATAATCAATGAGAGTCGACCCCCAACGCTAGCTATCTGCCTAAAAATTATTCAGATCTACCTTCTCTTCAGCAATTAAGCCTTATTCCTTCTCACAAATTCAATTTCGTCTTCGTTTCTCTCATCTAATCACCATAGTTCTTATTTTACCTTTAATAATCATCCTTCTTTTGTGAGGATTGCTGATGTACCAAATTTTATGGGTGTTTTGTTTGTCCTCCTTTTGGAGTGTTTGATATGTTTTTTGTATTTTTGGTTTGTTGTTTTGTCTCCGAACAGAATTAATATATAAGATTAAAATGAGTAAACATAGGTTGTTGGAGATACGATTAATCAAATACTGGGATGCTAGTGGTATTTTAGACCATTTGATGCTACATGTAACCTATATTCTTTGTGAGCTTAAACTAGTTCAATCCCTTTTCTTTAGCCATCATTTCAAAGTCAAAGGACTAGCTCCCGACTTTATGGAAATAGGGCTATCCATTAAATATAGTATCAACGATAAGGCTATTCATTATCCACATTTTTACTTGTTGAGGGAAAAAAATCCGTTAAGTAATAAAAACCGTAAATGTACGGGTGTACGTGAGTATAAAGGCAAGTACGGGTCAAATCACGAAGAACGTGAATTAGGTTTCTAATTAACAAAAATATTTGAACTAGCGCTAATGATAGAATTATCTAAAGGATAAATTTCATCGGCTGAATATGAAAATCATGGTGTTTATGACGCAGTAGGAAGTGTATAGATTAGCAAACACTAACTGATCGAGAATCAAAATGAATCAGCAAGCACTGAGTCGAAAGTAAAAAGAGTTGGAATCCATCAAGAAAATAAGAGAAAAATCTTCAAGTTTAATAATAATAATCTGCCAAAACCCTTATTACACTTATGTTTAAATACTTCTTAGAAAACCCTATTACTCAGGCCCAAAAATCCCTGGGTTATAATAAATGCAAAACGAATAATTAAAAACTTAAAAGCCTACTTAAAGGCCTATTTCGGCCCTTCGCCTTGTGCGCCTCTCAATTTCTTACTCTAATTTTGACGCCATTCTTCCTACATCAGTCTCCTCCACCTCCGAAGAACTTGACCTCGAGTTCTCTTAAGGATAAAGCACCTCATCAGAATGAAACTCATATATATTAGCCACATTAAAGGTATTAGAGATGTTCATACAATCTGGAAGAGCCACAACATAAGCATTATCATTGATCTTCCTCGTCACCTTAAAAGGGCCATACTTGCGAGGCTGCAGCTTACTGTAAGTACCAACCGAATATCTTTCCTTGCGATGAAACAACATTACAGAATCTCCCTCTTTAAAAACTTTCACCCTTCGACGCTTGTCAGCATGAGCTTTATTCTTCTACCTTGTAGCTTCCAACTTAACACGAACAAATTCTTTGACATCTTGAATCTCCTTAACCATATTCTCTGCCGCTGCACTTTTTCCTAAAGCTTTAGGCAACTCCACCAAATCAACCACATGCTTAGGAACAGAAGTATACACCAGAGAAAAAGATGATTTTCCTGTAGCAGAATGCACAACACTGTTATAACCAAACTCTACCTGAGACAAAGCTAAATCCCACTGCTTCAGTTTGTCACCACAAATACTCCCAATCATGTTGCCGAGAGCTCGGTTTGTAACCTCCGTCTGACCATCAGTTTGGGGATGAGTTGTTGAACTTCTGTTGAGGGAAGTTCCAAACAATCTCCACAAAGTGATCTAGAAATGACTAAAAAACTTAGTATCCCTATCAGAAGTAATAGTTGTAGGAATCCCATACAAGCGCACAACCTCCCTAAAGAACAGTTTGGTTATGTTTGTTGCAACAGCAATCTTCTTACAAGCAATGAAGTGAGTCATCTTGGAAAACCTGTCAACAACTACTGATAAGTGCATATTTTTGCATAATTTTATTACCTATTTATTGTTTGAAATTCGTATTTTAATAAATTATTTTGTTGCATTTCAGGAAATTCAAGAAAAAATGAAGAAATGGCAAAATAAAGAAATAAAGTGCAAAGAAGAACAAAAGAGGAAGAAAAATGGTTAGAATAAAAGAAGAAGGAAAAAAAAATTAGGAGCTTAGAACAAATTGGTTACACACTAAAACCTCTGACTTACCATGTCAAAAGTTTCATGCAGGAATCTCTGAAGAAAAAAAAAGAACAAGCCAGCAATTTTGAAAAAGTACAGCATGATTTGTTAGACTTTCATTGAGTTTTCACATGAAAACAGGTGCTTAGCATAGTCCTATAAATAGATCAATCATCTGATCATTTAAGGGGGATACTAATCAATTTTTTTTCTCTTCTTCTCTTCATTTACGTGGGGGAACTTGCTTTTGCTTTACTTTTGCTTTGCCAATTCCTTTTTTTTCTCTGCACTTAGTTGTAATTTAGTTATCCTAAAATTTTGTAACCTCCATCTTGTAAACACTCTGATTTTATTAATGCAAATTTTCATTCCCTTTTTATTTTCTTTGGATTCTTTTTATTGGTTTGAATTTGTTGGAAAACCCAAATTTTCCGGTTAAAAAAAAATTTTCGAGTGAAGCTTGGTAATTTTCCGGCCAACTCCATAGATTTCGGTGTGCTCCAACATTAAAATAATTTTTGTTGGATCTTTCTTGGTAATATTTTATTAAATTCAGAATAATTTAGAGCTTCGTAGTGATATTTTTATTTTATTTTTCTGATAATATTTTAATTAATTATAAATTTTAGAAGTTAAGTTTTCTACTCTCTTTTTCATTATCTTGTTCACTGGAAGCCTGCATAGTTCAGAACACCCCTTTTCACCCCACTACGTTAGCCTAATTTGTTTCTAATCATCATCATATTAGTTGTTAAAATCATCATTGTTAATCATGACTTTAATTATTGCTTTTAATCTTTTCACATTTTTTATTCCTCTTCTTTGTTTTTTTAGCGCATTACTTGATCTTGATTTTGAGCTTTGTTTTCTTAGGCCATTTCTTAGTTTAGGCCAGTAACTAATTTGCTAGTCCATGTTACCTTTTGTCCATTCAACCAATGCCTTGATTAGCTTCTTTTATTTCTTGGCCCATTTTGATATTAATTATATATATAATTACTTCTAGTCCATGCTTTTACTTCTGGCCCAATACCACGCTGTAGTCCATCATCATATATTATGTTCATACGTTAGATTCTTACACATGTATTTAAATTCCTTGTCTTATATTAATTATTAACTAGCTTATAGCCCATGCAAAACACGGGTTATTTTTAATTTTTTATAATTTATTTATAATATAATATAATATTATAAATATTAGTTTAAATAAATTATAAATATTAGTTTAAATATGTTATTGATTCGAACCTTACATCTTTATATATAATAATTTTTAGTATTAAATATAAATTAATATGTTATTGGCGGCTTTTAGTATTGTTATATCTAACGGTCATGATCTATTTGAGTTTCTGATCTAACGGTGATAAATGAGGGATAACAAAAAATGGGGATAACCAAAAAAAGGGGTAATCAACTACAAAGTATACCCCCTTTTGCTTACTGTAATATATAGTACAAATTAGAGATCTTTTATAGTTTGTAGTTTGGTTAACCAAATTATTCACAACCGTTAGATTTTCAATCTAAATAGATCATGACCATTAGATACAAAATACTAAAAATTGTTATATACAGAGGTCTAAAGTTCGATTCCCGCCAACAACATATTAATTTATATTTAATACCAAAAATTATTATATACAAAGATTTAAGGTTCGAATTTTTCCAATAAATACTAAAATTAATATTATAATATTATATTACACTACAAATAAATTATAAAAAATTAAAAATAATTCGCACTTTACACAGACTGTAAGCTAGTTATTATTAATTCTCGTAATAGGTTTGTTTAAAATCCATATCAATTTTCGACATAATTTTCGATTATAACAAACTCATAAAAAAAGGGGTAAATTGGCGTTCCCCCGACCAAGAGCAGGTTAACCAAGGGGTGAGCAAAAAAATCCGAAAATCGGATAATCCGATTTTTCGATCCGGTATCCGATTAGAAAAATCCGGAAATTAGGATATCCGATCCGAAAAAACCGGACCGGATATCCGATCCGAATTTTTTTAATGAATTCGGATACGGATCCGGATCATAACTTTTTACAAATCCGGATATCCGAATCCGATCCGGTTTTTAATATCTATTAATAAATAATATATATATATAATAATTAATGAACTTATTGTAGACAAATAATTCAACATTGAAAATATTAAATTAAGTAATGAATTATCACTAATAGATTAATGAATTTGTTGTGTATCACCTAAGTTTAAAGGTATTTTAGGTGTAAAAACGTAAATAGGGATTTACTTAAATGTGAAATTATAAATACAACTCCATATATTTGTATTTGAAAATTTCGTAACTTCACGGAAGTTTTCTTAAATCAACCTTGATAAATATTTTCTCTTACTTAATCATTTTTTCTTAATTGTTTGCATACTTGAAAAACATAACATTATTAATACTTAATTTGCTTTATTTATGAAATGTGATCACTATTTTTGGGACATGCAAAAAAGGAATTGTGGTCAATATAAACGGGAGGAATGGAGTATTAATACCTCTTAAAGAATATTTATAAGAACATTTATAAGAACACGTTAAATAAATGAATGGTAGTTTGTGCTAGGTCAAAATAAATTTAGGAAAAATTGAAGATACAAATGTTAAAATATGAGATGATGATATCTAAAATTTTATTAATTAATTTATTATTTGTAAAGTTAACGATAACTTATTGAAAATGTAATAAAATTCATTTATTTATATAAACTAAAATAAATTTTACTTGATTAGTTCGGATCCGGATAATCCGATTTTCGATCCGGTTTAAACGGATATCCGGTTAAACCGGAACCGGAACCGGAATAGATTTTTCATAATCCGAAAAACCGGATATCCGATCCGGATTTTAAAACCGGACCGGATATCCGGTTTTTCTCACCCCTAGGTTAACCCTTATGAACACGCACCTGCACGCAATACATGTGTGTGTCCCTCATTTTCCTATAATTTATTTATAATATAATATAATATTATAAATATTAGTTTAAATAAATTATTGATTCGAACCTTACATCTTTATATATAATAATTTTTAATATTAAATATAAATTAATATGTTATTGGCGGCTTTTAGTATTGTTATATCTAATGATCATGATCTATTTGAGTTGCTGATCTAACGGTGATAAATGAAGGATAACCAAAAATGGGGATAACCAAACAAAGGGGTAACCAACTACAAATTATACCCCCTTTTGCTTATTATAATATTTCCTATAATTTATTTATAATATAATATAATATTATAAATATTAGTTTAAATAAATTATAAATATTATTTTAAATATGTTATTGATTCGAACCTTACATCTTTATATATAATAATTTTTAGTATTAAATATAAATTAATATGTTATTGGCGGCTTTTAGTATTGTTATATCTAATGGTCATGATCTATTTGAGTTGCTGATCTAACGGTGATAAATGAAGGATAACCAAAAATGGGGATAACAAAAAAAAAGGGGTAACCAACTACAAATTATACCCCCTTTTGCTTATTATAATATAGTATAAATTAGTGTAATTAAATCCCAACTCAAATATTAATTGTTCTAATCCGCCTAAATTAGAAATTAAGGATCGCGAAATAAACTTAGTCCATGTGGATTGATATCTCAAGTATTAAAACGATGAAATTGTGCACTTGCAATTTAAATTTTTATTTTTAGCACATCAAGTTTTTGGCGCCGCTGCCGGGGACTAAATATTTTTCGCGCCTTGATTTTTAATTTTTCGGATTAGTTTTCTTTTGCTTGTCTTATTTTATTTCGTTTTTTAAGGAAAGTTTGGAATTTCGGGAATCTTCTCGCGGAGCTTGGAACGAAAATTGGAATTTTTGGAAGCATGCTTCGGTAACCTGTATCTCACTCTTTCCGCCTTTTTATTTTTTTAGAAAATCACAAAAAAAAAGTCCAAAAATCACAAAAAAAATGAAAATTGAAAAATAAAAAAAATTAGTTGTAAATACATAATTGTTGCATCATGCATTTAATCACTTAGGAGTAGGGGTGAGCAAAATAAAACCGAAAAACCGAAACCGAGCCGAAAAACCGAAAAACCGCACCGAAAAAAACCGTAACCGACAAAAACCGAAAAAAACCGTAACCGAACCGAACCGACGAAACGGTTTGGTAACGGTTACGGTTTTATCCCAATAACCGAACCGAAAAACCGAACAAAAAAACCGAACCAAAAATATATTATTTTAATAATTTATATTTTTATATTATATACTTATATAAATATAGAATTTTATATAAGAAGTAAGACAAAAGCTAGTAGAACTTGAATTGCAAAAGTTTCCCATCTTATTTTTTACACTAATTATTAATAATCTATCAAAAAATAATTATTTACTTAAAAAGATTTAAAAATGTCAAAAAATTTGATTTTACAATTTTATATTTTAAAAAATGAATTGATTGATCTTATGACCACATTTAAGCTAAAACATGCGCCACCTTCGTAGGAATAGTGGGTTTAAGAAAATTAGAAACTTATAATTTTTACTAGCATGATATTAAGTATTAAAAATAAAAAACCGAAAAAAACCGAAATCGACAAACGGTTAACCGAACCGAAAAAAACCGTTCCGAGCGGTTCGGTTACGGTTAATAGGTAAAAACCGAACCGATCCGACATGTACGGTTTGGTAACGGTTTTCGGTAAAAACCGAGCCGAACCGACCCGTGCACACCCCTACTTAGGAGCACATCATCTAGATTTTTAATTTCTTATTTTTAATTTTTCGTACCTTATAATTGTGGTGATTGCTGGAGGATCCAAAGGTACGTTAATTTTTTTTTATATAGATTAGGACACGTAGTAATGCATCCATATTTGTTTACCGTTTTTGTATATACCTCGTTGTTTGTTGCATCATTTATAAATCCATCATTTTGCATCCCCTAGCCTTTTAATAAAATTAATTAGACATTTGCCCCTAGGATTTCGCGCTCAATTAGAAAGGTGCCTAAAAATAAACGTAATTAAGACTTATTCACGACCTTCAGTGTCTAAGGTTCGCCTGGCTATTAAGATTCGGTGTCTAAGTGACAAGTTTGGCCTCTTGGTAATGCCTGCTCTAATTTGGCCGAATCGGTCTGAATAATTCTTAATTTACGGAATTTTTAGTGTGTCTTAACGTTATGAGCAATGTCTAGTTATTTTATTTAGGGAACCTAGGTTAGATTTTTCTTTTGATTTTTCACCATTTATTTTGTGTGTTTCATTTTCGCACTTACTTGCTATGTGGTTTTATTCTTGATCAATCTTTACCATGTCCGTAGCATTTAGGGAGCGTTATTACCAAGGTTGGGATTTTGACGAGGAGTTAGCGGATAATACGATGTGGTGTGAGTCAACTAGAGAACCTAGTGTATATAACGAGTCGTCTAGTACTTTTAGTGATTTGCATTATAGTGAAAACGATATTGCAATCGACTCTGAATTAGATGCTCTTACTAGAAGACTCGAAGCCTTAGAAACCCATAGTGGTCTCGCACCCATGTACATGTACCCGAACTATAATTCTTAGAATTTTGAATCTCAACATTGTCCCGACTTTGAGCAAGTGAACGTAATGTTCCAACCTAGGCCTAGGAATGACCCGTTTGCACCGACCTACAATCCCGGGTGGAAGAACCACCCAAATTTTTCATGGAGTCAAGGTCAAAATTTCCAATCCTCACCACCTTCTTTTCAAAAGCCAAACTCTTACCCGATTTCAAACCAAGGTCATTATCTTAACCTGATTCAAGCACCATTGAACCCTCCCGGGTTTAACGATTCGGATAAGCGACTTAATACCTTAGAAAAGAGTATCGAGGCTTTATTGATTTCTCAAGCAAACTTCATGCAAACCAAAGCTCAAGATAGGCAATTGTTGAATTCTAATGTTCAAGCCTTATCTAAGATAGAAGTTCAATTGGGACAATTAGTAAACACTTTTGGTGAGCAAGAAAAAAACAAGTTTCCAAGTCAACCCGAGGTCGATCTTAAACTTTCTCTTAATCAAAGACCTCATGACAATGTGAATGCAGTCATTTCCATAAGGTCCGGTAAGCAAAAAGAAAATCATATCGGTGACAAGTCTCCCGAAGAAGACAGGTCGAATTTTGAACCAAACACTAGTCTTGAACCCGAGAGTTCAAAAGAACAAGAATCAACGAGTGGGACAAAACCCGTCCCTGAAGAACCCAATGAGCTTTATAAACAAACAATAGGGGTTAATCTTCTTGATGGAATTGTTAATTGGTCAAACCTTGAGGATAGTGAGATTGAATCTCTTCTTGTTGAGGATTTTCGAAAGAATCACGAAACTAATCACGACTTACATGAGTCGTTTAAGGATATGACTTCCGATGAGATGCTAGCGGAATTAAATACCATCTGTTCTAAATGGGAAGCAGAATCTGATATTGACCATGTCAACCGTAGTGCCATTGCTACAACTCCTATAGGTGAGCCGCCCACATTCGTTCTCAATCCATCTAATTCCACTCTTGATCAGTCTTTGATAGTTGATAATGAAACTCATCATGTTCTTTTTAGTGACTTAATTCATAACCAAGAATTTCAAGTAATTAATTTGCTTAAACAACAAAAAGAAGCATCTTCATGGTCTATGGATGAAGTTAGGAATGTGAGTTTTATTCTTGCGCCTAATCGGATCGTTCGAGTGGTCTATGCTATTTTTGTGGGTGAGTTTCTGAAATATGTTGGTTGTATAACAAAAATAGTTTTTCCGAGAGCAGGTATTGGTTAGTAAATATTTGTTTTGTACCTCCCATAGTAGAATGTAGGTATGGGGGAATGCCAGTGTGTGTGTGTGTTTCTTTTGTATTTGTTGTGTGCGTGAGTTGTTTTTCTTTCATAATTTTTAGAAGTTTTCAGTCTCCGTCATCCCTTATCAGGTATTATCTCCTCATTCTCTTCGTTTCTCTTGCATTTGCATACATTGAGGACAATGCATGATCTAGGTATGGGGGGGTTTTAGTGTAAATATAAAATTGAAAAAATCCAAAAAAATTAAAAAATAAAAAAAATCACAAAAAGAGTTGTAGAATTGTAAATATTAGAGTTCTAATCTTATTCTAGTCTCGTTAATTGATGGCTAGTTGCTTGATGCACCCTTACATGCTATGATAATCTTGTGTTCCTTTAGCTTTTGATTGAGAAGTGATTTGCTAAGTTCTTGTCCACACACTTACACTAACAAGGTGAAACTAGTAGACTTATTTGAATTGTGCAAGAAATTAGAAGGTCATGATTAGGTGTAAGATGATTTGGTTTTCATGCTTTGAGTACAAGTAGGTGCACTAAGGATACCTTTACTTGAGATTGATTATGTTCTACCACACCAAGTGAGTTTTGAGCCTATATGCACATCTTTTGCATTTATATTCTTTTGCTTGAGTCTCCACTTGTCATTTGCATTGCTAGCACTTGTTTGAGTTCTTTCTTGAAATACATGATATTGATTGATGATAAGATGATAAAGGCATTTAGGAATACCTCGTATTTCCAAAATATCCACACTATTCTTATGTGATCAATTAGTTACCCTTTTGAGCTTAATCAAATTCTTTCGGTGACGCACCCCATTTCTCGCCTAAGACCTTTTTCTTGTACAACCTTACGTATACTTGATCCTAATTTGTCAAAGGCTAGTATGAACTTGAGGGAGTATTAAGGTGTGTGAGATGGGTTTACTCTTGTTCATAACTTTTGAGGAAATATATGTTTTGTTGGTTATCTTGTTAGTCGATTTTCTGTAAAGGAGGATTATTGTTGCTTATATTTATCTTAGCTCTTTAAAAAAAAAAATTGAAGAAAAAAAAATGAAAAAAAAGCAAAAATATATGAGAGCATACTTATGTCTTTGTAATCCTCTTTTATTCGACTAGTCAAGTCTTGTTGTTAAAAGTAGAAAATAATGTGTGGGGAGTAAGTTTGGTGTTGTGCATGATTTTCATGGTGACTACTAGCTTTTGACACTTCACCTTGTTTTGGCCTTACTTGACGTACCTTGTCCCTAGCCCCATTACAACCCAAATAAAGACCTTTTGATTATCATCATTAATGTAGGTTGTGTTCAAGTTAGAATGATACCAAGTGTCAAGCATGTTTTTGATTTTGTTGAAATTGAGTGATACACTTACCCTTGTTCTTGAGTGAATATTCTTTTGTGAGTGAAATGTGAGATATTACTTGTTTCTTTTGCATATGAAATCTCAAGTTTTGACTCTAAGGTGTGCTCTTGTAGACTTAGCATGGTTTCCAATAATTTTTGCACTTGACATGAACTGGTAATCACTCTTGCATGTTTCTTTAAGTAGACTATGTGAATCCTTGCACTTTACACACCAAGACTTTGCAAATTCATTTTCATTCTTAAGCTGATGTATCATGAGAGGACATGTATGTGTGGTGTTGCATTGCCATGTAATCTTTTATACGAACTAGATGGATTTTGTGGGTACATTCACTATAGGCCCTCACGAGACCTCACTCGTCCACTAAGGCTGCCTAGGGGTTTAAAGGGCTTGTTGCATATGCCAAATGCAACCGTCACACCTACGAAAAGGAGTATAGGACTTTATTTTTTTCTAGATTTCTTTTTGTTTTACTCGAGGACGAGCAAAAGATAGGTATGGGGCATTTGATAAGTGCATATTTTTGCATAATTTTATTACCTATTTATTGTTTGAAATTCGTATTTTAATAAATTATTTTGTTGCATTTCAGGAAATTCAAGAAAAAATGAAGAAATGGCGAAATAAAGAAATAAAGTGCAAAGAAGAACAAAAGAGGAAGAAAAATGGTTAGAATAAAAGAAGAAGGAAAAAAAATTAGGAGCTTGGAACAAATTGGTTACACACTAAAACCTCTGACTTACCATGTCAAAAGTTTCATACAGGAATCTCTGAAGAAAAAAAAGAACTAGCCAGCAATTTTGAAAAAGTACAGCATGATTTGTTAGACTTTCATTGAGTTTTCACATGAAAACAGGTGCTTAGCATAGTCCTATAAATAGATCAATCATCTGATCATTTAAGGGGGATACTAATCAATTTTTTTTCTCTTCTTCTCTTCATTTAAGTGGGGGGACTTGCTTTTGCTTTACTTTTGCTTTGCCAATTCCTGTTTTTTTCTCTGCACTTAGTTGTAATTTAGTTATCCTAAAATTTTGTAACCTCCATCTTGTAAACACTCTGATTTTATTAATGCAAATTTTCATTCCCTTTTTATTTTCTTTGGATTCTTTTTATTGGTTTGAATTTGTTGGAAAACCCAAATTTTCCGGTTAAAAAATAATTTTCGAGTGAAGCTTGGTAATTTTCCGGCCAACTCCATAGATTTCGGTGTGCTCCAACATTAAAATAATTTTTGTTGGATCTTTCTTGGAAATATTTTATTAAATTCAGAATAATTTAGAGCTTCGTAGTGATATTTTTATTTTATTTTTCTGATAATATTTTAATTAATTATAAATTTTAGAAGTTAAGTTTTCTACTCTCTTTTTCATTATCTTGTTCACTGGAAGCCTGCATAGTTCAGAACACCCCTTTTCACCCCACTACGTTAGCCTAATTTGTTTCTAATCATCATCATATTAGTTGTTAAAATCATCATTGTTAATCATGACTTTAATTATTGCTTTTAATCTTTTCACATTTTTTATTCCTCTTCTTTGTTTTTTTAGCGCATTACTTGATCTTGATTTTGAGCTTTGTTTTCTTAGGCCATTTCTTAGTTTAGGCCAGTAACTAATTTGCTAGTCCATGTTACCTTTTGTCCATTCAACCAATGCCTTGATTAGCTTCTTTTATTTCTTGGCCCATTTTGATATTAATTATATATATAATTACTTCTAGTCCATGCTTTTACTTCTGGCCCAATACCACGCTGTAGTCCATCATCATATATTATGTTCGTACGTTAGATTCTTACACATGTATTTAAATTCCTTGTCTTATTTTAATTATTAATTAGTGTAATTAAATCCCAACTCAAATATTAATTGTTATAATCCGCCTAAATTAGAAATTAAGGATCGCGAAATAAACTTAGTCCCTGTGGATCGATATCTCAAGTATTAAAACGATAAAATTGTGCACTTGCAATTTAAATCTTTATTTTTAGCACATCAACTACAAAAACAAAATCTACACCTCTTTGTGTACGAGGCAACCCCAAAACAAAATCCATTGAAAGATCCTGCCATATATCTTCAGGAATAGTTAAAGGCATATAAAGACCAGTATTTTGAGATTGTCCCTTAGATACCTGACAAGTGTAGTACCTTTTAACAATAGCTCCAACATCCCTTCTTAAATGTGGCCAGTAATATCTTTCCTCCAAGGTAGCAATGGTCTTGTCTCTGCCTAGATGACCGCTTAGACCACCACCATGTAATTCACGCATCAGCTTCTCTCTCAACAAAGTAACAGGAATGCATAACTGATTCCCTTTAAAAAGATAGCCATCTAGAACATGGTAATCTGAAATTGGATGATTCACACTGCATTTGACCCATATCTCCTTGAACTCAGGATCATCAGCATACAACTCCTTCAGACATTCAAAACCCACAATTTCTTGTGACAAAGTAATCATCAAGGAAGCTCTCCTACTCAACGCATCTACCACTTTGTTAAAATTGCCAGATTTGTGTTGAATAATGATAGTAAATTTTTGCAGAAAACTCACCCAACGAGCATGCATTTTATTAATCATTTTCTGATTATGAAGGAACTTCAAGGCTTGATGGTCCGTGAATAGAATGAATTCTCGCTGAATCAAATAGTGTTCTCATTGTCTCAAAGCTCTGAACACTGCATAAAACTCCTGACCATAAGTACTCCACTTTTGTCGAGTTTCACTTAACTTCTCACTGAAGAAGGCAACTGTTCTCTTTTCTTAAGACAAAACAGCACCTACGCCAACTCCACTAGCATCATATTCAACTTGAAATATTTTATCAAAATCAGGAAAAGCAAGGACAAGTGCGGTACAAAGCTTTTCCTTAATCAAAGCAAAACTTTGATCTTGCTCAGGACCCCAAAGAAACTTTCATTTCTTCAAGCATTCAGTAATAGGAGCAGTAATGGTACTAAAATTTTGCACAAATCTTCTATAGAAAGTAGCCAGACCATAAAAACTGCGTACCTCAGTAACGGTTATTGGAGTAGGCCAATCCCTAATAGCACTAACTTTATCCTTATCGACTTGAATCCCATCTTCACCAACAACAAAACCTAAGAACGGCAACTTGTTAATACAGAAAGTACTCTTTTTCAGATTGATGTATAATTTGTTTTCACGAAGAACCTGTCAAACTTGCTTGACATGATCCAAGTTCTCTTCTTTGTTTCTATTATATATCATAATGTCATCAAAATAAACAACCACAAAAGAACTAATGAATGGACGAAGAAGCTAATTCATAAGTCTCATGAAAGTACTAGGTGCATTAGTCATCCCGAAAGGCATCACCAACCACTCAAAAAGTCCATCTCTTTGCTCTTGAAAGTTGTTTTCCATTCATCGCCAGGTCTGATTCTAATATGATGATAGTCACTGCGAAGATCTATCTTTGTGAACACCTTGGAACCATCCAACTCATCAAGAATGTCCTCCAAACGAGGAATAGGAAACCGATATTTGATCGTAATTTTGTTAATAGCCCTGCTATCAACACACATATGTCACTGATTTCCTTTCTTAGGAACAAGAAGGACCGGTACTGCACAAGGACTCATGCTTTCATGAATAAACCCTATCTTCAGCAAGTCTTCAATTTGATCCCGTAAAATTTCATTCTCCTTAGGACTCATGCGATAATGGGGAAGATTTGGTAAGCTAGAACCAGGAATCAAGTCACTTTGATGTTGAATATCACGCAGGGGTGGCAACTCATAAGCAACCAGCTCTTCAAAATTTTTTAGAATGTTTTACACCCGGAATAGTTGCATCTTCTTTCACTACACTCATTAACCCTTTGATCACAACTGGGCAGAAATACCCATTTTCTTGAACAGCTTCATCTATCTCCTAATTTTCATCCCGTTCATCACCAGAAAATTTAAAGTTTTACACTCAACGCTTCTATCAAATCTCAAAACAGGAGCCATGGCAATCTTATGTGATTCCCAATTAAACATCAACACATTATCACGTCCTCTATACGTAACATCATTATCAAACTGCCAAGGCCGACCAAGCAAAATATGACAAACATCCATACTAATAACATCATAAATTACCTCTTCTTTGTAGTGATTCCCAATGGAAATTGGAACTGTACAGGTCCGTGTCACCTTCACTTATGGTCCCTTACTCACCCACCCAAGGGCGTATGGCCTCTCATGAGGTTGTGTGGGTAATTTCAAATGGTCCACCATTTTTTGAGAAACTAAATTTTCGGTACTACCATTGTCTACTATCAAATTGCACAATTTGTTATCAATCGAACAATGAGATTTAAAAAGATTGTTACACTGCCCTTCTTCTCTACCTGACAACAAGATTCTGTGAAGCACAATATTCAATGGCTCAGAAGATTCCTCTTTAGCAATTTCAATTCCGTCATACTCGTTATTGCACTCCTCCTTCTCATCGTCTTCTTCCACTAGGGCAACTACTTTTCTACTTGGACAAACATTTGATTTATACCCAATTCCACCACAACGAGAACATTTATCACCAGTCGATTTAGTGTATGAATTGTTTGGTTTCTGCGTTGGCATTGTGTTTTGTATTGCACTATTAAGGCTAGTATCCTTAGAGGCTGCACATTTTCCTTATCCACTGCTACCTCATTATTGCTCTGCTGGCCATAATTACTTTGCTGCTATCCGTATCTCCGATGCAATGAAAAGGTACGCGGGGATTTCTCCATCAATTATGCCTTTAATGCCAAGCTAGATGCTTCCGTTATTGTTTGTCTGCAACCCAACCCAATCTTCTCCTGTATAGAAGCCTTTAAACCGCTGATGTAACGAACCACTTTCTGACTTTCAGTCTCTCCCAATTCATTACGCTCAGAATAGCGTATGAATTCTGCAGTATAATCTTTTACACTCCTAGATCCCTGAACACAATCAATATACATTATGTACACGATCTGCTCATAGTCCTCCGGTAAAAATCGCTCTAGCATTAGCTATTTCACCATCGCCAAGAAGTGATTGGTCTTTTTGTTGTTTCTGTCTCTGAACAACAAGCTTATCCCACCAAACAACAACAGTTTTCTTAAGCCGTTTAGCAACCATATTCACCAACTTACTTTCAGGAACACCCATGACATCGAAGAATCTATCCACTTTGATCTGCCAATCCAGAAACTCTTCAACCCCCATAGTTCCATAGAATAATGGAATATCAGCCTTCACACAATAATCATGATTATTCTGCCGAGTCTCATCCTCAACTTCGTCCTTCACAAAGTCTTCCTCTTCAGAACTCGAATTGGCAGCAAAATTGTTTCCTCCTCGAGGAACCATATTCTGCTCTTCACTTCTATTTCCCCGCTGGTTATTGTTATTATTGGCGTTAGCTATTTGATCAGTTAACGTCGTCATCTGATTGGTTAAAGTAGTTAGGACCGTGGTAAAAGCCGTCGTAATCCCTTCAAGATCTACTTTTGTCACTAGTTGATCTCCCATGACTGCTTAAACTACAAAAAGAGAAGGAAAATACCAAGCTCTGATGCCACTTGACGTAGTAGGAAGTGTATAGATTAGCAAACACTAACCTGAGAATCAAAATGAATCAGCAAGCACTGAGTCGAAAGTAAAAAGATTTGGAATCCACCAAGAAAATAAGAGAAAACTCTTCAAGTTTAATAATAACAATCTGCCAAAACCCTTATTACACTTATGTTTAAATACTTCTTAGAAAACCCTATTACTCAGGCCCAAAAGTCCCTGGGTCATAATAAATGCAAAACGAATAATTAAAAACTTAAAAGCCTATTTTGGCCCTTCGCCTTGTGCGCCTCTCAATTTCTTCCTCTAATTTTGACGCCATTCTTCCTACATCAATTTAAAATAATTATTTTTAATAACAATCAAACTCATAAGTATTCAGAATAAAGACAACCAATAATTCCAAATCAAATTGCATTCAAAAGTCACAAAAATAGCTTTGTATAAACGTCACCAACTAAATCAATTCTCAAAAATCATATGGATCCTAACTATACGAACTCCCACCTCTACTTATGTGGCTCGTATGAAATTGCTCAGATAGATATGATATTGGAGATAATAAATGAAACAAATATATCACAATTAAGCACATACACCAATGAAATTCATGTCATTCGGTCGGCTACATCCGCCCCATAGATAGAGACTCTAGCTAAGCATCATCAAAACAAACATAATATAAATCAAAGAACTCATTCCAGATGTGAAGATGAACTTAACCTTTACAAAATACAAATTACAAGAAATAGAAGAAGAAGAGAGTTCTTATACTATCCTACACTACAAAGTTACAAGAGAGTGTAAGAGGTATGAGATAAGTGGTGTGTAGTCGAAGCTAGAGATGTCTATACAATGAGCCTAGGGGGTGTATTTATACTAAAATTTTATAAAGTGATAGTTCTCACGGTCGATTAGAGGCTTCCGACCACTGTTCTGAGTACTATTCCGGGGATACTTCACCTGAGTTTCGGGTATCTGCAAAACAATGCTTGCCCGGGGGTGGTGGCCGTCAAGCACCTCCGGTGTAAGAATCAGTAATCGGAATAATAATAATCGGACTGGTAAGAATGTATCTGTGTGAAGGGAGAGAATGAGTAAATAAGTTTGTGCTATTTTAATTGTATATCTACCTTGTGTGTAGAATGGGGGTATTTATAGGCTGGGTCTTCCAATTACTGTTCATCCACTTGGTAGCCCACTTGTTATGCCGTTAAAGCTATAGTGAGCCACTATTGGAACAGTGATTGGTGTCCCTTCCATACATACCTCGATTCTACCATAGCCGCTTTTGCTACAGTTGAAAGTCCTTATGTTCCCTTGACTACCTTTATGGTCCCCTGCCTTAGTGAACAAGATACCAAGATATTTTGTACAAGTATTTTTGTAAAGATATTTGTTTGTCAAGTTGAGCAAGTTGGTAAAGATAATATGTAAGGGTACATGTGTAATTTGCAAATAGTGCTACAGTGTCGATGATGTGGCGGGTGGTACTATTTATGGTGGTAGCGGCGGGTGCCCGCTGTGAGCTTACAGCGGGTACCTATCATTGCCCCCCACTCCTTCTGTGCGTGTTAGCGGACAAGAGGAGGAGAACTAAAAAGTGTAGCAATGTATTTTGAGAAGATTTTTTAAACGATACTATGTGTGCCCCCCAAGTGTTGGCGGACAATACTTAGGAGTTAGAAAAATTTGCGAAAATATGCCCCCCAAGTGTTGGCGGACAACACTTAGGAGTTAGAAAAAGTTTGCGAAAATATGCCCCCCAAGTGTTGGCGGACAACACTTAGGAGTTAGAAAAAGTTTGCAAAAATATGCCCCCCAAGTGTTGGCGGACAACACTTAGGAGTTAGAAAAAATTTGTGAAAATATGCGATGTATGCCATAACGGGTTCTGGTGCTTGACGGGCTTTGTACTTGAAACGTTTTTTGTTCGATATGTGTAACTGCTCTTGAAATAAATGCAATAATTGGTAATAAATGAGAAATTCGAAATAAATGATGGAATAATATTAAATGTCAATAATGTGAGAAATGATAAGTAGTAGTTCGTATTAATGAGTGAAGTGACCTTTGGGTGGAAAGAGAATGTACCTTTGTGATGTAATGTGATATGAGTAAGTGGGCAGTTTTGCTTTGAACGAGGCAGTTATTGCTGGCTGTAATAATGACGTGGACCAATCAGAGCTGTCCACGAATTGTTTGTAAGTTTTTCACCCCTATTACACGCACCTCACGCTAATAAAAAAGGGGGAGTTGTAAATCATTTGTCATTTTTACTGCTTTTCTCCTCTTTTGTCTTTGCTTTTTCTTTGTCTTCTTCGAGTTGGTTGTTGCGTTGGTCTGCTTGTTCCGAGTTTTTCTGCCATTGAAGATACATACAATCTCCTGATTCAAGGTATTCTTTTGCCATTTTTCTTTTGTGATTTCTGTTTCCTTTTGTCAATAGTTGATTTGTCTTTTCATTCGCTCTTTTCATGGTCTGTGTGAGTGGGTTTTGTGTTCATATCTTTGTTTTGTATGTTGTACCGTTTGTAATCTAGATTTGATTGTGTAATCGGTAAGGATTAGCAATTTGTGAGTTCTAGTTTGTGTTTGTTTGCGTATTTGGTACTGAGATCGTGCAGTTTTGATTCGTTGTTTGATTTGTGTGAAATCACTGGTTAGATTTCGTAGTGTTTATGAGATGTTTGTTTTCTGTATATGTGTGTATATTTTGTATATGGTGTGTGTTTTGCTTTTTGATTCTAGGGATTTGTTGTTTATGGAGGGAATGGAATACGAACCGTTTTGTTTGACTTGTCAATAATTGAGAATAAAAAATTGCTTTAGAATATATGTATGTACCAGTCGGTGTTGATGGCGGGTTTGCTGTCAACGGTAGTAATTGATGAATTATGTACATGTCCGCAGATGGGTGATGAGTATGTAGATCCCGCTAGTGGAGAGAGAAGACCCTTGGTCAATATGTATGGTCGCTAGGCGGACGTAGGTTCGTTGACCTATCCGGCTGTGCTGCCGAGGAACCGCTATAATTATTTTGAGAGTTCCGAGAGTTTGTGGCGGGCGAGCCATGTGTTGCCAACCTCCTACTCGAAGGTGGAGATGGATGCTAAATTTGTCGAATTTCCTCATCTGCAACAAGATAGCACCTTTAAAGCTGACGACTGGGGGGATTATGTTGATAGAATATTTCGAATTGATGATGGTTATTTCTGGAGGCGTCCTGCACCTGGTGAGAGGTTGTACCATCGTTTTGATGATGATTCCGTTTGTATACCCGTAAGTCATTTCAAGGCGGGTTTTCGGTTGCCGCCGCATAAGTTTGTAATGGATTTATTTCGACTGTACTTCCGCTGTCCGCTGGATCAATTCTCCCCCAACTCGATAAGGGCAATTAACTGGTTTATAGCTAGCTGCGAAGCCATGCACAAACAGCCTACATTTAGGGCCTTTTTCTATCTTTTTTATGTTAAATCCAGCCGTGCGAAACCTTTCTATGAGCTTCAATTTGTCAAGTCTCAAACGCGCATTGGACAAGCTCTGGACGGGTATCGTCCTTTTGCGTTTCCCAAAGGCATGGCGGGTTGGCAAGAGGAGTTTTTGGTAGTTGGTGGTGGTGAGTTTGCTTGGCATAAGAACTTTGTGAAGAAGGTTGAGTGTGCCTATAGAACGGATTGCAACCGTCTTAGCCAGGTGGAGATAGATATTCTGGTTAGTCTGGTGAAGGCGTTGGGTGAGGTATGGACCGAGGCGAATTTTGTTGACCCGGCTGATTTGAGAAGACATTGCTGTAAGTTTAAGTTTTGATGTATTTGTTGGGTTTTGCTATTTGCGTTATTGAAACATATTTGTGTTTATGTTTGCAGTGCTAGACCCTCGTAAACCGGAGTTGGGTCCTCATCCCACGTTGTCCGTTGAGGAGGAAGCTAGAATGAATGCTGATTTCATGGTTCTCCATCCGCCTAGACCAAATCGGGTTCGGGGGATGTTTGCTGCGGAGAACATACTAGATGCCTTTGATCTTTCTGGGCAAGGGGTTGGTGAGGAGACCTCTGAGCGGGCTGTTCCTGAGGGTCCCGTTGCTGTAGAGGAAGAAGTTTTTGGCGATGGTATAAACTCTGAGGATGATTCTTTGTCTGAGTTGTTAGGTGGTGTGCCTGTCAGGGAAAGGGATACCGTTGTGGAGGCAAATTTAGAAGATGCCCAAGGTGATGATTATCCCGTTGAGGATGAAGTCGAGGCTGAGACAGAAAAGTCCGCTGAGAGGGACATTGTTGTTGAGAAAGAGCCATCTGTTGATAAGGATGTAGCTACTGATTCTGCGAGTGAAAGTGAAGGTTCTGTGGTTAGGAGAACATTTGTTTCTCACATGGTTACGGATACTGATGATGAGTTTGACATTCGCTCTCCGGGTGTAAGGGCTGCGATTCAGAGGGAGGAGCGAGGTTCCGTTGTTAAGCCTGTCCAGGTAGTTTCTACCGGGGCTAGGGTAGTTGTGGATATAGATAGCGGAGAGAAAGTGCCCGTCGAGAAAGAACGGGAGTTGTCTGCGCGGGGAATGGAAGTGACCGCTGATGAAAGTCCAGAAATTCCCCTTCGTCGCTCAAAGAGAAAGTCTGTTGTGGAGGTTAGTACTTCGAAACGTAGACGCATTGAGCCAAGTAAGGTGAATGAGGCTGCTTGTGAAGAACAAGTGATGGAAGAGCCCGCTGAGAAACAAACGATGGAGGAGGCCGCTAGTACTGATTCTGATGATGTTGATACCGGGGATGATGCTGAGTATAATACTGGAGATGATTCTGAGGATGATGGTGAAGATGACGGTGAGGATGTTAGAGACGCTTCTGAGGAGATAGTTTATTATACGAGCAGTGATGATGAGGTGAATGATGCCGAAGTCGGAACTAGGCCTGGTTACGGCTTTCTGTTTAAGTCTGGTCCCAACACTTTTACAGTGGACTCCATGACTGATGATGATCTTGTAAGGATGAATGAGCTCAGCTGGGAGCGGATGTGTCGCCTATCCCAGAAATATGCTGCAAAGGTATGTGATTTTGTAATGTTGTGGTTTACCTGTTTGTGTCCGGTACTGACTTTGTTTTTCTGTGTTTTGTTTTGTTTTTTTTTTTTGTAGAATCAGTGTATGTATACTGGGTTGATGGCCCGTGGTAATATGTATTGTAGCAGTAATGTTGCTTTGAAAAAGAGAGCGAATTTGTTAAAGGCGGAGCTGTCCGCTGAGAGAACTTTGAAAGATAATGCTGTTAAGGCTCTGTATGAGATAGAAACTGAGAAAACTGACGTCAAGGCCAGCTATGCCTATAGTCGTGACTTGCGGCGGTTCTTAGCGGAAGATAAGATAGAACTTGAGGCTGCCAATGCTAATTTGTCTGAGCAAATAAAAAATTTGACCGCTTCGCCAAGATTCCAGAAAGAACGTGCTGAGGCTGCTGAGGCTCATCTTGACTCTCGGCCAACTGAGGCGGCTGCAATCATGAAATTCAAAGGTAGTGCCGAATTTGCTGAGATTGTAAAGGCTGAAATTGCCAAGGCAAATGTTGGGGGAGCGGGCGCCAGCGCAGTACTGCCAAGGCAGGAGCCCGCTGAGACCCAAAACGAGGTGGTTGGGTTACAGGCCAAAGTAGCCAAGTTAAAGTCGAAGGTGAAAAGATCCAGACGTAAAGCCAAAGCTTTGAAGGCCCGTCTTGGGGGGAGTGAGAGGAAAAGTGTTGGCGTTCAGGTTGATGCTGCTGTTGGTGAGGTTGAGGTGGAGATGGCTGCTGTTGAGAAGCTTGAGCCCGCTGAGAATCTTTTGGTTATAGAAGATGCAACTCCGTTGGCAGCGATAGCGGCTGTTTATAGTGAAAGTGATGATGAAGAGAATGTCGTTGTAAATCCTGTTGAGGCTAGCGGAACATCCGCTGTGCCCGATGTTGCTGTCGAGCCCCTTAGTGCCATTGCTGCCGTGTATGATAGTGAAGATGAAGATGCTGAACCGCTAAGGGGTATGGAGGGTCCTTTGGGCGGGTCTCGTTGGGGATAGTGGACTTGTGTAGTTTATTTTTCTTTTGGTTTGTTTTGAAATCACTCAGCTGATATGTCCGCTGTGTGACTTGGAAACATTTTGATATAGACTTGTTTTTGCGAATCTTAAACACTGGAATATTTGTGTTTGTTGGGAATAAATTTTTGCTAATTTGGTTCAAGGCGTAATTGAATCTGTGTAATTTTTGGTCAAAGTATGTAGTAAATATGTTGGAAAATGTTGTACCTGGGAATTGTAGTTTTGACTGTGGTAGTTTGGCTTGAGTAATTAATATTGCGTTGGAGTCAAAAGAATTTTGACTGTGCTTTTACTTCTCTCTGCATGGGGACTGTAACTTTTTGACTGGTGATGACTTTAACCTCCTTTTACCCCCCTATAAATAGGATGGTTGCTTGTAGATTTTGATCATTCCCTCTCCAATTTTTTTTTGAAAACCCTTGTTCCTTATGTCGAATAAGATGAATATTTCTGATATGAATGATTCCTTCACCCCGTTTTCTTGGGGTCGTGAGCTAGCTATCTCGAAGGAGACGGAAGCCGGCTGGAGGGATTTAGCTAATGTGTACGAAGAGGAAGGGGATGAATACAACGCTGAAGAGTGTCGTAAGGCTGCTCGGGAGGTTGCTGCTGCCCGTGCTGCTAAAGAGGCGAAAGAAAAGCCGGAGACGGATGCAATTGACTTTCGTTTCCGAGCCCCTCCTCAGGGTGAAAGTTCTAAGAAGGATGCGGATGCTAAGAAGAAAGCTTCCCAGGCATGAAGGGTTTTTAGATGTAGGAATCTTTGCCCTTGTAATAACAACCATGCTTGTAATCCTTTTATGAATAAAAAGTTCTTTCTTTGCAAGTAATTGCTCTTTTCTTTATTTGTTTACCACACTGAATATTTATGCTTTGATATTTTGTCGTTGGCTAGCCGTAATAAGCGTCATTTGTAACTTTTCCCTTGAAATTCTGTCTTTTGCTGTAAGGCCGTATCTGTAGTTGTCCGCTGAAATTTCCAACCGCATCTGTAATTATCCGCTGATGAACTTTTTAAAGTTATGTTGGTGCTGTAAGTGTCCGCAGAGGGACGTTGTAATATTTGCGAGTAATGCTGTAATTGTCCGCAGAGGGACTTTGTAATATTTGCGAGTAGTGCTGTAATTGTCCGCAGAGGGACTTTGTAATTTTTGCAAGTAGTGCTGTAATTGTCCGCAGAGGGACTTTGTAATTTTTGCGAGTAGTGCTGTAATTGTTCGCAAAGGGACTTTGTAATTTTTGCGAGTAGTGCTGTAATTGTCCGCAGAGGGACTTTGTAATATTTGCGAGTTTGTAATTGGTTGCTGGCCCATTGGGACTTCAGTAATTAATTTGTAATTTGTAAATGGTTGCTGGCCCATTGGGACTTCTGTAATTTTGCTAGTGTAGACAACTTTTCTTGTAAAAGTAATCCATTGAAAACATAGTTCCCTTTATTACAAAGATGATAAAGGGAAATGACTGTCTATCCATCTATTGATAATATTTCCGCAGTTTGTCGCCGTGCCAAGTGTTGTTGACCTCGGTGCCGTTTAGATAGGCTAGTTTGTAGGAACCCGGCCTGAGTACTTTGATGATTTTGTACGGTCCTTCCCATTTTGGCATAAGTTTGCCAGTGTGTCTGGGGTCGGATACTTCAGTTGCTCTGTTAACCAAATCACCTTCCACATAGGCTTTGATTCTGGCTCTTTTCCCAAAGAATTCTTTAGTTTTTTCTTTGTAAATGGCCATCTTTTCCACAGCGGCCTCTCTTGCTTCATCTAGAAGGTCAAGATTCGTTTTGAGTCCTTGCGTATTGGCTTCTTCTTCAAAATTGATGGCACGGTATGATGGTGAGCCAATCTCGATTGGTGCGAGTGCTTCTGTGCCAAAGGCCAATTTGAAAGGGGATTCCCCAGTACTTGCCCTGGCTGATGTCCGGTAAGCCCAAAGAACGTTGGGTAGTTCATATGGCCATTTCTTCTTTGATGTAGTTAGTCTTTTCTCTAGACCTCGGACGATGATACGATTGGTTACCTCGACCTGACCGTTGCTCTGAGGATGACAAACGGATGCTTTTTTGTGCTTAATCCCGTGATCGGATAGGAACTTAGTGAATTTTGACCCCACGAATTGTGTACCGTTGTCAGATATGAGTGCCATTGGAATTCCGAATCTTGTGATGACTTGTTCTTCAACAAAATGAATGGCGTCATCTTGTGTAATGCTCTTAAGGGCTTTTGCTTCTGCCCACTTTGTCATGTAATCAATGGCGACCATGACGTATTGCAAATCACCTTTGGCTCTAGGGAGTGGTCCCATGATGTCAATGCCCCAAATTGCAAAGGGTATAGGGGATAGAATAGCTGCGGGAAGCGCTGGTGATTTTCTGGACATATTGCTAAATAGTTGACATTGGTGGCATTTTTTGGTGAAGTTTTTGCATTCCTTGTGCATTTTGGGCCAGTAATAGCCTTGTCTGAGAATTTTGTGTGCTAACGCTTTGCCAGCCATGTGGTCGCCACAAATGCCTTCATGGACTTCCCTCATACAATATAAGGCTTCTTCTTCATCGACGCATTTAAGTACAGGGGAGTCGAAACTTCTTTTGTATAGGGTGCCTTCCTGAAGGAAGTACTTTGTTGCCTGTGACTTGACTATTTTTGCTTTGATTCTGTCATCTGGCAACGTGCCCTTTTCCAAATAACGGACGTAAGGGGTCATCCAGTTATCTACTGGCGGGTTTATTTCCATGACATCCAGTTTGCTTGTACTTGGGGTGGTTAACTCTTCAAAGTAAACCGTTTCGGCTTCTACTTTCTCCCCTTGAGTTAGTCTAGATAGCATGTCTGTAACTGTGTTGTCTGCCCTATTTATCTGTTCAAGGGAATATTCCTCAAACTGAGTTAGCATTGTCTGGATCAACTCTTGGTATTTTCTAAGATTGCTATCTTTTGTTGAGTAATCCCCTGTTGTTTGGCGAACGACCAGTTGTGAGTCGCTGTAGATGGTTAGCTTTTTTACTTGTAAGTTTGTTGCCAGTGTTAGACCGGCCAAAAGTGCCTCATATTCTGCTTGGTTGTTTGTAGCTTTGAAGTTCAACTGTATGGCTTGTTTGACTTGAAAACCGTCGGGGCTAGTCAGAATGAGTCCTGCCCCACAGCGGGTGCTCGTTGAGGAACCATCTACGTAGAGCTGCCAATTGTTGTCCGTCGTTGCAGTGTTTTTAGCGGGCGTTTCTTTTTCAGTTGAGAAAGAACATTCAACCATAAAATCAGCCAAAGCTTGCGCCTTGATGGCGGTTCTTGGTAGGTACTTTAGATCAAATTGACCGAGCTCTACAGCCCAATTAATCAATCTACCTGATAAATCTGGTTTGTGAAGTATTTTTCTCAGTGGTTGGTCCGTGATAATTCTGATTTGTCTGCCCTGGAAGTAATGTCTCAATTTTCTGCTTGCTATGACCAAGGCTAGAGCAAACTTTTGGACATTTGGATAGCGGGTTTCCGCATCTTTGAGTATTTGGCTGACATAGTAAACTGGTTTTTGTTCGCCATTTTCTTCTTTGATGAGTACCGCCCCTACAGCTTTGTCTGTGGTGGACAAGTAAAGTGACAGTGGTTCTGAAGGGGCTGCAACTGTAAGCAACGGAGCAGAACAGAGATAGGTTTTGAGGTCTTCGAAGGCTTTTTGGCATTCGGCCGTCCAAGATATTGCCTTAGTTTTTGTAGCCCCTTTTAGTGTGTCAAAGAATGGAAGGCATCTATCTGCTAGTTTTGCTATGAACCTTCTCAGAGCGGCTAACCTTCCTGTTAATTTTTGTATTTCCTTTAAGGTCCTGGGTGGCTGCATGTCGATGATAGCCTTTATTTTCTCGGGATTGGCCTCAATTCCTCTGTGAGATACCAAGAAACCAAGGAATTTGCCTGCGTCTAGTGCGAACGCACATTTGTCAGGATTGAGTTTCATGTTGTGTTTTCTGAGAGTGGAGAAACACTCTTCCAAGTCTTGTAAGTGAGAAGCCTTTAAGAGGGATTTTACTATGAGGTCGTCCACATATACTTCCATATTTCGGCCCAACTGTCCGCCGAAGATTTTATTCATTGTCTTTTGGAAGGTGGCACCGGCATTGATTAATCCAAAAAGCATGACTTTGTAACAATAGACGCCCCTGTGTGTAATGAAAGCTGTTTTTTCTCTGTCCTCTGGAGTCATTTTGATTTGGTTGTAGCCTGAGTAGGCGTCCATGAAGCTTAGCATTAGATGACCCGCTATTGCGTCAATGAGTTGGTCTATTGAAGGGAGTGGATACGGATCCTTGGGGCATGCTGCGTTCAAGTCTGTGTAATCAACGCACATCCTCCATTTACCGTTGGCCTTTTTCACCAGTACTACATTGGCAACCCATTTAGGGTAGGTGACTTCGCAAATCAAGTCCGCATCTAGGAGTTTGTCAATTTCAATAACAATTGCCCGCTGTCGCTCTGGCGCAAAATTTCTTCTTTTTTGTATTTTTGGGGCTTTGTCTGGGTCCACATTTAGCTTGTGGATCGCCACGGATTCATCTAGTCCCGGCATATCCTTTGGACTCCATGCGAAGATGTCTGCGTATTTTCTTAAGAGGTTTGTGAGTCCATCTTTAAAGATTGAGTCCAAACCTGCTCCCACACTGACCGTTTTGTTCGTGTCTCCGGGGATAATTTCTATTTTTTCTGTTTGTACCGCAGGGCTTATTGGCAGTTTTTCCTCCCTTTTGAGACATTTCATCAAATTGGCATCTATTCGTGGCGGGTCTTCTGTCAACGGGTTGTGCCCGTCAATGAATTGTACTTCCTTTCTCTCTTTTTTATGTGCACGTTGGTTCTCAGAATGCCTTTGTCTTTTTGCTTGCTTTCTTTTTTGTGCCCTTTCTCTGTTGATGTTGTTGGGTTCAGTTTTTCCCAGAGTGAGAGCAATGCCATAGCATCTCTTGGATGTTTCAGAATCCCCTTTGATTTCTCCTACCCCGTTTGAAGTGGGGAATTTGATTTTGAGGTGAGGGGTGGAAGTAACTGCTTTTAGCAGGTTTAGGGTGGGTCTCCCCAAGATCATGTTGTAAGAGGATGCAGTGTTGATGACATAGAATTTGATGATTCGACATACTTGTCTGGGAGATTCGCCAAAATAAACCGGGAGCCTTGCGATGCCCGCTATTGGGACGGCGTTGTGGCCGAACCCGTAAAGAGGTGTCTCATCGGGACATGCTTCTAGCTTTTCGTTATTTAGCTTCATCCTATCCCAGGTGTGTTTGAAGCATATATCGACAGAGGACCCGTTATCAACAAGGATTCTTTTAACTTCATTGTTTGCGACCCCCAATGATACAACCAAGGCCTCTGTGTGATTCGGGTTGATGCCCTCATAATCTGCGTCCGTGAATGTAATGATGTTTGGTGGGCCTTCTGATATCGTGTAAACAGATTGCTCCTCTCTAGGCGGTGAGACTTGTCCGCCAAAAACGGTGTGCACGATGTTTTTGTTGTGTATTTGAGAGGTGGAGGGGCCAAGTATTTGTCTGGGCAGGTATTGAGATAAGTTGCCAGCCTTTACTTGTATTTCTAGGAAATATTTGAGGGATAGGCAGTTGTCTGTGAAATGGCCATGTGTTTCATGATAGTCACAATGTTTGTCTTTGGGTCTGTCGTCGGGTGATGAGTGCATTGGGGCTGGTGGTAAGTAAAAAGGCTTTCCCCTGATTTCTCTTAGGATGGTTGCTCTTGGGAGGGTGAATTCGGTCCATTTTGGCTCAGGACGCCTATCCGGTCTCTACGGACTTGAGGGCCCCAGGCGGTCCCTGGCTGGAATGGATGATTGAGCTCTTTGGGCGGGTGGCGGCCCATGAGTAGTTTGTACTTGATGCAAGGCAGGTGCTTGCCTTTGGTAAGATGTGAATCTTTCTCTTTGAAAATATGGTGTTGAAGTGGGTGGAGTCCTGGATTGTTTTAGCACATTCAGGGACTCGATTTCGTTAATGGCCTGGGATGCCAAGTCGTATGCCTTTGCTAGAGTAGTGGGTTTTGTTTCCATAAGACGGCATACGTATTTCTCGCATTCATAGGGGTTGAGACCCCTTCTTAGGTGTACTAATGCCTCCGTCTCATTCATGCAAACAACTTTGTTGACGGCTTCTTTGAAGCGGTCGATGTAATTTTGCAAAGTTTCTCCGTTGCGTTGTGCAACAGTTTCCAGAAATACGGTGTGAACCTCATGCTGTTGGTTTGCCTTATATTTGTTGAGAAATAATTTCTTGAATTCCAACCAAGTGTCTATGGTCCTTGCGGTTATTCTACAGAACCATCTTTGTGCATTTCCGCGGAGGGTCGCGGCAAAGAAGCGGCATCGTGTCAGATCATTATATTCATAGTGGAGAGCCAGTTGGTCGAAATAGCTAAGGTGCTCTTCCGGGTCTCCAAGCCCGTCGAAAGAGTTGAAGCTGTAATGTTTAATGTCTTTCTGACGGGGTTCCGCTTCGAGCCGTAAGGTGAAAGGTGTGCCGCCCAATTCTGGCTCGCTATCTCCTTCTATCCTCTTTTTGAGTTCCATAATAGTGCGCAACATATCGGCGTTTGTTGGTTGCACACTTTCAGTTTCCCTTGGGCGGGCAGGGGATCGTTCTCTGTGTTTTTGTTTCTCGTATTCAGCTACCACTTTGTCATAGGCAGCCTTTTTGTCGATGATCACCTTTCTCAGATCTCTGTGTTTTCTGTTTTCTTCCCATATTTCAGGTGGGTGGTGATTTTTATTTTGCCTTTCATGATTCGTTTTTTGTGATGAGCCTAAACGGGAGAAGGCAGAGTTTGTCCTTCGAGGATGGCTATTGACTTCCTCGCGGTCGTTGTGTGGGTTCATGTGGGAACTAGCCTGCCTTGTTGGCTGCCCTTGCCCGGTCGGGGGAAATGCCGAGGCTATTTGCATGATCAAGTCAATTTGTTGTTGGTTGCAACCTGTGAGATTTAGGCTGAGGATTTGTTCTCGATTTTCTCCCCTTGGCGGGTTCGTTTGTAAGCGGTTGACTGGGTTTACTGGTGGGTTTAGTGGAGGGATGCCTGTTGTGTTTACTTCATTTTCTGTCAGCGGTCGTTCATTTGGGTTGGGCGTTGTGTTGGCCATTTAGTGGGTTAGAGGCGTTTTGACTTGTATTGTGTTATGAGTGTGTGAGTAGCTACTGTGTTCGTAGAGCAGGTGGTGGGTTTTTCTTTAAGAAAAAGGCCCCTCCTTCTAGCGCCAAATGATAGTTCTCACGGTCGATTAGAGGCTTCCGACCACTGTTCTGAGTACTATTCCAGGGATACTTCACCTGAGTTTCGGGTATCTGCAAAACAATGCTTGCCCGGGGGTGGTGGCCGTCAAGCACCTCCGGTGTAAGAATCAGTAATCGGAATAATAATAATCGGACTGGTAAGAATGTATCTGTGTGAAGGGAGAGAATGAGTAAATAAGTTTGTGCTATTTTAATTGTATATCTACCTTGTGTGTAGAATGGGGGTATTTATAGGTTGGGTCTTCCAATTACTGTTCATCCACTTGGTAGCCCACTTGTTATGCCGTTAAAGCTATAGTGAGCCACTATTGGAACAGTGATTGGTGTCCCTTCCATACATACATCGATTCTACCACAGCCGCTTTTGCTACAGTTGAAAGTCCTTGTGTTCCCTTGACTACCTTTATGGTCCCCTGCCTTAGTGAACAAGATACCAAGATATTTTGTACAAGTATTTTTGTAAAGATATTTGTTTGTCAAGTTGAGCAAGTTGGTAAAGATAATATGTAAGGGCACATGTGTAATTTGCAAACTATCTCCTTCTATCCTCTTTTTGAGTTCCATAATAGTGCGCAACATATCGGCGTTTGTTGGTTGCACACTTTCAGTTTCCCTTGGGCGGGCAGGGGATCGTTCTCTGTGTTTTTTTTTTCTCGTATTCAGCTACCACTTTGTCATAGACAGCCTTTTTGTCGATGATCACCTTTCTCAGATCTCTGTGTTTTCTATTTTCTTCCCATATTTCAGGTGGGTGGTGACTTTTATTGTGCCTTTCATGATTCGTTTTTTGTGATGAGCCTAAATGGGAGAAGGTAGAGTTTGTCCTTCGAGGATGGCTATTGACTTCCTCGCGGTCGTTGTGTGGGTTCATGTGGGAACTAGCCTGCCTTGTTGGCTGCCCTTGCCCGGTCGGGGGAAATGCCGAGGCTATTTGCATGATCAAGTCAATTTGTTGTTGGTTGCAACCTGTGAGATTTAGGCTGAGGATTTGTTCTCGATTTTCTCCCCTTGGCGGGTTCGTTTGTAAGCGGTTGACTGGGTTTACTGGTGGGTTTAGTGGAGGGATGCCTGTTGTGTTTACTTCATTTTCTGTCAGCGGTCGTTCATTTGGGTTGGGCGTTGTGTTGGCCATTTAGTGGGTTAGAGGCGTTTTGACTTGTATTGTGTTATGAGTGTGTGAGTAGCTACTGTGTTCGTAGAGCAGGTGGTGGGTTTTTCTTTAAGAAAAAGGCCCCTCCTTCTAGCACCAAATGATAGTTCTCACGGTCGATTAGAGGCTTCCGACCACTGTTCTGAGTACTATTCCAGGGATACTTCACCTGAGTTTCGGGTATCTGCAAAACAATGCTTGCCCGGGGGTGGTGGCCGTCAAGCACCTCCGGTGTAAGAATCAGTAATCGGAATAATAATAATCGGACTGGTAAGAATGTATCTGTGTGAAGGGAGAGAATGAGTAAATAAGTTTGTGCTATTTTAATTGTATATCTACCTTGTGTGTAGAATGGGGGTATTTATAGGTTGGGTCTTCCAATTACTGTTCATCCACTTGGTAGCCCACTTGTTATGCCGTTAAAGCTATAGTGAGCCACTATTGGAACAGTGATTGGTGTCCCTTCCATACATACATCGATTCTACCACAGCCGCTTTTGCTACAGTTGAAAGTCCTTGTGTTCCCTTGACTACCTTTATGGTCCCCTGCCTTAGTGAACAAGATACCAAGATATTTTGTACAAGTATTTTTGTAAAGATATTTGTTTGTCAAGTTGAGCAAGTTGGTAAAGATAATATGTAAGGGCACATGTGTAATTTGCAAACTATCTCCTTCTATCCTCTTTTTGAGTTCCATAATAGTGCGCAACATATCGGCGTTTGTTGGTTGCACACTTTCAGTTTCCCTTGGGCGGGCAGGGGATCGTTCTCTGAGTTTTTTTTTCTCGTATTCAGCTACCACTTTGTCATAGGCAGCCTTTTTGTCGATGATCACCTTTCTCAGATCTCTGTGTTTTCTGTTTTCTTCCCATATTTCAGGTGGGTGGTGACTTTTATTGTGCCTTTCATGATTCGTTTTTTGTGATGAGCCTAAACGGGAGAAGGCAGAGTTTGTCCTTCGAGGATGGCTATTGACTTCCTCGCGGTCGTTGTGTGGGTTCATGTGGGAACTAGCCTGCCTTGTTGGCTGCCCTTGCCCGGTCGGGGGAAATGCCGAGGCTATTTGCATGATCAAGTCAATTTGTTGTTGGTTGCAACCTGTGAGATTTAGGCTGAGGATTTGTTCTCGATTTTCTCCCCTTGGCGGGTTCGTTTGTAAGCGGTTGACTGGGTTTACTGGTGGGTTTAGTGGAGGGATGCCTGTTGTGTTTACTTCATTTTCTGTCAGCGGTCGTTCATTTGGGTTGGGCGTTGTGTTGGCCATTTAGTGGGTTAGAGGCGTTTTGACTTGTATTGTGTTATGAGTGTGTGAGTAGCTACTGTGTTCGTAGAGCAGGTGGTGGGTTTTTCTTTAAGAAAAAGGCCCCTCCTTCTAGCGCCAAATGATAGTTCTCACGGTCGATTAGAGGCTTCCGACCACTGTTCTGAGTACTATTCCAGGGATACTTCACCTGAGTTTCGGGTATCTGCAAAACAATGCTTGCCCGGGGGTGGTGGCCGTCAAGCACCTCCGGTGTAAGAATCAGTAATCGGAATAATAATAATCGGACTGGTAAGAATGTATCTGTGTGAAGGGAGAGAATGAGTAAATAAGTTTGTGCTATTTTAATTGTATATCTACCTTGTGTGTAGAATGGGGGTATTTATAGGTTGGGTCTTCCAATTACTGTTCATCCACTTGGTAGCCCACTTGTTATGCCGTTAAAGCTATAGTGAGCCACTATTGGAACAGTGATTGGTGTCCCTTCCATACATACATCGATTCTACCACAGCCGCTTTTGCTACAGTTGAAAGTCCTTGTGTTCCCTTGACTACCTTTATGGTCCCCTGCCTTAGTGAACAAGATACCAAGATATTTTGTACAAGTATTTTTGTAAAGATATTTGTTTGTCAAGTTGAGCAAGTTGGTAAAGATAATATGTAAGGGCACATGTGTAATTTGCAAACTATCTCCTTCTATCCTCTTTTTGAGTTCCATAATAGTGCGCAACATATCGGCGTTTGTTGGTTGCACACTTTCAGTTTCCCTTGGGCGGGCAGGGGATCGTTCTCTGTGTTTTTTTTTCTCGTATTCAGCTACCACTTTGTCATAGGCAGCCTTTTTGTCGATGATCACCTTTCTCAGATCTCTGTGTTTTCTGTTTTCTTCCCATATTTCAGGTGGGTGGTGACTTTTATTGTGCCTTTCATGATTCGTTTTTTGTGATGAGCCTAAACGGGAGAAGGCAGAGTTTGTCCTTCGAGGATGGCTATTGACTTCCTCGCGGTCGTTGTGTGGGTTCATGTGGGAACTAGCCTGCCTTGTTGGCTGCCCTTGCCCGGTCGGGGGAAATGCCGAGGCTATTTGCATGATCAAGTCAATTTGTTGTTGGTTGCAACCTGTGAGATTTAGGCTGAGGATTTGTTCTCGATTTTCTCCCCTTGGCGGGTTCGTTTGTAAGCGGTTGACTGGGTTTACTGGTGGGTTTAGTGGAGGGATGCCTGTTGTGTTTACTTCATTTTCTGTCAGCGGTCGTTCATTTGGGTTGGGCGTTGTGTTGGCCATTTAGTGGGTTAGAGGCGTTTTGACTTGTATTGTGTTATGAGTGTGTGAGTAGCTACTGTGTTCGTAGAGCAGGTGGTGGGTTTTTCTTTAAGAAAAAGGCCCCTCCTTCTAGCGCCAAATGATAGTTCTCACGGTCGATTAGAGGCTTCCGACCACTGTTCTGAGTACTATTCCAGGGATACTTCACCTGAGTTTCGGGTATCTGCAAAACAATGCTTACCCGGGGGTGGTGGCCGTCAAGCACCTCCGGTGTAAGAATCAGTAATCGGAATAATAATAATCGAACTGGTAAGAATGTATATGTGTGAAGGGAGAGAATGAGTAAATAAGTTTGTGCTATTTTAATTGTATATCTACCTTGTGTGTAGAATGGGGGTATTTATAGGTTGGGTCTTCCAATTACTGTTCATCCACTTGGTAGCCCACTTGTTATGCCGTTAAAGCTATAGTGAGCCACTATTGGAACAGTGATTGGTGTCCCTTCCATACATACATCGATTCTACCACAGCCGCTTTTGCTACAGTTGAAAGTCCTTGTGTTCCCTTGACTACCTTTATGGTCCCCTACCTTAGTGAACAAGATACCAAGATATTTTGTACAAGTATTTTTGTAAAGATATTTGTTTGTCAAGTTGAGCAAGTTGGTAAAGATAATATGTAAGGGCACATGTGTAATTTGTAAACTATCTCCTTCTATCCTCTTTTTGAGTTCCATAATAGTGCGCAACATATCGGCGTTTGTTGGTTGCACACTTTCAGTTTCCCTTGGGCGGGCAGGGGATCGTTCTCTGTGTTTTTGTTTCTCGTATTCAGCTACCACTTTGTCATAGGCAGCCTTTTTGTCGATGATCACCTTTCTCAGATCTCTGTGTTTTTTGTTTTCTTCCCATATTTCAGGTGGGTGGTGACTTTTATTGTGCCTTTCATGATTCGTTTTTTGTGATGAGCCTAAACGGGAGAAGGCAGAGTTTGTCCTTCGAGGATGGCTATTGACTTCCTCGCGGTCGTTGTGTGGGTTCATGTGGGAACTAGCCTGCCTTGTTGGCTGCCCTTGCCCGGTCGGGGGAAATGCCGAGGCTATTTGCATGATCAAGTCAATTTGTTGTTGGTTGCAACCTGTGAGATTTAGGCTGAGGATTTGTTCTCGATTTTCTCCCCTTGGCGGGTTCGTTTGTAAGCGGTTGACTGGGTTTACTGGTGGGTTTAGTGGAGGGATGCCTGTTGTGTTTACTTCATTTTCTGTTAGCGGTCGTTCATTTGGGTTGGGCGTTGTGTTGGCCATTTAGTGGGTTAGAGGCGTTTTGACTTGTATTGTGTTATGAGTGTGTGAGTAGCTACTGTGTTCGTAGAGCAGGTGGTGGGTTTTTCTTTAAGAAAAAGGCCCCTCCTTCTAGCGCCAAATGATAGTTCTCACGGTCGATTAGAGGCTTCCGACCACTGTTCTGAGTACTATTCCAGGGATACTTCACCTGAGTTTCGGGTATCTGCAAAACAATGCTTACCCGGGGGTGGTGGCCGTCAAGCACCTCCGGTGTAAGAATCAGTAATCAGAATAATAATAATCGGACTGGTAAGAATGTATCTGTGTGAAGGGAGAGAATGAGTAAATAAGTTTGTGCTATTTTAATTGTATATCTACCTTGTGTGTAGATTGGGGGTATTTATAGGTTGGGTCTTCCAATTACTGTTCATCCACTTGGTAGCCCACTTGTTATGCCGTTAAAGCTATAGTGAGCCACTATTGGAACAGTGATTGGTGTCCCTTCCATACATACATCGATTCTACCACAGCCGCTTTTGCTACAGTTGAAAGTCCTTGTGTTCCCTTGACTACCTTTATGGTCCCCTACCTTAGTGAACAAGATACCAAGATATTTTGTACAAGTATTTTTGTAAAGATATTTGTTTGTCAAGTTGAGCAAGTTGGTAAAGATAATATGTAAGGGCACATGTGTAATTTGCAAACTATCTCCTTCTATCCTCTTTTTGAGTTCCATAATAGTGCGCAACATATCGGCGTTTGTTGGTTGCACACTTTCAGTTTCCCTTGGGCGGGCAGGGGATCGTTCTCTGTGTTTTTGTTTCTCGTATTCAGCTACCACTTTGTCATAGGCAGCCTTTTTGTCGATGATCACCTTTCTCAGATCTCTGTGTTTTCTGTTTTCTTCCCATATTTCAGGTGGGTGGTGACTTTTATTGTGCCTTTCATGATTCGTTTTTTGTGATGAGCCTAAACGGGAGAAGGCAGAGTTTGTCCTTCGAGGATGGCTATTGACTTCCTCGCGGTCGTTGTGTGGGTTCATGTGGGAACTAGCCTGCCTTGTTGGCTGCCCTTGCCCGATCGGGGGAAATGCCGAGGCTATTTGCATGATCAAGTCAATTTGTTGTTGGTTGCAACCTGTGAGATTTAGGCTGAGGATTTGTTCTCGATTTTCTCCCCTTGGCGGGTTCGTTTGTAAGCGGTTGACTGGGTTTACTGGTGGGTTTAGTGGAGGGATGCCTGTTGTGTTTACTTCATTTTCTGTCAGCGGTCGTTCATTTGGGTTGGGCGTTGTGTTGGCCATTTAGTGGGTTAGAGGCGTTTTGACTTGTATTGTGTTATGAGTGTGTGAGTAGCTACTGTGTTCGTAGAGCAGGTGGTGGGTTTTTCTTTAAGAAAAAGGCCCCTCCTTCTAGCGCCAAATGATAGTTCTCACGGTCGATTAGAGGCTTCCGACCACTGTTCTGAGTACTATTCCAGGGATACTTCACCTGAGTTTCGGGTATCTGCAAAACAATGCTTGCCCGGGGGTGGTGGCCGTCAAGCACCTCCGGTGTAAGAATTAGTAATCGGAATAATAATAATCGGACTGGTAAGAATGTATCTGTGTGAAGGGAGAGAATGAGTAAATAAGTTTGTGCTATTTTAATTGTATATCTACCTTGTGTGTAGAATGGGGGTATTTATAGGCTGGGTCTTCCAATTACTGTTCATCCACTTGGTAGCCCACTTGTTATGCCGTTAAAGCTATAGTGAGCCACTATTGGAACAGTGATTGGTGTCCCTTCCATACATACATCGATTCTACCACAGCCGCTTTTGCTACAGTTGAAAGTCCTTGTGTTCCCTTGACTACCTTTATGGTCCCCTGCCTTAGTGAACAAGATACCAAGATATTTTGTACAAGTATTTTTGTAAAGATATTTGTTTGTCAAGTTGAGCAAGTTGGTAAAGATAATATGTAAGGGCACATGTGTAATTTGCAAATAGTGCTACAGTGTCGATGATGTGGCGGGTGGTACTGTTTATGGTGGTAGCGGCGGGTGCCCGCTGTGAGCTTACAGTGGATACCTATCATAAAGGCGCATTAATTACAAAGATTTGTTATTTATCTACAATAATCTTCGTGACAAAGCGCTTGCTCAGCGCATTCCCATTCGAGATGATATATTGCTTGATTTACCATGATTCTGCTGACTCGTGACGATGTGGCTTGATATCTTGACTTTAATGCATTATTCTTCAATATTTGAACAAATCGTAAAAAAATTCGTAATATTTGCACAATCAAGATAACCACACAATCAAGCATAAAATGGGAAAAGTAATGTACCAATTTATTCAAATATTCACTAAAAATATACAATTAAAATGTGTTATCATTACTCACAAAACTTTGATCATACTAGCATGATGATGTGCTCTGCTGCGGTTCTTTTAGTCCCGAATCATCGATACAATTTTTCAACAGTGTCCTAGCATTTTATTTCTAATGATTATTTGCAATCCTCTAGTAGGCAGTAGCTAGACTAAGTGGGTAGGTCCAATCATGGAACCTTGGACACGAGTTGTCGGAGGCTCGGTGTAGTGCAAAGAAAGTACAGGAGCTCTACGGTCTTTACTAAGGACTGACCGAAGGGCATATGGGACAAGTTGCTCTTACTTTGCGCAGATGAGCTATTGAGCTGAAGTTTTCCATAAAAACCAATGCAGGAGAAATTAAGAAGAACACAGGCTCATGCAAACAGGAGCTAAAACATAATCTAAACCAGGGACCAGGGTTAAAGATAAGTTTGTTTTGAATGTAGTCAACAACTCTATTGTTGATCAAAGTTGACAAATTGATTTGGAGGAGCAACAACGCAGGATTGTCCGTCCCTGTTGAGAGGATTCTGCGGTTGGATCATTTTCTTGAATCAAAAAAATTGGAAAAGAGACCATAAATAGTTATATGATTTTTGGCCTAGTGGTTGGTGAACCTACGCGGCTAAGCCCAGCAGAATCGTGATGGCCGGAGGTGCATGATAGAGTGAGACTATGACTGAATAATAATAAGAGAATGATTCAAAATGAAGTGAATTAACGTGAAAATAATATTAATGTGTTGAATTGAATACGAAGATGTTAAATCCCTCTTTTTTAGGGGTTAGCTAGAGGCTTTTGATATCATATAATAAATAATGTGCCAATCACCTCATAAGCTTTAGTGCTTTACACTCTCGGTTCTAAAGGGTGGTACCCCTCCTAAAAAAAGATGCTATGTACAGGGAACATGTTAAGTCCTTCGCTATCCCTATCTGAACTGGACTGTCTAAGAGCCACCTCTGCGAATGCTTGGACCTGTTGGGTTTGTGTTACAAAACTTTGTGCCACGAAAGTAGGGGGAAATCTAATTACAAAATTTCTCTACTTTTATTCACTTGTTGTTTTTTATGACTGCAGAATATGCGAGATTAAGATGATTCAAAGTGATTAAAATATTCGGATCATAACATAACGTGAACAATGTAAATAAAGTATTTTATTAATAATCTTTTTCTACAATCTTTTAGAGGTTCACTCTTTAAATAATATTTCATTCCCTAGTAAGGAGAGAGGATTTTATTTATAAGGGAATCCTTGCGAGTTCCCCTAACTAACTTTACTTGGAAGTTAAGAAAAGGCTAATTACAATTTGGGCTTCAAGGCCCTGGGCCATGTTTGTTTTAGGGGATTATAATCCTTGAAAAATTACACTATCTATAATTTCATGAAAGTATATTGCTATCATCTTTTTTATTCATTTCTATGGGATTATAATACCTTCTTTCACAAGGTATTATAATCCCATGGAAGTGAACTAAAACAATGATCAAAATGTGAATTCATGGTATTATAATCCCTTACGTTTGGGATTTATAAGGTAATAATTTGGGGATTATAATCCCCCTTAGCGAAATTATTGTACAAATGAACCTAACTACAAACTAATATTTTGTCTAACTATCTAAGCTAATATCTCTGGCCCTTGTGCACTATTTACATATAAAGTCTCAAATTATACAGTCTTGCACTACTGCTTAACTTAGGACCCCCAGTTAGGAAGGTTGGCTGTTGCCTCATTCACCATTTTCACCAGAGTAACCTATCAAACAAAGACTTACCAGTTGAGCAGAAGATAGAACCACATCCATTTCTATACTATTTTTTTCGCACAAGTCAATGTACAACATCTCGAAAATCAAATGTGTATTATAATTTTGAGTATATTATCTTGTACAAATTGCTCTATCATTTCAAGCCATTTTTAAAAGAAGCAAATGTTTAAAAAAGTAACATACCACACTTTCTGGCACGCCAGGGGGAGGCAATGGAAGGTTTTTTGAAGGCCATGTAGTTTCATAAGATCTTTTGTCAAATCTCCACTCACCATACTTTCCATCCATAAAGTGGCCCTGAATGTTACCGCAGATATGGTAATATTAGTTTATAAGAATATATAATGCACCAAAAAGATGATTTTCTGATCTGCAGAATTCAAAAATGCTATAACTAAATAAATACCTTCATATCATAGTCACATCCATAAGTGTAATGGAGTATGTACTTGTTTCCTAGTTCCGTATCCCATGGAGGCTGTTTCATTATAAACAAATTTTAGTAACTCTGTAACTAGAATAACTATTTCACTTTCGAGAATCGCAAGCAATATCGAATGTAAACACTTGTTGTAAGCGATTGGACTCCCCCCCCCCTAATTGTAGAAACTCCAGGGAAGACCTTGTGCAATCATTAGACATGAGCTCAGATCAATAAATTCTTCACACACATCTAATAGTTGTTATACAATTTCAACTTCTATTAAGTTTTCAGCTTTACAAATGCAATAGAGTACATAATTTATGTGCTTTGATCAGTGCAATCAACTTCTTCTTTGTATTTATATTTCTTTATTTGGTAAAAGTCAATTACAAACTTAAAAACACATACACACATGACTCTATTGAGACTCGAACCGTCTTCACTGATATGCAACTGAGTTTTTTTTTTTTTGACAAAATGCAACCGAGTTTGTTGGCACGAGGGAGATAGTAAGTACTACAGATCAGATACAGTAATATTATTTCCACACAGAGTAGAAAACGCATCTAATGGATTGTGTTGACAACTAGAAATATCATGCAAAAAAAATCAAAAACATCTGGACGTTACCCATTCACTACGGGATGATCCCGTTGATTAATTTGGTCATCTGCTTCACGAATCGATCATTATGAAAATTAATCCACAATGCCACCAAAATATGTTGTCTGTCACAACATGATTGTATTCATGAAGCAGATGACATAGATTGTTATGAAATTAAATTCTAGAATGCCACAAAATTATGCAGTTGTGGGTCACAAGATGTTTGTATTCAAGAAGTAGAAATAAAGACACGTTACACAATCGCTGACGATGAAAGCAAAAAACACATAACCGAAATCTACTAGTTGAACAGATTGGCTATTGGCCTATTGTATACCAACCATATACAAAAACAACTCATAGAAACTTCGGATCTTCTATCTCTATGAAATTGAGATGTTGAAGAAAAATCCAGATCTTTTGTAATGGCTATATAAAAAAAAACACTTATGTTGTGTTTGGTTGGGATGAATGAAATTGGAAGGAATGGAATGAGATTTCAAGTATAAAATGAGTAGATATTCAAAATTTTCATTCTTTCCTCCAATCCATTCCTCACAATTGATATTATAATTCAAGCATCTCATTTTGAGAAGGAATGCTCCATTCCTTACCACCCTCATTTTCTTCATAATTCTTATCATACCAAATTTGTACTATTTCAATTTTTTCCATATCTTCTCTCTAATCTTCACTATTTTCCTTTAATTTCATCCATTCCATTCCATTCACCCCAACCAAACACAACATTAGGATCCTCCAACGTCAACATAAAAAGCCAACCAGGTAATGACACAAATATGTGCAGATGTACATCATCTTGTCTAAAATGAACTTGAAAATTTCACTATCTAGGTGAAGAAAATCAAAGAGAGTTAAAGGAAGAGAGAATCTGAAATATATAATTACAACACACCTGTATCATGAAGTCCTTGTACAAGATGCTGATCACACCATGAAGAGCGGATGAAACAGCATAAGCATACCTGTAAGGTTCTTACTAATGAAACAAAGGCTACAAGATTGAATTGAAATGCACAATTATGTGGTTCAAGTTTAAGCAAATTACATCTCCAGTACCCACTCAAAAGATAGGTCTGCTTCAGGATCTTTTTTCATAGCTAATGAAACATTCATCCAAGTTGGAGCAATCTTGTGTAGAAGTTCCTAAACCGGTTTCACATAACATCATTAAAAGAAACTTTACAACCAAACAATAAAAATGTTACACTTATATGCAAAATAAGTTTAAAAAGAAAGGTAAATACCTTGTGAATGATGACTGGGGAGTTCCCTATGGGATCAATGTTGGTAATAGGTCCCTTTTCTTCTGGGAAGAATTTTCGAAGAATGGCTTCTTCTTTTTTAGGTTCGATATAAAAGAATGGGAATGCGGCTGGAAGGCCATCTTGGGATAAGTTTGGTATTGGTTTCATGATAATGTGATCTGGTTCCGCCATCAATATGTAGCTACATGAAAGATATTAGAAATAAAATGATTTCAACAACACAGTGTAAGCTTACATTGTGAAAACTCTATTCATAAATGCATGCTTACTCTTCTTCAATGTTTGCAAGTTCCAGCCACTGAACAAAAGCCCAAGGTCTATGGAGTACTATATAACCCTGAAAGAGATTTGGGTCACATATAAATAAAGCTTTTTTCAAGTTAATATTCGATTTGTTATTGCACCTCTTCAATAGTGCATCATAAGCATAATGTCTCACTCACGTAAGTTTAAAATTTATGGTTACTCCCAACTCCCAAGAATTTCCTGATCATGAGGATTAGTTAAGTTTCAGTTTCATTAGTACTAAAACACACTTCTAGTGCTCATGTGTACTGCACCTGCCTCTCTTATCTAGCCTAAGCCCTAAAGTATGTTGTTGCTTGAAGCCAATCATTTCTGAGAAATTAGCACCTCCAGTGTGTTTATAAAAATTAAAAAAAAAAAAAAAAAAAAAAACCGTTGGATCATTAGCAAAGAGTGTAGCTATCACACTTTGTAAAATTTGACTCATCAAAACTTTTAAACATGATCATATATGCATAAGAAAAGACATCCAGTATTGAATATCAAATAAGAAGATACATATACATAAGAAAAAGAGATGCGCAGTTTCTGATGAATACCTGATCCAATCCATCCGGAAGTGGTTGAACAACAAAAGTAGGGATCTCGTGCATGTAATCATCCGGAAACCCGGAATGCAAAATTCTTGTAAACCCACCCATTTCAGAATTAGGCCCACTCTTGAACTTTTTGAACCAGTAGTACATTATTCTACACTGCCATAGATTGTAAACTCCTTCTGAAGCTGTCACTGCTGTGTGAAACATTCTCTTCTTCTTCTTGTTTTCTGAACTATTGGCTCTTGTTTTTTTCTCTCTAGGCATCTCAATGACAGGATCCACGGAGAAAACATCACCATTTGATACAACTGGCAGCTCCTCTTTCAAAGATTGAGTTGAGATTATTGTATTGTATGTGATCATCGCTACGGTTAAGCTTAGCATTATGATCAGCAACAAATACCCAGAACCCATTCTTTTTTCGCGTAGTAGTATGGAGAGACACAAACATATGTATAAATATGTGAGTTTGTCAATGTAAAGAAGATGAGGAGGAAGTATGGTTATATGTCTGTAAAGAAAAGTTACTTGTAAAATTGTGTGTTGAGTTGGTTATGCAGCAGATTAGTTGGGAGATAATTAAAAACACTAATCAAATTGAACTACATTCTACTTCCTTAATACAACCACTGTCCAAATGTCATTATAACCTGTTCTCAATTAAGTAATTTCTAATTTCATAGTTGTCAAACCACTTCCGCTTTAAAGTATAGCTGAAATTTTAGAGTGATTTCTTACGCTTTAAAGCTGAAGAAAATATAAACAAGGAACTGATTATAGTCTTATTAATAACATTGAATCTTATTTTGTTCTTGTTAGCTGTCAACAAGTCCAAATTAGTATTTGATGATGTTTTTCAATGGAAAAAAAATGCAGGACTAGGACATGAATAGAAAGTTCTGAGATATTTATGGCCATGGCTGGGTTCCCTTGTTTTTTCGGACTCATATGTACAGGGAACCATATTTTTCCGGACAGAAAATTTAAGCGTTTAATCTGTAGTCTGCATGTCCCGTTTTGCAGACTTGCAGTGTTCAATTATTCTGGTCTCAGGGTAAGATGGGTTAATTGTGTTCATCAAAGTACAACTACAGTTTCATCCAAATCTTCCACTTACGAGTCTCCCCGTTGCAACAACTTGCATTTCATTTATCCGATCTGCTAAATTAATTTCTTTACCTATATATTCCTCAAGAACAAGAATGGTGCAACAACCTCTGCACTTCTTAGCATCTTAGTTTTTACCATCCCAGCTTTGCTGCCTTGCAGGACATTTCGTAAATGTTTATATTTGTATGATTTCTTTTGCTATCCCCGTAGTTAATTCTTCCCGATCCTACATGCCACTATACAGTTTTTCCAAGTGAAAATATACAGACTAAAGAAGTTTAAAAAATATCCATGATAGAATAAGTTGCATTAACAATTATACCAGCTTCAGAAAATGTCAACCGATCCCAATTAAAAAAAAAAAAAAAAAAACCCACCCCCGTAATGATAGAGAAGCCGGCCACAAAAATCTTCAGCTTCATGCTGGATCTGAGGGTTAAAATAAACCATACCAACAGCTAATATAAGAAGTATACATACTAATGTTAGCATCTCCAAAACTGGGGGCACATCTCAAATTTCTTAATAAAATTAGGGCACTGAGAATTGAGAAATAATTAAGTACAGTATAGGGAAAACAAATCATCCTTCAGGATTTCAAAATTTTCACGTATCTAACAGCTATGTGCTACTCCTATTGAACAGTCTTCAAAAATCCAGCCGATTATGACAATGATAATATATAACCCTGGATCAAAGGAAGACAAGTATGGTAGAGCTACCTCCTTTGCATAATAGAGATATAACTTCCAATTTAGTCCATTTGAAATTTAGAAACAAGTGATGCGTAATGCGTTAGAAATCAATCTCCAATTTTGAAACTGATTATCTAATATACATATAGTTCATTGGCCAATACGTATGTGTTTCAGAATTGGCATTAACACTTCACCTTTTATTGGACCAAGACGCTGCTCTACTATATCAAGGTTATGCTTTTCAAAATAAACTCTTAACAACCTGGGTCCTCAGCTGGCGTCATATTGAGATCCGGTAAAATGAAGCATCTCTCCCGGCTTTCATTATCCTTGGCTAGTTTACAGGAGCTGGAGGATTCTGGATCATTATTTATCACTTGTCTTGGCAAGATTAAATTATTCTGGTTGTCCAAAGATGCTTTTGTTTGTCTACAGTGGAAGAACATTGTGGACATTGGTTCATCTCGTATGGCAAGCATTTCATTTGTACTAGGTCCTTGAAAATCAAGCTGCATACATGAAGAACCATGTCATTAGAATTTCATCTAGTAACATGCACACAAAGTAAAAGACGTTGCTGTTTGTCCTGTCTTGTGACCAAAAAGAAGAAAAATACTATGCTCTCAACTTTGTAATCTACAACAGAAGTCTTTCAGTATTTGTTAGTTATCATGTCAAATACTGCTCAAATCATGTCAAATACTGCATGCAACAGAAATTATGGACTCTTGAAAGTACAAATCCAACACCACATTTTATTATTTTCCTCCTTCAACCACTATCAACAATTAAGGGTAAGGAAGACGAAGAGCTATCCTACAGCCCACATCAAATAAGCAATAATTAACAATGATAGCGTAAATGCCAGATCAAGTTCACTTCAAGGCCAAATTCTTCAGACACTAGTAAGTAATATCCAAGATGATTACTGGAAATCAAATCTTTAGAATTTTAAGAATGGGGATCCAGGAAGAGAATACATGAAAAAGAAAAGGGGATCCAGGAAGAGAATACATGAAAAAGAAAAACAGACGAAAAAATGCTAACCTTGATTCTCTTCAAGTTATCTCCTCTATATCTTTGTTCATTCAATGTTACATTTACTGATGCCAACTGCTGTTTAAATTAAACAAAAGTAAAGAAATTAGTATTAGACTTGTAAAGGACAAATTGAAAATTGAATAGGGAGCAACTGTAAATTTGTCATTCGTGAGGAACATATACTTTCTCTAAATGCACCCTTTCGTTCATCAAGTAACTTTCTTCCTCTCTAAGCTCGGAAAAAGTCTGCCAAACACATGAAGATTGCATCAGTAAAACATAGACATAGAACCACAATCAGTATACAATAAACACTAATAATGGTATCTGGTACAAAAGATTACCTTCTTTTTCCTAGATTTCTTACAATTAGTGGACGTTCCAGCTTCATAAGCACAAGTACCCTGCAGAAAACATCCATTAACTACTTAAAGACGGGATCTTTTTTTCACATTTCATAAAAAAAAAAAACCACAACAGAAAACGATAAGTCAATAACTATACAATATTAGTAGTATGAGCATCCAATCCAACAATGACCAATACTAAAGATCAGGATCAGATAAAGAGATAAAAAAAAAAAAAAAAACTAACACTGTTCTCAGCACTCAGTTTTGGATATTATAGCTGAAGAGGAATAAATTTGTGAATGGGATAAAATGGATAAACTTGAGGGCATTATACAAATGAATAAAATGCTCCCCTCACTCAAACTTTGATGGGGGCAGGGCATTATACAAATGAATGAAATGCTCCCCTCACTCACAAACTTTGATGGGGGGGCCTTGAGAATAGGATAAGTGAAGAAGAAGAAGACAAGATGTAAAAGGGAAAGTACTGGAGATCTGATGTGGGAACTTGAACATGACAAAACCACTCCCCTTGACAATAATACCAAGGTGTGCCACTGTCATTTTACCCCACCCTCCAACAGTAACTACTGCTATTAGTAGAACTAAAACAAATTATAATTCATCATTCAAGAATCTAGCTTTGCAAACAAAACAAAACTGCTCAACTGAGTAAAAATTATTTAAAAAAAATAAAAACAGGACCAGGGAAGAGGGGTCCCACACTTGTTAAAACTTGACCCCATTAATTTGTAGTCACGTGAAGAAGCCCACTCAAAGCATCAACCAACCCCACGATGAGTATTTTATTTTCCTAATTAAAAACCAGCTCAAATGGGAAAAATAATAAAAATGCTAATAAAATTCAAGGGGGCTTTTACATTTTTATTCAAAACAAACTCTAAAAGGATGATGTTGGTGAGGAAAATAAGTCAAAAGCGGAGTAAGAAAACAGTAGAATGGTGGTCCATGCACCCACACATAATAATTTTAATTATACTAACAAATTAAAGAATAAAATAATATATAAAAGATGAGTTGCAGAAAAGAAAATAAAATTGTAGACACCACCCCAATTGACCAACCACATTCACCCCCCACTCCATTAAAATTAGAAAATGATTAAAATACACCATGTTCGAAAAATCTGGATCCAAACATCATCTTCAACAATATAAATATAAATATAATAATAATAATAATAAAATTATTTAAATCCAAGAAACAAAGGAACCAACAACGTTAGGGTGTGCGTGTACCCGAAGTTTCGTGGATCTACCAAATCACCCCAATCCAATTTTATTTTTATTTTATTTTTTTAATAAAAAAAACATTTCTGTCTTAATTAATTACTTTTACAACCCCCTCCCTCCCTCTTCAAATTGTAAATATGTAATCAAAAATTTTAAAAAAAATATATAGGGAAAAGAAAATATGAGTGTTTTATTATTCTCACGTGACCATTTTTCCCGGTATGTATCTCCATTATAACATACATACATACATACATACAGCCACACCGTCCATATCTGTAACTGTACAAGGAGGAAGGAGGAATTGAAGAGGATGATGAAGGGGTAAAATGGTAAAAACACAAGAGGTGGGCGATAAATGAATGTCTGTTACTCTGTTAGAGCTAGCTCTAACTAGAAATTGTCACGTAAAGTAACAGTTTTCTTCTTTTGGAAATACAGATTGAGAATTAAATATTATAGATAAGCACATCGGATTTGTTGAGTCAACAGATCCGGCGAGCTGGCGTCATCCAACAAAGAAGGAAGAGATTTGTAAGTGACGCCGATACAGAATATATATGTGTAAGTATAATAATTACCTTAGATCTGGGGGCGGAGGTGTCACAGCCGTCGCTGAGGGAGGCGGCGCTCCAGGAGAGCGGCGTGGTCGGACTGCATCTAGTTGCAGTCGAGGTGTGTGGTTCTTTTGACGATGGTTTTGAACGCAGCTGACGCTGTCCCCACCGTAACACCGGCGGAGATGACTTGTATTGTTGTTTGATTTGTAAGAGTAAGGAGACCACAATGGAGTCATCTCTCAACGCCTTTCTAGTCCAGTTATCATCTGCCATTTATCTGTCTAGATTACTGGTAGATACAGGTCTCTCTTGATGTATGTTTATGTGTTGCTGGGGGGAGAGAGAGAGAGAGAGAGAGATTGGAGAGAGGTGGCGGAGAGAGTGAGAGAAAGAGGGAAGAGGGGGGGTGTTGTGTGACTTTGCGTGTGGGAGGTCACATTGATATGGAACACACACATTCACTCGCTAATAGGAGTAGTAATATCCCCCTTCCTTTTATATATATATGTGTGTGTGTGTGTAAGGAGAGAGAGGGAGAGAGGAGAGGCCTAAAGTGAACAGTGGGAGCGTTGAGTTTAGTGGGGTAACTTATATACTACTCTTGTTGTACATATCCTCTGTCCATCCTATACACCCTACCTTTAAAATGTACTGTACTCCGTAAAAATGGTACTCCCTCTGTCCCAACCAATTGTTTACACTTTCCTTTTTGGGACGTCCCAACCAATTCTTTACGTTTCCTAAAATAGTAAGTTTTAACACTATTACACCCACTACTTCACTTATTTTAACAATACTTTACACTATTACACCCACTACTTCACTTATTTTAACCATAAAATCACTATTACACCCACTACTTCACTTATTTTAACCATAAAATCACTATTACACCCATTACTTCACTTATTTTAATTGGATATCTTGGTCTCCGTGCTAAAAGCAAACGTAAACAAACACTTGGGACGGAGGGAGTAATAATATAAAGTTGTTTTCACAAACAATTTAATCTTAAAACTACATAATTCCTCCGTTTTTATTTAATTATTCATTTTACTTTATACACGTATTTTAAGGTGTAAATAAAATATAATTTCATAATTGTTTAAATTTTTTTACATCAATACAGTAAAAATTACACATGTGGTTGCGCTTGTAAGTAATTGCATTTCAAGTTGCAATAGTTACATTTATGAATGCATAAGAGATTCTATCGTATTTTTTAAAAAAATAATTACAACTTGAATATTTTTTAAAAAAATCCAAAAATGAGAAATTAATCAAATTATAAAATATTACTCTTTTGTTTATTATAATATAATATATATTTATTAATAAGGATATTCCAAATGGTAACACTGTACAATTGGCTTTTCTATTTGGTATCATCCAACATTTTTGACTCTGGTACCACTATACTTTTGGCTTCATTCATTTTATACCATTTTGTCAAGCAAACGTTAGTCAGACGTTAGATTATTAGGGCTGTCAAAAAAATCTGATATCCGACAGAAAAATCCGATACCGAATCCGAAAAAAACGGATAATATCCGTATTCGAAAGAAAACGGATAATATCCGTATTCGAAAGAAAACGGATGTTATTCGTATCCGAAAATAGCGGATACGGATATAGGTACATCCGTATTCGAAATATCCGATATCCGAAAATTTATAAATAAATAAATAAAAAAATATATTTACTTTTTAGAATATATAATTTATAAATAATAATTTAATATTTATAATATATAATTTATTATATTTTACTATGTTTGAATTGAAAAAAATTGTTATTTTTTAATTTTTTTAAATGATTCGGATGTTCGGAGTTTCGGATTTTCGGAGATATTCGGATTTTTTTAAAAAATCTCAAAATTTGGATATTCGGATTCGGATATTATCCGTATCCGGATAATATCCGTCGGATTCGAATTCGGATATAATTTTTTAATATCCGTCGGATTCGGATTCGGACAGTGATTTCGGATTTCGGATTCGGATATTGGCAGATCCGTATCCGAAATATCCGTTTGACAGTCCTACTTAATGGTACCACTATACAATTGATCTTTCCCTATGGTACCATTCAATATTTTTGACTTCTACGTGGTACCATTTTTCTCTCACTAAGGTCAAATTTTCCTCTGAATTTCACAATTTATCTATACATTTTACTCTATAATAAGTCACTGATTCTCTCACTTTTTCTGATTAGCATCCAAGTCATTAATTAGTCTCGTATCCAATTGTCTTATCATAATAAACTATGTAGTTCAAATTATTTAGCTTCTTTCAACGCTTTTATCGATCAAAGTAAACCCTCCGGAAGCTCCTGGATAGATCCGAGCACATTATATATGTATATGTTCGTACGGGTTGATTCTATATATTATATATTAATTTAATATTTTGAGTTATTGATGTTTATTATGATTTGACAATTGGATTCGAATCTATTGAATGACTTGATTGCTTATCAGAAATAGTGATAAGTAGAGAATCAATGACTTATTACATATAAGGCATATAAATAAGTTGTGAAAATTTGAAGAAAAAATTGATTTTAGTGAGAGAAAAATGGTAGCACGTAGAAGTCAAAAATATTGAATGGTACCATATGGAAAAAACAATTTTATAATAATACCATTAAAAATAATTTAACGTCTGATTAACATTTGCTTGACGGACTGGTATAAAATGGATGAGCCAAAAGTACAATACTATCACTTGTAAATCAAAAATGTTGGATAACACCAAATGGAAAAGTCAATTGTACAATGTTACCATTTGGAATATCCCTTATTCATATTCTCTCCATTTTATGCCTTTGTTTGATAAGATCATAAGTTTACATCTTGTGTTAACACGATAAGATTGCATTTGTTTAACATGGTAAAAACAATATATTAGACTTGATTCGAATACATCTACTTATCAAAATTCTATTATGAGGATATTAGTATATTACACTATTTCTTTTTTCTTTTCTTTTTTTTTTACATGTTTTATAGAAAATCTAGTGAATTAGGCAGCTCTAGATCAGCAGCGTGTTTGGGAAATCGAACTTAAAGCAAAAGCTGGCTTTAAGTTATTTTTTGCATGTTTGACAACCATGATTTTAAATCGGTTTTAAGTTAAAAAACTGCTTTAATTCAGAAGTTTCATTTAGGCATTTTTGACTTATGACTTATGAAGTTTTTTTTTTCTTTTTTCACAATTCTTGTAAAATTTAAATATTATGATTTTTAAATTTTTTAAATCAAATTTCACTTTAAGTCAAAATTATTAAACCCCCATTTAACTTTAAGTAAAATTACCCAAATACTTTCATTCAACTTAAAGTAAACAACTTCACTTTTTCCTTTAAGTTAAAAACACCCCCATTAAGTCAAAAGTAACTTATTTTAAGCAATCCCAAACACCCTCCAAGTCTGAAAGCTTTTACTCTCAAAACAACAGCCCATTAGGCATTTGACTATACCATCAAACATGGCTCCGAATCAGACCATAAACAAAACAAAAGGAATCCCCTAATATTTGGATTCTAGACGATATTCTGCTATTTTAGTTCAAAATTAGAGAATATGAGTTTAAATAAAGCCATTCTAAGTCATTATTTTACTTTCTTCAATTGACCAACTACCCCACAAACACTTCTGTCTGAACCAGAACTAGCTTACCAGGCTAAAGGAAAGAGGCCCAAAATATTTTATACAAAAAGGCCCCAAATATAAAATTACAGATGGAGGCCCATCTCCACCTCCATATCAGTTGGTACATTACCAATTATATATAACCAAGTGAGAAATCCGTTTGTTTCTAAATTAAAATCTGAAATGATGATGAACCCTGCTCTGCAAGAATCGATCTGAAACTTGAGAATTCCTCCCTGTTTCATAAGCCCACTCTTGGCCTTGAACCTTGTTTGTAAGATATATTGTGCTTTACTAACTAATTTTGTTATCCAAGCATTTGTACTGATACATCTCCAGTTGCCATTTCATTTCTTATACAATGTGTCAACAGACAATTTCTGCAACCATGTCGTTCATCAAAACAATGTTCCGCAAAAATACGTGCTTTACATAAACTTGTCTTCCACTATCTTCTTTATTTCCTCCAGTTTCTGTATCATTCTCGGATTCATCAGATCCCTGGCTTCTTTTAACAAAGTGCCTTCTCTGCTAAAATGGTATGCGTCCACCACTGTTTTTATCCAAGTATGTAGCTCCACGGGTGTCCTGTTTGTCAAAAAACCCATATAACATCATTCAACAGAACTAAACTTTAAATATTTCTCTTTCAAGATGTAGGGTCTTGAAATTCCCAGCCAAAGGGTATTTAACTTGGTCACAAATGATCACATGAACAAAATTACAAAACTGCAAATAAGAAATGAGAAAATGAGAGCACCACAAAAAGGTAAATGATATACTCCATTCACGAAACAGGAACCCTAGGAGGAAATATGTTATCCTACATTTTTTCAATTTGAGTGTCCTTTCACACTGCAGTATGCAGGTAATTTGACATGTACGCCTTTTCATGATATGATTTCAGCATATGTGCAATTGGGCAATTTTGTCTTCCAATAAAAAGTCAGTTGCTCATAAGACCAATTATTGAATAATAACCGATCATACTTGATAAATATCAAAAAAGTAGGAGACATACGTGTACAAGCAGTCAACATCCTTTCCTTCAAGCTCTTCTCCAGGGGTGAAAGCATCTCTTAGAGCAGCCAACCTCTCTTCAGGATCATTAATTGTAAGAACATACTTAAGTATCCTGATCTCTTTAGGCATTAGCCTCTGAAGATTACCTCTGGATGTCATGTATAAATGATACAGTATGTCTTTGACCTTCAATAACAAACAAAAAAAATGAAATTATTAAAAGAGAGGTAGTCAGGTATTATTTAAAGAGCACAAACAGAAGTGAAAAGCCTTAAAGACCAATATATACGGTAATAATATACTTCATCTTTCATCATGTTTGAGTCCTTGGCAGCTGACCAAGCTTTTGTAATCATGAGAACCAATGCTGAATCAAGCTGATTTTTCTCCGCCAAACTATCTATTTTTCTGCAAGCAACATCTAAAGAAGGAGAATTGATGATATCTTGGAATTTCAGCTCTGCTGCATTTAGTGCTTCAATACTTTCAGTTGCAGTGTCATATGTTTGAACAGCAGCCAAACACATGTTTCCAAGTTTTGCAATAGCTATGCAGGAAAAAAAATAAAATGAATGCATCAGCACATACAGAACACTTGAGATAGACAACCCATGGATGGGCAGTGTACGTAACATAAGATTGTCGCAAGATATTAAACCACAGAAAAGCCTACTCTAATACGATAGTTGGTAATAGGCAGCTCTAGAATTAATGCAACTACATACATATTACCAGTTGAGGAAGATAAGCTACAGTTAGTAAAGGCTCTTTCAAAGAAAACCATGCCTCTCTCTCTCTGGTTACAAATTCATAACCAAAGTAAGAAAACTTGGTGGATAGACCATGCCTATCTTTCATAGCCGTTTTTAATTGAGCTTGATTAAACTATCTGCTCTCCTCAATGAGCATAGAAACTTAAAAAAACAAATAAGCACAGAGATATTTACTTGTACATGAATAATTATTCAAAACCAAGAACATTGTTAATCTCAACTCTATATTTCAAACCTAATAATCTCTTGGCTACAAATACTAGATTTGCTCTAAACGATTCATCCAGTCTCGGCTATCCCAATAGATTCCCAGCTCATCAACCTTAGTTCAACAAGGAGCACATGATGACAGTATACATGTCACACTTTTATTTCATTATTTAACACAACCACACAAAATAATAAAAAAAGCTTCTATGACAGGAGATATTAAGTAGACAATACAGTGATTGGCACTTATAAATACCAGTAGAATTTCAGAAACTTTGAACAAGAGAAAGGGAGAGCAAAGCATTTTACCATCTTGTTCTGCTGGATCATCATAATAAGATTCTGCAACTGTGTGAAGATGAACAAAAAATTCTTTTGTAAAATCTTTTCGACGTCTGGAAACGATTTCACTCATCTCTGATGGTGCATTTTTAATAACATGAAGAAGTTCATTGTGTCTTACCACATCATCATCAATCTGCAGAAAAAAAAAATCCAAATTAATCCTCTACAAAAACAACACAAGGGTAAAACAAACTAATAATTGCAGTCCCAGCACTTAAAAGGAATATTGCACCCTATTATCAGCTGCAAGCAAAAGCTACTATAAACAGATGTTGTCAACCTCATCTCTACAAGAGAAGGATGAGAAAATATGAGTAAAGAGACACCTAAGGCGCTACAAAGATAAAGTATCTGTAAGGAATAAAGATGAGGCCAAAATGTAACCAAGCTAAACTAAACAGTGGACATGTGCCTATAATATAATCAGTTTATCCCACACAAAAAAAGGGTCTTGACATATTATAGCTATATACCTGTGCATCAATTATTTGGAAAATCACAAAAGGAGGGAGATATCCGACAATTAGCAAAACTTGAAAATCAAACTTCAACTATAGATATGAATGGAAGTACCTCTTTTAGCTTTCTGCGAAGCCGAAGTAGTTTGTGCTGCATTCCAGAATCACTCTCCGTATCTGCTCGGTCCTGACATCGTTTATAGAAGTGAGGTCGGATATTATCCCATTCCTTGCTGAAAGCTAATAATCTTCTCCAGTCCGTTGGAGTCGGTTTATCAACCATAAAAACATCAATTAATTTGTCACAAACTCGAACCATTTTCTGTCCATCTAGAGATTCAGATGCATCAGATTCTTCTGTGTTTGGGACTATATGCGTAGTAGGTACACGTTCTTTCAGAGAATCATCTGGAACTGTGGTGGATCCACTAACAACAGCTAGACAAGAGAAGCATTTCCGTCTTCTATTACTAAGAGACTGATAAGAACCTGTCATTTAGAAAAATATTAGTCGACCAAAATATCTTTGAACTGTTATCCATGAACATAATGTGCTCAAGCACTCAAAGATACTAAGTACTGACATAAAAGTAAGACAGTGGAGCCATCCAAAAGAGACTACTAAATGAGCATTATATCTGACTCGGGCGCCATGAGTGACATGATCCAAATTTCTAAGCAGGAAGTACAATGGTAGGTTTACAACCTTTCTCATAATAGATAGTGCAAGTGTGCAACTATTTTCAATAATATACATGCCGACTTTTTTGAGCAAGTACATTTTTATGGAAATTTATCAAAATAAGAAACACTCACAGGGACTGGAACTCTAAGGACCACTGATTAAGCGGCCCAACAAACTAACCTAGACAACCCTTTTACACACCTGCATAACAATCTGTGTTTCAAAAGATAGTATACAGCATATGATATCCAAGTGACGTTGAATCCTTTAAAAATATCATTAGAATTCTCCCAAAGCAACCAATTTTGACAGAGAACTAGGAAGATAAGACTTCCATTAGCATAAAAATATAGATATAGATAAATAATTCCAGTTAAGCTGTACAAACAGAATATTTACCTAATCAAAGATCTTCTCTCGCCTCTCAACAAATGGCTCATACACTAACCTAACTTTTTCCATTACATTGCACTACATGCAGAATCAAAGAACCGTCAGAACTTACTTTAATAACATATCTTGGTGACAACCTATGTAATCATTTCAAATAGTTGCAACAACTAGGTTGGAAAATGTTTGAAATATATATCCACTAATAAAAAGAGCAAATAATCAATTACTACTTATCATCACTCCATTAAGCTATAGTACAAGTAGCTTAAATATCACCTAGAGTAAATGAGTAATGAAAACCATGAGTAACAATATACAAGGTGACTTCATAAGAACATCAAATCCTACAAGGGAAACATAAAAACGCGGCAGGAGTCTCGCACAACAAAAATAATCAATCATTTGAAAACTTCCTATCCTATCCTCTCAAGTTACAAGTGGAAGAACCTAGTGTCATCTCCCTTATCTCCAAAATACGTGGTACTTGTCTGTTGTTTCTGCACATCCTAAACCTTCGGGAGCCTAAATCCACTAGCACAACTAGCTAAACTAATGAAAACCTTATACCGTCCACGAAACGACTGCGATATAAACATTTTAGCAAAACAAACTCAAAACTACTTACGTTACCCGCTTGTTTAATCAATTTGGCTAGGTATAATCAAAACCTAGAGTATCAATTTTGTTAAATACAACTCTTCAGCACTCGTAATATTCATATGAATCCATAAATCAATTCAATAAAGCAGAAAATTAGTTCAGAACAACGAATTGAGTTATATATATATATAGGCATATAAACCCTGAAATCTGAATTAAAAAAAAAAGAGAGAGAGAAATGAAGGAGGAGAGAAAAGTTACCTTTGAATTGAAAAGAAACAGCAGCAGCAGCAGCAGCAGCAGCAGCAGCACGAGGTATTGAAGAAGAAGAAGAAGAAGAATGAGGATTAAAAGGTGAAAAAGGAACAAGATGAGAAGATGCCGCCATCTCCATTGATATCAAGCCCATCATCTTTAAACACTGTGTCACATATAGTTTCTTTATTAATTTAAAGCTTTAAATTTAGTTACACGGAGTAAATTTAATTACAAATACATGCCGTCTGTTGTGAAAATTTATTTTTAAGATTTATTATTTATATAGTACTATAATTTTTAGTATTTATTATCAGTGTTGTAAAAAGCGGGAATCGGAATTAATCGGTAGATGCACTGTCCAGGGATTAATCGGGTATTTGAGGATTAATCGGAATTATTAATCAAATAATCGGATTATTAATCAGCTCGGTAACCCATGGAACAGGGATTAATCGATGATTAATCGTGATTAATCACCGATTTTTAGAACAGAGTTTATTATTAGTTATTGGGTCAGGTTTTATCAATATTCTAAAAAGCGCAAATCAGTTAAGCGGTGAGATAAGCTTCTAGCGCAATCCTCTACCTTTAGTTCAACTAGAATTTCAAATGGAAGAATTCTAAAGATATTTAAACGCGGTTAAGCGAACATTTAAGCGGTTAAGCGAATGTTTAAGCGGAATTTTAAGCGGGTCATTAAGCGGATTAATAAAATATATTAATTTTTTTAAATATAATATTATTATTGTAAAATTAAAATTATGCAATAATTAAGTACTAAAAATTTAAACATAAAATGTTCTTAATTAAAAAAGGTATTTTTAATATTTTCTTACAATTATAGTCATATTATAATTAATATAAATATCTTAAAAATTAAAAAATTAGCAAGTCAACACCATTTTGACCGCTTAATCCGCTTAATGATCGCTTAATTCGCTTAATGACCGTTTAATCCGCTTAATAGGCCGCATAATCTTAAAAAACGATTAATCACTCGTTTAGTACAAAATCGGAGCGCTTTGGTGTCCGATTTCGCTTAAGGTTCGCTTAGGCGACCGCTTAATGCGCTTTTTACAACACTGGATTTTATATAAAACCACTTTAATTTTAGAATCACGTTATAATTTTTTATAATATTTTCATTGTTATCAATTATTTGTTGGTACAAATACTTTTTAAAACATATTATAACGATAAAATACAAATTGAATTACATGAAAAATAATTTATCTTTTCAAAAATTTATGTATTTTGGAAAAATAATTAGAGATATGTATTGCATAATCATAAGCCATACAAAATCTAATGTATAAATCAGTTCTAAGTTCTAAGTTCTAGGCCGTTTGGTTAGGGGTAATAAATAAAAGGAAAGAGAATCAATTGGACTCATTCCTTTGTAGCTGGAGTTTGTTTTGTAAAAATTGTCAATACTTTGATCTTTTTTAGTTTTAGAATTACCTAATATTTCTCGTATCCCATTCCCCACCCCCACTAGGTATTTTGTTTCCCTTCTCTTAGTTTTTTTTTCATTTTCAATGTTAGATATAATTGATGTGATTTAATGTCAGTGTTTAAGTGTTACAGGTAAAAAGAGTTTAACTTATTGGTTGAAAGCAGTTGTAACAGAGTTTGAGTATACGCTAATAGCTGGAAGCGCAAACGCTGACAGAAGAAAGCGTAAACACTGCTAGCTGAACACATGGAAGCGCAAACACTGTTAGCTAGAAGAGCAACAGAGTTTGCTAAAGTCTGTCTACTGGAAGCGTCTACAAGTCAACAGAGTTTAAAGATTAATTTAATATTAATATGGAAGCGATATCTTTGAAGATTGGATAGCTGTCAAAGAGATCGAGTTGACTTAGAAGACGTGTAGCAATCGTAATTGATATCAATTGTATAGCTTAATTTTAGGAGAATCAATTAACGATTGTACGTAGCTGTATATCTTATAAATACAGTTAGGTTAACCCCTAGAAGGGTATCCATCGTGAACGAATATCATTCATTGTAACCTAAGCAGCTTTCTGTGATATTTTACATCACTGAGAGAGGAATTATTAATTCCAAACAGTTTTAAGAGTTAAAACGTGTGTTCTTGTTATTTACTCATACAGTACTTGATTATATATATTGTGTATTCGACCTAACAAGTGGTATCAGAGACAATCTGTTACTTTATTACAGTTAAAGATCCAAAACACAATAGTAATCAATGGCAGAGATTCCTCCTCCATCAGGTTCTGAGAAAGCACCTACTACTGTTAGTAGGTATGAAACAATTAGGGTTCCAATACTGAAGCCATCAGAATATGCAATCTGGAAGGTAAAGATGACCATGTTTCTGGAAGCCACAGATCCAGAATATCTTGATAGAATTTATGAAGGTCCTCATAAACCTACAAAGTTAACTGCTGCTGCTGCTGGTGAGGAATCAAAGGTGGTTCCTAAGGAAAAGAAAGATCTAACTGCTGAAGATCTTTCATCTATTGCTAAGGATGCCAAAGTAAAGCACTTGCTTCACAGTGCTCTTGACAATGTTATGTCTAACAAAGTGATCAACTGCACAACTGCAAAGGATATATGGGATGCACTTGAGGTTAGATGTCAAGGAACTGCTGCAATTAAGAAGAACAGAAGGAACATACTCACACAGGAGTATGAGCACTTTGAGGCAAAGTCTGAAGAAACCATGACAGAAACATTTGATAGATTCTGTAAACTGCTCAATGATCTATCATTGGTTAACAAAGAATATGATCTGGAAGATTCAAATCTCAAGTTTCTTCTTTCTCTTCCTGAAAAGTGGGATGTGAAAACAACCACCATAAGAGACAACTATGATCTTGCTGATACTGAGATTGATGAAATCTATGGACTGCTCAAGACTCATGAATTGGAATTGGAGCAGAGAAACAGAAGATCAAGCAGGAAGTCAAAGACTGTTGCACTGAAAGTTGAAGAAAAATCTTCAAAGAAGGAAGCATCAAGGAAGAAGGCAAAAGGAAAGGCCTTGGTCATTCATTCAGAAAGTGAGTCATCAAACACTGATGTTGACTCAAACACAGATGGAACATCTGATTCTGAAGATGATGAGGAGATGATGCAAATGGCTGCATTGATGGTAAAGACCTTCAAGAAGATGGGATTTAAGAACTTCAAGAAGGCAAAGAGATTCTCCAAGGATTACTCAAGGTCTGATAAGAAGAATTTCAAGAAATCTGAGGGAAAGGACTTCAAATCTGGTAAGAAAGATAAGTCTGAGATTCAATGCTACAAGTGTAAGGAGATGGGTCATTATGCTCCTGAGTGCAAAAAGAATAAAACTGAAAAGGCACTCTACACCAAAGGCAGAGATTGGGCAGACACCTCAGATTCAGATGAGGAGGTGAATTATGCACTCATGGCCTCTACTCAGAGTGAAGATTCTGAACTAAAGGTACCTCCAACTACTTATGCTTATAATACAGATAATATAACTGAATTGAGAATTTATCTTAAGGCATTACACATCAGTTATAGGGATCAGACTTTAGAAAATGAGAGAATCAAAAGTGAGTGTTCTCAACTCAAAGAAAGAAATAAACTTGTTGAGGAACAACTTGAAAACATGAATAAAATTCAGAAAGAAAGAGATGATGCTGTGTTTATAGAACAGGAGTTGCTAGGTAAGTATAAGCAACTAGAATCTGAATTGAAGGATGCAAAGCACATTATTAAAACTTGGACACATTCTGGAAAAGACACTCAAGAGGTCTTTCAATCAGACACAGTAGGTCTAGATTATTCTGAGGATGATGTGCTTAGGTTTCAGAATACAGTCAAGATTAGACCACCTCTTTCTACTAAGAAATTTGGAACATTTGTTCATGGTACTGTTAAAACTGAACATGGAACTGTTGACCATGAGCCAGTAAAAACCTGTGTCAAACAGGTTAATATTGGTTCAATGACAGATAAACAACTTAAGCATAAGCTTAAAGAAATAAAATCTGTCAACAAACAGAGAATGCCTAGGAAAAACAGAAATGGTAAGGTAGGCATAACATCAGGAATTAAACCAATGCTTGCTACATTTGCACCTAGAAAAACTTGTTATAATTGTGGTAGCACTAATCATCTTGCTAGCTTTTGCAGGAAGAACAAAGACATTAATTCTTTACCCTCCAAATCTGGAGTGAAAAAGGATAATGTCAAACCAAGACCACAAACTCTGTGCAAACATTGTGGAAGTAGTTGGCACTCAATTTATACTTGCAAGAATTATCATGCTATTTATCATAATTATTATGAACTGAAACCTAATTTGAAATGGGTTAAAGTTGATTTTGCAAGTACTAAGGATGAAAATGTTAGTTTAAACTCTGATAATGCTAAATCCGCTGCAAAAACTAACAGATTCAATAAAGCAAAAGGATCCAAGCAAGTCTGGATCCTTAAAACTAACAATCAGTGATTGTTTGTGATTGCAGGGCACCAGGATAAGTACCCTAGTCGTGGACAGTGGATGTTCAGGACACATGACTGGAAATAAAGCCCTGCTATCAGAGTATGAAGAGAAGGCTGGCCCAAAAGTTTCCTATGGAGATGGCAACATAGGACATACTCTGGGATATGGCAATATTAATCTTGGAAGTGTCATCATCACAAATGTAGCTCTGGTTCCAGGACTCAAGCATGATCTGCTTTCTATGAGTCAAATCTGTGACAGAGGATATCATGTAGATTTTCAGCCTGAATATTGTCAAGTTATCAGTAAATCTACAGGGAAAGTTGCTTTAGTTGGAAACAGACACAATAACATCTATGAAATAAAATTGTCAACAAACTCGGATGGCAAAGCAGTGTGTCTGTCAACAAGAATGTCCAGTGAAGAGAGTTGGAAGTGGCACAAGAAACTCTCTCATTTGAATCTGAACAACATCAATGAGCTAATAAAGAATGATCTTGCAAGAGGACTACCAAAGTCATTATTGAATGTAGAAGGCCTGTGTGATTCTTGTCAAAAGGCCAAACAGAAAAAAGCCTCTTTCAAGAGCAAATCTGAGTCTTCAATTGTTGATCCTTATCATCTTCTACATATTGATCTTTTTGGACCAGTGAATGTCATGTCACTTGGAAAGAAGAAATATGCTCTAGTCATTGTTGATGAATACACCAAATACACATGGGTGTATTTTCTAGCAAAGAAGGATGAAACTGCATTAACACTGGCAGAACATATAATACAACTGGACAAAGGGTCAGAGAATCAAGTGAAGATTATCAGAAGTGACAATGGAACTGAATTCAGGAATTCAACAATGGAAGAATTTTGCAAGAGTAAAGGAATCAAACAAGAGTTTTCTGCACCTGGTACTCCACAACAAAATGGTGTAGTGGAGAGGAAAAACAGAACCTTGATAGAAGCTGCCAGAACCATGCTAGATGAAGCAAAATTGCCAACATATTTCTGGGCAGAAGCAGTTCAAACTACTTGTTTTACTCAAAATGCAACACTGATCAACAAGCATGGTAAAACACCATATGAAATGGTGAAAAAGAAAAAGCCAAATCTAAAATATTTTCATATTTTTGGATGCAAGTGCTTTGTGTTGAAGACTCATCCGGAACAGTTGACCAAATTTGACCTAAAGGCAGATGAAGGAATTTTTGTTGGCTATCCACTGTCAACTAAAGCATTCAGAGTTTATAATCTGAGAACTAGAGTGATCATGGAGTCTATACATGTGTCATTTGATGACAAGAAAATAACTGGACTTGAAGATGTTAATGAACATGATCATCTGCACTTTGAAAATGAAGATTTATTAAACTCGGATGAAACAGATCTGACAAACACTGTTGAGGTCAATTCTGAACCTCTACTGGTAAACACTGAAGAGACTTTTCAGTCAGAAACAAGGGAAGAACCAGTTGAGGGGGAGCATGAAGAATCACATCAAAGTGATAATTCAAATACTGATAGTGACTCAGTTGATAACTCTGAATCAAACTCTGTTGATTCAAACTCTGATCGTTCAAATTCTGAACAGTCACATTCAGGGGGAGCATCAGAAAATGAAGAAAGGCACCAAGAAAATCAGGAGAGCATGGATCAAGGGGGAGGATCACATGATGACAGAAGCAATCTGCCTTCTGCAAGAAAATGGACTAAGTCACACACACCTGATTTGATTATTGGTGATCCAGATGCAAGAGTAAGGACAAGAAGTGCAACAACAAATGAATGTCTGTTTCATGCATTCTTGTCACAAACTGAGCCAAAGAAAGTAGAAGAAGCTCTTAAAGATGCTGACTGGATAACAGCAATGCAAGAAGAGCTAAATGAATTTGAGAGAAATGAAGTGTGGACCCTTGTACCAAGGCCAGAGAACAAATCCATTGTTGGTACTAAATGGGTTTTCAGAAATAAAACTGACAGTGATGGTGTTATCATAAGGAACAAAGCAAGACTGGTAGCTAAAGGCTATTCACAGCAGGAAGGAATAGATTATGATGAGACTTTTGCACCAGTTGCCAGATTGGAGGCAATAAGGATGTTTCTTGCCTATGCTTCTCACAAGAAATTCAAGGTTTTTCAAATGGATGTGAAAAGTGCTTTTCTGAATGGAAAACTTGAAGAAGAAGTATTTGTTGAACAACCACCTGGTTTTGTAGATCCAAAATATCCAGACCATGTCTACAGGTCAGACAAGGCACTCTATGGACTTAAACAGGCACCAAGGGCATGGTATGAAACTCTTGCTAAATTTCTACTAGAAAGTGGGTTTCACAGAGGTACTATTGACAAAACTCTGTTTTACTTTCAATCTGGTAGTGACCTGCTCTTAGTTCAGATATATGTAGATGACATCATTTTTGGATCTACTAATGATAAACTCTGTAAGAAGTTTGCCAAGCTCATGCAATCTAGATATCAAATGAGTATGATGGGAGAGCTAAGCTATTTTCTAGGCTTACAGGTGAAGCAAACAGATGATGGAATTTTTATTAATCAAGCAAAATATACCAGAAATCTTCTCAAGAAATTTGGCATGCTTGACTGTTCATCTGCAACAACTCCCATGGCAACTGTAACAAAACTGGACAAAGATACAGGGTCATCAGTGGATATGACAAGTTACAGAGGAATGATTGGGTCTCTACTCTATTTAACAGCTAGTAGACCTGATATCATGTATGCCACCTGTCTGTGTGCAAGGTTTCAGGCAGATCCAAGGGAACCACATTTAACAGCTGTGAAGAGGATTTTCAAGTATCTCAAGGGCACTGTAACTTTAGGGCTGTGGTACCCAAGAGAATCAGATTTTAAGCTACTTGGTTACTCTGATGCAGATTTTGCAGGCTATAAGATTGACAGAAAAAGCACAAGTGGAAGCTGTCAATTTCTTGGTGACAGACTTGTGTCTTGGTACAGCAAGAAACAAAAATCAATATCAACATCTACAGCTGAAGCAGAGTATATTGCTGCTGGTAGTTGCTGTGCACAGATTCTATGGATGAAGAATCAATTGCTGGATTATGGGTTGAGGTATAGCAAAATACCTATTTTCTGTGATAATCAAAGTGCTATTGCAATGACAGGTAATCCAGTACAACACTCAATGACCAAGCACATCAGCATAAGGTATCACTTTATCAGAGAGCATGTAGAGGAAGGCAATATTGAGCTTCACTTTGTGCCTACAGATCAACAACTTGCAGATGTCTTCACCAAGCCTCTAAGTGAAGCAGCATTTACAAGATTGGTCAATGAACTAGGGATGGTATCCGGTTTTGACTAAACATGTTGGTTAGACTCAAACTTTTTTAATAAAATGTGCTGCTCATATTTCTGTAAATTGCTAAAGTGCTATGTGAACCTTGTTAATTAAACTCTGTTGAACTCTGTTATGCATACTCTGTTCACATGTTTCTCTTCTCACACTGGTAAACTCTGTCAGCATGATTGTTGGTCATACACTGGTAATATGGTTGATAAACTCTGTGAATTCTGAGTTGATTTTTGTCTGAATGAAAATACCAATGAAGAAAAATGTATGAAGCATGATTCTCAGTGAATAAATCAAGATTCTTTCTGAGTCACTGTGATCTAATCAGAAATTGTGCAGTAATTTAACACAGCATGATACTGTTTCATATTTAGAGCATCTCTTAGTTTATTTGATCTTAAACTCTGAATCTATGAATACTGAGTGCATTGCCTCTCATGAATAACTTCTGATATTGATGAATTCTAAACTCTGATTAGTAACACTTTGTTTCCAAGACACATAGTTTTTGGTGATTCCTTGTTTGCACTTGTGAAAATTTTAAAACTTGAGATATGTCATTGTTTAGTTTGGTGAGAAACAGTTCATGTCTACACCCTGTGAGATTTTGAGCCGAATAAGTGATTGATACATTTTATATCAATCAGATTTTATTGCTGTGTGATGTTCATCAGTAAGTATGTTGCTCTAGAACTTGCATTAAACCATTTTGAGACTACATGATATATGTGTGCATGAAAATGATAAAGGCACTAGGATTTACCATCTTTCTTCAAACACTGTTCAAAATTCTTTTGAACACTGTTCAAACACTGTTCAAAAATTCCACCCTTAGTAAATCCCTTTGAGCCTAATTAACTGCTCATTTTTCTTAAACTCTGTAATATTAAGAGCAGTTATATTCTTTTGAAAAATCAAATGCAAGCAGGTGAGTGTTTCTCAAGAAAAGAAAAGTTTACTCAGTACATATATAATAATAAAAAAAAAGGTATATATACTGATCATCTTGTACAAATATGTACTAACAGTTTGACTGAACACTTTAGTCTGTTAAAATTGTTCAGTTCGAAATTCACTCATGCTAAAAACATCTCTTCTCACCTGTTTGATCTTACTACATTACAACCCTGAACAAAGTCCTTTTGATTTGTGCATATATGTAATCGAAGTAGTGTAGATTTGGTGGAAATTCAAGCTTATGGTAGTATCTGCTTTTACTGATTGAATTTGAGCGAAAACACTTCACCTAAACACTTGTGTGTTGTGAGAGTTTATGAGGAAATCCTTGACATGTAACTCACTGAATGATGCTTTGATGTTTATCTCCTGATCTTTTTGTCTATAATGACTGTGTGCTTACTTGGATAATCATGAACATCAATGGGAACAGGGATATTCAGATTTCTGTAATTAAGGAACTACAGAGTTTAGCATTCATCATATACTCTGTGTTTAATATGAGAGTTTGTGCATTCAGTGTTTATTGATTTGATTTATGGATTTTATGAAAGATTAGATGCTATAAAAATTGATTTGGTAAACTCTGCTACTCACACACAAAAATCACAACTGTGCATTTTTTAAAGGGTTTTTGTGATAAAGTTTGAAAATTTGACAAACACTGATTGATTGTGTTACGTACTCTAAGGTAAATTTTCATTAAGATAATTTGAAAATTTTGGAGTCAATGGAGTGATTGACAACTGTTAATTAGTGTATTTAGTGGTAAAGTGTCTTGATAAATGGAACGACAGCAGTAGTAATGGCTTTTACTGCGCGTGAATTAAGTGAATCGTTGCATGTTTGACACGTGTCCCACTTTCACCCACTCACTCATCATTATGTACCACTTTCACACTTCTCAAGGGAACAGTTGCGTGTTTTCAAGTAAAAATGGTTGAGTTTAATTTTTAATTACTACTCAAATTACTTTTTGTTACAATCACTATTCACCCACTCATATTCACTTTACCAAAACACAGATCTCTCTTGTTTTTCACTTTGGCATTTTCACAAACACCTTTCTTGCATATCATTTTTACTGTCGATTTTTGCTTATTTCTTGATCTAATGGCAACAAAACCTTTCACTTCGTTTGGTCTACGTTTTGTGCCTAACAATTATGCAGCTCTACTTGAGAACGACCGTGCTCCAGAAGCATTTCATCTGATGCAAAACTTTCTTCGCGACTCTGAGATTGGGCAAGCGTTGGTTGAACCTGCTACTCTATCTGCTTCTCAGGTTGTCACTTTCTGGCAAAACTCAAGGTATATAGAAGGAGGAGAAAATGGAACTCCGTCTATCATCTTCTCTCATGAAGAACAAGAGTTTGTGATTACTCCACAAACTGTAACACCCCCAAATCCGGGGTCAGGGATTTGGTCGTCACGCGGAAATTCTCATTAACAATTCACCTGTTTAACAACATTAATCCATCTGTAATCATTTGATAACTGAAATACAATCATTGAGACCCAAACTACCAAGCATCTTATAGGTTATAGGGCTAGAAACAAGAACTAAAGTCTTTACATTACTCACTTCATTACATCCATTGAATCAAATTACACCGTGTCTTACAAATCTTATTCCGCTAGTATAGCTTCGTTGAGAAGTATACCAGCAACTAGTTCTACTCTATACAATGTGATATATATATTACACATTAATAAAACCATATGTAACTTACTCCAGCTATAGTTGTTCTGGATCACGTCGTCTTCATAAGGGTACCTTGTCTGCCTGCTTCTTCCGAGCTATGCAGATAATTCTCATCCGTTTACCTCTTTCTGAATGGCTAATATATAAAACAACAAACAAGTATGAGCGAAAGAATTGCTCAGCAAGTGGTTACTAGTGTTCACAAAAATCTCCCATCATATACATGGGGTTTTCATAATACCACGGATACTTAATATCATTAATAAAATATATTTATCCAAGAAACCTCAATAGGGAAAGTATAATGATTAAAATAATCATTAAATGAACATGATAAGTTCATAATCACAATAATGACCTTTCCGTCAAAATATCTGCTATGAAAAGAAGATAAGCAGAAAATCAATATATAAATATCATCTTTCATGATAAATCTGTAATCTTTATCGCAATATGAATAGTTCTGGCATTTTATAAAAGGATGAGGTTTCAAAACACACCAATAACCTTTTTGTAAAATCATGTCTGCTATATCAACCATAAGCAGAATATCAGCATATAACTTAAAGGATGAAGTTATAAGGAAGGTTATTGTAACATCAGTTTTCACACTTTTTAAAACCCTGCCAACATGACCGGCAAACCTTTCAGTACATGTTGCAGAAATATCCACAATTGGATGATGAACTAATACGGGAGTATCTCGCGCCAGATGTCACAACCTTACGATGATCAGTCATAAGTTGTGCATCTCCAAATTTTGTTTCTCTACATGTAGATGGAAGAACTGACGGATTTACTTGTCTACCGCCCTCTTGATCTCCCGCCAACGGTTGGGCATAATCGGGACCGGCGCAACTCGGACCCCTTTTAATAATGATGGACCGTCCCACGGCCTCTTACATGATTATCAGTGATGGACTGATTCACAGCCTCATACACACATACTCCTAGTTCGAGTAAAATCCATGACTCTGAAACGTAAAGTTCGTCCTCCTTTTCCCCGAGTAATAACTCGTTGATACAACTCCACAAAGTAGTTGTATCTAATTGGAAAGGAAAATTTAACAATATTTCCCGAGCAGTAGCTCGTTAATGGATTAACACTTGTTACAGCAATCCTATTCCTCGAGTGTTGAGGAAGTAGCCAGAGTCCCCTGACTCATAATAACTGGGCTCAAAATAAGTTCTCGACATTTTTCGTGACTCAGAAGTCAAGTAAAATAGAATTTCTTAAATAGAGTTTCCCAGTTTTGAAGGAAAACGACGCCATTGCAGGCTAGGAGTTGATTTAAGATCATCAGGGAAACCTTATAATACTTTTGGAAAATCGTTGTTAAGCAACATAGATTAGGTGCTCAACGTTATTTAGGGAAAACCCAGAAGATCGAAAGTATTCGAGATACTTTTAATAAAACTCAGAAATATACTCTATAATTATTGAAGTCAAATATGCTTTTAAATACATAAACTATTCCATCTATATTAAAAGTATTTAATAAATATTCAGATAATATTTATTAAATCAAGAATGTTTAAAGAGTATATTTAAATAAAATAATTACGCTTAAACCCAGAAGTGAATATTCAAAATAATATTCATTAAATAAATAATCATTAAATGATTATTCAAAAAGCCTTTAAATGAATATTCAAAATAATATTCATTTAATAAATAAATAATGAAATAATTTATAATTAACAACCTTTAAAATAAATATTCGAAATAATATTCATCAATTAAATAGCCCTTAATAATAATGATAAAGTATTTAAATGAATATCCAAAATAATATTCATTAACTTTAAATGAATATTCAAAATAATGTTCGTCAAATAAACAACCCTTATTAATAATAAGGAAAACTTTAAATGAATATTTAGAATAATATTCATTAAGTAAATAGTCATCTAAAGATAACTAGAAACCTTTAAATGAAAATCCGAATTAAGATTCATTTAAATAAATAACTCACGTGTGATTATGAAATCATACTTTTAAATAAATATTTGAAACGATATTTTCCATGTAATTATAATCCTCGAGTATTATTTACTAAATAAATAATACTCAGAAAATAATTGTAATACGTATACGATATACCGCCTCGCGGTTCGTAACAAATTAGTCGAAACCCATGCCCTATTCTAAGGGCTATCATAAACCCGGCTTATAGCTACTAGATCACCTCTAGTCTATAAGTCGTCTAATTTAAAAATCACACTTCAAGTACGACAATATATTAAGTCAAAACAACTATGCATATACCTTGCATCGTATATCGTAAAATATTCAATAATACTCTTAATGAAATAATATTCGATTAATATTCTCAAGTGAGATAATACTCAAATAACAATCCTTGAATATTTACCAGGTAATAAATACTTCTTGAAATTATAATAATAGTACTGGATAATATTCCTCAAAATACATAGTACTTTGCCGCTGGAATCCCTTCGGGTTTCCACGACTATTTGCTTATATCCAAATACCGACTCCCGGTCTAGAGTCGAACACAAAAAGTATGCTCTTATACTTAGAGCTACAAGATCCACCGGTTCATAACTATTCATCTTAAATCTTATATGTGAATCAGAAGGCCAACTATATATATATATATATATATATATATATATATATATATATATATATATATATATATATATATATATATATATATGACAATATAAGCAATAACTACAAAACTGTGTAACTCTATACATGGAAAAACAGGAATATAGAACCAATACTACAAAGTATGGTTTAGAACACTTGCCTGGTACTCGAGATATGATAGGGCTCGCGACGATGTCGGTCCATCTAGACAAAGTCAAATAAAAGCATACCGTTAAACCCCTGGACAACCATTCTTAACTCACGGTGTAAACATGCAACAAACACAACCAAAGCATTACTTGCTCGCTCTAGCGTCATACTAAGTCCATGTTGGTCGTCAAACACTTACGTTATGAGTTTGGTTCAAAATCCATCCGCAATTCCAAGTTATACTTAGCCATTTAGAACGTTGGTTTCTAAGTCTCGTTTTCAGTGGTTTTCACTTACGCGACCTTGGCTTAAACTTTTCTATAAAATCAACCGATTACTCTTTTAAGGTGATTCTTTCGTACACATACACCTTATGATATCTAGTATTTAATAAACTTGATTCGCCACCAAAACTGTTTCATTAAGGGGTTCAATTGAAGTCATAAACTTAGCACTTACGCGATCGCACCACTTTTGCGAATTTCGCGATATCTCCTAAACCGTAAATCAGTTTCACATGAACTTTATATCAAAACGAAGCTTATGACATGATCTAACTTATCATGGCAGAATACTCAACTGGTCAGTGAGGTAGAGTTACTGTCAAACACGATTTCTTAAGGTTAACGAAATTTTGGCATTACGACGGCTATAAGTCGGACATTCCAAAAATCGTAATCATCAAACCAAGCCACACCGGGCATCAACACAACTTATCCACATGGTATACACCTCCACAAGTCCAGAAGCTACTGATCTTAGCATCAAAATAATCATGCTTCTTAATCTAACTAAACCACTTAACTAATCATGCTTATAATCATTATCATGAACATACTACTCTAAAATCACCAAGAACATGTTTTAATCTCAAAACAAGAGCTAGGGTTTCAAAGTTTATACCTTCTTGAGAGTATGTACTAGCCTTACAAAGCTTGATCTAGTCCTTGTATAGCCTTAATAACCCTTAGATCATCCAAACAAAACAAGAAATCAAAGTTAGTTCTTAGAGGGTTACTATTCATCATCATCTTGTAAAATCCATAACAAATCTAAAAATAAGAGTTTGGTGCTCAACTTTTTACCTCATCTTATACCATTCAAGGGATTTCTTTTGAGATATAGAACACAAGAATCCAGTCATGGGAGATAGGGTTTTGAGCCCCATCTTTCTGCTGGATAGAAACTGGACAGTTTGGTTTCTTCAACTTGGGGAGGTGATTTGCCTAGGCTACACTACTTGGATTGCTATGAAATTTGGAACGAATCTTGCCAATGGAGTGGAGAGGCTGTGGTTAAAATTTGGTGATTTTATCATGGATAGAAATGGAGATATGAATTTTTCTTTGAAGGTTGCTTATGCTGGGCAGTTTGTGGTTTCTTGGTTTTCTATTGCTTTTTCTCTCTTTTGATCTTATTTGACCAATTCAACTATGCTTTTGATGATGTATACAAGATATTATCAGATGTTAAGCTTTGGTTAATCCTCTTGGTTCTTGTGCAAAGTGTGTTGGAGAAGCTTGAATGATATTTGTTTGTCAAAGTGCAAGTTAACCCCTCAAGTTTGCTAAAGATACAAAGCTTCTTAAGGAAGCTTTCCACACTTGTTTTGGTTTCACACTAATGTTCCAAATGTTGCATCCATGCTTGGTTGCTCTCTTGTTTATGTTCCTTAACATGTACTTGATCGATTAAATGTTGCGCTGCTCGGTTATCACTGTCTCAGTGGTTTTCGTCCTAAATTCTCAAATCAATTATAATAAAATTCCAAAATATTAAATCCTCAATTCCTCAAATTTAATATCTCATTTCTTGAATATAATAATATATAATTCACTGCCCGGTCAAATATTACACTGAAATACCAATTAGAATTTCTGAATTCCGATCGTCTTTGCATACACTTATTTGCTCTGTAGATCACTAATATGACTTCAGAATATCCATCCTATGTCTCGTACATAGATGACATGAAATTTTTTCTTAATCCTCAAAATCACTATTCACGCATGACAAACACTATTCACGTATATACTTATTCTTAATAAGAAAAGTTTTAATTCTACCGAAAAATCTGGGTTCTTACACAAACTGTTCGCGAGACCATGGATTTCGACACACATACTTCGTATGCTGTTGTCTCTGAGCAAAATCTGAGAGAAATGTTAACAGAGATTGGGTATATGGAATCTCTTGCAAAGCTGGGCAGTGTGAGAAGGCCGAATCTGAGAAAAGAGTGGAACTTTTTCTTTGACTGTATCACCAGGACATTCCAGAAGAAGGTCACCAACTGGGATGCTATTCCAATGGACAGTCTGCAAATTGGGTATTCTCTACTCTATGGCAGTAATTTTGATTTTGGTCGTTATGTGTTAATGAATTTGGGTGATAAGTTGTCAGAGTCTACTACAGTTTATTTTGCTAGATTTTGTCAACTTTTGTTCAATGCATGTGTACCGGGGTTAACAGTTGATGAAGCTGATGAGATTCAACCCTTTAGAGTCACTAAGAGAATATTCTCTGATATGACTAACAAAGATGTTGGTAAAGACATACCTCCTTTTGTATTGCCACTTGCCTTACAGAACTTTGTCAATCAACCACAAGATCCCCAATCACCGCAACATGACCCACAACAAACACAACAACCAGAAACACAAAATATGCCTGAACCTTTAGCTACTGATTGTACTGAAACCATACCATCTCAACCTATACAATCACCTGAGCCAACACCAACAACCACTGTTAATCCTACATCACCACAAACACAAACTGAACAAATGAATCCTGAAACAACAAACCCTGTCACTACTACTCACCCACAACCACCATCTAAGACAAAAAGGAAGAAGCATGCTGCAATTAACACAAAACATTCTAAGGCTAAACAGACATCTCCAAATGCTGTTTATTCTAGAAGATTCAAAGAAAGAGCAAATAGACCTTCAACACCACCAGCTGAGGACAGTTCTAGTGAAGATGAAGAACTGATTGCAGTGCCTCAAGCTAAGAGGAGGAGGCTCATTCTTACTGATTTTGATGATGAGCATGTTGATGAGCCTCAAGAGAAAATCTCTATTGATATTCCTACTGGTGAGACAGAGGTTATCATAGAACCTATTATAACAGAATCAGGAGCAAAGATTGCTGAACCAGAATCTGCTAAGGTTCAAGAAAATGAAGATGTTAGAGATGCTTTGCCTACAATGGAAGAGTTTGATGAAACTCCAATTTCTTTTAATAATGAAGCATCTACTCCAACACTCATGGAGGTTACACATTCTGTTGATACTGGTGTTGCTGATGGGCCTACTGTTGTTCTTGAAGACACTGAGGTTGCATCACATACTGAATTAAACTCTGATGCCCATCATGTTTCTGATCATGGTGAGGAGATTGTTAAACCTGAGAAGGTTATTTCTTCAGAGCAGATTCAAGCTGATAAAGGAAAACAGGTTGCTCAAGAACCTGTTGCTGCTCAAGATGAAGACATTGCTTCTGTTGCCCCTACTAATGAGTCAATGAGTGATTCAATTGAAGACAAGAGTACAGGAGCTGAAAAAGCACAAGCTCAAGCTGATGGTCAGAAAACAGGAGAAAAACCAGATTTTGCTGGGCCTTCTGTCAATGAAATTGATGACAATTATTTGACCAAACAAACTGCTGATTGGTACAAGTCAGAGTGTATTTTTCCTCCTGGAAGGGCAGCTATGTTTCTCCAGGCAAATTCTTCGAAGATTACAAATCCAGATATTTTCACTTGTTTGCAAGGAACAGTGATTCAGATCAAGACCTTGAATCATAGATTTGATGATACTCAGAAATCTATTGTTGATCTTCGGACAGAGGTTGCTACTCATGAGGAGAAATCTCAACTAGCTAATGCTAAGCTTTTTCAACAATTCTCCAGAGCTCAAGCAGATCTTAATGACAGACTGAGCAAAGTTGAACAGAATCAACTTTTACTGACTGAGAAGGTTGATTCCATTGCAAACTCTCTTGAGTTAATCACCTCAATTCTGATTCAAGATGGTGATGATGTCAAAAAGGGGGAGAGAATTGTTAAAACCAAGTGTAAGCAAACTCAAACTCTGTCAAAGAAAGATCATCTGGATGATGAAGGTGCCAATGCTGATAAGGGCTTAAGAAGTGCAAATCCTAGACAAGGACATGGAAGGTCTACGAGGTCAAAGCCGAATTTTGTGATAGATACAAATATTCAGAGTACTTCTGGTTCAAAGCCAAAGGATTTGTCATTCACTGACAATCCACAAACAGATGAAGAATTGGCTGCAAAACTATTTCGTGAAGAGAATGCTGAAGCTACACTTGAGGACATACAAGCTGAAGAAAAGCTGTTGCAGAAAGAGCATTTAAAAACTCAAAAGTCCAAGAAAGTGAAGAAAACTGTTAGAGCTTCAAAGTCTTCAAGGCCTGTAATGAAAGGAATTGAGATCAAAGAAAAATTATCTGGTATTCAAGAAGAAGAAGAAGAAGAAGAAGATAAAGGAAAGCTGATTAGAAAGTCTTCTCTTGATGCCAAGCTGAAGTTAAAAGGGGTGATGGGTGAAGAGAGCAAGAGTAAGATGATAGTTACAACCTCTGTTGATACACATGTTGTACAGAAGAATGAAGACACAACCTCTGTTGCTGCACAAGTTGTGACCACACCACTATTGTCTTCTCAGTTGAAATCAACGTTTGGAAAAGGAGTTCTTCATGATTCAAGTCTAGCAGCTACAGTTCCAATGGATTTCACTGATGGTAGAGCCTTATCTGGTAAAATTGGATACAACAAAGGAGGCATAGGCTCACATAGGGATAAAAGACAACATGTTGTTCCCAGAGATCCTTCTTCACTGTCTGTTCCAGGTCGTGGTGTCACTCAAGAGAGTTTAGACAGACTGGAGTCAGTACAGCTTGTCTATCAGAAGAGTTTAGGGAAGGATTTTCTGCTATATTTCATGGCTGATGGAAAAGTGTTCAAGATTGCTGAGAATGATATTGATTTAAAATACTGGGAAGAACTAGAGTATGTTCTGTATCTTTTCAAAGTAAGAAATCAAAGAGCTCAGTCAGTTGCAAATGTGCTCAGACAAAAGATGATTCAGAATCTTGCAAGAAGAAATATGAAGTACAACAGCAAGTATGTTCCGAAGTACAGAGATTGGAATGGGAATCTGATAGAAATGGAAAAGGGGACTACAAAGCTGAAGACTGATCTTGGAATTACTGTTCTGGATTTTAATGTGAAGTCTGAAGAAGTGAAGTATATCAGATTGGGGAATGAAATGAGAAGAAACAAGATCTATGATCTCAGAGCTGCTATCTTTCAAACTGATGAGAATGATCCAGATTTAAGGGAGATCAAGGAAGCTATGCAGATTGAACTTGAAAATGCTGAGAGGAGACTGTTGATTGATTATCTCAGAACAACTCCAGATCTTGAGGAGGTTAGGTAGACAGAATTTGTAAGTAATTCGAATTTTCTGTAAATTTTGCTAAGTCAAGTTTTAAACTCTGATTATATGTTAAACACTGTGTTTTTATTTTTCGTTTTGACATCATCAATTATTTTGAACTTGTACATTTCTCTAATGAACAAGTTGGGGGAGATTGTTAGATATAATTGATGTGATTTAATGTCAGTGTTTAAGTGTTACAGGTAAAAAGAGTTTAACTTATTGGTTGAAAGCAGTTGTAACAGAGTTTGAGTATACGCTGATAGCTGGAAGCGCAAACGCTGACAGAAGAAAGCGTAAACACTGCTAGCTGAACACATGGAAGCGCAAACACTGTTAGCTAGAAGAGCAACAGAGTTTGCTAAAGTCTGTCTACTGGAAGCGTCTACAAGTCAACAGAGTTTAAAGATTAATTTAATATTAATATGGAAGCGATATCTTTGAAGATTGGATAGCTGTCACATAGATCGAGTTGACTTAGAAGACGTGTAGCAATCGTAATTGATATCAATTGTATAGCTTAATTTTAGGAGAATCAATTAACGATTGTACGTAGCTGTATATCTTATAAATACAGTTAGGTTAACCCTAGAAGGGTATCCATCGTGAACGAATATCATTCATTGTAACCTAAGCAGCTTTCTGTGATATTTTACATCACTGAGAGAGGAATTATTAATTCCAAACAGTTTTAAGAGTTAAAACGTGTGTTCTTGTTATTTACTCATACAGTACTTGATTATATATATTGTGTATTCGACCTAACATTCAATTATATCTTTTATCTTAAACCATTAAAACTTAGATTTACATGTAAATTTTTCTTTTTTTTAAAATAGACATGTAAATTATTATTTTTTTTAAAATTTTTTTTTATTTAATTTATATAAATTAAAAATAATTTTGATATAAATTTTGATTCCGTTTTTGGATCAGAACCAAAAAGTTAAAACAATTCATGATCACTTCTTTCCTTTCTCCTTATTGTTCTTTCTAAATTCTATTCCATTTCCCTAGTACGAACCAAACGCCCGAAGGTTCTGATTTGAACCTAACCCTATTATTATTAGTTTATCGTTATACACGGGTTTCTTTTAACATATTATAATTACTATTTTATATAATTAATATTGGTTATATGTACCATTTTTAATATTGTAGTCAAGCTGCCTATTCTTATTAAAATACATTACCTTTTAACCAGAACTTATTATCTTTTATAAATACACCTATATTCTAATTATACTATGTCTTCCAATTATTAATACACAAAAAAAATAACTATGCACTATATTTGTTATAACGGAAGCACAAAAGAGATTATAATAAACGTAAAAGGAAGAACATAGATAGGCAGAAGAGAAAACTTTATTGATCTTGAGGATACAGATTACAGAATACAGATTCAGATTCAGATCTAATTGACTTTAGAACTGACAGACTTAATTCATAACAGATATGATTCAGATTATAGACTTACAGACTCAAATTTTCCGACTCAGATTTTAGACATCCTCCTAGGTTATGCCCCTAGAGAGTTTATATAATACTCTCTAGGCGGCTACAGAAGACAAAACAGAAATTGACTAGGAAACAGATAAAACAGAACAGACGGCAAAACATAAACCAATTTCAAGTCATATTTCAACAAATCTCCACCTTGACTTGAATCCTCTCACAAATAACAAATGTACCAGACGCATCATAAAAAACCATTGCAATAGATAGCAAAAATTAAGAATCCCGCCAATTTTGAGGCCCAATAGTGATGGCTACAGCAACGCCTTATAGCAACGCCCTAAAAAACCATTGCAATAGATAACAAATTTTACAATATGTAACAGTTTTCACTTCAATTGTAACGGTTTTGAAAAGCATTACAATATGTTTAATTTTGTAAAAACTTGTCAAGAAATAGCAACGATTTTTAACAAGTTTGGTTGCAATAGCCAATCTATGGTGTAGTGATTGCCACCGTCTACTTGCTCATAGGTTGTAAACCACTCCCTGTGCGGTCATATATGGTAAGATGCTCCAGAGTCAAGGATCCACACATCAGAGTGATGTGTGTGCTCATCAGCAACTAGAGCAATATCTTCTTCAGAACTGATATCAGCTATACCAGTAGTATCTGTCAATTTATCCTGTTGTTTCTTTTTCTTGGGACAGTCAGATTTCCAGTGTCCCTTCTCTTTACAGTAATTGCAGATATCATTAGGTTTTGGACCCTTCGGAGCTGGTTCCTTGAATTTATTCTTCCCCGACTTTTTATGTCCAGTACTCCCGCTAACTACCAACCAAACAGCCTGATTATCTGCACCTGTACCAGCCGCCTTGTGGCGCAACTCTCTAGTATGGAGAGAAGATCTAACCTCCTCTAGAGAAATAGTATCTTTACCAACAATAAAAGATTGTACAAAATTCTCATACGATAATGGTAAAGAAACTAACAAAATCAATGCAACATCCTCATCTTCAACTTTAACATCAATATTACGCAATTCTAATAAAATTGTGTTTAACTGATCTAAGTGATCTCGAAGAGGCATACCTTCCTCCTCCGCGATTTCAGTAATAATATCATCTGCAAGACACAACAGAATTGTTGAATGTGCCTTTTCTTCCAGACTGGCCATCTCAGCGCTTTCAGCAGCAGCCGATTTCTGATTCAACGGTGCCCAGAGCCCCTGTTGCTTTAACAAAGCACGCATCTTGATCTGCCACAGACTGAAACTATTCCGCCCAGTAAATTTGTCGACCTTCACGTTAATACCACCAGATCCAAACATAGCTCTCCGAAAACCAAGCTCTGATACTAGTTTGTTATAACGGAAGCACAAAAGAGATTATAATAAACGTTAAAGGAAGAACACAGATAGGCAGAAGAGACAACTTTATTGATCTTGAGGATACAGATTACAGAATACAGATTCAGATCTAATTGACTTTAGATCTGACAGACTTAATTGATAACATATATGATTCAGATTACAAACTTACAGACTCAGATTTTCCGACTCAGATTTCAGACATCCTCCTAGGTTATGCCCCTAGAGAGTTTATATAATACTCTCTAGGCGGCTATAGAAGACAAAACAGAAACTGACTAGGAAACAGATAAAACAGAATAGACGGCAAAACAGAAACCAATTTCAAGTCATATTTCAACAATATTTTTCAGTCATTAATATATATAAAAAAACCTGCATGTTATATTATAATTTTTTTATGGATAATTAATTAATTAATTGAAATCCATATAGCATCTGCAAAAATAATTAAAATTAAATAAACACGTATTAAAATAGATCAAATCACGATTTCCTTCATTCAAGCTGTTGAGTATGAATACACACCGAGAAAATACAGAAAAGGGTGAATGTATTATCAGACTTTTCTTGTTCTTTAAACTGTTAGGCCGAATACACAAATATAATCAAGATTTTTATGAGAGATTAACAAGAACACACGTTTTAACAATTAAAAACTGTTTGGAATTAGTAATTCCTCTCTCAGTGATGTAAACTATCACAGAGAGCTGCTTAGGTTACAATGAATAATATTTCGTTGTTCTATCCCCTACTAGGGTTAACCTAACTGTATTTATAAAACATACAGCTGCTATACAATCGTAAATTGATTCTCTTATAATTTAGCTATACAATTGATATCAATCACGATTGCTACACGTCTTCTAAGTCAACACAATCTCTTTGACAGCTATCCAATCTTTAAAGACATTGCTTCCATATTTATCTTCAATTATTCTTCAATCACTGTTGACAAATAGACGCTTCCGCCAGACAGAGTTTATCAAACTCTGTTGCGCTTCCATCCGTCAGAGTTTAACTAAACTCTGATCTGCTTCCAGCTAAACTCTGATTTATCACTGTTACACTTAAACACTGATTAATACATACATCAATTATATCTAACAATCTCCCCAAACTTGTTCATTAGCAAAAATGCAGTGTTCAACAAATAATCAGAGTTTAAACTTCTACTTAAACAAAATCTACAGAAAGCAAGAAATTCTTATAGAGCATTCTTCACCTAATCTCCTCAACATCTGGTGTTGTTCTGAGATAATCAATCAACAATCTTCTCTCTGCATTCTCAAGCTCTCTATGCATAATTTCCTTGATCTCTCTTAGCTTGGGATCATTCTCACCAGTTTGATAAATAGCAGCTCTCAGATAATAGATTTTGTTTCTTCTCATTTCATTTCCCAGTCTGATGAAGTGTGCTTCATTTGATTCAGAATTAAAATCAAGAACAGTTATACCCAAACCTGTCTTCAGCTTAGCACTATCTTTCTTCATCTCAACAAGATTTCCATGATAATCTCTATACTTTGGAACATATGTACCTGTGTATTTTATACCTATGCATGCCATATTATGCAGCATCTTATTTCTCAGCACATTTGTAGCTCGATGAGTTCTTTGATTTTTTACTTTGAAGATGTATAAAACATACTCCAATTCTTCATAATACTTCAGATCAAGATCAAACTCACCAATTTTATACACTGTTCCATCAGGCATGAAGTACAAGAGAAAATCCTTCTCCAAACTCTTTTGATGAACCAACTGTACTGACTCCAGTCTGTCTAAATTCTCTTGAGTAACACCAAGACCTGGAACAGCCAATGATGAAGGATCTCTAGGACCAGTATACATTCTATTTTCTCTGTGAGAGCCCAGACCAGATTTATCTCTACCAATTTTTCCTGTTAATCCTCTACCATGTAGAAAATCAGTAGTCCCTTCAGTCATCTGATTTGGATCATGAAGTGTAGATTTTCCAAACACCGATTTCATCTGTTTAGATAGAGGTATCAATGCAACTTGTGTATTAATAGAGCTTGTATTTTCTTCCTTCTGTACAACATGTGTAGCAACAGAGGTTATACTTTCTTTCTTTGAAACTTTTTCCTCCTCAACAACCTTACCCTTCATCTTCAATTTAGCTTCTGCTTCTATTGGTTTTCTGAACATTTGTAATCTTTGATCAGTACCAACTTTTTCTTTAATCGTAATGCCTTTAAGAACAGGCCTAGCAGCTTTTTCTTTCCTTTTAAACTTGCCAGACTTCAAAGCTTTCTGATACTCTTCTTGAAGATTTTTCTCCTCAGCTTGAATGTCTGCAAGTGTGACTCCCTCTTCATTCTCTTCAAGGAACAACTTAGCAGCCAATTCCTCATCAGTCTGTGGATTAGAAGTTTATACCAAACTCTGAGTCTTGGAAGTACCCTGAGTATCAGTGTTTACACCATCAAACTTTGACTTAGAAATGTTTCCAGCTTGTAAACTCTTCTCAACAACTCTTGACTTTAAACTCTTTTGACCTCTTGCACCTCCATCTCCAGCATCATCCTTCTGAGTCAGAGTTTGAGACTGCCTGCATTTAGACTTAGCAAATCTCTCCCCCTTTTTGACATCATCAGGAATTAGAATTGATGTTATCAGCTCCAAGGAAGTAGCAATGGAATCAATCTTATCAGACATTGTAGTCTGATTTGCTTCAACTGTAGCCAGCCATTCAAAAAGAGTATCTTGAGCTTTAGAAAATTTTTGAAGTTTGAGTTTACTCTCTCTTTCCATATTCATATCTCGAGACTGAATTTCAGTTCTCAGATCAGTAATTGCCTTCTGGGAATCAACAAATGTTCCATCTAGAGTTTTGACTTGAACCACAGTGGCCTTTAAACAGGAAAGAATCTCTGGATTGGAAATTTTTTTAGCAGTTTGCTGAACAAACTTAGCTTCTCTCCCTCTAGGAAAAATACAATCTTCCTTGTACCAATTTGCAGAAAATGTAGCAAGATACTCTGCTTCAACTTCATGTGCATTCGAAGGCTGAGAGAATGGTGCATGCTTGGCATTAGTTTGCACAGGGACACTCTGAGAAGAATCAGAATCTGCACTCCCTTCACTTTCAACTTCAACACCTGCATCTGTAACTGAATCAGTCTCTGCAACAATTTCCACAGTCTCAGCTACAATGTCCACAGTTTCTGTAACATTCTCCACATTCTCAGTAACAACAGGTTGCTCTGCAATCTCTACAACCTTATCAAAAGACTCTGCAATTTGAACTTCAGTATTTACAACAGGAGTCTCTACTGTAGTCTCTGCAGCTTTATCAGAAACAGGCTCTGCAGTTTGTTCTTGAATGTCAACAGACTCTGCAAGTTGAACAACTGCATCCAAAGGATCAGAGATTACATCCTTAGCTGCCTGCTCAACTTCTTCACCTCTTTCAGAAACCTGGTGAGCATCAGAGAATAGCTCAGTGTGAGAAGCTACTATTTCATCAAGAATTACAGTAGTCTGATCAACTGCACCAGTTTCTTCAGAATTAACAGGAATAGATGAAGTAGGGATATCAACAGGATCAGAGAATGGCATGACAGTTTCAACAAAATCATCCAATGTAGGAAAGCCATCTCTGTTGTCCTCATCCATTTGCATATTTACTGGTGATTGCACAGCTTCTTCATCAATATTTACCTCAACAGCAGGTATATCTTTAGAGATTACCTCTGGAGCTTCAATATTCATCTCCTCATCAGATTCAGCAATAATCAACTTTCTTCTCTTATAGGTCTGCACCTCAGCTGCTACCTCTTCTCCAACAGAGGTTGACTCTCCATCTAAATCAACAATGGATGGTGATGGAGACCTATTTGCTCTTTCTTTTCTTTCCTTTCTAGCTCTCTTTGCCCTGGCAGAGCTATGCCTTGAGTTAAGTGCTGGATGCTTTGTTCTACCTCCACGCTTTGGTTTAGGGTCAGGTTGAGGTTGAACTTGATGTTGAGTTTGTGGTTGAGGTGGTTGAGTAGTTGTTGGTGTTTCAGTGACTTTGGCTGTTGAAAGTTCAGTGTTTATGTTTGTTGGTATTGTGGTTGGTTCATGAGTATCAAGTTGTGGGAGATGAGGTGAATCAGAGTTTACAGGGTATTGAGGTTCTTGTGGTTGATTTAGAAAGTTCTGAAGAGCAAGGGGAAAAGCCAAGGCAGGTATCCGCTCCTTGGTAGCATCCTTGTTAGTTAGATCAGAGAATATCCTCTTGTTGACCTTAAATGGCTGAATCACATCATCCTCAGCAATTGCAATGTTAGGCACACAAGCAGTAAATAACAACTGACAGAATCTAGCAAAATAGATAGTAGCAGACTCTGACAACCTATCACCTAAGTTCATTAAGACAAGTCTACCAAAATCGAAATTACTTCCATAGAGAAGAGAATACCCAACTTGGAGACTGTCCATAGGAATCGCATCCCAATTGGTAACTTTCTTGCCAAAGGCCTGTAACACCCCCAGATCCAGGGTCAGGGATCTGGTCGTTACGGTCTCAATATCCATCCATAAAACCAACATAATTTAAATTACAACCTTGTGACCCAAAACAACAGTATAAAACACACCCGTTATAGTCCCAGAGATGAAATCAGAGTAACCATCAATATTATTAAATCAATAGTTTGAGTTCTTACAACCCAAAGAATTTCAATCTTACCATTACATACTCTTTGCCATCCATTGGTATATACCGTATAATAAATACATTTGATATTCAAATGCTAACAACTAGCCTACCAGGAGCTTCATCCTCAGCAATGGTAGCTATGACCTCAGTGGTTAATCCTCTGACGGCTAACACCCCCCTATGCTGGGTACGCCTTGCGCGGCCATCTGATCTAGCTATTGTTGTGATATAAATAAAAAAAGCAAGGGTGAGCAATTGCCCACCAAAAATGTAATTGAACAGTGATAATACCTAACAGTCTAAAATATCTTTGAAACCATATGCCATGCATTTAACGAACGTAGTACCAATATAAGGTATGAGATGAAGTTACAAGGTAACTCAAAATATAATTGTTCTGAAGAAATATTTGCTATGTCAAAGATAAGCAAGATATTATCAAATTTTCATAATAGAGGAACTTGCAGGAAGAATATTGCAATACCAGTTCAAACACTATTCAAACCTGCCAACAATGATAATGTTGCAGGAAATTTTCCAACATTGAGAGATGAACTAATACTGGAGTTTGCATTTACACGATGATCAGTCCCATGTTATGCTCCCCACCTCTTGTTCTCTACATGTAGAAGGAAGCATCGACGGATTTACTTGTCTACCGCCCTCTGGAACCCCCTCGGCCAACGGTTGAGCCATTTGCTGGACCGGCGCCACTGGGTCACTTACGCATCTCCTAGTTCATTTCACATCCATAACTTTGAAACGTAAAGTTCCTCCCCCTTTCCCCAAGTATATTACCTGTTGATAGGACTCCACAAAGTAGTCGTATCTAGTTGGAAAGGAAAATTCACCAATATTTCCCAAGCTGATACTTGTTAATGGATATAAACTTGTTCCGTTAATTCTTACCCCTCAGCGTTGAGGAGGTAACCAAACAGATTCATATCGATGTTTGAAAGAATCAAGATGTGAGTGACAAGATAGTTTAGCAAGTATAGGACCGGGCAGTCCAATAAATAACATCTCTCAAGTGAGGTCCCCTTATATATGTTTGAAAGTTGAGCGAGTATTTAAATCTTCTTTAAGATAGACTTAAATGGAAATAAAGTTTGGTAACCTCCCCTTGATAAAAATAGTCATAAAATACTCCGAAATATTTTACACCATATCTGAAGGTGAAAGATAATCTTTGAATAATATGAATTATTATAAAAAGAACTTAAAAGAATTTAAATAAATATTCCAAGAATATTTATTAAATCAATAATAATTAAGGAATATGATTAAATCGTAATATTGCTCGTAAGTAATCCACGAATAAATATATAGAATCATTTACTAAATAACTCTCTTCTTTAAATGAATATTCAATATAATATTCATTAATTAAATAAACTCAAATAAATATTTAAAAATAATATTCACTAAATAAATCAACCTTAAATGAATATTTGAAAATACTATTCATTTAATAAATAACATTCTAAATGAATAGTCAAATAATATTTTTTCGTAATCAAAACTTTAAAGGAATATTCGAAGCAATATTCCTTAATTAAATAGAACTTCAAATGAATATTTTAAAATAATATTCATCAAGTACATAAAATCTTAAATGAATATTCAAAATAATATTCGTTTAATAAATAAATCTCAAATGAATATTCAATAGATATTCATTAAACAAATAATATTCTAAATGAATATCCAAATAATATTCATCTAACAAATAATATTCTAAATAAATATTTAAATGATATTCATTTAGTAATCAAAACCTTAATATTCGAAATAATATTCCTTGAGTAATTAGAACTTCCAAAGAATACTTTTAAAATAATATTTATCAATTACATAAAACTTAAATGAATATCCGAAAGTGATACTCATTTAATGAATAAAATTCCAATGAATATCAAAGTAATTATTCATTAACAATCAAACTCTAATGAATATTCAAAAATAATATTCATTTAATATTTCTCGACTGAAATAATACTCAAATAACATTTCTCGAAAAATTTCCAAGTATTTGATACTTTTATGGAAATATAAATAATGTTCAATAATAACATTCCTCAAAATGAATACTACTCTGTCGCTGGAATCCCTCCGGGTTTCCACGACTATCTATATAACACAAAATACCGACTCCCGGTCTCATATTTAAAGAATAAATATCATACGCCCTTCACTAAGGGTCTTAGCAAAACAATCCTGCTTATAACTGATAATCCATATCTAGTCTATAAGCCAATATCAATTCAGGGAACAAGTATTCTAATATACTTTGAAAACAAACATGCATGCTATGGCATATGTCTAACAACAATCATATATATATTATCACAACAACAGTTCCAAGGTATTGGAAACTTGCCTGGCAATCCTGTAGGGGTAGTGTGCCTCGTGTCAATCCAGTGATCTATAAATAGTTACAATAACCGAGGTCAATCACTTAACATTTCGAAAGGCTAAGTATAACTTAACTTAAGTCGAAGCACGTTTTCGAATTATCTCGTTATACACCTCTTAGTGTAACTCCCTTTATTATCACTATGACCCGACATTCGACCGCTACTAAGACACGTCACTATACTTACACTTGGTATATACTTAAGTCATGTAAGTTTTAAAGTTGGTCATTTACGAACCAAGATTATACCTCGAGATTTATCGCCCGTTTTCTAAGTCATTTACCAAAGTCATAACCAAGTATGCTTTTAGGGGTTCGTTCGCGTTTAACCTTGATTCGAACATTTTTATAAAATCGGAAAATGATCCATTTGACATGTGGTTTTCTCTCACACCTTCCTTTTTACCTCTAATATTTAATTATCAAGATTCGCCACTGATTTCGTACAATTAACGGTATCCACTTTCAGTTACGAACTTTTGGTTACGGTTTCGAACTACTTTTACGAATTTAATCATAACTCCTAAACCGTAAGTCCATTTCGTACGAACTTTATATCAAAACGACGCTCATAACATAATCTAGCTTGTCATGGCAACATACGAAACTGGACAGTGAGTTTTATCAACTGTGATGCTCGGTTTCTTAAGGTTTAACGAAAATCGGGCATTACGACGGCTATAACTTGGACATTACAAAAATCGAATCAATCCAACCAAGCCACACCGGGCATCTAAACAACTTATCATCATATAACTCATCTCATAAGTCCAATAGCTACTGATTTTACTATCAAGATCATCATGCTTCTTAAATCACATAACTAACTACATAATCATGGTTATAATCATCATCAATATCATACTAATCTAAACCCAATCAAGACAATCATAAATCTCAAATTACAAGCTAGGGTTTTGGTGAGATATACCTTACATGATGTGTGTAAGACCTTGCTAAGCCTTGTATAGTCCATGAACATCATTAACCAAGCTTAGATCTTCCAAAAAATCAAGATCCAAGAATTTATTCTTGAAAATCACTATTCACCCTCATCTTCAAGGATTTATTTGAAAATGGAAAACGTGGTGTTTGAGGCTAAGATTTCTAGGGTGTCATTTTTATGAAATATAAGATCTATGATAAAAATTTGGAAATCAAACAATGGTGGGAAGTAGGATTTTGATTCTTGATTTATGGCATATAGCCGAATGGAAGAGAATGGGGGAAGAGATGGGGTTTCGCTTGGCTTGCTCTTGAAAAATAATGCATAAAGTGATGTATCTTGATAATAAAGTTGGTATGTCATGCATGATGCATTAGGATGGACAAATGTCTTGTTTTTGTGGTGAGATGATGAAAGTGATGCTAAGTGTTTGGTTGATCCCTTATTGCTCTAGTTTCTTTGTAACTAGATTGGTTATATGATCTTATCCACTATCACATGCATTCACATTGGTTCTCTGCTTGTTTCTTTGTCTGGTTATTGCTCATTTCATTGATCGTTTGGAGGAATAACTCAATCATTTCTAGTTAGGGTTTTAACGGAAACCTTCTTAATATTTATAGTACTAATCTCCATCATTCTTAATACTTCTCGAATTTAAATTCCTTAAATCCCTTAAATAAATTCAAGTCTTGCAGTGTCCAGGGAAATCTCGGAGAAAATAAAAGTGCTATTTTTCTGAATCCGATGACGATTACATTCACTTATTTCGCCCCTGGATCACGAATACGAACTCAGAAATCCGTTCTGAATACTTCTATATAGCGTCGTCTAATAATATTCTTATTTTCACCAAAAACAATATTCATTCTTTATTCCATCTTTATTCCTTATATTTATAAAAATGTCCTTGTTCTCTTTCGGGCATTCCTTAACCCTTTTACGGAACCACTGGACTAACAACAGATATTGATTTGGATGACACAAGAATATCACTTTCCTCTATGGAGTGCCATAACTTATTTCTTAGGAGATAGATTATTCTAATCTAGGTTGTCAACCCGTTGCATTCTTCATGACATATAATCATTTAAATCTATACCCATTCACATTCATTGTTAATACCTTGTAGTCGGAGTCACTGTTCATTCTTTCATCAATATATAAAAAGTTTTAATTCTACCGAAAATTCGGGTTCTTACAGTCTCCCCTTCTTAAAAGGATTCCGTCCCGGAATCAGATAGAAGACAAATGGGGTACTTGTTGGTCATTTCACTTTCCAGTTCCCCGGTCAATCCTTAATTATTCCAATACTCTTACAGCACACCTCACTAGTGCTATAATATATCCTTTTTCATCAACTTTGCTACTTTTCGTACAACACACTATCCGGGTTATCTTCTTACTCAGTCATATACTATTTTCCTTATTGGTATCGGTAGTGACTTCGGTATCACTATCGCGCTGCGAATTTCGAAGATAACCTCACTCGTAATTATGCAATTCCTGATCGCTTTAATCTTCGCAATCTCGATCAATACATAGAATTAGAAGAATTTATTGAGAGATCACTATGATCAATGAACATTTGTCCTATTGCATAGTTAGTACAGAAGGTGGCCAGCCTTTAGTACTTGACAAGCAATCTAGACAAGCTATGGTATTCCACTTAGACTTCTATCACATAGACAGGTAGTCACGTAGCAGTACCTCCCCTCTTTAAAGGGTTGTTCTTCTCAATTTAGAAGAAGATAAATAAGGGAGAAGAAAAGGAAAGAATTTCAAAGATTTATATAAGAAAATTTTCATGATTGTCAAAATATCATACTTAGAATTTACCTCTGAACTATAGAGGTTTATTAGAGAAGAAAAATAATCGTATTCGTATCAAATACTACTTTATCGTAATCTTACATATCACATGTCCTTGTTGCTCTGTCCATCATTCTATGGACCTATATTCTTGTTCGATATTAGCATCACTTACTTTTGGAAAATCCTTCAACCTCTCAGGTTAAATCTTGGATTTCTCGCTTGACATTATTATTAGTGACATTTCACGCCACGACACTGGCTCTTTTCGTATTCATAATACTAACATTATCAGGTTGTCATTCCGAGAGCTCGTTAGGAAAACCCATTCATCAATCCATTCATAACATTCCTTGTTTCACATTCCATAATTATTTCACAATCTTTTCTTTATCAATCATATCCTTCGTATTATCTAATTCTTATTTACTTCTGTTGTTTATCTCCACCGTCATCTCAAGGTTGAGACACTCGTCACCTTTACTTAATACGTGTTACACGTTTGGGGTCAAATTTTCCTTTGTTCAACCATCTAGATTTCACTTTCTCATTTCATGAGTCTCTTTATTACTCAATCAATCTATTTCATATTTCCTCGAATTTTCCAAACTTAATAAAGAGTCAATTTGTATGTCGGCCAATACCCTTGCCCTACCAATTCCATACTTTTCTCGCTTCATTACTGGAGCTTCTCATGAGTCCGCCTATCTGACTCTTTTATTGATCCTCCACTCTATATTCATCTCTATCAGTCACTTGTTTTTATTTCTACTATAATCATTCTATAGACCATCATAGCCGGATCATTTATTTCAAATATCCCGTCGTTCCAAAAATTAAACCATCCGAAATAAACCTGGATGATTTCTCTAACTTAGATTCAATTCGACATTTCCACAGTCTTTATTACCTAATTTCTCAGAAGGATCACCATTGTTTATCGTTTACGCAGTGCTTTAATAACTAAACATACGGGTTTCATTATCGTCAAATCAAGATCCTCTAGGAAAACAAAATAATCACCATTCCCTATCCATAAGAAACGCTTCATGAACTTGACGTAGATATTTTATGAAGCAAATAAAATTGCAGGAAAACCTCCAGCATCGTAGCTGGAACAGGCTGGTGAGATTATTAATCATATATCTCCAGTAGAAGACTATAAGCTTAGCGGTTTACTTAATCACTTGCCAACCTCATAATTCTCTTTCTTGTTTGTACATAAATACATCAACATAAACTTGCTTGTCATTCATCATCATGCCAATTAGCTTCTCAATATCAGTACCAATCTATCTTCTGTATTCAGTCATCCCTTATTACCTTATCTCTCCTCTTTCCTTCTAAAATAAAGGAGAGTCGCTAGGGGAATTAGGTCTGGCCTATCGCAGAACCTTCTAGTGTCGGTAATGTGATGCAGACAAAATCAGGAAACGAATGTTTACTTAAACTATCCTTATAGTTAATCCTCGTACAATTATCAGGGGAACGTAAATTCCTTCATCACATTCTGACCTTCAAGGTCCTTCTTACTATCATTCTATCTCTTTAGTATGAGCATATATACTTACTTCCTTATATTTAAAGTGTCGGCCACCTCATTGGCCTTTCCTGAATATAATAATTTCTTGAAATCAATGTTTCCTGGATCTATTCCAACTCAGGATGGAAGCATTCTCCCTTAAATTCTGCTGAATGAGAGAAATCACATATCAGTCTTTTGCAATAGTCCTTGCTTCCACCTTTCTGGTGTGAACTTTACTACAGGTACTCCCAATCATACCTAAGATATTTCCTTACTTAACTCCCTTCTTGTTTTAGGATAATCTCAACCTTATTGGTTCACTCCATACTTTTTCATGGTTTCGCACATGTTTCATCTGGCCTTATTGTTACTAGGTCATACATTCCTTACCAAACTTCCCTTTTGAAGTTCAGAATATTACTTCTTCCCTTATAAGGTTTCTTAGGTCATCCTTATCATTCCTCCTGTATCTTCTGGGTACAGGGTATATCAAACATCATCAGTCAATTCTATAACAATTCTGCCTATATACTTTTCGAGACTCCTTTCCACAAATCCTTACAGGTTATTGATACTTTGGTCGATTCAACTTATATCGTCTGAATTCACAATGTCTTTATTAGGGGTGATGTTATCCTTTGTGCATCCCCCAGGGTTCGTCTTAATATATGGACATTCTATCCTCAATTCTATCTTCAAGGAATACTTATATCCTGTAATTGGTAATCCAATCATATATCCTTAATAAGGGTCTCCTTTCAATCATTCCCATCTTGATAATCTATAGGCAGCTTAATGCTAACCTCTTCTTTCAAACGAATGCTAGTCTATATGATCTTCCAAAAGACAACACATGTCTATCTGCTCTTTCTTACAGAACTTGGTAATGGTAGCAAGGATGTTCTGGAATATATTGGTCGTGTTCAACGTGAATCTCTTAGTGCCTAATGCTCCTCTTGAGGACACTAAGTTTTAGATAGCATTTATGCATCATACTGCACCATCTTTGACAGTCTTCGTAACTTTTCATTGGTCACTATCCTCAATCCTAATACGTTCATGGTAAAAACCCATCATCATGTATCTCAATTCATTTTATATCAAAAGCCCTCGCGGTTGGCACTTGATTAGAGGCACCCCGCTTTGTCCTTACATTGCTGGTTCAGTCACTTGAAAACTTGGCCCCAACTGGCCGTGCTAAAATATGTGAGTTTAGGGGTCGGCTAATAACATTACTTTTCTAGCAATTGCTGGCATAATGCCTTCTACTTTGATACCTTTTGATCTTTTCAAAACTTTACTCCATATAAGTCTCAATCGACTTCTCGGTACCATCTCTGGTCAACTTTCCTTTACTTTTATTCTTTAAGCTATTCTTATCAATTTCACATGCCACAAAAGCTTAACACTTCTGGCATAACAACCTTTTCATTTAAGTCAATCCTGGAATTTCTCAGTTCGGCTTGTTTCTTAATTACATTTCCCTTTTTCCATCAAATCTCAACTTCATAATTTATCCCCACATTAAACTGTAATAATCGGGGTCTGTCTACCAACCTGTATAGCGGCTACCTTACCCAATCCATAGGGTTTGTTTTAGTTTCCACTCTCTTCAGTGACGTATTCTGATAATCAGAAAGATAAGGTTTGCCAAAATTCGTCGAATTCCTTTCCACAATTTGGGAAATTTCAGTCAATCTATCCACCTACTAGTAACACTAAGAAGATCCATTTCGATACCCGAAGAATATTTCTAGGAACATCCAAGCGGGTCGAACCATAAATAGTTAAATAACGAAATGATTGACATAAAGTTGGGAGTCTATCCATTGGAAAGGAACTAATTATATACATCCCATATGTTAACGGAGGAATTTGGTGATAACAGATTTCGGAGGTTGCTGGAATAACGAAATCATGAAAATAGGGGGATTTGGGATTTTTGGATGTTTGGGGCTGGACTTGAGAGGTATCTCGATTTGTCTCATGTATCGGATCCCTCTTCAAGATGCCTGCGTACCTTATATTTATAAGGATCAAGCCAACGCAGTTCTGTGAAATTGATTTGTGTCTATCCCTTAGAGACTTTAGGGATAAACTTCGTTAATCTGGGTAATTACTGATTTTATCTGATTTAATCTTTTCGTTGTGATATCTTCCTGATTTGAAGAATATCGTTTGGAGATATTTTCTGTTATTGATTGATTGAGATTGATTCTTTCCTCGTTTCAGGGAGAGGATAAAACTTAGCGATTAAGTTATAATTATTAATCTGAATTAATAATTAACAATATTGTAAATTTGGGAGATTATTAGACATGCCAAAAATCTGGCGTAACAACTACCCCCCAGTTCTTCAGTGTAGCTTGCTGCAGTGGAGAATTAAGCATGCTTCGATCTTCCAAATTTCTTGAGTAACTAAAACGACTAGGAGAGGAAGATTAGTAAAAAAAATATGGAGCAACTAGGTGCCCGTAATATGCATGTAGATGTAAACGAGACAATATGCAATATGTAAAAAAGAATAAGTTTTATAGGGGTAAGAGAATTTATCTAGTAGAATCATCCAAGCATTATTCGCAGAGTCGTGCAAAGCTTTCCGAGCAATACCCTGAAAAGCAAATATTCAAATAAATATCATCCATTAAGTACTCCGAGATACCCTCCTCAAAGAAGGTCGTATTCTAGAGTTTCCATAACGTATTCCGGAATATATCCTCCTCAAAGAAGGTCATATCCACCAGAATTTCCATAAATGTTTCAAAGATATCCCTCCTCACAGGAGGTGGATTCTCCGAAACTCAAACCTTGATGAGGCGCCGGAAGTACGGACATCCCCCCCGGAAGTACGGTTTTTGCAAGGATTTGGTAATTTGGGTACCCTCCTCAAAGGAGGTCGTTCCCCATTCCGGAAATATCCCTCCTCACAGGAGGTGGACTTCCCGAAGTTCGTGCCTTGATGAGGCGCTGGAAGTACGGACATCCCCCCCGGAAGTACGGTTTTTGCAAGGACTTTGGTAATTTGGGATACCCTCCTCAAAGGAGGTCGTTCCCCATTCCAGAAATATCCCTCCTCGCAGGAGGTGGATTTCCCGAAGCTTATTCCATTAACTCTCCTCAAAGGAGACCATTTTTTTTATATATAAATTACGAAGACCCTCCTTAGAGGAGGTCGTCTAACACAAAAAATAAGGGAGACCCTTCTTAGAGGAGGTTATCTTCCCAAAGCAATATCAATATCCCAAGATTCTTCCAAAAAATATCAGCAACACTTAAAGTGTCTTCTAAAAAATATAAAAAATATCTTCATCACAAAGGGTCTTAAAAAATAATCAACTCTTCGAATAAGAGCCTTCCAAAATATTACTCATACAAATGAGTACCTTCTAAAATAATAAACTCTTCAAATAAGAGCCTTCCAAAATTATAAACTCTTTGAATAAGAGCCTTCCAAAATATTACCCCTAAAAATGAGTACCTTCTAAAATAATAAACTCTTTGAATAAGAGCCCTTCAAAATTTATCCCTAGAAAAGATGGTCTTCCAAAATATTACCCCCACAAAGGAGGACCTTCCAAAATGTTACCCACACAATAGGGCCTTCTAAAATAATAAAATCTTCAATTAAGAGTCTTCCAAAATATTATACCACAAAGGAGGGCCTTCTAAAATAATAAACTCTTCGAATAAGAGTCTTTCAAAATATTGTACCACAAAGGAGGGCCTTCTAAAATAATAAACTCTTCGAATAAGAGTCTTTCAAAATATTGCCCCTACAAAGGAGGGCCTTCCAAATATTAACCCCACAAAGGAGGACCTTCCAAAATATTAACCTTACAAAGGAGGATTTTCTAAAATAATAAACTCTTCGAATAAGATCCTTCCAAAATATTACCCTTACAAAATAGGGCCTTCCAAAATAATAAACTCTTCGAATAAGAGCATTCTAAAATATTACCCCTGTAAAGGAGTACCTTCTAAAATAATAAACTCTTTGAATAAGAGCCCTCCAAAATTTATCCCTAGAAAAGATGGTCTTCCAAAATATTACCCCCACAAAGGAGGACCTTCCAAAATATTACCCACACAATAGGGCCTTCCAAAATAATAAACTCTTCAAATAAGAGCATTCTAAAATATTACCCCTGTAAAGGAGTACCTTCTAAAATAATAAACTCTTCAAATAATAGCCTTCCAAAATTTATCTCTATAAAAGAGGGTCTTCAAAAATAATATACCGGAGGATCTTCTTTTTTGACAAATTCCATCGGCAAATCCTAAATTAATTTTCTAACATACATATATGATGCAATAATATATACAAAATTTTATTACATAATTTATGTGCAATAAAAAATATAAATTTTCTAACATACACAAAATATTAAATATAAAACATATTACATGAATATTTAAATAATAATAATAATATATGCATGACATAGATATTAACGAATTGCAATTTAAAATTAAGAAAAATGAAAACTTATCTTAATTTTTGAGAAAGGCAGTTTGATAAATTTTTGAAAAGCCAGTTCGATAAATTTCCAATGTCCGATTTTTTCTTCCAATTGTCTTCCTCTTCTTGTGTTTAATCACCTGATGCCAACCTCCATCATCTTTATTTTAACCACGCAAGACCTAGTACTATGCTCCTCTGCTATTTTGTTTTTTTGTCTATGTTGTACCTCTTCTTTAACCAAAACACATAAAATTGATGTAAGTACCAATTACCACATATTAACATTTAATATAAAAATTAACAACTTAATTCATGGCATATACAAGTAACACATATTAACAACAACTTTATTCCTATACATGCATGCACCTTGATGACTTTAACATGCATTAAAAATTAATTTAATCAAAAATTGTACATTAATATACCAATAAAACAATTAATCCAAACACGAATACTAAACAGATCAAAGGAATAAACATGTTAATCTAAGCATGCATAAAATATCTAATAAAAATAATTTATGCCTCGCAAATATTTTAGTAATAAAAATATTATATGCATGACATAAATATTAATTTATTAAATTGTAAAATTTAAAATAAGAAAAACTTATCTTTTTGATGAGTCGATTCCAAGCTTCTAGTTAAATGCTCGGGTCAGAAAATAAACTTTCGATGGTCTAATATCGCATGCTTCCGTGCCCGCTTTGTTTTTTTTTCTTGTCTGACCATGGCATATCACTCTTTAATCCTTCTTCAAAGAAAATCACGAACACCCCCTAGCTATTCATACATCATGTATTTATGTATCTTTCCAAAATATTATATGATGCAATAATATATATGCAAAATAAAAAACTTAAGACATAATTTATGTGCAATAAAAATATAAATTTTTAAACATGTACAAAATATTAAACATAAAATATATATTACATGAATATTTAAATAATAATAATAATATAATTTGCATGGCATAAATATTAATTAATTTGCAGAAATTTAAAATAAAGAAAACTTATCTCGATATTGCAAGAAAGAGTGATTTTGTGCTACTGATTATTTTTTTTCCGATCTGTTGTCGTTGTCGCACGGTGGCCACTACTCAACTTGTCTTTATTTGTTTTTTCTTTATTCTTTAGGTCCCAACCTTCATCGTCCTGCCTTGCTTTGGTCACTTGCGACCTCTTTTTTTTTTCCGCGCGTGTACTGCCTTTTATTCTTCTTTAGCTTGCTCCTTTTTTTCCATCAATCACGCGGGTCCCACGGTCATGTTTTCTTTGCAGCATCACTTTTTGTTAACTCGAATAACTTGTAGAAGGGGGGGGTTGAATACAAGTTATATAATCGTGTCTGATTTTTGCTTGATTATATGAACAAGAATAAACGAATGAATCAAACTCTTGTTTGTATTAATAAGATCAAATACAAACTCTACCAAAGGTGTACAATACCTTTAGCAGCTGCTGACAATACAAATATCTCTCTGTTTGTTTCGAACTCTCGAATACAAACCTTATACAGAGCTACGCACTCGAACTTTATCCTCACGAGCTACACTCTTTACAATGATATTGAGAGAGTATTTATAATGCTACCTATCAACTAATAACAGAAAGATATAATCTATACATGACAATGTTCTGCCTTCTAGTCGATAGTTTCCTTCAATAGAAAAACTCTTTCCTTCATAATGTCTTCTTGCTTGTTCTTCAAACAACGATCCTGTTTTATAGCACTTGCCAGTTTCTGTAGTATCTATAATGACATCATCAGTAACATGACTGATATCAGGATCTGTACACTGCATCAGTATCTGATCAACCATCAGTATTGGACCGTCAACAGGATTTGCTCTCTGTTCCTGACATGTAGTCTCCGATACACTGTTCATTCCTGACTAAACTATACAGATAACTATTTTACACATAAAACCTATATACAGTGCTAAATCCTTTATAAGATCAGGATTACAAGAAGTATAATGTGTAAATTCTATTCTTAACATCACAACTTATGAATTATTCCTAACAATCTCCCCTATTTATGCTTTAAAATCTGAAGCATAAATCTAAGTTGTGGATGTCAAAACATATAACAATACAACCAGAATAGAATTTATGAATGTAGAATTATGAAGTTAAGTACCTCCTTCTCAGATGTAGACATTTATCTTGTACTTAGAAGAAAGAATTTTAACTATTAATGATGCTCTTCCTTTACCTCTTCCTAGCTGAGATTCACCACTGTCACTCCTGATTTTTCTTTTTACTATCCTTTGTCTGATCTTTATCTCCCCCAGCTTTATCATCCTCAGTCTGGTGGTGTTGTTGTTGTTGTCTTTGAATTGTCTTTATCTCCCCCTTTTTGACATCAGCAACATTAATTCCAAGAGATTCAGAAACAGAACAAATGAGATTCATAAGAACTGCTTGATTTTCCATAATTGTGACTTGGTTATCTTCAAGTGATTGAAGTCTTGTTTGAATAGCAATTTGAGAATTCTGAATATCTTTCAAAACATCAGAATGAACTTCAATATTGGAAGTGCTTCTAGTATCTTCAGTATCAGAATCAGAAAGAACTGTATCTTCAAATCTTGTAGAAGAAGTTGCTTGAGTTGTATGATATTCAAGTAGTAAAACCTGATTAGAAGTATCAACATCTTCATCTTTCTGTTCTGGAACTGAAACATGATCATCATCTCCTTCACCAGTATTCTGTGTACTAACATCTTCAAATCCTGACTCCTCCTTAGAGTGATCAGAGACTGTCGATGTCTCAATTCTAGCTGATATTGGAAGTACATACAAAGGAACACTAGGATCATTAGGATCTTCATCTGGTACATATGTATCAAGAGATTGCTTTATCCTGGCACCTCTTCTGTTAATGATTTCTGCAAGCCTCTCCTTTTGCTTCTGAGCTTTAACTTCTGGCTTTGCATTGTGATGTGCTAGGTCATTCTTCTGATACATTTTGATGAATGAATAAGTACCAGCATCCATACCCAAATTTTCAGACCAAGATTCAGGAAAAACCTGATCCCAGAAATCAAATGATGGTTTCCTAATTTTCTCTCCCTCACTATGGAGTTGATCATCCATACCCTCATTCTCACTTTGACTTTCTAAAGTCAACACTCTTTCTACCTCACCTTTTACCTGGTCAGGAGCCAGCCGCTCAAATTGTGGATCTAAGTCCATCTTTTCAAGTGTATCACTCAAATTTATATAAGTGCTCTCATGACCTACAGAAAAATAGAGTTTAGAAGAAGTTTTTATACCTGAACTCACATGGAGAGAGGGTTCCTCATATGGCATGTGGCTTGAGGTTTTCTCCAAGGAGTGAGCTGCTATAGTCTCTGAACCCATACAATCATCTTCTTTCCTTTCAGAAACTACAGGCTCCAGTATACCACTTTCAGGTTCTTTACTAGACTCTGATGTCTTCAGTAATACTTCATTAGACACCATAGTTAGTACATCACCGTCTTTAAGTGTTGTTTGCTGAGACACACCCTCAAGGTGAATAGACTCTGACTGAACAAAATTTGTTTGATCTTCAGAAAAATCAACCAAAGTCATTCCTCCCATATCATAGGGTATCTCACTTGCATTCTCAGTCATTACAGAAGACCTTTCAACATCAGCTATCACAGCTCCTGAGTCATCCTTCCTCTGACTAGATGGTTCTTGTATTGCAGTGACTGTGATCTGATCTTTCCTACTATTCACCACTGGTGCAATAGTATCTTCTGTTGACTGCTTCTCTCTATCTACTTCCTCCAGTTGTTCACCTTGAGCTAAAACATCTTCAATAATTACATCCTTGTCAAATAAATATGCATGAAGTGATTGAAGTGCAACATGCTTCGAGAGTCCAAATTTCTTGACTAATTGTCTTCTGACAGATACATAGAAATACATCTTCATTAAGTCAAGTCTTTGATGTAGAAGTCCATATTCATCTGGAAATAAAAGTTTTGGTACTCTTTCAACCAGAAAATCTAGAACAGGCCTTGACAACTTCACTTTGAGAGAAATTAGTCCCATAGCCAGTCTGTATGATAATGTAGTTTCCCATGAAGAATCAATATCCAGATCTCTCTTGTCAAATACTGACATAGATGTAGCTTGATTTGTAGAAACCTGCATGATATTAGTTGGACTAGACTCTGTGTGTGTAGGTGACAATTGAATCTTTCTCCTTGTTCTCCTGGTATAGTGAGCAAAAGATTTATCCTGAGAAGACTCAAGAGGTGTAGACACAGAAGTGATCTTGGGATGAGATCTTTGTTCAATAGACACAGTCTTTTGAGAGACAGTATCCAGTAACTGTTTTCCCTTTTTAAGAACTACAGCCTTTTGGGAGACTGCAGCCTGGCTGTGACTAGGTTTTTCATCTCTTTGTGCTGACAAAGAAAGTTGAATTGCAGCCTTCAATTCTGCTCTCTCAGCAAGAGTTAAATCATCATCATCTTCACTAGAATTACTACTACTACTTGACACAACAAATCTTCTCTTCCTTACAACTGATGTCTTTTGAGAAACACCAGAGGTTGGTTTCTTTGAAACAATAGGCTGTGGATCAAAATTTGGTTCTTGAATTGTTTCAGAGACTATAATGTTTTGGGCTACTTGGGTAGACACAGGTGGGTTCTCCTCCAATTGAGATTCCTGAGCCATTTCACCACAAAAGAAAGAAGAATTGTAGAGAGTAGGAAGATGAGTTTTAAGAATTACCTGAACATGATGTGGATAATGAATTACAGGTATTTCATCTAGATTCTTTTCATTGTCCTTCTTTGTAATGTCAGAAAAAATTCTCTTTTGCTGTTCATAAGAAGAAACACAATGTTCCCTTCCAAATCTAGCTTCAACATCAGGAATAAAATGGTTAACAAACAATTGCATAAATCTATGATAATAAACCATTTTCCTGTTTTGATCTCTTAACCCAAGTTTAATACTCATCTGACTTAAGATAATATGACCAATGTTAATTACTCTGTCATAAAGCAAACTATAAGCAATATGTGATGTAACAGAAGTAATTTGCTGAAAAGAACTACATTTGCCAGTAAAACATTTAGCAATTTGATCAAAGTAAAAAGACCATTCCTTTCTAAGAAAAGACCTATTCAACTGGCTCATGTTATCTAGAGGTCCACTATAACCTAATTCAGACAACATAGTTCTTATATTATCATCAGATGGTACATTCTCATAACTATCAGTAACAGGTAAGCAAAGTACTGAATTAACAACAGATTCAGTAATGTCAAATGAATCTTGTCCTAAATGTAGAACAATCTTACCTGATTGACTCTGAGTAGAATCAATTACCTCAGCATTCTTCCAAGCTTGTGAAACAGCTACTTGATTAATCTGTGGAGATGCTGTCAATGCATAACTTAATGGTCCATTCGCCAGAAAGTCCATGATTGGATGAAAATCAGATGACACTCCTTCCTTGTTGGTGATAGCTGCAACATGATTGTTTGTCATAAAATCAAAGTCACCAAACTTGAAGGCTACTGATTTAGGTAATCTTCTCTGAGCTGCCATTTTTGATCTGAAAAGAAACTTGAAAAATTCTTGAAATGAATTAGTGATTTTGAAAACTCAAGAGTGATTTTTGCTTTAGAGAATGTAAAATTAGAGAAAGCAATTACACGATTAGAGTTTCAAAACAAATATATTTCACAAATCTTTCAGACCACTATCCCACGTTGACACGTAGATTGACAGGTGTCAGTCCCTGAAAAATGCGGTTACCCACGATTTTTGGAAAAAAAAATCCAAAATTGATTTTTCATGAAATAAATCAGGGTATAAATAAGCAATACTGATCAGCTTCCTTTTCCTGATGACCTCTCATCAAAATAATCACAAAATGTAATGTGATTTAAAAATATAATTTTCAAATCCTGATGGTCACACATGAAATCCTGACCAATATTATCAGCGACTTAATATGGAGTTTCCACGTGGCATTTTTCTTTTATCTGAAAAAGAAAATAAACAATTAATCTGAACAGAAAATCAATTGGTTAGATATTTTCAATATTTCTTGAAACAAGAAATACAGTCTCATGCAATAATTAGCATTTGACTTCATTAAAACTTCCAAGTGACTGCTCAGCTTCTCACGTCTTTCTTTAAAAGAACCAAACGCTTTATGCCATTCTCCATAACCTTTCAATTTCTTTTCTTCTCAACAAAGCTTCTCAAACCAAAAATCCCTTCAAACCCATTTTCCAGATTTTTCTTGATCAATGAACATCTTGTTCTTGATCATCTCTTTGAACAAATGACTCTTCTCATCGAACTAATCATGAATGGATTGGTTTTCGAAAATATCCAGAGGTTTCTCCTAGAACATCCATCTGTTGGATACAATCTTCCCCTAACCTCCTCAAAACTTGAGGATGAAGAATTTGGCCGAGAGTCTGAGGTTGATCTTGATGGAGATGCTATTCATTTAAGTTAGCTGCTCTCATTCAAGTCGCCCAGACAAGGAATTCAAGAGCAAATGAGGCTTTCATCCCCTGATGGATTTCTTGAGATGCTCCTTGTCCTGTTCCTCAGAGTTCATATCAAAGACAAGTATAGAGTAGAAATTTAGACAAAAAGATGATGTATTTCATTTCTATGTAATGATTTCTATTAATGAAAATACAATTTCTTGTTATCTGCTTGTCTTTTGATTTTTGAATGATGTATAAATTATCAGTATGCAAATATCAAAACTTGCTAGCATAGACTTAACATATCACAGAATCAGATTATTACACAAAGTAAACGTCAGGATCTGAAACAATTTTCATAATCCTGATACTGACACAATACTGATGACGTCAGCATCCTGATAACAAATCTAATCCTGATGATTATTAACAAGTCTATCATACTGAAATTTATCAAGGCAATGTGTTATAGCTCAAACATTTAACAATCAAATATAGATCCTGACAGGAATATCAAGTCTATAAGCTAAGAACAACATACCTTGCTACTTTTGCAGATGTTAAAATCTAAAAATTTAACATTCCTAACTCACTTACTAATCTACTGAATGTAGTTTCATCAAGTGGTTTAGTTAGAATATCTGCAAGCTGTTTGTCAGTAGGAACAAAATGAAGTTCCACAGTACCATTCTCAATATGTTCTCTAATAAAATGATACCTGACATCAATGTGCTTAGTCCTTGAATGTTGAACTGGATTTTCTGCAATTTTAATAGCACTAGTATTATCACAAAACATAGGAATATTACTAAGTGTCATACCATAATCCAGCAACTGATTTCTTATCCAAAGGAGCTGTGCACAACAACTGCCTGCTGCAATGTACTCAGCTTCTGCAGTTGAGGTTGAAACAGATTGTTGCTTCTTGCTTGCCCAAGAAATCAATCTATTTCCCAAGAATTGACATGTACCTGTAGTGCTTTTCCTGTCTATCTTACACCCTGCATAATCAGAGTCTCTTGTGAAGCCATTTTCAAGAAGAAATTTAGACAAAGTCTCATACCATGCTCTTGGTGCCTGCTTTAGTCCATAGAGTGCCTTGTCAAGTTTGTAGACATGATTTGGAAACTTTGGATCAACAAATCCAGGTGGCTGTTCTACATACACTTCTTCATCAAGTTTTCCATTTAGAAAAGCACTCTTTATATCCATCTGGTATACCTTAAATTTTGAATGAGCTGCAAATGCAAGAAACATTCTGATTGCTTCCAATCTTGCTACAGGTGCAAAGGTCTCATCATAATCAATGCCTTCTTCCTGAGAATAACCCTTGGCCACCAGTCTTGCTTTGTTTCTTACAATCATACCAGATTCATCTAGCTTGTTTCTGAAAACCCATCTTACACCAACAATAGATCTATCTTTAGGTCTTGGTACCAGTTTCCAAACTTTGTTTCTCTCAAACTCATTTAATTCCTCCTGCATTGCAATTACCCAATCAGGATCCTGTAAGGCTTCTTCAACCTTCTTAGGTTCATTCTTTGAGAGAAAACAACTATACAAGCATTCATTTTGAATTGATCTTCTAGTTCGAACACCACTATTTGGATCACCAATTATCAAATCTTCAGTATGATCCTTTGTCCATTTTCTAACAGGTGGTAAATCAACTCTGCTAGTCTCTCCCCCTAAGTTAGTGGTATCTCTTGTAGAAGAATTCTCTCTACCTTCAAAAACTCTCCTTTGATCAATAGAATCAATAGATTCCATATTGCTGCTAGTTACTGATCTTTCCTCAGAAGATTCTGACAGGTCAGTTCCTGATGGAGTAGACTCTGAAACATCAATTCCTGATGGAATAGACTCTGAAAGACTAGTCTGCTCCTGATGATCACTGTGTTCTCTCTGATTTATTTGCTCCCCCTCAACAGTAGCATTCCTTTGAGAAGCAATAGAAATTCCTTCTGGAGAACCTTCATCATCACTTGAGAGTATCTCAGAATTCTTCAGATTTTCAAATTCCAATTTGTCATGGCTTTCATCAGTTTGCAAAATTCCAAATTTCTTATCATCAAATGCAACATGAATTGATTCCATAACAATGTGAGTTCTGAGATTATAAACTTTGAAGGCCTTAGATGCTGAGTATCCTAGAAAAATTGCTTCATCCGATTTGGCTTCAAATTTTCCAAGTTGTTCTGGATGAACTTTTAGGACATAGCATTTGCATCCAAAGATGTGAAAATATTTCACACTTGGTTTCTTTCCTTTGATCATCTCATAGGGAGTTTTTCCATGACTATTTACCAAGGTACAGTTCTGAGTGAAACATGCAGTGTTAATAGCTTCTGCCCAAAAGTAGGTTGGAAGTTTTGCATCTGCAAGCATGGTTCTTGCTGCCTCTATGAGAGTCCTGTTCTTTCTTTCCACTACACCATTTTGCTGAGGTGTACCAGGTGCAGAAAACTGTTGAGTGATTCCATTGTCTGCACAAAACCCCTCCATTGTAGAATTCTTGAATTCTGTACCATTGTCACTCCTAAGCACTTTGACTTTGTACTCAGAGTTATTATGAATATTCTTGATGAGTTCAATGATTTGCTGAGGAGCTTCATCCTTCTTGTGTAGAAAGAACACCCATGTGAACCTTGTGAAATCATCCACCATAACAAGAGCATATCTTTTCTTGCTGATAGACATAATGTTTACTGGACCAAACAGATCAAGATGTAGCATGTGAAATGGTTCAGTAATTGAATTTTCAGTCTTGCTCTTGAAAGTGTTCTTCTCTGCTTTCCAAGCTGACATGCATCACAAAGTCCATCTTGCACAAAATTTGCCTGAGGTAGGCCTCTCACCAAATTGTGTTTAACAAGTTGATTAAGCTTCTTGAAATTAAGATGTGAGAGCTTCTTGTGCCAATTCCAGCTTTCATCATTTGTTGCTTTGCTGTAGAGACATCTAACAATTCCTTTAGATGTATCACTTAAGCTGGCTTCATATATGTTACCATGTCTTTGACCAGTTAGAACGATGTCTCCATTCTGCATATTCAAGACTTTGCATCCTTCTCTGTCAAAGATTGATTTGTAACCTTTATCACCCAGTTGACTTATGCTTAAAAGAGTATGTTTCAAGCCTTCAACCAGTGCTACATTTTCTATGATGACATTCCCCAAAATAATTGAGCCATATCCCAGAGTTTCTCCTTTGTTGCCATCTCCAAAAGATATTACTGGGCCAGCTTTCCTCTCAAACTTTGTAAGCAGGGACTTCTTTCCAGTCATATGTCCAGAGCATCCACTGTCCAAGATAATTGAATGCTTCTTTCCTGTGCCCTGCAAACAAAAAATAACTAGTTAGAATTTTTTAGGACCCAACTTTGATTGGATCCTTTCTTACTAGATTTAGAGACAACAGACTTTGAAGATTTTGCATTTATTTTACCTGTTGCAGAGTCAACTTTAGACTCTGATCTCACAAACTGTTTGTGACTAGGAGTTTCAGATTTCAAAGAATAATAGTCATAATACAGTTCATGATATTCTCTACACATGTAAATGGAATGAAGTAAACTACCACAATGATAACAAGCTTTTTGTGGTTGGTATTGAATTTTCTGAGTCTTGGGGAATCTGGACTCAGTTTTCCAAGAAGGTTTTTGATTGCAGTCTAGGGCCAAATGATTATGATTTCCACACTTATAGCATTTTTTCCTAGGTGCATCAGGTACATTCTTGAAATTATTCTCTTTGTTAATACCTTCTTTTCCATTCCTATTTCTCTTGATCTTGCTAGACTCTGAAAGACCATCTAATCTCTGTTTCAACTGAGACTTAGACAGAAACCCTATGTTTACATTCTTAGGTTTCTCTAACACTTTCTCATCTGAATAACTATTGTTAATCCTTTTGTGTACAACAGGGGTACCTTTTGAATCAACAAATTTAACATGATTAGGTTCAGAAACAATTTTCTTACCTTCAGATTTAGATGTGTTAGCTTCTACCTTACTATCATCATTGACAATAGCTACTTTTTCTTCTTGTCTAGCCTTATCAAAACCTAAACCATTAACCTTACCACGAATTCCACTCTCAAAGATTTCTATTGTCTTCTTACTGGAATTGTTAATGGTCTTAATCACATCTCTCTCTTCTTCTAGTTCTTTTCTGACATAGTCATAAGCCTCAAGAATTACACTATAATCATGCTTAGCTTTATCAGAACTTAACTTGTATTCTTCCATTTGAATTAATTCAGATTCAAGAAAATTATTTCTATCAACTAATTTATCATTCTTAACCTTAAGTTCATCTCTTTCACAAGTAAGAATTCTAAAATTAGTAATAAGATTTTTAAACTCAGCATGGATAGATCTAATTTCATCAGAATTTAAGCTATCAAATGAATCAAGAGAGTGAAGTGATACCTTAACAGAGGATGGAGAAATTTTCTTTGGAGATCCAGGTTTGTCTGAACTATTGGCCATCAATGCAATGTTGTCATAATCCAATTCATCTTCAGAGTCACTGGAATCAGCCCAATCCTTCTGTGTGACCATAAGTGCATTACCCTTTCCTGAATTTCTAGGCTTCTTACACTCACTAGCAAAGTGTCCAAGCTCGCTGCAGTTAAAGCACTTGATCTTGGCCTTATCAAGCTTGACAATTGTACTTTTGCTTTTGTCACTCTTCTTCTCCTCCTTCTTTTGAAAAGGTCCTTTGCTAAATCTTCTCCTGTTGAATTTTCCTTTCTTGAAAGCTTTAGCAAACATAGCAAAGAGTTCTTGCATCTCAGATTCAGAATCATTGTTGTCAGAGTCCATATCAGTAGTCTCTGACTCAGAACTTTCTTTGCTTTTCTTCTTCCTTGAATTCTTTACAGCAATCTCTTCATGCTGTTCTTCAGGAAGCTTCTTCACTTCAGATTGAGCAGTAAGTGCAATAGTCTTCATCTTTCCTTCACTCCTGCTCTTCTTCTGCTGCTTGTCAAGTTCATAAGCTCTCAATTTTCCATATACTGCCTCTAATGAAATCTCATCCAGATCATTAGCTTCCTCGATTGCAGATATCTTCTCATTGTAGAAATCAGGCAAAGCTTTCATGAACTTTGTATTCATGTCCTCCAAGTCGTAATATTTACCATGCATGGCCATCTCATTGATGAGTTTTGTAAACCTTTCAAAGGTATCTGTAAGTGACTCACCAGACTTGGATTCAAAGTACTCATACTGTTGTATAAGTAATGTCCTCATATTCTTCCTGACAGGCTTAGTTCCTTCACAGTGAACCTTAAGATTGTCCCATATATCCTTAGCAGTTTTACAAGAGAGAACATAGTTAGTGAGAACTGAATCAAGACTGTTGAATAATATGTTTCTCACTTTAGCATCTTTGAGAACATTCTCCTTGTCCTTATCTGACCATTCAGATTTTGGCTTCTCTGCTGTATGTTCTGGAACAACCTCACCATCAACAGTTGCTTGTCCAACGACCTTTGTTGGAACAAAAGGTCCATCTCTGATTCTGTCAAGATAATCAGGATCTGTTGCTTCCAGATGATGCAACATCTTTACTTCCCATAGAGTATATTCGTTTCTCTTGAGCATAGGAATTTTAGTATTCCCATCCTTGTAACCAGACATGATTGCAGATCTTTATGATTATTCGAAATCAACCTGCTCTGATACCAATTGTTAAATCGAATAACTTGTAGAAGGGGGGGTTGAATACAAGTTATATAATCGTGTCTGATTTTTGCTTGATTATATGAACAAGAATAAACGAATGAATCAAACTCTTGTTTGTATTAATAAGATCAAATACAAACTCTACCAAAGGTGTACAATACCTTTAGCAGCTGCTGACAATACAAATATCTCTCTGTTTGTTTCGAACTCTCGAATACAAACCTTATACAGAGCTACGCACTCGAACTTTATCCTCACGAGCTACACTCTTTACAATGATATTGAGAGAGTATTTATAATGCTACCTATCAACTAATAACAGAAAGATATAATCTATACATGACAATGTTCTGCCTTCTAGTCGATAGTTTCCTTCAATAGAAAAACTCTTTCCTTCATAATGTCTTCTTGCTTGTTCTTCAAACAACGATCCTGTTTTATGGCACTTGCCAGTTTCTGTAGTATCTATAATGACATCATCAGTAACATGACTAATATCAGGATCTGTACACTGCATCAGTATCTGATCAACCATCAGTATTGGATCGTCAACAGGATTTGCTCTCTGTTCCTGACATGTAGTCTCCGATACACTGTTCATTCCTGACTAAACTATACAGATAACTATTTTACACATAAAACCTATATACAGTGCTAAATCCTTTATAAGATCAGGATTACAAGAAGTATAATGTGTAAATTCTATTCTTAACATCACAACTTATGAATTATTCCTAACACTTTTGTCCCTCACGTACAAGAGTTCCATGTTAGATGAGGTTCTTATTTTATTTTAGTTTTTTGTAAACCCACTAAGTTTTTACTAAGCCAATTTGCCTCGCCAATGTGTTGTGGTTATACTGGTAGTCTTCAAGAGTATAGTAGGTCCCATCAACTTGTACCCGCCACCTCCACCGTCTCGTTCCTTCATTAAAGCCGCTTAAAATCCAATATAACCCCTGTGTGTATGAATTAATTGTCTTCCACAATCAAAAAATATATGCCCTCCTTCTAGCGCCAATTGTTAACGGAGGAATTTGGTGATAACAGATTTCGGAGGTTGCTGGAATAACGAAATCATGAAAATAGGGGGATTTGGGATTTTTGGATGTTTGGGGCTGTACTTGAGAGGTATCTCGATTTGTCTCGTGTATCGGATCCCTCTTCAAGATGCCTGCGTACCTTATATTTATAAGGATCAAGCCAATGCAGTTATGTGAAATTGATTTGTGTCTATCCCGTAGAGACTTTAGGGATAAACTTCGTTAATCTGGGTAATTACTGATTTTATCTGATTTAATCTTATCGTTGTGATATCTTCTTGATTTAAACAATATCGTTTGGAGATATTTTCCGTTATTGATTGATTGAGATTGATTCTTTCCTCATTTCAGGGAGAGGATAAAACTTAGCGATTAAGTTATAATTATTAATCTGAATTAATAATTAGACATGCCAAAAATCTGGCGTAACACCATAGAAGGAAAATCAAAGTTCCACGCTGAAACATGCCACATCGTCCCGATACATATTCGTCCTAATAGTCGATGCTTCTGAATACCAGTCTACCTAACAACTAGTCTCAGAAGGAACACTACCGTCGGAATTAGTCATTACACAAAATTGGCACTACCAAGGCGATCCGAATCTGGTGAACCGTGCTATCCGAATACATCCGTAATCACCCTACCGTGTTGCACACGCACAGCACCTAAACCTGTACGAGGTGCATCCTAATAAATTTCCAAAATTTTCCTTCCTCCATTAGATAACGCCAATGTTGGGTCATCACTAATTTTATCTTTAACTCCAGGGAGATTTTCCCCCATTTATCTTGTACATTCAAACTTTTAGTCTTACTAATAAGTCGGGTTGCGGAACTGCACTCTTTGTAAAGTCCTGAGCAAATCTTTGGTAGTACCTCGTGAATATCATGAAGTTTTTCACCTTTTCCGGTATGGTTGGCCTTTCTCCATTTGAAACTGTCTTTAACTTGGTGGGATCGACCAACACTACTCCTATTGGTCATATGTCCTATTAAATGGACTTCATTTTGCCAAAACTCTTACTTCGAGAATTTGGTCTACACCTGTTCTTTCAGGTTTCATCTAAAAGCATTCTCAATTACATCCCAACCATTGCTCGCCTTACCTAATCCATTTACGATTCAGTGTCGGAATAAACTTAAGGTAACTACCATAATCCATTCCAGGAAAAGAAAGAATTTAACATTCCTCTGAATCACATCCATCTAATGTTTCTGGTTCATCATTTCACTGAATTGAACTAAACTTGTACTTGGTTCCTGACGATAGCCTCATTACTAGTTTATCATAGACTCACTGGTCTTTTAGTCTTGTAGGTTCTGAGATCAATGTCTCGCTTACTAATTCCTTATATACTTTATCCAATCATACCATCACCTTCCAACGTCTTTATTTTCTAAGTTGATCAATTCATAAAATGGACATTACCCTGAACCAAACCACCTCATCAATCTAAGTTTGACTTTATAAATTATAACTTATGAAATCTACCCTCTCATGGCGAATTACCATTAACAATATTCACACTAATCCATTTATCACATGATATCGCACTTGCTGCCTCTATCTCAACTGTTCCTGGAGACTCTGCTCCTTGTCCTCTATTGTAGTCTTTGATAATTATGTACCACTCTAACTCTTTTCTCATTAATCTGAAGGTCTCTAAGGATCTTTATCTATCCCCATATAAGACCTCAAGTAATCCTTCCAATTCGTCTTAATTGCTGGTACTTCATCCGGCAGTCTTGCTATGAATCCAATACGCATCTTTAGTTCTCTTAATAATATCTCAGTTCTTTACGCACACTTCTCTGAGTACTGTACCTTAACTCTTACAATCTTTCTGACTGTAGCCCTCATTTCCTTAAGGGTAAACTTCTTATCCTTATCAGGATTCTCCTCCTTTGCTGGAACCTCTTCCGGGTCCTCAGTAGGGTACTCTATCGAATCCACCATCCGATCTTCAGCATCAAAACAAGCATCATCGCGTTGCTGCTCGTATTCCTCAAGGTCTGTCGCCTTACTAGTCGGTACGAGAACGAGCTTAAGTTACTATCATGATTTTTAATAGTTCTCATAAGGGTTTTATATGTCAATACTACATTGAGTAGTCCGACTATGAACTTAGCAAGAGTTCATATTATCTTAGTGAATTTATTGTTTTAACGTCGCGTCATCTCTGGGATATATAACGCTTTCTCTGATACCATTTCTGTAACACCCCCAGATCCAGGGTCAGGGATCTGGTCGTTACGGTCTCAATATCCATCCATAAAACCAACATAATTTAAATTACAACCTTGTGACCCAAAACAACAGCATAAAACACACCCGTTATAGTCTCAGAGATGAAATCAGAGTAACCATCAATATTATTAAATCAATAGTTTGAGTTCTTACAACCCAAAGAATTACAATCTTACCATTACATACTCTTTGCCATCAATTGGTATATACCGTATAATAAATACATTTGATATTCAAATGCTAACAACTAGCCTACCAGGAGCTTCATCCTCATCAATGGTAGCTATGACCTCAACGGTTAATCCTCTGACGGCTGGCACCCGCCTATGCTGGGTACGCCTTGCGCGGCCATCTGATCTAGCTGTTGTTGTGATATAAATAAATAAAGCAAGGGTGAGCAATTGCCCACCAAAAATGTAAATGAACAGTGATAATACCTAACAGTCCAAAATATCTTTGAAACCATATGCCATGCATTTAACGAACGTAGTACCAATATAAGGTATGAGATGAAGTTACAAGGTAACTCAAAATATAATTGTTCTGAAGAAATATCTACTATGTCAAAGATAAGCAAGATATTATCAAATTTTCATAATAGAGGAACTTGCAGGAAGAATATTGCAATTCCAGTTCAAACACTATTCAAACCTGCCAACAATGATAATGTTGTAGGAAATTTTCCAACATTGAGAGATGAACTAATACTGGAGTTTGCATTTACACGATGATCAGTCCCATGTTATGCTCCCCACCTCTTGTTCTCTACATGTAGAAGGAAGCACCGACGGATTTACTTGTCTACCGCCCTCTGGAACCCCCTCGGCCAACGGTTGGGCCATTTGCTGGACCGGCGCCACTGGGTCACTTACGCATCTCCTAGTTCATTTCACATCCATAACTTTAAAACGTAAAGTTCCTCCCCCTTTCCCCAAGTATATTACTTGTTGATAGGACTCCACAAAGTAGTAGTATCTAGTTGGAAAGGAAAATTCACCAATATTTCCCAAGCTGATACTTGTTAATGGATATAAACTTGTTCCGTCAATTCTTACCCCTCGAGCGTTGAGGAGGTAACCAAATAGATTCATATCGATGTTTGAAAGAATCAAGATGTGAGTGATAAGATAGTTTAGCAAGTATAGGACCGGGCAGTCCAATAAATAACATCTCTCAAGTGAGGTCCCCTTATATATGTTTGGAAGTTGAGCGAGTATTTAAATCTTCTTTAAGATAGACTTAAATGGAAATAAAGTTTGGGAACCTCCCCTTGATAAAAATAGTCATAAAATACTCCGAAATATTTTACACCATATCTGAAGGTGAAAGATAATCTTTGAATAATATGAATTATTATAAAAAGAACTTAAAAGAATTTAAATAAATATTCCAAGAATATTTATTAAATCAATAATAATTAAGGAATATGATTAAATCATAATATTGCTCGTAAGTAATCCACGAATAAATATATAGAATCATTTACTAAATAACTCTCTTCTTTAAATGAATATTCAATATAATATTCATTAATTAAATAAACTCAAATAAATATTTAAAAATAATATTCACTAAATAAATCAACCTTAAATGAATATTTGAAAATACTATTCATTTAATAAATAACATTCTAAATGAATAACCAAATAATATTCTTTTCTTAATCAAAACTTTAAAGGAATATTCGAAGCAATATTCCTTAAGTAAATAGAACTTCAAATGAATATTTTAAAATAATATTCATCAAGTACATAAAATCTTAAATGAATATTCAAAATAATATTCGTTTAATAAATAAATCCCAAATGAATATTCAATAGATATTCATTAAACAAATAATATTCTAAATGAATATCCAAATAATATTCATTTAACAAATAATATTCTAAATAAATATCTTAATGATATTCATTTAGTAATCAAAACCTTAATATTCGAAATAATATTCCTTGAGTAATTAGAACTTCCAAAGAATACTTTTAAAATAATATTTATCAATTACATAAAACTTAAATGAATATCCGGAAGTGATATTCATTTAATGAATAAAATTCCAATGAATATCAAAGTAATTATTCATTAATAATCAAACTCTAATGAATATTCAAAAATAATATTCATTTAATATTTCTCGACTGAAATAATACTCAAATAACATTTCTCGAAAAATTTCCAAGTATTTGATACTTTTATGGAAATATAAATAATGTTCAATAATAACATTCCTCAAAATGAATACTACTCTGTCGCTGGAATCCCTCCGGGTTTCCACGACTATCTATATAACACAAAATACCGACTCCTGGTCTCATATTTAAAGAATAAATATCATACGCCCTTCACTAAGGGTCCTAGCAAAACAATCCTGCTTAAAACTGATAATACATATCTAGTCTATAAGCCAATATTAATTCAGGGAACAAGTATTCCAATATACTTTGAAAACAAACATGCATGTTATGGCATATGTCTAACAACAATCATATATATATTATCACAACAACAGTTCCAAGGTATTGGAAACTTGCCTGGCAATCCTGTAGGGGTAGTGTGCCTCGTGTCAATCCAGTGATCTATAAATAGTAACAATAACCGAGGTCAATCACTTAACATTTCGAAAGGCTAAGTATAACTTAAGTCGAAACACGTTTTCGAATTATCTCGTTATACACCTCTTAGTGTAACTCCCTTTATTATCACTATGACCCAACATTCGACCGCTACTAAGACACGTCACTATACTTACACTTGGTATATACTTAAGTCATGTAAGTTTTAAGGTTGGTCATTTACGAACCAAGATTATACCTCGAGATTTATCGCCCGTTTTCTAAGTCATTTACCAAAGTCATAACCAAGTATGCTTCTAGGGGTTCGTTCGCGTTTAACCTTGATTCGAACATTTTTATAAAATCGGAAAATGATCCATTCGACATGTGGTTTTCTCTCACACCTTCCTTTTTACCTAATATTTAATTATCAAGATTCTCCACTGATTTCGTACAATTAACGGTATCCACTTTCAGTTACGAACTTTTGGTTATGGTTTCGAACTACTTTTACGAATTTAATCATAACTCCTAAACCGTAAGTCCATTTCATACGAACTTTATATCAAAACGACGCTCATAACATAATCTAGCTTGTCATGGCAACATACGAAACTGGACAGTGAGTTTTATCAACTGTGATGCTCGGTTTCTTAAGGTTTAACGAAAATCGGGCATTACGACGGCTATAACTCGGACATTCCAAAAATTGAATCAATCCAACCAAGCCACACCGGGTATCTAAACAACTTATCATCATATAACTCATCTCATAAGTCTAATAGCTACTGATTTTACTATCACGATCACATGCTTCTTAAATCACATAACTAACTACATAATCATGCTTATAATCATCATGAATATCATACTAATCTAAACCCAATCAAGACAATCATAAATCTCAAATTACAAGCTAGGGTTTTGGTGAGATATACCTTCCATAATGTGTGTAAGACCTTGCTAAGCCTTGTATAGTCCATGAACATCCTTAACCAAGCTTAGATCATCCAAAAAAATCAAGATCCAAGAATTTGTTCTTGAAAATCACTATTCACCCTCATCTTCAAGGATTTATTTGAAAATGGAAAAAGTGGTGTTTGAGGCTAAGATTTCTAGGGTGTCATTTTTATGAAATATAAGATCTATGATAAAAATTTGGAGATCAAACAAAGGTGGGAAGTAGGATTTTGATTCTTGATTTATGGCATATAGCCGAATGGAAGAGAATGGGGAAGAGATGGGGTTTTGCTTGGCTTGCTCTTGAAAAATAATGCATAAAGTGATGTCTCTTGATAATATCTAACATAAAGTAGCTTTAATAAAGTTGGTATGTCATGCATGATGCATTAGGATGGACAAATGTCTTGTTTTTGTGGTGAGATGATGAAAGTGATGCTAAGTGCTTGGTTGATCCCTTATTGCTCTAGTTTCTTTGTAACTAGATTGGTTATATGATCTTATCCACTAGCACATGCATTCACCTTGGTTCTCTGCTTGTTTCTTTGTCCGGTTATTGCTCATTTCATTGATCGTTTGGAGGAATAACTCAATCGTTTCTAGTTAGGGTTTTACCGGAAACCTTCTTAATATTTATAGTACTAATCTCCATCATTCTTAATACTTCTCGAATTTAAATTCCTTAAATCCCTTAAATAAATCCTCAAGTCTTGAAGTGTCCAGGGAAATCTTGGAGAAAATAAAAGTTCTATTTTTCTGAATTCGATGACGTTTACATACACTTATTTCGCCCCTGGATCATGAATACGAACTCAGAAATCCGTTCTGAATACTTCTATATAGCGTCGTCTAATAATATTCTTATTTTCACCAAAAACACTATTCATTCTTTATTCCATCTTTATTCCTTATATTTATAAAAATGTCCTTGTTCTCTTTCGGGCATTCCTTAACCCTTTTACGGAACCACTGGACTAACAACAGATATTGATTTGGATGACACAAGAATATCTCCTTCCTCTTTGGAGTGCCATAACTTATTTCTTAGGAGATAGATTATTCTAATCTAGGTTGTCAACCTGTTGCATTCTTCATGACATATAATTATTTAAATCTATACCCATTCACATTCATTGTTAATACCTTGTAGTCGGAGTCACTGTTCATTCTTTCATCAATATATAAAAAGTTTTAATTCTACCAAAAATTCGGGTTCTTATAAGGCCCTAGTTATACAGTCGAAGAAGAAACTCCACTCCTTCTTTAGCTTTGGCCTTTTCACATTTCCCAATCTGGCAAGAGAATCTGAGTAGCCTATCTACTGTAACATCTGTCTCAAAGTATTTTCAGAAACAACACTGTAGGAAATGTGAGTGTCAAACCCCATGGTTTTTCTGATCATATCTGGAGTGATAACATAGTCTGTTTCCTCATATGTGAAAATAATAGACGGAATCCCATTCTCTCCGCCATCATCATAAACAGAATTTTGCCAGAAAGAAGCAATCTGAGATGCAGAAAGCGTTTGGGGTTCAACCAGAGCTTGCCCTATCTCTGAATCCCTCAATATTTTTTGAATTAAATGAAACGCCTCTGGAACGTTTTCATTATTCAAAGGAGCTGCATAGTTGTTAGAAACAAACAAAAGTCCAAGAGCAGTAAAAGGTTTGGTGGCCATTAGAATGATTTGAGAAGAAAATATGATGTGTAAGAAAAGTGTTTGCTAAAATGCTCAAGTGAAAAATACGAAGTAACTGTGTGGTTGAGTAAAAAGTAATTGGGAGTGTGTGTGAAAGTGAATAAGTGAATATGAATCGTGTTGTGAAATGATTAGATATGTAAGGAAAAATTAAACCCAATCGTTTTACCATTAAAACACGCAACCACTTACCATGTGCTAGTGGGACACATTCATAGAGATTTGTGTAAGTGAGACACGTGGCACATAATTAGCAAATCAGATGTGCATGCTCAGTAATTACAGCCATAATTACTGCTACTTTCTCTCTCTCATTACTGACATAATTAAACACTTTTACACTCATTAACAGCTGTCAAAACTCTTTTTACCCCAAATTTGAAATCGTCTGAAAGATGCACAGATGTGAATATTCGTGTGTGGATAGCAGAGTTTACTAATCCAATTTTTAGAGCATCTAATATTTCATAAAATCCATAAAAATAAATCAGTAAACACTAGATGCACAAACTCTCATCGTAAACACTGAATGTATGATGAATGCTAAACTCTGTAGTAAGTATATATACAGAAACTCTGAAATAACTAATACCCCCTGCTAAATAAAAATTGACAAAAAGAATAAATGCAGATTTTTTTTAACAGAAGTTGTAACTAGTCACCAAAAATCCTATAATTTTAGCCCTTATCATTTTGATAAGTTCCTGGGTCTTCCTAATCTCTGACCAGTCACCAAAAATCCTAGAATTTTAGCCCTTATCTTGTGATAAGTTCCTGGGTCATCCTAGTCTTTGACTAGTCACCAAAAATTAGAGAATTTTAGCCCTTATCATTGTGATAAGTTCTTGGTTCTTCCTTATCTTTGATTAGTCACCAAAAATTAGAGAATTTTAGCCCTTACTATTACCAGCAAGTTCCTGGATCTTCCTAGATACAACATAATCAGAAAGAAATTCTAACATCCTATATACAACTTCTTCGGGAGTATACTGATTACAACACCTAACCAAACAGAGTTTAACTAACAGAGTTTCGAAGTCATCAACATCAGAAGTTATTCATGAGAGGCAATGCACACAGTATTAACAAACTTAGAGTTTAGGATTGATAAACTAAGAGATGCTATAAATATGAAACAATATCATGCTTGTGTTAAATATCTGCACAGTCTAAGATTAGATCACAAATAACTTAGAAAGTATCATGATTAATGACTGAGAATCATGCTTCATACTGTTTTCTTCATTGGTGTTTATATCAGACAATGACATTATCAGAGTTTATCAAAGTTTATTCAACATGTTAACAGTGTTTGATCGACAGAACATGCTAACAGAGTTTAGCAATATACGAACAGAGTTTGCATAGCAGAGTTTAAAAACAGAGTTCACATAGCAGTTAACACATCACAAAAACATAAGTAATGCATTTCACTAGTAGAAGTTTGAGTCTAACCAGTATCTCTAGTCAAAACTAGAGACCATTCCAAGTTCATTTACCAGCCTTGTAAATATAGCTTCACTCAATGGCTTGGTGAAGATATCTGCTAGCTGTTGGTCTGTAGACACAAAATGAAGCTCAATGTTTCCTTTCTCTATATGTTCTCTGATAAAGTGATACCTTATGCTGATGTGCTTGGTCATTGAATGTTGTACTGGATTACCTGTCATAGGAATCTTACTGTACCTCAATCCATAATCCAGCAACTGATTCTTCATCCATGGAATCTGTGCACAACAACTACTAGCTGCAATATACTCTGCCTCAGCTGTAGATGTAGAAATTGATTTCTGTTTCTTGCTGTACCAAGAAACTAGTCTGTCACCCAGAAATTGACAACTTCCACTGGTGCTTTTTCTGTCTATCTTACAGCCTGCAAAGTCTGCATCAGAGTAACCAAGAAGCTTGAAATCTGATTCTCTGGGATACCACAGCCCTAAAGTAATGGTGCCCTTGAGATATTTGAAAATTCTTTTCACAGCTGTAAAATGTGGTTCTCTGGGGTCTGCCTGAAACCTTGCACATAGACAGGTTGCATACATGATATCAGGCCTACTTGCTGTCAGATAAAGAAGTGACCCTATCATGCCTTTGTAGTTTGTCATATCTACTGAAGCCCCTGTATCTTTGTCCAACTTTATTGCTGTTGCCATGGGAGTTGATGCAGATGAGCAATCAAGCATACCAAATTTCTTGCGAAGATTTCTGGTATAATTTCCTTGATTTATGAAAATTCTATCATCTGTTTGCTTCACCTGTAGGCCTAGAAAATAACTAAGTTCTCCCATCATACTCATTTGATACCTGGACTGCATTAGTTTGGCAAACTTTGTACAGAGTTTATCATTAGTAGACCAAAAATTATGTCATCAACATATATTTGAACCAAAAGCAAGTCACTACCAGACTTAAAGTAGAACAGGGTTTTATCAATTGTACCTCTGTGAAACCCACTTTCTAGAAGAAATTGAGCCAGAGTTTCATACCATGCTCTTGGTGCCTGCTTAAGTCCATAGAGTGCCTTATCAAGCCTGTAAACATAATCTGGATATTTGGGGTCCACAAATCCTGGTGGTTGTTCAACAAACACTTCTTCTTCAAGTTTCCCATTCAGAAAGGCACTTTTCACATCCATCTGAAATACCTTGAATTTCTTATGAGAGGCATATGCTAAAAACATTTTTATTGCCTCTAACCTTGCAACTAGAGCAAAAGTTTCATCATAATCTATTCCTTCCTGCTGTGAATAACCTTTTGCCACAAGCCTAGCTTTGTTTCTTGTAACAACCCTGTTAGATATAATTGATGTATGTATTAATCAGTGTTTAAGTGTAAAAGTGATAAATCAGAGTTTAGCTGGAAGCAGGTCAGAGTTTAGTTAAACGCTGATGGATGGAAGCGCAACAGAGTTTGATAAACTCTGTCTAGAGGAAGCGTCTACTTGTCAACAGTGATTGAAGAATAATTGAAGACAATTATGGAAGAAATATCTTTGAAGATTGGATAGCTGTCAAAGAGATTGTGTTGACTAAGGAGATGTGTAGCAATCGTGATTGATATCAATTGTATAGCTAAATTATAGGAGTATCAATTTAACGATTGTACAGTAGCTGTATGTTTTATAAATATAGTTAAGTTAACCCTAGAAGGGTATCAAAAAAACGAAATATCATTCATTGTAACCTAAGCAGCTCTCTGTGATAGTTTACATCACTGAGAGAGGAATTATTAATTCTAAACAGTTTTTAATTGTTTAAGCATGTGTTCTTGTTAATCTCTCATACAAATCTTGATTATATTTGTGTATTCGGCCTAACAAGTGGTATCAGAGCCAATCTGTTACTTAATACAATTTAAATCCACACACAAAACAATAATCAATGGCAGAGATTCCTCCTCCAACAGGTTTAGGTTCTGAGAAGGCTCCTACTACTATGAGTCGTTATGAGACTATTAGGGTTCCTATTCTGAGACCAGCAGATTATGCTATCTGGAAGGTAAAGATGACTATGTTTCTGGAAGCTACAGATCCAAAATATCTTGACAGAATTTATGAAGGTCCTCATAAACCTACCAAGCTATCTGCTGCTACTGCTGGTCAAGAGGCTAAAACAGTTCCAAAAGAAAAGAAGGATCTGACTCCTGAGGATATTTCATCTATTGCCAAGGATGCAAAGGTTAGGCATCTACTTCATAGTGCTTTAGATAATGTCATGTCTAATAAAGTGATTAACTGTACTACTGCCAAAGAAATCTAGGATGCTCTTGAAGTTAGGTGTCAAGGAACTGCTGCTATCAAGAAGAATAGGAGGAACATACTCACACAGGAGTATGAGCACTTTGAGGCAAAGTCTGAAGAAACCATGACAGAAACATTTGACAGATTCTGTAAACTGATCAATGATTTGTCATTGGTAAATAAAGAGTATGATCTAGAAGATTCAAATCTCAAATTTCTTCTTGCTCTACCTGAAAAGTGGGATGTGAAAACAAGCACTATTAGAGACAATTATGATCTTGCTGATACTGAGATTGATGAAATCTATGGGTTGCTCAAAACTCATGAATTGGCAATGGAATAGAGAAACAGAAGATAAAGCAAGAAGGCAAAGTCTGTTGCTCTTAAGGTTGAAGAGAAACCTGTGAAGAAAGAAGCATCAAGGAAGAAAGCTAAGGGAAAAGCTTTAGCTATATATTCTGAAAGCAAGTCATCAGATTCTGATGTTGACTCAAACACTGATGAATCATCTGATTCTGAGGATGATGAAGAGATGAGAAAAATGGCTGTCCTGATGGTGAAGACTTTCAAGAAGATGGGTTTCAAGAACTTTAAGAAGGGAAACAGGTTCTCTAGAGATTCAACTTCAGACAGGAAGAGTTTCAGAAAGTCTGAGAGAAATGAGACTAAATCTGGGAAGAAAGATAAGTCTGAGATTCAATGCTACAAGTGTAAGGGAATGGGTCACTATGCTCCTGAGTGCAAGAAGGGTAAAACTGAAAAGGCACTCATCACAAAAGTCAGAGATTGGGCAGACACTTCAGACTCAGATGAGGAAGTCAACTATGCTATTATGGCTTCTATTGAAAATGAATCAGAAAAGTCTGAAAACAAGGTACCCCTAACTACTTATGCTTATAATACTGATAATATATCTGAATTGAGAATTTATCTTAAAGCATTGCATATCAGTTATAGGGATCAGACTTTAGAGACTGAGAGAATCAAATCTGAGAATTCTGAACTTAAAGAGAGAAATAAAGTTGTTGACGAAAAACTTGAAAACATGCATAAGTTCAGAAAGAAAGAGATAATGCTGTTTATCTAGAACAAGAGTTGCTAGGCAGATATAAGTAACTAGAATCTGAATTGGAGAAGACAAAACACATAATTAAAACTTGGACTGATTCTGGAAAAGACACTAATAAGGTTTTTAGTCAGACACAGTTGGTTTAGGTTACGGTGAGGGAGATGAACTTAGGTTTCAAAATCAAGTCAAAATTAGAACTCATCTTCCTACTACAAAATTTGTTCATGGAGTAAATGAACCTAAGTCTGAAGCTGAAAAAGGAACTGTAAAGAAAGAACCAGTAAAAACTAGTGTTAAACAGGTTAATATTGGTTTAATGACAGATAAACAACTCAAGCAAAGGCTTAAGGAGTTAAAATCTGTTAAGAAACAGAAAGTGTCTAGAAAGAACAGAATTGGTAAAGTAGGCATTTCTCAAGGTAATTATCCAATGCTTGCTACTTTTGCTCCAAGAATGACATGTCATAATTGTGGTAGCACTAACCACCTTGCTAGCTTTTGTAGGAAGAATAAAAATATTAATTCTTTACCTTCAAAGTCTGAAGTAAAGAAAGATAATGTTAGAGCTAAACCACAGACTTTATGCAAACATTGTGGAAGTACTTGGCATTCTATTTATACTTGCAGGGATTATCATGCTATTTATCATAATTACTATGAACTTAAACCCAATTTGAAATGGGTTAAGGTTAATTCTGCAAGTGTAAACTCTGAGAGTGTTAGCTTAAACTCTGATAATGTGAATTCCGCTGCAAAAGCTAACAAATTTAAGAAAGCCAAAGGATCCAAGCAAGTCTGGATCCTTAAAACTGACCTTCAGTGAATGTTTGTGATTGCAGGGCATCAGGGAGAGTACCTAGTCGTGGACAGTGGATGCTCAGGACACATGACTGGAAATAAAGCCCTGCTATCAGAGTATGTGGAAAAGGCTAGCCCAAAAGTTTCCTATAGAGATGGCAACGTAGGACATACTCTCGGATATGGCAGTATCAATCTTGGAAGTGTCATCATCACTTATGTAGCTCTGGTTCCAGGACTCAAGCATGATCAGCTATCTATGAGTCAAATCTGTGACAGAGGATATCATGTAGATTTTCAGCCTGAATATTGTGAAATCATCAATAAATCTACAGGGAAAGTTGTTCTAGTTGGAAACAGGCACAATAATATCTATGAAATAAAGTTGTCAACAAACTCTGATGGCAAAGCAGTATGCCTGTCAACTAGAATGTCCAGTGAAGAGAGTTGGAAGTGGCATAAGAAACTCTCTCATTTGAATCTGAACAACATCAATGAGCTGATAAGAAAGAATCTTGTTAGAGGACTCCCAAAATCTTTATTAAATGTTGATGGCCTGTGTGATTCTTGTCAAAAGGCCAAACAAAGGAAGTCATCTTTCAAGAGCAAGTCTGAATCTTTAATTGTTGATCCTTATCACCTTATACATGTTGATCTCTTTGGACCAATAAATGTAATATCAATTGGAAGAAAGAAATATGCTTTAGTCATTGTTGATGAACACACCAGATATACATGGGTGTGTTTTCTAGCAAAATAGGATGAAACTGCATTAACTCTGATGGAGCATGTAAAGCTGCTGGACAAAGGATCAAAACACAAAGTCAAAATAATCAGGAGTGATAATGGAACTGAATTCAGAAATACAATAATGGAAGAATTTTGCAAGAACAGAGGTGTGAAGCAAGAGTTTTCTGCACCTGGGACACCACAGCAAAATGGTGTAGTTGAAAGAAAGAACAGAACCTTGATAGAAGCTGCCAGAACTATGCTTGATGAAGCAAAATTGCCAACTTATTTCTGGGCAGAAGCTGTTCAAACTGCTTGTTTTACTCAGAATGCTACTCTGATCAACAAGCATGGAAAAACACCATATGAGATGGTGAGGGAAAAGAAGCCAAACCTAAAATATTTTCATATTTTTGGGTGCAAGTGTTTTGTGCTGAAAACTCATCCTGAACAGTTAACAAAATTTGATCTAAAAGCAGATGAAGGAATTTTTGTTGGCTATCCACTGTCAACTAAGACATTTAGAGTTTATAATCAGAGAACCAAGGTGATCATGGGTCAATACATGTGTCATTTGATGACAAGAAAATAACTGGACTTGAAGATGTAGATGAACATGATCAACTGCACTTTGAAAATGAAGTAAACTCTGATGATGCTGAACTGACAGACTCTGTTCAGCTAAACTCTGAACCTCTACTGGTAAACACTGAAGAAACTTCTCAGCTACAAACAAGGAAAGAACCAGTTGAGGGGGAGCATGAAGAATCACTTCAAAGTCCTGGCTCAAATTCTGAAAATGAGTCAGCTGAAAAATCTGGATCAAACTCTGATGACTCGAACTCTGAAAGTTCAAAATCTGACAATTCAAACTCTGAGCAGTCAAATTCAGGGGGAGCCTCAAAGAATGAAGAAAGTCAACAAGAAAATCAGGAGAACATTGATCGAGGGGGAGGATCAAATACTGAGAGAAGTCATTTTCATTCAGCTAGGAAATGGACAAAATCTCACACACCTGATTTGATTATTGGTGATCCAGATGCAAAAGTAAGGACAAGGAGTGCAACAACAAATGAATGTCTGTTTCATGCTTTCTTGTCACAATTTGAACCAAAGAAAGTAGAAGAAGCTCTTCAAGATGCTGACTGGATAACAGCAATGCAGGAGGAGTTGAATGAATTTACGAGAAATGAAGTTTGGACCCTTGTACCAAGACCAAAGAATAGATCTATTGTTGGTACTAAATGGGTTTTCAGGAATAAGACTGACAGTGAGGGGGTTGTTACAAGATACAAAGCCAGGCTTGTGGCAAAAGGCTATTCACAGCAGGAAGGAATAGATTATGATGAAACTTTTGCTCCAGTTGCAAGGCTGGAGGCAATAAGAATGTTTTTAGCATATGCCTCTCATAAGAAATTCAAGGTATTTCAGATGGATGTAAAAAGTACCTTTCTGAATGAGAAACTTGAAGAAGAAGTGTTTGTTGAACAACCACCAGGATTTGTGGACCCCAAATATCCAGATTATGTCTACAGGCTTGATAAGGCACTCTATGGACTTAAGCAGACACCAAGAGCATGGTATGAAACTCTGGCTCAATTTCTTCTAGAAAGTGGGTTTCACAGAGGTACAATTGATAAAACCCTGTTCTACTTTAAGTCTGGTAGTGACTTGCTTTTGGTTCAAATGTATGTTGATGACATAATTTTTGGGTCTACTAATGATAAACTCTGTACAAAGTTTGTCAAGCTAATGCAGTCCAGGTATCAAATGAGTATGATGGGAGAGCTTAGTTATTTTCTAGGCCTACAGGTGAAGCAAACAAATGATGGAATTTTCATAAATCAAGCAGAATATACCAGAAATCTTCTCAAGAAATTTGGTATGCTTGATTGCTCATCTACATCAACTCCCATGGCAACAGCAACAAAGTTGGACAAAGATACAGGGGCTTCAGTAGATATGACAAACTACAGAGGCATGATAGGGTCACTTCTTTATCTGACATCAAGTAGGCCTGATATCATGTATGCAACCTGTCTATGTGCAAGGTTTCAAGCAGATCCCAGAGAACCACATATAACAGCCGTGAAAAGAATTTTCAAATATCTAAAGGGCACCATTACTTTAGGACTGTGGTATCCCAGGGAATCAGATTTCAAGCTTCTTGGTTACTCTGATGCAGACTTTGCAGGCTGTAAGATAGACAAAAAAAAAGCACCAGTGGAAGTTGTCAATTTCTGGGTGACAGACTAGTTTCTTGGTACAGCAAGAAACAAAAATCAATTTCTACATCTACAGCTGAGGCAGAGTATATTGCAGCTGGTAGCTGTTGTGCACAGATTCTATGGATGAAGAATCAATTGCTGGATTATGGATTGAGGTACAATAAGATTCTTTTTTACTGTGATAATCAAAGTGCTATTGCTATGACAGGTAATCCAGTACAACATTCAATGACAAAGCACATCAGCATAAGGTATCACTTTATCAGAGAACATGTAGAGGAAGGAAACATTGAGCTTCATTTTATGTCTACAGACCAACAGCTAGCAGATATTTTCACCAAGCCATTGAGTGAAGCTATATTTACAAGGCTGGTAAATAAACTAGGAATGGTCTCTGGTTTTGACTAGAGATACTGGTTAGACTCAAAATTCTACTTGTGAAATGCATTACTTATGTTTCTATGATGTGTTAACTGCTATGTGAACTCTGTTTTTAAACTCTGCTATGCAAACTCTGTTCGTATACTGCTAAACTCTGTTAGCATGTTTTGTCGGTCAAACATTGTTAACATGTTGAATAAACTCTTATAAACTCTGATAATGTCATAGTCTGATATAAACACCAATGAAGAAAACAGTATGAAGCATGATTCTCAGTTATTAATCATGAAACTTTCTAAGTTATTTGTGATCTAATCTTAGACTGTGCAGACATTTAACACAAGCATGATACTGTTTCATATTTATAGCATCTCTTAGTTTATCAATCCTAAACTCTAAGTCTGTTAATACTGTGTGCATTGCCTCTCATGAATAACTTCTGATGATGATGACTTCTAAACTCTATTAGTTAAACTCTGTTTGGTTAGGTGTTGTAATAAGTAAACTCCCGAAGAAATTGTATATAGAATGTTAGAATTTCTTTCTGATTATGTTGTATCTAGGAAGATCCAGGAACTTGCTGGTAATAGTAAGGGCTAAAATTCTCTAATTTTTGGTGACTAATCAAAGATCAGGAAGAACCAGGAACTTATCACAAGATATTGTCAGTCTTATTCCTGAAAACCTATTTAGTACCAATAATAGATCTATTCTTTGGTCATGGTACAAGGGTCCAAACTTCATTTCTCTCAAATTCATTCAACTCCTCCTGCATTGCTGTTATCCAGTCAGCATCTTGAAGAGCTTCTTCTACTTTCTTTGGTTCAGATTATGACAAGAAAGAATGAAACAGACATTCATTTGTTGTTGCACTCCTTGTCCTTACTCTTGCATCTGGATCACCAATAATCAAATCAGGTGTATGAGATTTTGTCCATTTCCTAGCTGAAGGTAAATGACTTCTCTCAGTGTTTGATCCTCCCCCTTGATCCATGTTCTCCTGATTTTCTTGTTGACTTTCTTCATTCTCTGAGGCTCCCCCTGAATTTGACTGCTCAGAGTTTGAATTGTCAGATTTTGGACTTTCAGAGTTTGAGTCATCAGAGTTTGATCCAGATTTTTCAGCTGACTCACTTTCAGAATTTGAGCCATTACTTTGAAGTGATTCTTCATGCTCCCCCTCAACTAGTTCTCTCCTTGTTTGTAGTTGAGAAGTTTCTTCAGTGTTTACCAGTAGAGGTTAGAGTTTGTCAGTTCAGCATCATCAGAGTTTACTTCATCAGAGAATAAATCTTCATTTTCAAAGTGTAGTTGATCATATTTATCTACATCTTCAAGTCCAGTTATTTTCTTGTCATCAAATGACAAATGTATTGACTCCATGATCACCTTGGTTCTCAGATTATAAACTCTGAATGCCTTAGTTGACAGTGGATAGTCAACAAAAATTCCTTCATCAGCTTTTAGATCAAATTTTGTCAACTGTTCAGGATGAGTTTTCAGCACAAAACACTTGCACCCAAAAATATGAAAATATTTTAGGTTCGGCTTCTTTTCTCTCACCATCTCATTTGGTGTTTTTCCATGCTTGTTAATCAGAGTAGCATTCTGAGTAAAACAAGCAGTTTGAACAGCTTATGCCCATAAATATATTGGCAATTTTGCTTCATCAAGCATAGTTCTGGCAGCTTCTATCAAGGTTCTGTTCTTTCTTTCAACTACACCATTTTGCTGTGGTGTACCAGGTGCAGAAAACTCTTGCTTCACTCCTCTATTTTTGCAGAATTCTTGCATTGTTGCATTTCTGAATTCAGTTCCATTATCAATCCTAATTATCTTGACTTTGTGTTTTGATCCTTTGTCCAGTAGCTTTACATGCTCCATCAGAGTTAATGCTGTTTCATCCTTCTTTGCCAAAAAATACACCCATGTATATCTGGTGTGTTCATCAACAATGACTAAAGCATATTTCTTTCTTCCAATTGACATTACATTTACTGGTCCAAAGAGATCAACATGTAGAAGGTGATAAGGATCAACAATTGAAGATTCAGACTTGCTCTTGAAAGATGACTTCCTTTGTTTGGCCTTTTGACAAGAATCACACAGGCCATCAACATTTAATAAAGATTTTGGGAGTCCTCTAACAAGATTCTTTCTTATCAGCTCATTGATGTTGTTCAGATTCAAATGAGAGAGTTTCTTATGCCACTTCCAACTCTCTTCACTGGACATTCTAGTTGACAGGCATACTGCTTTGCCATCAGAGTTTGTTGATAACTTTATTTCATAGATATTATTGTGCCTGTTTCCAACTAGAACAACTTTCCATGTAGATTTATTAATGATTTCACAATATTCAGGCTGAAAATCTACATGATATCCTCTGTCACAAATTTGACTCGTAGATAGCAGATCATGCTTGAGTCCTGGAACTAGAGCTACATTTGTGATGATAACACTTCCAAGATTGATACTGCCATATCCCAGAGTATGTCCTACGTTGCCATCTCCATAGGAAACTTTTGGGCTAGCCTTCTCCACATACTCTGATAGCAGGGCTTTATTTCCAGTCATGTGTCCTAAACATCCAATGTCCATGACTAGGGTACTCTCCCTGATGCCCTACAATCACAAACATTTACTGAAGGTCAGTTTTAAGGATCCAGACTTGCTTGGATCCTTTGGCTTTCTTAAATTTGTTAGCTTTTGCAGCGGAATTCACATTATCAGAGTTTAAGCTAACACTCTCAGAGTTTACACTTGCAGAATTAACCTTAACCCATTTCAAATTGGGTTTAAGTTTATAGTAATTATGATAAATAGCATGATAATCCCTATAAGTATAAATAGAATGCCAAGTACTTCCACAGTGTTTGCATAAAGTCTATGGTCTAGCTCTAACATTATCTTTCTTTACTTCAGACTTTGAAGGTAAAGAATTAATATTTTTATTCTTCCTGCAAAAGCTAGCAAGATGGTTAGTGCTACCACAATTATGACATGTTTTTCTTGGAGCAAGAGTAGCAAGCATTGGATAATTACCTTGAGAAATGCCTACTTTACCATTCCTGTTCTTTCTAGACACTTTATGTTTCTTAACAGATTTTAACTCCTTAAGCCTATGCTTAAGTTGTTTATTTGTCATTAAACCAATATTAACTTGTTTAGCACTAGCTTTTACTGGTTCTTTCTTAATAGTTCTTTTTCAGCTTCAGACTTAGATTCATTTACTCCATGAACAAATTTTGTAGTAGGAAGATGAGTTCTAATTTTGACTTTATTTTGAAACCTAAGTTCATCTCCCTCACAGTAACCTAAACCAACTGTGTCTGACTGAAAAACCTCATTAGTGTCTTTTCCAGAATCAGTCCAAGTTTTAATTATGTGATTTGCCTTCTCCAACTCAGATTCTAGTTTCTTGTATCAGCCTAGCAACTCCTGTTCTAGATAAATAGCATCATCTCTTTCTTTCTGAACTTGTTGCATGTTTTCAAGTTTTTCTTCAACAATTTTATTTCTCTCTTTAAGTTCAGAATTCTCAGATTTGATTCTCTCATTCTCTAAAGTCTGATCCCTATAACTGGTATGCAATGCTTTAAGATAAATTCTCAATTCAGATATATTATCAATATTATAAGCATAAGTAGTTAAGGGTACCTTGTTTTCAGACTCTTCTGGTTCATTTTCAATAGAAGCCATAAGAGCATAGTTGACTTCCTCATCTGAGTCTGAAGTGTCTGCCCAATCTCTGCCTTTTGTGATGAGTGCCTTTTCAGTTTTACCCTTCTTGCACTCAGGAGCATAGTGACCCATCCTCTTACACTTGTAGCATTGAATCTCAGACTTATCTTTCTTCCCAGATTTAGTCTCCTTTCTCTCAGACTTTTTGAAACTTTTCCTGTCAGAAGTTGAATCTCTAGAGAACCTGTTTCCATTCTTAAAGTTCTTGAAACCCATCTTCTTGAAAGTCTTCACCATTAGGACAACCATTTTTCTCATCTCTTCATCATCCTCAGAATCAAATGATTCATCAGTGTTTGAGTCAACATCAGAATCTGATGACTCACTTTCAGAATATATAGCTAAAGCTTTTCCCTTAGCTTTCTTCCTTGATGTTTCTTTTTCACAAGTTTCTCTTCAACCTTAAGAGCCATAGACTTTGCCTTCTTGCTTAATCTTCTGTTTCTCTGTTCCATTTCCAATTCATGAGTTTTGAGCAACCCATAGATTTCATCAATCTCAGTATCAGCAAGATCATAATTGTCTCTTATAGTGGTTGTTTTCACATCCCACTTTTCAGGTAGAGCAAGAAGAAATTTGAGATTTGAGTCTTCTAGATCATACTCTTTATTTACCAATGACAAATCATTGATCAGTTTACAAAATCTGTCAAATGTTTCTGTCATGGTTTCTTCAGACTATGCCTCAAAGTGCTCATACTCCTGTGTGAGTATGTTCCTTCTATTCTTCTTGATAGCAGCAGTTCCTTGACACCTAACTTCAAGAGCATCCCATATTTCTTTGGCAGTAGTGCAGTTAATCACTTTATTAGACATGACATTATCTAAAGCACTATGAAGTAGATGCCTAACCTTTGCATCCTTAGCAATAGATGAAATATCCTCAGGAGTCAGATCCTTCTTTTCTTTTGGAACTGTTTTAGGCTCTTGACCAGCAGTAGTAGCAGATAGCTTGGTAGGTTTATGAGGACCTTCATAAATTCTGTCAAGATATTTTGGATCTGTAGCTTCCAGAAACATAGTCATCTTTACCTTCCAAATAGCATAATCTGCTGGTCTCAGAATAGAAACCCTAATAGTCTCATAACGACTCACAGTAGTAGGAGCCTTATCAGAACCTAGACCTGTTGGAGGAGGAATCTCTGCCATTGATTATAGTTTTGTGTGTGGATCTTAAACTGTATTAAGTAACGGATTGGCTCTGATACCACTTGTTAGGCCGAATACACAAATAAAATCAAGATTTGTATGAGAGATTAACAAGAACACACGTTTTAACATTTAAAACCTGTTTGGAATTAGTAGTTCCTCTCTCAGTGATGTAAACTATCACAGAGAGCTGCTTAGGTTACAATGAATAATATTTCGTTTTTCTATCCCCTACTAGGGTTAACCTAACTGTATTTATAAAACATACAGCTGCTATACAATCGTAAATTGATTCTCCTATAATTTAGCAATACAATTGATATCAATCACGATTGCTATACGTCTTCTAAGTCAACACAATCTCTTTGATAGCTATCCAATCTTCAAAGATATTGCTTCCATATTTATCTTCAATTATTCTTCAATCACTGTTGACAAGTAGACGCTTCCGCCAGACAGAGTTTATCAAACTCTATTGCGCTTCCATCCGTCAGAGTTTAACTAAACTCTGATCTACTTCCAGCTAAACTCTGATTTATCACTATTACACTTAAACACTGATTAATACATACATCAATTATATTTAACATAAACTATTTGATCTTTTGTAGCTTGAGTACATGTGTTTGAACAATGAATAGTGCAAAATTAAATAACACACAGACTCATATTAAATATAATATTTTATAAGATTCGAAGTATGCTACAAACTGTTAACACAAATTGTATTCTCAGCTTCGATTTTCTCGGAGACATTCTTGAATGTGTAATGAAAAACTTAACAACTAAAGATATGAGTCTATGCACTTATAGAACATGTACACAACTCATTTTTGTAAAACTAGTAACAGAAAAACTCCCTTTCTAAGTTGTCTATACTATAATAGTGAAAATTGGTATCATGTTTTTTTTTGTTTTGCACACTGACCAGATCCACTTCTTTAACTATTTCTCCTTGAATTTCTCTCCAAACTTCTTTGTAGGCTTTCCAGGTGCAAACTGCAACAATTGAACCACTATAGGTGCCTTGATTGAGAATCTTCAGTAAATTTTCTATTGAAGCATTCGAGAATTTACTAAGTACTTGAATCGAGAACTACTTTTGAACTGCTAGACAACTCTAAGTTCTCGAACAAGTATTTTTGAGATATCGAATTACTTCTCGAATGAGTCGTTACTTCTGAAATCCTTGAGCTTCTTGACTTACGGAATCCTTGAGATATCAAACATGTCTTTGATTTGATCGACTCCTTCAGATCTCAAATGGAACTTTGACTTTGTTGACTTCTTGAATTCTCGAATAGAGTCGTTGACATATTGAATCCTTGAGATGTCGAATTCTTGACTTCTCTAATAGAACAAATTACTTCTCGAATTTATACTGTAAGAACTTGTATTAAAAATGTAATTATTATTATTGAATGGAATAAATATTTATCTGATTTATTCAACTCGATGGAATGATGTGTTATAGACGGATATTATTATCGTTATATGTATTTAATTGAGGTTAGAGAGTTCCCCGTATATGTTAAAAAAAAATGTGTTAGTTGATCGTATTCTTTTAATCAAAAATCATGTTAGTAGTATTTGCCGTTTCGGCAGACCGTACTTTTAAAACCTCAGCGGTTTCATTTTCAAAAGCGTATTTATATCAAAACTGATCAAATAAATTTTAAAATATTCTTGTCTTAAGTTTTATTCATTCTATCATGTTTGAGGATTTTTCCAAATTATTTTCGTGATTTTTCGTAAAAATTTCGCCTCTATTTTATATCCGAAATTCCACTAAGCGGCAATTACGGAACCGATTTCATGAGGCCTGAATAAAATATTCACAAAAGCAAAATATTCCCCAAAAAATCTGTCAATTATACCAATACCAGCCCCAGCAATCATTCTCTCAAAATTATTGTTTCAAAAATCAAAAATTTCTTAGAGAGAAAATTCTAGTGTTCTTCAATTTCAAGCTCCAAATCGGAGGCCTTCCCGGAATTGAAATCAAGCGTTCTAGTAGTCAAAACGAAGGTATCAAAATCTAGTTTCTAAATATGTGCCCAGAATTCGTGGGGGATCATTATTTGATTTTATATGATTTTTACAAAATTCGAATTTAAAGATTCAAAATTAGGATTTTTCGTAAACTTGATTGTTTAAGTGATTTGATGATTCCATGTTGTAGATAATTTTCTCCTGGTCAGTTTGGTATATCATATGTTAACTTTTGAGTTCGTTAAACGTGTTTAGATGTGGTTTGATTATTTTGAAATTGTTCTTGAGTGTTCTTGGTGTTCATCGCAAAATGTTGACTTTTTGAACGGAATTTTAGTTCGAGTAATTGTTTGGAAATTCTGGGTTGGCAAAGTTGTAGATCGTTCAAAGACAAAGCTTATGTTGAGTTTGGGTCATGTTTGACTAGATTTCGAGTTTTGCCGGAGTTGCGCCGCCGGCCGGAGCTGCCATTGCCGCCGGTGGTGGAGCTTGAAGAAGAAGACGATGAATAGTGCTGATTATTTCTGATTTTTATTTTAATTGTTTTAATTTTCAAAAATTCATATTTAATTCAATAAAAATCAGAAAAATACAAAATTAGTTTCTAAATTTTCAGAAAAATATTTTCTGTATTATTTTAAAACAAAAATCGGATTTATCCAAAATTATTATTTATTTTAAGATTTTTGGAATCATTTCCTTAATTATTTAAATGTAGAATTTAATACTTTAATTATATTAAATCATTTCGAATAATAATTTAAATTGATTTAATTATTCGATAAATGAGATCATTTATCGAATAATTTTATTCATTAATTATTGTTTAATTTAATTAATACAATTGAGGTTATTTAATTCCAAATTATCACGTTTTGAGTTTTAAATGCTTTAAAAATATTAGAAAAATCCCAAAAATTATGAAAATTGTTTTAAAAATATTTCGAAGCGAGATTTAACTTATGACGAGGTTTGGACATGTGTTAAAAATAATTGTAGAGTTCCATTAATTGATTACGTGATCTGAATGTGTCCGCTAGGGCAATATAAATGTTACGTGCTAAATGAATTATGTAAATTATGTGAATTACATGAAATACGTGGAGTGAATAGTGAGATGTATTAGTATTTGATTCGAGACGTTTATTATAGAGTCGAGTCAGAGGAGCAAAGGAAAAGCTAAAGTAGAAGGTTATGAGAATATTTAGACGGACTTGACCTTATTATCAGGCAAGTATTTTTCTATCACTTGTTATCCTATTAAATATACAAATGCTATGCCATGTATCCCTTTAAATTATTGTTCAAAAAATCATTCTTAAATAATTCATAGCATGAATCCATTGAATTATTCTTATCAACTTTGACGAGATTCATTTAAATTATCATTGACGATTCATTTCAACCTTTTTAGGCATTCACTCTAGTCGATGCCTTATTACTCTTGATTAATTATTATTACCCAGATTGTGGCGTTCAACTTCATCGACGCCTATAATATCGTTGCATTCGATTTACCCATTTCTTGTATCGATCTAGACGACACTTATTGTTATTATTGTTGATGTTTCATTATCACCCCATTGTTGTATCGAACTCATCGATACTAGATGTTGTACCATTTGTTATCGTACATTCACTTTGAGTTGTTTTCCTGGAACGTGAACTTCTAGTGATTGTTGTGATCGAGGTTGTCAATCTTCCGACACCTAATTATGATTTAAAGGTTGTCAATTGTACCAACACCTGAACGTAAGGTTAGAATTGGTTGATTTATATAAAACTTGACCTTAATTGGTCTGACCATATATTGGTCGATGTGTAAGGCCTTTCAGTGCCTTGGATCCGATGAGGACTTTGCTTTGTGCATTGTCCGGGTTAGAGCGTGACTGATCAGCATGCCTAACTTTGTTTTTAAAATAATGAGATGGACCAGTTCTAACATTCTGAGTATTTGACTCTAGTTGATATTGAGCCACTTTCTTATGGCATTATTAATTATCGGAACTTATCCGAATTTATCTGTTCATATCACAGAACTTGATTCACCTTTCAGATATTCCAGTATAGCTTGTAGTTAATACCTGGAACGATTAAAAGTTTATTATTTATTTATACATTGAAGGATATTCTTGTTGAGCTTTCTGGCTCACCTTGCAATGTAATGTTTCTTTTCCAGTTAAGATCGAGGATGTTTAGACCTAGTGGCTCGGCAGCCAGGGGAGTGATGTTTGATGATTGAGAGTGCAGCTGGTTTAATTTCGTGTATTGTTGTAATAAATGGATTGGATAGACTAGACATTTAAGATCTATCAGATTGTATTAAATTATATCTGAGGTTTGTAATAGTAATTAGCAGTGTTTGTTTCATACTTTAGCCTGTGCTCGTATCTTGGATGAGGGATTGTATTATTATTGTTCCGCATTTACAGGTTTGTATTGTTTAAGTGAGTTGTGAGCAAGGATCTGTATCCCGGATCTGCGAGGCGTCACAGTTGGTATCAGAGCCACAGGTTAAGGTCCCTGAAACAGTAGGAAGTAGAGTCTAGATTAAGAAAAGAGTTGCAATAGTTAGGAGTACGTATTAGATGTTAAGTAGAGCGATTTGAGATAGGGTTCACCTTAGGTTAGTAAGATGAGTATTGCGACGTTATAGGGTCTTTCGACGTATCACCCGAGTAGAAGTTCGATGCATCCAAATATCTGATTGGGAGCAAGGCTTTAGAGACGTCATGAACGCTATAGAGAATGCGAAAGTACTATGAACGAGATACGAAAGTAATTATTGGCATGGATTAGAAGTAAGGGAGTGGCTGGGTACTACTAACCATTTTTGGTATCGTTTGTTGTTGTATTGTCGACTAGAGGATAGTAGTTTTCATTATGATTGAATTTTATTTCATTTTCTTTCCATTGAAGCGATCTTACGCTTGTACCAATTTGGTATAAAAGATGTTGATCAGTTATAAATATTCATTTTCGTCATTCACTTGTCAGTTTCATATACCTTGATTTAGTCGATGATTATTTCCACGACATTGTGCACACAATTTTTATCTCTTGTCATATCTTTATATTACATTTTGCCATCAAACTTCGTATAGCAACCCTGAACAACTGTTTTGATTTTATACTCTTGATAAACTTTTGTAAGCCAATTATAACTTGAATTGTTATTGATCAAATTACTTTTCCCTATCAGTTTTGAGAATGCCTCCAAGAAGAACTCTCCAACTTACTGGTCAATAAACCAATCCTGAGCAGCGAACCAATTCACCTCCTAGAGATTAGATGGACCCTATGTTGGTTCAACTATTGCAAACTTTGACTCAACAGACTGCTACTCTAGCTCAGCAGCAACATCAACTACAACAACAATTCGCAGCTCAGCAGCAACAACGGCAGGAACCAACTGTTCCAGTGGTTACCTTCAAGGCCTTTCAAGCAGTAAAACCACCAGAATTCAAGGGGTCAACAGACCCAGTCGATGCTAAGAATTGGTTGAAAGAGATAGAGAAGGCGTTCGCTTTGGTGCAAGTCCCGGAAGATAAACAAACAAAATATGCCAGCTACTTTCTAAAGAATGAAGCCACTCATTGGTGCGAGTCAGTGAGAGCCCTGGAGAATACCGAGGTGGTTACATGAGAGAGGTTTAAGGAGATGTTTTTGGAGAAGTACTTTCCGCTCTTCATGAGCGACAAGATGGAGGTCAAGTTTTTGGAATTGAAACAGGGGAATATGTTAGTTGTTGATTATGAAGCAAGATTTACAGAACTAGCAAGGTCTGTCCCTTCCTATGTGGACACAGAAAGGAAGAAAGCGAAGAGGTTTCAGCAAGGACTAAAGTCCTGGATTCGAACCAAGTTGGCTATATTGGAACTGAACACCTATGCTGCGGTGGTTCAGAAAGCTATGATTGCAGAAGAAGAAAGTGAGCAGTATCAGAAGGAGAAAGAGGGAAAGAAACGAAAGTTGGGAGTGGTTGATAACAAGCAGATTCAGGGTGGTTCTCAAAACTATCTTATTAAAAGATAGGGGTTCCAAGCTGGGAAGAATGTGGGGATGAGGAGACCAGATGGAGGGAATGAAGGTCAAGGCAACCGAACTCAAGGGGTGAACCAATCAGGATTTAATAGACCATCACTGCCAGATTGTAAGACGTGTGGTAAGAAACATCCTGGTTTATGTCACAAGTTAACTGGGAATTGTTTTAAGTGTGGACAGAAAGGGCATTTCTCCAGAGAATGCAAGGTTGGGATTGTGTGTCACAGATGTGGGAAGCCAGGGCATATGATCAAGGACTGCAGAGTACCCCCAGCGAAACTACCAGCTATAGCAAACGCAATGATTCCGGCAATTGAGGCACCTCCAGCGAGGAACATTCAGCCAATTGCCCGAACCTTCAACATGTCTATGAACGAGGTTGTACAAGAGTTCGATGTTTTGGTAGGTATGCTTCTTGTAAATTCCGTCAATGCCAAGGTGTTAATTGATTCTGGAGCTACGAAGTCTTTTATTTCTTTAGATTTTGTCAGTAAATTGAATTGTGAGATGAGATTGTTAGATGAGGTGTTAGTTATAGAGATAGCTAATTCAGAACGCATACCCGTCGATCAGGTATGTCCTCATTGTGATGTTGTAGTTTTAGGGCACTATTTTTATGCCAACTTAATACCCTTCCAACTAGAAGAATTTGATGTAATCCTAGGGATGGATTGGTTGACAGAGCATAATGCCCAGATAGATTGTAGAGGTAAGAAATTGACGTTACGATCCCCTGATAATGTAGAGGTTGTTTTCCGCGGTCAGAAACAAACTAGGAAGTTCTTGACTATTATGCAGACTAAGAGATTACTTAGACAAGGATGTGAAGGCTATTTAGCCTACGTACGAGACACAAAAACAGAGATGCCTAAGTTGGAAGAGATTCCAGTAGTGAATGAGTTTCTAGGTTTACCTCTAGATCGGGAAATAGAATTTGCGATTGACCTAGCCCCAGGAACTGAACCAGTATCGAAGGCTCCATACAGATGGCTCCGATAGAGATGAAAGAGTTTGCAGTCCAGTTGCAAGATCTACTGGAAAAAGGAATTATCAGACCCAGCGTATCCCCGTGGGGAGCCCCAGTACTATTTGTTAAAAAGAAGGATGGGAGCATGAGGTTGTGTATTGACTACCGAGAGTTGAATAAATTGACTATTAAGAATAAGTATCCATTGCCAAGGATAGATGATTTGTTTGACCAATTGAAAGGAGCTGTCCACTTTTCGAAGATTGATTTAAGATCGGGTTACCATCAGCTAAAGATCAAACCTGAAGATGTACCTAAGACGGCACTCCGAAGTAGGTATGGACATTATGAATTTTTGGTAATGGCTTTTGGACTGACAAATGCACCAGCTGCTTTTATGGACTTGATGAATATGGTATTTAAGAGATACTTGGATAAATTTATAATTGTATTCATTGATGATATTTTGGTATATTCCAAGACAGAAGAGGAACATAGGGAAAATTTGAGGATAACGTTGAGGATCTTGAGAAAGGAAAGGTTGTTTGCTAAGTTTTCGAAATGTGAATTCTGGCTAAGAGAAGTTCAATTCTTAGGGCATGTGGTAAGTAGTGAAGGGATTAAGGTAGACCCGGCTAAGATTGAGGTTGTGCTGAATTGGGAGAGACCAAAGACACCGACAGAGGTCAGGAGTTTTATGGGATTGGCAGGTTATTATCGAAGATTCGTCCAAGACTTTGCGAAGATAGCCACTCCACTAACCAAGTTGACAAGGAAAAGTGAAAAATTTATTTGGAATGACAAGTATGAGGAAAGCTTCCAAGAACTGAAAAAGAGATTGGCGACGGCTCCAGTGTTGACATTGCCAGATGAACAAGGAGACTTTGTGATATATAGTGATGCGTCCCATAAAGGACTGGGATGTGTATTGATGCAGCATGACAAGGTGATAGCCTATGCTTCCAGGCAGTTGAAGATACATGAACAGAAATATCCTACCCATGATTTGGAACTAGCAACCATTGTTTTTACGCTCAAGATTTGGAGACACTATCTATATGGAGAGAAATGTGAGATTTATACTGACCACAAGAGTTTGAAATATATTTTCACCCAAAAGGAAATTAACATGAGACAAAGGAGATGGTTGGAACTGATTAAAGACTATGATTGTACCATAAATTATCATCCGGGAAAAGCTAATGTGGTAGCAGATGCCTTGAGTCGAAAGGAAAGATTGAACATGTTTACTATGAACCAAGAATTATTCAGGGAATTTGAGAGATTGGAAATAGAAGTTCGTGCCCCAGGTTGTGCAACTGCTTTGAACTATGCAATGACATTTCAGCCCGAACTTTTGGAGAAAATCAGAAAGTGCCAAGAAGAAATAATGAACCATGAGGTGAATGAATTGTCGGGAGAAGAATTAAGCAGCCAAAAAGATGAGGAGGGAATCTTAAGATTTTCTTCTAGAATTTGGATTCCTAATGTGGCAGAATTGAAGAATGAAATTTTGCAAGAAGCTCATAATTCGAGGTTTTCAATTCACCCAGGGAGTACGAAGATGTACCGAGATCTGAAAGAAAATTTTTGGTTGCCAGACATGAAAAGAGAGTTTGCAGAATGGGTTAGTAAGTGTTACACTTGCCAGAAGGTTAAAGCAGAGCATCAGAGGCCGAGTGGATTGTTACAGCCCCTAGAGATTCCTGAATGGAAATGGGAACATATTGCCATGGATTTTGTGGTGGGATTACCCAGGACGAAAGCTAATCACGACGCCATTTGGGTTATCATTGATAGATTAACTAAGTCGGCGCATTTTCTACCGATCAACGAAAGATATACAATGGACAAGTTAGTTCACCTGTACTTGAAAGAGATAGTGATGCGACATGGAGTCCCTGTTTCGATTGTGTCTGATAGAGACCCGAGATTCAATTCCAGATTTTGGCGACAATTTCAAGAAGCTCTGGGAACTAAACTGAACATGAGCACTGCATATCATCCGCAGACTGATGGCCAAAGCGAGCGTACGATTCAAACGATTGAAGACATGTTGAGAGTGTGTGCGATGGACCTTCAGGGTAGTTAGGATGACCATCTGCCTTTGGTGGAGTTCTCTTATAACAATAGCTATCACGCCAGCATTGGAATGCCACCATATGAAGCTTTATACGGACGACGGTGTCGATCTCCATTATATTGGGAAGAGGTAGGCGAGAAGAAGATATTGGGAACCGAGCTGATCCAGCAAACCAAGGACAAGGTTGAACTTATACAGAAGAGATTGATAGCCGCACATGATCGACAACGGAAATACGCTGATCGAGCCAGGAAGGACATAAACTTTGAAGTAGGAGAACCAGTTTTGCTGAAGGTATCTCCATGGAAAGGGCTAGTGAGATTCGGGAAGAAAGGAAAGCTAAGTCCAAGATTCGTTGGGCCGTTCGAAATCCTGAAGAAAGTTGGGAAAGTTGCTTACGAGTTAGCGCTACCTCCGCATTTACAACATGTTCATAACGTTTTCCACGTGTCAATGTTGAAGAGGTTCTATCCAGATTCAAACCAGGTGATAGAGTCAGAACCAGTCGAGATTCAGCCGGATTTGTCCTACGTAGAACTACCGGTAGATATTTTAGACAGGAAGGAGAAGGTGCTTAGAAATAAGACCATTTCGATAGTAAGAGTTTTGTGGAGAAATCCTAGGGTCGAAGAGTCTACCTGGGAGCTAGAAAGTGAGATGTTAGAGAGGTATCCACACCTATTTGCTTAGTTTGATTCTGAGGACAGAATCCTTTTAAGGAGGGAAGATTGTAAGAACTTGTATTAAAAATGTAATTATTATTATTGAATGGAATAAATATTTATCTGATTTATTCAACTCGATGGAATGATGTGTTATAGACGGATATTATTATCGTTATATGTATTTAATTGAGGTTAGAGAGTTCCCCGTATATGTTAAAAAAAATGTGTTAGTTGATCGTATTCTTTTAATCAAAAATCATGTATTGATTACTTTTAGCAGACTGGCTTCTTTCGGTATTGACACACCTCAACATTGCCTGCTTTGTGTCGGGGGAACTGAGAACTATGATCACTTGATGACTTCCTGTGCCTATAGCTCCTTCGTCCTTCGTAATTTTGTTAATCGTGTAGGGACTTATACTCACAGTTTTAACTCTTGGCTTGTCCTTCTTTCGAACTGGGGATCTGTTAACCATGCTGTTGACAAACACCTTCTTCTTCTGGGAGCGCAAATCTTCTGTTATCATATTTGGAGAGAGCGAAATGCCCGTCTCCATGACAAAGGTTGCATGCCACCGAAAACCCTACTGGAAGGCATTATTCGAGATTTCAAAGCTAGAATTGCTGTTTCTCCTTGGTTTCTTAATATTGCTAGAAATTCTGTTTATGCCAATTGGCTTACGTAGCAACTTATTTTGCTGTTGTTGTTTGTTTTCGTTGCTGCTTTCTAGCCTTAATCTGTGATATGCAGATTGCCTCTAGATAGTCCCTCCTGCGGCTTGTCGTAGGGCAAGGGTTAATCCCTCTTTTTGCTGTCTATAATATATTAATTTAGCAAAAAAAAAAAAAAAAAATCATGTTAGTAGTATTTGCCGTTTCGGCAGACCGTACTTTTAAAAGCTCAGCGGTTTCGTTTTTAAAAGCGTATTTATATCAAAACTGATCAAATAAATTTTAAAATATTCTTGTCTCAAGTTTTATTCATTCTATCATGTTTGAGGATTTTTCCAAATTATTTTCGTGATTTTTTGTAAAAATTTCGCCTTTGTTTTATATCCGAAATTCCACTAAGCGGCAATTACGGAACCGATTTCATGAGACCTGAATAAAATATTCACAAAAGCAAAATATTCCCCAAAAAATCTGTCAATTATACCAATACCAGCCCCAGCAATCATTCTCTCAAAATTATTGTTTCAAAAATCAAAAATTTCTTAGAGAGAAAATTCTAGTGTTCTTCAATTTCAAGCTCCAAATCGGAGGCCTTCCCGGAATTGAGATCAAGCGTTCTAGTAGTCAAAACGAAGGTATCAAAATCTAGTTTCTAAATATGTGCCCATAATTCGTGGGGGATCATTATTTGATTTTATATGATTTTTACAAAATTCGAATTTAAAGATTCAAAATTATGATTTTTCGTAAACTTGATTGTTTATGTGATTTGATGATTCCATGTTGTAGATAATTTTCTCCTGGTCAGTTTGGTATATCATATGTTAAGTTTTGAGTTCGTTAAACGTGTTTAGATGTGGTTTGATTATTTTAAAATTGTTCTTGAGTGTTCTTGGTGTTCATCGCAAAATGTTGAATTTTTGAACGGAATTTTAGTTCGAGTAATTGTTTGGAAATTCTGGGTTGGCAAAGTTGTAGATCGTTCAAAGACAAAGCTTGTGTTGAGTTTGGGTCATGTTTGACTAGATTTCGAGTTTCGCCGGAGTTGCGCCGCCGACCGGAGCTTCCATTGCCGCCGGTGGTGGAGCTTGAAGAAGAAGACGATGAATAGTGCTGATTATTTCTGATTTTTATTTTAATTGTTTTAATTTTCGAAAATTCATATTTAATTCAATAAAAATCAGAAAAATACAAAATCAGTTTCTAAATTTTCAGAAAAATATTTTCTGTATTATTTTAAAACAAAAATCGGATTTATCCAAAATTATTATTTATTTTAATATTTTTGGAATCATTTCCTTAATTATTTAAATGTAGAATTTAATACTTTAATTATATTAAATCATTTCGAATAATAATTTAAATTGATTTAATTATTCGATAAATGAGATCATTTATCGAATAATTTTATTCATTAATTATTGTTTAATTTAATTAATATAATTGAGGTTATTTAATTCCAAATTATCCCGTTTTGAGTTTTAAATGCTTTAAAAATATTAGAAAAATCCCAAAAATTATGAAAATTGTTTTAAAAATATTTCGAAGCGAGATTTAATTTATGACGAGGTTTGTACATGTGTTAAAAATAATTGTAGAGTTCCATTAATTGATTATGTGATCTGAATGTGTCCGCTAGGGTAATATAAATGTTACGTGCTAAATGAATTATGTAAATTATGTGAATTACATGAAACACGTGGAGTGAATAGTGAGATGTATTAGTATTTGATTCGAGACGTTTATTATAGAGTCGAGTCAGAGGAGCAAAGGAAAAGCTAAAGCAGAAGGTTACGAGAATATTTAGACGGACTTGACCTTATTATCAGGCAAGTATTTTTCTATCACTTGTTATCCTATTAAATATACAAATGCTATGCCATGTATCCCTTTAAATTATTGTTCAAGAAATCATTCTTAAATTATTCACAGCATGAATCCATTGAATTATTCTTATCAACTTTGACGAGATTCATTTAAATTATCATTGACGATTCATTTCAACCTTTTTAGGCATTCGCTCTAGTCGATGCCTTATTACTCTTGATTAATTATTATTACCCAGATTGTGGCGTTCGACTTCGCCGACGCTTATAATATCGTTGCATTCGATTTACCCATTTCTTGTATCGATCTAGACGACACTTATTGTTATTATTGTTGATTCTTCATTATCACCCCATTGTTGTATCGAACTCATCGATACTAGATGTTGTACCATTTGTTATCGTACATTCACTTTGAGTTGTTTTCCTGGAACGTGAACTTCTAGTGATTGTTGTGATCGAGGTTGTCAATCTTCCGACACCTAATTATGATTTAAAGGTTGTCAATTGTACCGACACCTGAACGTAAGGTTAGAATTGGTGGATTTATATAAAACTTGACCTTAATTGGTCTGACCATATATTGGTCGATGTGTAAGGCCTTTCATTGCCTTGGATCCGATGAGGACTTTGCTTTGTGCACTGTCCGGGTTAGAGCGTGACTGATCAGCATGCCTAACTTTGTTTTTAAAATAATGAGATGGACCAGTTCTAACATTCTGAGTATTTGACTCTAGTTGATGTTGAGCCACTTTCTTATGGCATTATTGATTGTCGGAACTTATCCGAATTTATCTGTTCATATCACAGAACTTGATTCACATTTCAGATATTCCATATGGCTTGTAGTTAATACCTGGAACGATTAAAAGTTTATTATTTATTTATACATTGAAGGATATTCTTGTTGAGCTTTCTGGCTCACCTTGCAATGTAATGTTTCTTTTCCAGTTAAGATCGAGGATGTTTAGACCTAGTGGCTCGGCAGCCAGGGGAGTGATGTTTGATGATTGAGAGTGCAGCTGGTTTAATTTCGTGTATTGTTGTAATAAATGGATTGGATAGACTAGACATTTAAGATCTATCAGATTGTATTAAATTATATCTGAGGTTTGTAATAGTAATTAGCAGTGTTTGTTTCATACTTTAGCCTGTGCTCGTATCTTGGATGAGGGATTGTATTATTATTGTTCCGCATTTACAGGTTTGTATTGTTTAAGTGAGTTGTGAGCACGGATCTGTATCCCGGATCTGCGAGGCGTCACATATACTTAGACAAATTTTTATTCTTCACATTCCAACTGTATTTATTTTCAGTCTTCTTCTTCAATCTTGAGGCATGATCCATGAATCTTCTTCCAAGCATTATTATGTGAGTTTTCATACAATACACAGATGAAATTAATGCCTAGTACTAAATAAATTACAAAACAGAAACCTAACTAATGGGTTCCTCAGCTAAGGGTTTATATAAGTAGGCAAGTACTCATGTGAGAATCCCTAATATTGTGAGATATGAGATCAAATTTCATCCCTTCATTTTAATTTAATCTAATGGTCCCGTTCGAGGCACCCACACTAATAACCTACACCCTCACACACACACACTAACCCCACACCTTGATGATGTCATCTTGATGTCATAAATATATATATTTTTTAAAAAGACTGGGAACAAAAAATTTTGACGTCATGCTGATGTCATCACTACACCATAGATTGCATATTGCAACAACATGAATACATTGCCTTAAGGCGTATATTTGTTACAATAGAATCTAAGGTAATGATTTTGCAAAATTTTGCCGTTGCATCCGCCCCTGTTGCAATAGAGCCTTGTAGCAACATTTTTGACACCATACAACAACATAATAAAAGCGTTGCAATAGAATTCAATTGCAACATTTTAGGTTCTATAGCAACAATTAAAAACTATTGCAGTAGCATAAGAATGTAGTGAATTGAAACTTTAAGGCAACATTTTCAAGTCCAATTGCAATGATTTTTTTATAGATTAATGCAACATATTTTGGCTCTATTGTAACATTTTTTCTAAAAAAAGCAGTAGGCTCATGTTGAAAATACAATAAACCAAGGCAATTTATAGTCAAAAATCCAAGCACCATCATTTCATAAACCAAGGCAACTTTATGCCAAAAATCAAACTACATATGTTTGTTAAATGTCAAATAAAGTTACAATTCTTATACATCAAAATTTTCTAGTGCAAGCTCTACAACTTTAACGTTTTTTGTATGAAAAGCAAGTTGAAGTGGATTAAAAACAAGCTCTGAATCAGTTCCGTCCAAAACGTGTCTTGCACTTGCCAGAGCAGCTTTGATAGTTGAGCTTTTGCCAACCTGTTTACCACCGCATTCAACCACCTGATAAAATTACAATTATCATTTCACTTTAATAAAATATGTAAGATTTACTTATATATGCATGCAATATATCCAAAGAAACTTTAAAAAGTGCTTAAAAGAAATGTATAGTTAGCTACTTCCCGCCTGCACAATAGCTTTTTAAACCACTGATCTGGAAGTGGTTAGTTAACACTAATGGTAAAATACAAAAGATTACGAATACTGTTTCGCCTACAGTTTGTTGATATAGACTAAATCTCTAAAGATAAGAGCTGATAATAAGGGGAATGTAGCCGGAAAGCATAAATAGAATTACATTCTACACCATAATTTTGTACACTTTCAGATTACAGCAATTCCTAGAAGACTCACCAGTTATAGCCTACATATATCAGAAACATTAATCTTAGCGGCCTACTGGATGCGCGTTCCACTTGCACTCCTTTCAATTACTGTTAATCTTTTCATAATAATTTCAAGGTAGCTCTGTTAACAGGATGAGTGTTTTTTAGCATACTGCAGGCTAACATACAGTTGCCAAACAATGCTAAGAAACACACTGGCAACATGCGTACGAGTACTTTTTCCAACTATAAAGTTCTTTCAAAGTTACTGGTTGTTGATAGAATTCCATACACAGGGGGTTCTTGTTGTACTTTCTTTGTCTACTATAAAACTGGTATTGAGCTAAATCAGCCAATCATATTTAAGATGCTTATTATGACAATTACGCAAAATGGAGTGCATTGCGCGTGCTGGATAAGGATAACGGGAATGTCTGGTGACACACAAGCCCGAGATGCATCACTAGGTCACACCTGGGAAAAGTAAAGAAAAGCATAAAACTAGGCACAGGGTAATTTGTGTGTGACACCAGATGTGCATCATCAATAAAAAATTCTAATAAGATGACCCCTAATTGTGTGGAGGATATAACAAGAGATGAAGCCGGTGATGTGTACATGAATTGAGCTTTTCTGTTCAGTAGAGCCTGCACTTTGAAAGCAAAATACAAACACAAACTAACAACAAAATTGCAATTTAAGACCCCTAATTAACAAAATTTAATTGGAATCCCCAATTTTAAATTATCAAAATCTCAATGTAAAAGAGCATTTAACATAAACGAACAAAAAAATGATCCTACAAATTGATTTAAGTACAAGCGCAAATTAAAAATGAACCTTAATTGATAAATGTAAAATTCATCTAAAAGCATATTTTAAAATTGATTTGGGGAAAGAAGATACATTTTTCGAGCTTGAGGGTTCTAGTTTGACTGTTCTTCGATCCATCTTGAATCTTCGAGCTTGAGTTTTGAGTTCTCTTTCTCCTTGTCTCTCTCTCTCTCTATAGCTGGTTTACGTTGTGTTTGTGTTGTGTTTTTCTTTTGGTCAACCCTTGTTTTAGCCTTTTAGATAGCCCGGGCAAAGAAAATTGAAAGCCCGCTAAATTGTCCCCAAAATTTTGAAACCAAAGGTAACGTTTATCCATATTCATTGCAATATAATTCAAGTTTTGCATGAAAAAAATTTAATTGTAACAATTTTCAAAAACATTACAATATTTCTAAATTTGTCAAAACTTGTCACTAAATAGCAATGATTTTTTTTAAAAAAAGAATCAGTGCGTGTTGCAATAGCCAATCTAGGGTGTAGTGCATACTGGTGTTTTTTTTACGAAATCTGGTGATTTTTTTTCCAAATGTGATTATCACTAAAAATCACCAGATTTCGTAAAAAATATCGAAATTCAACAAAAATCATCAGATTTTGTAAACAATCACCAGTATGACGCCAACATGACGTCTGTTATTTCCCAGTTGCACACTTAAGATTGTAGGGGTTGAATACAATCTTGTAAATTTCTTTCGATTTAAAACAAGACAACAGTTAAACTTCAATGGAGATAGATGGATAAATTCAAAACTAAAACGTAAAGAAGAAATGAACAAGCACACAACACACTTAAAAATTTCAGTTGGGGTTTTTCTCGACTCCACCTGAGGGTTGTATTGAAGAAAACTTCTCTGTGTAAACGAGTACACAACTGCGAATACAAAGCTAAAATATTACAAGAGAACCTAATGCTTTTTGCTTCTTAGCTCAGTGTTTCTCTTCTTACTTAGCTATGCTACACTTGAAGTATATATATACTCCAAGTTTACAAACCCTACAAAATAAACGAATCTAACAAGTCAAAGTATTCTGCAGGGTTGCTGCCACTCCTTTTTCTCCATGTGATACAATTTGTCTGGTTGTCTTGGACGGATATGCACTAGATTTACCAGCTAGATTGTTTGTGAGAATGAGGAATGTTTCTTTTTGTTCTTCGTTTCCAATACTGGCTTCCATACCTCTTTTAAGTTTATCAACCCATGTGATCTGTCAGGCATGTCAAGTCACCATCAACCTCTAACCCCAAGACATTATTGGTTAAAGTATTTTATCCATTGATGTAGACATGGATCGACAGGTTGATAGATGCTTGTTGAGAATACCATATCCTTTGACGTAGAAACTTCATCCGTTGATCACCACTTCACTTATACAGAATTACATAACACAGCCTATATACAATTAGCTACCCTATTCTGCATATCTATTGGTAGTCAACATGACTTATGAATTCAAGTAACTATGGTATTAACAAACAATCTCAAACTTAAAGACAAGGTATGCTACAAACTTATCAGTTGATAAGCTGCCTCATCAATGGATGTGCATGGTTTGGATATCCGTTGATAAGTTACAAAACTTAATCTTGTACACATATGTTTTTCAAGGTGTTTTATGGATGTATATCATCAAGGACAACATAATTCCTAACAACGTCAGAATTTTTTCTCCAATTTTTTTTTTCAAATCTTTTTTTTAAAAAAAAATTATATTTATGACATCATCATGACGTGGGTTCTCAATGGAGCAAGACTCTAATTAAGTAATACACGAGATTATTATGATCAAGTAGGCTTGTTATACACAGACATACCTCTGTGACTAACACAAGCTACGATCGTTATCAGATTTTAATCGTGGAACATCTTTCATTCATATTGCTGAAATATACGACCTTTTTAGAGAGATAATCTAATAATATATTGTAATCTTAAGGAACATATATATTTGTTTTGTTAAAATGTATACGACAACCGACCATGATCGTGATTCCATACAACTCATATCAATAAACCAATAAAATTCTTGCATATTTACAATTCCGAATGCTAAAACAAACCGATTCTCAAGCAGGTACTAAAAACTCTAAAAGAAAGGAACATAATTAAAAATGAAAAACAAGACTGAAATAAAACAATTAAAAAGGGCTTATCATCAATCTATTTATTGATGACAATCCCAGCTCAAAAATAAATATTAAGATACTTGAAAAGAATGAGAGAAATAGAGAGACGACTTGGACAATTTTTGTTGTACGGGTAATATATTTATTATAAACATTAAAAATTTAATAATCGTTCGATCGATGGTTCGTACAATACATCTTTTTTGTATTTAGGATGTATGATTTAATTTTTGCTAATTAGACTCGATTAGAATATAAAGGATGAGTGCCTTAAATACCCATTTTTTATTGTTTCATAACCAAAATGCCCAGATATCGCGCTGCACGCCCAAAATACCCACAGGATATGCCTATGACAGAAGAGTATCCTCAGATACGCCTATTATTGAGTAGTAAATAGGGGGATATGCCTATGACACAAGGGTAAGCAGTGGGTTACTGTTGGGATTTATGGGTGATAGCATAGAGACAACTTAACTATATTTCCCTGTACTTAGTTTTTACTAAGTTGAACATACTGTCACAGCCAGTGTATGTCTTCGTATTCGAATAATTGCTGTCATGTAATAATTGTATGATTTGGGAGAAGTTCATACATTTGTTCAAGCCTCAAGGAATACATCCAGAAGACAGCAAGAATAAAAGTTACTGTTATGTTCTTGACAGTAAAGTTACAAGAAGACAAATGTTGCAAAGTCACGACAAAGCTACATCTGACAGCAACATTGGTTGGAGCATGGGACAGTAACATTCTCACACTTGATAGCAAGTCTGGAGTTTCCGACATTGTTAGGTCCAGAATAACGTAGAAGGGGGGTTGAATACGTTATTTCGAAATATTTGGATTTTTGAGATGTGAAAAATAAGGTCAACAACTGAATCGAAATAACACAATCAATTCGGGAAAATATCTTTGAATTGATAAAAACCGAGGGGTGTTACAACTTCTAATCCAGTGGATTAGCTTCAAAAACCAGAACACTCCTGAGGATAGTTTAGGCACGAGGACCTTCTACCCGACACTTCCTGAAAGCGGGCTAAGCCGGCTTTCCTACTAGATGGACTGTCTAGCAGCTTACATAGAGAAGATATAAGAGAGAGAAGAGAGAGTTGTGTGTTGAGGTGTGTTTTGAAATGAAATACAACATGCCTATTTATAGATTTTAGAAAGTCACTATTTGGTACTATTCCAACAACCCCCAAATACTATTCCAACAACCCCAGCTACTATTCCAACAACCGCAGTTACTATTCATATGAATAGTACTATTCATATGAATAGTGATTTCAGTTACTATTCATATTCTCTTCTGTTTATTTTGCTGTTTTAATTCATCTCAGAAAATAATTCAAGTACCAGATTAATTTAATTATTTTGTTATAAATAATTAATTAATCTATTACTTATTTAATTTTCAGAGTAAATTAACTTTTGACAATACCTTGAGAAATTATGTCTATCCTTGATCGTCAACAGGCTTTGGCAATTCTTTCTATGAATTAATGTGTTGATCCTTCCCGTATGTGTTGACACTTGGTGCACTGGTCTGGTTCACAAGTGACTAGCACTGATCTTGATCTTCACACCTTCGTTACATTCCAATTTATTAGCCTGCAGCAATATCTTCAAATACATGAAATCTTTTGGCCCTTCAACTAAATCATCTGTACATCTTATTTTGTCACTGAGGCGTGATCATGTTAATGAACTTCTTTCAGCGACTTGATCCTTATTGGTGCCTGTTCTTCAAATTTCACGATCCCTGTATAGAGTTAATATTATTTATCTTTTATCCTAGTTGAGTTATATATGTCCTCTATTACATATTACATTACATTATGCCTTACAGACAGCAACATTGGCGGGAGCTCGTACTGTCAACTACTGAATATTCCTTTGACAGCAGACTCTGCGATTAAGGTTACTGTCACCTTGAATTCTTTGATTTGGGTATTTTTCTTAGTCAAAATCCGTGACAGGTTACATGTTTAAGAAACAGATTTGTTGCAACAATCTATCATTTGTAGAAGACCTGCAAAGACTACGACAGAAGCTTAAGAGATTCACAAGACAAGGCTGGTCAATTCGAGGTGTATGTAATATCCACATCTACTAGAATTATATTATCTAGAAATAGAAAGAATCTAGGTTGCTTTACTTATAATGTTTATCCTATCTGTATAGCCATTTTGGAAAGTCACATAGGTGTGCAAATTGTAATGAGCTGCCACTTGAAAATGACAGCAGCTCAACACCCCATGCGATAGAGACAACAGAGTATCTTAGTCTACTTAGATACATCTTAGATTCTTTTCTATTCATGTGCGCACACGAAGCAATCTTGTATCTCTTGAGATATCGAAGCTGGAGAAACACTCTCTCCAGGTTGTAGCAACACTTCGCACAAGATAAATAAAACATTTATTTTGTGAGAAATCTTGTTTCACTTATTGCTTGCATACATCTACTGATAATCTATAATCTTTATCTTCATTGTTAATTTAAAGATTGAATTTTATCAGTATTGCATTCAACCCCCCCTTCTGCAATACTCCGGGACCAACAACTGGTATCAGAGCAACCAGATTGATATACAAATCTGAAGAACATGACGAGTGTTCAGAAGTCAAGTGGAATCAAGATTCCAGTCTTTGATAAAGAGAACTACAATTTCTGGAAAAGAAATATCTTATTATTTATCAAAGCTGCCCATCCACTGTACTTGGGAATTCTTGAAAATGGCCCCTTCATACCTCAGGAGGAAGTAGCTGCTGCTACTGTGAATGATGAACTCATTCCAGCCCATTGGGTTGCTAAGAAGCCTTCAGAGTACACAGAGACCGAAAAGGAGAAAGTAGTCTTGGATGACTATTTACAACTTATCTTGTTCGACTCTCTTACATTAGACAAAGCCATGTGTGGTAATGTCATGGGATGTACATCTGCAAAAGAGATGTGGAGTAAGATAGAGTTGCTGTGTGAAGGAAGTGAAGAGGTTCGTGAGAATCAAAGACAAATTCTTGTATCACAATATGAAGCCTTTATGGCTAAACCAGGCAAAGAACTTACACACATGTTTGAGAGGTTCAGTAAGCTAATAGCCGAGTTACAAATTCATGGAAAGTTCTATGATAGAAAGGAGATTAACATCAAATTTCTGCTCACTCTCCCTGAGCATCTTGAGCATAAGGTCACAGCCATAAGAGAGGGAAGAAACTTGAATGATGTCCCTCTTGAAACTCTCTGTGGTGTGCTCAAATCATATGAACTCGAGCTTTTTCAAAAGAGAGCTATTCAAACTGGAACCAAAGGAAAGTTGGCAAACATGTCAGGAGCCCTTGTAGCTCATGAACCACAAGTAGCTTGTCCAAGTGAACCATCACAAAGTTCACAACCAACACAGATGCCATCGTTGAAGATAGAGGAGGTGTTGGATGACGAGGAGAAGGTGGTTCTGCAGCTAAAAGATGTTGAAGATGAAGACTTCTACACAGTAGAAGAGATTGAAAGCATGGATAATCCAACCATGGCTTATATGGCTAAGAGATTCAAGAATATCATATTCAAAAGGGAAAAGTCATACAAGCCACAGGGTCAATCATCTAAGTTCAACAAGGGAAGTTTTTCTAAGGCCACTGGTGGAGCCACAAGAGGAGGATACACGACCGGATTGGTGGATAGGTCGAAGTTCAGATGTTACAACTGCAACGAGCTAGGTCATTTTGTTACTGAGTGTAGAAGACCAAGACAGAATCAGGGAAAAGGATCTGGAAATCAGTTTAAGAGGAATCAAGGGAAAGCCTATGTGGCTGAAGGAAAATGTTGGGATGATTCTGAAGATGAAGAAGAAGAGGAGTTTGTGAACTTAGCCCTCATGGCTAAATCTGATGAAGAAGCTTCAAGTTCATCAAATCAGGTACCATCTCTAGTTTTACTTGATATGTCTAAAACTGAGTACAAGCATACCATTGAAGATTTAAGTGCTCAGATGTTTAACATTCATGTTAGTTTATCTGCTGCTCACGAAGAAATCGCTAAGTTAACTAAACAGAATGAAACTCTCAAATCTGAAAATGAAATGTTGTTGCTGAGAACCAGTCCCCTAGATTCATTAGCTCAAGAGAATGCTAGATTAAAAAACAATATTGTTTGTGCTAAGGAAATAGAAGAATTTCTCAGGAGTCAAATTGCAGAAAATGAGTTTAAACTCAAAGCTTTTAGAAACTCTTCTAAGTTAGTCCAGGAATATCATGATAATCATACTGAGAATTCATTAGGTCAAGAGAATGCTTGATGATAGTGATGCTATCAAACCTCATATTCTCAAAAGAGTTTACAGACCGATTTTCAAAAATCTTCAAGCTGATTTTGATGAAACCTCCTTGTTCATCAAACAAGAGCTACTTGATGAAGATGAGTGCATTGACAGCACACTGAGCGAAGGAAAAGATACTGTCAAGTCTCCCGTGACAGAAACTCTACCAAGCAATCAGACAGAATGTTCTAAAGTAGCTGACAGCAAGAATGAGATAGAAACTTCAAAAGATACTGTCAAGAGAGAACCCAAGACAACAACTTTCAAACCTGCTGTCAAGATAGAGGCAAAGAAAGGTACTGTCAAGGGTGGCTTGACAGCAACTTCAGAACATACTGTCAAGGCAAATGTCTACAAGCCTAAGAATAGGAGTGGCAAGTTATGGATTGACAAGAAGAATGGATATAGTTATATTAAGGATACCCCTAGGAAGCTTTGCAATAATTGTGGATCATCTCATTATTTAATATTTGTTTGTAAGAAACCCAAATAGGATAAGGTAAATGCGTCCAATGTTAGTGGTAACTTGCATAGAACCCCCATTATGCAAAGAAATATGGATGTTTGTAATAACATTGACTGTATGCCATGCAAAATTGTTCTTATGAGTACGTGTTTCAATTTGCCTATTCTGTCTACTGAAAGATGTTCCTATTTAGAAACTGCTGAGACTTTTGTGCCTGCCTATGTTGGTAAAAAGGTAGCTTCCACTAAGAGAAAGACCAAGTCTAACTCTAGAACTAAGTGGACAGCAAAAGAAGTCAAACAGGAGAATTCTAGTATTGATTTAAATGTGAAGCAGAATGATATGAACAATGATGTTGTAACTGCAGGACCCAACAGAGTTTGGGTACCAGATGCAAATTAAAATCATCTATTTTGCAGGGCAAGAAGCAGAAGCAGGTCATATGGATCATCGACAGTGGATGTTCCAGGCACATGACTGGTGATATAGCCCTGCCATCACATTTTGTGGATAAAGTCGACCCAATCATAACTTTTGGAGACAACAGCAAAGGTTACACTGTGGGATATGGCTGTTTGGAAATTGGAAATGTTGTCATTGAAGATATTGCTCTTGATGGATCGAAGCACAACCTACTCAGTGTCAGCCAGTTCAGTGACAGGGGATTTAAGGTTGATTTTGATATGATGGTTTGTAATATCTATCACAAGAAAGATGGAAGCCTCTCTTTGAAAGAAGTTAGGAAAGGAAGTTTGTTTGTTACAGACTTAAATTATGTCAATAAAGACAAGGCTTACTATTTTTACAGTAAAGCATCAGTTGGTGAAAGTATGCTTTGGCACAAGAAGCTCTTACACCTCAATTTCATGAATATGAATATTCTGATGAAGAAGGATTTGGTGAGAGGACTACCTCAACAGGAATTCTGTCAAGAAGGACTATGTGAGGACTGTCAAATAGGTAAATTGAAAAGATCTTTGTACAAGTCAAAGCAAGTGAATACAACCACTGAGCCATTCAAGTTAATTCATATGGATTTGTTTGGTTCAGTAAATGTTCAATCTCTTACAAGAAAGAGATATGCCCTGGTAATGGTGGATGACTATTCAAGGTACACTTGGGTAAAGTTTTTAGAGACAAAGGACGAAGCTGCTCAAGAAATCATTGATCACATAAGAGTTCTTGAAAGAACCCCCAATGCTCAAGTTCAATATATGAGAAGTGACAATGATACTGAGTTCAGAAATGCCACATTAGGAAACTTCTGCAAGTAAGAAGGCATTGTCCAACAATTCTCCACTTCCAGGACACCACAACAAAATGGAGTTGTAGAAAGGAAGAACAGAACTCTCATTGAAACTGCGAGAACTATGTTGAATGATTCTAAATTACCAACATATTTCTGGGCAGAAGCTATTAACACATCTTGCTACACACAGAACAGAACCTTGATCAACAAGACTCATGGAAACACTCCTTACTATTTGTTAACAGGAAAGAAATCTACTGTCAAATATTTTCATGTATTTGGAAGCAAGTGTTTCATGATGATTGACAACCATGAAAGGAAAGGAAAGTTCAATGCTAAAGCTTATGAAGGCATTTTCATGGGATATGGATTGGAAAGGACTGCCTATAGAGTCTATGTCATTGATCACAAAGTCATTGAAGAAAGTGTAAATGTCACATTTGATGAAACCAAATTCCTAGGACTGCAAGAGGATGGTCAATTGGAGCCTCTTAGATTTGAAAATCAAGGGTATTTGGAAGAAGAAGAAATTTTTGCTAATGAACCTACTTGTACTCAGGATATTGAGTTTGAAAGAAATGTTGTTAACACCAATGATGCTACTCAAACTCCAGCTCAATCTCAAACTATATCAGCTAATCATCAGAATGAGAATGATTCTGGAGATGTTGAAGAAAATGAAGGAGAAAACATCAATGGTGGAGAGTCAACCCCTCAAAGAGGAAATGATCAAGCAGATTAAGAAAGAAGCTTGCCTAGAACCACTAAGTGGAACAGAGATCACACTAGCAATCTAATCATTGGTGATCCCACTACTGGTATAAGGATAAGGAGAAATGTTTCTGCTGACAACATGTTCTCATGTTTTCTATCTCAAACTGAGCCAAAGTCAATTGATGAAGCATTGTTGGATTCAGATTGGGTGATAGCCATGCAAGAACAGCTCAACCAATTTGAGAGAAACAATGTTTGGAAGCTGGTCCCTAGACCTAAAGGGAAGTCAGTAGTTGACACAAAGTGGGTTTTCAGAAACAAGTTGGATGAAAGTTGAAATCTGACAGAAACAAGGCAAGGCTAGTAGCTAAAGGTTACTGTCAACAGGAAGTGATCGATTATGATGAAACATTTGCACCTGTTGCCAGACTTGAAGCTATTCAGATATTTTTAGCATATGCTGCACACTGTAACTTCAAGGTGTTCCAAATGGATGTCAAAAGTGCCTTTCTTAATGGAGAATTAGAAGAGGAAGTGTATGTTGAACAGCCACCTGGATTTGAAGATGCTGAGTTGTATGACTTTGTCTAGAAGCTGTTCAAAGCACTCTATGGACTGAAGCAAGCCCCTAGAGCTTGGTATGAAACTCTCTCTACGTTTCTCATTGAGAATCAATTTACAAGAGGTGTAGTGGATAAGACACTGTTCTACAAGCACCATGGCAAGGACATCATTCTGGTTCAGATTTATGTTGATGACATAATCTTTGGTTCTACAAATGAGAAGCTGTGCGAAAAATTTTCATCTCTTATGAAGAGAAAATATGAGATGAGCATGATGGGAGAACTATCATTTTCCTAGGTCTACAAATTCATCAAAAGGATGATGATATCTTCATAAGCCAATCGAAATATGTCAAAGAACTTCTCAAAAAGTTTAACATGGAAGATGCATCACCTGCCAAGACATCTATCTCTACTGCAACCAAACTGGATTTGGATCCTAAAGGAAAGAAAGTGGATTCTAGTACCTACATAGGCATGGTGGGATCGTTGCTATACCTAACTGCTAGCAGACCAGACATTATGTTTCCTACATGCCTCTGTGCAAGGTTTCAAGCTGATCCAAAGGAATCACACTTAGTAGCAATCAAGAGAATCTTTAGATATCTCTAAGGCACTCCAAACTTAGGCCTTTGGTATCCTAAAGATACTGGATTTGACTTGATTGGTTATTCGGATTCAGACTATGCTGGATGCAAGATTGATAGAAAAAGTACAACATGAAGCTATCAATTTCTTGGTGGAAGATTAGTGTCATGGTTTAGCAAGAAGCAGCATTCTGTATCTACTTCAACTGCAGAAGCTGAATATATTGCAATTGGAAGTTGCTGTGCTCAAATTATTTGGATGAAAAATCAGCTAATGGATTATGGCTTAGAGTTGTCCAATATTCCTATTTATTGTGATAACACTAGTGCCATAGCTATCTCAGACAATCCAGTTCAACACTCCAGGACAAAGCACATTGATATCAGACATCATTTCCTAAGAGAGTCTGTTGAAAAGGGAATTGGGAAGATAATTTATGTTCCAACAGAAAAGCAACTTGCAGACATTTTTACGAAGCCACTAGATGAAGCAACCTTCAACAGGTTGGTAAGTGAATTGGGAATGCTAAATCTGGTATGTTAACTTACTAGTTTTTTTATATTTTTAATGTGGTTAAATTGCAGCTTGTGACCGTAACTTTCAATGTTACTGTCATGAGAAGTTATTGTCTTATGTGCTACTTGTTTATTTGACAGCATGTTTGCTATGACTATGCTAAATTTAAATCACATGCCTGTTTTCATTTATGTAATAAGTAGTCACGTGACATTAACTTATTTCATACGCTTGCTAGTAATAAGTATTCGCGTCATTTGAAATGACCCCGGGTATTTGTCAGTCTTTTTAATTTAAAGTTAATTACTTCATTAAAAAGAGGCAGTTGGAAGCTGTAGAGTCACTTAATGTGTTATAAATAAGACCGAGGCCGAACCCTTAGTTCTCACTTAACACACTAAGAACTCTAGAGGCAATATGAGTAAGAGGAAGGCTGAAGAAATGTCTACATCCGATATGCCGAAGCCACAAAAGGAAGCTGTTGCTGAGCACCCCCTTGATCCATTCTTCGATAAGCTTCAGTTTCAACACTCTATCATTTGTAGCGCAAAGACTATGACAGAAGCTTAAGAGATTCACAAGACAAGGCTGGTCAATTCGAGGTGTATGTAATATCCACATCTACTAGAATTGTATTAGCTAGAAATAGAAAGAATCTAGGTTGCTTTACTTATAAGGTTTATCCTATCTGTATAGCAATTTAGGAAAGTCACATGGGTGTGCAAATTGTAATGAGCTGCCACTTGAAAACGACAACAGCTCAACACCCCATGCAATAGAGACAACAGAGTATCTTAGTCTACTTAGATACATCTTAGATTCTTTTCTATTCATGTACGCACACGAAGCAATCTTGTATCTCTTGAGATATCGAAGCTGGAGAAACACTCTCTCCAGGTTGTAGCAACACTTCGCACAAGATAAATAAAACATTTATTTTGTGAGAAATCTTGTTTCACTTATTGCTTGCATACATCTACTGATAATCTATAATCTTTATCTTCGTTGTTAATTTAAAGATTGAATTTTATCAGTATTGCATTCAACCCCCCCTTCTGCAATACTCCGGGACCAACAGTTACGACTATGGCAAAGGCGTATGTATTTGAGATGCGCATTTCTGTTCAACACATCCCATGTCACGCATCTGTGACATGCGTGATGACGTCACCTGTCACTTTTCCTCAAATTTAAGCGAGCTCTCCCAGCAATGGTGATTTTGAGGTGATTTTCGCCGAAAAAATAAAAATCTCCGTTCAACACCATCCAGACATCTTCCGTTAACGTATTATACACCATTGGAATCGCCTTTCGACGATCTACATGACTACACTAATTTCAAACCATTTGTTTTGCCGGATTTGAAACACCCAAGAGCTTAGTTCATTTTTTCCGATTTGTTCTGATGAGCTTCATTCGACCTCTCTGTTCATCCTCCATTCACGTATTATACGTCAATAGAATCGTCTTTCAATGATCTACACAACCATACCAGTTTTAATCCATATTTATCCCTAGATTAGAAACGCCCAAACTTGATTGAACGGAGACGGAGAGATTGAACGGGAGGGAGATTACTACAATAATCCTGGGATGCGCCGTTGTGAACTGCGTGTCCTGTGGGTAATTTGGGCACTGCTTCGCGCGTGTAGGTATTTTGGTAAGTGGGGGCAAAAAAATGGGTATTTTGGACAATTTTTCGAATATAAACACACTTTTAGAATCCATTTATTTTAAATTTTTTTAGGACCTTCTTATTTAAAATTTATTATAACGGGTCTAACTATTTTATAATTTTTTTTAATTAAAATATGTATAACTATTTAATTTAAATACATTTTTAACATCAAAAATTTTAAAGCCACTATTTATAATTTAAATTATTTTAAAATGTATTACAACGAAGAGAATAATGGGTCTGAGGTTATCTTCAGGTGGTAACCCCGAGAATATAAGCATTTACATGTAATATTTTAAGGGTATATATGTAAATTCAATAATGAAATGTGTAATTACAATAATGTACTTATATTTTATATGAGAAATGATCTAATCTCATGGTGCTACCTGAGGTCATCCTCAGGAGCATGATTCTGTACAACGAATTATTTATAACCATTTATAACCATAATACAATAAAAAAATTAATTAAATATTATATATTAAAAGTAACGGTGTTATAAGCTAGTGAATGTGACATAACAGCCATTGGTGTTCGAGAGGCTCTTGCGTGGATCAAAGGGCAGCCAAGGACTACGTCTAAGGTGGTTGTTGAGACAGACTCGATGCTGGTGATCCATGGTCTTAAGAAGACTGCGGAGAATTTACTAGAAGTGGGGGAAGTGCTATTTCAATGTAATGTGCTCTTAGAAGAGTTGCCAAGCACATCAATTCACTTTGTTAGGAATCAAGCTAATAGAGCAGCCCATGAACTAGCTAGGTTGCCTTGTTTAGGTAATTGCCATGTTGATTTTACGGCTCCTCCTGTTATGTTGGTGGAGACTTTGTTGAGGGATTCCTCTTTTTATTGAAAGTTCTTATTTGAATTCAAAAAAAAAAAACCAGATATTTTTCATGAACCAATTGAATTTTTGATATATGGGAATGTTATTTCTTTTTTTTTATAGATAAATTAATAATATTTTTATTTAAAACAAGGAATGGGAGAAAATAATGTCAAACACCTATACCTAAGGTTGTAAAAATCGGAATCGGACCAACTCGGTTTTGGTCCAGAAAAATGAGTAATCGGAAACTCGGCGAGTACTCGGAATGAGTACTCGGACTACTAATCAGATATTGTTTTTTAACTTTTTTTTCTCATAATTTATATGTATTTATTCTAATTTTAGTGTACATGTGTTAAACTTAAAACTTAACAATAATATTAATATTACTAATAATATTATTACAACTCTGCTAACAAGTAATAATATCAATATTACTAATAATATTTATTCTAGTTTTAGTGTACATGTGTCCAAGTAATAATATTAATATTATAATAATATTAAAACATGATATAAGTGTATGTTTAGAATCTTTGAGAGAGAGAACTTTTAATTGGGCCGAATCTAGATTATAACTATAGTCTATAAGTTGAGCAATAAAAATTATATTTTAGTACTTAGCAAAAAAAAAAAAAAAATTAATCAAACCCGAGTTTGACCCCGATTACTCGGAGTCAACCCGAGTCTTGACCGAGTTATAGCAAAAACCGGTTTTTGGTCCGATTAATCACTACTCGAATCGGTTTAGGGGTCCAAAACGAATACTCGGCCCAGTACTCTTCTCGGCCCGAATTACCTATTTTTACAACCCTACCTATATCTAACCGGAGGAAGGAAAAAAACAGCAGATGGAACCCAACGAGTTGGAAGATAAAAAAAGTTAAGAAAGAGAGGGCAGAAGCGATTCCAATGTACTCTATTTAATTGCGGAAATCAAAATAATTGTAGCCCTTGAAAACACACAAAGCTGAAGAATATTAGTAGTGCAACTACTCATTCATCGTACATACATACAAACAAACCTAAATTCACTTTGTGTCTTTCAAACACTCTTTAAACTCCAACCATTTTTCTTGCAGTCAGAAAACTATTTTTATCAAACACCCATCTTTTATTTTTTAATCTTTCATATATATATATATATATATATAAAGAATAGATAAAGAAATTAAGGGGGGTGGGGTTGGAACTTGGGATGATATGATGATAAAGCTATGGAGATGGTACCAGAAATGTTTAGAAATACACCCTGTTAAAACTCAGGTCATTAGCTCTGCTCTCATTTGGGGATTTGGTGATATTGCTGCTCAGACCATTACTCATCACTCCACTCTTCGTAAACAAACATCCCACCAACACCATTCATCTTTTGTAAGTCTTTATTTTCTCATCAATCAAGATTTTCGCTATTTATATATGTGTTTGTTTGCTATATGTGTGTCTATAGATATAAAATTATTCTCTTCTTTTTGTATGATTTTGATGGGGTTTGTTGTTGTGTTGTTATTTGTACATTTGAATTGAGAAATGTATGCCTTTTGCGTTTGTTGGGTTTTGGAATAACTTCTCTTTGCTAATTTTAAGGTTCATGATTTTTCGTGTCTGAACCCTAATTTATTTGTCTTGTGATTTTACTGTTGCTTTTATTACCTGCATTAGGGGAGATGTATTGGCTATCTTTAGCAAGTTGTGCTGTTATCTACTCCTGCATTTGTTGGTTTCTTATCACCCAATGTTAGGTACGGCGTGGGGGGGAAGTGGTAAGAAAAGTATATGTAGCAAACGCACTACACAGTTATTAATTTGAAGCACACTGGGAAGGGGGAACCATAGTGACTCTCTAATCTCACGGTCATAATTGTTGGTCACGGTCATAATTGTTGGTGATAGTTGGAACTGGAAGTGCACATTCAGTAGGCAGAATGGGCAACATTACTGTTTTCTGCGAGACTGAAATGGCTTGATAAATTAGAAATGTTTATACTGTCGAAAATGTAATTTCATTGAATTTCTCCTTGAAAAACTTCTAGGTAGTGATAACGGGGTTCGTAAATCATTATTCTACAAAGATTAGTTAAATATGAGGTGTCAATTCTACTTTCATCATTTATACATGCATTTACTTCAACAGTCATGTCATGAATTTATGTACACCTAATTAGTAATTTAAAGTTCCTTGGGGAGTCATAGACTCATAGTCCCAGGTTCTCTGTTAGTCATTCAAGGTTGAATCCTTCAATAGGCATTTCCGTATTTTAACAAACACTATATATATAGGGAGACTTGGATAGTTATATCAATTATAAGTCGATGTGGCTGCATAGCTTCAGTTGTCATAACTTACAAATAACCACAGTTACCAATGACAACCTCCTATCAAGATCTGTTGATGTGTGACAAGTTCAGAATGGAGGGTTGATTCAGATTGCAGGGATTAATAGGTTGGAAAATAGATAAGAAAAAGAAAAGGTATGGGGCTTTGAAATTTAGGAAGAGATAAGAAAGGCAAGCCTTTCAAATGACAATTAAATCTTAATTCAATAATATGTAGTGGTCTTGACTGAACTAAATAAAATGCTACAACAATATTTGTATGAACCGAAATTAGTCCCTGCTCAAGTTGTTCTGAGGTAAAAAAATAATTAGTAACTACCAATGATGCTTCTATTATATTTATAAATACAGTAGGAGCATATACAATTTAATTTTATATCTAACTAATAGTAATAATCTGTGTTACCCGGACTCGGCTAAAAGTGTCCAACATGGATACGCGTCCAAGCGTCAGACTCGGCAATATTTTGAAAATTTTACTAAGATTATTAAAGTTAACGTTACTATATTTCGCTGGACCTCAAGTTTTGAAATATAGGGGAATCCTTACACCTCACACATGGTTTCGTACATAACATGAACTAGCGGAAGCCACTGATAATTTGTGGACGTGATAACAAAGAAGCAATTAAAGATTAGAAACTCTGTGTGATCCACCTTTTCAGGCTTGAAATACCTCTTCAGTTCATGGAATGTGTTCAGCCTTAAATTTTGGACAAGAAAGCTTGTCCTTATAACTTGTTCTCCCACAAAAATGTTTAAAGTTATCAATATTGTTGCAACATTTGCTAAGAACATGAAAAGAATATAGACGACCTTCATTCCAAGCCTAAAGTCGAAGCAGCGGTTGATTACATTAAGTTTTTCAGTTCTGATTGTTTCTTTAAGATGAATGAGGCAAAACTCCTTCATGTTGATAATTAAGTCATAATTTAATATTCCATAATAGTCTACGAGAATAATGTAAATCAAATTAACCTGATTTAAGTACATGGTTACGTCTGGTTAAACGACGTGTTACTTGAGCGAAACGACATCTAACCATGTTCTACCGATCTAGACCACCTTTCTCGCGATTAGTTTTAAATAGTTTAGGAAATCATCTTTGTCCACGTTCAATTTATCTCTACAATTTTAATTATTATCCATAAGAGCTAATTTCTGTAATTAATGGTAAAATGAAATTTTTCTAAATTTGCTTGTCCACGTATATTAATTTTCGAAATTAAGATAAATAATTTTGTTTCTTATTTTATTTCATTAAAGTATATATTTCTTTACGGAAATTATTTCAAATGGTATTAAACAACTTTTTTTAAAAGAGAGTACTCCGCTGTTCTTCTAAATATAAACTATAAAAATTATAAAAGCAACAGAAATCTTAGTTTTAGAAAATACAAAATCGTTTAATGCAAATTTAATATAAGCTAGAATTAACTTTTTTGATAGCAATGAAATAAAATAAATACTGTACATTTTGATTTTCTGTAGGCGCACATGATTTAAGTCTTCAACCTGATATAAGCGGAATGCTAGAAAGCAGGGGTGCGGCACCCCCCTTACGTGCGCACTAGCTACGTAGGGGTGCGGGGGTGCGGCTAGATACGTACGGGGTGCGCCACGTGGCATGTCCGCGTATTTCACAGATCGGATTCGTGGGGGTGCGAGAAGGGCAGAAATTGTAATTTTTGTTATTGATCTTAAGTTAAAACAAAACTGAGAGGAGAGACAACTGAGGTGACCTAATCGTCGCCAACTTCCATTCCTTATCGCTGACGTCATTCATCGTCGCAACTCCGGCATCGCTATCGTTATTCTGCATCATTTTCGTCGTTGTCAGTTGGATAAGTATTATTAATCTCCATCTTCGTCGTTGTCTTTTACTCTTCGATCTGTGTTTTGTAAATGATTAGATGTGAACAGCGAATTAGTGATATGGTATGTATATATCTGTGTGTATAGCCTGTATGTATATGTATGTGTATATCTTGTGTTAGACTATTGAGTGTTGACTATTATAGTGTTTAACTTTTATTGAAACCACTGACTGTTTAATTATTTTTTTCTACTTTCTTTAGTTGAGTGCTAGCTTTTTTATTTGCTTATTAATTTTATTTTTATAATTAAGCCATATGCTAAGCTTTTGGTAGTCAAACAACTTGTTTTCTGAATGATGGTATCTGGCAGTGGTCAAATAATAATTGATTATTATTTAATATTTATTTATTTTGAATATATAATAAATTTTTTTTATTAAAATTTTTGCCGTATCCCCCCCGCACCCGAATCCCCATATTTTTGAAATTGCCGAACTTCTGTATCCCCGTACCGCGCACCCGCATCCCCGCACCCACACCCATGCTTCCTAGGTGGAATGTAAGAATAAGGTTAATCTGATATCTGAGTATCCTCAATAGTTTACATGAACTAAATTGAAAAATTACAACCTCATTTGTAATAAACCTAAAGTAGTGCTACTCAAACTTAAATTACTCCGAGTATTCTAGCTGATATTTTTGAGTGTAGGTGTGCAGTTGGTTTTTGTGGAAGACACACAAACATTAACACATATTGTAATCAAGAAACATAATTCAATATATTAAGATGGTTAAATGTCAATGGTTGTCAGCTACAAAGTTCTTCCAATAATTGTACTGTCGATCCTTCAGAATAGTTAGTCACAGCTCTTTGATCTGTAGCCCACGCCCATGTTACATTTTAGTTAACATGAATATGAGATCTTCATATGCCTGCCTGGTTCAGCCGCGATCTAATAATATAACTATATACATACAGGAAGTTTTAGTAATTTATTCTCATATATATTTACTTCACTTGGTGCTGCTACCTGTTTACTTCAATTCTAAAGCTGAAAAGTTTACCTTCTCAATGTCTATATATATATATATATATATATATATATATATATATTATATAATATATATACATATAGGCCTTTACTCCATACAGAACACTCTTATATAACAAACAACAAAGAACACCTTAGATCTATTAGATCCTTTGGCCCCGCCAGGGGCACCCAATACAAAAAGTTATTATTTTTTTACCCTCTATCAAGCCAGCAAAAAAAAAAAAAACTAAAAAAAAATAATTTACTGTTCATGATGACGTCACTGATGACGTCATCATCATGAACAGTAACTTTTTATTTTTTTTTTTTTTTTTTTTTGAGATGATGGATGGATAGAGGGTAAAAGAATAAGAACTTTTTGTATTGGATGGCCCCGCCAGGGGCAATGGATCTATTAGATATGAGGTGTTCTTTATTGTTTGTTATATAAGGTGTTTGCTATGGAGTCCAACCCTATACATATATACATATATATATATATACATATATATATATATATATAAATAAATTGTGTTGATTCCGTGCAACAGGACGAAGATAAGGAATTCAAGATCAATTGGAGGCGAGTGGCAACCACAAGCTTATTTGGGTTTGGATTTGTTGGACCAGTTGGTCACTTCTGGTTAGTGAATCTGCTAATTTTTAGAAATAATTTGCTCAAGTTTGCGAATATGTTTTTTATAATTAGTTTGTAGACTGTGGTATGATCTCCCAAAAGATTTATGAAGTGAAAGGTGCTGATTTAGACCTATAGTTCTTAGATATGATTGGCCTCTTGTCATTGTGTTTTTATAGTAATAACTACAATAATTAGAATAGCAGATATTAACAATAATTTGTAGGTTCGTCATGTTAAAGATTGCTGCTGAATGGCATACTTACTAGTTACTGGACGTGGTCTGAAATTTTTTGTAAACTCGCTGAAGGTTGCAGCTTGCTATTTGTATCTGAAAAATGAAACACTGTGAATGTTGGTTCCTGCTTCTGTGTAGGTAAACTCGATGAAGATTGCAGTTTTATAATCGACATAATGAAAGCTAGTATTTCCTAAGATGATCTGGGTAGGTAAAATTCTGTATACCCAAAAGCTTCGAGTATTCCATACAAACTCAAACTAGAGATCATGAGTAACATTTTTATCTTGAGTCCTCTAATATTCATGGCCGGCACACACTATTGAGGTGAATGTATCTGTACTCTTGATGTACAACAGTTAAAAACATAAAATAAGAATGAATGATTAGCTAATTTTTTATGTTTTTTGGTATTTTACTTTTGTGGTTTCCTATCTTTCTGCTAGTGGAGATAGCAGGAGCTGTTAGAATCTAGTTAAATTGATTGATAGCTGATAATTGTTTTGCTAGAAGTGAGATGAAATGTAGTTTAGGCCTTTAGGGATTTCCTACGGGAGAAGGTATGTATATTCTAGCATGGCAGTGTTCAACAAAGTTTCTTTAATTATTATTTCGATGTTGTTTAGATTAAGAATTCATTCTTCTTCTCTCCTCTTTTTGAACTTGGGATGAAGTGGGGTTTTTCTTTTCTTCCTCTTGCTATAGAGGATTGAGGCAGTAAACCTGTTTCGCTGTTTTTGTGTCTTAGTGGTCATATCTTTAGGGTCGCCTTCAGTTGCATGTTGTGGAGGTCATGTGCAGCATTTACTTGTAGGGTTTGGGGTAGGTTGGATAAGTGTTATGCCCCTTCCTGTTACCCAAACCACTGGAGATGTACTCTGGGGCAGGTGTGGTCGCAGAACCCCACTAGGGTTTTTATATGTATATCTTTTAATTGTACTAGCTTATAACCCCTGCGATCCACGGGTTTCTTTTAACATATTATAGTTACTTTTTTATATAATTAATATTGGTTAAAATAATTTATTTATGAGATTATAATGTTACTTATATATTATTAGTGATAATATTAGTTGTTTAGAACTAACAACTATGAATATAAAATTTTAATTGAAATCTGTTGTTGATGGGATTCAAAATTTCAAACCTTGGTCTTTAGTAAAATACTTTCAAAAAGAATATTCCTTAATATTAGATCTAATGGCTCTCATCTATTTCCAAAAATTTAATGATCATTATTCTTTTTATGGTTAAACCATGAACCAAATTATCTCCTAGTATGCTTATTATAGTATAGTATCGATAGTATCGATATGATTTATATACATCTTTGTGTGTTAAAGGAAAAAAGAGGCTGGGTTTATTATTCTATTGTGGTACACCTTGAATACCAAAAATCTCATATGTTAACAGAGATTAAAGTGAGAGTAATAGAGGCAGGGATATAAGCAAATCGAGGACCATAAAGCGAGATTCACTTTAGAGCTACACTCATATTTCTTTGCTAATGTTACTTTGTACAATTATTAAACTATTCTTCTATAGTTTTTCATGATTATCTCTTTTATAGGTACTGATATTTTAGGTAAGTATTCTTCCTGAATGAAATGATGTTGTTTATTTATTGGATGATTGCCTATTTATCTGTCATTGCATTGTCTATATGTTGCCTCTTTTCTATGTTTGAAATGTACAAGAATCTATAGTACATTAATATTAAAATACAAAATGTACGAACCATAATTTTTTGACAGTATACTAGACTGCTAGTCAATTTTATTTATTTGTTTATTGTTAGACATGGATTAGTATACAAACTGAAAATTCTCAATCAGAATTAGGAAACTAATTAAGTTGGATATCTACCTATTCATAATCAAATTACTACATAAACACCAATGGAAGAGAACACTATTCTTAATAATGTATTTAAGTCTTATCAAATATAGCTGATCTGGAATTATGACCTTTTATGTCTTCGACGTAAAAAATTTCTTTGTCCCCCGCTAGTATTTAAGGCCGGCTCTGTCACGGACCAGACCCAGGTTTTTCCGTCTTATTCATACTGGATGCCTTCATATTGTAACCGAACACTTCACCCTCCATCAGTTCAAGCCAAAATAGAAATCAAGGTCATGGGGTAATTTGTTTGTTAGGAGGAAGGCCTCGAAGAACCTCTTTGATTATCTTCTTTTGTTCATGTTTTATGAATTGTCTATTATTTAGTGCAATGAATTTATCAAGAATAGACACAGTTTACTAAAAATATAGAATGCAAATAATTCTGTGTCACACTAGCATGCCGAGTCTCAAGTTTTTGCATGGAGTCCAATCCTGGATTCATATGCAAGGTTGCTTATACTTTCAGAATTGAGAATCCGACTCTTGGATCCGTACTGGAATCCATTTCTTACAGCAAAGTCCAGGTAACAGATTAAACTGCAGAAAACCATAAGCATCCATGGAAACCTGAAGAAGCTGCCATAGATAGACAAAGAAAACAATTAACCATATAGATTGTAAGTCATGGAGAAATATAGCTTCTCTGAAGAGAAAATTCCACACATTTTTAGCAATGCTTTATAAAATGTGCCCATTCTTATACAACCAATATTGTTACTTTACTAATTCACCTCACCTAGAGATACGTTGAATAATCCCAAATATTTTTGACCTCAAATTAGGGGTGCAACCTTATACACACAACAGGTGGTTCACTAGAATTCGTGAAATTAGCAATAAGCATATTACCATTTCAACTTGTTTGCGGTTGATAAAATCACTTGTTGTCATGCTCAGGCTTACAAAGATGGCACTTGAATATATTCTTTTGTGACATGGTTATGTCAGGATCTCTATTTTGTATTTTCTGTTTTTAATATTTTGTATTTTCTGTTTTTAAGTGTTTTTGTGTTTTTCTAGGGTTTATAATTGCAGGAAATGAAAGTACAAGTAACAGAAGATAGAAACAGAGTTTAGAAACAGAGTTTAGATCAGAAAGAGAGATCAGAGAGATTGGGGAAGAGATCAGAGTTCAGAGTTCAGAGTTTAGGAGAGAGATAGAAACTTAGAGAAGAAGAAATCAGTTAGAGAGAGAGAGAGGAGGTTGGTGGAATAATATTCCATTTTCATATATTTCAACATACCAGAACAATTCACCTTACAATTGTATTTATAGGCATACAAATGAGTAACTAACTCAGAAAAGACTATAATACCCTTCTGAATAACAGAACTAGCACTCACTCCCGCTACTACTACTTTACTACTGCATTACTACTATTACTAGGCTATTAATACTACTGATCTTAACACTCCTCCCCCCTTAGAATAAACCATGTCCTCATGGTTGCAAGAAGTCAGGAAAAGAGCACTTCAACCATTCTTCATCCTCCCAAGTAGCTTCATCCACACTGCATCCCCTCCACTGAATGAGTCTCTGATAAACTACTTTATGGTCCCTTAAGATTTGCCTGCTATCCAACTGTCTTAGAGGAGTCAGATCAAAGGTTCCTTGCTCATTAACTTGAGGAAGCTGTTTCTGAACCTTACTCTGGCCAATAGCTTTCTTGAGTTGTGAAACATGAAATACTGGATGTACTCTAGAGTTAACAGGCAATGCTAGTTTATAAGCCACATGTCCTATTTTGTCCACAATCTCATAAGGCCCATAGAACTTGGCAGCTAGCTTCAAATTTTTTCTTATGGCCACTGTAGTCTGCCTGTAAGGTTGTAGCCTAAGATACACCCACTCTCCTTTGTTAAACTGCCTTTCAGACCTCTTAGTATCTGCATAAGCTTTCATCTTAGCTTGAGCAATCTCCAACAGTTCTCTAAGTCTTGCCCATTGCCTCTTGCCCATTGCCTCTGCTTCTCAGTTAGCAAAGTTTCCAAACTGTGAATGTTAGTCTGAGGTCTATCTTGCCATGCCAGATGCCTGGGTTTATTGCCATACACCACCTGATAAGGAGTAGTACTCAGAGCTGTATGGAAAGTAGTGTTATACCACCATTCTGCTGATGCCAACCAAGTGGACCAACTCCTAGGAACCTCACTAGACATACTTATACTTCTGAGATATTGCTCCACACATTGGTTCACTCTTTATGTACTTCCATCTGTTTGAGGATGGTATGCAGTGCTTAAATTCAACCTTGTTCCAGAAAGCTTGAATAGATTTTGCCAGAATTCACTGAGAAATAAACTATCTCTGTCACTGGTAATGGTTTCTGGCAACCCATGCAGCCTATAGATTTGCTCAAAAAATTCCAAAGCCAGACTCTTGGCAGTAATTGGATGTGGTAATGCTATAAAATGGTTGTACCTGCTGAATCTATCTACTACAACCCAAATTACCTCATTTCCTTTAGATTTGGGCAGGCCAGTGATGAAATCCATTGCAAGATCTCTCCATGGTTCCTGTGGTATCTTTAAAGGTTGCAAAAGACCTGGACTTTTGACATGTTCTCCCTTAGTTTGCTGGCATACAGGGCATTCCCTGATCCATCTACCCACACATTGTCTAATGGTAGGCCAGTAGAAATATTCAATCATTCTTTTGAGTGTAGCCCTCAACCCTGAATGGCCTCCAATGCTTTGAGCATGCAATTCTTCAAAGACTTGCTTCCTTAACTCTCCATTGCTACCTATCACCCATTTTCCTCTATACATAAGCAAGCTTTGCTTCAAATAGTACTCCTGTGGTCCACTCTTATCCACTGCCAGCTTAGAAATAAGGTCTTGCATCACCTCATCTCCTTCATAACTTTTTGCTATTTGTTCCTTCCACAGAGGCACCACTTCAGACAGTTGACAACAAGAACTAAGAATCTCTAGCTGTGAAGAAGGAGATAGAGTTATCTCTTGCCCTTTCCACCTGAATTGCATTGTTTTATTGTGGTAGTTACACTGAATATCTCCCAACTGCACAAGCCAATCTAGTCCCAAAATCACATGCCAGGCTTTTAAATCAACTACATGTGCACTGATGGTTATTTCATTAGTATTCCACCTCATTTTAAACTCAGAACAAACTGCTGAACTAGTGAAAGTATTTCCATTTGGTAGACTGATAGAAATAGGCTTTTGTGACTGAATTTGCAGTCCTAATTCAGCACACAATTCTGTAGAAATCAAATTTAGGGTACTACGTCCACCAATGAGAATCTTGTACTGCTTTTCACCATAAACCCTTGTAAGTTGAATAGGTTCCCTATTCTGTACTTCCTGCCTTTCCAGAGCTGCTAAAACCACCTGCTGCTCTTGAATGCTCACTTCCTCTTCATTAGGATCCTCATCAAAGATAGGAGGACCTTCATATTCAGCCTTAGTATCCTCTTCAGCAATCATTAAGAAATTTTGAGGCCTCTTGCACTCATGGCCTTTAACAAATTTCTCATCACAATAGAAACACAGGCCTTTCTTTCTCCTTTCTTCCCTTTGGTTGTAAGTCAATGGCCTGGGTTTAGAATTCACAATTTCCAAACTTTTAGTTGGATTAATGAGTGCAGACTTGCTGGTAGCACTTGTATTAGAGCCAAGAGCTTCAGTGTTGGACTTGTAGCTTGCTGAAGAGTTGTAACTGGCTTTGTAACCTGCATTCTTCTTGGCTGGACCTCCATGAGACTGTTCATAGTATCTGGCCAACTTCAAAGCCTGTTCCAAAGTTGAAGGCTCCAACAGCCTTATCATACTCCTGATTTCAGGTTGCAAACCTCCTATAAAATTCTCTAAGAAATACTCTGAAGTGAGGCTGGGAATTTTGCTCAGCAATTGGCCTCTACACTTCTCATACTCATCAAAGTATGCTTCCACAGTAGTAACCTGTTGCAACCTCTTAAACTTATCAAATACCAACTCTGTGTCCAGTTCTCCAAATCTAGCTAGAAAAGCCTGAGTAAATTTTGTCCAGGTGACCTTCTCTTTTCCAACCATAAAAGACTTGTACCAATACCTAGGGGTTCCACTCACGTGCATTGCAGCAATGGCAGGCCTCCTACTTTCGGTCACTTCAAAGATTGCAAAATACTCTTCACAATCCCTTAACCATTCAACATCATCACCTCCTTCCTTAAGTGAGGGAAAAGTGAGTTTGAGATGCTTCAAGCTAGCAACATCAGTCAGACCTTCACCACCTCCCACAAGATTATTTGGCTGTTCATCATTTTTCTTCTTTCTATTGACAGTTCCATTTTTCTGCCTCAACTTACCAGCATGATTAGGATCCCTAAACACTCCTTTGACAGGTTGAGAACCAGTAATCTCATCCTCCAATTCATCCTCACTTCCTTCAGTAACAGCTATCTCATCATCAACCTGAGAATTCATCAATCCAGTCATGCCTCTGAGCATCAGATCCATCTGCTTTTGTAACTTTGCAAATTTTTGATCAGATCCTTCCATAAAACCAGTGAAATTCTGTTGTACCATCCTCAAAGCACCTTGCTCTGAAGTCTCAGTTGGTTTACTGTTACTTCTAGTATTATGAGGCATCTCTGCTTAGTTCAATCAATTCAACACTTTGTGTTCTTACACAGTCACGGTGCTTATCTCCAAATATACTTCAAATACTATCTCCAGAATGACAACTAATCACAGTAATACTTCTAATTTTGCTATTAACACTTCTCCACAGCAACACTAATTGAAAACGAGCTAAAATTAACTGATAACAGCAGGAAACACACAGATTGAACACCTTACTCTACAGATCTAAGAAGAACAGGTCTAAAACAGAATACATGATCTACTAGTAGTAAAGTTCTGAACTTAAAGCTGCGATTACTGAGATTATCAAACCGCTCCACTCGTTTTCATTCTTACAGCATAGTTGAAGTAGTGATTGGATCATTTTTGAGCTCTGATACCAATTTGTCAGGATCTCTGTTTTGTATTTTCTGTTTTTAAGTGTTTTTGTGTTTTTCTAGGGTTTATAATTGCAGGAAATGAAAGTACTAGTAACAGAAGATAGAAATAGAGTTTAGAAACAGAGTTTAGATCAGAAAGAGAGATCAGAGAGATAGATCAGAGAGATTGGGGAAGAGATCAGAGTTCAGAGTTTAGGAGAGAGATAGAAACTTAGAGAAGAAGAAATCAGTTAGAGAGAGAGAGAGGAGGTTGGTGGAATAATATTCCATTTTCATATATTTCAACATACCAGAACAATTCACCTTACAATTGTATTTATAGGCATACAAATGAGTAACTAACTCAGAAAAGACTATAATACCCTTCTGAATAACAGAACTAGCACTCCTGCTACTGCTACTTTACTACTGCATTACTACTATTACTAGGCTATTAATACTACTGATCTTAACAGGTTACAGGTGTATGCCTTAGCATAATGAAAAATAATGGTTTCTTGTTCCTGTAACTCGGTTCTGTATTTTACCATGAAGCACCCGTGTCATGGTCATGGAAATGGACACTTTCATTTTTGGGAGAACAATTTCGATACATTGCCTAGTCCAGTACCAGGATACGTGTCCATACTGTAAACTTATAGCCATGTCCGGTAACATAGTTGTATTTAGTTTGGCATTCTACAAGTTATTTGCACTATCTATGTGGAGGGACAAACAATGTGGAGGGACAAACAAGGAGTTATTTTGGAGCATTGTTGCGCCGGTCAAGATAGATTTTGGGGAGGAGCTTCTTGAGTTTTAGGTGGAGGTTCGACTTACTCTAGAGTAGGTTCGATGCTTTGTGGCCAGGGTATGTTTAGGGGTTTATTCCAGTGTTCATATTAGTTTACTGAAGGAGGAAGTTCTTTCTGTTGGAGAATGTGTTTGTTGGATAACTTAGCTCTCCATGTGAATTGGCTGGTGGAAATGGTTATTAGTAGTATATGGCAAAATGCTTATAGGATTGTGCTCAATTGTCTAGGAGGCTGATTGTTGTATAATTAGAGACATATATATAACATATCTGTGTTACCTTTTTTGTAATAGGGATGTGAAGCGTAACTGTTTTGGAAGAAAAGTATTGTGGCTGGGATCCCCTTTTTGGGGTCATTTTTGATTGTTTTGAATGTGATAAAAGATGGTGTTCAGTTTTTTGTGATTGTAAACTAAAACATTTCTGACTGGGAAGGAGATGTGTATAACTAGGCAGGGAGCTTGGTGGGTCTTTGTTATGCCAATTTATTGATGTTTTTATGTAGGAGTTGACCAAATGAAGAGTGCTGAGGAAGGTTCTTATTTATTTAGTTCTCCTGGATGACCACATTTTCTGATTTGTTTTTCTCGAAGAGCGGAAGACTAGTTGGATAAGCAGTTGATGCACATCAACTATAGTGATAATTATTTAATATGTTTGTTTACTTCAGCATGCTAGGTCTAGTTATATAGAATTTTATTAAAATGGTTTCTATAGATTGTCATCTAATAGCTCAAGTGTTCATGGGTCTTGGTCCCTCTAGTTAGTTTATTTGTGTTAGAAGGGTTTAATTATATATATTTATATATATATATATATATATATATAATTTTTTTATATATTTATTTATTTATAATAATGTTCATATAGATTATCTTCTAAGGCTGGCGGTCACCAGCAAACCAGCAAACCGTACTGCAGAAGCAAACCGTACCGCAGAAACTTTCTGTGGTACGTAAAGAGATGGGGCCCCCCTATTTTCACACCAAAAACCCTACTGTACATGTACCGCGGAAAGTTTTTACGGTACGTGTTTCACCGTTTGCCACAACAAACGTTTGCCCCTGACCGACCCCCATCTTCTAATAGCTCAAATGTTCTTGTAATCCCCCAAATAATAATTAGCTTATGCGTTTGATTGTTATTAACATTTAGATTTCTACTTCTGTTATGGGTTGCGATCCAAACACTTTTGTCCTTTCTGTGAGTGAGAATTCTAAGGGGTAGTAGTTCTCTTTTGGCTGAATAACCCGACCCTATCATTTTCCTGTTTTATTCCACATTTTCTCGTTCTTAATTCTTCTGGTGCTTTGTGAGATATAGAGGGCGCTAATGGATGGATAGTGATTTTGAAGGTTAGGGTTTTCATCCTTATGCTTTACTTTTGATATATTTTGGGAAATTACCCCAGTTATATCATAGTGCAGAGTATTCGTCTGTCCCCCTAATGGTGCCTCTTAAGTTTTTGGCATGAAAGGATTCTTGACTAAGTTATAAAGTGTGTTAACCCATGTTGAAACAAATGACTACCTTGATTTGTTTAAAAAATGTTGCTAAGCATCTTTGTAGGATAGATATAAACTAGAGAAAGAGGGATTGTACATTTGTACTTAATCAGATAAATAATGTAACACTAAGAATCGTCCAGAATGTATACCACAAAAGACTTGTGATGCACCCACAGCAGAGGTCCAAGTACCGTAAAATGGAAATAGGAGAGAATGCGGTACCAAGAGCGAGCAAAACTGATCGATCCACAGAAAAGCACCGCTTCTGTTAAAACACCTGGACAAGTAGTATATTTGCTCACTTCTATACAATCTGCACTTGTGCCTCTTTTCGAAACTACTTTCCATTGTAGACTATACTGAGGCTCGAGGCTCACGATCCTTGTTTCGATAACTGTCTAGTGTCTATATATGATTAATGCATGTGAATTGAAGTAGACCATGAATTCATATCTGACCTCGTATCCTGGAAATTTAATTGACTATCAATTGGTTTAAATTTATTGTTATCGGTGTTTTGTTGTCGTTACTTAGTCGATGCAACTGGTAACGATGCAGCCATATGAATATATCATGCCGCTTAATTCTAAGTTGATATATATTTGTCATGAATCTTATAATAATATAAACAAGGTTCTAACCCTCAATTCATTACTAGTAATAATTTTTGTAAACTTTTATGGAAGTTGCTTGGTGCCTTTCTCATTGTAAAATTTGCAATACGTCAAAATATAGGTTCTGAATGGTTTATGGTTTTCAAATTGTTATTTAAGTTTCTATTTGATAGAGATTAATATTACCTCCCTGCAGGTATGAAGGTTTAGACCGTTTTATGAGATCGAGACTTCAGTACCAGCCAAAGTCTCTTCGCTTCGTTGCTACAAAAGTAGCTGTTGATGGACTCTTGTTTGGGCCCCTGGATTTGCTTGTTTTCTTCACGTACATGGGTTTTTCTACTGGGAAGAGTGTTGATCAAGTGAAGGAAGACGTGAAAAGGGACTTTCTCCCAGCTTTGATTCTAGAGGGAGGCATATGGCCAATTGTGCAGGTGGTCAACTTCCGATATGTACCAGTGAGGTATCAGCTCCTATACGTCAATTTCTTCTGTCTGTTGGACAGCTCTTTTCTTTCATGGCTTGAGCAACAACAGGATGCTCCATGGAAGCAATTTTTTAAATCCATTCCAGAAGTAAAAGAAATTAAAGATCAAGGTGAATAATAGGTAGCTACCGTAGCTTTGCCTAGTTATATTTGTTAGCGCTTACTCATGAGTGGTCCGTGCTGGAGTTTAATATTCTGTCACATGTTGAAGAATTTACAAATTTTAGACACACCCAGCCGGATTTTGAAGTTTTGAATCGGCAAGTTCTTACTCTATAAGTCTCATTTGATTTCCTTTACAGGAAAGCTTGTATCACTGATTGTTCAGTATAAGCTTTCCACTGTTGTGATTTACTTGGTCCCTGTATTTAGCGGGTTTTCCACCGTATTTGCAGGCCAAGTTTTGTTACTTTGTCACAAAAAATACTCGTTGGATGATTACAGATTTAGAAATCCACTGCACCTGTAATTTATGTGATTTTAGCAAAAGACTTGCTTTTTCAAACTTGAATTTTTGTGATTTATATCTGCACTGACAGTTCTATTGCGGCTGATCAGATTTCGAATGCTATTCCCAGTTTTACTTTGATACTTAATATTGAACTCTAGACTGCTCCCTGTTTATTTTTTCTTTATTTGGTTAAGCAAATGTTTTGTCGAAAAAATGGACCATGCACCAATTAGTGGAAACTGGAAAGAATAAAAACAATAATTGAAAAAACCATGCACCGAGATACAGTGCATAGGACAGAACTATTTAGCAGGCTAGCAGCTGCGAAGTACAAAATCCCTATTTAGCTCTTTTGACATTACTTTTCTAGACATTATTCTAAAAATCGGTGATTAATTCCGATCAATCAACGACTAATCCATGTTCACTGGATTACCGTACTGATTAATAACCTGAATATCCGATTAATCATTCCGATTTAGTCCCTAAATACTCGATTTATCCTTGGACAGTACCTCTACGGATTAAGTTTGATTCTCGCTTTTTACAAGACACATGATATGTATATGTATAAATCGTTTTTTTTAATAAAAGTGACATCCGTATTTAGCGTTATTTTGATAAAAAAAAAAAAAAAAAACCATTACAGTAGTTTTTTTGAGCTTGTGACTACATTATTTATTCGTCAAATAAGTATCCAGTGACGGAAGAGACTCGAAGTAAAATTATATCGACTTGTAGGAATTCTAAGGATGAAACGAGATTCGTGATACAAATTTTCACTAATATTTCCGTCTTAACTTGAATTTTGGGCCTAGGGGGTTTTTTTCCCAGAAAACACATTCCCGTGCAATATTTTTCCCACAGCATGTTGGGGACAGCAATGTGGCCCCAAGAAAACAACTACACTGCTAACCAACAAACTACGTACGCAAACCAGAAGATAATTAAACAGTAAAATTTGTTAGAAAATGGAAAGTTTGAGGCATATTTATAATATGTTCTTGATGTAATTTCCAGAAACTAACAAGTGGAGGTTGTTCCTTGTAATGAGGACTTAAACTTTCATGTTTGGATCTAAGACATTTTCTTAGTGGAATCCATAGATAAATTGAGTTGGAAGAAGGAGATTTGAAATCAGGTTGCAGATGGAAATCATGGCCATGATATATATTTCATGATCATGAAGAGACATCAAAAGAGATGGGATATTCAGAAATGTTTCATGTCCATGAGAAAGTTTTCATGTCCATGAATGTATACTTGGTTGGTCAGAAACGTTTCATGCCCATGAGGAAGTTTTTATGCCCATGATGTGCAACTGATTTTAAATTAGATATTGATTTATTTTAACAGAACATCAGATTTTATATGTTACTATTGTTGTATCAGTACTTGGATTATTGAGCTGATCAGACATCTAATACTGATGGACAGACTCTGAATATAACACAATACTGATGGGCATCAGATCCTGACGGACTAAAATCCTGATGGATCAGATACTGATGATTACCAATCCTGATGGATCTCAGATCCTGACGATGGTTATATCCTGATGCAGCTGTAACTGAAAAATAAATACTGATGTAGTTAATGAAATTAAATCAGAATATTTACTTTCCTTTTATGGAGTATCAGTTACGTTTTATTCTTGGTATTTATATACATACAGAATATAACGTTAAGTAGATACATCCTAAGGAGAGAAATCCTTTATAATTTTCTTTCTCTCTGCTCTCTCAACACATACAGAAGAGATACATAGTTCTTAGGCGAACTGAGGTGCTGGTCGCTGTTGATCACTGGTGTATTTGTGAACCCTTTGATCGGTGCTGTTTTATCCTGGAAGTGATATTGCTGTAACCCAATCACAACGTAAGTGGGGCAATATTCTCTTCAAGAACAGTCAAGTCCTCTCGAAGGGTTTGGCGACTCAGCTGTTCTTCTCTCTTTGATCAGTATTGCTAATAGCTTCTGTGAGAGATAAGTGTTCTTACTTTTCTTGTTAATTACAGTTACTGATTATATTCTTGTTTTGCCTTCGTGATTTGTTTTGTTATTTGGTTAATTGCCTGTTCTTGTTTATTAATATATATCACTGCCTCATTGTTGTGTTTAGTGTAAAATTCCCGACAATCTTGAAGAGAATATTTGTGTTATATATTGTTAATTAACAAGATGGTTAACGAAACTGAATCTCCTGTTGTTGAGACTAGCTCTGGGTCTGGTGTTATTGTACCTACCATTGATTGGACTACGTACCGTTTCCCACAGCCTATTGATTTGTCAGGAATGCCTGATAAATTCGGTGGGGGTGTTGGTTTTTCTCGTTGGCAGAAAAAGATGAAACTGTGGCTAACGGTAAAGGGTCTATGGCCGGTGGTGCAGTATGAGAAACCAGTTGTGGTTAAGGAGAAAGCTGAGTCTGTTAAGGCTTATGCCATGTGGGAGGAAAAGGATGGGGTGGCTAGGGCTGCAATTCTGGCAGCTTTAGCGAACACTCTATTCGATGTTTATTCATCTGACTCTTACACTGCTAAGCTCTTATGGGAGAAGCTTGACCAGACACATAATACTGACTCGCAAGGGTTGGAAAAGTATTCTGTGGCTAGGTTCCTTGACTTTAAACTGGTGGATACTAAATCCATGACTGAGCAGGTGCATGAGTTTGAGATGTTAGTTCATGCTTTGAAGGAGTCTGGTATGGACTTACCTGAAAAGTTTCAGGTTATGTCTGTGATTGAAAAGCTCCCTAAGTCTTGGGAAGAATTTGCTCTCTCCCTGAAAAGACAGAAAGGAGAGATCACTTGGACAAACCTGATGTTGGACATCTCTGTGCAGGAGCAACACAAGTCCAAGCAAGGACATGTGATGCCTACTGAACATGCTGGGAGTTCGAAGGTAAATGTAGTGACTGTTGGACAGAAAAGAAAGTCTGTCACTAAGAAGGAAAACACTAAGTCTAAGGACAAGAACAAGGCTAAGAAACCAAAGGCAAACAAACCATGTTGGTCTTGTGGACAGGTTGGTCATTGGAGCAAGGACTGTCCTGAAAAGAAAGCTAAGAAACCTGTTGTGGGAGCACAAGCTAACACTGTGCTTGGTACCACTGGTGGGCCTACGGTTAACATGGTTGTTGGTGAGGCTATTGCTTCTGAAACTGACAACGGGTATGTGACCTACAACCCTGTACTTCTTTCCACTCATTCGTCTCATGAATGGTTGATTGATACTGGAGCTAATGTACATATTTGTACTGATATTACTCTATTTGTATCTTATCAACAGACTCATGGAATGACTGTGACGATGGGAAATGCGAGTGTAGCTCAAGTACTTGGAATAGGAAACGTGGACCTGAAGTTCGCTTCTGGGCGTGTTCTATCCCTCACTAGAGTGCACCATGTTCCTGATATTCGTAGAAATATAATAAGTGGAAGTTGTTTAGTTAAGAATGGTTTTGAAGTTTCTTTGAAATGTAATAAAGTAGTTATTACAAATACTGGTGTATTCTTTGGCAAAGGTTACTTGTCGGATGGATTATTTTTTATAAATGTTGAGCCTGTTTTGGGCAGTTTTATTAATAATAATGTTGCTCCTTCTGTTAATTGTGTTGAATCATCTGATTTGTGGCACGCACGTCTTGGTCACTTGAATTTTGGTGCTCTAAAGAATATGATGAACTTAGAGTTGATTCCAAAACATGCCATTGATAAGAAATCTAAATGTCAAGTATGTGTGACTGCTAAACAAACTAGGAAACCCTTTCATAATGTGGTTAGGGATTCGAATGTGTTAGATTTAGTGCACACTGACATATGTGAATTTGGTGGTGTTTTGACCAAGGAACATAATAGATATTTCATTACTTTTATAGATGATTGTAGTAGATATTGTTATGTTTATTTGCTTAAACATAAAGATGAAGCACTAGATAAATTCATTATGTTCAAAACTGAAGCTGAAACACAAACTGGTAAAGTACTTAAACGTTTGAGATCAGATAGAGGTGGTGAGTATACGAGTAACTCGTTTAATGAATTTTGCAAGAGCAATGGTATAGTTCATGAGGTAACTCCACCATACACACCTGAGTCTAATGGGGTGGCAGAACGAAAGAACAGAACCTTTAAGGATATGATCAATAGTATGTTGATTAATTCTGGGTTGCCTAAGTACATGTGGGGAGAAGCTCTGAATACGGCTTGCCATATTCTGAATAGAGTTCCTCTGAAACATATGGACAAGACACCTTATGAATTATGGACAGAGAAAAGGACTAGTTTAAAATATCTTCGAGTGTGGGGGTGCCTTGCAAAGGTACTTGTCCCTGAACACAAGAGAAAGAAACTAGGACCGAAAACTGTTGATTGCATCTTTCTGGGCTATAGGGAAACCACTACAGCTATGAGATTTTTAGTGTTAAAATCTGACATAGATGGAATAGTGGCTAATTCCATAGTTGAATTTCGTGATGCAACATTCTTTGAGAATGTGTTCCCTATGAAGACTGGTATACCTCAGAGAATTCCTGATGATGATCCCACTCACACATCGAGGTCCATTCCTGATCATGTGGAGAGGATGACAAATGTGGGGGCAGATCCTGATAGTAGCTCTATTCCTGATGAAGTAGAGGAACCTAGAAGGAGTAAGCGTGGTAAGGTAGTCAAGGATTTTGGAAGTGACTTTATCACTTACAATATCGAGGATGAACCTTTAACTTTTCGACAGGCCATGGATTCTTCAGAATCTAGGTACTGGAAAGGTGCTGTAAAAAGTGAAATTGACTCTATTGTTTCTAATGGAACATGGGAGTTGGTTGATCTACCTCCTGGGTGTTCTACTATAGAATGTAAATGGGTATTCAAAAGGAAGATGAATCCTGATGGCTCAATAGATAAGTATAAGGCTAGGCTGGTAGCTAAGGGCTTTAAGCAAAAGGAAGGCATTGATTACTTTGACACATACTCTCCAGTTGCTAGAATGACAACAATCCGAATGCTTATAGCATTGGCTTCTGTACATGGTCTTATCATCCATCAAATGGATGTAAAGACAGCTTTTCTTCATGGTGAACTTGAAGAAGAGATTTATATGGATCAGCCTGAGGGATTTGTTGCCTCTGGAAATGAAAGGAAAGTCTGTAAGTTAATCAAGTCTATATATGGCTTAAAACAAGCTCCTAGAGACTGGCATAAAAAGTTTGATGAAACTGTTTTAGAATCAGAATTTGTAGTTAATGAAAGTGACAAGTGTGTCTATTACATGGTTAAAGGAAATGATTGTATTATTGTGTGCCTGTATGTGGATGATATTTTGTTGTTTGGAACCAATATTGAGATTATTAACGAGACAAAAAGGTTCTTGAAAAGGCATTTTGAAATGAAGGATATGGGAGAGGCTAGTGTGATTCTTGGTATCAAGTTGACTCAGTCAACTGATGGAATAACCTTGTCACAATCTCATTATATAGAGAAATCTATACTTGAGAAGTATGGTTATTCAAATTGTAGAATTGCAAGTACTCCGTATGATCCTAAAATTGCCCTTGTCAAGAATAGTTCAGGAGTACCTGTGTCTCAGTTAAGGTATTCTCAGATTATTGGGAGTTTGCAGTATCTTGCTAATGGTACTAGGCCTGATATTTCATATTCAGTGTCTAAGTTAGCAAGATATACAAGCTGTCCAAACAAGACTCATTGGGATGCTCTTGATAGAGTGCTTAGGTATCTGAAAGGCACCATATATCTTGGTCTGCATTACAGGAGGTTTCCTGGAGTGCTAGAGGGATATAGTGATGCAAGTTGGATAGCTAAGAAGTCTGGTTCCAATGGAGTGACTGGATACCTGTTTACCCTTGCGGGTGGAGCAGTGTCTTGGAAGTCTTCTAGACAGACTGTTATAACTCGGTCTACTTTTGAGGCTGAGTTGTGTGCATTAGATGCCACGGGGACTGAGGCTGAATGGTTACATGGACTCATGTCAATGTTGCCTGTAGTAAGTCGTCCACTTCCTGCTTTTGCTGTTCATTGTGATAGCCGTACAACTATCGACAAGATTAACAGCAAGAAGTATAATGTGAAAACAAAGAGACATATCCAAGTTAGACTAAAGTCTATAAGGGGTCTAATGTCTGAAAGGATTATTGTTGTTGAGTTTATTGGAACTCAAGAAAACCTAGCTGATCCTTTGACTAAAGGGCTTGAGCATGCTGTAGTCCTTAAGTCTAGGTTGGGGATGGGACTGATAGCCCATAGTAATTCATCTACAGCGGGAACCCAATACACATGAGAGGAGATCCCTCGAAAGTGTATTCAATGTGGTAATAACAAGTTGTAAGGGTGAATTGGTTGTACCTTTAACTACATAGATTGATACTTATGTATCTGGAGTCTATCCCCTGTAAACCTAAAAGGTACTGTAACTGCCAGTATAGCAAGAGTTATTTGAACTCTGAATGGGGTCAAGTCATATGACGAGATGCTAGCAGTACATCTCTGGAGATGCCCAGCTAAGCGAATGTAATTGTGTGGTCGCAATTAGAGGAAAGGGTTATTCCTTGAAGCATTCGACGAACAGGATCGAGACATGACCATTAACGTCTCAAAGCCGTAGATTAGCACCATAGCCTTTGACTTGTCGTCGTCTATGGAGTGTGGTTACACCAAACGGATAAAGATTCAAGGTGAAACATTCCATCTGAATCCGGTAGCCATCGAAGTAGAGGACTTAGGAGGGTTCAAACCCGGAAGGGTACCTACTCTGAAAAACAAGTCATGATGAGGATAGATATGTATTTGAATTTCTGTATGGATTCGTGGGGGATTGTTAGAAAATGGAAAGTTTGAGGCATATTTATAATATGTTCTTGATGTAATTTCCAGAAACTAACAAGTGGAGGTTGTTCCTTGTAATGAGGACTTAAACTTTCATGTTTGGATCTAAGACATTTTCTTAGTGGAATCCATAGATAAATTGAGTTGGAAGAAGGAGATTTGAAATCAGGTTGCAGATGGAAATCATGGCCATGATATATATTTCATGATCATGAAGAGGCATCAAAAGAGATGGGATATTCAGAAATGTTTCATGTCCATGAGAAAGTTTTCATGTCCATGAATGTATACTTGGTTGGTCAGAAACGTTTCATGCCCATGAGGAAGTTTTTATGCCCATGATGTGCAACTGATTTTAAATTAGATATTGATTTATTTTAACAGAACATCAGATTTTATATGTTACTATTGTTGTATCAGTACTTGGATTATTGAGCTGATCAGACATCTAATACTGATGGACAGACTCTGAATATAACACAATACTGATGAGCATCAGATCCTGACGGACTAAAATCCTGATGGATCAGATACTGATGATTACCAATCCTGATGGATCTCAGATCCTGACGATGGTTATATCCTGATGCAGCTGTAACTGAAAAATAAATACTGATGTAGTTAATGAAATTAAATCAGAATATTTACTTTCCTTTTATGGAGTATCAGTTACGTTTTATTCTTGGTATTTATATACATACAGAATATAACGTTAAGTAGATACATCCTAAGGAGAGAAATCCTTTATAATTTTCTTTCTCTCTGCTCTCTCAACACATACAGAAGAGATACATAGTTCTTAGGCGAACTGAGGTGCTGGTCGCTGTTGATCACTGGTGTATTTGTGAACCCTTTGATCGGTGCTGTTTTATCCTGGAAGTGATATTGCTGTAACCCAATCACAACGTAAGTGGGGCAATATTCTCTTCAAGAACAGTCAAGTCCTCTCGAAGGGTTTGGCGACTCAGCTGTTCTTCTCTCTTTGATCAGTATTGCTAATAGCTTCTGTGAGAGATAAGTGTTCTTACTTTTCTTGTTAATTACAGTTACTGATTATATTCTTGTTTTGCCTTCGTGATTTGTTTTGTTATTTGGTTAATTGCCTGTTCTTGTTTATTAATATATATCACTGCCTCATTGTTGTGTTTAGTGTAAAATTCCCAAGAAATTAACATGTATTGTTGCTTCTTCATAGCCAAGCTGCAACCAGCTTTTAACTCATACATACTCAAGTATATATTTGCTCCATGGTTAGCGTCCATTGGAGTGCGCAGCCTTGAATTACTCTTCTAATGATTATCGGTTTTTTCCCATTCCTTTCTTAAGCCGCAATCAACAAGGCTTGATTGCTTCAGATAATGGTAAGAACCGTCATTTAAAATATGCCTCCTCATCTTCCAGAATTTTTTGGAAGAGAATATATATATCTGGAGCCGGGATCTTCTGTCCCCTTCTGTGTCCCTTATACAAAATGGGTGCCCTGGCGGGGTCCATTGTAAGATAAATGGAAATAAAATATTTTATTTCCATTTTCCTTACAATGGGCCCCGCCAGGGGCACTCATTTTGTATAGGGGACACAGAAGGGGACACAATGAAGGAGACAGAGGATCCTCACCCATATATCTGCGCCATCCCAAGTTAAATTTTTTGTTGTAATTTAGCTACAAAAGAGTAAAACACAACTTACATATTACGATGAAAATTGCTCAGTCAGGAAAATGTTAAACTGTGAAACATATGATGTTTGAACGTCAATGAACACGTCCTACATGCATGCTTCTCCAACACTCCAGCCATTGCTACGCCGCCTCCAACTACTCAATATGCTTATCCAACACTTGACCTCCCTCCTCCTCCACCTACTCCTACACTTACTCATAGGTACTTGGCCTCACTACTTTGTCCGACAGAATCGTATAAAGATAGTTTGAATCTTAATTTTCCTATTTTTGCGTTAGTATTTGGGACGCCAGGATGGAATAATATTTTCCCAGTTAGTCATCTTTTTATTATCCAATCTGGCTCTCAAGCCCGGTCTGAATTTTTAGCATTGTTCGGAAAAAAATGCCTAGAATTTTATAAACTCTTTCAGTAATTCTTTAGTGCACCGCATCTCCCGCGCGCAACCAAGCTCAAGTATAATTGTGATGAACTTGCCACTATTGGCATAACTCAGAGAAGTTCCAATGGTCATCGTGGATGGCAATGAGCGGATTGTAAAATCCACATTGTTCTACAAGTAGCACTTCTAGCAATTCGTCAAAGTTGCTCTATCATTAGTCAACCACATACTTTCACTACATATTTTCGTCATCTCAATAGATCTTCCAAAATTTTCAATATAAATGTATCAAAAATTAATTTAATCTTCAAATTAATTATATTTTCTCTCTAAAATGAGAAATAATTTTCAATTAATTATAAAAATATTTTCCAACAATATCTTTTAAATCCGAAAGATATCCCAACGCGAATCTAACTTTAAAAAAGTTAAATGCAAAATGTGTATTTCAAGTTTGTTCAATGTACAAATTGTGTACTTGCACTTTTCATAATATTAAAACGTGTACTACTAGTATTTTTCTCTTAAAAAAAACCACTCTTTTAAAATTGCGTAATATTCTCTAATTCAATAACAAAAATTTTCCATCAAAATAATAAAGATTGCGTATTTTTTTTATATTCATACATTATTTTTTTTTTGTTTTAAACGAACTATATAAATATGTATATTCATAATTTTAGATTTTTAAATTCGTGCTATCAATTTTTTTGCTTTAAGGATTTTTTAATGTAAATTAAAAAAATATATTATATGTAAAGAAAAATAACTAAAGAAAATATATGTTTTGTATTTAATTAAAAGATATTAAAAGTATACAAAATTTACTATTTTTTACTCAACAAATTGAATGGTAAAATGATTAAAAAAGTGCCCCTCATTTGTGGTGAATTTACAAACGGTGTTAGTGTTATTTAGTGAATGCATATAGTTTGCTCATTTTTTGAAATTTCATGCACAACAACAAGAACAACAAGACTTATTCAGTTATAATACCACTCAAAGTGGTGTCTGAGGAGGGTAGATGTACGCAGACCATGCCCCTATACAATAGGGAGGCTGTTTCCGAAGGACCCCCGACCAAGTACAGAATTACAAATACAGAAATACAAATACAGAAAGGAAACCTAATACAAACTAGGAAACTCACGCACACGCAGGAGTCGAACCCCTGGCCTCCAGTGGCTCAACCACTGCACCAACATGTTGTTGGCTGAAATTTCATGCACACATCTTGCTATTTCATGAAATGCCGGTACATAATCTGCATAGTGGTCAAACTCTAGTTAAACAACTTACGGTTTACTGAATTTAAAAAGATAAAATTTATTAATTCTCAATACATACCTTAATTGATTATAAAAATTAAAAACCGAATCTAATAAATATTTAACTTAATCTAATAAATTTGTCAAAATAAACTCAAAAATAAAGTAACATAGGTGTAGCATTAAGACCAATACAAACTATCTACAAACATTTACATGGTATCAAAGCCATAATTTTTTTTTTCACATCTTTCATACAAATGGCCCTAATCATTCCTGGTGATTCTTCTACTGCACCCTCTCCCACCATTTCTCATTCTCTTTCTATCAAACTATCTTCTCCTAAAAATTATGTCCACTGGAAAACACAATTTGGGCCTCTTCTAAACTCTAATAACCTTATGGGACACATTAATGGCACTACTGCTGCTCCCTCTCAAACTCTTCCTTCTCCAGCGGATGCTACTATATTTATCATGAATCCGTTATACACAACGTGGTTCCAAAAGGATCAGCTCGTTCTTGCTTGGATTCTTTCTTCTCTCTCTGAGACAGCCTTTCCTTACATTGTTGGAAAAGATAAAGCCCGTACTGCGTGGCTTGCACTAGAACGTGCGTTTGGTTCTGTATCTCAGAATCGTCAATTACAGTTACACATTGAACTCCAGTCTCTCCGTCGTAATGACCTAAATATCTCAGAATACTTACAAAGATATCTATTTTTTGTCTTAGAAAAAAATTCAGAATACTTACAAAGAGCTAAAGCCTTAGCAGATTAATTATCCACTGTTGGTCGGGAGATTTCTGATGCAGAATTTAATGCCATTATCTACCGCAATATTGGTGCTGAATATCATGGGCTTATCACTGCCCTTAATCAACGAACTGAACCAGTTTCTTTTGCTGAACTACATGGTCAATTAGTGGCTCATGAAATTTTGCTTAAAAGTGTCCAGGAGCTACCATTAGCCAACACGGTCTCCACATATTCTCGTACTCCATCGTATCCGATGCAGCCCCATGGAAACTTCTCCAATACTTCTTATGGAACGTTTAACAATCAACATTCTCGTGGTGGTTTTCGTCCAAATGGAGGAGGGCGTAACGTTGATCCATGTCAAATATGCGGTTATAGGAATCACACGGCTGACAAGTGCAGGAGACGTTATCAATCTAAGCAGCCCCAACCGCCCTCTCCTTCTGCTAACGTGGTGTATTATACCCAACATGCTCAGGGTCCTCCTCAAGCACGACCTCTCATGCCTTCCTCACCTACATCTTATGGACATTGGTATCCTAATTCTGCTGCTACTCATCACATGGTCGCTGATCCATCTCACCTAACACATTATGTACCATATCAAGGTCAGGATCATGTTCAAGTTAGCAACGGCCAAGGGGCGTCCATTCATCACACAGGCAAGGCACTTTATCAATCTCAAAATTTTAATAAACTGCTTGAACTTAATAATGTGCTTCATGTTCCCAGAATTACTCGCCCTCTTTTATCTGTTCAAAAATTTTCCAAGGACAATAATTGCTATTTTGAGTTTTGGCCAACTAAATTTTATGTTAAGGATCAGGTGAACAAGGAAATTCTGTTGCAAGGCCGGAGTGAGGATGGATTGTATGTGTTGCCCACGATTCAGCCAGCATCAGCCCATGTTACTGAAATTTGCTCCCCGGAAGAGTGGCATGCTCGTTTAGGACATCCTCATCATCGCACTGTTTCTTCAATAATTAAAAAAATAAATTAGATACATCTAGTGTATCTTTCAAGTCCATTTCAGATTATTCTTCTTGTCGTTTAGGAAAATTGGAAAAACTACCTTCTAGTTCTGCTGAACATTTGAGCAAAGTTTCGTTTAAAATAATTCATTCCGATGTCTGGGGCCCTGCTCCGATCCTTTCTAATTCTGGTTTTCGTTATTTCATTTTATTTGTTGATGATTTTACTAGACATACATGGATTTATTGCATAAAAAATAAGAGTGATGTTTATTCTATATTTTTAGAATTTGAGACTTTAGTGCGTCGTCAATTTAATGTCTCCATTAAAGCATTTCATTCGGATTGGAGTGGTGAATTTCAGAAACTTCATAAGTATTTTAATCAAACCGGCATCATCCATAGAATTGCATGTCTATATACGCATGAACAAAATGGTTTTTCTGAAAGAAAAATAAGACACATTGTTGACACTGGTCTAACCTTACTTGCACATGCTCAAATACCACTTCGTTTTTGGACATATGCTTTTCGTTCCGCTGTTAACTCTATCAACTCATTACCAACTCCAGTTTTACTTAATGTTTTCCGATATGAAAAACTTTTTAAAGACTCCCCTAAATATAATGAAACTAAGATTTTTGGGTGTGCAGTTTTTCCCTATTTACGGCCATACAACACTCATAAATTTTCATATAGAAGTAAGCAATGTGTTTATCTTGGTTTGGCACCTAACCATGCTGAATTTAATTGTTATGACATCTCCATTGATCGTGTTTATCTAGCCAAGCATGTGAAGTTTAATGAAAAATTATTTCCTTTTGCTTTACTTCCTTCATCTGCTACTTCCAATGAGATGCCACCTTCTCCACCATGGCTACACATGCAACCCAGCCCTACTACGCCTTCTACTACAGGTTTGTCTAACGCATCTCCTTTACATAATAATCTAGGTTTAGCTTCTCAATTGGCACATCAGCCCACTCATTTATCTCTTGTCCCAATTCTGACCAGACCCCATGTACCATCACCTGTACATAATTCTACTTCCCCTGGATTAAACCTTCTTGTTGATTTTACCCAATATTTTCCACATGAAATCACCATACCTGACCAAAATCTACCTACACAACCGGACCGCTCACACTCTATGTCTCTTCGCTCATCAACTACCCACAAGGCCAAAAACCCTCAAGCATTAGTCGCTCTTCGATCCAACCCTTCTACTAATTTTAAGGAACATGAACTATCATTATTTTCTCAGGCTATTAAAATTAATAAGTGGAAATCTGCTATGTCTGATGAGATGGCAGCCCTGGTAAGCAATTCTACTTGGACTTTGGTTCCCAAACCTCCTAATTCTAATGTCATTGAAAATAAGTGGATTTACAGGATTAAGCGACGCAAAGATGGAAGCATTGAACGTTACAAAGCACGTCTCGTAGCAAAAGGTTTTACCCAGCAATATGGTGTTGATTATCACGAGACATTCAGTCCTGTGATTAAGGCAACTACTATTAGGGTTTTACTAAACCTGGCTACCTCTTCTGGTTGGTCTATGAAACAGCTTGACGTGTCTAATGCTTTCCTGCATGGGCATTTGCAGGAAACAATTTATATGGCACAACCTAGGGGTTTTGTGGATCCTTCTAAACCGGATTTTGTCTGCAAATTAAACAAAACTATATATGGTTTACGACAATCTCCCCGTGAATGGTCCTCTCGTTTTGCCTCCTTTTTATTATCCATTGGTTTTCATGCATCACAAGCAGATTCATCGCTTTTTATTTATCGCCATGGTGGTCAAGCTGTCTATGTTTTGGTATATGTCGACGACATTATAATCATGGGTTCCAATTCAGATTTACTTGATTCTATAATAAGAAAGCTCCAAAGTGAATTTCCTGTGAAAGTTCTTTGTTCACTACATTATTTTCTTGGCTTGGAGGTCGATGTCAGTGCAGCTGGTACAAAGGTAACTCAGCAGAAATATATTCTAGATCTTTTGGCAAAATACGGCATGCAAGATGTCAATTCATGTCCTACCCCTATGGCGACAACTGAAACACTCTCAAAGTTTGATGGTATCCCGTTAACTACTGCTGCAGAAGATTTTCATAAGATAGTCGGTGCGTTACAATATTTGACTCTTACCCGACCCGATATTTCTTTCATTCATTGGAAAGCTCTAAAACGCTTATTGCGTTATCTCAAAGGTACCTCTCACATTGGTTTATTCTTTTCTGCTGAGATAGCTTCTACTTTACATTGTTTTGCCGATAGTGATTGGGGGGTGATAAGGATGATCGGCGTTCTACAAATGGTTATATTGTTTTTATGGGCTCATCTTCTATCTCCTGGATGTCTAAAAAGCAGTAGTAGACTGTGGCTAGATCTTCCACTGAAAGTGAATATAAATCCATTGCAAATGCTACTTCTGAACTTTTGTGGTTACGTTCATTATTTTCTGAACTTGGTTTACCAATAACAAAAGTCTCATTGTCATGTGATAATCTTGGTGCTATCTACCTGTGCTTCAATCCAGTTTTCCATGCACGTATGAAGCATATCGAATTGGATTATCATTTTGTTCGTGAGCAAGTTTCCAATGGTTTTCTGGATGTTAACTATGTGAATACTAAGGAGCAGGTGGCAGATATATTAACCAAACCCTTGCATACTACTCATTATCAACTACTTCGGAATAAACTTGGTCTTCATAGTACACATGGGTTTGCAGGGGAGTGATAATGTATCATATTCTTGTCAAATATCAGTAGTCAAATATTTCACCTATTTCACCTACTATGACATCGTCCATGACCTTATGCTGTGAAGAGTAACTAATGTAGCTAGCTGACTTACTGTAGCACTGTAGGTGTAGAATTTTCCTATATATTGAGACGTTGTCTCCATTGTAATATTAAGATCAATACAAACTATCTACAAACATTTACAACACACTCGTAATGGCATGAATTTTCAAAGAGAAACTTAAGAGTACGGATCCTATAAATAATCTCTACCCAAATCTATACTATTTAAACCATACTATACTATAATAAGCGAAAAGAATATAATTTATAGTTTGATTATACCTATTTTGATTATCCTCTCATTATTAAACATAAAATAATACCAAAAGTTGTTATATACAGAGATTAAAGTTCGATTTCTGCTAACATGTTAATTTATATTTAATACTAAAAGTTATTATATACAAATGTTTGAATTGTTCCAATAACATATCAAAATTAATATTTATAGTATTATATTATACTATAAATAAAGGGTTTCATGTGTCTGAGGATGACCTCAGGTTAGAACCCTAAGGTCGCAATCGTCCCTAACGTCGTAAAATAAGAGCACCAAAAAGGGTTTTCAAAAAATGGGTGATCTAACTATACAAATGTGGATAATTTTGATAAATGCAATAGCCTCTGTCAGCGCAAAGCCTAAAATGAAATGAAAATCCTGGGGGCAGCCTGAAGCTTAGCTTTCTATATGATAATTATAGCCTACAAATTTAAGAGTATTTGTGTAAATTATTGATAAAAAATTTAATATTTACAAAAAACCTCCGCGAGACCCTTGACTTTATAGGCAATATTTCTTATAACCTTAGGGGAGATACTGAGATTGTCCTCAGGCCCAATTTTCTCATAAATAAATTACAAAAATTTAAAAATAATTCGCATGGAGTTAATCTAATTTTTACATGAATAAAAGAAGGTGAACAATTTTACAATTCTTCTATCTATATAAAAGAAAATCTCGGGCATTTCACGTGGCTTTCTCAAAACAGCGTAATCTCAAAATCCTCTTTTCCTACCATTCGCATATTTACACCTCTCTCTCTCTCTCTCTCTCTCTCTCTCTCTCTCTCTCTCTCAATTCCACTCCAGCAGTTACTGAAATGTGACGAGACACTCATTTATATTCAATTTTTGTGCAGGTTAATTTTATTACTTTTAAAGTTTTAGATTCTGTCAAACTTTAGTGGCATTAGATTTCTATTTCTCTCATGATTTGCTTCATCTTATTTGACTTTGTAGCTTATTTATATAGTGAATTTTTATAGTATTTCTTAATATTATGTTGTTACTGTTTGAATGAATATTATGGTGATCAGATCTATTACTGAGATAGATGATTGTGTTGACTTTTGTGGTTTGAATAAATTTTTGTGTTGCTCGAAATGTTTGATCGTCTGAATGTAAGATTGATTTGTAATCCGATCGCTGGTTGAATCTCTGTTAATATTGCTCTGCCTTTAACAAACATTTTCCCTTTTGTTTACTTGCCAAATTCTTTTCACTGAAATCTTAATTATTTATGTCGAAGATTTTTTGTATATGAAGATTCCACTTTCTATTATCATACTTGATAGACTTTATGAGTCAGAAATTATAAATGCTATATTGATTGATTAAATTGGCACTAAGATGTGACTTTACAGTAATGATCATGAACATCATGTTGTAGTTCTAAGTGTGGAAGTATGTATCTGATTCTTTTTTGTTGAGTTTGTATACATAGTCGAATTTGATGATTTCTGCAGTTCTACACGTTGACTATTATTTTTATTTGAATCTTGTATCTTTACATATTGATTGCTAAACAGAGTTATACCTATATTTGCAACATAGCGTAGTATTTGAATGAAGTTTATTGACACTGTAGGTTCTTTTAACACTTATGTGCTTTTTATTAGGGTAAACGACTAATAAACAAATTCAAGGCTACATTAAGATGGCATTGGTTTCTAGAGGACGGTCTTTGTTAAACCAAATGCACCACTCTTTGTTCCAGCTGCAGTTTGCCAAGTAGAGAGACTTCTCACCAGAATGGTGGCAGTTGGTGACAACCTCAACATGGTTTCATGACTACTGGGTCAGTCAACAACAGGGTGATGATTGGGCTGATATTGTTGATCTACTTCCGGATATCATTGATCTTGGTGCTGTTGACGAAGAATTGATGACCATGGAAGCGCAATATGAGCAATTCATCCAATTATCTGAAGCAGGAAACAAGTCAGTATGCTCAAAATGGAATGCCTGCAGTTGGTATGTTAACTCGAGTAAAATACCTTGGCATATAAGATCTACACGTTTACTACATTAATTAATTGATTTTGACATACATTCGATGCTTTCTAATTTTAAAAGTGAGCTTGCTTTCCACGTAGTTGGGTCAAAACTCAAAAATTCCCAGTACTGATTTAGTTGCTGTGTAGTGACACCATGCCATTGGTTGGAGTTCACTAGATTGTTGCATGAGGCAGGCTCATAAAAGGGTACTATTATGCTTATTTGTTCATCTATACAACTCAACAAAAAATGGGCATCCATTGATATGATGGATACGTTCATTTCAATGCATTTTTATTTGCTTATGGATTGTTAGTTATCTTTTGCTATACCAATTTGTTTGTTATTGCATTTTTATATGATTATGGATTGTTAGTTATCTTGTGCTGTATCAATTTGTTTTTTATTATAAGTTCGTAGTCAGTGGGGAAACACTATATCAATTTGTTTGTTATTGCAATTTTTATTTGATTATGAATTGTTAGTTATCTTGTGCTATATCAATTTGTTAAGTCCGTGGTGAATCACTAAGGGCATGGGTAAGAGTTTATAGTAGTTTTATTTGGTTGTGCATGTTGATTTGGCAATAAGTGGCTTTACAGATTTTGTTGTGTGGTTTGTAACTTTTTCCAAACATGTTGGTGATGGTATGTTGATAATGATATGCTTTCTAGCGAATTGGTGGTAATATTTGTTTTACTCTAAACTGATGTGGCTATGGAGTTCTCTTATCTTTCCAATATTGAGGGTGATGCGGAGGATTGAGGGTGATGCGGAGGATTGGTTGATTACGGTACGCGTTTGCATGCTATGGAAAGCCGTCAACACAAAGGATAACAGCTTGATTGGTGATACGGGTTGATGAAAAGGTACTAACACGGTCCATGAATTGAATGACTTTCTAATGAACATGATACCAGGATAAGGAAGAACATATCTAAGCTCCAATAGCGTGTGCAAGATGAGTAATATCGATTTGTTATTGCATTAGATTTAATGTTTACTGCTGATGTTGGTCAGAAATTTCATTTTCCAAGACAGGTTTAATCACCCAAACAACTCATTTTAAAATCATTTTTGTAGTTATGACAGTTCTTATTGACATTTTGTGTAGATTTATTGTTACTGGACATCTTGTGGCACTTATAGACATAGAAAGCTTTGATTGGATATATGTACTTGATTGAAGAGTCTGTCAAAGGCCCTCCACATTCTTGCCTTTACATTAAAATGATGTGCTAGACTTTAATGCCAGCTATACTCCCATACCATCCCTTTTATAATTTTTTATTTTTAGAGCAAAGGTCAAATTTCAGGCCTCTCTGGTAGTCTATTGTGCAGTGTATGCAATGCCTTCATGAATAAATTATGGATAACGTCGAGCATGCACTGAAGCATCATATAAAATTTAGATACTTGTACAATTAAGGTATAGCCATTGTCCTCATATTCATCGTATGCTTAACTGCCAAGGGGCAAATATGCTCAAATATGCTCAGCATCTAACTTCGAGAAAATTTATGATAATATTACAGTGACGTTATTCAAATATTTTTAAACAACATTTCCTGCAACCGCGCAAAGCGCGGTTTATCCACCTAATATTTTAATAAACAAAGATAAAATGGTAATTTGTCGATGCTTACTTTGTCCTTAAAACCATTTAAGAGCATCTTCATCCTTATCTATATTTTTACCACATATGTAATTATAGAGAACCAAATCAAATTGGAGCACTCCAATCCATAACCCCTTATCTAAAATATTTTAGGTGAGAAAAAATGTTTCTCTACATGTAGGGAACCATTTTACTTCCCTATAATGTCACCTCATCATTCCTTCTTTATAATATACTTCCTCCGTCTCTTTTAGTTGACACATTTGCAAAAAACACACATATTAAGAAAATTTTAATTACGTAATTTGTTTCCATATTTACCCTTAATCTTAACATTAAATGATGAGTTATGAGTGTGTGTATTAAATATAAAGTCAAATATTGGTATTAGAAATAAAGGGGTATATATGGAAAAATTGGTAAAAAAATGTATTGGAACAAGAAATATGACAACTATTTAGGGACAATTTTTTTTACAAATGTGCCAACTAAAAAGGGACGGAGGGAGTAACATATATCTACTCTCACACTCTCATCATTCCCTATATTATCTAAAATATTGATTAAATATTAATTTTTTAATTATAGGTAATGAATATAGGTAACACCGTTGGAGTAAAACAATTTTTTGGTTCCCTATATTTTAGGTAACCATTATTTTATTGTACTTTAGGAAATGGAAATAGGGGCCTTGGAGATGCTCTAATAGAGTATTGTTATGGAACCAACAAATTCTTCCTAAAAATTTGTACAAAATTATGTGGTAAATATGTGAAAGGTTTTAATTGGATGGTTAGTGTGAATACATGGGGTCCATCACATTATTATTTTTAGACTAAATTGAACTGTAGTGGCCAAAGTATTTTCATTTTTGCACGAAGATGGCTAAATTTTAATTCTTGCCAGCGTAATGGCTAAATTTTAATTTTTGACGCGGAAATGGTGCTCCGCCTCCCTTCCGTTAAATCGACACTGACAACGTTAGTGAAATACGTACAGTCGTGTATTATTGTGGGGTATTTAGGTAATTTTACAACCCTCAGTATTATATCGATTAGATTAAGCCGCTTCCCTCCATTTTTACACCCACTTAGTCACAAAGAGGCGATCACAAACCCTAATTGAAGAGCTGCGAAGAAGAAGATGAGCTGGTATTTGCGACTAAAGGAGGACGCTGAGGTGTATAAACCACATGAGCATCTTGCATATTCTGGTATGAAAAACCCTAACTTGCATGTTATTGTGTATATTCATATGTATATAGATGGGTGCTTCTCAATATATGGCTACCAGATTAGAGGGGTTTTACACCTGATGTGTTTGATTTCAGTATGTATGTGTTCATTTTTGTGTATGTGTTAAGTGCTTGATTTATTTCATAACACCTGCTCATAGGTGGTCCAAAATTAGGGTTTTTGTTTTATTGCGTCTAATATGATCTTCCTTGTTTTATTTCATAACCTATATGTTAAATTTTTTTTAAAAAAAATTGTTTCATAAATGCCCTGTTGTTTGATTATTGTTTAAATTTGGGCATTTTGACATATAATGATAGCTTTACTGTAAAATTATATCATGGTGGAGAATTGAAGAAGGATCCAGTGTCTTATGTTGGTGGGAGTGTTGACTATTTCGATTTTTGCAATGTGGATGAAATTAGCTTGCTAGATTTAAATGGAATGATGAGAGAACTTGGTAATTTGGGGGGTTATTATAGTTTCTCATATAGGTTACCAGGGACAACCATGGACAAAGGTTGTTTTGAGTTGGAAAATGATGCCGATTTGCTGGATATGGGTGCTTTAGTGAAAGGTAGATATGTGGACATATTTGCCACTATTTTTTTACCACTATCTTCTTCACAACCTGAGTTAAACACATAAAATGTAGACTATGTTGAAGAAACTTTTATGCAACCACCCCCAACAGACAATGCATATGTATTTAGTCAACCTGAGCCTGACTATAGGGATTTTGATTTTATGCAAAGTACTCAAGATGAAATTAGAGAGGAGGAAGAAATGAGGGAGATGTATGGAGATGATGAGGAAGAAATGAGGGAGATGTATGGAGATGAGGAGGAAGAAATGAGGGAGATGTATGGAGATGAGGGAGACAATCCTGATGGTACTGAGTATGAGGGAGATGACAGTGATGAGGGAGATGTAAGTGATGCTGAAACTTTTTATTCAGATAATTCGAATAAAGATGACAGTGATGATGATCTTCTGTTTGATGCTAATGTGGACAACTTAGGAGGCAATGAAGATAGGTTAGATGATGAAGAATTATTTCAAGATGGCAGTGATCATTCCAGTATTTATGCAAATAGTGAGGATGAGAGAATGGCAGAAAATTCTACTGATGATGAACATATTGGTGAGAATAGGTATCCTGTATATGATGAGGAGACAGTTGGGAATCTTGTTTTTGAGTTGGGAATGTGCTTCAAAGATGCTAAAACTTTCAGGGATGCTGTCAAAAGGCATGCAATATTTGAGAGAAGACCAATTGTAAATTCCAGGAATTTTGGAAAGAAAGTGCGATATGTTTGCCAAAAGCCCTGCAAGTGGGAGGTTTATTGTTAGAAGTATTTTTATGTGTTCGTTCGCAGGGAAGAACTGAATTTAATATCAAGTTCAAGTTTCTTATCTCTCACAATTTAGAAGTGTAAAAGAATGTTTGGGTTGTTTATAAACTAATTAAGACTAATTATAAATCGAGAATAAAATATATGAGGAAAACAATCCAAGAACTGGGGTTCTTCACTTGGTTTCAATGCACATTCAATATCTATGTGATGTCTACGTTCTTACTCTGCTGAAAACAATTCTTCTAAGGTTATAATGTTCTCTTCCAAGATACAATATAATGTCTACAACTATACCCTAATTGTCACTTCCGTGATACAATCAAAGACAATCATAAACTATTAAGCTCCAAGAATTATAAGTCTCACAACTCTCCTATTAATCTTCCAATCAAATATTTGAGTTATGTCTGTTAAATCATGTACTAAAATTGCAACTCCACTTCCAAGTTATTACAATCCCTAAAATCCAATCAAAGGTTCATGACTCCCCTAATTGTGTTAAGCCCTCAATAACAGATCAGCAAAGCAAGAAAATCACAGATAATTAAACACACATGAATACCAAGGAATACTACCCAATCCTCAGATTAAAGATTTAGTTACACATAATTAAAGAAGAAAACAAAATAATAATAATAATGAATGAAAACATAATATTGAAGAAAGAATTGAAGATCGAAAGTACCTTGATACGATTAAAAGCTATCAATTGTTATGATTTACAATGGTAGGATGTGTTTAAATAGGCTCTACAAATCTTGCCTTGCAAGAAATTGCCTTCTATTACAATTAGGATTTAAAGAAGGTACCCAAAATTGCCCAGAATACAATTAGAATTAGAAAAAGGGCAAAACAGTAAATTACCAGCCTTCTTTAACAAGATCACGTGCGCGATTTAATTCAGCATATTTCTTGCACTTGTTTCCTATCCCGGGTTGTAGAAAATCTCTCAAGCTTCGCGTGGGCAGTAAGATCGCTGAAAACGGACTTCTAGAACTCCAGATATGGCCAAAACAGTATAAGCTGCGCAGCCTTCCCGGAAAATCCGAATTTTAATCAATTAAATCTCCAAAAACGACAAAAGCTTAGATATTCTTGCAAACCTGCACAACTACACAAAACACATCAAAACTACACAAACTTGAGTCCAAAACAATCAATTTAAGCCGAATGGAGACATTCCAAGTGGATATAAAATCCACTTATCAAACCCCCAAACTTAAACTGATGCTTGTCCTCAAGCATAAACAATTACAACTACCTAATTAGTACCACTTCCGTAGGTGATCACGGTTGCATTTGGCATATGCAACAAGCCCTTTAAACCCCTAGGCAGCCCTAGTGGACGAGTAAGGTCTCGTGAGGGCCTATAGCGAATGTACCCACAAAATCCATTTAACCTAATGCAATGCAATGCATGAATGCAACTAATATGAAGAATGCAAAGATCCCCTTCAAACTCACCAAAACCAACTAACAAACAAATATCTCAATGAATGTAACAAATCCAAGCAGAGCTCGACTAAGTTCCCGTATACTAACAAATACATGAACAGAAACGTGCGTGTGTGCGATGCTCATCAGAAATACTCCCAAAACTAGGTCAAAAATCATACATGCTTTCCGTCAAGACAATCACAGGTTTATAAACAGAATAGACTGTAGACACTTCATAACCTAGGAACACCTCCACCCTTATCCAAGGTAGACAGAAACTCATGCTTTATTACTAAACTACGACACTATATACAATACGCATGTTTATTTAACCGTGCAATGAATGAGACCCCAAAAGGCTTATACAATAATACCCATGTAGCGAGTGTTAGGTCAGCAATCCCAAATCACAAGGGCTTTAGGTTACTAGGACTAAGTCCCCTCAGACTTAATTTCTCGAGTATTAAAGAGCTCATTCTGGTTAATTTTGCATATAAACAAATAACTTATTGACTCTTTTTTTTTTCTTTTTTTTTCTTTTTTCCATTTGACACCTAGCCATTATTGACAATTATGAACAACTAGCATGAAATTCCTGGTTTCCCCCAAACTTAGACTTTAATGTTCCTACGCTATAAAGGGAATAACGAAAATTCTAAATATAAACAAGTGATTAAATCTCAAAACATCCCACAGGCATGACCCTAACCTAGCCCAAAAGCACCCAATGAGTTTGTGTAAAAATTTTGTTCCCGTAACATGCAAGTCAATTCCTAGGAACTATAAATCAGCCCTCTACTCATCATCATCACACCCAAATCAACATCCACCTATCAATCAGAATCAGCTCGTCCTAAAGGATCATGAAATATGCATGCCATGAAAATGCAACTAATATGACTCACATGGTATACGAAAATAAAACAAAATGTCCTATATGAACACACGTAGATAATACAAACATAACAATCATGCATGAACTATCACTACTATGCAAACATGATATCCTATATGAACACAAAATACAACAATATATACAACTACTAATCCCCCAAATTACCCCCAAACTTAAAATATTCAATGCCCTCATTGAATGGAAGTAAATACAAGGGATAGCAGAAAACAAACCTGCAAGTCCTCATCCTCGAATGAATCATGCGGGAGACAAAAATTTCAGAACACCATCACCACCTCTCCCACGCTTAGGAGCCAAAAGAATCAATCCCCAACTCACAAGAAGCTCCACCAATAATTACCAAGCAATATCACACCACAAATAGCCCAAATTCCAAGAATATTACAAAATCCCAATTTACAAGAACACAAATTCGTAATAAAAATAAAATTAGAGAAAACGATTTACCCAATACGAATCAAAGAGGTGAACTTGCAATTAATTCCTCTTTAGAATTGAATTTTTAGAGATTTAAATAAATAGAAGAGAAATTGGATTTGTATGTATAGGTTTATGTATATGTAGGAGATGTAAGAAATTGAAATGAATTTAGATGTAGAATAGGATTTGGGTGTGTTTAGGATTTGAATTTAAGTTAGGATAGGAGTTGAAGATGATAGGTTGAAGATTTGGGTATATAATAGAAATAGGATATGAGAATGAATAAAAGAAGTGAAAGAATATGAGATTTTAAGGGACAAAAAAACGCACACTTGCAGGAGGAGGGCGCGCTGACAGCGCTGGGGCGCCTGTTGCGCGAGTTGAAACAGCGTGACAGGGCGCTGGGAGCTCTTCGGCGCTGTTGGCGCAGGCCTGTGCTGCGTTACTAGGCGCAAGGAGCGCTGTAAGGCTGTTGGCGCGGGGCTGATCTGCGTTACTTGGCGCTGTCAGTCTTGTGGCGCAGTCAGCGCTGCACTGTTCTGTTCTGTATTTTTTATTTTTATTATTTTTTTTTGAAAGAAAGAAGTAAAAATCCTATGCTACACCAAGGTACAAAAATGCTTGGGTTGCCTCCCAAGAAGCGCTTCTTTAACGTCAATAGCTTGACGTTACTTCCTCAACTCATAGTAGGGTCTTGGAGGTGGAGAATGCTCATTCCTCGCTCCACTGTTTCTCCAAGCAGGTATGGCTTAAGTCTCTGCCCATTCACCTTGAATACATCTGACCCTTCTCTAGTAATCTCACAAACCCCATTAGGATAGACCTTCACAATCTCAAAAGGTCCGGACCATCTTGATCTAAGCTTTCCAGGAAATAAACGGAGTCTTGAATTAAACAATAAAACATGTTACCCAACCTCAAATTCCTTCTTCTGAATGTGCTTGTCATGCCACAATTTGGTCTTCTCCTTGTAGATACTAGCATTTTCATAAGATTGGAGCCTAATTTCCTCAAGCTCTCCAAGTTGAAGTAAACGCTTCTCTCCCGCAGATTTAAGATTAAAATTCAACTCTCTTGTCGCCCAAAATGCCTTATGCTGAAGTTCCACCGGCAAATGACATGGCTTCCCAAAGATCAACCTATATGGAGACATTCCAATAGGTGTTTTAAACGCCGTCCTATATGCCCAAAGTGCATCATCAAGCTTTGTTGACCAATCCTTTCTCGACGCTGCCACTGTCTTCTCCAAAATTGACTTCAGCTCACGATTCGAAATCTCAACTTGTCCACTTGTTTGCGGATGATAAGGAGTTGCCACCTTTTGTGTCACACCATATTTTTTCAAGAGATCAGCCACCTGTTTATTGCAAAAGTGTGCACCTCCATCATTGATAATAGCCCTTGGCACTCCAAATCTAGTGAACACATGCTTCTTTAGGAACTTCTTCACCACTCTAGCATCATTAGTAGGAGATGCAATAGCTTCAACCCATTTAGAGACATAATCAACTCCCACCAAAATATACTGGTTCCCATAAGAAGATGGAAATGGACCCATGAAGTCCATCCCCCACACATCAAAAATCTCCACCTCAAGAATAGATTGTAAAGGCATCTCGTTCCTCCTCGAAATATTTCCAACTCGCTGACATCTATCACACTTTGCCACAAAGTCTCTAGCATCCTGATGCATGGTAGGCCAATAAAATCCTGAGGTACACATCTACGAAACATTCCATCAGCACACTCCCTGTAAAGTAATGGTTCCTCCCAATAGTAGTGCTTCACATCATAAAAGAATTTCTTCTTTTGGTTATACGAGAGATTATCCGGCACAACTCCTCCCACAATGTAATTCACAAAATCTGCATACCATGGCGTAGACAAGGACACACCTAGAAGCTGCTCTTCCGGAAATTTATCATTGATAGGTTTTTCACCTCCTACCTCTCCATCTCCTTGATCCAACCTAGATAAGTGATCAGCTACCAAGTTCTCGGACCCCTTCTTATCTCGAATCTCAAGATCAAATTCCTGGAGTAAGAGAATCCAACGAACTAGACGAGGCTTGGCATCCTTCTTTGTCATCAAGAAACGAATCGCAGCATGATCTGAATAGACAATCACCTTAGACCCAACAAGATAGGATCTGAATTTATCAAGTGCAAACACCACTGCAAGTAGCTCTTTCTCCGTAGTGGAATAGTTGATTTGCGCATCATCAAGAGTCTTGCTTGCATAAGCTATCACATGCATACGCTTATCCTTCTTTTGCCCAAGAACAACATCCACAGCATAGTCACTAGCATCACACATAAGCTCAAATGGCAAGCTCCAATCAGGAGATGTTACTATGGGTGCAGAAGTAAGTTCCTTCTTCAGCCTGTTAAAAGCAACAAGACAACTTTCATCAAAGTCAAAGACACGATCCTTTTCAAGAAGATTACAGAGAGGCCGAGCTAACTTGGAGAAATCCTTGATGAACCGTCGATAAAAACCAGCATGACCAAGAAAGCTTCGAATTCCTTTCACAGATGAAGGTGGTGGCAATTTTTCAATAACTTCAATTTTTGCTCTATCGACCTCAATGCCTTTATTAGAGATTTTATGCCCAAGCACAATGCCTTCCTTCACCATAAAGTGACATTTCTCCCAATTGAGAACAAGATTAGTTTCAGTACATCTCTGCAACACCTTTGACAAACTGGCTAAACAGGATTCAAAGGAAGAACCATACACCGTGAAGTCATCCATGAAGACCTTCATGTCTTTCCCTATAAAATCTGAGAATATGTGGTTTATAAGCCGTTGAAACGTCGAAGGACCATTACACAAACCAAAAGGAAGCCTCCGATAAGCAAAAGTACCATAAGAACAAGTAAAAGTAGTCTTTTCTTGATCTTCGGGTGCAATAGGAATCTGAAAGTAGCCCGAGAATCCATCCAGAAAGTTGTAATACTCATTACCCACCAACCTTTCGAGCATTTGATCAATGAATGGGAGGGGAAAGTGATCTTTGCGAGTAGCGTTATTCAACTTCCTGTAATCAATGCAAACTCTCCAACATGTTACTGTTCTTGTGGGAATTAATTCATTCTTCTCATTGTGAACAACAGTCATCCCACCTTTCTTAGGCACAACATGAATAGGACTAACCCACTTACTATGTGGAACCGAATATATGATACCAGCGTCAAGCAACTTAGTGATTTCTTTCTTCACCACCTCTTGCAAATTCGGATTCAATCTTCTTTGTCCCTCAATCACAGGCTTATGATTATCTTCTAAGGCAATTCTATGCATGCAAAGAGCAGGGCTAATTCCCTTGATATCTTGAATTGTCTAACCAATAGCTTATTTATATTGCCGAAGAACATGTAATAATTTTTCCAGCTCATCATCACTAAGCAAAGCAGAAACTACCACAGGATATGTATCATTAGGACCAAGAAAGGCATACCTCAAATTAGCAGGTAGAGGTTTAAGTTCCACCTGTGGTGCCTCTGAGAGTGTAAAAACCATCTCAACTTCTGTGTCTCGAACAACAAGTGCTTCTTCTTCTACTACATCATCTAACACCCGTTCTACTCCCATGAAGTGTTCATTTTCTAGCTGCACAATTTCATCAACTCTGTCAACAGTAAAACAAGTTGCTCCAAAAGGAGGCATCTTCATTGCTTTGTTCAGATCAAATTCCACTTTGTCCTCGCCAACATTCAATGTCAATTTTCCAGCTTTAACATCGATTGTAGTGCCAGCAGTAGCCAAGAATGGCCTTCCCAAGATAATGGGTATCTCGACATCTTCATCCATATCTAACACCACAAAATCACAAGGTATGACAAATTTATCAACTTTGACAACCACATCTTCAACGACCCCCAACGGATACTTAACAGAACGATCAGCTAACTGAAGTGAAATCCGTGTCTTTTTAAGCTCTCCAAGACCAAGTCGTTTGCATATTGAATATGGCATCAAACTCACACTAGCCCTTAAATCACACAAGGCTTTCATGTTCTCCATCTTCCCAATAGTGCAAGGCAAAGAAAAGCTTCCCGGATCTTTCAATTTCTGAGGAATGGCCTTTTGGATGACTGCACTGCATTCAGCATTGAGAGTAATGGTTTCTGCATCCTCAAGTTTCCTCTTCTTTGTCAACATCTCCTTAAGAAATTTAGCATAGAGTGGCATTTGATTCAAAGCTTCAGCCAAAGGAATATTGACATGCAACTACCGAAACATAGTCAAGAACTTTTCGTACTGCTTCTCTAACTGCCTGTTGTGAAGTCTCTGTGGAAATGGAATAGGAGGAACATAAGGTGGTGGAGGAACATATGGCTTTTCTGGTTCTTCTTCCTTCTTCTCTTCATCTACTTTCTCTGACTTTTCTGCATCGATCTCTACTATCTCACTTTCTTTTTTAGCATCCCTCTCTTTAGGCTCAAGAACCTCAACCTCGGGCAACTCTTTTCCGCTCCTCAAAGTAATTGCTTTGCATTGTTCCTTACCAGTCTGGTCAGGTTGACTAGGAAGTGATCCTTGCTCACGAACACCCATCTTGGAGGCAATCTGTCCAATCTGTGTTTCTAGCATTTTTTGAGATGATGCCATCTGCTCTATTCTTGATTCCATATTAGCCAATGCCCCAGAGGTTCCTTGCATAATCTTATTCAGTGCAACCTCCCAATCAGCTGGTTCTTTCTTCGGAGGAGGTTGATACTGCTGCTATGCTTGATACGGTGGTCGTGACTGAAAACCAGAAGGTTGATTCTGCCTTGGAAATGCATAAGAAGGATTAGCCGCATGATTATTACTGTAAGAAAGATTGTTGTTTGGCCTTTGATTTGGATTGTAATAGGAGTTATTCCTTTCACCAAAAAATTGTGAATGACTTGAAGTGTCATGTGAGTAAACATGCTGTTTATAGAGCAAAAATTAGGGCTCTTGTTAAGATTAATGGAACACATAAAGAGCAATATGGACTAGTTTGGAAGTATGCTCATGAGTTGAAGAGAGTTCTTCCTGAAAGCACCATTAAGGTTTTGACTGAGAACCCTGAACCTGGTGCTGATAGAGGTCGGTTTCAGAGAATGTATATTTGTTTAGGGCCACTCAAAAAAGCATTCAGTGCACATTGTAGTAAGATTGTAGGTCTAGATGGTTGTCACCTAAAAGGACCTTTTGGTGGACAACTTCTAGCAGCTGTTGGTGTTGATGCAATTGAAGGCATGTACCCAGTTGCTTGGGCTGTGGTAGAGGCTGAGACAACAGAGTCATGGACCTGGTTTTTGCAATTTTTATGCCAAGACCTCAGAATTCTTATTGACAGAGAATGGACCTTTATCAGTGACAGACAAAAGGTATATATGCATTTGCACTTTACTTGTCATTAATGTTTACTTTTTACTTTGACCGATTTTTTATTTTTTCTTGTCATTATTAGGGGTTAATAAATGCTCTAGAATCAGTTGTGCCCCATGCAGAGCACAGATTTTGTGTAATGCATCTATTTCAAAATATGCATAAAGAGTACAAGGGAGTTGCCCTAAGCCATTTATTATGGAAAGCTGCTAGGGCAAGCACTGAATGGGAATTTAAGTTGCACATGAATCTGATGAAGGAGGTATATTTATTACTTTTTCATTACTTGCTTTTACATTGCTTTTACTTCTTTTACTTGCTTTTACATTGCTTTTACTTCTTTTTCTTTTAATACTTGCTTTTACTTCCTTCTACCCAGCTGTCATCAAAATGCTATGAGTGGCTAATGCAAAAGCCAACCTCACAGTGGTCAAGAAGTGCATTCAGGACAACCTCATCCAGTGATATGTTTGTAAACAATCACTGTGAGGTCTTTAATTCAAGCATTAGGAAATTCAGAGATTTGCCTATTCTGACCATGTTTAGGCAAATTCATATTGTTGTGATGAAGAGAATTCAGATAAGGAGAGATAAAATGAAGGATAGATAATTAACTATCTGTCCCAGTGCACAAAAGAAGCTTAATAAGTAAGTGAAGTGAAATCTGAGCTATTTATGTTCATATTTAAGTATATTTCACCTTCATATATTTATTTTTGTAGGGCTATACAATTTGCTGGAAATTGTCTGGTGACTTGGTCTGGAGGGTCAACTTTTAGTGTGACATGTAGTGAGGGAGGCCATGAGCTTGTAGTGGATTTGGCCAAAAGAATTTGCACATGCAGAAAATGGGATCTAACAGGCATTCCTTGCTATCATGCATGTGCATGTATAGCATTCAAGAATGATCCTTGGGATGAACACATTAGTGATTGGTACAAGAAGGATATGTACCTAAAGGTAATTTCAATTATTTTGTAATTTCTATAGCTTGCTTGAAACTAACCCATATCTCCTTTGTATTGCAGCTTTATGGTCATACTCTTGAACCAATTGTTGGTCCTGAGTTTTGGAAATATGCAGAAGAACCTATGCCATTGCCATCAAATGTTAAAACTCCAGCAGGAAGACCAAAAAAAAAAGGAATAACAAGAATGACATTCCCACATATCCAACCAGATTCAATAGGCAAAATACTATAGTGCATTGCACTTATTGTAAAGCACCTGGTCACAATTGGAGAAGCTGTGATTCAAGGGTAAATCCTAACATCTTAAAATTGCTTTAAATTGCTATAAAATTGACTAAACTTGACATACATTGGTAAAATATAGAAAAGGGATGAAGTGCAAAATGCTGCTGCTCAAAGAATACAATTGAAGGTAGGAAAAACAAAGGTTAAATGTGGGACTTGTGGTAAAGAAGGTCATAATGCTAGGACCTGTAAAGCTAAGGTATGAATTTCTGGAATGAATTGTAATGAGCTTGTCTTAATGCTAGGACCTGTAATCTGTCTTAATTTATGATATGAATTTCATTTTCAGAAAACAACACCTGAAAATAATGGGCAGCAACAACCTCAAAATGATGGCCAAGCAGGGGCTGGTGCAAATCATGGCCAAGCAGGTGCAAATGGGGCTCAGAAGGATGCACCATGACAGTTTCAGTTCAATGTTTTTGCTTTTGTAATGCTTTTGTAATGCTTGCAACTACTGGTACCTTTTGTAAGGTCATTAGCTAATTAGTACTGGTAGTACTTTGTGGAACCTCTTTATGGAACCTTTTGTGAAACTACTAGTACCTATTTTGTCAAACTTTTGTAAGGCAATGCAAGCTATATTTTGTGGTATCTTTTTGGTATGGTTAAACATGACTATAAATGTAACTTCTTAAACAAATTAGGGCATTAATACATCAAATTACATAAACTGATTACATTTATCATCAAATTACATAAACTGATTAACTTCAAAACAATAATATATGAAACTACAGATAGTTAGATCTCATCATTGAGGTCCACATGACCAGCTTTCTTCAAACAACAAACAAAAAAAATGAATATAACTGTCAAAGCTAAGTACTTCAATCTTTTTGCTTGCCTCTTCCATTTCTTTATGTCATCTTCTAGCAGCTGCATCCTTTCAGCAACAAGATCTGATTGTTCATTGTTCCGAATTCGTCTCAAGAGCCCATTTATCACACCTTGGCTGCGCTGGGAAAAGGGAGGATCAACCAATTTAAAATACCCACAACCATTACACCCATTAACACACCCCAAAAATCTCCGCCCAGCATTTAATTCCGTCCAAGCTGTCCTCTCAACAACCCATTTTCTGCAAGAACACATTAGAGCCATGAATTGAGAGATTTTAGTTTAATTAAGAAATTTGAGAGCATATGCAAGAGAAGATCTAAGCTGGGCATTATATACAACATATACACGTTAAAGAGCCGTTGGAGAGAGTTAATTGCCCAAACTACCCCCTGCTGTTAATCTTTAACGTTTGACCAAACGGAAGGGAGGACGGAGCACCTTTTCCGCGTCAAAAATTAAAATTTAGCCATTACGCTGGCAAGAATTAAAATTTAGCCATCTCCGTGCAAAAATAAAAATACTTTGGCCACTATAATGCAATTTAATCTTATTTTTATAACTAGTTAAAAGTTTACACATGACATTTGGAGAATTTTTTTGGAACTTTTATTTAATTCCCTACCAATTTTCGCTCTAATATATTAAAAATGTAGAAGTGAATAATGATAAAAGTTGGATTTCCCCAACACTAAAAAATGATTTAAAGACAAATCAAAATTACAATCATGTATTTAGCAAAAAAAAAAAGAAAAAAGAATACAATCATGTAAATCTAAAAAGTGAATGATAAAGGATGATGTGAAGAACAAAGTGGAGTGGAGTATAATAGGGACAGGACATCCCAATCTGAATCAAACAAATAGAGTAAGCTCTGGCCTCTGGGCGAAATTTCCAAAGTAAAGTGCAACCAGTACTGTCCAGTCCGCCCTTCTTATATAACACACACTTCCACACGCACACACACTTGAATCTTGATCAGAGAGGTAAGCAAGCTCTAGTTTTGTTGATCACCCTTTTCGATTACCTATCATCTGATTGCTCTTACTCAATTCATTTCTGCATTAATTAAATATTTTACTACACCCCGTTTATTTATTTTTGCTTGTATATATACACAGATACATACATACAGTTAGCCATGGCTGCTTCTTCTGCGATTCTCTCTGTTATATCATCCACTCCAAATGCTCTCTCTTTATCTAAGGTAAAAATTTACTACTGATTATACTTATGTTTTGTGTTTTTTTAACATTTAATTCTCATCTGATCATATGTTATCCCTATATACTTGTATATCCTTTGGTTATGTTTCGGTTTCTTTATGTTTAACGTTTAAGTATAACTATGGTTATGGATCAGTTTCGAGAGTTTAAGATATTTGTTATGCTTCTTTTGTCCATCTGTTATTGCATTCTTATTTTTCTCAAATAAGGATTTATAGAAATAGGAAATGTTGAGACCTTGTTTTGTTGTATCCAACAGGAAAAAATGAAGCTTGGCAGCTGCAATTTTAATTCATTGCTAAGGCAGGGAAAACAACCTTCCTTCACGAGGAGAAAGGTACGATAGATCATTTTGTCATTGTGTAGACATGGGAACTTTTAAGTTTTATGTCAGTTTCTTGTGAATTTGTAAATATTCTTGAGGTAACACGCACCCTCATTGCGTACATAGGTGTTCTCGTTATACTAAAAAATGTCATTTGACATTGGCTCGTTTGGTTTTCTGTCATTATTTTTTTAACGAAACGAGTATATATGAATTGTGTTGTGAATTTAATTATGTAATTTACAAAAAATATTGACCGTCGTCCACTTTCCAGACATTGAAATTCGGTAAAGTTAGGAGTTTTTGAGGTTGACATTTTATTTGATTTGTTTTCACACAGATAGAAATTATATTTTTGAAAATGTAACAAACATTCCCTTATCTGAGGCTGGTCGAAACCATTATGGACTTCGAAATGGAGTTGAAAAAGAAACAAAGAATAAGAAATGAATCATTAATCCAGAAAGAAAAGCTCCGGACACAAACACAAAGCAGAGAACTTAAAGAGTTGCTTCCTAAACCTTTACCTAGTCCTCTACTCTTCACCCTCACGAGAACATTCCTTTTTAGTTTTTGCATCCAGTTTTCATCGCTTTTTCCCTAATTTTCTTTTTGTTAATCTTTCTTGGCTAATTACTTCAATTTATTTTTATTTGTAGTCTCTTAGTAAGGTTACAATGTCCGTTGCTACTAATGTTTCTCGATTTGAAAGTATCGCGATGGCGCCTCCGGACCCAATCCTTGGTGTTTCTGAAGCATTTAAAGCAGACACACATGAAATGAAGCTAAACCTTGGTGTCGGAGCATATCGAACTGAAGATCTACAACCATATGTGCTTAAAGTTGTCAAGAAGGTGAATGGTTTCTTCTTAATCTCTTAGCAAGTAATTATATTTCTACCATTATGTATAAACTAATATAACTCTCAGTTTAAACCCTTTGCCTTGTATAAACTGAGATAAATGAAGTTTGCCACAAAACCATTTCTTAGTAATGTTGAAATCGCGAAAGCTTGTGTAGAAATGTAGTTGGATTAAGTTATTGAATATTGGGTCTTGACATTAGTTATTGTTTGTATTGTAGGTAGAGAATCTAATGTTGGAGAGTGGAGAAAACAAGGAGGTACAGTAGCTATAGTATTGTTAAATTTAGTTATATAAAAATTATCATCGTTATTGCTATATTTTTTGCAAAATATTTTTGAATGTCTTGTTATGAGCTTTTAATATGCTTTGTTTAGTATCTTCCCATCGAAGGACTGGTTGCATTCAACAAAGCTACAGTAGAGTTACTGTTCGGAGCAGACAATCCAGTAATTCAGCAACAAAGAGTATGGACATAGAGTTCATCACTTCTCAAAAAAATAATTATATTAAAACTTTCAGACTTGTATATCTATTTTTTTTCCCGTGTTATTTCAACGTTTAGGTTGCAACTGTTCAAGGACTTTCTGGAACTGGTTCTCTTCGGCTTGCTGCAGCGCTTATAGAACGCTATTTTCCTGGTGCAAAAGTTCTAATATCTTCGCCAACATGGGGTGGGTATCATCAATGTACTAAAATTCTTTAAGTAATTTAGAAATAAAACTGACGGCTCAGGGCTGAAATCAAAATTGCAGGTAACCACAAGAACATTTTCAATGACGCTAAAGTTCCATGGTCTGAATATCGCTACTATGACCCAAAAACAGTTGGTTTGGATTTTGATGGGATGTTATCAGATATAAAGGTAATGACACTATTCAACTATATGTTTTCTTTTCGAGATGCCAAATGTAAACTTATCTTTTTTCTCATGTTTCTGAGAGAGGAACAGTGCATTAACCACTGCTTTTATCTTCGCTGACTTGCCACTACTCATATCCTTTCATGCAGTAACAGTGTGTATTATCCTTACTAGCTGATTTATACTAATGATTAAAAGATGAATCTGGTATGTTGTGAATATTTTGATTGAAACTGAAGCTGATTTAGAACCCTTAGTCTGCAGGTAGAAAACCCTTGTGAATTTGCTCCAGCAGTTACCATACATTTCAGATTTTCCCTCGTTCTTCTCAATCTATTTTCTTTTCCAAGATAGGATATTGATATGTCATGTGATTTAGCCTTAGTTATCCTTTCGTGAGACATAGTTTACTTCCTTAGTTCATGTATTCTAAAGACACTGACTGGAGCTATGTGTGTATGGCACATTGGACAAAGATGTAGACTACTGATAGCAAATGATCTGTAGCTGTGCAGTGTGCCAATATTAATGTTGTTAATGTTTGGTATGAATGACACTGGGGGATAATGGAACCAGTTTTCTTGTATTCCATTAATCAACCTAAACAATAGCTCAACTACGATTTTGAAAACTAATGCTCCAGAACTTAGCATTCTCTCGAAATTGTTTACATCTTTTTTTCCCCTTGAATTTTGTTTACAATCTTCCATTTCATTCCTTCCCCATTCCATTCTCTCCAACCAAACAGAGAAAAGGAATTCTTTACCAATCATTAAAAGTGATTTTTCTTCAATAAATTAGGAGTATCTTTGTGTTTCAAAAGCAAAATGAAAGATTTAAAGTAAGGTGGGTTTATTTGTGTAGATGTAGGAAGATATTAAACCAGAGGAGGAGATGCGAAAGATGGAATACATTATAGATGGATGATTCGCAGTACCAAACAGATACAAAACGTTGTATGATCAATTTTTTGGGCCTCTATTAGTCAGAGGTACTAATTGGAAGAATACCATGGTTTGGAAAGATGGACTTTTGGGCTAGTTAAACTTGATTTTTTTTTTATTTTTTTTTTTTGTAGTTTAAAAAAACTGACCACAGAGATTAAAGGGTCAAAATGCTAGAGTGGAAAAGGTTTATTCACTTAATAAATGTACCTGAAAACCTTTTGGAGGAAGCCTTGGAGCCGCAAAGGGTGTCATTTTTTGTTTTAACTTGTCCTCCACACCACCCCTCCCCCTCCAAATAAAAATATTACTCTATTAAATATTGAACTCTATGTTCTAGTCTTATGAAATTTGGTTTATATTGAAAATGGATATCGGTTGTATGAAGTTTATACTTTTTGATCTATTTGTATCAATCTTGAGATTTATTAGCCGGTATGTAGTGTGTTATGGTGCCAGCCCTGTGTCTACCACTGGATACAAATCTTTCTTTTTTTACCTTTATCCTCTGTGACTAATCATTAGAATGTGGGTCGCCTCTTCTTCACTTTCTATTTCTGTATATCAGTTAATTTTAGTCATTTAGTGCATCTAGTGCATTCTTATTATTTTTATGTTTATAATCTTGTACTTTCCTGCAGGCAGCCCCTGAGGGATCTTTTGTGTTGCTTCATGGATGTGCTCACAATCCAACTGGTATTGATCCAACCCCGGAGCAATGGGTTAAAATTGCTGATGCAATTGAGGAGAAAAACCACATTCCTTTTTTTGATGTTGCATACCAGGTATGGTCTTTTTAGTTTTATAAGAGATTCATTACATAATATCATACTAGAATTGTGCAGTTAGTAGAGCAACATACCAAAATTACGTATAGGAAAGTGTACTTTCAGTATACACCCAATTTTTCTGAAAACAAAAATACGTTTTATTATGAAATTTGAAAGAAAACAAGAATATTTCTTGAATAGCTATCTATATGTGTGTTGCACTATTAGTGTTATTATATTATTTTCTGCTTAAGTTGTAGCTATGTCAAGAGAATAATTCAATTCTGCGGAACAAAGTGAATTTTTCATTATACAAACTATAATGGTAAATGTTATATTCCGGAACTCATGGCAATACAGGGATTTGCAAGTGGAAGTCTTGACGAAGATGCATCGTCGGTGAGATTGTTTGCTTCACGTGGAATGGAGCTTCTAGTTGCCCAATCATATAGTAAAAATTTGGGTCTCTATGCAGAAAGGATCGGTGCAATCAATGTTCTTTGCTCATCAGCAGATGCAGCAACAAGGTTTGATGACCCTATATATAATTTCTTGTTTGCATTTTTTAGTCAATAAGAGGACCTGCAGACCAGATATATTGTAGAGAAATGTAATTCAGTTTCGTCATAACAGTGTAGATCTTAAGTTTTATATGCTGGCTGACCACATAACTTGCATCCTGAGAATAGTAGGTAGCACTTTCTTATAAATGAAGGTACTAATCTGTGACTGCAAGGCCTAGCCCAGCGGATAACCTTCTCCTCGTTGTAGTAAGAGGCAGAGGGTTTAAGCCTCAATGGAGCCATGTGTGTGTGAGTATTTAAATATCTGCCATTGACCAATGACCATAACAAAAAAAAAACTTTAGAATATTAAATTCCAACTCAAAATTGTTGAAGATGGAGATATGACAGTTTTTAGAAGTGCTATGCAAGTTACCTTGGCATTTTCATCCAGGTGACAAGCCCTTTAACAGCTATCCACACTGGGCAGCTTCATCCAGTTATTGTCCTGTGGAAAAGCTGTAATGTTGATTCAAGATATAAAATATATCTGCTATTACGACATAAAGAAGAAAATAAGAAAGAACGAGTTGGGTGCAACTTGGACGCATACCTTTTGTTTTTGTGCTAGCATTCCTTTATAGCTACCCCTCTATGTGGTGACCATGTTTTTTCGGAGTTAAAAAGCTAGGGAACAGGAGAAACGTGTTGCTTGCACATTGACGTTACCATCTGAAAGCTAAACATTAGCCTAAGAGCATAATATTTGTATATTTTCTATATTATTCATGCACACGTGCAAATGCTGGCTGATTTACACACTCGTGTATGTTGGTACTCTTGTATGTATTTATATGATTGTGCATTGACTGGATTGAAGTTTTGAGACTTATCTCTATAGTAGGTCAGACATTGTAGCCTGCATGGCTACAGGTGTAGTCAACAATCTAGTTACCATGGTGCATTCTTTTTTTTTCTTCTTCTAGTGTGTGCTTATGGTGACTTGTATAGTTTTGACTACTATGTTGCTTTTACCAACTCACTTACTGTTCTTTTAGGGTTAAGAGCCAATTGAAGAGGCTTGCTCGACCAATGTACTCGAACCCTCCTGTTCATGGTGCTAGGATTGTTGCTAATGTTGTAGGCGATCCTACCCTCTTTAATGAATGGAAAGAAGAGATGGAAATGATGGCTGGTAGGATAAAGAGTGTCAGACAGAAATTATATGACAGCATATGCGCAAAAGATAAGAGTGGGAAGGACTGGTCATATATTCTCAAACAGATTGGCATGTTTTCTTTCACAGGCTTGAACAAAGCCCAGGTAAACTTCTTTCATATGTACCGCTATATGCATTTTTTTCCTGCAAATTTTCGTAAGTCTGAGATTTCAGCTCAGAATGAGAGAAAAGGGCAGAGCTAGTTTTCACAGAGCAGATTTAGCAACAAAAAAAAAGGTTTTCACAGAGCAGGGGATTAGCGCAAAGACCTCTAGTTCAAATTTAACTGCAATAAAAAATATATATTTAGGTTAGCTAATGACATGTATCTTAGAGGGTATATGCGAATATAGTAAAATATTTGATTCATCACACTGTGTGGTAGGTTTCATTGGTAAGGATTAGAGATATTTCAAGCCTCTTCTGTTTCTCTTCTTAAACAAGGATGTGTTCTTTTCGTTAATTTTGTACTGCCGGATGAGTTGTTTAAATTTATTTAGTATTTTTTCTAATGGGAACTTGCTGCATATCTGTGAATCATTCTTATGTTATTTACTTTCCCTGTCATCTCAGAGTGACAATATGACCAACAAGTGGCATGTGTACATGACCAAGGATGGAAGAATTTCTTTGGCTGGTTTGTCTTCAGCCAAATGTGAATATCTTGCAGATGCCATTGTTGACTCATTCTACAATGTTAGCTAGAAAGAACAATCTAAATACACTAGGCAAGACATTAACGATTTTTCTAGAGTCAAATTCCTTGGAAGTTGATTACAACTTTGATCAAGATGTAATATTGTGCCTGTTTGGGGTTTCTGAAAAGTCGACTTAAATGGGTTTAAGGCCGATCCAACTTATTCTAAAGTGTTTGGGAGCAATATGAAATGGGCTTGTTTACCACAAATAAGTTAAAAAGAAATAAGTACGTGAGCCTCTACTTTTCTTCCTCCAGCTTATCATTTGTTGGGTGCGTTTTACATTTTTTTTTCTAAGCAACATGAACGCGCCAGGAAGGGGCTATTAAAATATGTTTTTTTAACTAATTGAAGTAATTTTCAATTGTAATATACTAAAATCATGTAATTATAATTTTATGAGATGATATATGTAATTATAATTTCATTATATTTTACATCTTTTAAAAAAATTGACAATTTATAAGTCATAATTGCCAAACACCTTTAACTTATAAGTTAAACATCCAAACACCAAAATATAAGTTATAAGTTATAATTTACTTATTTCATATAAGTTCCTTATTTCATTTAAGTGATAAGTAACTTAATTTAAGATATCCCAAACAGGCCCAATGTATCTCCATTTTATGAGATGCCAACCGTTGTACAAGTGTTATGCAGGAACAAGGACCCATAATTTTTGTTTTCAGAAGACTAGTTTTGCCCTACCTTTTCTTGACTAGCTTAGCCCCGGTGCGTAGTACTTTATCGTAATTCCGTAATAATTTTTTGTACGTAATTTTCGTAACATTGCTTTACCGTAATTATAAATCGGAAACCCGTATGATTGGTTATCTGTTACACACTCAATGTTCTAAAAATAGTTGATAAATAGTTAAAAAATATTTGACCGATTTGATTTTTAAAATATGATTTATCGTTATGAAAAATTTTAAATGGTATATTACATCGTAAATTAGATTAATTCATTAAATATTATTAAAATATTAAAAGTTATCCGATTATTATTTTGATTTATCATTCTGATAAATTATGATTTACCAATAAATCATTATTAAGAATCTAAATCGATTTGTTTCAATTTTCGAAATTTACAACTATCCTTACTGTTATACTTGCGTACACGGTACATCAGTATCATGATTCATAATCGTAATACAAACCAACATAGGAGTTGTTAATTAGCAAAAAAAAAAAAACATAGTTGTTAGTACAAGAAATCCAAGATTTAATACATCAAGAAAAAACCATTCATTTAATAGCTATTTTCTCGATTTTAGCTAATGACATTAGTATTCTATCGTACTGTATCATTTCAACCACCTACTTTTAAATGAGTATTTTCTAGTGTGTACCCAAGGGCACATGCTAAGAATTCAATTTGTGCTAATTTAGTTGTCAAATTTTAATTGGTGGAAATTTCATTAATAATAATGCCCCCTGCATTCACATAAATATCCACCAATCAAAATTTGACAACTCATCAAGCACGGATTTTTAGTATGTGCCCTTGGGCACACACTAGACAAACCCAAAATTATTTTATATCCCCTCTATTTCTTTGATTTAATTATGTAATTTGTTTACATGTTTGTCCTTAATCTTAACATTAAAGGATGAGTTATGAGTGTGTATATTAAATATAAAGTCAAATATTGGTACTAGAAATAAAGGGTTATATATGGAAAAATTGGTAAAAAATGTATTGGAACAAGGAATGTGACAATTATTTAGAGACAAATTCTTTTTTGCAAATGTGCCTACTAAAAAGGGACGAAGGAGTATTTATTAAGTTCTTTTATCATTAATGTAATTTTATTTTTCAATTTTATTTTTCATCTATCCCTATTTAATACTAGTACTTGAAAAAGTGATACATTTAATTTTATAATTGTAATCAAGGTTATTAGGTTAAAAGAAAATTTGTTTATCTTGAAAATATAAAATCGACACTTAAATTGAAATTCAAATATAATTAAAAAATGACGCTTAAAAAGAAATGCAGGGAGTATCCACTTATCTACAAACTTATTACTCCTTTTGTTTTGGTTTAGAGTTTTAGTTAATATATTTTGAAAAAAATTAAAACTTGATTTTAAATATAATTATAATTCATTTAAAAAAATATAATTATAATTATTTCTCTTAAGCTATGTAATAAAAGAGTGCAAAGAAATATTATTTTAAAATGGAGATGCTATTTTCATGAGGGTTTTGGCCAACAATATCACAAAAACATATATTACGTAACAAGAATACACAAAATGCTGATGGTGGTTACAAATACCATTCTATTACGCATTTCATATAAGGGTAACAATGTTACGCATTTGATATTGGGGTAACTAACATAAACTTTTTCCCCTATTATGGAGAATGGATAATAGGGTTACCCATTCTCCAAATGCGTTATAAGCTTTCCTGGTGGGCCTATTACCCATATGAAAAATGCGTAATATGTATAAAATCTATTATCCCTTTCTCAAATGCGTAATACACTGGTATTTATGGCTAATATCAACAATTTGTGATATTCTTATCATTTTTGTTCAATTTTATGATAGTTATGTCATTCTTTCTTTTCATGATGATGGAAGATTTAAATTTACAAATCTTCCACTCTATTGTTGCTGAATGTGTTGATGAGTTTCTGCACCTTGATGAAGTAGGTGCAATTTGTTTATAAATCTGCGAATATAGTAGCTCATATGTTAACTAGAGCTTCTATTTCTATGCCAAATTTCCATGAATAGCATGGTAATGCCCCTCAATTCATTATTAATGTATTTAGTCATGATATGGTTTAATGAAATGTAAGTATTTTTATTTCAAAAAAAATAAAGAAGTTTAGCATATCACAATTTGTGAGGCTTTTTTTTTAGGGCTCACAAATTGTGAACCTTATAAAGGTCTTTAAAGTTACTAAATAACTGTACTAGTTTCTAGAAAATGTACAATCAGTTTTTATTGTTTTTTGACATTTGTACAATCAGTTGGATGAGTATCTTCCTCGTGAGCATGATGTTTAAACAGTCTATTAAACGGATACATAAATAAAGTAGATAAAAATTGTTGTAAAACGTGTTGCATGTTTACATGGCTGATTGCCATTTTGTCAAAATTGGCTTGCTATCTTTGCCTATAAAAGGCTTATTAGACAATGCAAATAACAGATGAAGCAACTTATCTATACTGCTCTCTCTCTTTCTTTTCTTACACAGTTAATATTAGTAATATAGCTAATAATTTATAACACGTTATCAGCACGAAGCCCTGCCGAAACTGAGAAGGTATAATTTTATTTTAATATACATATATGGCCGGAGCACCGCCTACTACACCGGATTTTTTATTTACATGGTCGGTTAATCCGCCTACTACACCGGATTTTTTATTTACATGGTCGGTTAATCCGCCTACTACACTAGATTTTTTATTTACATGGTCGGTTAATCCGCCTACTATACGGGAATCTTTAAAAAAGAAACTCTGAACTTAATGGCCTTAAAAGAGAAATGTCTATATCACTATCAAAATGTGCTTTATTATGCTGTTGATTAATTACTATATACGGTAAATAACTTTTGTTCACAAGCTAACATATGCATGATACTCTAATTTAAGTTTATTTATTGATCGGAGATAATCTGTATACGAAGACGTTCGTACGACAGGTGAAAATCCATTTGTTATTAGATCTGTTTATAGTATTAGTGATAATAATGATATATATATTTATTTATTATTGTGTATCTGTTAATGCACCCGATTAACTAGGAGTTATGTAATATTTATATTGATGATTTAAGTTTAATAATTTGTGTGTTAAATTCAGATTTATTATGACAAACCTTACAAGCCTATCGTTCGTTGCATTGGATATTTCTGGAGATAATTATTTGTCGTGGGTACAAGATGTAAAATTGCATCTTGGTTCAAAGAAATTAAGCGATACGATAAAGGCAGGAAATAAAGCTACGGCTGAAGAAAACTTTGCCTCAATTATATTTCTCCGACATCACATGCATGAAGATTTAAAATCTGAATACCTAGAAGTCGAGGATCCTTATGTTTTATGGGAAAATCTAAAAGATAGGTTTGACCACCAGAAATTAGTTTATTTACCCGCAGCTGAAAATGATTGGGCTAATCTAAGACTTCAGGATTTTAAAAGTGTTCGGGCATATAGTTCTGCTTTATTCAAGATAAGTTCTAGACTCATTATGTGCGGTGAGAAAGTTACTGAGAAAAGAAAAATCGATAAAACACTATCAACTTTTCACCCCAATAATATCAACTTAGCTGAAATGTATAGGGAGCGCAAATTCACCAAGTTCGGGGATCTTTTATCAACTCTCCTTGTTGCTGAACAGAATCATGAATTGGTGATTAAAAATCATCAATCCCGTCCAACGGGATCTGCCCCTTTACCTGAAGTAAATAACACGTCATTCCAGCAGAATGTACGTGGAAGAGGGCATAGAGGTGGACGAGGCCAAGGTCGATACCGTGGACGAGGTCGAAGTCACGGGCACTTTCGTCCTTACAACAACTCTGGTCACCGGAAGTGGCAATCTGAACAGAGCAAAAGAAAGGCACAACAGGGAGGGAAAATGAATAATACATGCCATAATTGTGGAATGGAAGGACACTGGGCACGTAATTGTCATATCCCAAAACATCTTGTTGATCTATACCAATCATCTCAGAAGTCAAAAGGAAAAACAGTGGAAACAAATTTCGCCAACTATAATCTAGATGATTCCCCGATAGTTACAACTGGAGGAATAAATATTAATGGTCCGAATGAAACCAATGAAACTCCCATGTGGGAAGCTGAAGATTAATTTCATAAAATTACTATAATATTGTGTATTATCTTGTTTAAGCTATGTAGTGTGTTATGTTTTTCTATCGAATAAAAGTGTGTTTCTTTATTATGCACAGAATGATTCCTGAGGATATATGCATTGCTGATTGTGGCACAACTCATACGATTTTACAGAGCCGGAAATATTTTAGCCTTCTAACCAAAACCGAAGCACAAGTTGGGACCATATCTGGTGTTTCTAATATAATTGAGGGTTTTGGAAAAGCTAGTTTTATCTTACCTAATGGTACACAATTACGTATTCCAAATGCTTTATTTTCTAGTAAGTCCACTAGAAATCTTCTTAGTTTTAAGGATATTCGACTCAACGGTTTTCACATCGAAACCACTTCCGAGGCTGGTAAAGAATATCTTCTTATCACTTCAGCTAATTCTAGCAACAAGAAAATCTTAGAAAGATTTCTCTCACTTTCTTCAGGATTATATATGATGAAAATTAGAGCCATTGAGTCACACAATGTCATTTCTTCGAAACTAGTAGACCCAAAATCATTTACACTTTGGCATGAAAGATTAGGTCACCCTGGTGTCTCTATGATGCGTCGCATTATAGAGAATTCTACTGGACATCCTCTAAGAGATCTTAAAATTCTTTCAAACAATGACCTTCCTTGCTCAGCATGTTCTTTAGGAAAATTGATTACACGACCATCTCCTACTAAAGTTCAGATTGAGAATCCAAATTTTCTTGAAAGAATCCAAGGGGACATATGTGGGCCTATCCACCCATCTTCTGGTCCATTTAGGTACTTCATGGTATTAATTGATGCCTCAACTAGATGGTCTCATGTTTGTCTTCTCTCAACTCGTAATGATGCTTTTGCAAAATTACTTGCCCAGATAATCAAACTGCGAGCTCAATTCCCAGATCATCACATTAAGTCAATTCGTTTAGATAATGCCGGCGAGTTCACATCTGCAACTTTTGTTGACTATTGCATGTCTGTAGGGATCTCAGTTGAACACCCAGTTCCTCATGTACATACACAAAATGGATTAGCCGAGTCCTTTATCAAAAGACTTCAACTTATTGCAAGACCACTATTGTTGAAAGCAAAATTACCTACATCCATTTGGGGTCATGCAATACTTCATGCTGCCAATATTATTAGGATTAGACCAACTGCCTATAACAAACATTCTCCACTACAATTAGTACTTGGTCAAATTCCTAATATCTCTCACTTCAAAATTTTTGGAAGTGCTGTATATGTGCCGATTGCTCCACCACAGAGATCGAAGATGGGAGCTCAAAGAAGAATAGGTATCTACGTTGGTTTTGATTCGACATCTATAATTAGATATCTTGAACCACTAACTGGAGATTTATTTACCGCGAGATATGCAGATTGTCATTTTGACGAATTAGTGTTTCCTCCTTTAGGGGGAGATAAATATTCGAATAAAGCTAATCCTGACATTACATGGAATGCATCGGGATTAAATTTTCTAGATCCACGTACCGGTCAATGTGAAATTGAAGTTAAAAGGATTATTCATATGCAAAATATAGCAAATCAAATGCCTGACGCATTTAACGATTCTAGAAAAATTATGAAATCTCATATACCTGCAGTAAATACTCCAGCTAGAATAGATGTACCAATTCAGAAATTAAATACAAAAGGGTTGGTTACGGAATCAAATCCGCGCTTGAAGCGTGGTAGACCGGTCGGTGCAAAAGATGTTGCACCACGAAAACGAAAAACAAAGAAAAATGCCCCTGAAGTGGCACATGCTCCAGAAGTAGCAAATACCCCTGAAATGGTATTATCTCCTGAAGAGATTCTAGTCCCTAAAGATGAGGGATTAAATAATCATGAAATTTCAATAAATTATGTGCATGACATGAAATTATGGGATCGAAGTAAAGCCATAATCGATGATGTATTTGTGTATTCCGCGGCATTGGATATCGATATAAATTCTGATCCTGAACCACAAAGTGTGGATGAATGCCGTCGAAGAAAAGACTGGCTTAAATGGAAAGACGCAATTCAAACAGAATTAAATTCATTGCGTAAAAGAGAAGTATTTGGACCTGTTGTCCAAACACCAATTGGTGTGAACCCTGTTGGAAATAAATGGGTATTCATAAGAAAACGAAATGAAAAGAATGAGATAATGAGATATAAAGCCCGACTTGTGGCTCAAGGGTTTTCTCAAAGACCTGGCATTGATTATCAAGAAACATACTCGCCAGTAATGGATGGAATTACTTTTCGTTTCATATTAGGTATGGCATCTAATGAAAAACTAGAGACACGTCTTATGGACGTTGTTACTGCATACCTATATGGTTCACTTGATAGTGAAATTTTTATGAAAATCCCAGAAGGGTTGAAAATGGATGAGTTTAAGAAACCTCGTCATATATATTCCATTAAACTTCAACGATCATTGTATGGGCTGAAACAATCTGGTCGTATGTGGTATAACAGACTTAGTCGTTATTTACAAAAGAATGGGTATATTAATAATCCGATTTGTCCATGCGTTTTTATCAAGAAATCACAATCTGGTTTTGTGATCATTGCTGTATATGTGGATGATTTAAATCTTGTAGGAACAACTACAGAGGTTGATGATGCTGTCATATATCTAAAGACAGAATTCGAGATGAAAGATCTTGGAAAGACAAAATATTGTCTTGGTATACAAGTCGAGCATTTGTCATCGGGAATTTTCCTCCACCAATCCACGTATACGGAAAAAGTTTTGAACAGATTTTACATGGATAAATCTCATCCTTTGACTACTCCAATGGTGGTTAGATCTTTAGAACCTGATAAAGATCCATTTCGACCAAGAGAAGATGATGAGGATGTTCTTGGTCCTGAAGTTCCATATCTTTGTGCAATTGGTGCACTAATGTATCTTGCGAATAATACAAGGCCGGATATTGCGTTTGCTGTGAATTTATTGGCCAGGTTTAGCTCTGCTCCAATGGATAGACATTGGAATGGGATCAAACATATATTCCGTTATCTTCGTGGAACAGTTGATTTTGGGTTATTCTTCCCGAAAAACTCGACATCTCAATTGATTGGATATGCAGACGCTGGATATTTGTCAGATCCTCATTTTGGCAAATCACAAACTGGATATGTATTTACATATTGCGGTACAGCCATTTCTTGGAAATCCACAAAGCAAACTATAGTGGCAACCTCATCAAATCACTCAGAACTAATTGCAATTCATGAAGCCAGTAGAGAATGTGTTTGGTTGCGGTCTATCATTAAGAACATTCAAGAATCATGTGGATTACCAGACATCACGAGAAATCCCACTGTTATGTTTGAAGATAACACTGCATGTATTGATCAACTCAAGGAAGGATATATCAAAGGAGACAGAACGAAGCACATTTCACCAAAATTCTTCTACACTCATGAACTTCAAAAGAATGGTGAAATTGATGTACAACAAATTCGGTCATGTGACAATCCTGCAGACTTATTCACAAAATCATTACCGAATTCAACATTCGGGAAACTACGACATAACATTGGAATGCGTCGACTCAAGGATATGTTGCGACAAAACTTCAGTGAATGATCGATTTCTTCCAAGGGGAGATTGTACTCTTTTTCCTTCGTCAAAGTTTTTATCCCACTGGGTTTTTCTTTGACAAGGTTTTAACGAGGCAGTCTATGATCCGTACTAAAATGACAATCAAAGGGGAGTGTTGTAAAACGTGTTGCATGTTTACATGGCTGATTGCCATTTTGTCAAAATTGGCTTGCTATCTTTGCCTATAAAAGGCTTATTAGACAATGCAAATAACAGATGAAGCAACTTATCTATACTGCTCTCTCTCTTTCTTTTCTTACACAGTTAATATTAGTAATATAGCTAATAATTTATAACAAAAATCATATTGTTGCATTTATTTGATGTAGGTAGGTATATATGTACGAATATCTTTATTCTTTTTTGAATAATTAAATTTATATAATTTATAATTATGTATTTGTTATAATAAATTTCGGGACGAGCGATAATCAAATTCATAATGTGTTCTAACCAGTGTTGCAGATTTTGGAAATCGGAACTATTCGGTTGAGGTATCGATTTACGATTTATCGGGTGATTCGGTTGAAAAATCGGCGATTTATCGGCGATTTTTGCAAAATTGACCAAATTGATTCTAAAATTTTGACTGTTTTTATGTCGATTTATCGGCGATTTTTAAATCGGCCGATTTCAATAACAGAGGTTCTAACAAAACTAATATCGGGTTGATGAATGACTTGGTGATTAATTAATTTCTGTAATTTTTGAGTTTTGACTACTTGTGGGTAATTATAATTCAATTTGTCTTTCAAATAACAATTTATCACTTATAATGAAAATTTAATTTATTTGTACTAGTAAAAAAAACCCAGCTCTTTTATTTTTTATTTTAAATAGGCAAGAATATACTCCAACCTCAACTTTAAAATTAAAGATTGTTGAGTACGTTGAGATAGATCAAAGGATTCCAAGTACTAGGTTCGACTCTCTAGCTTATCCCGACATTTCACATTTCTTAGAACTGATACTCAGAAAAAAAAAAGTTTAGAGCTTGATTCTAGTTCACCAGTCATACAAAATAAAAACTTTATATCTGTTTATAAGCCAGACTTTTAAGGAAAAACTGAAGATTGTTTTTATTTGTGACATGACAACTGACAACTATACAAGTAACAGAAAACTCTAACTAAATCAAACTGCCCCACACCACAAACTGTCCTTTGCTTTTAATATCTTTTATTAGACTTCAAGTAGCAACCGTTTGATGCAAGACAGACATATTGAATGAAAATATTATCATGTTCTGATGTTCAGTAGACATGCAGTAGTAACAGAATGAAACTTAGCAATAGAAAATTTCAGATTCACGCACTTAAGACAAATTCTATAAATGAAATATTATTAGGACGAGATGAGTCAAATGAATCTCCTGTACAGATTACAAATGTATGGCCTTTTTCTACAACAGTTGAGCAATCGAATTTCTGAATATTAAAGAGGATTGCCAATCTCCTTTGGTAAATTTTAAAATGTGATCGATGATCATCACCTTTCTGGTATATACTTACCAAGAAGCAATCACTAGCTAGCCGCAAAATGAACTCTAATAATTAAGCTACATGGATACCAAAAAAGTCCGGCAGAATATCAGTAGGATCGTTGTTATGATTCGGTAGGTTGTCCAGACACTGCAGGCTTATTTGGTGGTATTCTTAGTGTCCCACCAAGCTCTACGGGAACGAGTGGCACTAGAGAGTGTAAGACGTCAGTTATTAGTGGACGGTAGCTCGGTTCTGGTTGAATACACAGCACAGCGACAGCAGCAACCTATAGTGCAATATTTAAAAAATAAATAAATTAAAGTGTTCTTCGTTGAAGAGAGTGTACCAAGCTAAATATTCCACTTCACCCTCAACCCAACAAGTGTGAATAAGATTTAATTTCCTCCATTAGCTAACCTGGTACAAGTGTTTAAGATCCATTGTATCTCTAATCAGAGGATCCACGATATGTGGTAGCTTTGATCTGTCAGTGAGCTGAGGCATGGCCTGCAGTTAAGATGAGCTACCCCATTAAAAACAAAGTAATATGGACCTAAATACCTTTGAATTGAAAGCAAATTATGAATACCCATGTGACAATAGATTGGCATTGAGACGGTGCCAATTTTTCTACTGGTCTTCGTCCTAATAAGAGCTCCAGAAGAACAACTCCAAATGCATACACGTCACTTTTATCCGTTAACTTTCCTGGAGAAAGTTAGCAAAACCAACATATAAAAATTACTATGGAATATGAACGATATAAGATTTAACTACTATATCTGAAGCTTGTGGAAAATTCTCAATTGCATAGCATATCTTGTAAAACTTTAAAACAGATGTTCACTTCTATTCTAGCTATGATAGATAAAGCTAATTGTGAAAACTTTAGGTTACAAACAAGTATACATCTGTCAAATATAAGCCACCTCAAAAGGTAAATACCGATGTGTCCGATAACTATATTGATCATATAATCAAATCTTAAGTATATGTTGCTGTAAGCACTCATTGCACACAATTTTCCAACCATATTATGATTATGCCACTCAATTTCTAACACCTGATATGAGATGGCAAAAAGTGTTCAATGTTTATATTTAAATAAACATCTTGAATAAGAGATTCAAACTTGTAAGCAAACACTCAGAGTCCATCAGAGACGAAAATTGTAAAGAAACACTGGGAGACATCAGATGTGCAACAATACACCCAAGCTTACTTGAAATACTACCTTATTTTTTTATGTGGACCAGCTAATATGTAGATTAAGTAGTTCGATAGATATGCTTTTGCGTACTTATTATAAGCAATAAGAGCACACAGAAAAGTAATTATTATGTAATTATATAGTATTATGTATGCAATTGTGTAGTTGAAGTTAGGTTGCCTACCATCTAAAAGGTACTCAGGTGCTACATAACCCAAAGTTCCCGAAAGCTTGATGTTGCCTTTGTTTGTCCCATGAGTTACCGCAAGACCAAAATCCGATAGCTTGATCCAAACAAACGAGAAATAGGTTAGAGTACATTGATTTTAATAAATAACAGTGAGATACAAATACATAATGCAGTGGTCAAATATTAATAGTGTTAAAAGACAGGCCAGAATTTGATATGTTTTTCTTACCTTGGAATTGTAGTTAGAATCTAGAAGAATATTAGATGATTTCAGATCTCTATGGATCACTTGTGGCTTGCAATGCTCATGCAAATACTCTAATCCTCTGGTCAAACAAGAACATATATATTAATATCCAACATCAATTATTAAAATATAATAGTAACATGGTCTGTTCAACTAACACACCTCGCGGTATCAAGAGCAATTTTTATACGACAATACCATGTTAAAGCTGATCCATGAGAAGGTCCTGAAGAGATTCCAATAAAAAATTACTAGATTGCTTCATACTAAGTAAGATAGTAGATTGAATCTAAAGGCTTTGTAAACAGATATGCCTTACCATGCAATTGAGTTTCGAGGGATCCGTTTTCCATCAATTCATAAACAATAAGCCTAGTATCACCATGAATGCTATAACCCAATAATGAAATTATATTTGGATGTCGAATTTTACTCAACAGATCAACTTCAGTCTGCAAACAAAGAACAAGTTAATTACTCGATAAACAAAACAAAGACGAACCCAATACACATACCAAACCTGAAAATTGGATTTTACCTGAAATTCTCTAATGGAATCAGGACTTTCACCGTTTAATCTCTTGACCGCAGCATATACATTATTATCCAACAAACCCTTGTACACACATCCAAATCCCCCTACACCAAGAATATCACTTTCCCGGAAATTGTTTGTTGCTGTCTCAAGTAATTTATAATCCATAAAAGTCGCAGCTCTCCCAGTACTGCTCATCTTCGAGGAACTTTGTTTCCCCATAAACGGGGCTAACACAAATTCTTTTGCATAAGCTAAAAAACATAAATATGATGTCAAAAGTAGCACATTCAAAAACTACCGAAGGGATCTGAATTTCGAAGACAACCAAATACCTGAGCTACGAGAATTATCCTCCCCAGATTTTGTTGTGTTTCTTTTGCGGTAAATCCTTAAACATATCAAAAATACGATGATTAACCCCAGTGCTGCAGAAGCAACAATGAGTGAAATAACTGTCTTCTTATTAGATCCCATATGATGTTTTGCACTTCCAATTTGAGCCACTGACATAAAAACTAGTCAGCAAAATGAAGCAAACACAAATGAAAAACAGAATCTTGAATCAAAGATTGAAGCTTTATGAATTTTTGCATCCAGTGTGATGATAAAAATGTAAAATTTGAGCATTTAAAACTGAAATTATCCAAACCCCATCATCCAAAAAAAAAAATATTCAAAATAGTAATAAAATGACAAATCTTGGGTTAAAAACAGATTGTACCTGGAGAAAAAGCATCGAGTGATTGTGAAGCTGAGGGAATCAAGAACCCATATGGTGAAGACAAAGGAGCAGATATTGGTGGGAAAATGGGAGATTGTCTAGCATCAACAAAAACAAAGATGGGTCCATCAACAAGAAGAAGAACCAAAAATGCTGCTGCTAAATTTCTCATCCCTTTGTTTCACTTGACCACCTCACTTTTTGTCTAGTCCAGTGGGTATATGTACAACAATAGACACACTCATGTGTATGTATAAACAGAAGTGTGCTTTCCTTTGTTGTGTTTATAAGGAGGCACATAAAAATATACTAGACGAGAGACATGCCTCGTAGGCTCGTAGGACAGAAGAGTAGATGTCCCTCCTCTCTTTATAAATTTCACGACTAAATTGCAATTTGCAACCCTTTAGTTCGGATCAAAGTCAGTTTGGTACTCATAATTTGCATAATTGCAGTTTGCATTCCTAAGAATGTTTGGCCGCTGCAAATTGCACCCCTTTCGTGTATTTTTACCAAAACCCAGTGATAATTTGGTAAATTCAGAATATTTAATTACATTTTGATCCCTAAAATATGAAATGTTGCATACATGAATCCTTGAACAAAAAGTTTCGAATTTTCATAAATTTTTTCGAATTTTTCCTAATTTTTTTCAAATTTTTCCAAACGATTCACAGAAAAATTCGAAAAAAATTACAGTTGCAGCGCCCAAATATTCTTAGGGATGCAAACTGTAATTATGCAAACTATGAGTACTAAATTATTATGGTCCGAACCAAAGAATTGCAAATTGTAATTTCGGGGCTATATTAAATTTGATAAGGTGTTTTGATACAACAAGTTACAACTAATCCACGGGCAGTTTTGTTTGAGGTGTAATTCGAATCGAGTTGGTTGAATTTGATTCGATGGAAATAAATTGACTTGATGTGAACTTGATTTTAAATTTGAGTTTGAAAAAATATTTAGGTTCGATAAAAAGTTTAAACCAATCTTAATATTTTATTGAGTTTCATTCGAAATGAATACGATTCATTTGATAATTACGATACGTGACTCAATTGAAATTGGAAAGTAATATGGTTATAATTCTAAAGAGAATTATTTATCAAAACGTTGGATTTCTAAATTTTCATAGGATCCCCATAAATTCCTTCTAAAATTCTGTTGAATAATTTTTATTGATTCATCATTTTACCAATTCGTACTAAATAATGAGCTAATGAATTCCCTTGCAATTGAATTTTCCATTTTATATAGAATTCGGCAGAGAATCCTTTCCATTAATAAGAGCCCTTGAATTAAAATTAATCCAATAATCAATACTAATTACAAACTAAAATAAAAATATTATAATAAAATGATGGCTAAAAAATCAAAAGGAAAATTTATATTTGAAATAATTTAAATTTAATTTAAACTCGAAAATTCATTAACAAGAACAAAATTGATTCGAATTCGAATTCGAAAACTCATTAACAAACATGAACTTGATTCCATTTATATATAATTGAGCTCGAAATAATTTTTACACTTGATAAATTTTAAGATCTACTTGATTTGATAAAAATATTCAAATTCAGAGTTTTTTTTTTTGAGAAATTTCAAATTCAGAGTTGATAATCGAAAACTCGAGTTGTCTCAACTTGATTTAATTTTTACGCTCATCGTAAGTTGGCAAAGTTTTTTTTGTCAATTATGAAGTTCAAACCCACTAAATTCAAACTTGTAATAATATTTGTTGAAATATTAACTAACTAATAATTCCAAAACAAGTATAGTTTAAATGTGTAATTTACAAAATCATGGGTTCGAGAAAGATTTAGAGCAATGCTACGTATCCCAAAATGGATCCCGAATTTGTTCTGAAATGACACATGATTTATTTTTATTTGTGGATTCATATGTATACACGATATGCTCATCTTATTAGTATAAGGAATAACCAATAGTATGATGATAACTCATCATTTGGGAATGATTTTGGAAACCTTTTTGGGAACTCTAGCATTTCTCAAAGATTTATATCTACTTAGTTTACTTTTTTTTTTTTTTTTTGCTTATTATATCTACTTAGTTTACTTGATGGTGCAGGTTACAAATTTCCTAAACTTTGTTGTAACTAATTCCAATCCAAACAGGTACGATATCGATGGGGTATTTAAAAATCTTATATACAAAAATAATTAATTACAAAAAATTTAATACTCACCTACAATATATTAATGTCTTACCATTGCAAGAGAGAAGAAATACAAATATTTGTTGAGCTACAATTTAAAGGACTATCCTTGTTCTTCAGACAATACTTGACCTCAAACCCGGTGGTTTTGCACAGGGTTCATGTTTCCGCTTATACTGAAAAAATTATAGAAAAACGATAAACATGTTCCTCAAAATTTCGATAATACTGTAATATAGAAACTGTTAAGTAATCCATCACCAAGAAATTTAAACCAAAGAGACGATAAACAAAACAGAAAGTTTTTACATGGTTACGATGTGCATTTCTGGGAAGAAAGGGACACAATACTTGCACATTTATCATGTGGATTGTGGACAGTTACTGGATGATTATGAGAATTGGTAATGGTTGATGGTTTGCAACGAGTATCTACACCTACTCTTTTAATTGGAGAAGAAACATACTCTATATTAACTACATGAATGAATGATTTGTGAAAATGTTTTGTCACTACAACAAATATTGGTCCTACTAGTTTTTTGTTTTATGAACACAAGTACACAACTCTCTTTTCTTTTTTCTAAATGATTAAATGTGTTAAATAGCCAAAGAAGATCATAGCCCCCGATCAGTTTAGAACGCACTCTAAAGTTAAAGCTTTTGGTAATATTTGTTATAGTCAAAATTCGGTTTAATATTTTCAAGATGGATTCGGGTTGATAACGGGCTCAATTTGAGATATTTTAGATTAAATTAAGGTTTTGACATAAATGAGAAGAAGTGAGACCGTGCCCTCTCTTTCCTTAGAAAGTGGGCGCGTCCTAAAGTTATGAAAATTAATGAAGAATTCCCTCCTGTTGTATCTCAGGAGGGGTATGTCCGTCGTAGAAGCGCCAGGATTTTCCTGGATTCAGGGACCTTTCTTATACAATGAGGGACGCCCTCTTTGGTGGAAAGATAGGTACCTTTTTGGTGTGTGCTTTGAAGCTCTGTTCCTGTATTCAATGGGCGCGCTCTCATTGGGGAACTTTGGGATAATCCTGCACTTTGCACCCAAAAGCTCTGGATCACCTGTCCTGCTATCTGGTGGGTGCTTCTCATTCGGGGGACAGGGATGTGTTCTGCACTTGGGGTAAACCATGGCTATACCTACATCTTTGAAATTAAGAAATAGCTGGTAGCGGATAAGACTAGTCCTCGACGGGGGAAGTTTCCTTATCCGTGAAGTCTTGGGATCTTGGATGAGCCTTGGGCCTTTTGTGGTTAGGCCTCATAGTAGAACATTCCGGATGCTGGACCGACAATCCAAGCCCATTTGGGTTTCTTGCTCTCCAAGAACTACGTATGGCTTGATCCCCTATAAATACCGAGGTACGTAGGCCGATCGAGGGGTTGGAAGTCGAGAGCTCTGAAATAGTCGCCACTAACCCTATCAATCTCAGCCACCACCACTCTTTTCGGCAAAAAACCACCGTTGTAGATCTTGTTTCCGGCGACGTACCTCGAAATTTGTTGTTCCCAAATTCCTCCGTCAACAAATTGGCGCTATAAGGAGGGGAGCCAATCAAGATCTGAATCTTAGGGGGAAAAGATGTCTTACAATCAGCGCGGAGATTTTAACGAGAGAGATAATTACGATTCTGAGGATAGCTTGGGGGATAACCCAGCTCGTGACGAAGCTTATGTTCTGGAAGAAATCTCTGCTCTTCCACACCACCATGGAACTCCAGCCGCCGCCGGTGCACAACCGCCCGTTCTTATTAGCAACGTGACATTAATGGAACAGCTGTATCGCATGAGAGATGCCATAAATAGTTTCGGGGCAAGATTGAGTTCCGTGGAAGAAGAGCAAGGAAGTAGGAGAAAATTTTATAGTATCCGACGAAATCATCGTCGGACAGGGAAATCCCCGCAGATTGAAGAAAGTTCTCGAAGGGATGCGGGAAATCAAGAGAAGAGATTTCAGCTAATTACTCCTCGAAGGTTAGATTATTCTGATTCTATAATTGAACACCCTAGTGAAAATGATTTCGATCGCAGGTTGTTGAATCCTCAAGAGAGGGCGCGTCCTCACCCTCATCGCTCAGGGCGCACCCCCAGTAAAATTCAGCAGGATGAAGAAAGAATGGCTAGAGAAAAGAAAGATTTTGCAACTCTGAAGGAGCGCCTTGAAATAAGGCTTAATGATGATGACCTAAGGATGGTACTCCTTGAGCATCAGAGGAAAGAAAAGGAAAAGGAGAAGTACTTGGAATCGAGGCCCCATGATCCACATCACGTGCCCCCTGATTACATGTCGAGGCCCCTTGGACATGATCGAGCCCTTCCTCGTGGTAATGGTTCACAGTGCGCGCCCCCTGATCTCAGGTCGAGGCCCTTGGACATGAGCAAGCTCCTCCTCATGGAAATTCTGGAAGAAGAAATAGTCGTGATAACGGTGATAGAGGAATGGAAGTGTATAGAGGGGATGGACAGCCCCGTAATAATCAGGGCGCACCTTCAGGAAGAGGATCCCCTCGAATTTACCAAGTTCACTCAAGTACTTCTATTGAGTCCAGATCGAGGACGCGCCCTCACTTCGAGGGACAGCATCGAAGTTCCTAGGGGAATCCACAACCTCAAGGAAATCCTCAGGGTCAACAAACTCAGACTCAAGCTCAAGGAAATCCTCAGGGTCAGCAAACTCAGGGGGGAACCGCGACGCAAACTCATGCTGAAACTTTAGGTGCTCAGACAACAGTTCCACCTCCTCCTCTACCACCGGGGGGGTATGCCGTTGGGGCATAACCAAACATCCAGAATATCCCTGGTGTGGGAACTTTTAATGTGGATGACTTGAAAAGACTCCTCACTCACTTGGATGGAGGAAGAAAGTCTGCTACGGCACCAACATCCTCTCCATTCTCGGTTGAAGTTAGAGAGGCGCAACTTCTTGCTGGGTATAGGTCTATGACGAATGATTTGCATTTTCATGGAAATGCAGACCCTGTGGAATTCTTGGGACGGTTTGATATCGAGATGGATGTCTATCAGGTGACTAATTTAGCCAGATGTTGATTGTTGGCAGCAACATTCAGGGAGAGTGCCCAATAATGGTTTCAAAAGCTCGGACCAGGAGTAATTACATATTGGTAGGTGATGAGGAATTTGTTCTTAACCAAATTCCAAGCAACAGTGAAGTATGCTCCTCTTGTCACAACTTTGGCTAACAATAAACAAAGGGAATGAGAAAGTTTACAATCTTATTTCAAGAGATTCAACTTGGAGTCTACTTTGGTGAGAGGAGCAACTGATGAAACGCTCAAGAGTTTCTTAATAGCTGGTTTGTCAGTAGGGATTGATTTCTGGAAACATCTTCAAGGATGAGATCCACCTACTCTGGATGATGTGTTTGTACAGGCTGAGTCCTTCAAGATTGTAGAACAATCCTTGGTGGATAATTGTAAGACAGACACGTAAGGAACTTCTAAAGGGAGAGTTAACAAAAAGAAGGATAGGTCTTTGAGTCCCACACTCCGTACTGGGACTGGTCCCAATCGTGTGAATTCCACTGAAGTTGGAAGGAATTGGGGTCCTCCATATACTTATACTTTTGATAGAAGGACAAGCAACTATACTCCCCTTGCACCCCCCATTGAACACATTTTCGAAGTAAATAAGGACAAGGGACTCTTCAGAAGGCCGGAGCCATTAACTTCTTGGCAGAGTAGAGATAAGAAGAAGTATTGTGAGTATCATGAGTCTTCAGGGCATAACACCCATGAATATCGTCAGCTGAAGGATGAAATTGAAGACTTGATCAAAGAAGGATACTTGACTGATTGGATTCTCAGAGAAGTAAAAAAGCACAAGGAAATCCTGATAGAAGAGACGGAGGGCGCGCCCTCCGTGGTGAGGACAAGCCTGAAGAGAAGAAATTCGTCAAGGAAGAAAGTATCCATACTATTTTTGGAGGACATCACCTGGGGGTGATAACAATCATGCTTTGGAGAGGTATGCAAGAGAGGCAAAGTACAGACCTCTCACTAATGTGAACAGTTTGGAATTCAGGCCGCCCAAGTTATTCAAGGGAGAATGTGTAGATAATACTTTCACTGAGGAAGAGGCTAGGTGGGTTCACCATCCTCATAATGATGTTTTGGTGGTGGCAATCCAGATTGGTTCTAAGAATGTACACCGGATCCTTGTCGACAATGGAAGTTCAGTGAATATTCTATACTACAGCACTTACAAGAAGTTGGGACTTCCCGATAGGGATATGATTCCAGATAATGGATGGATCTATGGTTTTTTGGGTGAATCTGTGAAGGTCATGGGGACTATCAAACTACCAGTAACCCTTGGTGAAGGAGCTCTTTCTGTGACTCAGATGATGGATTTTATGATTTTGAATGTGGAATCATCTCACAATGCCTTGGTAGGGTGCCACTTTTTGAAGGAAATGAAGGTTGTGACCTCTATCTACCATCTCGCAATGAAATTTTCTACACCTAATGGTGTGGGAACTTTACGAGGATCTCAACACTACTAGAAAAAAGCTCATAGACATCGGTTTCTGGCCGATGTCTATTAAAAAATCATACCGATGTCTTTGTCGGTGATGTCTATTGTATCATGTCATAGACATCGATTTTTAACTGATGTCCAGGATGCTATTACACATCAATTTTGAACCAAGAAAATGATGTTTATATCTAATAGTTTTGCATAAATTGCATGAACCTGACATTTCTACCGTACTATTACAGGTGCTAGATGCAAATAAACATGTTGTACACAACTCACAAATCGACATATACATCAGTATTTGGAAGTAAAATGATGTCTAAGTCTGTTTTAGACATCGGTTTCTTCTATCGAAACTGATGTATAAAGTGGTAGTAGACATCGGTTTTGGACGATGTTAAATACATCCTTAGACATCGGTTTTATTTGTGATAACCGTTGTGTATATTTGTTATAAACATCATTTTTTACCGATGTCTATTGTATTTGTATTTTGTCATGTATTGTTTTTTAATAAATATTTGTTATTTAATTACTTAATTTGTCGTTGACAACATTCATACCAAACATTTACAAAATATCCAAACATTCCTTAATCCAAAATAATATTTATCTCATAACCACAAGTATTCAATTTGTCATTTACAAAATACTCAACCAATGTCACTCAAACCACCATAATCCAAACGAATCTACAATATCTAAAGAACTTTTTTGCTACTACATAAATGAGCCTCATGGGGCTGCTCCACATGCAAAACTCGATCAGGTGGACAGGGTTGATTCACTACAGGAGTAACCAAGTCCAAATTAGAAATCTCCATCTTTCTGACGTTTAAGGAGGCAGACAATCACCAATGGTGTCACTACATGTGTCATTAGCTACTCTATTATATGAAGCTCCTGAAAGATGATCTTTTCGCTTTCCAGGCTCCATATAAAGTTTACCAGTAGCATAGATTCCCTTTACTGACTGATCCCCTTTAACATTTATGGTTTGTCATACTTTGCAAAAAATAAATGAAAAAACTATCAACTTTTTATGTATTACAGATCTGCTACTTACCAAGTGATTGTGAATTTTCTTACTGCAAGTTGTTGATGGGCCAGCAACAATAACCCTTGCATCAACATCATCCTAATGACATGTAACCATGTAAGAAATAAAATTTTGATCCAACCATTGAATTGAGCTGATTATTTAGCACTTGGTAACATATTACAATCAGCTACAATGTGGTAGATACATGTCATAGCACAATATAAATCACACTATCAAGAAGTGCAAGTACCAAAATTCAAGCATGCATAATCTACAAGATTTTTTTTAAAAAAAGCACTAATTAGCATACATTCAGCAATTACTAAACACATTTGGTCTTATACTCACAGGAACACCATGTATATAAAAAGTGCCACTTGGCCATATATACCAAATGTGAATCTTCATTTTCTTTTCTTTCCTTGAAAAACTCAGGTACATAAATTAAAACTATTAAATACCACCTCTTTTCTTATCGTTTCTATAGTAAGTAACCACCATATATAAACTAACCACCATATATAAGTAAAATTTCAAAGCTTGCATCCTCCGCTAAACTACACCAGATGGAAGGCGCAAGACAAGTTGTCATCCGAAAACACTGCAAGAAGAAAGAACAGTAAACGTATAGAAGAGAGGACATGATAACGATAACGTACAATAACAGCAAATTAATCCCCATATTAAAGCTTTGCAAATTTTTACCTTTTAACATAATAGTAACAGAAGTCTGCTAGTATAAAGGTTTGAACTATTTCTGAAATAAGAACCATGGAAGGCCACAGTCCATATCCCAGAGCAACAAGTAGATGGCCACGAGTGTCCAACACCTGCAACACAAAAATAATTTTAAGCCGCAACACTTTACATTGCTAAATATATAGCATCAATTTGGGTGCAAAACAGGCATTCCAAACAATATACTCCAGAGAAGTAGTGTCAACATTATCTACTTATAATCAAGTGGGCACTGAATTACAATTATATAAACATAAATGTCAGATGTCGATTTAGCAACACCTGACCCAAAATTGTAAAGATAATCATCTTGAATGCTACGAGGCTATAAGCAATTAAGCAAGCACAAACCTGGAGAACCCAGTGGGCACAGCTCAAAAACCTTGCAAAACACCCAAAGCAAATACATAATGAGGCGTAAATGGTTCAACAATTATAAGAAAGAATAGAAGTTAGATCAATAACAATTACCAAGGAAAACAAACTTCTTTGACTTGAGTAGTCATTATAGGAAAAATGTAAGTAGGTCGAGTGATAACACTGAGGTCAACTTCTTTGACGCTGTAGCGCTGAAACACTCAATTAAATACATCCATGTAACCCTTATAGCTTATATCAAACTTAGACTTTCCCTTTTATTATGCTTCTCAATCATGCATCTTCTAAAGTACAATGCAAAATCAATTTCACATATATAAAACTACAAAAACCCATTGCTTCGAACTAAAATAATAGTAACACAAGCATTCAAAAAGCTGGAAATTGAGAAAAAACGAAAAATACACCATAAAATAATCAAATTTGAAAAAGGAAAATTAAGAAAAAGACTTGAAAGATTCATTTGTTCATGATAATAACAGTAACATTAAAACCCCACCACTGCAAAATCCAATTGAATTAGCGAGTCCAAAATCAGAGAGCTGCAAAAAATAAACAACAGACCATGAACATCAACATTTTCTTGCGGTAAAGAGTTCGAAAAATTGAAAGGGAACAAACACGATACCTATGGCTCAAAATCATCAGAAATGAGAATATTTGATAACAAGAACCCAGAAACAATTAGACACTTAGATTAAAACAGAGCATAAAATTAAACAAATTAAAAATTAGTAATTAAAAATTAAATGGCAATAATTGAAAAATTAGCAGTTGATTCTTACCCAAACAAATTCTCCTTCCTATACCAAAAATAAGAAAAAAAAATGAGTTAAAAATTAGGGTTTCGAGAAAATCCCCAATTTAAAACTTAATCAAACTAATTCGAGTTTAATTCAAGTTTACCCACTCACTAATTCAAGCTTTGTAGCTGTTAATAGTATTTTTGTGTGTTCGTTCGCAGGGAAGGACTGAATGTAATATCAAGTTCAAGTTTCTTATCTCTCACAATTTAGAAGTGTAGAAGAATGTTGTGTTTGTTTATAAACTAAATTAAACTAAACTAAATTAAACTAATTATCAATCGAGAATAAAATATATGAGGAAAACAATCCAAGAACTGGGGTTCTTCACTTGGTTTCAATGCACATTCAATATCTATGTGATGTCTACGTTCTTACTCTGCTGAAAACAATTCTTCTAAGGTTATAATGTTCTCTTCCAAGATACAATATAATGTCTACAACTATACCCTAATTGTCACTTCCGTGATACAATCAAAGACAATCATAAACTATTAAGCTCCAAGAATTATAAGTCTCACAACTCTCCTATTAATCTTCCAATCAAATATTCGAGTTATGTCTGTTAAATCATGTACTAAAATTGCAACTCCTCTTCCAAGTTATTACAATCCCTAAAATCCAATCAAAGGTTCATGACTCCCCTAATTGTGTTAAGCCCTCAATAACAGATCAGTAAAGCAAGAAAATCACAGATAATTAAACACACATGAATACCAAGGAATACTACCCAATCCTCAGATTAGAGATTTAGTTACACATAATTAAAGAAGAAAACAAAATAATAATGATAATGAATGAAAACATAATATTGAAGAAAGAATTGAAGATCGAAAGTACCTTGATACGATTAAAAGCTATGAATTGTTATGATTTACAATGGTAGGATGTGTTTAAATAGGTTCTACAAATCTTGCCCAGCAAGATATTACCTTCTATTACAATTAGAATTCAATTAAGGTATTAAAAATTGCCCAAAATACAATGAACTAGAAAAGGGCAAAACAGTAATTTCTCTGCTCCCATCTATCTGCTGGTCGTTCTTCCTGGGCCAACCACACGTGGCCTGGTCGTGTAAGACCTATCCCATATTGTAGAAAATCTCTCAAGCTTCGCGTGGGCAGTAAGATCGCTTAAAACGGACTTCTAGAACTCCAGATATGGCCAAAACAGTATAAGCTGCGTAGCCTTCCCGGAAAATCCGAATTTTAATCAATTAAATCTCCAAAAACGATAGAAGCATCAACTTTAATCAACATTCTCGTAAATCTGCACAACTAAGCAAAACACATCAAAACTACAACAACTTGAGTCCAAAACAATCAATTTAAGCCAAACGGAGACATTCCAAGTGGATATAAAATCCACTTATCAAACCCCAAACTTAAACTGATGCTTGTCCTCAAGAATAAACAATTACAACTACCTAACTAACTAGTACCACTTCCGTAGGTGATCACGGTTGCATTTGGTATATGCAACAAGCCCTTTAAACCCATAGGCAGCCCTAGTGGACGAGTAAGGTCTCGTGAGGGTCTATAGCGAATGTACCCACAGAATCCATTTGACCTAATGCAATGCAATGCATGAATGCAACTAATATGAAAAATGCAATTAATCTAGCCTACCATACCTTCAAATCCTCTCATGCCATATCAACTTAAGAATCAAAGTAAATACGCAATGTCTTGGTGTCGAAAGTTCAAGTATTCACATAGTCTACTCAATGAACATGCATAAGTTCTCACAAGTCCATGTCAAGTGTAAGAATAAGTTAGTAAACATGCTAAGCCTACAAGAGCACATCTTTGAGACAAAACTCGGGATCTCATACGCAAAAATAAGCAAACACTCACAATCCACTCACAAAAGAATATTCACTCAAGAACAAGGGTAAGTGTATCACTTAATTCCAACAAAATCATAAACATGCTTGACATTTGGTATCAATCTAACTCTTAACACAACATACATCAATGACGATAATCAAAAGGTCTTTAATTGGGTTGTAACGGGGGCTAGGGACAAGGTATGTCAAATAAGCCAAAACAGGTGAAGTGTCAAAAGCTAGTAAGTACCATAATGAACCATTTACAACACCCTATTTCCTCCCCCATAAATTTTACTAAGAACACTCGACTAGTCGACTAAAGTAGGATCACAACAAACACAAACATGCTCTCATAATATATTTTTTTTTCTTTTTTCTTTTTTTTTCTCTTTTTTTTTTCTTTTTTTTTTCTTTTTTTTTTCGAGAGCTAAATAAAACAATAATATAAATAATAACAATGATCCCCCAATTTATTACATATGCCGACTATCAAGTAAACAACCAAACCCAATCTCAATATTTTCCCCAAAAGTATGACCAACAATAAACCCCTCCTTGCACACCTTATTACTCCCTTAAGCACTATACTAGCCTTTGACAATGTGGGTTCAAATTAATGTAAGGCCAATACAAGAAAAAGATATAGGCAAGTAATGTGGTATGTCACCGAAAAAATAGGATTAAGCTCAATGGGTAACTAATTGATCATTTTAATATGGTGTGGTAATATGGGAAAATATGTGGTTATTCCTAATTGCCTTTATCATTTTAATCGTCAAATAATGTCATGCGTTTCAAGAAAGACCTCAAACAACTGCTAGCAATGCAAACAATCCGTGGACACTCAAGCAAACGAATAAATTGCAAAAAATATGCAATATGGCTCAAAAACTCACTTGGTGGAAAAACATACTCAATCCCAAGCAAACATCTCTCTAACGCACCAACTTGTATTCAAAGCATGCAAACTAAATCATCTTGCACATATTCATGTCCTTCTAATTACTTACAACATTCAATAAGTCTACTAGCTTCAACTTACTAGTGTATGTGTGTGCACAAGAACAAATGCATATAACTTCTCAATCAAAAGCGTCAACAACACAAAATTCATATCAAGCATGGGTGCAAATGCAACTATTATGAACTCACATGATATACAAAAATAAAAACAGAATGTCCTATATGAAACAAACGTAGATAACACGAACAAATATGCATAATTTACTACTACTAATATGCAAAGCATGAAATCCTACATGAACAAATAATACAACAACAACTACTAATCCCTCAAACCACCCCCAAACTTAAAATATTCAATGTTCGCATTGAATGGAAGTAAATATAAGGGATAGCAGAAAACATACCTAACCATCTGAATCCTCATCCTCCTCGATTGAATCTGGTGGAGAATACTGCGTACGAGCTCCATAGACTGGCCACCTTGCCTGAATACCCGCATCTCTCAAAGCTGTAGCCATATCTTGAGCATACTCTCGGTTACAAGCATGTATAGCATCCATCCACCTGTACAAACGCCTAAAGTGGGCATCTAAAACTCTCGGTACTCTTGAGCCCCGTGGCTGAGCGCCCGCTCCACGACCACTAGCACCACCAACTATAAAACCGAGACCCCTAGGATGAGGAATGCCGCCCGACCACTCCCTCATCCGGTCTATAGAAACATCATTAATAGAACTCAGAGGTTTATACACCGGCTCACCTTCGTACCCTTTAACCTTCGACGCATCACATAAGTACGCAATGATAGAAGCATAAGGAATACTAGCCGTAGAATTACTCCCCATATACCGAAGAATGTTTTGATTAATAAGGTACCCTAGGTCAACATACTCACCCTTGAGAATACCCCATAGTAGAATAGCTCTATCAACGGTAACTTCAGACACATGGGAGTTATGTTTGTTAAATCATGTACTAAGATTGCAACTCCTCTTCCAAGTTATTACAATCCCTAAAATCCAATCAAAGGTTCATGACTCCCCTAATTGTGTTAAGCCCTCAATAACAAATCAGCAAAGCAAGAAAATCACAGATAATTAAACACACATGAATACCAAGGAATACTACCCAATCCTCAGATTAGAGATTTAGTTACACATAATTAAAGAAGAAAACAAAATAATAATGATAATGAATGAAAACATAATATTGAAGAAAGAATTAAAGATCGAAAGTACCTTGATACGATTAAAAGCTATGAATTGTTATGATTTACAATGGTAGGATGTGTTTAAATAGGCTCTACAAATCTTGCCCAGCAAGATATTACCTTCTATTACAATTAGAATTCAATTAAGGTATTAAAAATTGCCCAAAATACAATTAGAACTAGAAAAGGGCAAAACAGTAATTTCTCTGCTCCCATCAATCTGCTGGTCGTGCTTCCTGGGCCCACCACACGCGGCCTGGTTAGGACTGAAAACTGATCCCGACTATCCGGTATCTCGGCTTATATCCGGCTCGAAAATATGATACATGTCTCAGATTCATTTTGTAAACGATACGGATCTGGCGGATTTTTTGAGCCCGGATAAAATATGATCCCAAATCTGAGAACCATCCTACCCGTCCATATCCGGTATCATATTATTTTTATAAAATGAACCATACCCGAACCAGGTTCATATCTATATTACCCGGACCAGGCTCATATCCATAAAATTGAATTCTATTCAGTTTGTTGATTATTAAAGAACTAAAATACACTAGCAACTAAAATATTATGCAACTGGAGTGAAAGTTGCTATTCAAACTTTAACAATTAACAGATTAAATGATTATTTATATAGTTCAAATAAAAATGATACTAATGTCGCTGGATCATATTTGACTCGTATTCGATGGATCACAAACTACCCGGTTAGAAAAAAGAAAATATGATACCGGCTCATATTCGGTTTAGATCCGGACCTAAATACTCGGGATCGGATCATATCCGAATTAAACGATACCGATCCCAAATCTGGACACGATAAAAGTAAAATGATCCGAGACCTGAGCAAGGGTATACCCGGTATCACCCGGATCATTTTTCACCCCTAGGCCTGGTCGTGTAAGACCTATCCCATATTGTAGAAAATCTTTCAAGCTTCGCGTGGGCAGTAAGATCGCTTAAAACGGACTTCTAGAACTCCAGATATGGCCAAAACAGTATAAGTTGCGCAGCCTTCCCGGAAAATCTGAATTTTAATCAATTAAATCTCCAAAAATGATAGAAGCATCAACTTTAATCAACATTCTCGTAAATCTGCACAACTAAGCAAAACACATCAAAACTACAACAACTTGAGTCCAAAATAATCAATTTTAGCCAAACGGAGACATTCCAAGTGGATATAAAATCCACTTATCAGTAGCTATGAACAAATGGTTTATAACTTTGTACCTATGAACAACTCTCCATATGAACAAATCTTCAACAAGCGAGGACAGAGAGAGAGAGAGAGAGAGAGAGATTACAACTGCATAAAGAGAGACAGAGAGAAAAAGAGATAGTGAGAGGCATGGGTGAGTGTGTGAGAGAGGGAGATAGAGAGAGGGAGAGAGAGAGAGAGGCCGGAGAGTGTGTGAGATTTAGGGTTCTTGATAGGAGAGGGGTGAGTACCGTGAGTGATTTGTTTTATGTTTTTATGTTTTTTAGTCCGAATAAGCTTTGAGTGTGTTTGATAAATTGGGGGGGCGGGAAATTGGCTAAGGGGGGGGGGAAATATTTTAACAAATTGGGGAAACATTCTAAGGGGAAATTATTTGGGGTACACGCGGGAATTTTCATTTTTTCAGCTTATTTAAGACATCGGTTCTTTTTGAAAGCGATGTCTTAAAATATAAAGACATCGGTTTTATTTCAAGCGATGTCTTAAAACATAAAGACATCGGTGGCATTACTGACCGATGTTAAAGGCATGATGTCTATTTACAGATTTCTAGTAGTGCAACATGATTCAAGGGATTACTATCACAAAGCAATCAAGGGATTTAGAAAGCAGCGGGATGGAGGGCGTGCCCTGAGAGAAGGAAGTTCAGAAGGAAACATGAGCCTTGTCCTAGGAGAATTTAAAGTCCACTACCTTGTCCAAAAACCAGAGGAAACGCCCCTTTATAGGGCGCGCCATGAAGAGTTTTAGAGTGAAAACACTCCGATACTTGATAATTTACAAGATGGGATTCTGAAAGGAATTGAAGAAGACTTAGAGGATGTTATCTCTATCAATATTAGAGGTGAACAAGTCGAAGGTAGGCGAATGTAACTTGAAGGACTGGTACATACCCTTGTCGAGGAAGCCTTCCCTCTTAAAGAGGACGTGCCCTCCAAGGATGAAGCACCGGTTGAAGATCCTCAAAGTTTTGATTTTGATCTTGATCCAAGGCTACCACCATTGGTTGAGAAAACTGGTCTTGCTGAAGATGCAATTTCGATTATGGTGGATGAAAATGATCTGAGTAAGTTTTTGAAGATCGGGTCTCAGCTGAATTCTAAGTTAAGAAGAATGCTCCCTAACTTTCTCTTGAATAATCTAGATGTATTTGCCTGGAGTCATACCGACATGGAGGGTATTGATCCAGAGGTTATGTGTCATCGTCTGAATATAGATCCTACTAAGAAAGGAATCTGCCAGAAACATCGGCCTGTAAGTGGAGAGATAGCTATAGCATTGAAAGAAGAGGTTGATAGACTTCTCGATGTTAGACTAATCAAGGAGTCATATTATCCAGATTGGTTGGCTAATCCGGTTCTTGTCAAGAAGCCAAATGGAAAATGGAGGACTTATGTGGATTTCACTGATCTAAACAAGGCATGTCCAAAGGATAGCTTTCCACTCCCGAGGATTGATCAGTTGGTGGATGCCACGACTGGTCACGCTCTTTTAAGTTTCATGGATGCTTACTCGGGTTACAACCAGATCCCTATGTATGAACCTGATCAAGAGCACACCTCTTTCATCACGGATAGGGGTTTGTACTGTTATATTGGAATGCCATTCGGTTTAATCAATGCTGGAGCAACTTATAAGAGATTGGTAAACATGATGTTCAAAGACTTGATTGGGAAAATCATGGAGGTATATGTTGATAACATGCTTGTGAAATCTATAAAGGCAGGGGATCATGTAAAGCACTTAGAAGAAATGTTCGGGATTTTGAGAAAATTCAGAATGAAGCTCAACCCACAAAAATGCGTTTTTGGGGTAGAATTCGGGAAGTTTTTGGGTTTTATTGTGAATCATCGAGGAATTGAGACGAATCTAGCAAAAATCAAGGCGTTGCTTAATATGAAATCTCCCTCTAGTGTGAAGCAGGTTCAAAGTTTGGCTGGAAGGATAGCAGCATTGAATCGTTTTGTGTCAAAGTCCTCAGATAGATGCAGAGAATTCTTCAAGGCAATCAAGGGAGCATCTAAAGATTTTGTATGGACTCCAGAGTGTGAAGAAGCTTTTCAGAAAATCAAGGAACAGTTGGAGAATCCTCTATCTTGGCCAAGCCGGTGGAGGGAGAACCTCTAATTCTATACTTGGCAGTTTCGGTATCAGTGTAGTTTTGGTAAGAGAAGAGATTGATCATCAATCACCGGTTTACTATGTGAGCAAGCGTTTGCTTGATGCAGAAACCAGATACATTGGCAGGGAGAAGTTAGTTTTTGCTTTAATCTTGGCATCAAGGAAGCTTCGCCCTTATTTTCAAGCTCATAAGATCGAGGTTTGTACTGCTTATCCATTGAGAGGAATCCTTCATAAGCCTGAAGTTTCCGGAAGGATGTTAAAATGGACGATTGAGCAGGGGCAATTTGTTTTGGAGTATACCCCAAGAACTGCTATCAAGGGTCAAGCTTTAGCTGATTGCATCCTTGAATTTGAGTCAGAAAATGAGGAAAAGTTACTTTTGTTGGTTGAACCTGGTGTTCCAACCAAGAGGGTTTACCACCTGAGGAGATTCCTCAACCTTGGTGGAAGTTGCATGTAGATGGAGCTGTAAACAGTGGAGGGGCCGGAGCAGGTGTAATTTTGATCACTCCTGAAGGTAATCAGCTTATGAGCGCTATCCACTTCAAGTTTCAGGCAACTAATAATGATGCAGAGTACGAGGCTTTGATTAATGGTTTGAAGATGGCTCTAGAGATGAAAGTTGTGGAATTGATCATATTGAGTGATTCAGAGTAGTGGTTGGACATGTTAAGGGTGGATTTCAATGTGGGGGTCCAAGAACAGAATACATGAAGTGTGCTCAGCGGTTGATCCAAAAATTTCTGGAAGTGAGGTTAGAATGCATTTCCCAAGATGAGAATTGTAATGTGGATGTTCTAGCTAAGTTGGGATCTCAAAAGGATGCTATGTTGCTGGGAACGGTTCTTCTGCAAATTCAAGATATACCGAGTATCCCAGAAGTGGAAGTTATGGAAGTGAAGATCATCCCACATGTTACTTGGATGACTCCACTTCAAGAGTACATTCGTGGGGGAATCTCCCAAATGATAAAGTTGAAGCAAGGCATATTCGATACAAAGCGACAAGATTTGTAGAATATGATGGACTTATATACAAGAGAGGTTTCAATCAACCACTTCTTAAGTGCATAGATGGAGATGAATGCAACTATACATTCTGAGAGAGGTTCATGAAGGGATTTGTGGCAATCACTCAGGGGGTGGTTCATTGGCAATAAAGGTGTTAAGGCAAGGTTATCATTGGCCTACTTTGAAGAAGGATGCTTATGAGTTTGTTAAGGTGTGCGATAAGTGTCAGAGGTTTGCCAACTACACTACGAGTCCTGTCACTACTTTGACTTCCATGATGAGTCTGTGGCCTTTTGCTATGTGGGGAATAGATCTCATTGAAGAACTTCCTAAAGCTAAGGGGAGTGTAAAATATGTTGTGGTTGCAGTGGACTACTTCACCAAGTGGGCGGAAGCAATGCCCTTGGCCACGATCACTGCGAAGAAAATTCGGGATTTTGTTTTCAACTCTGTTGTGTGCAGATTTGGGATTCCATATAAACTTGTATCAGATAATGGAAAGCCATTCGATAGCAAAGAGTTGCAGAAGTTGTGTGATGATTTGGGAATCAAGAAGGAGTTTGTGCTGTGTATCATCCTCAAAGTAATGGACAGATAGAGGCTATCAATAAGATTATCAAGCATACTTTGAAGACGAAGTTTGAAGAAAGCAAGGGGAATTGGCCTGAAGAGCTTCCCATGGTTCTATGGTCGTACAACACAACTCCAAGGGCTACGACTGGGGAGTCTCCTTTTGTGTTGTCTTATGGATGTGAGGCAATGATTCCGGTAGAGATTGGAGCGGGATCGTTTAGGAGAGATTTTTATGATGAAGAAACCAATATAGTAAATCAAAGGCTGAATGTTGATTCTCTGGAAGAAACAAGGGCTAACTCACAGCTGAGGTTGGCAACTTATCAGCAAAGGGCTGCAAGGTATTACAACAGGAAGGTGAAGACCCGTCCTTTCAAGGTGGGTGATTTAGTTCTTCGGAAGGTCATGCCAAATACAAGGGTAGCAGCTCATGGAGTTTTTTGCCCTAACTGGGAGGGACCTTACAAGATCAAGTCTATCATTTGGGAAGGCACGCATCATCTAGAAGACTTGGATGGTAACACAATTCCAAGAGCATAGAATGCGGAGCATTTGAAGAAGTATTACCAATAGGGTGCGGCTTTGGCACCCTATCTTATGAAGGCTTATATTTAAGTTATAGACTAGTTTCAATAATTGTTCTCCTAGTCTAGGGGGTAGTGCATATACGCCTTCCTTAGATCTAGTCGAGACTTGTTTTGTTTTTCACACTTTTCAATAATTGTTCTCCTTAGCCAGGGGGGTAGTGTATGTATACCTTCCCTCGTTCTGTCGAGACCCAAGTTTAATGAAGATTTGAAGATTTTTTGAAGTTTACCAGAAGTTTTGTTCATTGTTGGATTCTCTGAAGTTTAAAAAAGTTTTACTTGTAGAGGCCGCGCCCTAGCATAATTGGGCGTGCCCTACTCTGCATGAAAACTGTGAAGATTTTTGATCATTTACTTTATTACAAGCAAAACACTTTTTCAGAAAATTACAATTTTGGTGAAAGAAAATTTAAGCCAAATTTTACTCAAGCGGGCGCATTTACAATAAGGCGCGCCCTATGCATAAATGGAGTATTTCAAGTTAAAAGCTTCAAAGGAAATAATGAAGAGTTACTTGAAGATTTATTTGAAGATATATTTTTTATGTATGTTATTAATAAAAAGAAAAAGTCTTAAGGCTTTCCAAGAAGTTGAAGTATCCAGAGAGGTCGCGCCCTAATGACAAGGCGCGCCTTAAAATGGCTTTGTTCTTAAAGGTAAAGCATATGTTGAATAAATGCAAGAAGATTTCAAGGCACAAGGAACTTGCAGAATCATAATTTCAAAGTTTTATAACTCAAGGTGAAAATTAAAGGCATTCAAAATTACTAGTTACCAGAAACCACAAGTTTAAAGAGCATTCAAGGTTACAACTTGCAGGGTTTTACAGAGGACCCGCACCTTAAAGTTTGATAAAATTCAAATGTCAAAGTTTCGAAGGATAGTAGGTAAAGGTAGGAGATTTCAAGGCGCGTCCTTGGAGGTGATAGGAGATGCGTTCTTGGGTGGAGAAGGACGCACAGTTGCTTCAGGAATTGAGTCGTTGAGATTGGTGTTTGCATCCTCATTTTCAAGATTTACAGCTTGTTCAAACCAAATAGGCGTGTCCTCTGTCGAAGGCACGCCCTAAGGAGCCTTTTTTAGCCCCAACTCAATTCTCTTGGCCCTGATAGCATCAGCATTCTTTGCTTTGAAAGCAGCGACATCCTCAGCAGGGCCTGCACCAAAATTTTCAACCCAGTTATAGTCCGAATCATTGGCAAGGAATCCAAGCATGTAGAAATCAAATCTCGCTTGGAAATTCCTCCATGGCCTGCTTTTCATCTCCCCAGCAATCAGCCTTTTCGATCTCAAGGCTATCTAATTGCACCTACAATTCTTCCTTTTCCTTCTCCAACCTATCCACTTTATCACAAAGAATTGACCATGTTCAACAGACTTCTGTAGATCAAGTTTATGGGTATCAATATCGGCTTCTTTTGCATCCAAGTCTTTCTTCCACTTGTTATCACTCTCTACGATCATTTCAGAGAGTCTTTTAACCTCATCCCCAAGCTTAGAAATGTGGAGTTTTTCTTTGTGTAGTTTCTGGGCGCGCCCCAATGCATGGGTGAGCAATTTGGCAGAAGTTTTGAACAAGGATGAGTTTTCTTCCTCACCTTTCATTGATTGCCAAGAAACTAGTTCCTTTTCAGAAACAAAGGATGCGGCGAGCGGGCCAAGTTGAGTTTCAACAAAAGAGGGCGCGCCCTCATTTCTTGGTTTCTTAGGAGTAGGTTTGATTGGATCTTTGATTTCGAAATGATCTCTTTTTCGTGATATTTCAAGAACAGCATAAGTGGAGAGTTTTTTAAGGTCGTCCTTCTTTGATGGAGGATGCGTCATGTCTTGTGTAGGAACTTCAGTTTTTTCATTCTTCATAGTAACTCCAAAACCTCTGGGAATCGTAGGAGCCATGTCTGCATATAACAAACAAAGGAAAGGTTATAGGACATCGAAAAGAGACGTATTACGAATAATAAAGTACAACAAATAAAGGAATATAATTAAAGCTACCAGAGTTAGAGGACGCGCCCATACTATAAGACGCGCCCTCATCAAGAACTATCTCATCTCTAAGGGGAATGTCCCCTTCTTGATTACTCACTTCTGCATCATCTTCAGATTCATGGTTGGTATTGCATTTAATTGGAATTCCATTTCTAAAACGTTGGAAGGGAAAGATTGTGCCGACTTCTTTGGGAAGAAGACCAACACGTTTCAAGTTATCTTCAGTGACAAGGGAGGACAAGTCAAAACTCCTAACAGGAAGGTTGAGTATAGCTTGGGCGCGTTCAAAGGGCGCGCCCACAAGGTCGTTGACTATCTTGCGATCTAAGTAAAATGAAAAAATATGTTAAAATGGGAAAAAATATGTTAGGTAATTCAAGAGGGAAGGACGCGCCCTGACCTGGTTCATAGTTAAAGGTAACTTTAACTCTTTCTACATCCCAGACATAAAAGAACGATTCCTTCCATCTTTTAACATGGCTGATTTTTCCTTCAGAAAATCCCTTTTTATTATGTTTTTTGTTCACAACAAAATAAAAATAACCTTTTCTAGTTTTCCGAATGCCGAAGAAATAGCTGAATTCCTCCATGGTTGGCATGCCAAGTTCTAAGTCATGATACAGGATAAAAAGAGCGGCAACAAAGGTATAACTATTGGGAGAAAGTTGAATGGGGGCCACATTATACCATTCAACTATGTTTTTATAGTAAGGGTGTAAGGGCGCGCCCACTCCCAAGGCTACTAGTTTGGGAGTTAGAACCATTCGAGGGATCTTGAATTCTACGCCATAGTTGAAGATATGTGGTCGCATCATGGTGGGAGGGTGCCCCCAGACACCGCTCATGTTATAATATTTCATGCACCATTCAATTTCGTCCACAAAGACGTCACTAGACATTCCAACGCAATCTGCTTTGTTTGCTTTTTTCCTTAAAACATTCTTCTGCATTTCAGATAATTCTTCTTCATATTTGTTCCAGTTTAGGTCTCTCTCGAATTTCTGGATGGGAGGATGAATATAAGGAATGGGGGAAGAAGGTGGAGAGTAGGCCTTTGGGGTAGAAGCAGTTTCATCACATTGCGCGTCCTCTGTTTTGGACGCATCCCCGGTCTCTGAAATGGTAGTTTTATCATCGTTCTCGTAGTCAGATGAAATAACATTCTTGTTTTTATGGCTTATGGGTTCAACATCGCTAGGATCTTCATTGTCCCAATCTTCTAAGTAAGGTTTATAAACAGTTGGGGATTTTGGAGGAATTTTCAATTTTCCTTTGCGTGTTCTGGAATTGAGAGAAGTAGTATCGATCGAAAAATCACTAGATGACACAGACATCTCGAAGTCTTTGAAGTCGTTTATAAAGCGTGTTCTATCTTCAGGGAGTATGAAAGAAAACAAAGGCCTTGGAGGGGTGGCTGGAAAAGAGATATGTGGAGAAGAGTAGATTCCAAAGCGCTCGGTGAATGCTTTGAATGGATGGAATGGAGAGGACGCGCCCTTGTCCTCCAGCTGCAAAATCAAAATGAAAATAACTAAGGGCGCGCCCAAAAAAGGAACAAGCGGAAGCAACTTTTCTACAAGTCATGATTAAGGGACATCAAAGAAGCCATTTTTGAAGCCTAAGATGCATCCTAATGGGTTGCTCAAATTCTATGAAGAATAAAATTCTAAGGGTAGCTGAACTATGGTATCAAAGGAATTCAAGGCGCGCTCTGTGAAGAAGGCACGTCCTAATATTATTAATGATTAGCATTTAGGGAATGATATTTTGACAGAAAAGACCCAAAGATGGCTATAAAACAGAAGACCTTAGAGCGCGCCCTGTGTGTAAGGCGCGCCCAAAAGATTGAAGGAATTAATTTAGGTGTTGTTCTAGAAACACTACCTAAGAGAATTATTCAAGCAAAATAAGATCAAACGCATGTATACACACATATAGATACAGACGGAAACGAAGAACGTGAATGACATGAACAGTCAGTTTGCAATATCAAACAAAATACATGGTCAAAATCAACAATTTATGCATAGAAACATACCTTGGGAGTTGAAGATTGAGGATTTAAGAAGGAAATCGGAAGAACACGTTGCGGTTTGCCGGATTTCTGCTCGGAGAGTAAAATCGCCGGGGTGAGCTTTTTTCGGGGAGAGAGAAAAGTAAAAAGAGTAAAGTAAAAATGGAGTGGGGTATTTATAGAGAGATAAAAGGATAGTGGATCATAGCTATCTTACAGAGAATCGATTGGAATTCTGAGGACGCGCCCTCAACCAAGGCGCACCCTTGGAGGAAATTGTTGAAGGAGTTTTGGGGTTTTTTAGGAAATTCCATATCTTATTTCTAATTTCGTATGGAATTGGGGGGGTAGTTGTTATAACCAAAATTCGGTTCGGGTATTTTCAAGATGGATTCGGGTCGATAACGGGCTCAATTTAAGGAATTCTAAATTAAATTAGGGTTTAGGCAGAAATGAGAAAAAGTCAGGCTGCGCCCTCTCTTTCCCTAGAAAGAGGGCGCACCCTAAGGTTATGAAACATGATGAGGAATTCTACTAAGGCTGGTTTTCCAAGAATTAATAAAGAATTCCCTCATGTCATACTCAGGAGGGGGATGTCCGTCGTAGAAGGCCTCCAGGGGTTTTCCTGGATTCAGGGACCTTTCTTATACACTGAGTGCGCGCCCTATTTGTTGGAAAGATAGGTACCTTTTTGGTGTGTGCTTTGGAGCTCTGTTCCTGTATTCAATAGGCGCGCTCTCATTAGGGAATTTTGGGGTAATCCTTCACTTTGCACCCAAAAGCTTTGGATCACCTGTCCTGCTATCTGGTGGGTGCTTCTCATTCGGGGGACAGGGATGCGTTCTGTACTTGGCGTAAACCATGGCTATACCTACATCTTTGAAATCAAGAAATAGCTAGTAACGGATAGGAATAGTCCTCGACGGGGGAAGTTTCATTATCCGTGAAGTCTTGGGATCTTGGATGAGCCTTGGGCCTTTTGTGGTTAGGCCGATCATAGTAGAACATTCCGGATGCTGGACCGGCAATCCAAGCCCATTTAGGTTTCTTGCTCTCCAAGAACTACGTATGGCTTGATCCCCTATAAATACCGGGGTACGTAGGCCAATTGAGGGGTTGGAAGTCGAGAGCTCTGAAATAGCCGCCACTAACCCTATCAATCTCAGCCACCAATTACAAACAGCCACCACCACTCTTTTCGGCAAAGAACCACCGCTGTAGATCTTGTTTCCGGCGACGTACCTCGAAATTTGTTGTTCCCAAATTCCTCCGTCAACAATATCTTACAATCTACTATTCTTCCTTACTGCCTTTTAAAATATTAAACTAGTAAGCAGTTTTTTCCGGACCTTTCTCTTAATTTTCGATTATAAGAACATTGGCTCGACTGTATTTCCCTATATCCGCACCATGCATTCTATAATTTCGTTTTTCTTTTCCGTATAAAGTGAACGCTCATGCTAAGTATCGCCAATAGGGTTTATCAAAATAGTTACCAATTCTATCATTTCATCATATATATTATATTTTGGTTTCTTTTCTCATTCATCTCATTATTAACAATATTTGTTAAAAATATAAGAAGTAAAGTTAAGAATATGTATACTGAGTGTTTATGAGAGAGGTAAACTTTGCATCTCATTGATATATGAAAACAATACGATTACATTGTTTATATAGGGGGAAAAAAACTAAGGATAAAGAACGATGATTTGCCATCATCTTATCTCTTATCTCTTATCTTATTCTTGCTGCTCAAGATAAACATATTATCTTATCAACACTTTATTACCATAAATAAATAACAGGATATATGTTTGAATTAAACAAAATATCCCAACAATCTCTCCCTTAATTCAAACTTAAGTTCTCAGATCTTTAACTCCCAACGCAGTACGCATTTCTTCAAACTTTGCAGCTATCAACGGCTTAGTTAGAATATCCGCCCTCTGCTCCTGTGTCTTCACATACTTCACCACTATTTCACCTCGCTCCACACAATCTCTGATGAAATGAAAACGCATATCAATATACTTGCTTCTACCATTGATGATAGGATTCTTTGTCAGATCGATCGCGGACTTATTATCCACATAAATTACTACAGGACCTGGTGACACATCCACTACCTGCTTCAACAGATTTTGCAGCCATATTCCTTGTGTTGCTGCTACCGTAACAGCCATGAACTCAGCCTCACAAGAAGACAGAGCTACGCACCTCTGTTTTTGTGAAACCCATGTTATCAGATTATCATTCAAGTAGAACACTATGCCAGTCGTACTTTTCCTATCATCCACGTTGCCCGCATGGTCACTGTCTGAATAGCCACTCAAAAGATAGTTACCAGTGCCCTGCAAATACACCAGTCCGAACTCTGGGGTTCCTTTTATATAACGCAGAACTCTCTTCACAACATTATAATGTAGCATAGTAGGCCTCTCCATATACCTGCTTAGAACCCCCACAGAATAAGAAATGTCTGGACGAGTATGTACGAGATACCTTAATTCGCCAATGATGCTCCTGAAAAATGTAGAATCCACCAATTCTCCACCTTCATCTTTGTCAATTTGCAATTTGGATTCCATTGGATATTTAACTGGCTTGCAATTAGACATGTTTGCCTTTTCCAAAATCTTCTTAACATATACCGTTTGTTTGATCTCTGTGAACCCTTTTTCCTGGTTTACCTCCAAACCAAGATAGTATGCCAGCTTCCCAAGATCACTCATGTCAAACTCATCTGCCATTTGCTTCTTAAATTTTAATATGTTTCCAATACTTGATCCTGTCACTAACAAATCATCAACGTACACTGCCACTATTCAACACTCGTGACCCTCACGCCTAGTGTATACGGCATGATCATATGGGCACTTAGAAAATCCCAGACTTCTCAGATATTTGTTTAGGCGAGAGTACCATGCTCTAGGCACCTGACGTAGCCCATATAGCGCTTTCAATAACCGATAGACTTTGTGCTCTTCGTTCTTCTTCTCAAAACCAATAGGCTGGGATACATACACTTCCTCAAGTAACTCCCCATTCAAAAATGCTGATTTTACATCCAAATGATGCACCTGACATCCTTGTTTTGCTGCCAATGCCAGAAACAATCTCACAGTTTCAATGCGAGTTACAGGCGCAAAAACTTCTTTGTAATCAATCCCTTTTTTCTGCACATAACCCCTTGCCACAAGTCTGGCCTTATACTTCACTATATTGCCATTCATGTCCTTTTTAACTTTATAAACCCATTTCAGACTTATTGGTTTACGATTCACTGGCAAATCTGTTAATACCCAAGTCTTGTTCTTCTCAATTGCCTCTAACTCAACCTTCATTGCTTTATTCCATTCCTTTTTTGTCTTTGCTTCTTCAAATGACTTTGGTTCTTCAACACCCATCAGAAACAATTCATCTGAGATTTCTATTGGTTCTGTATCATTATAAATATCACTTAGTAGTCTAAACTTTTTAGGCTCGCTCGATCCTCCAGATGCTTCACTCGAATTTGCTGAAGATTCAGAGACATACCCCTCACTATCAGATTGTTGTGTGAAGATACTTGTATTGCTTGGTGTGCGAGGTAAGGCCATCTCAAAATCAAGATCACCATTTACAGTATTCCGAGCATCAACAACAACAAAGGACCCAGTTAAATTATTATCTTGTGTTTTAGAAACCTCCCAATTCCAACCTTTATCCTCCTCGAACACCACATCACGGCTGACATGAAGTCTTCCAGTACTTGGATTATACAACCTATGAGCTTTTGTTCCCGGTTCCTTCCCGATATAAACCATCTCTACACTTCTGTCATCAAGCTTTCCCAGGGCTACATTCGGAGTTTTAACGTGTGCCAAGCACCCAAAAACCCTTACATGATCCAACTTTGGTTTCGTACCTGTCCAGGCCTCATAGGGAGTCTCTCCATTTAACACTTTGGTTGGCAAATGGTTCAAAATGTAAACCGAATGCCTCACTGCCTCTCCCCACATCTTGGCTGGCATATTTTTTTCTTTCAATAGACTCCTTGTCATGGCAATCACAGTTCGGTTTCGTCTCTCTACTACCCCATTTTGTTACGGGGTGTAGGGAGCAGTTAGATGTCTCTTGATGCCAGCTTTTGCACAAAAATCCTCAAACTCTTTCGACGTGAATTCTCCACCCCTGTCCGTCCGCAACACCTTAACTGTATCATTTGCCTCCTTTTCAGCTAGCGCCTTGAACTTTTTAAAAGCTTCCATTGCATGATCCTTTGTTTTCAACATAAATACCCACATCGCACGACTATAATCATCCACCAATAGGAACAAGTACCTGTTTCCAGCCGGAGTTGGTGGAGAGATCGGACCACACAGGTCAGCATGTATCAAGTCTAGCTTCTTCTCTGCTGCAAATTCTTCTTTCAACGGGAATGGTTTTCTTGTTTGTTTTGACAGTAAACAGCCAGTACATACAACTTTTGATCGTACCAACTTCGGGAGTCCCCGTGCCATCTCTTTCTCAGACATTGTGTATAGTGATTGAAAATTCACATGACCCAATCTTGAGGGCCACAACCAAGTTTGTTCTTCAACCTTTGACAGCATACACACAGGGTTGCGTTCTTCCATAACTATCTTGTACAAGCGGTTAGCTGATTTCTGCACCTTCATTAACAGTCGATCACGACCATCATAAACCCAAAAATATTCACCATTTAGTACGACCCTGTTGCCATCCTCTGACAGTTGTCCCAGAGATATAATATTGTTGCACAACGTGGGAATAAAATAAACCTCTTTAAGTATATATTCCTCTCCATTCTTACACTTAAAAATAATCGTACCTTTTCCTTTAATTTTGACAGTAGACCCATCTCCAAAACGCACTTGGCCCGTCACGCTTTCGTTCAACTCGTCAAATTTTTCACGGTGACCAGTCATGTGATTGCTGGCACCATTATCTAAGTACAACAAATTTTTGTCCACCTTAACACCTTCCTTCTGTTCGAAACTTGGCATCACTTTTTCTTCATTTATTAATACCATATCTCCACTTTTTTTATTGTATTCCGTCAACAGCAACGTGGGTTCATCGTCCTTGAACTGGGTAAGGTTCGACTCAGGATTTTGTTCATTATTTTTCTCCTTTTCTCTTCTTGGTTTCCTGCACTCGTCTGCATAATGGCCGTACACGTTACAATTAAAACATTTTATTTGACTTCTGTCTCTACTTGCTATGTTGCCTTTGTTTGATTTTTCGTAGCGATTCTGGTATTCTCTTCCGGTACTTCCTCCTCTGTTAAAACTACCACCTCTGTTGAAACCACCTCCTCTGTTGAAACCACCTCCTCTGTTGAAGCCTCTGCCTCTACCACGGAACAAACTATTTCCTCTACCTCTTTGGCCAGGAGAGTTAGTCCCAACATTCTTATTTGTTCCTTTCGAACAGTCCTCATGTGTAAGTAAAAGCTTGCCTCCAACATTTTACGATTTCCCTTTCATCCTCTCCTCGTGGGCTTTGAGACGCCCAATGACTTCTTCAACTGTCATAACCTTCAAATCTCTGAATTGTTCAATATTTGAGGCGATTTGAAGAAACTTGTCAGGGACTGCTCGTAAAATCTTTCTTACCACACTCGATTCCTCCACCGTTTCTCCAAGAACTCTTATATTTGTCACAATTCCACTCAGCTTCATACAAAAATCATCCACTTGGTCAGTATCTTTTATAACCAAGGATTCAAATTCACCTTTTAACGTCTGCACTTTTGCTTCTTTTACTCGTTCTGCACCCATACACAACGTTTTGATCGCCTCCCATGCCTCCTTGGTTGTTTCTTTCTCAGCAATGGTCAATAATATGTCCTCTGGCACGCCCTGATAAATCACTGCAAGGGCCATCTGTACTATTTTCTCATCAACGGCAACCTGTGCTGTTTTTTCTCCTGCCTTGGGATCCGCCTGTTCAATCGCACCCCACACTTCTTGCGCCTTCATGAACACCTTCATCTTTAGAGACCATGCTGTATAGTTGCTTCGCGTTAGCATCGGGTAATTCAAACCCAACGTTCCTTCCTTCACCTTGGACGACTCCATTACGTTTGTGTTTATGGGTTGGACTTTAGAACCGTAGGCTCTTGATACCAAATATAAGAAGTAAAGTTAAGAATATGTATACTGAGTGTTTATGAGAGAGGTAAACTTTTCATCTCATTGATATATGAAAACAATACGATTACATTGTTTATATAGGGGAAAAAAACTAAGGATAAAGAACGATGATTTGCCATCATCTTATCTCTTATCTTATCTCTTATCTCTTATCTCTTATCTTATTCTTGCTGCTCAAGATAAACATATTATCTTATCAACACTTTATTACCATAAATAAATAACAGGATATATGTTTGAATTAAACAAAATATCCCAACAAAAAATCTACTTCAATAATTGACAAATTTAAAAATTACTAATATGATCCCATACACAAATTTAAAAAACTGATAATAATATGAGAGATATAAAATTGGATAGAATTAAATATACTTTTGAGTAATTGTATGTGTTTTTAATTATATGAGGAAGTTCCCAATTTTTGACAATTTTGGTAACTTATTGGTAACTATACAACTTAACTTCAATAGATTGGCAACCTAGGGTGCAATGCCCATGAACGGAGGTACTGTGGGGTCCAGTGGGTGCCTGTGACCCCACCACAACTTTGTAACCTGTTTATTGAACCAGTATAATCATATTCGAAATTTTATCACTATAGTGCCCCCAGTTTAAATATTTCCTGGTGTAGTGCCCCCAGTTTAAAAATTTCCTGGCTTCGTCACTAGCCATGCCACATAGGATTTGACAACCTATATTGGAGATGTTCTAAGTAAAAAATTTATTTCTGCACCATACTAATTTACAATTCATGAAAATTGCCTAAAAGCAACTCACTCTAAGAAAGACATTGTTGTTTTCCAAAAAAAAACAACCACAAGATTGTAGAAGGGGAGTTAAATACAATCTTGATAACTTTTTCAAAATCTTTTTTCAAGAACAATTTGTAAGAATAGATTTAAATCAAAAGTGTATTACAGAAAATAAAGTACTCAACAATATTCAAAATTTCAGGTGGATTTGTATGTTCACATGAGATTTATACTGCAGAAATAATATGTTATATTTTCACAAACACACCGCTGCAGTTTTCAGTACATTGCTCTTTACAAAAAACCCTAACAATTCTAAGTAAAGATACTTGTGTTTCTTATTTTTGAAAATCACTGCTACACTTAGTTATATAGTCAAGTTTACAATGCCTACCAGAAACAAATTAAAATAGTCTTCTAGGTCCAGTAAACAAACTTCTGTATTCCTTGTCATCATGTAAGTCAAATGAACTGTTTGTCGGACAGAATTTGCTTCGAAATAATCATCCAATTTTCTTGTATAAAAATGAAATGATTTTTCCTTCTTCGTGGTCTCCAAATCCTGGCTTCCATGTGTACTTAGAGAATCTATCAACCCATGTGAACAATCAGAATTATCAAGTCACTATCAATTGCTAAGATTGAGTAGAGATGTTATCCGTTGGGGTAGTGCCCTTGACATCCGTTGAGAGTTGAATAGTCTTGATATCTGTTGAAGAGCTACATATATCCATCGGTGTAGTTAGATCATCACCCGTTGAAATATCATTTCACTTATACAAAATTACAAAGCACAGACTATTTACAATTAGCTAACCTATTTTGTCTATCCGTCGATAGTCAACATGACTTATATAGATCTACCAACTATACTCTTCAACTGATAATTTGTACATGTTTTAAAAGAACTTATCCGTTGATAAGTTACCTCTTCAACGGATGTTGCAACGTATGTCATCCGTTGAACAATTATAGAATATGACTTATACAAAATACGTTTAAGTGTTTAGGTCATCATCAAGAAAACATAATTCCTAACAAACTCCCCCAATTTATGCCTGATAGAATTACAGATATAAATTCAAGGCTTGATGATAACAAAACACTTCTTATGAATTACAAGAATTAAAACAACATATTGATTGTATTAAGGGTTAAGTATCAAATTGGTCACTATGTAATTAACAAGATATCAAATTCACCACTGACTAATTTGGGTTCTCAAATTGACCACTTTTCAAATAAAATTGTTGATTTTTGGTGGTGAATTTGAGATTTTGTTAGTTTACCACCGACTTAGAAGTGGCTAATTTGAGATCTCGCCAACTTAATAGTGGTAAATTGAGATCCAGAATTTGTCGATGGTAAATTTGAGATTTTGTTAACTATATAGTGGTCAATTTGATAACTAACCCATTGTATTAAAGCTTCAGAATAAAGTTAAAAATTTTGACTAAGAACAAAGATGAGTTAAAAGAAATACTGATCAATAAGATGCTCCTCTAGTCTGAGCAGATTAATCCTTTTTCTTCTTTGATTTCCTCATACCACTCTACTTTATCTCATTTATCGCAATTTACCTTTTTAGTGACCTATAGAACATCCCTTCTTCATGACCATTTGGATCTAGCTTAACCATTAGGAATCTTAAATAATCATTGCTAGCCTTTTCCAATTGATCTTCCAATCCGAAGAATCTTCAACAAACATCTTGGTCTTTAAACTCCATCATCAAGTAAGGATGAAGATGAATCTTTTTACCAGTATATGGAATGTTTAGCTTCTTTTGAAAATTGTCCCTTGAATTCTGGCTACTCCTGTAATAACCAAGATTCTCAGAATATATTCTGTAAGTTTTCTTTTATAATATAAGTCGTATTAATATTTGGAGATTTATTTGGAGAAATTCTTGAGACCATGAGATTGAGGAATCAAACATCGAGACATTAAAACATCAACTTGAAATTAGATTTTTTTTTCTTGAGAAAATCCGAACCGATATCTAAGAAATTCGTTTGATTAGTGCTAATATTAATTATTTTGAGTACGTGATAAATGGTTATAAATTATGGAGAGCGTACGAAGCTGTGAGATTTTGATGGATTAGTGTATTTTAGAATTTAGATACAATTTTGTGAATATTGGGCATTAATTTGAGAATTTCTTCCAATTATTCCAATTTTTGAGAAAAATGAGTTTAATTAGAGATTTAATTAAGAGAATGAGTTTCGGAGCATGAGAAAATTATTTTGAGACTCGAGAGAACTAGAATTTAATTAAGTTATATTCTAGTTAGTTATTTATAGATTTTAACATCTTTAAATGTCATTAGTTTAAAAAAGAAAAAAAATAGAGATATGTAGAGATTTCTAGAATGTGGGAATATTGAAGGAGAGGATGACAAGTGTCTTTGGGGATATATATAATTATACAAGTAGAAGTGGGAGAAGAAGAAAAAAAAAGAGAAAGAGAAGAAAATTAGGCTAAGAAGAAAAGAGAGGAAAGAGAGAAAAATTGTGAGTTTTGTGTGCTTGTTTTATACTAGAAATCAAAGGGCAAACACATTTACATAATGGGTTAAGCTTGAATTGAAGGTTTAGCTAATTTTGAGGTGGTTTGGAAAGGAAAAAACTTGGAGAAGAAGAGTGAATAGTAATTTTGGTGGAGAAAGTGAGAGCTTTGCTTGTTTGAAGATTTGTGGTTGTTTTTAAGCTTGTAAGATCTTTACTTAGGGTTTGAATATGTTAATTAGGGTTCTTGAGTTAGTAAATTATTTATGTGTTTTGATCATTGTTAAGCATGAGAAAAAAAACTGTTATAAAAACAGCTACTGCCCTGTTCTTGCATGAAGAATTCGAATGTGCTGTGCTCTGTTCTGGGCAGTGGTCCCTTAATAAAAGTTGTTCTACTTGGAGTCTAGTTTATTCACGCACCTTGCGTCAAAAGGGTAAACGAGTTAAGAATTATACCCGTTTTAGTAAAGGTTGCGCAGCGCAAAAATTTCTTTGTTGAGTTGTATATTTAAGCATTCGGTTTTTTATGTTAAATTAGGAATTTTTCTCTGAACTTTTTATGGTAGATGTAGATTGGGTTAATATTGAAGTGAAAATCTGGAAAATTTTGTAATTAAATGATTTTTTTTGGATTTATGAAAAATGTTAGAGGAGAGTGTGTGCAGTGGTATTTTAAATTTCAGATTGGTTGCTAATGAAGTTGGTTATTGTTTATGATTTGTAAGTGTGTTATAAAGATATTTGTGACTTGATGAACTACATGGAAAATGTGTGAGCGAGTCGGAAACTTGATAGTTTCCTTGGCTTGATTGATTGGTGGTTGTGTTTGATGTTTGGAGACTGGCATGGGCCTAATGTGATTGTTTGGTATTTTTGGATAGTCCGTGAAACGAATAGGTCATGCCGAATTTTCGTTAGAAACATATATATAAACAAGAGCTATTATTAAAATTAAGTTTAAAAGGAAGTTGCGTGGTATATAAGATAAGAGTTATTGTTATAAGATGGAGTGTGACAACCCGGGTCAAATCCCGAGTTTTTTTTTCGAAAATCGGGTTAAGTCCCGATTCCGAATCCGAAATAAGTCAAAGCAAACTGGCCCAAATGCAACCAACTTGGGTAATCCACAAGCCCACCACAGGCCCCCAAAAGATCATGATTTGTTGGTGCACTTAGTAGTAGTACTTTGCCTTATAAACTGAACTAAAGTCCCAAATCTCCTCGATGTGGGATTGGGGTGTTACAAACTCCCCCACTTAAACTCCTGACGTCCTCGTTAGGCCGAACGAATATCCCATAGGTCCAAGATCGTTCCTCTCTAGCCATTGTGGGATAATACCGGCTAGCTTCGTGTCCTCACCTCCGGACCTCTGTCCATTGTCACATCGATTAGAATAAGAGTGTTTGGGCCCTTTATAGATAAAAGTCAATAGCTAATGTATACCAATTCGCTAGAATTTTTGGACTGACCTGTGGTAGGTTGTTGGGTCCGGTATACATTCAGTTGTGGGCTTGGATGTTATAAATGGTATCAGAGCTCTGCCCGGTCGGAAGTGTAGAGGCACTGTCCGGGTTTAGTTAGTTTGTGTGTGGGCTCGACGAGGACGTCGATCCAATAAGAGGGGGTGTTTGTAACATCCCACATCGATTAGAATAAGAGTGTTTGGGCCCTTTATAGATACAAGTCAATAGCTAATGTATACCAATTCGCTAGCATTTTTGGACTAACCTGTGGTGGGTTGTTGGGTCCGGTATACATTCAGTTGTGGGCTTGGATGTTATAAATTTGTAATATCCCGTAATTTTTAGATTAATATTAATAAAAGAATAATAGAATAAAAAGGATTAAAATTAGATTATAAAAAGGATTTAAAATTGGATTTGAATAATGGGCTTAAAACATGGATCAGATTTGAATACGGATTATTAGTAGGTCTGGAATTAGGATTGTAAGACGTTATAAATACATCATATTCTCCTTGCTCATCTTTTATAACAAAATTCGTAGGATTTTATAAACACAATTCAGCAGTCTTGTAAAATTCGTAGAAAATTCATCGTAAGTCGAAATTCGTTGAATCTGGACTTTTCGGAATGGTCTTTTCATTTTATACGACTTTCATGTTTTGAGTTTTCCAAGAAAACATCGTTTAGAGGGTCAAAAAGGCTAATTACAGATCTGGTCAGGAGTTCTTACATATTTTGGATTCTTGATTTTGCGCGTAGAGGTAAGTTTCTGATTGATTTTTCTAGTGCTTTCAAAATTATGTGTTATGTGTACGTATTTGTTATCAAAACTTGGGCTAAGTGATTATATTTTGAAGTTATATGTATTATTGTATATATGTGTTATGTGTAAGCAATAGTCTTGGTACTCTGATTTATACCATGGTTTGCGAAAATAAGAATAAGATTAAGGATCGAGTCACCGGGTTGTAGTGGCAGTTTTCTGAAAATTTAGGACTGTTATCACCGGGTTGTAGTGGTCGTGGTATGAATTATGGGTTTCAAGTTATTGTTGTTATGTGCTATCGAATTGTATCGATTAAGAATAAGTGCATCATAAGTTATTGTTTCGTATATCGTATCGTATTAAATACTGTGTTATTTTATATGTGTATCTACATTACTTTGCCCTACTAGTTGGATCGATTGGTTACATGCTGGTAGGGGTGTTCATGGGTTCACCAAACCGATCAAACCGGCCCAACCCGACCATTTTTTCGGCCGTTCAAACCGATCGATAAAAAAAACCCGATACTTGATTGGGTTAGAAAATTTTCAAACCGATTTAAATGGGTTGGGTATGGGTTTTATATTTTTTTGGCCAACCCAACCCAACCCGATCTCATATATAAATTTTATTTTATAATTTAATATAATTTTATTTATAGATGTATGATTACATATGGCGTGTATACATATGATTTACGATGTAATTTACATTACTAAAATTATAACAATAATTAAATTAAATATTAACAATAAAATCCTAGGTTACACGTAATTTAATTTTACTTATGTTCTCAAAATGAGCTTTACTTTGTGTACTTTAATTTTTTTTATAAAATTATTTAACCCATTCAAACCGAACCAACCCAACCCAAACCGATATATAATGGGTAGGGTTGGGTTATAAAATTATTTTTTACGGGTTGGGTTAAAAATTTTGAAACCGATTTAATTGGGTCGGATTGCAAAAACGTCATCAACCCGGCCAACCCAACCCGCGAACACCCCTACTTGCTGGCTGTATAGCTCATTACTTACAATTTTTAGGTTCCGTATAAGATCGAGTGGATAACATTGGAGTTCAAGGATCTTAGGTTCGAAGTAGACCGTCATCGTTAGCTGCACTTTTGTAATAAATACCTTTGTAATTGACTTTTGGTTTAATAAATTGTAATTTGTTTTCGATTTAGAATTAATAGTCCGAAAAGTCGGGCTGTTACATGGAGCTAAGTAGTTAACTTTGAGACTAAGAAATTAAGAAGTGAATTAGAGAGACAGAGTTGTCAAATAGAATTGCGATAGTAATTTTCCACTTAGAACTTTACTTGAGTTACACTTGGGTTGAGATTAAATATATCACTAACGTGAGATATATTGTTCTGTGCTTCTAGAGCCTAATCTATTTGGAGGACTTTCACACTGAAACGCGAAATAGACTTACTCTTTGTTGCTTTCTTTGATTTAATAGCTAAGGACTCCAGGCAAGTCTACTATCCCCTTTCTACTGAGAGAATGTTCTTCTTATTTATTATTGTGATATTTAATTATGCAGTTGAACACTCTTAAGCTGATCAATTATTTATCCAACTTCCTTCAAGATGACTGAACTCATATACTCTTTTATATTCATAAACTTTCATAAAAATAAAGATTTCAAGTAAATTACTCTTATGTGAGCATTTTCCAAGAAATATAAATTATTCAAATATCGAAGATTCTTGGTGTATTTTGCTGATCTTATTCATTCAAGACAGCACCTCAGTCAACCATAATGAGCTAACATCATTTGTATGATGTATTTGAGAGCTATCTTATATTACAACTTGTATGAGAAGCAACATACTAATCTATTGATTCAGATTAGTATAATTCCATTTAATTCTATTGAGCGGGTTCATTGAATCGAACCAAGTGGATAATGAATGTGATTTCAACATCTTATGATGAATCTTGAGAGTGTTAGTTATTACACTATGGTCTCAATTGTTCGGGACTACAAACAATTGTTCGGAGACATAAGCTAACCTCATTGGTTCGAGTTAGCTAACATGAGCATATTTTGAGACTTTTATCTTTTCAGATGAACTTGTGATTTTAACTTATCAAAGGTGTATTTTTCATCTGATACTGGTCAACGGGATTATTAGAGAAAAATAATCCTGGTAATTATTTTGTTCAAGAATTTTAAATACTTGAACAAAGGTGACATTTGGCTCGTGTGTGGCCTTGGGTGACTTGTGCATCCATCTGCTAGCAGTAAAGTAGGTGCCATAGATCGGCTGATCACCGACTATGGGGAAAAAAGTGATCTAGACCAGTGCTCCTTGAGTTATTTACATCTTTAATAAATGAGTTTCATATATTAGAGATCATTAGAGTTCTTGAGTTGTGAGGAAACGAGAGTAAGTGGAGTTTTGTTCTTAATCAAACCCTTTCCATTCCTTTATGGTTACTTCATTAATAAATATATCATTTATAAATGGGAATTATCTAGTGTATCTTGATACTCTAGTAGTAGCCTTGTTGAGCGCTTTTGTCGCTCACGATATTACTCGTTTATATTTTACAGTTAAGGGAGAAAATCAGGAGACCCACCCCTCTGCAGGAAAAGGGAAAGAGAAGATGACTTAATAGTATTCACCAGACTGGGAGTTTTGCTGGCATAGCTATAATGCCTTAGTATTGTGTAACAACTTTTGTTAAGGATCTTATATTATATTTTATGTTGTAATGATGTAAATGAGTTTGAGGAATAGTTTGTAATATTATTTTGGTTTAAGTTGTAATATTATGGAGCAGATTTTGTATTTTATTGTATTATGGGACATGTGTGATTGTGAGATGGCGTGACGACTCAAATTAGAGTATATCTTATTTGGGGGCGTTACAACTCCTTATCTCATCGATCTTGTTGAGAATGATATTCTTGACTACTGGAGTGAATCCACCAATTCTTTTCATGCTTGGGCAAATATTGACTAGAGTGTTGTATCCCTCATTTAAAATTCTGTGAAGAGGTCATGTCTTGTCATTGCCACCCTTGTACTCAAAGATCAATCTTTCTGGCATTCTCTATTTGGCATCTAGACCTCTGACTTCATGGATTTCATCAAAATAGAGATTAATGTCTGAGTACTCTTGGATGTCAGCAATGTAGATTTCTGTTTCTTTCTTGGATGACTCTTTCACAATTTGAGGTACTTGAGCTATTTGAATAGACTTTGATTGTTGCTTCCTTGTTCTTTTCTTCTTTTTTGGCTCTTTAGGCACAAAGAACTTAGGAAACTCCCCCTATATCAAAATCTAATGGCTCTAGTTTAATGTCCTCAATGTTGATGGAGTATGAATTTGGTTGTTGAGATTGAGCAGGTTGACATTCAGGTTCAGGTTGAACAAGTTGTTCATCTTGTACTTCTGGGCTTACAGGCCTATGTGGCCTCTCTTTGGTTTTAAGTTTCTTCTTCTTGGCAGCTGATTTTCTCTTCATCTCTTTAGTCACAATCTGGGCCTCTTCCACTTCATCTCATCATCTAACTCCTATAGCTTCCTTTTTAGTTTAAATTAATATAACAGAAATATTTAAATTAAAATAGTAATATGTATTTTAATTGAATAGTCTTGTAAAATATTTTGACCAATTAAAATATGTTTTAGTATTTAAGGCTTAAAATAAATATGTCACAGATATTTGTTTATATTAGGATAATTTTTAAATAAAAAGAATGTATAATTGTGTTTTTTGAAAAAACATATAAATGTGTTTAAATTAAATAGTTATATCTATCCAACTTAAAATGAGTTTATATAATAACTAGACTTTTTAAACTAATTTTATGGATATATATAATGCAAATTATTATTTTTATAAGTATAATTAGGCCTAAAATAACAAAATTCCAAACATCAAAATTTAAGTTTTAACATCAAATATCGATCCTAAGTTTAGTAATAACTAACCTAAAAGTTCGTGCGAGCAACCGGCATATACAAATGCTGAAATATTTATTCGAACTAATATGTGTATATATTAAAATAAATTTGTAACTAAAAATACGATAAAAAAAATAATAATTCAATTTTGTCTTTTGTCTTATAGTCGTGTATAGTCGTGTAGTACTTGTGCATTGTCATCGATGAAGTACTTTATAGTTTAATTAGATTTCATAAAATATGGATAAATATCTATAGGACAGCAGTAACATAGTTATTTATGATTGGTAGAATACTAAATTAGATTTCAATTATGTGAAATGAAATTTATCAAATTAAATAATGTGTAATATAAACAATCATTTTAAAATTAAATTTGTGTAATTTTAATGTGATAAAAACATTAAAAAAAAAATTGGTCAAAATTATGCATGGAAACATATTACAAAATCTTACGTAAAGATCATTCTCATTCCTTTTTTTCTCATACATATATATATATACATATTTATATACATTTATATAACTCCTTTTAAAAAATGAAGTAAGTTGAAGCATTTATATTATGATCGTATGATTAGATGAAATTAGTGATTTATACATCTATAATTTTTTTAAAATTTATTATACATTAATCTAAACTAGCTTTATAACCCGTGCGAGGCACGTGCCTACTCTAGACGTGAATATGTTGCTGTTGATTTGTGACAAAGTATTTAGATATTTACATATTATTAAAAGTGCGATCAATGAGTTTTTGATGTTTTCGAGGATATACAAATCGGAAGTATAGACCCCTTCTAAAACCTTGTAATACATAATTTGATGTACAATTGTGGGGGAAAAAATCTCTATTAAACTAAATCAAACAGTAATTAGGCCCTTGATGCCTTGTAAAATAACATCATCATGAAATCTAATTTTTATCACTTGTATGGAGAATAAATAGAAGTGAAATCCCATCCCAAAGTTCCCGAAAAGCCTTTCAATCAGTTTTATTACAGGCAGTGCCCATAGACGATGCCAGAAGGAGTGGCAGCACAGATTGCTTGCGCCTTTTTAACTCAGACATGCAAGTATGCGTCAATGTGTTTTCCAGGATCAAACACCTCTTCCATTATTGTTATTTAGTATAACCTCTTTCAAGTCTCCCATCTATTTAACAAATGATCCCGTCTGGAAAAGAAAGCAAGTACACTGTACATTACCTGGAAGGAGCAAGTTGCTGCAATGCTATATTGAGTGCCAACTATGTTGCAATTTGCAACTAACAGAAAAGATAAGTAACCAAGAATTATCACCGACACATGCAAAGTTATTTGCCACTTTGAGTTTATACCACATTTCCTTATGTACATCAACCCAAAAAAATGATTACTATTAACATTTTATTCGATAATCACATTATATTTGAGAAAGGAAGCAATGGAGGTATTGACTTATAACATAATATCATACAACAATAAACATATTTGAAAGTAATGCTACCAGAGCTAGAAAAGCTATCCAAGTAAGCCAGCCATGTATACTTCTTATAACATATAGGATTCTGTTGGGTGAATATAATAAAGCTATCCTCTTCTGCATGTTTCTAGATGTTCTATGAAAACTTTAAGACAATTTTAATTTTACCAAAAAAAGAGACAACTATGATTACACACCATTTCTGCACGCAAGCCACCATCATCCCTCCAACGATAATGAGCAATGTGACATATGAATATACAAGGTCATGAAGATTGAAAACATACTAGGTACACGATAACTACGGCTTTTCTAGCATAATTTCATTTTAGAAAAACTGCACCATCATAAAATATATGATCCAATTAAAAAACCAAGGAACTAAAGGCTTTTTCAGTAGAATTCCTTCTTACGAAAACTACAACAACAGAAAATATATGATCCACTTAATAAACCAAAGAACAAAAATGTGTATTTTGACAACTTAAGTCTATTTTCAAACATTGGTATCAGTCTTGAATTAGACATACTCTCATGTGTGCGATTCTAAGCCACTCATTATGAATTACAAGGTTAGCAAGCTGAATCTAGCATTTATTTGTTATCCCTGAACATCGTCGGAACTGCCTAAACGATTTAGTTGGAAGATGCTTACTAAAGTGAGTGATAGAATTACAAGATATTCTCTCAGGATTTCGGTAATATCTGCATTATAATAATTAGGTAACGTACCTATTCTTGGAATGACACATATCTTCAAATAAGACATGCACATCTTTTAAAAAACCTGATTGTACAGAAATAATGCAGAAACTCCCAAATCTGTTGTTAACTTTTATTAAGAGTGCCTGGGTGCAAATATATCTGGACATTTTATCAAGTAGGTAGTCAACACTCCTTAATGCTGAAGTGTAATTTTAGCTAAAGCCAAATAAAATAGCAGGTTAATTTACCTCTCTATATTTTGGTTGTTAACAGCAGACTTGTTTTTTTCTTACTAAAGTTGGTGTTCGCAGAAATATCCCTTCCTGTTTTATAATTAAAAAATCAGGGGTTTCCATATTAAGGCCAAAAATTATAGACCCGCAAAAGTTGATATTTATTTGGAACTATTTTTTCTTCTCTTTGGCGGAAACGAGAATATTTGGGAAACAAATTTTTTTAGGTTGATACTGGATGACACGCCTGCATCTCATATAGATTAAAATTTATACAGATTGAAAACCAAAGAGTGGAGTGCCTGCACGTCATATTGTTTCATGACGTTTCAAATGCAAAATCTGATATAAGTTTAAAAATTCAAATTTAGACTCTCTTTTCGGGCTTAAAAAGTGTGCCAAAGGTTATAGGCAGCAAGATATTAGATGATAATCTAAAAAATAGCACAGAGGCCAAAGTTCCAAGATTAAGATTGGGTTTAATTGGTTAAGAGCTAAAAGGTTTGCAGCTATGTATTTAAAAAAAAACATAAGGGAGATGACATAAGGCATACCCCGTTTAGTCTACATAGAAAGTAAAATCATCTAACAGGGATTGCTTTCTTTATTTATCTTTAATCATTTTAAATGATTGAATCCCTGATCCAGCTCAAGCTATACGGATGGTATACCGGAAGCCGAAAACCGGTGTAAATACAAAATAATAATCAATGAATGAACAACATGCCCAAAATCCGTTAATTTAATATATTATACTGGTTCAACATAAAAATAAAATATATAAAGGCAATCTTTAGATAAATACCTCTAATCAATCATAAATACCATACTTCCATTATTTCTAAAAAAACCAAAAAAGAAAAAAATATAAAGCAATAATCTTAACAAATGAAGTCACTAAGTTAGTGAATGCATGCACATACACAATCATGAAAAACTAAGCATAAAGCATTCTATATGAACAAATAAACACGAAGACCACTGATTTAACACAACATCCAACTACCAATAAACCATAATGAATCCCTAACATCAAGGTATTAGTCATTGTAAGACTTCGATGAGTAGATTAAAACATACCTCAAGAGTGAATTGAACGTCGAGTGAACTTAGAAGGAGGTTATCTTTGACCATTAGCTTAAAATCGGAGTATCAAAGTCGAGCAATTGATCTCCCAAACTGAAGAGTAAAAATGTCACTTTAACTACTCTCCATAAATGACAATGTTTACTTGCTTTGACAAAAAATATGGGAGTGGCTAAACATATTGGAATGTAAGTATATAAGTACTTACAATTGCACAACCTCCATTGCAAAAGTAATGTTTGACGAAACAATACCTTGGGCTGTAGAAAACATGGAACATATTGTTTCTAGCAACTGCTTTAGCCACCTTATAAAGAATATTGTGTTTAGAGTTCTGGTTAACAGTAGCTCGATGAAGGTAGGGCAGCTCTTATACTCTTCAGTCTCAACAAATTGACTATAACCTTAAAATATTAATGTAGTAAATTGCCATTCGCTGCGACAGTGACATCTACCTGCTCAAAAATCAAGTATAATGTACAAAACAAAGTCAAAATATGATGGAGACAGGGGATTTAAATAACTAAAATAGCTTAAGCCTTATATAATAAAGAATCCTAATGAGATAATTGTATATGCTCAATTCCATAGATACAGAAAAACCATTGTAGTGGCATCAGTTGCATGTAATTCCAGAAATACATGTTCAGTTGATCTAGATATAAAATATCCAGCCAGAACTAATCAAGAATTTTCAATTCCTGTTACAAGAACTAAGTTAAACAACCACCCAAAATGGCAAGACACTTTGTACAATCTATTGGGAATAATCTAATGTTTCTCTAGCTGCTGCAAATGCCCTTCGCTTTTCCTCACTTGATAGTACATGATGAGCAACTCCGACATTCTCTAGATCAATGTTTAGCCGATTGCGATAATTTGCACCACATGAGTAGTACTCCCTCTCATCATGATACGAGGCATTTATGAGAATACAACCTATATTATAACATTGATGTGTAAAATACATGCTCATTACAATCTCATGCGTCAAACTTCTATAGCGTACAAAGCAGGGTGAAAAAATAGATAACAATGTAAGTCATATAAATAGTATGTTACGAAAATTGCAAATAGGTATACAAGCAGACATATAAGCATATTTCTGGTGAAGTAATAAAGTATCAATACAATGTATGTAAAAAAAATAGCGAAATCAATATATTTGCATATCTAGCTATGTAAAGGAATCATGCATGACTTTTGCGACCTATTTGGCAATAAACAAAAACCAAGCGAAGGCTATAAAAACCAAGGTGTTTTAAAAAACAAATTATAGGGACCAGATTAATTTATACCTCAAAATGCTCGTCTTGCTGGTCGCCACTGCCAAATACTCCATATTGGAGATGGTTCACTTAGTACTAGGGATGGACATTCACCCCGGCCCGCCCAATCCCGATCCGATCCCCGCACCGAACGGGGCGGGGAATCGGGGATTTTTCAGGTACGGGCCGGGGAGCGGGGACAATTTTAAAAAAAACCGGGGAGCGGGCCGGGGCCGGGATTTTATTTCTCCCCGGCGCGATCCCCGACCCCCACCCCCATTCTCAATCCCCGACTCGATTCCACCACATTATAATATATATATATTGATAATCATATATTAATATATACGAATTTCCAATACTTTATATTGGAAATAAAATAATATATAAGTCTTGTATGTTTGTCTTTCTATTAGTTAAATAACTTCATTTCCATGTTATCTATAATTGTTTATTTAAGTAATATTTTTTTATCTTAATTTAGTTCTTAAAAAATTGTTTCAAACTCACTAGTTAGTGTTTAAAATTGTTTAAAATGTTTTTTATTTAAAATGAAATTCCCTGATTTCCCGCAGGGATCCCCATTACCCGTTTGGGCCGGGGACGGGGAATAAAAATAATCTTCGACGGGGATCGGGCTGGGGACGGGGATCGGGTTTGAATTCGGGGATGGGGGCGGAGATAGCACTCCCCGGCCCCGAAGTGCCCCGATGCCCATCCCTACTTAGTACCTCTTCCTTTTTCTTGTATCATATGAAATGATCCAAAATCAGTCCTGAAACCGTATTTGGTGTTTAGATATACACAATCTTTAACATACTAATTCACTTTTTCCAATAGCTCACTAAATCGAGGTAAGTTGTTTACATGTCACATCACCATATCTACACTCGCAAAACAGAGATCGGTTTTGCAGAATTTGTTAATACATTACATAATATCTATTTACAACCATTTAACAAAGGAAGTCAAATTAATTCAACAAACTTCATTTTCACGAGAGTTCTGATCGACATGTTTTAATTTAGATAAGAGGTTAAGTATTACAGTAATACCTATCCTCACTTAAGTTACCCCAGTCCGAGCTACCCTAATGAAGATAGGATTAGTAGTTGGCAAATCATGTCTCCATAGTTCACATAATATCTCGAAACCAGTCAAATATTTCATAGAAGCTAGTACTAGTACCTCTCTAGCATTGAATAAGTTACACAGAATAGGAATTTAAGTACGACCTAGAAATAACTTACAGCCAGTTCAACATGCCAAAAGATGGGAAATGTCACAACTGCAATCACACTGAACCAATGCATCACCGGACTCAGAAGCTTGTGTGTGCGGACAAGTAACATCATTTTACAAACAATACATTTGCATGAAATACAGGGTAATGGGGTAATATATACACTACCAAGGTTAATTTGCAAGTACAATTCTACTTGTTTACCGAAGTGAAACGTTAATGTTGTAGATTCTTTGTAAGACCCTCACCCTTCTAATCCATTTATGACATCATTTATATATATAGTACTCAAAACATCAAATAAATATAACTTGTAAACATATGTGATACAAATTATATATGCGAAAACGTGTAACCTAACTATATATGTATGACTATGCAATGTAGAAGAGTAGGGACCTTTGAGCATCATCTGGCCGACTTGCAATTTATCCTGAAAAATTGAGCGATTTTTATGAGTCGCAACTCAGTGAACATAAATCATTTATAGAATTTTACTCACATATACAAGATTTTATTTAACCAGCAGTAATTTAGTATCATCTCATAAATAAGATATACCTGTAATAATTCCATAATAATGTTTACATGTTATTTGTATTTCATTTCATCTTTAGGACTCAGTCCAATTCTTCATCACTCTGTAATCTTAATCTTGTAATGAAACTATATATATATAAATACTCATACACAACTAGCACGTATCGGAAAAATTCATAATATCATCATAGATTCACACTTAACATATTTGTGTACCATGTCAACACGTAGTCACACAAATAATTCAAAGTCATCATTCAATAAATCCAAGTAAGCGTTTACTATGAATGTATGCAACATGCATGAGACTCTCTTTTCTTCACCTTGTTTCTTTACTTTGTTGTGACTGACTAACTTGACTTTAGTATCTTCCGGGATTTCTTGGCCTCAAGGGCTTTTTTTTCTCTTAACGTTGCTTTATAGTCCGGAGGACTTTCCTGTTCATACTGAAGGCTAGCTAGGCCATTTATTCACATTGCTGATACTAAAGTATTGGCAGTCACAACGCCTTTATTTAGTGGGACTCAAAATGAAACAATATGCATATCATATATCTTGTTTCATTTCTTCCTTCCATGTACTTATTCACGTTGACATTTTCCTTTCTTGTATTCCACATCGATCACATAATACTCATTTTCATGTCAATGATACTGTCATCATGTATTCACATTGCTCATACATCAAAGTGATCATATATTCACATTTCTCATATATCAAGTATATGCACACTTCAGATAAATCATTCAAATAGCACTTATCATATTTAGTAGATAACAGATATCACAGAAGATCATACTTGAGCGAATTTATTCAAATATCAATCATTACTTTCATTTAGAGCACATAATAGCATGTAAAGCAAACATAGATTAATGTTCACTTATCTTTTCATTTACAAGGCTCGTTCATTCTACCCGTTTATTAATCTTAAAGGAATGTCTTTTCAACAATAATACTTGGAAATGTCATTTTCTATAACATGGACGTTACCCCGGTGTAATAACACCTCAATACAATCCCATATTATTCACAATATTACTCCATATTTCATCTACCATTTTCTACTATAATTTCTTATAATGTTTAAATCACAAAGTTACCCATTAATCATAATACCATTCTTGGTAGACAATTTGTCAATGCACACACTAACAACTTTCCTATTTTACTTAATTTCAAATAAAGTCCTTAACTCTTTCGTGTATTTATCATAACTATATAATAACATAACTAATCGTATAAGTCCATGTAGTCACCAAATATTTATATAATCCTTTAAATCAGTTTACTTACACATGAAGCATATAACATGTAAGCAATAACTTCCAGTTTAATTTATGCTCACCTTGGCCTCTGCACATCTTTTAATGATTCTTGGTGATATTTTATCCAAGCTCCTTCCATGTCTCGGGTACTCTATAAACACATAAGAACCAATCTTTATTACACTTATGTGTGCAATTGGTTAAATCTAGTTTCATATCTTTATACTAATTTTATGTCCAACATTTCACCTTCTCGGGCCTACTTTAGCTATTCGTAAAACTATCTTATCAAAGGTTTTTAATCAAGTTCTTTACACCAACATGTAGTCATGATATTCCTTAACAATTTTTGTTCTTTAACCATTTCAAAACGAGTCCTCTAACTTATCCGAAAATATCTCCCAAAATGCCTCCCTAAGGTTACCTCTTTCTAATTATTGATTAAACCCTCATCCTCCAACATTTCTTATAAATTATGTGTTTGCCGTTTGTATACCATTTCTATTGCAATACAATACTTGACTTACCCTTATCTTACCATAAAGATTCTAGATTAAAATAGTAATTCTAGCTATGTAAAATAATACTCCAAATTTAGCCCGAAAAACAAGTTCGTTAGTTATACCTCCTACTTCTGGCATCCATAATTCTTTAACCGTTAATCAAAATGACACGAGGTCTTCACATGAGTAAACTGGGGACTTCCTAGTTTTCATCTACCTTGATCTCCTGCCAAAATTTCATTCTTTAGACTTCGTTATATAAGGCCCAAAACACCTACTTGTAATGATTTTCTTAAGAAATCCTATGTTACGACATTTTTCATAATTCCAAAACTTAACATTTTCACACAAAACCTTTTCCATTTCACTCTCTAACATAAGACCTTGATATCCTCCATATTTCAGCTCAAACCAATTAGTATAGCTAGGTCAAATATTCGCTCAAACTTGGTACAAAAATCTGTCGCAGCAAGTTCAAAAACAGGGCATTACCACTGCGACCAGCCACACTCTAAAATTCACTATAAATCATAGGATTATTATTTTGATATGAAACCACCTCTGAGATCTTCTATACTCATTGTTATACCATCCCTCCAATTTTCAATTCAAACTAAGATGTTTAGCAAGGTGAAACATTTTTCTAAAGTTCATTTTTTTATCAAACCCGTAGATCATGCACATCCTATACTAAAACAGCCATAACTCCTAACTCATTAATCCAATCGATTCACCGTTTGCGGCTATTTAAACTAGACTCCGAATAGAATATAGACCTAACAAATTCACTGCCCAGAAATGAAAATGAACCTGCCGAGCAACCTCTCAAAAACAGGACAACAACATTGTAAAATCTGGAATACTACTTTTACACCTCCATTTTCATGTTCAACCATCCTTAATACATTTAATCAATCTACTAAACCCTCTTCACTTACTAACCTTTATATAACCATCACAAACCCATAATAGTATATGCATAAAACAACCCTTATATATATCAAAACATTAACATAAAATGAAAGATTAAAGGTAGGCTTTGTACCCCTTGAAACTAGCTCTTCCTCTTCCTTTTTCTCTTACAAAACCCAAGCTCAAAACCATATCTTCTTGTGCTTCCATTGATAATCCAACTGTGCTTATATGTATATATGTGTTTCATATATGATATATATTTATTTAGAAATTTTTAGAGCAAGATAATAATTTAATAAAAAAATTTCTCCATGGCTTCTTCCATGGAAGCTTTCCTTTTACTCTAACAAGAATGTGATGAGGATGAGTTGAACTTGGCTTACTAATGAAGACTAGGAAAATTATCCACGCTTCGCGCGGTTCATAAATTTTATTTTAAAATATTGAAAATATATGATTTATATTTAAAAATTTATTGCTCTCTTAAATTTTTTTACAAAATATTGAATCAAAATAATTTACTTGAATTATAAGTTTGAAAATACTCTCTTTATATATCTAAAATTTTCATAATTTCAAAAATATCATAAACATAAAAAGTAACAATTATAATACAAACGTAACCAAAGGTTAAAAATATTATATATAATAATACTTTTTAAAGCCGACGCCCCTCTCATAACATACATGTTCAATAGTAGTGTAAGAATTTATTTAATTAGAATGTTAATTTATTTCAACAAAACATAATGAACAACGGGCCGGTATATAACTTTTTTAACTATTTAATCTATCAATAAAGTTGGGTTTTTTCAATTAAATTGCTTTGGTCATAACCCATGTGTAATTTATTCATGTGTAAAAATAAAAACTCTTTGTATTATTTTTATTATAGGTGTTAAGCGAAAATTTATATACTTCTATAATTTATTACGATCATAATTACTAATATTGAAGATTGCTTGAGAAGTTAAGGGTCGTTGTATTACAACTATTCGAAAAAAAATTGGAGTGTTATTCGACAGAAAATAAAAAAGGCGCAATGTAAATAATTTTCAGTCATCATTTTACCTAAAAATAAGCTTAAATATAAATGTAATTACTTTTACTATTAAAATAATAAATATAATGCTCAAATAAAGTTTTATAATTGTTAAATTAAATTAAATTAAATTAAATAATTATATATTTATTAGGTATAATTAATTACTAATTAATATGTCATTAAGAGCTGTTTAATGCATGAAAATAATTTTAATAAAAAAAATAAAAATAAAAATCAAAATTCAAGAAAGCCATTTTGAACGCTTCTATTAACTTTCCGATCTCCAGGCATTGTAATCCGCGCTTCGCGCGGTTTATAAACTTATATTTGAAAATATTGAAGTTAGATAAAATAATTTTTATTATTTTTAAAAATTTATTGATCTCTTAAGAATTTCCTAAAAAATTGATTTAAAACAATTTATATAAATTATTAATTAGAAAACTACTCTCATCGTATAAATAAAATTTTGATAATCTTAAAAATAGAATAAGCATAAAAATTAGCAATGACAATACGAACAACAGGTGTAAGAATTTATTCAATATTCAATATTAGAGTAAGAATTTATTTAATTAGAATATTAATTTATTTCGACACAATATAATGAACAACAGGCGTAACTTTTTTATCCATTAATCCGCTGAAAAAATAGTTTGGTTGGTTCAATTTAATCGGTTTGGTCATACTCCATGTATAATTTATTAATGTGCAAAAATAATAATAGTTTGTATTTTTTTTTATACAAATTCAAATGTTAAGCGAAGATCTATATATTTTCATAATTTGTTACGATTTCTAAATGAATTATAATCAAAATTGTTTGAGAAGTTAAGATTATATTTACTACTTACGATCGTTCGAAAAGAAATTAATGTAGTCTTATAGGGAATGAAAAAGAATGCGATATAAACAATTTTCGGTCATTATTTTACCTAAAAATACACTTAATTATAATTATATATATATATATATATATATATATATATATATATATATATATATATATATATAATGTTGAAATAATAGTTATATGCTCAAACAAAGTTTTTTAAATTTTTAAAAATGTGAAATAAAGTAAATTTTATATAGATTTAATAGGTGTAATTAATGACTAATTAAAAGGTCATTAAGAGTTATTTAATGCAAGAACATATTTTTAATAAAAAATCAAAAAATTGAAAATTCAAGAAAAATATTTAAAACATTTCTGGTGCATTTCTGATCTCCTGGCATTATAATATATATAGATAAGTAGTCATTATCTCTTATTTATCCTTTTTTTAAAAAAAAAAGTAAAGTTGACCAAGCTTTGACTTAGCTTTTATTACATTCTTATTAGTAAAAATTTGTCATCTTCATTTGGTGGTTAAAAATCTCATTTCTTGTTCTGAAATATTATTTCTCATATTTTCCATGTATTCCTCTTTTTCTTACCTTCGCGTGGACTATTTATTCACGTAATTCAGACGTATAAATCTTATTCTACGCATTTTAGAAGTATAACCATTTATATAGTAAAATCTAAAAAATGTTTTACTCTCGTTTAGATGAATTTCGGAGATAAGTTATCGAATAATTTCGAAAGGTAAAATTACATGTATAATATGATCTGTAACATGAGCCACTAAAATTTCCTCAAAGGTTACTATTCACCTCCCAAGGTTACTATTCATTGCCTCCGAGAAGTTCCTCATTTCTGAAAATAAACTGTGTTTTCATACACTCATTTTTTTTACGTATATTAATAATATTCATACGAATCTTAAGTTCTATGAGTCGTATTATTAATAAGCAATTCTATTTATTAGAATAAAATATGTAAACTAGAACAGGGATGTTACATTCTTCTCCATGTGTGCATGGCTGCTTCAAGTGCCATGATCATTATTATAGCGTCACTAGGTGGTTGATCACACATGAGTAATTTTCTGAAAAATCTTAACGACAACCCTTCTCTTGGAGCCACTTAAATAATAACATCTACCCACCCAGGTCATCAAAACCGTGGGGAATATATAGATGTATAGGTCATGAAAACTATCCATATCAGTTTTGTGGTCTCAAAGGTAAAAAATTAAAATAAACTGAAATACACTACTCTCGAGCAAGAAGGGCAGATTCTCACATGAGTTGTCCAAGTCCTAAAGACCAGTTTCCTTTGTATAAAACCTAATAAACATTTAAAAGATGCAAAACAAACTCACGTAATAGATTGAAGCCAACATTGCCCTGTAAATAGATGCAAACCAAGTAATCCATCTCTACTCCTGTGTCGACGATTGTAAATTCACATGGACATTTGATCAAACACGTCATGACATACCCTTGATACATGCCTGAATGGTGTAAAGAACACGGGAAAAGACATGTTACCACCCATGTTCAACCTATCGTAGGCTATGTAGTTGTGCTGCAATGGGTATATGGTATGCAGACAGGTGTCTAGCAGATAACGGGGAGGGGGGGTTAACACTGTTATTAAATTGCTGTGGAATAAAATGATTCACGAAAGGGTATGTTGCAGTATTATATATAGAATAGATTTATGTTAGAGCAAGACCAATTCAATATTATTCTCCATTTTATTGCTATATTGTAGCACAAAATACTAAAAAACTCATTTTCAAAGTGGTGCTATAGATGTATGCAAATTTGGTTCTAAATTTGAAATCAAGGATGCATTTATGCATTCGTACCACATGATCATTTAACCATTTATGAGTTGAATGTTGGTGTAATTTAAATGAAAGTTAGGTGAGAGAAAACCTTTTTTAGTTAAATTTGGAATTATTTGGATGCAAAATGCAATTAGCAATGAAGTTGGGACTTTTTTTTATAGCATAAAAATTACCTTTTGGTTCCAAATTATAATAATATTTATAGCTATTTTGCATTTAGTATTGAACTTGCTCTTATAAAACAATAATATATTATCGAAAGCCTAATTTTTCAGAACTCATTCAACTCAAATTCAATTATTTATGTGCTCCGTGAAAATTCATGTATTTATCTCAATATAATTTAATAATTTCATAGTATAAACAAATAATCATCAAATCGACTATAATATACATTTAAAAATATAATATTTATCATAGTATAAAATTATTGAAAGGTAATGTTCACGTGATAATTAGTGGAATTTCATAATTATTATGATCTAAAAAAATCGTATTAAATTTTCAACTAAAATTGCATATTCATCATGATATTTTTCGCATTCAACATAGATCTTATTTTTAAAGTTCCCATTCTTTTAACATAAATTTAAATTTTTATATTTTTGTAAATTTTTATCTTTCTTAGATCAATTATATCTAAATCGTTCATGGTCTAAATGATTTGTTGACCAAAAATTTCTAATTTAACTCGCATATTTAAATTTTTATAAATCTTAAGATTGCGTGATCCAATTATATATTTTGTATGATTTTATAAATAAAATATAGATATTTCTTAAAATATAATCATATTTATTATTTCAATAATCCGATATACATAGTGACGCTAACAAATACTTATTTTTTATTCGGATTCATTTACATTTGTCTATTAGAATTTTAATTTATAGTCAATATAAATTAAGATTTTTTTTTACTCAAAAAGTAAAAGTGAAAAAAGAAAATACGATAATAAGAATACATATGTTTTTTCAAATAATTTTTTTAAAATAAACTGAAAGATGAATAGAGTGTAGTGATTATGATTAGACCAGACCACTTGTTTTGTGTCGTGTATGTTCGTGTCGTGTACTTTCGTGTACACGAAAACTAAATCCAAAACTAATCTATTCAGAATTCGTATACCTTTGTGTTGCGTACTTTTGTATCGCGTTTCATGTAATTTTAAATAGAGAAAATGACCAAAATATCTCATCTGAAGGATCAATGGCCCGATTTACTGACGGGACACGTTAAATTGTGTACCGTGATATGAGGGTTAATACGGTACTTCGTCATCCGTAACGGTGCATGATACGGTACACGGTGTAACGTGTTCTGTGTAACACGGTGTACTGTGTTCCGTAACAGGCGGGTGCGCAGCACAAACACGGTAGACCGTATTCCGTATCATGCATAACACGGTGTCCAGCTAATACGGTAGACCGTGTTCCGTATTAAGATAATACGGAGGCCGAAACTCCGTATCCCGTCGGTATTTCGGGTCATTTTTTCCAGAATCAGTATTTTGGGTCACTTGATCACAACAATGATTATTTTGGGCCATCACCCTTTTAAATAAAATTAATTATATTTAAATATTTAATATTAAATTTTCATTAAAATTTTTAAAAGTAAGTATTAATATTTATATTTAAATCATATATACATGCAACATCATAAAATTATGTACAATCATATAGATAAATATTCGTATATCTAATATAAATATTAACATATCTAATATTAATATTTAAATATGTATTTATTTATTTCATGTAATTCATGTCGTGTTGTGTACCCAAAGAATAAATGGGTGAATGCCCAAAATACCCATTTTTCAATAACATTTGACCAAAATACCCATATTGAAAAAACAATGCCCTAAATACCCACATGATACTCCACTGTCAGAGGATATCAAGATGATACTCCACTCTCATAGGAGTATCAGAGTGATACTCCACTAGGTAAGGAGTATCACCCCTAATACTCACTCTTGATACTCTCCGTTAGTTAAGGTGATACTCCACTGGGTAAGTAGTATCACACCTGATACTCCACTGGGTAAGTAATATCACACCTGATACTCCACTGGATAATGAGTATTTGACATGTGTAGGTATTTTGGGCAGTGTTTCTGAAAATAGGTATTTTGGGCAAATACACACCCCAAAATGGGTATTTTGGGCATTCTTTCAGAATAAATATCAAACTGATACTAAATTTTGATCGTGTACTTTCGTATTTGTATAGTTTCGTATCATATAACCAAAATACAAACACAACACTAAAATTTCATGTCTTGGTTTCTCGAGATCTAGTTATGATATGAACTTGTGAGTTGTGAGTGAGAGATATTTTTTTTTGCTAAATGTGAGTGGGTGATTAAGGGTTTGATTTAAAAGAAATTACATCAATCATCAATTTTTTGCATAAATTTTATAGGTACGATATTTTTGTAATTTTTGAATAAATAAATATAATATAATAATTTCATAAACATTTATGGGTGATTGCCCTTTATACCCACTTTTTATTATTTCTTGTCCAAAATGCCCAAATTCGCGAACAGCCGCCCAAACTACCCACTGGATACGCCTATGACTGAGTAGTATCCTTGGATACGCCTATGTCAGAGGAGTAATTGGTGGGTTACGCCTAATGGAAAAGAGTAAAGGGTCATTTACGCCTATGCAAAAGTCGTATCTCTCTGGGATACGCATTTTGATCCGGCGTATCAGGTGTTGCGCATTCGTGACATGCGTGATGACGTCAGCTGACGTCATGTGTCACTTTTCTCAGATTTTACGCGAGCTCTTCCCTGTGGCGATTTTGGCGATTTCGCCGGAAAACACGAAAACCCGACCACACTCCTTTCCGGGCACTTTACCATAACATATTATACACCATTTGAATCGCCTTTCGACGATCTACATGATTCTACCAATTTAAAACCATTTGTTTTGCCGGATTTGCAACACCCAGCATCTTAGTTCATTTTTCCCGATTTATTCCGACGATATTCGTTTGGCCTCTCCGTTCATCCTCCATTCACGTAACATACATCAATGGAATCGCCATTCAATTATCTAAACAGCCATACCAGTTTTAAACCATACCATTCGATTGATTTGAAACGCCCAAACTGAATTTGGGGAGAGAGACGATCGGAGAAGAGATTGCTACAGTAACCCACATACGCCTTTCTTAGTTGCGTATCACATGGGTAGTTTGGTCACTGTTTCCGCGCGTGGGTAATTCAGTCAGTGGATATCCAAAAAGTGGGTATTTTGGGCAATTTTTCAACATTTATTGGCTATTTTTGCTCCTAAATACTATTTCATATATAAAAGTAGATATAATATTGATTGATAGATATCAATCTTTATCGATTACCAGATGCGCATAATTTTTTTACTTATTATTTATTTTATTCTCTTATACGAATTTAGTATTGAAACATGTATATCAATTTATAAAAATAATATTCTATCCCTAAGCTATATTACTATCTAAATTACTATTGTATTAGGTTGAAATTTTAGTGCGCCAATAAGAGTATATGACGTTTCGTGTGAAGTATTAGCGTTGATATGGCACACGAAACGTTTTATTAGCTACTGATACGGCACACGAAATACCGTATTAGTTGTTGATATGGCACACGAAATGCCGTATTAATCGCTGATACTTCACACGAAATATCATATTAGATCGATAAATGAGGCTATACATACTTAAATATGATTATTTTGATAATTTTCTCAATTTCAAATTGGATACTGTAGATTGATAATGTCATATAAATAAAATATTTAAAGCTAACTTTAACTACGCAAAATATGGTTTTTGCAATTCTCATTTTTAATACATTTTTGGAAATTCCCGAAAAGATGGTAAAGAAAAGTGAGCAACGGTTACGATTACAGCATCATGAAATAATAAAAATGAAAATGGGTTACCAAAACAAGACGACGCAATATAATTTATTTTATTTATAAATAAAAAGCGAAAAAATAAAATTTGTAATTCCATTTCTCTCCGAAAGGGTTTGTATTCCGTGTTTATCGGCGGTGAGGGTCTCTCTTGTTCAGATTAGCTCAATTTTACTCAGGTTACCTCTCTCTCCCTCGTGACTCCATTCTAAATTATACTTACACATACATACATATACGCATACCAATTGCTTTGCTTACCTGACTGTAATTAGAAATATGTGTTATCTGTGGTTCTGTATCTTTGTTTGTTTTCTTATGATTCATTTCAAATTCAAGTGGAGTGTTTTAGTGTGTGATTAGGTTTTCACTGCAACTTTAAATTAATTGTTTATCTTTACTGTTTTCTACTGATTCGCTTTTAATTGTACGGAATTTTGTTGATGATACCTTGTTTGGGTATTGATTTCATTCTACTGGCTTCTTTATTAGGTTAAGTCGAGCGTAAGAATTTGTATTCTGACCAATTGGCTACTGATGGAATTTCCAGTGATTGAGTTTTGTCATGACGTTACGTAATGCTGAAATGATGAATATAGTATAGTTAATTAAATTTCGAATGCTTGGACTAGATGCTTTTAACACTTTTAGATTCGATACTCTAGGCGTTTTGTAAATGTCTAAATGAGAAAGTCACAAAACCGAAAATTTTGCACTAGATGCCTTCCAGTGGATTTAACTCTTGTAAATATGCTTTCACATCATCAACTTGTTTGGCGCGTGTCTTGCGACCAGTGTTGTTGTGACACTAGGTCGGGTTAAAATAGTCGCTCAGGATATTTAGTGACACCATTGTGCTTACGCTAGATGCATTAAACACCAATTATCGTTTTCCTTTTATTTCAAGTACAGCTATCATCTTCTGTTACATGCCCTCCACTCTTATCATCCTTTGTTGGTCTCTCCTCGGTTAAAAGTTTCAGGTGCAATAGAAAATCTTTTGTAATTATTTTTTTAAACCGAAACAAAAAGTTTTAGCCCGAAGTTCAATTGGTCCATAAAATTGCTATATTAATTACTAGAATAAATTAAAATGAAAAGAAAAACATTGTCATTAGCTTATTAAGGTAATTTAACTTTTAAATAATAATGCATTTATTTAATTTGTTCCAATTTGAAAAAGTTTCAATGCTCGATAGTGAAACTTCATTGGCTGAGCTGCCACATAGGAAAAGAATGACGTGGCACAAAAGATCTCTCCGTATCATGTGCTAACTTATGTAAGCAACAAATTATCGCATGTGTTTTTTAAATTCCAGTGTTGAGGCGCTGTGGTATTATTTATTGCAGAAACACACAAATTATCTGTGTTGTGTATGTGCTTTGATTAGTTAAACTACCCCGATTAAACATTAATCCTTTTTTAACACCCTTAAAACTGAAGTTAAATTGTTTTGTATATTAATGTTCTCGTAAAATGTAATGTTACTATATAATTTATTTAAAACTCTGATCTTGTAATGCTTTTTCACAGGCATCTCCTTTTACTATAAAAAAGGCATAGGCTTTTCCAAGCCTAGGTATCTAATTTGTGCAAGTTTCTTTGCTAAAGTATCTATATTCTTATTTGTTCTTGCTAGAGGATTCTAAGATTCACTGCAGGTGTGGGTTTCATCTCTAAGAGCTTTGATGTCTATGCTATATAGTGATTAACAATATGTATCTATCCATTCTCGCAGAAAATGAGTAGTTTAGTTGAGAGGCTCCGTGTTAGATCGGAGCGGAAACCTGTTTACAGCCTAGACGACTCGGAAGATGAATCTGACATTCTGCATGGAAAGTCGAAGAATACACAAACATTTGAAAAGATAGACAGAACTGATGCGGTATGTTTCCATGAAATAATATTTTACTTCTTGGTCTTGACTACTTACTGGTTTTCATGTGGCTAATCGGCCTTGATCAGTAATGCTTGTTTCTAAATCTTGAAAGTCTTCATGTGATGATTATCTGATTTCTTTCCAATGATGTATGTCTACACTAATAATGCTAAGAAGAGAAGGCTGTGTACTTTTGTTGACATGTTCAAGTAAACATCTTGGTACAAGTATTTGAACTCATGCCTTACAACTGCTCAAGGCATAAAGAAATAGTGGGGCTTGTGGGGCCCTCTTTTTCCTCCTCTTATAAGAGGATAAAAGTACCTAATGAGGTTGATATTTTCCCTTGTACAAGGAAAAGTGAACCCGAACGGCCTCATTATTTCTCATCGCTTATGTAGAAATGTATCTTTATCTATGCTCCTACACAAACTGATAGAGGATCCTGGATCCTGAATGCCCTTTCATGATGAATCTTAACACCACCTTGAGAGGGAGAGCTTTTGCTCAGATCACCATGCTTAAAGGTGGAGAAGTTAAAGTAGAAATTGTGATTAGTAAAGTCCATATATATGACCTGTCATCTAGTAATAAAGTAAAAACTCTCGAGTGTCTATAGCTATGACTCAGTAATCAGCTAATGAACTACATATAGATACATTACACAAACTAGGACTGTTTATTATGGCTTTGCCGCTTTGGCCTACATTGATGGATACACAGTCTTTAGCATCTCCTTTTCAATAATTCTCAAAGTGAATGTGTGACCGTCTCAAGACCAATATGTAAATATAATGGTGATTGGTGACCTCTTATCGTTTCTTTATGTTCTACCAGGTTTCACAAAAAGAATAAATCTAGTTAAAATAGTGTAGTCTCCCTGACCAAATTAAAGTCACTTCCACAGTGGAAGTCCTTTTATCTCTTGGAAATTCCTAGATCTCTTTGTTGGAGTACTCAAGCAAGGTTTTCCCTTGTGTATTCATACTTGCAAATATTATAGTTTGAGAAACTGTCCCCATTACCCTATATTCCAAAAATGGTACGGATGGAAAACGTTAACGAGCCACATGTGTGTAGAAGTTCTGTAAATAGTAGATTGAATCCTGTGGTCAAGTGACCATGAAGCTAAGAAGCAAGGACACGGGTGCGGGTGCGTAGTACGGGGACACGCGGACTCGGAAAATTTGAAAATATGGGGATACGGGTGCGGGGGGACACGTCATATATAAGTAAAAAAATTCATATATATTTCATGTTACATATATTGAAATCATTTGACGGGAAGCAAAAATTGTTTGCAAACTAAATGAAATACAAAATTTATTTATCCAAAACATAAAAGTATAAGTGTAATATTTTCATGTATGCAAAAGAAGAACATGATCATCAATACTTTCGTATTTGCTATAGAGATTGATACTTAATTTTGTAAAATTAGTTAGTCAACACAAATTTTGACTAAAATTGGCAAAAATAAAATTTGAAATTAGGATCGTGGAAGAATCCGTGTGTCCGATACGGGGACACGCGTGTCGAAGAATCCGACACGGGGATACGGCAGGTTACCCAAGTGTCCCTGCTTTCTAGCCATGAAGTTAGTGGACCTTAATCTTGAATGGGTGGCAAGTGCTGACGTATTTGTTGGTCATTTGCTTAAACTGAATCGTAACTTTCAGCAATTATCTTGGCTGTACTGTAACTCAAACCCTTTTGTTATGTTAGATGTTCTTTCTTTACATGTTCAAGTTATAATCTTTCTTTTGATAGTAACTTTTATTCTGTTTATTTTACTGCAGAAAGTTGATTTATGCCAAGCTTGTGATGGAGAAGGAGACCTTTTGTCCTGCGAAAGTTGTACATATGCATACCACCCTAGATGTGTGCTTCCTCCACTAAAAGCTCCTTTTCCTAGCTCTTGGAGGTGCCCTGAGTGTGTATGTTTCCACTTTCTATATAATTTAATACAATCTACTATATGTACCTAGGGTCAAATGGGAATCAATAATTTAATATGAACCGTTATAACTACTAAGGTACAACAAATATATAACAGAGGTTCAATATGCCTCTGTAGAGAAACATTAGAACGGTCCATGTGCGGACTTGACCGGTCCATATAGAACACATACATATGGTTTTTATTTGAACTTGACTCTATATATATATATTAACTTCTCGTCTTTGTTTTAACTGATATTTAAAATGTTTTTCTTACAGGTCAGCCCCTTAAATGATATTGACAAGATATTGGACTGTGCGATGCGTCCAACTGCTGATGCTGATAGTGATGCCTCTAAGCCGGGTTCGAAGCAAGTATACGTGAAGCAGTATCTTGTGAAATGGAAAGGATTATCTTACCTTCATTGTACATGGTGATCATCTTAATTTTACATGACTGGAACCATGCTTCAGATTTCACTATTTTTTGCAATTGACCAGTTTACTTGTTGATCTTAGCAGTGATTAATCTCATATTAATGTTAAGGAAATAAGGACTAGTAATGCTTATAGCCAAAGTCTGTTCTATCAGTGTAAATTGTGTTCTCTTTCTAGTTACTCGAACATGTCACTTTTCTACATTTCAAGTAATTTCCAACATGGATATTTTCTTCTCATTGTTTTTGTTTATTCGTTGGTTTATTATTATTTTCTCTATTACATATTTATCTTTTTTGTGCAAAATTTTGTTGGTAATTATTGTTTTAGGTTCTTAAATAATACTTTTAGCTTTCGTTATTCTGATGATATAATGATATACTATTCCAGGGTACCTGAGGAAGATTTTGTAAAAGCTTTCAAGGTGCATCCTCGTTTGAGAACGAGACTTAACAACTTTCAGCGTCAAATGTCAGCAACTAATTCCGATGATGAGTTTGTTGCAATTAGACCGGATTGGACTACTGTTGATCGAATTATCGCTTCCAGGTATAGTTCTCTGACCTAAAGTATTTACTTAATTTGAATTGCTTAGGTGATGCTGTGATTAGAGTCTTATCCATGGCCTGAAAATGGTTGGTAGATTCTCGTTCTCCTACTATCAATATGAAAATTGTAAAATGAACAAACACATAGAAACACTTGTTACACCACCTTGATTATAAGTATAGTATTATTAGCAATTCAGATTTATAGAATGAGTCCAGTCTCAAGGGAATGATATTTTAGACTTCTCTACCCTCAAAAGGAAACCACGTCGTCATGGAAGTAATGGAGCGTCAGCTCAATGGTTATAGAGGCAACGAGCAGTTGTCCTAACCTTGTCCTATTTCTGAAGGAGTCCTCAGACAAATGTCAGCCTGCAGTTTTGCAAGCGTCCTCAGTAATTAGGCAAGGGAAGCTTCAAGTTCAAGCTGAGAAGTTGCGTGCTAAACAACGAGAAGAATATGAAATGGAGGAAAGAACGGTGCTAATTGTGAAACTTCTGTTTTGAAGGCGAATTGGGATGAAGCTAGTGTTTAGGTCTTTAGAGACAACTATGTTTATTTATTTATTATTTTTTTTGCTTCAAGAGACAGGATGCCTTTCTTGCTTCTCTTTGACTTTCTTTCAGAGTTATTACCTTGTTCGGCTTGTTAGAGGTTGGTCGATCACTGCCCACAACTGCACTTGCCTTTCTATTCGTACAGCATGATTAATTTATTTAAAGACGATAGAGGAGTGTATACATTCTCTTCTTACAGTGAGATTTTTTTGTCTATTGAAGTTGGTTAATGTCAAAACATTTTAGACATGTAACATCTGACCATTAAGATTGGACTAAATGATCAACTTGAGCTTGGCTGGAAGTGAGCTTCGAGTCTCGTGATTACGTGCATAGCCGTGAAAGCTTTGCAGATAGTTAATCATAAGATGCGTAGATGCCTACTTAGGCGATAAGGTTAAGGATCTTTTTTCAGGAGAATGGGTCAAGTTAAATGTCATTGCTATCTTCATCCTGATATATGTACTCTGGATTCACTAACTAAGCTGGACTTGGTTATATATAAATATATGCATGTAAAAGTAATTTTAACATTTATCTTGTAGTCATTATTTACAATAAATGTTGCTCTTTTTGAAAACTTTACAGAGGCACTGATGATGAGAAGGAATACCTAGTGAAATGGAAGGAACTATCTTATGACGAATGCTCATGGGAATTTGAGTCAGATATTTCCTTATTCCATCCAGAAATTGAAAAGTTTAAGAAAATAAGGTCTAGATATGGGAAAGAAGCTGTCAGAAAGCTGAAGATAGGTCGTGAAGCAGCAGAACTTAAAGCAAAGCAGAAAGAGTTCCAACAATATGAAAAGAGTCCTGAATTCCTTACTGGCGGTATGGACACATATATGTGTAATTTTCTGTGATCCATAAATATATATATATATATATATAGGCTAGCGTTCAAATAGAAACTAAAGTTAGAATAGAAACTAGAAACCAACACTAAATAAATTATATTTCATTCATTCTAAGGGGCCCGCCAGGGGCACCTTCGCAAAAAATGTCATAAATTAACTCCCCAATACTCAGCAAAAAAAAAAAAAAAACTGTATATCATCAGCGTGAACAGTTTTTTATTTATTTATTTATTTATTTATTTACTGAATAGAGGGTAGATTATTATGCATTTTTTGTATTGGGGTACCCCTAGTTTGGTCATTAGATTGGCTTCAATTTTTTATTTGGTTTTAGTTTCTAGTTTCTATTTTAACTTAGTTTCTATTAGAACAAGACCCTATATATATATATAGATCTTATTTGGTAATTCTAAGTAATGATTACATTAGTCTGGACACAGATATTAATTTAGCTGTGAATTGTTTTTCATGAAGGTTCCCTGCACCCGTATCAGCTTGAAGGATTGAATTTTTTACGATTCTCTTACTACAAACAAACCCATGTGATATTAGCAGATGAGATGGGACTTGGTAACTGTTCGTGTGGAGTTGTTTTGTACTTTCTTGAGGCTTGTACTGATTCTGTTTATGTTTGTGCAGGGAAAACGATACAAAGTATTGCATTCTTAGCTTCTCTTTTTGAGGAAAATATATCTCCGCATATAGTAGTAGCACCCCTATCTACACTGCGGAACTGGGAACGTGAATTTGCCACATGGGCTCCCCAAATGAATGTTGTATGTGCTTAAAACATTTTACTATTTTGTAAATAATGCTTTTTTAATTTAGTAATCTTATTTATCCCTCAATATCTGCAGGTTATGTATGTTGGCTCTTCACAAGCTCGTCAAGTTATTAGGGAATATGAGTTTTACTTTCCCAAAAAACTTAAAAAGAGCAAGAAAAAGAAGTCAAATCAAACTTCAGCTGAAAGTAAGCAAGCAAGGATAAAATTTGATGTACTTTTGACATCATACGAAATGATCAACCTTGATAGTGCATCACTGAAACCAATAAAATGGGAGTGCATGGTACTGTTGCTCGAACTGTTGTGTAAGATTCTAACATTTCTCCATGTTTCCTTCCTAAAATACTGGTATGTCCTTATAGATCGTTGATGAAGGTCACCGTCTTAAGAACAAGGACTCAAAGTTGTTTCTTTCATTGAAGCAATACTCTACTAGACATCGCTCTCTTCTGACAGGAACTCCTCTTCAGGTTTGCTTATTAACTGCCTTTCAAAAGTATAATGACTTGTATTATACTACTGCTGGAATTTGCGTGGTGCACAGCTCTTGAAGGGGAAGTGTACCTGTAGGATCAAGGACCGCTCTGAAAAGAATTTGAGAACTCGACAAAAGTTTAAATATATTTCTAGTCAGGTCCTAGCTGTAAGTGATGTAGTAGTAATTTTAAATTTGTATTGGGCATCTCACCCAAAAGCAAAGCCTGCACAAACAAACTGATGAAACCAGCATAGCAATGCTGCAATTTGAAGTGGGATGATCAACAGCAAAGGAAAATTAGAATTGTGATTTTTAACATTTATAATATGTATACTGATAATATTATTTCATGTATTTGTGCAAGCAAGCAAAAACACCCTTATCTTGCTAGTAATTTTCTGTTTTGTACTGATTATTCCTTTTTTATTTGCAGAACAATTTGGATGAACTTTTCATGCTTATGCATTTCCTTGATGCGGGAAAGGTTAGATTAAACACATTTTCACGTATATAGTATAAGCAGAAAAGCCATTTGCATATGTAGAAGTTCTAGGTAAATATGAAGTACTTGCTCTCAGTCTTTTCTCTGTCAAATTATTGCAGTTCGGAAGTCTAGAGGAGTTTCAAGAGGAGTTTAAGGATATCAATCAAGAAGAGCAGATATCAAGGCTTCACAAGATGTTGGCACCTCATTTACTTAGAAGTATGAATCTAACCCTGCTATATTGTACTCTGTAGTCATATGCTTCTGTTTACTTTCAGTTGTAAGGTGTGTGCCTATGTGAACTAGCAATATTATGTGAACTAGCAATATCTACACCATATTAAACTCTTTTTTTTTATACAAGGACTTGAATTGATAATATTTTAAGATGTAAGATATTTGATGTAAATAATTTTAGGGTGAGCATAAGAATCAGTCACAGCTGCATCTTGCATTAAAAGCTATGCTCTAGCATGTTTGCTGATTCCGTACCACTGACCAAAGTACACCACAAATATGTATGACATGTATGCATTATTATAAACTCAGAAGAAATTTCAGTCACAAGATATAAATATTAGTAAAAAGTAACAACCCTTGGGTGGATACTGAATATGAGGTGTTCAGTATAGGCCAGGTCTATACTGTGTGTGGTTATACTTTATATGTACAAATCACATAAATCATTTATGGTGTCAGTCTGTACCCTCTGAAATCCTTAACTATCATTGTGGGTAAACCGGGTTTTGAACGTTCAACAGAGCATGGCGAATCTGGTGCAATCTCCTGCCCTTTTTAAATTGGCCTTGGTAGGATATCATTCTGCATTCATTGTATCACTAATGAAGTCCATATCTGACAATGAAACACCCCCCCCCCCCCCCCCCAAACCCAAACATTTAATCTGACAATGATGGGAGAAGTCCATATCTAGCGAAGATTGTTATTGTTAGTTTCTTATCCCCTAGGAAGGACGGATACTTGCGCGAGTCCCTACGGTATCATAATTAGAGCATCGGTGTATCACACCCGTCTTGTTCATGTTCTTTATTGAAAATCCTAAAATTGTACACCTAGTTTGTAATGATCGAGTTACCTGAACAATAAAAGTACCCACTGTTACCATAGATGTGATAGTTTACAACATTAGGCTATCTCCAGTGATGATTTGATTTTGAAGCATCTTTATCTTCATTTTTCACCTTTTTCACTTCATTTCACTATTTCATCTCCTACCATTACTCTAAATATTACTTCATGTTATACATTACTTCAAATGTTTATGTTAATAAATAGATGTATTATATTGAATAACTGAATGTTGTGTATGTGAAGCCCTTAAACCCATTCCTTCATATATACAGTAAGACTCTATATGTGAAGACTAACAGTTCATTACTTTATAAACGAAGATAGTGTGAAGTGCTATTGGAGACCACTTTATAGCTTTCTGTCCAATTTAAAGTAAAAGGAAATCAGAAGTAGACCATTGGAGATGCCCTTAAATCGAATTTGTTGATTAATTGCAGGAGTAAAGAAAGATGTTATGAAGGAGCTACCACCTAAAAGAGAGCTCATTCTTCGTGTTGATTTGAGTAGCAAGCAGAAGGAATATTACAAGGCAATTTTGACACGGAACTATCAGCTACTGACTCGTCGGGGTGGAGCCCAGGTGAGTTCACATTTGTATTTAAAAAGCTTTTTGTCATTATATTCAAGTATATTATTTTATCGTTTGTTTTGTATTTCTTGAAATCAGATTTCTTTGAATAACGTGGTAATGGAACTGCGGAAGCTTTGTTGTCATGCATTTATGTTAGAAGGAGTTGAACCGCAGGATACCACTGAATTTAACAAGTAATTATCTGGAGTCATCCTCTAATATCTGTGATCATCTTGTTTCTCACTTCCATGACTAGGGAAAACAGAATTTTTTTAGGTCTACTATATATTGTAAAAGCTGTTATTGTTTGTAAACTCATATAATATGTTGTAAAATGTCTAAGCTATAACAGAGTAAGGGACTCAGTGATGTCCTATTTCCATTTTTATTGTATGAGATCTGTTTTACTTATATAATTTTTTTTTTAATTTTTGCCTCATATTATAACAGACAGTTGCTTGAATGCTCGGGAAAATTACATCTTTTGGATAAAATGATGGTTAAGTTAAAAGAACAAGGGCACAGGGTTTTAATCTATACACAATTTCAGCATATGCTAGATTTACTTGAAGACTATTGTAACTCGAAGGTATGGTTGCCTAAGTTTTTTCTTTACACGGATGAAGTTTTTTCTTTACACGGATGAATTTGTCCATTGAAGTTCCCATTGCATTTTTCAGAAATGGCTATATGAAAGAATTGACGGAACTGTTGCTGGAGCTGAGAGGCAAATTCGAATTGATAGGTTTAATGCCAAAACTTCCTCCAGATTTTGTTTTCTGCTATCTACTAGGGCTGGGGGTTTGGGGATAAACCTTGCAACGGCTGATACGGTTATCATATATGACAGGTAAGTTGTGCTAGACTTATTTTTTTGTTCGAATAAATGAATTTGTAGTCTTAGTAGCATTACTAATGAGTGGTAAGTAGTTAGGTTTGGAAAGAAATGGTTATGGTTGTTGGGGGAAAAATTGCACACTAACTTCCTGACACTCCCAGTTGTACTCATACCCCGATACTACATGCAATTAACGACCCCATAATCTCCCCTGATCCCGGTTTCCTCAAAGTTGATTGCTTAGCGAAACCCCCCAATCAGTGCATAACCTGTACTGTGCTTATAATCTGAACTGGAACTGTGATAACAATTTTTAATATAGGAATAATTTGGAGCATGTGTGCGTAGTTCAACGAACATAATATATTGTAAGTGAATGAAACAGTAAACAGTACTTCCTAATTGTCGGAGTATGGTGTAAGAAAAGATTGTATTATTGCTACAGGTTATATATATATACTGTGTTAAATACTATTTGATTGTTCTCTTCATGGATTTGCATTGTACAGTGACTGGAATCCTCATGCTGATCTACAAGCAATGGCTAGAGCTCATAGGCTTGGTCAGACAAACAAGGTTGAACTAGTATTTATTCCAGGACTATTATGTGTACTATTGATTTGATCCAAATTCTAGTCCATCTAAAGTGTACTTTCTGTCTTGTAGGTAATGATTTTTAGGCTTATTACCAGAGGAACAATTGAAGAAAGGATGATGCAAATGACCAAGAAAAAAATGGTTTTAGAACATCTAGTTGTCGGCAAGCTCAAGACACAAAATATAAACCAGGTATTGTTGTGACTAGTGCCAATTTTAGGCCAAAAGCTTAATTTATTTTTAAAAAAACATAATCGAACTTTGTTATAATTATATCTAACTTAAACAACGCTTAACTAAGGGGTATATTTAGGATGGTGAGTTACCTTAGAAGTTGTAGACTCTGACAGACATCATTCATACTGTATACCAGTTTCTCTGAGGATTATACACTTTCTATGAATGAAAACCGAATCACATTATCAATCTAAATAAAGTAGCATGGATACTACTAAATACCACAACAATATATATATGTATGTTACATATTTGTACAATTAAATTATTTTGTTTGCTATGTAGTATTATGTTACCCATCGTGCTTGACACGATAGCCCAGTGTCTACTTGCTGACTGATAGGTCACGTTTTGCAACCCTATAAACAGTCTCTTTACAAAATTTAAGGGCAAGATTGTGTACATTGAAAGCTTTTTTACACCTTTTAATACAGTTCAGGGGCGTTGTGCAATGAGTACAACCTTTAGTACATCAAATTGATGGGAAAAAAATTTACTCGGAAATTAGACAAAGATTAATCATTGTTCTACTAGAAGAAAATATTTGACTTGAACCCGAGATCGGGTCGATGGAGTGAAAGAGAAGAGAAGAATGGACAGCTTTTTGGATAAAGCTGGTTTCTTTATATTGTGAACCCTACTGTTCCATTTTCAGTGCCTAATAGGGTTAAACTGAGAAGGTTTATTCACTTTCAGCGAAGAAGTTCTAGCTTATATATCGTTTCAAGAAAAGAATTTGTTTTGGGTTTGTTGGGTAACTGCGATTCCCTGGGTCGGATCAGAGTGGCTGTCATCCCTAAGGCAATCTAAAAGCCTTATTTAATCAGGCTTCCACAGTTACATAAGTGACATATAGGGTCATCAAGGCCATAACATCAGGATGATGTGTATTAAATATAGTTAGACAGACTTAGTCGCTGATTATAAATGTTCGATGGTTATATTTTTATGCAGGAAGAACTGGATGACATAATAAGGTATGGGTCAAAGGAACTGTTTGCTGATGAGAATGACGAGCATGGAAAATCCCGACAAATTCATTATGATGATGCTGCAATTGATAGGTACAATAAAATATAGGTTTAAGGTCCATCAATGACTGACAAATACTGGTTTAATAATTAATTTCCTTTTTGGTGTGTATATATGCACGTGTGTGTGTGTTTGTAAGTGTATCTATTCCACAGACTTCTTGTTTTCTGAACTCGGTAAAACCTTATATCTTTCAGATTACTTGATCGTGATCAAGTTGTTGATGAAGAAGCCACTTTGGATGAAGAAGAAGAGGATGGATTTTTGAAGGCCTTTAAGGTTTATTTTCCTTTATTTTTTTGTTAATTATATTAATTGTATTCAGGTCTGAACTATTTTTTGTTATAATCAAATCCGAGCTGTCCCCAGGAACGTTCTAAAAATTAAACCGTATACTTTTTAATAGTTTCAATAAAATCTCATGGACTATTTCTTTAGGGGTACAACCAATTAAATTATGCAGTGTGAGATATTTGATCCCATTAGTTGCTGTACTACTGAATATATTATTGTTTGTCAATATGTCGCGGAGCCAGAAAGATGAGGTTGAATTGCTGGGCGTCCATGGTGCCTTGATCTGATGAGGGGTCAGTTGACACCTTTCATGCCTTATGGGATGTTAGGTATTGCCTAATGGATGTCTAAATTGACTGAATCTTGACCCAAATAAAAAGAAGAAAAGAAGTGAAATACTTAAAGTTTCCAAAACTTGGCCCTTTTTTTCCATGAAGTTGTAAAGGAGGTCAAGATGATAAATGGAGGATTAGATGATTTGCTTTTGTAGTTTCATCTGGTATCCTCATTTGCGTGTCTTTTGTGGTCGGTCTTCCTGTAGGCTTAAACTGATTTGTTTGAGATTGAGACTTCGATATTGACTTTGGTGGATTATGAATAAATGAAGATTGATAGTATATTCTTTCTCATCCAAAACAATTATTTGTATTCTTCACAGTATGACATATCATGTTATATAATGATTAAGTTTTGGTAGTATTATATAATATGTAAGTCTGTAGCTATGTAATTATGTATTAACGTATATATACACATATATATGTAATTGGCATTTTTGAAGGTAACACCTTGTTTGCCATTTATCGCCTAAGTGGGAGTCGTATTGCCTAGGCAATAACTAAGTCTGTTCCCTGGCACACAGGGCTAGGCTCGCCTTGAGGCCTTTAAAAACTTGGATTTTACATGTACTAATACCAGGGGGACGTGATAAAGAACAAAACCATTATGTTTTTAATAGCATTATGGGTTTCAAAATTTTATTTCTGCTTTAGTTAGTTTTGGAATGAGATAAAGCCTATGCCATGCCATGTCATCTCATTGATTTTTTACATTTGCTTGAAATCGTATTGACATTGCACCTCTTGGCCCTCTTCTAATATTAGCATGCTAAATCTGCCTTCCTGTCATGGCTAAATATTTCATGTCAGCATACTTCTACGTTCAACTATCTCACTAAAAGATTTAAACATCGGGGAATATAATGGATCGTCCTTTAACTTGAGATTGGCATATTGAGAGTGTGATTCAGATTACAGACGCCTAAGGTTGACACATTTCTAGTCACTTTTTCTGTTATTTAAAAATATTACAAGTTATGTTATCCCACCCCCCCAATTTCCTCTACAATGTTCTCACCTTGATTAATATTATTTCTGATTTAGTTACTTTCCATATCATGAAACATTTTTTATTTGTGTAATAAAATTTTGATGATTATTATTTTGCTTTTTTTAATAGAATTAAAGAAATTCATCCATTGCCTGTATAGGTAGCAAATTTTGAGTACATTGATGAGACAGAAGCTAAAGCAAAAGAGGAAGCTCAAGTTCCTGAAACAGACAATAAAGCCACTGCAATCAGTTCTGAAAGAGCAAATTACTGGGAGGAGCTCTTGAAAGACAGATTTGAAGAGCATAAAGTTGAGGAGTTTAACGCCATGGGAAAAGGAAAGAGAAGTCGCAAGCAAGTAAGTATTTAACTTCACGATACTTTTTCATTTGTTTACTCTACTGCTTCAGCATAGGTTTCAATAATCATAAAAATGTACGTGTAATGAAGATGTCAAATCTTATAGCTGTGGAATTTAGCTTCTTGTTAGTTTAATTATTTGTTGACCTTTATACTGATGTTTAGCAGACTACTGCTCTATCTGTAGTTACCTATCAGTATTTTGTTAAGTTATATAAGCGTTGCTCATCCTTGAACTTATTTAGATGGTCTCTGTCGATGACGATGACCTCGCTGGACTGGAAGATGTAAGTTCTGATGGTGAAGATGATAACTACGAAGGTGAACCTGCCGATGATGGAACTGATGGTGAGGTGATAGTTGAAGCTGAAGCTGTACCAGCTAGAAAGCCATACAAAAAGAAAGCGCGGGGTAAAATTTGTGTTCCTTTAAGTGTTCTAGTAGTTGAACAGATGGATTTGATAACAGTATCACGATTGCTTATATCCCTTGATCTCTACAGTTGATAGTGTACCTCGCCCCCTTATGGAAGGAGAAGGAAGATCTTTTCGAGTTCTTGGATTTAGTCCAAATCAAAGGACTGCATTTGTCCAAATTCTTATGAGGTTTTGTCTTCCATCTGGTCACATATCCGATCACTATATTAATCTAAACTTTTGCTTCTGTTTAAGTATTCTGGTTTTTATATTGGTAATTTCTTCTTAATTTTCATTATAACATTTCATGTTTTAAGTTTGTGGCTGTTGCATAGAAAGGCATGCATTTACATCATATTCTAATATCTAAACCTCTATGCTTTTCAGATTTGGGGTTGGGGAATTCGATTGGGCAGAATTTACACCGCGACTGAAGCAGAAGACTTTTGAAGAAATTGATGTGTATGTGGCTTCTTTTAGCTATAAAAGCTAAATGTATTGGCAGTTGACTGAAGAGTTCTGCTCTTTCATATTTTTGTTTCCATTTACGTACCCAATGCATGTAAAAATGGAAGACATGGTTGATACATAAGACAATTAGAGATAAAATTGGAAAAGGAAGTCTGATTCTGATATAACTGTCTCATACTCTCTCCCCTACTGACATTTGTAATCATGCATGATGCTAATAGTCACTGTAGTAGTTAGGTTCTGGATTTACTGTTATGTATATTGACTAGAACTTGTTTATTTTAATTAGGATATGTGTTTTCCTTGTATAGAGAATTAATCTTTTTATCATTTCAGAGCTTATTGATTAAATGAATCCAAGTACTGAGTTAAGAATTTCAATCCCTCTTTATATGGGTTGTGATCCATTATATTTTCTCCCTTCCATGGTTGGTGAACCAGTCCTCCAATTATTATAGAAGAGTCTAATTTATGCGTTTGTTTAGCTTGTTTACCATCATGTTTATGCTGCATCTTGTGGAGTGCCTAAATCACTCTTGACACAGTAAAGGGAATGCTTAAGATGGTTTATTATAATGTTGCACATATGGACAACCGCTGGAAGGATTAATTTTTTTTGAAGACTGTTTCCTGAACTCTACCCACAGTATCATCAATTTGGTGTTATGGTTGATTTTAACGAGCAGCTTTTGACCATGCAATATGCAAAGTTCTACACAGCATCGTTTGATCATAACAGATAGTATTATTATTATTTGCAGTTATGGGAAACTTTTCTTAACGCACATTGCAGAGGACATTACCGACTCTCCTACGTTTTCTGGTGAATACTACTGCCTCATATGTTATATTGGTGTACCTCTATCTTTTTATATTTTAGGTGTTTGTTTCTGATAAGTTTTTTTACAATAATAGATGGTGTTCCAAAAGAAGGACTAAGGATACAAGATGTCCTAGTAAGGATTGCGGTCTTACTCCTCATTAGAGATAAGGTAAGTGGTCATAGCTATCTACTAATACTTAATGATCCAGCCACTTGGCTTTTAAAATATGTCCTTCCAAGTAGTTGGCAAACAGATTTTAGCCTCTTATTCCACTCGTACACTATAAGTCATAGCTAATCTCGAATACTGAAACCTGAAGTGTTATTTGTTCATCTTACACCGAGTTAAATGCAGTGACAAAAGTCTGTTATTTGGGTATACCAAAACATAAAATCTATCTAATACCTTGAACCATTCACTCTGCTGCTGTGCTGTTCTAGTGTCCTTGCAGCAAAATCGTACCCTTTCCTTTTTTTTTTTCTGACCCTGAAATGTTCATCCTACGTATAGGACATTGTTGTCAAAGTCTATTGCAGCCAGTCATCTTGATAATTAGACTTGATGTGTCATGTGGCTGTCGGTCACTTTGAATTATATCGAGATTCGAGACCGTGCTAAGGTATTTTGGAAAATGATTTAAATAACTAACAAGTAGCCACACAATTTGATATGGGGAGGTTATATATCGGTTGCTTATAGTTTTCCGTTTGTCAGATCTGTTAATGGTAGTCATATAGTGTAATTTTTGTTTTAGTTAGAAGGTCAGTGTTAACACGATTTAATGGAATATAGAAAGTCTTTTATAGTTTAATGGAGGTAGGAATGATATGGAGAGGATGTGGGTGAGTTGACTTGGTTGACCAGACTTGAGGTAGTTGATTGCCTGGATATTGCCAACTTGCTAGCTTGTTGAATAATTATTTCATAGTGATCTTAGTGTCTTGAACAACCATCCGTGAATGTGTCACAGACATAAGTTCTGAGTTTGCTCTGATCTATTTCTACAGGTGGTGGTTTCAAGGCAAAAAAACGATTCCAGATGTTATACATCTTCTAGTATGAATCAACATGTATCACTTGATTATGTGAACCTAGTAGCAGTATCATATCTCGGATATAATCAAATATTTATACTAGTTTGTTGCTAGTTTTCCTAGAGTTAGCCGCTATAAGTTCCGTCAGTCTCATTTTGCAATATTATATGGCTGTTACTTCTGTTATACATTTTACTTCTTAGTCTATTTTTATATCAAGTTTGTAACCTTAACAAGATTAATCACTAATTCAGGTCCCCCTTTATTATTTTAATGTTGTTTACAGATAAAGAACTCGTCACAAGTTCCCAGCACTCCCCTATTTAGTGATGATATTATACACTGGTTGCCAGGATTGAGGTGTGGAAGATTATGGAAGGAGGAGCATGACCTGTTACTTCTTCGTGCAGTACTAAAGTATGTCTGTATGTATATAATGTATAATATGATTTTCATTTATACATTTGTGGAGCTTGTTATGAGCATATTAGCTTAAAATATGCCTTGAACTTTCCTATAAGTAAGGAATACTGCCATCTATTTGTATTTTTCCTTTTGATATTGTTCACAACCTGATTCTCTCAATTTTAACTTGTCAATATGAAGGCATGGTTATGGAAGATGGCAAGCTATTGTTGACGACAAGGAGTGGAGAGTCCAGGAGCTGATCTGCCAGGAGCTAAATCTGCCCTTCATAAACCTTCCTAACTCAGGATCTCAGCCACACGTTTCTGGAGTTAGTGGTTCTCTTGAACAAGCTGCTGGTGCTGGAGGTTCGCAAGCACAAGGCGGAAATGTTTCTAGCACTGAAACAACGCCTCACAATATGAAGACAGCAGTTGGTGGGAATGGTTCAGGACCTGAAGTTGCACAGGGAGCCCCTGATGGCACCAATGGATCACAAATTTATCAGGACCCTTCTTCTGTTCTCTCTCATTTTAGAGAGATGCAGAGAAGACAGGTTGAGTTTATCAAGAAACGGGTGCTTCTTTTGGAGAAAGCACTTAATTTGGAACATCACAAAGAAGTTTTTGTAAGTTTCTCATATGTTCTTGTGTCTGAATATTGTTAAAACTTATCATTAATTCATATATGACAAGAAACAATGGCATGAAGCTAACCTTTTAATCTAATACAGAATTTATGCACGATAGCATGAGTCATGACTTAATAATTACATAGAAAATTTAGGATGGCATAATATAATTTTAGAAAATGGAAACTATGTATCTTATCTAGCATTTAACATTTTGCTGGAAATGGTTATACATTATTAATTGTTTTCATGCAGCAGTACACAGCACATGTTTGGTTAATTTGTTCTTCTATGAGCATCTCAGGCAAAAAAGTTTGTCCTCTTTAGCAACTTGGTTATAAAAGTCCCTCTGTAACCAGATTCCTTACATTAACTGATGTTTTAGAAATTTGTTGGCTTATATTAATTTTTTGTTATTATGCTCTTAAAGCACTTGAATAATCCAAATATATGTTAATGAGGGTATACTAGAAGAGTATTTTTATTTCATTGTGTTTTCTATTACTACAGGGTGATGAGAAATCGAATGAGATTCCTGCTGAGCACATGGAGACTGAGTCCAAGGTAGCTGACATAGCAGATCCGAATGTCAAGGAGAATAAATCTGAGTTATCTGATTCTTTGCCTAAATTGAATGTAATCAGTAAGTGAACCTGTTCTTTCTTACTCCATGCTTCCTCTTGTAATCTAGGGACAGGAATTTGATTCCATTATTTTGTGATATTAAGCTCATTTGTTTTTCTCCATGACATGGCGTAATTATATCCTCTTCTGAAGATACCTAGCATGACACCTCTCATGGCTTCTCTTTTTTTCTGTTTCAAGTTCCTCTAGATAAGAGGCACTTGAAACCCATCTAGTAGGACCTATATGCACCTACTGCTGACTGGTATTAAATATGCACAGAGAATGTGATAGGTATTACTGATGTTTGCTATGCTGTAGGGACTAGTCTTCAAGTCATTGAAAATCCAAGCAGGAAAATCTTGGTTAATTGATTTGACCTTCCATGTATATTATTTATTGATACCTAGTGCAGGGTTAAAAAGAATACACTTTTGGCAATGGTGAAATCTAGGAGCATTTTTTAGAAAGCATGTTACTATATCATTACATCTAAACCCAATTGCTTGTCGGGGTGTGTTGTGTGAAGCAGTCCCATTTTTTGTATACTAATGCTAAGCCTCCTCAATATTTACACATATTATGAACTAGTTTACTCAGTATTGTCGACAACCCCCACCATCACACACACACATGCTCACACTCTATATATGTAATTATTTATCTGTTTTTCATTGGACTGAGTTTTAAAATGTTCACAGATAAGGGAGAGAATGAGGAGAGGAGCATTAAGGTCGAAGGGAAAGAAAAGGTTTAAAATGAACTATTGTTGCTGCTATGTGTTGTTTGTACACTTAATGTACAAGACTGTCTGCAAAATTTGTTAGAAAAACATTTGACAGTCCTTTTATGTATCTAGGTCCGAATTCAGATGAACCTTAACCTGTGACTGTGCCTTTAGCTATTGTACTAGTGGGATTGTATTACTCTGTATGTAGTGTGAATTTGAATGAGCACCAGATGTGGTGGATAATGTAATGCATATGTGTTTTAGTTACTATATTGGCATCCTTATGCTTCCATCTGCATTTAAATTTGTATACTTGTTTTAACTTGGCATCCATTAATTACTAGCTAAATTGGTTGATTATATAAACTTCTTACATATTTTCTATGTTTAAGTATGGTATACGTTGGTCCTTGTTTAAGAGAAACATTTTTATATAGAGTTTCGGAGAGAACCAATGATTTTATCATAGAATGTCATCAATAAATTATAAATAAAATTTTTAAAAATATTAAATTTGATTTTAATGTAGAGTACTAAAGACATATAAATTTTATTAAGGATTTAACACATAAAATTAGAACAAAAAATTAGATTTGAATTTGATTTTACAGTAAAATCATTTTGGATAAATTTGATTATATGGAAGAATTGCTTTTAGATTATTTCATTAATTTTTAATGATTTTTCAAAAATAAAATTTGTATAATTTCATTTTATTTTCTTAATTAAAATTTATAATTATATTTCATTTAAAAAATGATACATGCATGTATTTTATGGTGGTTCTTTTAGATTTTATATAAGGTGATTCTTTCTATATAATTATAACATTAAAAAAAATTCATTACATATCAAAAGAAGTACGTATATTTTATGGTGGTTCTCTTAGACTTTATATAAGATGGTTCTTTCTATATAATTATAACATTAAAAAAAATTCATTACATATCAAAAGAAGCCCGTGCTGTTGTGCATTGCACGAGTTATAAGGTAGTATATATATGGCTATTCTAGTGAGACCTCCTTATTGTGAGAATTGCATATTGGGCCAAAAATTAGAGCCCAATATCTAAACACGCGCGACACGACCTTTTTAGGCAAAAATAGTTAGATACAGCCCGTTCACATTCATAGTTACTTTCTTTATTGTTCACCATTACCAACGAAACAAATACACACTCTTTGTTCCTTTTTGCTCTAAACGTGCAAATCACCCACAAATTTGCCCTAATTGCACTTGTTAGCAGTTGAAATCCTTCAATAAAACTACAATATTGCTATAAAAAATTCTATTTTCGGTATAAAATATCATATATGCTTCATTATTTCCAAGAGTAAATCACTTTGTTTTCATTGTGCCAAAGACGATTGAGTTTATCTTCCAAAACTACACTAATTTTGTTCATATTTTACTGGAATTGTGTTTCATTATATTTGAATCATCTTTTACATGTTGCCTTTTTGTAGAAGTCGAGGCTAAACAAAGTGAAGAGATCTAAACGCATCAAATACAGAGGTATTTCATATATATATATATATATATATACATAACATATTTGACATGATTTTGATGTTAAACAAAACATAATTTCGTTTTTATGTGATTTTGATGTTTAGGTGTGCATTACTTTTATTTTTTAAGTGATTTTGATGTCCAAGGGTTTAGTACTGAGTTGTCTAATGCCTACTTTATAGGATCTATCTACTTCTACTTCACTTCTATGGACAACAATAAAGGAGTTAGGACATTTTTACTTTTTCTAATCAATGACTCTTAGAAAGTGATTTAAAATAGTGATTTGTGATTATAAAAGGTGACTTGTAATTTGTGATTTATGATGCTATAATGATTTTTGATATATAGTGATTTGTTCCATGAGCTTATTCTTTTAAATGTGTTTAAAGGTGATTTGTGATCATAAAACGTGATTTGTGATTGTAAAAGGTGATTTGTAAATTGATCTAAGCTTTTATAAGTCACCAATATTATTAAAATTACATGTAATTTAATAGATAGTGATTTGTTCAGAGTTGATTATTGATTTTATTGTTATTCAGAGGTGAATTTATTATTATGTGGTGGATGTTGAAATTACATGTTATAGTTAATTGTGTATGTGAATTGTCGGGCATAGTTGCCTCTAGTTGTGAAGGTAAAAAATGAAATGTATGTGATAGGTTGTTGTTGAAAACACTATTTTGATCGCGTGTAGGGAAATCACTCCGTTACGTTAAGTAAAACTGTTGTTGCTACCTCATATTGAAATGAATTTACTAGATCACATATTTAAGTATCTTAATCCATTTTTTATAGAGATGAAGGCATGTCTTCATCACTTTTCCTATGAGATTCATGTTCCCAATAACTTTAGTACACTAACATTTTGTCTATTAAGGAACAACAGTTAGAAATAATGTTTGATGGACTGCTCAAAGCGATCATAGAATCAAATAAGAAGAAGTCAAGAGCAAGACATGTTAAGAAATGAATTGTGTTGTTTTTGGAGGACCCTGCAAATGATGTTGCCAAAACAAAGGAGAGAAATGAGTGATTCAACTATACTGGACAGAAGAGGAAACCATTTACACACTGCATATCTTATTGCTCAAATTTGATCAAGATGTTATCATTGACATTGTTACCATTTGATATCATTGTTCTAAATCTATTTAGACATTATCATTTGACCTTGTTCATATTACTGTAACTTAAAACACGTTTGTCTTATATTGGTTATGATTGATGTACACATCTAATCTAGTTATATTGTTTGTTTCTTTTTTTTTTTGAAATTTTAAACAAAAATCACATTAAATTAAATCAAAAAAATGAACATATACTCTTGTTTGACTTATATTCAAATAATATGCCGGGGATTGTTATACAAGTCATCTTTAATCCACCATATTTTAATGGAATCACCTTTTTGATTAAAAGTCACTAAAAAAATACAAAAATACCATCTATAAAAATGACCTTTTTTTTTATAGAAAAGTCACCAAAATAATTACATTCAAATTACATAAAGCCACCAAAAAAATTACAAACAAATTATCTTCATACAACCATTTGAACAAAAATCACCTTTAACACTGATATAAATTAGACCAAGTCCTTATTTACTATTTAAACAGAAATTACTTTAAATATAAACTCAAATCACCTTTTATATAGACAAGTCATAAAAAAAAAAACACATTCAAATTGCACCAAGTTATTAAAAATTACAAATCAACTTGACAACTATTTAGCAAGTTACCCCAAGTTCTTGTATCTAGCTAACAAATGAAAGAGCATTGAACATAATAGAAGAAAGGTTTATTTACTAATACAAAAACTAATTTTTTATTATTACTCGATCTTCATTTGTCGAATGATTTTCGACATCCAATTTACTGTTTTTTATTCTTTTTGGATAGGTTCCAACATCATGTACATATGAAGAACATAACTTAAATTTCCTAGGTTTTCTGTTTCCTTCTTTGACTGCCTTCTCCCTTTGACTGGCACAATTGGTTTCTTTCTCTTCTCATTAAATCCAACCCTGCTATAAATCACATATTTACAAAAGACTATTTCGTCATCATCCGTCTTCTCCGTACTCTGATGTGCTTCAAATCCAGATAATCGATCATATTCCTAATAAAAATCCATACCTTTCTCCAAGTACTCAAACACCTTATCAACAACTGGTATACAATCCTCATCAATAGACACATGAACATAATATCTCCTACCCCTGGTCTAAGAGTACACTTTGAATTTGCATCATCGCTTTCATTTAATCAGAATGATTGGCGAAACCATTAGCACATTTTGAAATAGTACCATCAATAAATCGACTAAAATGTGAAGAATCACCACTGCTAACACCTAAATGAAAACATAAACAATATTAAGATATGAACATGACAACTAAAAATCACTAAAAAGACTAAATTCATTTATTTAGAGAATCAATTCATGTAAGCTACAATATGTAATTTGTAAATAATACAAATCACCAAAACAAAAGAAACTATTAACAAAATTGAATCAATAAAATACTCAAACATTTCAATTTACCTACATAAAACTATTAACAAACACCTAGATTGTAGCTAATCAGCAAACAAAAATAAAAAAAAAACAAATCCTAAAAGCTAAACCTGTTAACAAATTAAATGAACAAAAATCGATTCTTCATAAATATCAATATACTAACGAAAATTGAAAAAAGTACCTTGATTATTGTTAATCCGTAATAAATCATTTGTATTCATTATGAAAACACTTGCGAAAGAAGGGTCGAACAAAAACTTATATCAATCGAAAGAGATAGCACTGAAGATGCAAAATTCCTCCAAAATTGATGTAAATCGAAATAAAAAATAAGTAAATATCAACGAAGAGTGTGATAGATGAGAATTAAGAGTAGAGAGATTAAAAATGAAAAAGATGAGAGATGAGAGAGAAGCGAGAGAGAACAGAGAAGACAGAGGTGAGAGATGAGAATATACGTATATTAATATTATGTGTATCTTTCTCTATTTTGATATTAATAATTATCAACGGAGCAGATTAGAAGTTGATAAAAAAGAAGGGAGGGCTGAGATTAATTCTCAGTTCTCACAATAAGAGAGGGTCTCATTTGAGCATCTGCATATATATATATATATATAGAGTCCTACTCCAATAGAAACCAAATTAAAATATAAACTAGAAACTAAACCCTAATCTAACATTTCAATCTAATCTAATGACCAAACTAGGGGTACCCCAATATAAAAAGTGTCTAAAATTTTAGGCTCCATTCAGCAAAAAAAAAAAACTGTTCAGTGCTGATGTGGCAGTGACGTCAGCGTGAACAGTATTTTTTTTGCTGAATGGAGCCAATAATTTTAAACACCTTTTGTGAAGGTGCCCCTGGCGGGGCCCTTAGAATAAATGAAATATAATTTATATAATGTTAGTTTCTAATTTCTATTTAAGAGTTGGTTTCTATTTGATACTTTGCATATATATATATATATATATATATATATATAGGGTCTTGTTCTAATAGAAACTAACTTAGAATAGAAACTAGAAACTAAACCTAAATTAAATATTTCAAGCTAATCTAATGACCAAATTAGGGGTACCCTAATACAAAAAACGTTTAAAATTATTGGCTCTATTCAACAAAAAAATTTAAAAATATAAAAAAATTTTAAAAAAAAGTTACTGTTCACGTGATTACGTGGCACGCGAACAATAACTTTTTTTTTTTATTTATTTTTATATTTTTGTTGAATAGAGCCAAGAATTTTATAAGTTTTTTGTGAAGGTACCCCTAGCGGGGCCATTAAAACAAATGAAATATAATATATTTAGTGTAGATTTCTAGTTTCTATTCTAAACTTGGTTTCTATTTGAACGCTAGCCTATATATATATAGTTGCACTCCATAACAAACACCTTATATAACAAACAATAAAGAACACCTTAGATCTAATAGATCCAATGCCCCTGGCGGAGCCACCCATTACAAAAATTTCTTATTTTTTTTAAATATAGACCTATATATATATATATATAAAGAAAACTTATTTTTTGAAGAAAACTAAGGTACTAATCCTAGCCATTAGATGTATTAAGATCAATGGCCCCGCCAGGGGCACCCACACACTAATCAAATACACCCTCACACACAGAATCACACCTAATCCCCTCCATTTTTAATTTGATTTTTCCCGTCAATCGGTGATATTTTTTTTAAATCTAATTTCACCACATTTTTCTTCATCTCCCAACGATTAGTTTGCATACCATATATGCTATATTTCGATTTAGTTTTCTAAGTTTTCCATTAAACGAGATTTTCCCTAGATCCTTCCTATATATATATATATATATATATAATGCAAACCTACTTACAATACAAACCTAAAAACAAAATTTCAAGCTAATTTAATGACCAAACTAGGGGTACCCCAATACAAAAAATGTATAATAATCTACCCTCTATTCAGTAAAAAAAAAGCACTGTTCACTGTGCTGACGTGGCAGTGACGTCAGCGTGAACAATGTTTTTTTTTTTTGCAAGACGTTGGTGAGTTAGTTTAGGACATTTTTTGTAAAGGTGCCCCTGGCAGGACCCTTAGATTAGATGAAATATAATATATTTAGTATTAGCTTGTAGTTCTCATTTTAAGAGTGTTATGTATTTGAGCAAAAACCTATATATATATATAGGTTAGTGAACAAATAGAAACTAAAATTAAAATAAAAACTATAAACTAATCTTATTAGTACTTAGATCAATCTAATCTAAGAGCAAGTCCAACAGCTTCCCTATTTGAGTTCTTAATTTAGAATTTAAGGAATTTGATACAAAATAGTGCTCCAACAGTGTCTTAGTGGTTCCCGAAAACACTAGGAACCACTAACCATTCCCTACTTTTGGGGAACCACTAGGCATCCCTAACTTTATTTCCATCAGTAAAATAATTATTTCCATCCATTTCACCAATAATTGTCTTTGTCTCTTTCCTAGTCACTTTCAAATTTATTATTTTATAATAGTAAGGAATGAATATAGAGATTGTTATTGGAGTTGGTATACAATAATACAATGTCCCTAAACCACTAAAAATCCTTATTTTATAATATTTATAGGGAACCAACTAAGTCATTGTTGGACTTGCTCTAATAACCGTCTAGGGCACCACTGATAAATCCAATACACCCTAATTCCTTTCGTTTTTAATTTGACTTTTCTCGTCAATCGATGAGATTTTTTTTGAAATCTGACTTCACTGTATTTTTATTCATCTCTCAACGATCAATTTGCATATCATATATGCTATATTCTGACGCGATTTATAATTTTTTTATTTTGTTTCTAGTTTCTAGGCTAAGAGTGGTTTCTATTAGGCCATCTCGAGCAGTTATATCCAAAAATCCAAATTTGGATCACCAACTGATCCAAATTTATTACCAATTCCAGCAGCGTGATCAAAATTACTATTTACAAATTATATTACATAAATATTATATCAAATTATTTAATCTTAAATTTAATGTATAATCGTTATTAACTATTTATATTATATTTAATAAATTAAATAAACTAAAGGCATAATTTTTTTAATATACATAAATAATATTAAAATTGTGTTCTTAGTTAACGAAAAATATATTAATTTTATTAATTATGTACTATTATTAATTAAATAATTAAAAAATCATAAATCATTTTAAATCTAATAAACTAAAAATATATAAATAACAAAATTATTATTTTAATATTAAACCAACTATTCCAAATTTGGATAAGTGAATAGTGGTGATCCAAATTTGGATCAGTACTATTCACTGATTTAAATTTGGATCAGCATTTGGATCACTACACTGGAGGAGAATTTGGAGTAATGTGCCCCAAATTTTGATTTTTGGATCTCTGTTGGTTTTGTCCTTAGAATAATATCCTATATATATAAACTTATATATAGAGTTCAAGAGAAAACCATCACAAAATACATATGTTTAACTTTTTTATATGATATAAAATTATAAATCTTAATTAAGAAATTAAAAATAAATTATAAAGCTTTTGTTTTTAGAAAATCACTAAAAATTAATGAAATAATCTAAAGCATTCTACCATAGAATCAAATTTATCCAAACTGATTGTACTATAGAATTAAATTCAAATCAAGATTTTTGTTCAAATTTTATGTGTTAAATCTTTTATAAAAATTTATACGTCATTAGTATTCTACATTTAGAATTAAATTTTATATTTTTAAAAATTTTATTTTATAATTTATTGATGAAATTCTTTGACAGAATTAATGGTATTCTCCGGAATTCTATATAAGAAGATCCTCTCTCGAACAATGACCCATACAACAAACACAATTTATATAAGATGTTTATGAGATATAATGGATGAATTCTATATAAGAAGATCCTCTCTCAAACAATGACCCATACAACAAACACAATTTATATAAGATGTTTATGAGATATAATGGATGAACAAACGTATATTAAAATATTACATTTTTTATTTTAATGATGAAAAAATGTATTAATTATGTACTTTTCTTTTTATTTAAAGTAATTGTCCTACACATGTAATTCTTTAAAAAATAAATATTCATTTTTAATTATACTTTTTTGACACTTGGTGATTTTTAGGTGGAATGCAATGTTAATTCGAATGAGATAATAAGATTTTGGTAAATATTTTTAACACAAATTTACATACAATATCATAATATTTGTTTTTTTTTTGACGAAATGCATATAATTATATTACTGGATCAAACCAACTCAAAATAAAACAGCGGGACAAACCCCTGACTGTCGATACAACCAGTTTAAAAAACAAATAAATTGTTTCCTGATCGTTTAACACATTGAACTTAAAAGTTTTTGAAACTAAAAACGAATTCGAAGACCTCCTAGGCGATTCAAACTGCGCCAACATCCAGCGGTATCACAATTGACCACATCACATAAGAACCATTGATACCCCAGTGTTCAGAAGCCTCAATTGCATAAACTGAGGTTAGAGGAACGACACTCCAGCTATCTACATGCCGGATACCAACTATAGACATTCCGAACATGGGAACCCCCAAATGATGAGCAACAGCCCAGCTATCTACATGCCCTATAGACATGCCGAAAGTTAAAACCTCCAAAATATGATGAACAATTTTTGGTTGTGAGTGGTGAGCCCTTGCAATAAACGTCATCGTTCCAGCTTCGATGCGTATTATCCAGATCCCCCAAGACATCAGCAAAATCATTCTCAGCAGATCAAACACCAAACAGAAACAGACATAATTAATCAAACAAAGACATAAAAAACATTCCAAAAGGAGAGACAAACGACCACTCCAAAAGGAGAGACACACAAACGCCCAATTAAATTGGGTTTTATTGAGATGAAAAGCAAGAAAGATGACCTTCGGCGGTGGTTCTCCGACCGGTGGATAAACCACCGCCGGAGAGGAGGAACTCGGAAAAGACAAGCAAAGAGAGAAAAAACCATCGGTGAGGCGGCTAGGTTTTGTATGATATTCTCTGTTTAGAGGATATCGTATCATAATATTTGTTTTAGATTACTCTATTGTGCAGTAATGTTTTCTATATTATACAAATTAAATGTTATTATTTGTAAAGTATTACAGTGAAAAATGACATAGACATTAGACTCTCACTAGTAAAAAGAACAAGAATATTACATAATTCTGACAGAGTGATTCTCCTTCCTTGTTACGTTTGAATACATAAATAAAAGGAAAACAAAAAACAAAAACAAAAAGGAGAAAGTGGGTGTAAGTTGTAACTGTTTCCTAAATTCTAGGTGGTGAGATTGTATGCCAATATTTATTGATTTCATATATAGCAAAAGTAAAATCACAATAGTAAAGAGTAGTAAAAAATACGTCAAAATTTATTAATTTCATATACACCAAAAGTAAAATCATAATTGTAAAGAGTTGCTTAAATTTCTAACATGCAATGGTAATAATTTTTAAATTAAAGGTAAAGTAGTAGTTACTACAAGGTAAAGAGAGTTTTATCAAACTTGAATATTTTTTCATTTTTTCGTTGTTAAAATTTTGCAAATTTATTTATTAATTTTCTTTACAAATTTGAAATAAAAAATGACAAGCCATTCGAATTTATAGAAAAAACATACAATTCAAACTTTTTTTTCTAACATATTTGAAATATAGAAAATATTTAAAGTTACAGAGATGAACAATTCGAATTTAGAGAGAAAAATGTAGTCCATAATATTAGCTCTCTCTCTTTAAAACTCTCTTTAAAAGACAGTATCCACTCTTCCTCTTTTTTTTTCTTTTCATAGCAGTCGTCGGGGCCTTTCATCGATTTTTACCGGGATAAAGTCCCAAATTAATTAATTTCTTTGGTTTGTTCTTGTTTTTTCAATCTCCTAGAATCTGGATAAGGATTTTTGCCTTTTTAGATTGTTTGTTTGTTTAATTAAATTTGTTCTCCTTGTGAGAGTTTGGTGTATTTTGGTGTAATTTAATGTCTGGAATGTTAGATCTACGGGATTTTCAAGGTTTTGATTCAATTATGAAGATTTTTATCGGACTGCAATTACGGTCGATAGCTCATACTGGTTGTGACGAAACGGGTACATGTACATATATCAACTTCAACAAATCGCTTGATTATTTCTCCATGAAGATTGGATTGATCAACATGTTTTATGTTTATTCGACTCGATTGTTTTGATAGATGTCATATGGTTTTTCATTATTAAATTAATTTTCTTTCAAAAAAATTTGTAATCCAAATTTTTTAAAAAAATCTATATATTTTTAATGTTGATAAAAACTAGAATTCGAAAGCTTTTCAAATTTTAAAAATTTGTAAAGATGAAGAATCAAATTTATAACAAATACATGTAACTAAAATTTCTTTTATCATATTCGAAGGACAAATATTCATGTATTATATGTAAGATGGGGTTCCAATTCAATGAGAGAGCGACTAATTAGGAATATAGTCTATTTAATCAGAAGATGATTCATAATTAGACATGAACATATTAGCTATTAGAATTTTATATTTTATAATGATGATATATAGATATTATACACATCATAAAAAATTATAACATCACCATAAAACGTGACCTAATTGACTAATTTAACCATAAAAATCTACCAACACTGGATTTAACCTAATATTTCATCTAAACTTAAAAAAATAAACATTACAAATTTAGTATGGGATTTTTTTTGTACAAAAATCTATTTTTTGTTATATACTAAAAATACTGCAACAAAAAATTCCGTAAGACAATTTATTCCACGTCAACACTTTGTTACAAGTCTGTTATGCCTCCGCTACTTTGTTGGCTGATGAATTTCTTTAAATCTTATAGCATTACTCTTGCCAATAACCCTTTTCGAAAAAGAGGATGACAGCATATTTTGATATCATCCACATGTACCAATCTACCGCCCAAACATATGATCGGGTTCATCAAAGATGTGCTGTGACTATGTGTTTAATAAATTTCACAATGACTTGAAGTGATGGAATCTAAAATTTCTGTCATATTTTAGTTGGAATTAGCTTAATGTCGAAACAACTAAACTAAATTTGGAAAGTTAAATTTTCCAGATGATTCTACTGACAAATAAACTCCATCACTGCATTGGAATAGAGGTCCTTGACAAATCTTCAGGATGACACTAGTGAGCTACTCCCTCCGTCCCCCAGGTTCTTTACATTATGTTTGGCCACGGAGATCAAGGATAATGGGTGTAATATTGTTAAAATAAATGAAGTAGTGGGTGTAATAGTGATTTTATTGTTAAAATAAGTGAAGTAGTGAGTGTAATAGTGTAAAGTGTTGAAAAAGTGGAGTGAAGTAGTGGATGTAATAATGTATTTTATTGTTAAAAATTACTATTTTTAGTAATGTAAAGAATTGGTGGGACGTCCTAAAAAGTAAAGTGTAAAGAAATGAGAGGGAGAAAGGGAATACAAAACATTATAACACGTTATTATTACATCTGTGTGCTCTCATGGCTTCTATTATACTCCCTCCGTCCCATCCATTTCCTTACATTTCTTTTTCACTGCTTGACACACATTTTAATGCTCCTCTATAATATAGTTCCATAACTTATTTTTAAAATTTTCTTTTTCGGAATAAAAATTTAAATATTATATTTTTATTCAGAAAAAGAATTTTTTTTAAAAAAAGTTATGAAATTATAGTTTACAGGAACCATAAAATGCGTGCCGAGCGCACCCCTCCTAATGTAAACTATTGGGAGGGACAGAGGGTGTAATGTTTAGGAAGTGGACCAAAAAGCTCACTGCAAATTTGTTAACATGTACGGTAATATATATATTATAGGAAAATGGGGGGTTGCCTTTATTATTATAATTAGCGAAATTGGGAGAGTTCCCTTATATTATATTAGTTTTCCTTATTATTAATTAGGAATTGATTACATAAACAGTCGTAAAATTGTATAAACTTGTTGAGGCTTATGCCTCCAACATTGAAGCAAAAGAGAATTGTGAAAATATTTTATCATGGTATCAAGAGTAATAGTGAAACAAAAACACTACGAGAGTTTGTGGGTGTAAGAAGATCCTACGAGAGTTCGTGAGAGAAAAAAAATTTCACGAGAGTTCGTGGGTGTGAGAAAAAAAAGACCTTACGAGATTTCGTGGGTGCAAGAAAAAAAAAGACTGCAAGAGTTTGTTGGGAAAAAATAAATGCTTGAAGAAAATTTTTGAGAACGATGACAAGAAAACACAACAATGTTGATGATGAATTTGTATAAGAGATTGTCCGAATCAACGACGAAAAAATAACAAGAAAGAATTTGAGAAGAACCGAATCAATGGGAAAAAAAGAGATTTTGAAATGAATCGTGACAAAAACAATTATAGTGACAAGCTGACAGCGATGATAAAGATGATGTTGAGGACAAAGATGATGAGAATGAGGATGAAATGGTGATCACAACGATATAGCTGATTGAAGTGGGTGATTTTGTTAATCGAAGTTAAAGATTCTATTTTTTTCTTTTAATTTGACAATCTCTCGATCTTGAGTATCGTGAGTTTGAGTATGGATGTTAATGGTAATATATGCTTTAGGAAAATATGAGGGGTTGACTTTACTATTATAATTAGCGAAATTGGGAGAGTTCCCTTATATTATACTAGTCGACTAAGCCGCATTTCGCGGTGACCTTATAACATTTTTTTAAAAATTCAAATGAAGACTTTTGAAGAAAACAAATTTATATAAAAAAGATCTATAATAATTTCTTATAAATTAGCGAATACGAAATTGTACAAATCAATATTTTTATCTTTATCTTTATATAAATGAGAACCCAGGAGCTCAGATCATCCGAATCACATTTATGTATTTTTCTAGAGTTCCAATATTTTAAATATTAAAATTAAAACTTTCTTTTTTAGTCCCTATTTTTTGGGAAAAAATTTCTTTAAATATTAAATATTAAAATTCCTCATTTCATGTCCTAACTTTTTAGGTAAGGAAATATTTATAAAGGACAAGTCTCTTAAAAAATATGTTAAATGTATTTTAACATTTTCAAATAGAAGTTTCAACTCTTTCAGTTTTAAAAATAAATTCAAATTCAAATTCAAATTTATATATGAAATTTCAAAATGAGCGGAAAATTTCCTAAAATACAAGTATCTGAAATATGTTACTTATATTTTCAACATATTCAGACTAATTCTTGTTTAAAAATAAGCTCAAATCCAAAGTTAAATTCAAAATTTTGGATTCGGTAATCATATCAGAATGGGTCGATATTTATTAGATCGGATTATTTGGTCATTTTTAAAAGATATCTTCGTATTTTACTCAAAAAAAAAGAAGAAGATATCTTCGTATAAATGATAAGATGAGAGGAATTTTTTCTAAACTAAAATTATGATTATAAAAGCTACTCCTGATTCTTGTCCTTAGGGCCATTTCTTACGATCTTCTTCGTCTGCGCCTCGACTACCTTATCTATTTCTCCAATGCTTGAACTCCTTATCAACGTCCCCGTAAAAATACAGAAAAATAAATTTGTAGCATTTTTATTATTTTAATATTATCATAAATATTATTATATTTATCACCATAATATATTTTACACAAAATTCATATGTTCAATATATATATATATAGATTTGCACTCTAGAACGAACACCTTATATAAAGAACAATAAAGAACACCATCATAAAACTTTATTTTTCATAAAAATTGATTTGTTATGATTAGAATCACAAATTTTAACGACAATTAAACCTAACATATCGAATCTAACAATAGAATTTCAACTAAATTTAAAAATCAAATGTTATATAGAATCCAGTGTAAAATCTTATATATATTTTTGTAACAATAAAATTATTTGTAATCATGTTATATTTGATCCTAATTTTTTGTTAGATTCTATTTTTATTCGTAAAACATCATTTTTGATGTGAAAATTAGAATCTAAATGCGATTTTATGTAAGATTCTATGGTGTTTTTTATTGTTCTTTATATAAGGGTGTTTTTCATAGAGCAACGGCACACACACACACACACACACACACACACACACACACACACACACATATATATATATATATATATATATATATATATATATATATATTGTTGGGTTTCGGGGCAAAAACGCAGCGGATATAAAGCGTAAAAAAAAAAAAAAACCCTAACGCAGGATCCATGTATAAGTTGTGACTGATTATGGAGAAACGAAATCATACCAGTTAAGAGCTTTACGAATTCTGAAAGATGGAGGTCCTAGATTGCAATCACTACACAACCCTTGCGTCAAGATCTGTGTCTCTAAATCGTCCACACGAACGTCCGATCGTCCAACGATCCAAGGAGCAGGTACTAGCCAAATAAAACTGCATTCTCTCTCTCTCTAGCCTCTCTTTGATATTAGAGCAGCTAGGTTTTTTCTTAAAAATGAATTATCAAAAACCACACCCTAAAACTATACATCATTATGTATATATAGGGCAAAAAGATTGGGCCTAACCCTAATCAGCTTGGGCTTCTACTAAACAAAACTGATTTAGGTTTTTAATGAATTAAATTCGAAATACAATTTAATTAAATAAGTCCAACTTAATTAATTAATTAACCAATTTCGAATTTATTATCATTTAATATAAAAAATGAAATCTGATTCCAAAATCAATTTCGAATTTTAATTATTTAATTTAAATCTGATATTTAAATTAAAACTCCTTTTAAAACGTTCTTATTGTGTAACCCTTTAGGTTATTATTACGTTGACAATAATTTTAATATTCAATAATAAAATTATAAACAATGAGCGGCATCTAGTCATACATCATTGCTACCCAAGTAATAATAATAATTGGTGATCCAATTAAACCTTTCGTGATTAATGTTTCCGTGCAATATAATCCCTTTGACCAAATATTATAGATTAAACTCGAGGCATGTTCTTCAGTCATCCTCTTCAACATTTAATCCGGGTTTCCTTGATCAATGAGTAGACTATTAAAACAAATCAATATTTGAGCATGGCCATGCATTTTCATAGTCCCACTTAATCAAGAGGCCAATAATATCTCTCCTAATAATAGGAGGGTTAAATCCTATATCTATCATTCATATTTCTCATACATCTCATAATATACCCTATGTCCACTTTTATCATCACCCAGTCAAAGGTAACTTTTAATGTACTTAAAGTATATTAATCCTCGTATAGAAATATAATGATCTCAAGTCTAAGGATCATTACACCATTATCACTGTGAGTCTTTCTAATGACATTATTAACATGTAGAATCTCACTGTGGGTTAATCCAGTGCCATGTCGAATATTACATGCACCTATGTTCTTGACTTTAGTATCACTATACCTATGACCAATGAGATGTGGTCATCAGTCAACAAACATACTAATCTTTATGCATTATAATTGTCCCATATTATTCATGCTCGATTAGGGATATTTTAGGAATATTAGCACCATTCATATAATCTCATTTCTAAGTCAGATACTTAAAGATATAGAATACGTGTTACATATTCCAAGGACTTTTATTATTCTAATATTTATTTCGCAGTAAACAAAGATTTAATAAATCAATGTAGAATAATCAAATAAAAAAATAGTCTTGCTAGAAACATTTTACATTGTCTCTAGGGCACTAACACTATCAATATCCCACTTGCACTAGAGCCAATTGCCCATGTATCTAATACCCATGGAACTAGTGTGACTTTCGTGCTTCTACTGCGACAAAGCATTAGTCAGTGGGTCCGCAACATTATCATTAGTATGCACTTTACATATGTGTATATCTCCTATCTCGTTTATCTCTCGAAAAAGGTGATATCTCCTAAGTATATTCTTTGCCTTGGAATGAGACCTTGGTTCCTTTGCCTGCGCAATTGCTCCATTATTATCGCAATACATATCAACTGGATCTGCGATCGATGGAACCACACCAAGTCCTACAATAAACTTCCGTATCCAAACAGCCTCTTTGGCTGCTTCACTGGCAGCAATATACTCGGCTTCCATTGTAGAATCAGCTACTGTCTCTTGCTTCGAACTTTTCCAGCTTACAACACCTCCATTTAGGCAAAACACGAATCCAGACTGGGACACAGAATCATCCCTATCTGTCTGGAAACTAGCATCAGTGTAACCTCTTACAACCAGCTTCTCATCTCCTCCGTATATAAAGAACGAATCTTTAGTCCGTTTAAGGTACTTAAGAATATTCTTGACAGCTGTCCAGTGACCCTCACCTGGATTAGACTGGTATCTACTCGTCATGCTTAAAGCATACGAGACATCTGGACGAGGACATATCATTGCATACATTATAGAAACAATTACCGAAGCATATGGTACTTTACCCATACGGTCCTTATCATCTGATGATATATGACAGTTTTCCTTCGAGATCGTTATCCCATGAGACACCGGGACATAGCCCCTCTTTGCCTCTTGCATCCCAAAATGATGCAATACCTTGTCAATGTATGTACTCTGACTTAAGCCGATTAATCTTTTAGATCTATCTCTATAGATCCTGATCCCTAAGATATAGTTAGCATTGCCTAAGTCTTTCATCGAGAAACTTTTTCCCAACCAAGTCTTCACATCCTGTAGAGAAGGAATGTCATTCCCTATTAGTAATATGTCATCTACATATAATACTAGGAATGCCACATGGCTCCCACTAACCTTTTTGTAAACACACGGCTCATCCTCATTTTGTATGAAGCCAAACTCTTTGACTGTTCCATCAAAACGGATGTTCCATCTCCTAGAGGCCTGCTTTAATCCATAAATGGATCGTCGCAACTTACAAACCATTCTAGCAAACCTTGAATCGACAAAACCCTGAGGTTGTGTCATGTACACATCCTCTTCTAAGCTCCCATTTAAGAAAGCGGTCTTGACATCCATTTGCCAAATCTCATAGTCATAATAAGCTGCTATCGCAAGCAAAATCCTGATGGATTTGACCATAGCTACCGGTGAGAAGGTTTCATCATAATCAATACCATGAATTTGTTTGAAACCTTTCGCCACTAGTCTTGCTTTGTAGCTAGGTTTGTAAATTTCCATCCATGTCAGTTTTCTTCTTGAAAACCCACTTGCACTCTATGGGTTTTACCCCATCAGGTGGTTCAACCAAAGTCCATACTTGGCTTTCATACATGGAATCCATCTCATATTTCATGGCCTCCAGCCATCTCTCAGAATCTGGACTATTCATAGCATCCTTATAGGTGAGAGGCTCATCATTGTCCACAAGCATCACATCGCCACTTTGAGTCAGGAGAAATCCATAATATCTCTCTGGCTCATGGCGAATCCTACTTGATCTATGAACAACCTTTGTTTCTTGAGCAGCATTGTTCTCAACATCTTGAGTCCCATTATGCTCATGTTCCAACTCTGGTTCAACATTATCTTGTAGTTCTCGATCCTCATCGAGATCTATTGTCCTCCCACTGTTTTTCTTAGAAAGCAGTTCTCTCTCAAGAAATACAGCCGTTCGAGCAACAAACACTTTGTTCTCAGAAGGTTTATAGAAATAATACCCTTTAGTTTCTAATGGGTATCCTACAAAATTACATTTGTCTGATTTTGGTCCTAGCTTATCAGAGACCCAACGTTTCACAAACGCTTCACAGCCCCAAACTTTCATAAATGAAACGTTATTACGTTTATCATTCCATATCTCATATGGTGTCTTTTGAACCAATTTTGAAGGAACTCGGTTTAGTGTTTGTGCATCCGTTTCTAGGGCATAACCCCAGAAACTAATTGGAAGATCTGCATGACTCATCATCGATCGCACCTTGTCCAATAAGGTACGATTTCTCCTTTCTGACACCCCATTCCATTGTGGTGTTCCAGGAGGAGTGAGTTGTGATACGATACCACACTCTTTCAAGAAATTCTTGAATTCCAAGCTTAAGTATTCTCCTTCACGATCAGATCATAAAGTTTTAATACTTTCGCCTAATTGCTTTTCTACTTCAGCCTTATACTCTTTGAACTTTTCAAACGATTCGGATTTGTTCTTCAAAAGATACACATATTCGTATCTACTAAAATCATCAGTAAAGGTAATGAAATAGTAAAAGCCATCTCTTGCCATCGTACGCATTGGACCACATACATCACTATGTATCAGTTCCAATCGCTTGGTGGCCCTCTCACCTTGTCCGGTAAAAGGAGCTTTAGTCATTTTGCCAATGAGACATGGTTCACTTTCCTCGTATGATTCGAAATCAAACTTATCCAAGTATCCATCCTTTTGTAACTTGGAAATGCGATTATCATTAATATGGCCTAAACGACAGTGCCAGAGGTATGTTTGATTTGAGTCATTTGTCTTAAGACGTTTGTTATTAATGTTATAGACAGGAGTATCAAGATCAAGAACATATAAACCATTAAACAAACGTGCAACCCCATAGGTAACATTATGTAATGAAAATGAACAACTATTGTTCTGAATCAAAAACGAAAAACCAATCTTGTCCAAACAAGAAACGGAAATAATGTTTCTGCAAATTGCAGGCACGTAAAAACAGTTCTCAAGTTTTAAAATAAGCCCAGTGGGCAACGATAAATGATAAGTCCCTACAGCTAAAACAGCAACCTTTGCTCCATTGCCAACGCGTAGGTCGACTTCTCCTTTCGCCAAAGTCCTACTCCTTCGAAGCTCCTGCACATTTATACAAATGTGAGAACCACGTCCAGTATCTAATACCAATGATGTAGAAGGAGATAAATTGACTTCTATAACATAAATACCTGACTCTGAAATTTGAACAGCCTTCAGTTTCTTCAGACCCTCCAAATAAGTTGGACAGTTTCTCTTCCAGTGACCCGGCTTCTTGCACCAATGGCAATTGCCCTTGTCTTTCTCAACACCACCTTTAGGCTTTAAAGCCTTCTTGACAACGGGTTTTGGACTAGCAGATTTAGATCCAATATTCTTCTTGCCTTTCCACTTACCCTTTCCTTTGGCATTCCCCTTGTTGACCATTATTATGGGAGCAGAGGATGCCTTCTGAATGTTGGTCTCAGCAGTTTTCAACATAGCCAACAATTCGGTGGGGTTCTTGTCTATCTCATTCATGTTGTAATTCATTACAAACTGAGCATAGCTGCTGTTCAAAGATTGTAAGATCAGATCTATCTGGGCTTCCGGACTAATCGCGGAACCTATCGTAGCAAGGTACTCCATATATCCAATCATCTTTAGAACATGCGGTGCTACCAGATCACGTTCACCCTGTTTGCCCGCATATAAGGCCTTGCTTGTATCAAACCTCTCTTGACGAGCCTGGCCTTCAAACATACGTTTAAGGTGCTCAATCATAATATAAGAATCAAAATTCTCATGCTGTTTCTGCAGCTCATGACTCATTGTCGCAAGCATCAAACAAGTGACATCGGTGTCATCATCCAAATGCTTCTGATAAGCATTTCGTTGATCCTCCGTTGCACCTTCAGGCAGAGGTCCAGGGCAAGGAATATCTAGGACAAAGAGCTTTCGCTCTTGCCTGAGGACAATCCTCAAATTCCTTTGCCAGTCTAGGAAGTTCGTTCCTGTCAACTTATCCTTCTCAAGGACTAATCGCACAGAAAAGTGATTTTTGTTGTTTTCCATTTCGAATATCTACAATGTTAAAAATGCATAAAATAATTACTCTACGGAATTGTTAAATTATGTTCAAGTGATTATTCATATATATTCACAATATATATCTCCCACTATTTTTATCAAATTAATAGCCCTACCTATCAATTCGGAAAAGTTTCTCTAAACCTTTCTAGTGAGCCAAAATCCATATTTCATCACTTTTAAGGTCAGCTTTGGCTTTTCTCCTTAAAATGATTATTTAGGTAGACAACATTTGTCAATTATATCATATATAACTCTTGGATAGTTTGGTAAAACAACATTTGTTCACATAACAACATTTGTCCCCATTTATCCAATAAATCTTACCAAACTCTATGCCTCTAAGTTCACAATCCTATTGTGGTCACTTAGTTAAGTCGAACCCAATGGTCTAATAGTTGAGTATCACTAATTTACTCGATCACGCCTTACCACGATAAACAAGGGTACTCCGCTTTGGCGCACCTACCCTTTGTCGATCTAGGTCTTGACGAGTGTTTCCCATTTGGAAGGCATCTTTAACTTAATATTTTTACTTAGGGGTTTTTTAATTAAAACGACCGTGATCCCATCATAAAGAGATTCCCAATTATTCCTTGAATTAAATACTTCAAATCAATATTCACCAATGGTTTGATTTCCTGGTTGTTGGAGGAGTCACAAGTGGCCTCTCTTAATACCCAACTTCCTTACAGGTATGACCCATTTTTGACAAAATCTCCCCATATCGAAATAATTGAAAATTCATATTTAATTCCGTGTTTCATAAACACAGAAATCTCATAGTCGTTATTTTAAATTTTAAAATCTCGAGTCATTACAGATTTTATCTTGTTTAAGCAGGCATGGTATGGGTGATGTATCTAATACATTCATACATACATGATTAATCTAATTAAAGCATGCATCTCTATGTATTCTACACATACATTCATACATCATATGTAAAGTGCAGTATGTAAACGTGATTGGTTATGGCCTTTATCCTATATGATCCTTTCAAGCTAATGAAAGGATCAAGGTCAATCTATGGTGGAATAAACATAAATACAATTACATGTTTTCATTCTTCTTCTTCTTGGTTGCTCCTCCTCTCGGTCTATCCTTCAATCTTCAAGTACATTACATTGAATAATAGAATACAACCTATACTAGAGTACTTACATAATAAACTTACATAATAAAACTCGAGTTACATTCGAGGTTAAACAATTACAAGAATGAAGAAAACGACATGCAAGTCGTATTTATAAAACCAAAACCATAAACTATTAATCTAAGGGTCTTAAGGCCATAACCACCACCATGCTCAAGTAATCACATAATACATCAACATACATCAGTACATATCATATCCAATATGATCTTATACGTTATAACTAATAATTTTTTTTTTCCAGAAAATCAAAAACAAATTTTCGAAAAATCTGAAAAACTTTGCGAGGCTGTTTTAAAGGTCTAAACAACCTCAAAAGGCCAAAAAACAACGTCGTTCACTGCAACGCAGTGAGTTTTACTCGTGGCGATTTTCCCTTTCCGAAAAGGTATAATTTGCCTCATTCTGACAATATCGAAAATCACTGTTCATTATATCAAACACTATTCACAGAAAACGCATCTTATGCAGTTTTTGATTTTCGATCACTTTCGGAACGATTACGATCAGTCGTATTGGATAGTTAACGTATAATATACATACAGATCATCATACAATCATATAACGCCAGTTTAAAGCATAACAGATCATTATATATGCGATATAACAGTTTATAATCAACATACAGTATCAAGGCAGATTCATATAACATGCATACATGCATCGAATACAGTAAACACGTAACCAAATCAACCCCTTATACACGTAGCTCTGATACCATTATTGGGTTTCGGGGCAAAAACGCAGCGGATATAAAGCGTAAAACATTAAAAAAAACGAAACCCTAACGCAGGATCCATGTATAAGTTGTGACTGATTATGGAGAAACGAAATCATACAAGTTAAGAGCTTTACGAATTCTGAAAGATGGAGGTCCTAGATTGCAATCACCACACAGCCCTTGCGTCAAGATCTGTGTCTCTAAATCGTCCACACGAACGTCCGATCGTCCAACGATCCAAGGAGCAGGTACTAGCCAAATAAAATTGCCTTCTCTCTCTCTCTCTAGCCTCTCTTTGATATTAGAGCAGCTAGGTTTTTTCTTAAAAACGAATTATCAAAAACCACACCCTAAAACTATACATATCATTATGTATATATAGGGCAAAGAGATTTGGCCTAACCCTAATCAGCTTGGGCTTCTACTAAACAAAACTGATTTAGGTTTTTAATGAATTAAATTCGAAATACAATTTAATTAAATAAGTCCAACTTAATTAATTAATTAACCAATTTCGAATTTATAATCATTTAATATAAAAAAACGAAATCTGATTCCAAAATCAATTTCGAATTTTAATTATTTAATTTAAATCTGATATTTAAATTAAAACTCCTTTTAAAACATTCTTATTGTGTAACCCTTTAGGTTATTATTACGTTGGCAATAATTTTAAAATCCAATAATAAAATTATAAACAATGAGCGGCATCTAGTAATACATCATTGCTACCCAAGTAATAATAATAATTGGTGATCCAATTAAACCTTTCGTGATTAATTTTTCCGTGCAATATAATCACTTTAACCAAATATTATAGATTAAACTCGAGGCATGTTCTTCAGTCATCCTCTTCAACATTTAATCCAGGTTTCCTTGATCAATGAGTAGACTATTAAAACGAATCAATATTTGAGCATGGCCATGCATTTTCATAGTCTCACTCAATCAAGAGGCCAATAATATCTCTCCTAATAATAGGAGTGTTAAATCCTATATCTATCATTCATATTTCTCATACGTCTCATAATATACCCGATGTCCACTTTTATCATCACCCGGTCAAAGGTAACTTTTAATGTAGTCAAAGTATATTAATCCTCGTATAGAAATATCATGATCTCAAGTCTAAGGATCATTACACCATTATCATTGTGAGTCTTTCTAATGACATTATTAACATGTAGAATCTCACTGTGGGTTAATCCAGTGCCATGTATAATATTACATGCACCTATGTTCTTGACTTTAGTATAACTATACCTATGACCAATGAGATGTGGTCATCTGTCAACAAACATACTAATCTTTATGCATTATAATTGTCCCATATTTATTCATGCTCGATTAGGGATATTTTAGGAATATTAGCACTATTCATATAATCTCATTTCTAAGTCACATACTTAAAGATATAGAATAGGTGTTACATATTCCAAGGACTTTTATTATTCTAATATTTATTTCGCAGTAAACAAAGATATAATAAATCAATGTAGAATAATCAAATAACAAAATAGTCTCGCTAGAAACATTTTACATTATCTCTAGGGCACTAACACTATCATATATATAGTTAAGTTCTATGGAGACCAATATTTTTAGTGGAGACCGAAGACCAATATCAATCAAAACATTGTAAAAACTTATTCATAGAAAATCATGTTCTATGAAAATCACTGTATCATTTATTTCATTGATAATCTTGAAAATCATATATCATTCAAAATATTGAAAATCATGTATGTTCTGCAAACAAAATATTGCAGAATGTATTATTCTCCAAAACATGTTCTGCTTGCAAATCATATATGATTTTTAAGATTTTGAATGAAATAATAATGTTCATTGAACATTCTTTGCAAATATATATGTTTTGCAATGTTTTGAGTGCATAATGTATATGGTCTCCACGGTCTCCACTCAAATGTTGGTCTCCATAGAACTTAACTATATATATATATATATATATATATATATATATATATATATATATATATATAATGTCACAATCACAAGCTTACTTATATGTTCTCCCATACGGCGCCAAATGTTGGAACCAGTTTTCTGCGGACGAATGATCGGGTTCTTCGGTCTACCTGCAAAGAGAAGAATGCGAGGGAATGTTCCCCGATTCACCTTCAATGTGGGAATGAGTTAAACTGGCTTTGAATAGGTAGGATAAAACGTATAAGTCCCTGTGTTTTTATGTAAAGAATGAACTAAATCCCAAACCTGAACGTTTGTTCGTTTATATCTCCCCTTTGGGCGGGGGCATTGAACCTGGAGGCGTTAATGGGGAACGTGTCCCACGTTCTGTGGAGAGGACATAACCGATTAAATGCAGTCTGTTACTTGTAAATGGGCTAAGTTCTCTTGGGATTCCTTTGGATGCCCTGTAGTGGGCCTTTGGCTTGGCCCAATAAGGTAATGGGCCTCCAACCTGTCCCTGGGCTTCGGTCGGTGTTCATCCTCTGGGCGAAGGCCAAAGTCCATCTTCGACTACAAAATTACCATACACCTTACGGTTAATATTTTTCTTGTCGTACTTTCGTCTACATCTAGTGGCAGATATTTCATAAGTGCACTACCATGTATTTGTGTCAAAATATTTACCATTTTCATAAGTAACTTGAATTTTCATACATGTTTTCTTTGAACTCAGTAGGAAGATGATGAAATACACTTTATTCTTTGCGTCTACACTCTAGGAATGAGTTACGATCGTGTTATATATGTCATGTAGCCATATCTCCATCCTTCAAGTGATTATTCATGGCAGTTCATGCAAATAATTTGGTCACTATTATTTGACATATCTCCATCCACCAAGTGATTATTTATGGTAACTTGATGATCTTGTACATTTGACATAAGGACAGGTGAACCAAAAGTTTCAAATGTAGTGTCAGTTGATGCAACTTATAATTGTCAAAACTCTTAAATGGCCTATTAAGTTGATGCAACCTATAATTGTGTAAACTACTTTGAACTCGTAGCATATACTTGCTCAAATGAGAACCCCTATTAAAATGAGATATGAGATCTAATCTCAACCAAATACTTCTTAGAATTACTTTAAATTTAAACCATCAACTAGAATCCAATCTCCAACTCAACTACCTCCTTCTTCCCTCATCCACCTACCACCACCAACCTTTGATCACCACCACCACCACCAATCTTTGGCTGCCACCGCCACCACCACCGATCTCCGATTGCAATGACCATTAATTCCGATGATTTTCTCAAAATCTTTCTCTCTTTCTCTATCACCTACACATCTTATCTCTTTCTTCCCTAAATACCTAAGAAGATACATCACGACCATACTCCGGCGACCATTAGATCCGTAAAATTTAAGGTGATGTACTTATATTTGAAAATCCCGTATGTGGTGATTTTCCTTGAAATTATGGTGATTTTTTTTTTGCTGATTTGTATTGGTTTTATGGTAATTTCGAGTTGTATTCAATGATTATGTAAGTATGGATGATTTTCAGGAGCTAGATCAGTTGCCGAGAAACAAGTCAGAATTGCCTCAACAAATTGTACCCAAAACAAACACGCTACATCCATTTCATTAGGAATTGATGATCTTTTAGTCTCTTATTTGTATCCTCAAGTCAACAATCATTCCTTTAGTTCCACGCGTTCGCTTGAAAATACGACCCCGCTGAGTTCTTAAGAATTAGAATATTTTTCGTAGAAGGTGAGGATGATGGTGGTGGTGGTGGCGGAGGTAAGGATGGTGATTAGTGGTGGTGGTGTGTTGGTTGTGAAAATTTTTGTTTGATTATGTTATTTTTACTCAAATGGTGATGATTTTGTATGATATCGGGTGATTTATAAGTGGTGGTCAGTGGTGGTTGCTAAATATGGTGGCTGGAGGTGGTGGGGCTGTGGTGAATTTGTTGATTTGATGTTGGTGATTTTTTCTTAACATTGGTGATCTTTGTTTAACCGTGATGATTTCTGTATGTTGCTGGTGATTACCGATGATGGTCAAAAGTGGTGGTCGGGGATGACATTAGGTGGTGGTCGGATGAGGTGGTTAAAGTAGGAAGAAGATCATTATGAAATATTAAAAAATTAATAAAATTAATGGATGGTGGAAGATGAAGATAAGGTATATATGTTTAGGATTAGATCTCATATCTCACACTAATTGGGGGTTCTCAATGGAGCATAATCCTATATAATACTGGTTGATGTAAGTTTGTTATTTTTCAGAAAGTGGATGATGACCGTGATGGAAATAAATAAGCAAAGAGTCTCCGAAATGCAAAACGGGATAATGTGGTCTCATGAAGGTTACTAAAAACTTCAGCAAGCTTAATATAATTGGGATTTGAAGAAGAGGTCAGTATACAAAGTGATAGTGTTAGTGCCCTAGAGACAATGTTATCGTGCTTCTAGGAAAGACTATTTTGTTATTTGATGATTATGTTCTATGGATTATTCTACAATAATTTATTATGTCTTAATTTACTGCGATATAAATGTTAGAGTAACAAATGTCCTTGGAATATAGAACACGTATTCTATATCTTTAAGTATGTGACTTAAAAATGAGATTATATGAATAATGTTTATATTCCTTAATATCCCTAATCGAGCATTATTAATATGGGACAATTATAATGCATAAAGATTAGTATGTTTTTTGACGGATGACCACATCTCATTGGTCATAGGTATAGTGATACTAAAGTCAAGAACATAGGTGCATGTAATATTCTACATGGTACTGGATTAACCCACGGTGAGATTCTACATGTTGATAATGTCATTAGAAAGATTCACACTGATAATGGTGTAATGATCTTTAGACTTGAGATCATTATATTTCAATATGAGGATTAATATACTTTGACTACATTAAAAGTTAGCTTTGACCGTGTGATGATAAAAGTGGACATCGGGTATACTATGAGTCGTATGAGAAATATGAATGATAGATATAGTATTTAACCCTCCTATTAGTAGGAGAGATATTATTGGCCTCTTGATTGAGTGCGACTATGAAAATGCATGGCCATGCTCAAATATTAATTTGTTTTAATAGTCTACTCATTGATCAAGGAAACCCGGATTAAACATTGAAGAGGATGACTAATAACATGCCTCGAGTTTATTCTATAATATTTGGTTAAAGGGATTATATTACACGGAAACATTATATCACGAAAGGTTTAATTGGATCACCAATTATTATTATTACTTGGGTAGCAATGATGTATTACTAGATGCCGCTCATTGTTTATAATTTTATTATTAGATATTAAAATTATTGCCAACGTAATAATAACCTAAAGGGTTACACAACAAGAACGTTTAAAAGGAGTTTTAATATAAATTATGAATTTAAATTAAATCATTAAATTCGAAATTGGTTATTAATTAATTGAGCTGGTCGTAATTAATTATTAAAGAGAATTCGAATTTAATAATCAAACAAAATCAGAATGGGTTTGGAGAAGCCCAATTAAATTTAGGGTTTTAGCCCAATCTCGATCTCTTCCCTATGAATACATTATGATGTATTGTTTAGGGACACACTTTTTGCTATTCGTTAAAACGTGTGAGAGGGTAGAGAGAGAGAGAGAGGCAGGTTCTTCTGCTAGTACCGGCTCCGGTGATCGTTGGACGATCAAGCGTTCGTGTGGACTACTTTTGCAACGTAGATCTCGAAGAGGGTTGCGTGGTGATTGCTTTGGACCTCCATCTATCATCAATTTGTTAAAGCTTCATTTTAAGGTAAACGTTCATAACTACGAATTAAACGTCTTGTTTTGCATGGATCCTGCGATTGGGTTTCGATTTTATTGTTTTAATTAATGTTTTCCGCTGCGTTTGTTGCCCCGAAACCCTTCAATGGTATCAGAGCTACTTGCAAAACGCTTTTAATTCGGTTATGCATTTGTTGCCCCGAAACCCTTCACAAAGCAGTGCTTCAAAGTGAAATTTCGTTTATGATGAAGAGGTTGAAGGATGCACAACTCTCAGATAAAGAATATGTGTACCAACTATATTCAAGATTATAAGAGTGGACGCAATATTCTGCACTAACTACATTCTGTACTACGCATGATCACTCGAAATGGCATGGAGGAGTTCACAAGATGTAGTTCTCATTCTACGCCACCAAACGGAAAGGCACCTTTCTGGGATCTAAAAGAACTTACTAGCAGAGAGAAAATGGAAACCAATATACACCCATCCTTCTTCAAGATTTGTATGGTTATTACCGATAAAACTTCAACCATCTCATGTGATGCATAATGGTAACCAAAACAAGCTATTCTTGAAGCTCATAAAATACAAAAGGGATCTATATTATGGCAACATCCGACTCCATAGGGCTCAATATGTTGCATTGTTTGTCGTTCTCCTACTTAATTTTTCAAAATCCATGTGATGTAGGATAGAATATTGAAAAGATAATAAGCAATGAATTATACGAATCCCAAGAATAATTAGTCAAAAATTATTCCCAAGAAAGATGTATAATCAAAGCAAAGTAATATGTGGGGGATTACATCACTTATATAGAAAATTTAAACCCTAATATTAAAATTAATGGACTAAGGCCCGTAAACAATTGGGCTTTATTATAAATAAACTACTTAAATAATAAATTCCTAACCCCACATATAAAACATATGAACAAATATTAATTTCAATTCTCTCTAAACAAAATACAAATAAACCTATTACTAACATATATATAAAAATTCTTCAATCCAGTTCCTCATCATTCTCCCCTTGTTGGAGAAAAATCGACCACGATTTTTGTAAAAGTCAAGAACCAGGCAAGACTGAGCTGGAATGAAGAAAAAGTGTTTCCTCTTGAAGAAGTACGGCTTAGACGTAAACAACTTCGAAAACTGACTAGAAAGTGAAGGAGGCTTAGGTAAGTACTCTGGAATGATGAAGTCGATATGCTCAACCTCAATAATGTCATCAACTACTTTATGATCCTCAATAGTTTGAAAGCAGTCAATATATTCAACCCCAATAATATCATCAACTACTTTATGATCATCAATAGTTTAAAAGTAGTAAGGTTGTGGCTTGGTTTCTTCCACTTGCTCCTCACTAGCAACCTCTGTATGCTCAACTTGTTTAACCTCCTCAATTGGAACTTCCGTTACTTGTTTAACCTCCTCGACTGGATCTTCTGTAGCAGCTTCTTCAACATGATGCTCAATTTCCATTACAATTACATCCCCTTTGACCTTTTTCTCATTTTCCAAATGTACAAGACGTTTAACCTGAGATGTTAAACTCTCAAGAGTCCTACATAGTACATCCTTTGCACGTTCGTAACTTTCATCTGTACGTTTGTATCTTTCTTTTCTCAACTAAATTTTGTACTTCCTTTCCAACCGTTCAAGTTCATCATACTGATTATCTAACTCTCGCAATGTAAGTTTATATTGAAGTAACCAATGTTCACGATGACAAACATAGATTTCGTAGTGAAACTCATCACGTTCACGCTCAAGAAAATAAATATTTTTTTTCACATTATCAATTTGGTGCTTGATATAAGCAGACATGGTTTAAACAAGGAACAAATGCAAATTCTAAGAAGTTTAGGGATTGCATATCAAATTAAAAAGTTAAAAAGGTTTGACCTGTCAACATTTTGAAGTTCAAAGACAGTTTTGAAAGTTTTAGGGGCTGAATGTCCCTTTTGTTTCTGAACACAAAGCAAACAGAAGAGTATCTCGATGTCCAGAATGAGAAGCTACAACTGTTGTAGTGGCTGGTGGCATAAATACGCGTTGATTGCAGTAGTTCCAGCGAACAACAATAGAAACTTTGGTAGCAGTGTGAACTCCGACGACTAACGATAAAATGCAAACTCCGGCCTGTCCAGGCGCGTCTTTACCATTCCCTTTCTGATTCTTCTTCCTTTCTAATAGAACCGAACCAGTTAATAGCAGCGAGTTAGGTTGTATTGTCGGGTCTTGGGTTATTAGGGTCCGACTGAATCTGATTTGGGAATTTAGGATTTTGATGTAACGAGTCGGGTTGTAGGTAGTAATTAGGGTTTAGGTTTCTGGGCAGTTAAAACAGGTGGCGATTTTGGTGTTTTCTGATGGTATGGTGGTGTATGACAGTGGTGTAGTGGCTGGACACTAGGGTTCAGTGGTGATGGGTGGTGTATGCAGCGGTGAACAGAATAGTGTAAACGGTGATGAACAGTTAAAACAGCGATGAACAGTGAAAACGACGATGAACGGTGAAAATGATTGATGAACAGTTAAATTGTAGGAATTCGGCTCTGATGCCAATTGATGCATGACAGAATATTAATTAAAAAGATAATAAGCAATGAATTATACAAATCTCAAGAATAATTTGTCAAAAATTATTCCCAAGAAAGATGTAGAATCAAAGCTATATGTGGGGATTACATCACTTATATAGAAAATTTAAACCCTAGTATTAAACCTAAGGTACTAAGGCCCGTAAACAATTGGACTTTATTATAAATAAACTACTTAAATAATAAATTCCTAACCCCACATATAAAACATATGGAAAATAATTTTAATTCTCTCTAAACTAAATACAAATAAACCTATTACTAACATATATGTCTTCAATCCAGTTACTCATCACCATGCCAATGCCTACCTATAAATCTATAAATCAAAATTTACATACTGACGTCAACACACAAAGACACCAAAAATCTCTTAGCATATAACTCACAATTTATTTACACCTAGAGCATGCTCGTGCAAGGCACGGGCTACAAAGCTAGTTTCTTCGGTATTTCACAACAATTTTGGAATATGCTCATCATTGCCACATTACAAAGACCTAAATAAGAGACTCGCAATATGCAAGCCACTTTTTTTATGGGAGGGGTTTGTACAATCACTGTCCACTAGTCATGTTTGACCTTTCACATGTATATCGTACGATCACTGTCCAGTAGACATGTTTACCTTAGAGTGATGTTTCAATAACAGAATACTTCAAACAACTGCATTAGCAACTCGACTAACGTTTACTTGTTTTCTTTGTCACAGTAGATTCTTTTCACCTTGAAACATTAATTCTGCCATGCTGTGCCCTCGTCATGTTGTTTGCTACGCTGTGCCCTCATCATGTTGTTGCTCCGTAAACCAGCCTTGCCAGAGTTTCACTTGTTTTTTTGCTCCAGTTGTTTTTCCTTTTGCCAAAGAACTAACCAGCTAACTCTGCATCTTGGCTTCCACTGCTCTTTGTATGACCCCATCTTTTTTTTGCTTATGATCTTCTGATGCACTAAGAAGTTTGTAATGGATTTACTTAACTGATATGACAATATAAGCTAAATGAACCCAAATGAAACAGTCTCACTTGAATTACGATTAAAAATAAATAAGTTCACAAGATAAATGGCGTTCGAGAGGCCATACTCTCCAAAACATAAGAAATAGATACAAGAGATTTGATAAGATACCCTAGCAGCCCCCCTCTAGCCTTTTGTTCACTACCCCTTTTCTTATTACTCTGAACTTTCCATTTTGCCCCTGGACTATTCTATTGACTTCTCTTCAGGTGCTATTACTTTTTTACCCTTGACTTTCTTTCTGGAATATGTTAACTGTGGCCTAGCTTCGTCTTGGTGCATCACATTACCTCCTCCCCAAAAGGCCACCTTGTCCTCAAGGTGGAACACAGGGAACTGATTACTGATTGTAGCCACATCCTCCCATGTAGCCTCGAATTCAGGAAGGCCTTTCCATTTAATCAGTGCTTCCAACCTGGTGGTCTTACCATCCTTAGCCTGTCTCACTTCGAGTAACTCTTCTGGCTCCATTATCAACTCCAAATCTGGTGTCATTTGTGGGGGTAGTGCCCCAGAATACATCACATTTCCCACTGATCGTTTAAGCTGTGAAATGTGGAACACAGGGTGGATTTTGGTAGGTTCCGGCAGATTGAGTTTATAGGCCACCTTGCCAACACGCTGCACCACCTGGAATGGGCCATAAAATCTGGGTGCTAGCTTCTCAAATGGTCGTCTTGCTAGTGACTTCTGTCTATAGGGCTATAACTTGAGGTAAACGAAGTCATCAACAGCAAAGGTGTCATCACGTCGCTTAGAGTCAGCAACTTTCTTCATCACATGTTGTGATTTTTCTACGGCCAAGTGAAGCTCATCCAACATTGCATCTCTTTCTTGTAGCATTTGATCAATGCTGTTAACCTGGGTTTGTCCAGTGCCCATACGCAACACATGAGGTGGGTCTCTTCCATATAACATCTTAAAAGGACTGAGTTTAGTGGAGCAATGAGGGGACGTATTGTATGAGAACTCAGCCCATGGGAGCCACTTAGCCCAAGAGGTTGGTTGGGTACCCACAAAGCAGCGTAACTACGTTTCCAAGCCTCTATTTACGATCTCAGTCTGACCGTCGGTTTGCGGATGGTACGAGGTGCACTTTTTTAGTGCAGTGCCATGGAGCCTGAAGATTTCCTTCCAGAATGTGCTCAGAAATATGCGATCTCGGTCTGATACTATTGATGCTGGGAATCCGTGAATGCATCAAAAGGATGGCGTAACCCAATAAAGTGTGCATACTTTGAAAGTCTGTCCACCACCACCAATATAGTGTTAACCCCTTTAGACATGGGCAGGCCTTCAACGAAGTCCATGGATAAATCTTCCCACACCAGGGATGGGATTGGTAACGGCTGTAGTAAGCCAGCAGGTGACTGTTGTGACACTTTCTGTTGTTGACATATGGAGCACTGTTGTATATACCTGGCGACATCACGTCTCATCCCAGCCCAAAACCAATCATTTGCTAATCTAAGGTAGGTTTTCAGTTCCCCAGAGTGACCTCCCATCACAGGGTCGTGATATTCCTTCAACAACACGGGTTTAAGAGTTGAGTTTCGAGGTATTACTGTCCGCCCCTTGTAGTGCAGCCTTTTGTCGATCATATTGAACCCCAGATGACCCTGCCCTCCTGATAATAGATCCGCTATAATACCATGAATTACTGGATCTGCTTCTAATTCCTTCTCCAATACTTCCCAAGATATAAATGGCTGCGATAGCATAGCGTTGAGTACCACTTCCCCTATTTGTTTTCGAGACAATGCATCTGCTACTCGGTTAGCGGAGCCCGATTTGAACTGTATCTCAAAATCAAATCCCAATAATTTAGTAACCCACTTTTGGTACTCAGAGTTGACCTCACGCTGCTGAGTGAGAAGCTTCAAGCTTTGCTGATCCGAACGCACAATGAAGTGCCTCCCCAATAGGTACGGTCTTCATTTTTGTATAGCCAGACAGATGGCAATCAACTCTTTCTCATACACTGACTTTTGGTGCGCCCTGGTCCCCAATATTTTGTTAAAAAAAGCAATCGGTCGGCTGCTTTGTATAAGCACAGCCCCGATCCCATACCCAGAGGCATCAACCTCGACCACGAATGGCTATTGAAAGTTAGGCATTACCAACACGGGTGGTGTGGTCATAGCCTTTTTGAGTTGCTCGAATGCTTCAGTGGCAGCAACACCCCACCCAAAACTGTCCTTCTTCAACTTCTCAGTTAGGGGCCTGGCAATATGAGCATATTTCGAAATAAATTTTCTGTAGTACCCGGTGAGGCCAAGGAATCCCCGTAACTCACGCAGATTCTTGGGTTGCGGCCATTCCAGCATGGTTTTTACCTTGTCACTGTCTACCTCAACTCCATTCTTTGAGATGACATGACCCAGATAGCCAATCTTCAATTTGCCAAACTCACATTTTTTTTGGTTCACATAAAGAGAGTGTTTAGCCAGGACACTTAAGACTGTTTGAAGATGATAACTGTGCTCCTCATGGCTAATGCTATATGTTAAAATATCGTCGAAAAAGACTAGAACGAACCTTCTTAAGTAAGGCCAGAATATATCGTTCATCAAAGATTGGAATGTGGCCGGGGCGTTCATTAATCCAAATGGCATTACGAGAAACTCGTAATGCCTATCATGGGTTCGAAAGGCGGTCTTGTGAGTGTCCTCCGGTCGAACCAAAATCTGGTGATACCCGCAAGTCCAGTTTTGAGAAAATTGTAGCCCCATGTAACTCATCGAGTAACTCATCAATACCGGAATTGGGTATTTGTCCTGCACCGTTTCTTTGTTTAAGGCCCGGTAATCTACACAAAATCTCCACGAGCCATCTTTTTTTTTTTTACTAACAAAACGGGGCTGGAGAACGGGCTCGTTGAAGGCTTGATTATTCCCGCTGCCAACATTTCATGGATCAACCTCTCAATTTCATCTTTCTGATTTTGTGGGTACCGATACGGCCGAACTCCAATTGGATTGCTACCCTCTTTTAGTATAATTGCGTGCTCATGACCCCTAGTAGGAGGCAAGCCAACTGGTTCTTCAAATACCACTGCATTATGTTTTAATACCTTGGAGATGAAGGCTGGGTGATTTGCTTCGTTCTAACCCCCTTCCATGAGATTGCATTCCACCAAAAACCCCCCATTCCCCTTACGAAGTACTCGCCTCATAGCTTTCAACGAAATTTGGGATCGTACAAGAGAGGGGTCTCCCACTAACGTGACTGGTTCTCCTTTGATTTCGAACTTCATTACATGTGTTTTCCAATTAGTAAGCACCATGCCCAATTTTTCCAGCCATTGTATACCCAATATCACATCTGAACTCCTTAATTGCAGTGGCAAAAAATCTTCCTCTACCTCTAGACCACCATCCAATTGCAGCCTAACACCCCGACATACCCCTTCACCACGAATAGCTTCTCCATTGCCAAGAGACACCCCAAAACTTCCTTCCTTTGCTAAAGATAAACCAGCAGCGGCCACGGTGCTATGGGATATGAAATTATGAGTAGCACCGGGGTCTATCATTACCACAACCTCATGTTTTCCTATTAATCCCCTTAGTTTCATAGTTTTGGGATTACATAAACCAATCACGGAGTTTAGGGATACCTCAGTCACTAGTTCGTCTGTAGGAGATGGTGGAGCCTCAATTTCCTTGCAATCTGTCTCTCCTTCCTTTTCTGCAATAAACATAATGCTCAGCTCTTTCTTCTTACAGCGGTGCCCTATCACCCATTTCGCGTCGCATCTTATAGCAAAGGCCTTTTGCCCTTTTTTTCTGCAACTCCTTCTCAGTTAACCTTTTGATGTCACCACCATTGTAAGCTGTTGTCATTATGGACGATGCCGACCGGACAGAGGCCCGTGACTCAGGTGAGCGGGCTCCCAAATTTCTGCTTAGGGGTGGACTGGTGGGCATTCCAAAAGAGTAAGGACTCACCCCAGAGCATCTTTTACTGAATATCGACGACCTCCCTGTCTTAATGGTCCTTAAACCTGCCTTCCTATAACCCGAAACTCGATGTTTCTCCTTCACGTGCACAGCTAATTCCATGGCATGCTCTTAGCTCACAAGGTTCATGAATCTAACCTCTGCCTTAATCTCCTCCTTCAGTCCATTAACAAAATGCCCAAGTAACATATCCTCCGAGACTCGCTCCAATGGGGTTGCTGTTTCAATGAATTTGCGTCGATACTCAAGAACCGTTGTTGTTTGAACTGTAGACAACCATTGTTCATACAACGAACCACCACTTAAAGACCGAAATTGGCGAATGACAAACATCTTAAGGTCAGCCCATCTCCTTATAGGACGCCTACTATTCTCCCATTGGAACCACCTCAGGGCATCTCCCTCCATTGCTACAGCAGCTGCATCTAACATCTCCCCTTCCGTCATTTTGTAAAAATTAAAATATCTTTCCACCCGTAGAACCCATCCATCCGGGTCAGTTCCATCGAATAAAGGCATGTCAAGTTTTCTATATCTCCAATTCGTTCCACCTCCCCCTGGACCCCCACCTGATCCTCCACCTATCATACTACCTCCAACAAGATTTCGAACCCCGGACTCTTTTCCAACTTCTTCACTGCCACTCAAGATGAAATTATGGTTTTCAGAGTTTGACCCATTCTGATTCACACTCGGATCTGGCTTTTCCCAAACGGCCCCTTAAGGGAGGTTAACCCAGCTATCGTCGACTTCATTTCGGCTTGAAACTTCAACTGTTCATTCCTCATACTGTGGAGTAAAGTCTCATGATAGTGTCGCATCTCCGTCATCGCCGTGGATACCATCTCCTTCACGCCTATCTCCAGGTTCGCCATCTTCTCCTCAATTAAATCGATCCTCTGTGCAGTTGTTGGCGGTCCCATTAGATCTGTGCTCTGATACCACTTGTAATGAATTTACTTAACTGATATGATAATATAAGCTAAATGAACCCAAATGAAACAGTCACACTTGAATTACGATTAAAAATAAATAAGTTCACAAGATAAATGGCGTTCGAGAGGTCATACTCTCCAAAACATAAGAAACAGATACAAGAGATTTGATAAGATACCATAACAGCCCCCCTCTAGCCTCTTGTTCACTACCCCTTTTCTTATTACTCTGAACTTCCCATTTTGCCCCTGGACTATTATGTTGACTTCTCTTCAGGTGCTATTACTTTTTTACCCTTGATTTTCTTTCTGGAATATGTAAACTGTGGCCTAGCTTCGTCTTGGTGCATCACAAAGTTCAGCCAAAGTGATTGTTTTGATATCTATGATTTCCTCTGATGCAGAGATTGTGGTGTGCCCTCCGATCTTTCTCGTAGCATCACTATTCCACCCAACCATCAGAGAGTATTAGGCATCTCTACACCAATGAGTCTGAGTTTATTATAATTTCCAACAATCTTTTTGCATATTCCTATACAGTCTCGTCATCCTTCATATTCTGCAACTCAAATTCCCTCTTGAGATTTAACATTCTCATGATCATCGTTCACATTTGAATATGAACATGAACATCTATTGGGAAAAACGGAGCCTCGATACAAGATTTTGGTTCCAAAAGAAACTACTCCTAAATATGTGATCGACTAATAAGTTCATCACTCTTTAATCTTACAAGCTACTTAACAGAAACAACCTAAAATAGCACAAGTCATGGTCCTCTATGATAACTACTAACTTAACTGAATCATAACAGTACAGCAGTATGCTACATCTAATCCTTAAGACGAAGTTATGCAGTTAGAAGTCACGGCTGCAGATCAGCAACAGTCAGACTGATCAAACATTAGCCACACATCTTACACTATTTTAACACTAATTCCAATGCATCTGACATGTCACCTATTAGTTGGCAATTAAAAATCTTCACTTGTAACTAATCTGATGGATCCAAGGCATATGTTTTAACAGCCCTAAAAATTTTTCTTTTTAGACAGCAGGAAGAAGGGAGTAAGGAATTCCACCTGATGAAATATCTCTTCACAAAAAGATTCAGATAAACAAAAGATGTTAGGATATCGGGGTTCAGAGTATTAAAATCTATTACTGAGCCACATACATTTAGAAGGTACAAAATTTGAAAATCATTATTTTGCGATCCAATTAATTCATCAAGATATTCAGATTAAAAGATCATAGGTAAGTTTATGACATAATTTCGTCAAATTATTTAGAAGTAGGTTAGTAAAGAAATTAAAGACAGAGACACATCAATATTGCCATTAGTTGAGCAAACATATATGTACTTCATGAAGCACAAGCATATAAGCATGCAGAAAGGCAGAAGATACGAAACCATTAAAAAATCTTTTAACTTTAATTTTAATTATACACGTCCCATCGTTACACTTGCTATCTCTGAAGGAGTCAACACCATTATGAGAATAGCTTAACCTTCCTCGCCCAGGTACTGAACCTTCAAAGCTGTCTCCAGTGCAGGTTGTTTGAAGTCATAACGCTGCAGAAGGAACAAACACTATGTCAGATCATGATGAAGTTCTAAACTGTATGAAAGGTATGTTATGCGTAATCTACCTTGGGTCGAATGAACTTGGAACACCTCGCGGTTGCAAGGAGTTCACTGAGCTGCATAAAAGATTTGTCTGATGAGGAACAGCATCTTGTTTACTGCCCTCCCAGCCTTGCCGGGTGTAGCTGCTCGCTGATGCTGCTTGGCATTGTAAAAGATCGATATTACCATCCCGGACTACTGTGAAGGAAGAAGCATCATGAGGACCACTTCCAATATGCATGGGCACTGAAAGGCTGTTATCTCTCAGGATACTTAGACTAGTATGTTTAAAGCAATTATTTATTCCATACAAGTTTGATTGGTCGTCTAACGACTGAACAGCATTTGGCCAATTACTGCGTTTTTCAATATCTGTCATCTGAAAAGAAAATCCCGAATTCATGGAGTTTTCTGTTGCTAGAGATTGATTCACCAAACCACCTGTTCCCTGGGGATGTAGAAGGTGCCCATCTACCATTTGGGAGTTATTTGGCATACCGAAACAGTTGCTTGTGCTGCCAACGTTTATTTTCGTATCCGAGAAACCATCTGAAACGGAAAATTGACTGTTGCTTAAGCCAGCGACATTTATTTTTGCATCCAAAGAACTAATGGAATTGGTATAAATCGTTGAATCTGTGACTGGGAGCACTCCATAATTTACACTGTTGCTGCGTGGCAGCTGATGTAATTCAAGTGACATTGGCATGCCATAAAGTATTCCATTCTGATTTCCTGATTGTGAAACTGAGTGAAAATCAGCCGTACCATTGATGGAGCTGCTTGAGTTCTGAGCATGACCAAATTGAGCAGCTCCTGAAGAAGAGAGGCTACGCATTCCCAAACCTGAAGGAGAGTTCAACCTACCAAGCACACTGCTGGGAGAAAAGGAATTAAAAGAAGCACTCTGAAACTGCCCAGAAGCATCCACGGTAGGAAGATTTCCAAGTGCATTTAGAGAAGCCATACGCAAAAAAGCAGAATCCGCATTTCCTAAAGCTGCAGCCATATTAGCTTGCTGGCTTGTTACACAACTGATTCTTTTTAGGTATAGCCTATATTTCTGCAGCCAAAAAATGAGTTAGAATGCTTTGACTAAACAAAACTGTAAGCATTTGAGGCAAGAAAGACAGTATTTTTGCCTGAAGATGACTGGCCACATTCTCCCTACTAAGATTTTCCACATTCATCAAATCCAAAATCCTTTTCGGCACAGCCTCTGCATTCATTAAAAAAAAAAGAGGAAAACTTAGTGTAATTTATCAGAGAAGATAGTTGACCCCCTGAAAGTAGAATTCCAAAGTAGGACAAAAGAAAATCAAGGTGCTTCGTGCAAAAGAAAATCAAGGTGCTTCGTGCAAACATACAGGGAAAGAATCAGGAAATTTTGAAAGGGAAAAGTACTGTGGCTAGAGTGGGAGATAACTTACTATCTAGGCCAAGCTGATTCACAGCTGCGACAAATTTGCGATGCAGTTCAACCGACCAAACAACCCGAGGTTTCTTTTGCATAGAGGGATCATCGTCAGTGGGTCCATTCTCATCACGCTCTTCGTCGTCATCCTCATTTTGGTCCTTCCTTTTTCTATTAGTTTTTCCATTTTGCTGAGGATCTCCAATCCCCTGAAACCCCTCTCTATAATCTCCAGAGTCAACATGGGGCTTTTCAGAATCTTTTTGATTCTTCGGTTCAAGCTTCTTTTTTCTAATTACGTGTTGCCATATATTCTTTAGCTCTTCAATTCTAATAGGTTTCAGCAGATAATCACAAGCTCCATGACTGATACCCTTCATTACAAGCTCGGTATCACCATATGCGGACAACACTACAACCATATCATCAAAGATATTCCAAAGAAATCTAGGTCAAGTAATTATCTTTAATGGGCATGCATGATTGTGTGGGGACAGCTAATTAAAGAAAGACCTGAGGCTCAGTAATTGTAGGTTTATTTTTATTTTTTGCCAAGTACATGTTCTACTTTTTTTATTAGAATATGTTTACTTTCTACGGATAAATTGAGTATATTTTCATTTATAACTGATCTACTCTATCAAATCAAATATTGACCAACTTAATCTCCGTCTTTACAAGATCAATAAAAGATGTCAATGCGGTTGACAAGATTAACAAGTTTAGGCATTGGGAGTAATCCATTGCTTACTTATGACAGGCAAGTCCATCTCAAGTCCCACGAGCTCAAGCAGCTTGAAGCCATCCATGTCAGGCATATGAACATCACTGATAACCAAGTCAAACTTGTTCTTGTTTTCTCTTAACATCTGCAATGCCACTACTGCTTGACTTGTGGTTGTAACTGCAAAAGACACCCATTCCATGAAATAAAAAAGTGATACTTCAGGTAACGCCACACAAGGGAAACAAGAACATAAAAAAATATATCCAGCTTGTGACAAACGTAAAGTACAGCTAAATACTGATCTAGAGTTCATACATATCTGCAGCATGCCTTTGAGCTAAATTCAAGTTACATACTATAACAATACACAGAAACTAACACAAGTATTGGTTTTGAAATCATATAGTTTATCAGAATGCATCGAACTTAAAACAATGATATAAAACTGCTTAGGTTGCTACACACATCCAAACGCATATTCAACTGATTACCACTTTTACTACTACACACATACACATACAGATTATGCATAAGTAAATTGCAACAAAAAAAAAGGACATAAGTATATTTTCTTCACATACCAAAAATCTCTAACTGGAATCTTAGAAGTAAATTCGAAGCAGATTGACAGTAGAAAAGAACCAAAAGTACATAACAACAATCTACAACAAAAATCCACAAAAACAACTCCTCAAATCTAAGAACCCAAGTAAGGACTAAACACACTGACTTGAAACTACAAATCTTTAACAATAATGCACAAACATGAAAACCCCACAAACAAATAAAAGAACTGGAACAGAAATCCACAACAAAAAGAAGAAGAAAGAAGGAGACAAACCATTGTACTGACAGCGCCTGAGCAAAGTATCTAAGAGTCTAAGACAAGTGGGGTCATCATCAACAGCAAGAACTCTCATACCCACTGGGAACTGGTCATTTTCACCATCAATTTTGTGATCTGCTGTCATTCTTGCAAACCCAAAATTATGATTGCAAGGTAGTAATATTATAAAGGGAATAAAGATTTGGTATTTATGTAAAGGGGAGGTTGAGAGAAAATAATGGAGGAGACGAGTGTGTGTATATAGAAACAGAATGTTGTATGTAATAAATGGAAGGCTCGTAATTAGGATAGTTGTGATTGGCTACATAAAAGGGAGAGACATTTGCTCTTATAGTCAAGGAGAATGGAATCATTAAACCTTTTGTCCGGAGTGGATACTGCAACTTGCCTACCATGTCTGTCCATTTTTTAGTATTTACTAATGTTTTGGATCGTTTTGTTACCAAATTAAACATACTTTATAGGAAAATGTTAAAAATCTCGAATAATAATAAATTCGCTATCTATATAAATAGGGGATGTAACTGAATGAAAGATTTTTATTCAATTTAAAGTTGTATTCGAAAAATTAACTAAATTGCACTTTGTGAAAATGGTAATTAAATAAAATCATTCAAGTAGTAAAGAATTAGAACTTGTCCTAACAAAAAAAAAAAGAATTAGAAGTTGTCATTCGAAAACAACAATCGAAAAATAAATATCGCCAATTAGTTATGTAAAATAAAATTAATTGTTGGAATGTTGTAATTATTTTTTTTTATAAATAATTATTTTTAAATAATTATGCAAAATAATTATTTTGATCTACATAAATACAAGAAAGTCACATTATTTATGGGGATAAAACAAAGAAATATATATTTTATTTAATTTAAAGTTGTAATTAAGAAATTGAATAAATTCCATTTTTGTGAAATTGACATTTTTTTGACAAATGTGAAATTAATAATTAAATGACACTCTATATATTCTATCATTAAAAATTTGGTCGGTCGGTACGTATTTGTTGATTTAACTTATTTACCCTTACTAAATTACAGATAAAATTCATCCTACTAACTAATCAATTTCCTTTTTCACGTTAAACATTTTACCTTCTGTATTTTTTAATAACTAAATAATTTTCTTTTTCATGTAAAATACAATATATTTTATATTTTATCTAACTAAAATTTCTCCTTTAATAATCAATTTCCTTTTTTAAGGTTTAACATATTACCTCTTCTATTTTTTAATAACAAAATAATTTCTTTTCCCATGTAAAATACAATATCTTTTATATTTTATCTAACTAAAATTTCTCTTAAAAACAGTATAGGCAATTTTGTTTAATAAAATAGCATAATTATATTATAATTACTATTAACTAATCAGTTATCTTTTTCAGTCAAAACACATTACCTTTTCTCTATTATCTAACTACAATCTCTCTTTTTTCAATTATATCATGGACGGTTCTATATAATAAAAATAAAATAATAACATTATATACTAATAATTAACCAATTACCTTTTTCCAGCTAAAACGTATCATCTTTTCTATATTTTTTAAATAAAATTCCCTTTTTTCTAGAAATATCAAGGGTAACATTAATTTCTCATTTTCTAAAAACGCTACGAGCAATTTTATTTAGTAAAATAACATAATTAAATATAACTAAATAATTTCCTTTATCAAGTAAACACAATAGCTTTTATATTTTATGTAACTAAATTTCTCCTTTTTTAAAAACACTACGTGAAATTTTGTTTAATAAAATAACATAATTATATTATAATTACTTTTAATTAATCATTTGCCTTTTTCAACCAAAATACGTTACTTTTTCTCGTTTCTCTTACTAAAATCACTTTTTTCCAATTATATCACGGACGATTCTATTTAATAAAAATAAAATAATAATATTATCATACAAATAATTAACCGATTACATTTTCAGCTAAAACGTATTATCTTTTCAATTTTTTTTAAGTAAATTCCTTTTTTCTAAAAATATCACGGGCAACATTAATTTTTCATTTTCAAAAAACACTACGAGCAATTTTATTCAGTAAAATAGCATAATTAAATTATAATTAATATAAACTAATCAATTACTTTTTTCACCTAAAACATGTCACATTTTTTAATTTTCACGTTACCTTTCCTATTTTCTTTAACTAAAATATCTCTTTTTCCAATTAACCTATTACCTTTTACATAATTAAAATATAAAACCTATAAATTGATCAATTACCTTTTCATCTAAAATATGTCACATTTTTAATTTTCACGTTAGCTTTTCTATTTTTTCTAACTAAAATCTCTATTTTCCCAATTATGTCACAGGCGATTCTATTTAATAGAATAAAATAATTATATTATAATACTAATAATTAATCAATTACTTTTTAAAGCTAAAATGCATCATCTTTTCTATATTTTCTATCTAAAATCCTCCTTTTTTTATAGAAATATCACGAATAACATTAATTTCTTCTTTTCTAAAAAAATTACGAGCAATTTTATTTAGTGAAATAACATAATTTAATTATTATTACTATAAACTAATTAATTATATTTTTCAACTAAAACTTGTTACTTTTTTAATTTTTTCTAATTAAAATATCTCTTTTTTTAATTATATAACGGGTAGGGCTACACAACAAAAGGGTCTGGACCCGTAAATTAGAACGGACCGGGTCTACCAGTCCACTACTCGGACTGGACCGTGTATAGTCGGTCCAGTCTCCGGTCCGCAAAATAAAAAAAAATGATATCTGGTCCGGTCCGATCCAAATCCTGAAAAAACCCAGACTATTGGTGGAGGATTTTCGTAATCAACGTGATTTTTGGAGGCCCGCTGGAATTTACAAGTGTAACACATGTAATTGGCTATTTTAGTGATTTGGGTGTGATTTGATGGTGGGGGTGAGCTGAGCTTGAGAGGTTACGAGAATCATCGCAGGTTCCATTATCGAGATCTGTGTCCGTTCCCCCAAGGTGCCTACATACCCTTGTTTATATAGGGATCAAGCTCACGTAGTTCTAATGCGAAGCTGATTCTGCTTGACCAGCTATATTCGATTGTCTAGTTCGTGTTGGACTCAAGTTCCTTTAGAGTTTACCACAAACTGGTTGGCTAAGTAGAGTAGAACTCGAGTTCGTACTCTACTATAATTCTCATGTCTATTAGAGGCATTCTAGGATCAACTGCGCCCTAGAATTACACTCCAATAATAATTCGGTCTCTTTCTGGCTGGCTACGCTCAGGAACCTGGTGCTCAGGAACCTATGTCTCAGGAACCTGGTGCTCAGGAACCTATGTCTCAGGAACCTGTTTCTCAGGAACCTTTTTCTCAAGAACCTCTTTTTAGGAAACTATACCTGCACAAACAACAAATATATTAGTCTGGAGAGCCTCTTTATGGTTCCCATATGCTCTTGCTGTCTTCACTACTACTGCTAGGCTGTCTTGAACTCTTCTGCGGGGAGGAACATGGTCCATTCATAATCTACTCAGCTTTTGGTTCATCAGGAACCTCATGATACTTGTAGCTTCTTGACTGTCTACTCAGCGAGTGCTCATTTCATCATGTTTGGTCCTCATATCTTGTACTGGATCTATCTTCTAGCCCATATAGATTGGACCCTATAGCTTAATGGGCCTAAATCTAGCCCATGGAGATTTTGGGCACAACAACTACCCCCGGTTCCTTAAAGTCATGCAATGCGAGAGGAACCTTTTAAACTTTCTGATATGGGGTCCAATGCTTAATCACTTCTTTTAAAATGGATTACTTCAACAACACGTATCCAAGCTTACATGAGCTAACTCGGCGTAAGAAACAGGACACATAATGTTTTGGTAAACATAGTATTGATCAGCTTCTTTCTTGGTGAGGAACATGTTCTATTCTTCTTCTTCGAAACTCATTCTTCTGACAAATCTTCACTTCTTCAACTGCTAGTCATTCTCTGTACATCCTTCTAATAACTTTGCAAAATCTCTCCAAGGACACTTCTGAGGTTTCGGGATGTTATCATACTTCTGCTTACTCTTGCATCTTCTTAGGTGATCTTTGTCTTCAATGTCTCAACATGTCTTTTGTATATCTAGAAGTCTTGAAAAGCGAGTGGCACCTCAACATCTTCCAATCAAGAGGTTCAACCTTTATTTACTCCTTTTGGGAAAATGCATAATTTTCACATCGTGCATCCAAGCTTACATGAGCTAACTCGGTGTAAGAAACAGGATACACTACGCTTCTGTATGCAAATTCCAAATTAAATCCTCAAATCAAAAATCAAAGAATCCTGCTGAAAACTAACCTGGAAACTTTTCAGAAGCCGTCTTTCCGAATATCATCATCACTAGACTGCGAAACTCATCATAAATACTTTCTGGTTGTTCAAGCAATACTTCTTTCTTCTTCTGAACTGACTTGTATGAACTGATCTCTCATCCAATGCTTTCATAGAATACGTTGGCAGCTTGCTTATAACCCCAGGAATCTCCATTATTCGTAGGATGAAACAACCCTGGAACTTCTTGAACCATCTAAATAGCTTCCCAGAAACCTCGGCTGCTCGCTCTACTTGGAACTTTCAAACCTTTGTAAACTTAGAACCTCTTGTCTTCATACTTCGAGTACTGTTTTCAAAACCATAATCTAAACCATAATCTTTCTTGATAACTTCTTAACTTTTCATTGCTGAATAACTAGACCAGGTTCCTTGTGAATAGCTGTTGATGACTACTAATCCTGCAAAGCAAAAAATAAACATAAACAGGAACTAGTTAATGTTAGTAAATTTCTCTTGTTCAATTCGGGTCAACTCTTGGAAAGGTCACCTGCTTGGTTCCCAATCCTAAACTCTAGGTCCCAACATGCCTCGAGGCATATTGGTTCCTTTTTTCTCTTGGAAAGGTCACCTGCTTGGTTCCCAATCCTAAAATCTAGGTCCCAACATTCCTCGAGGCATGTTGGTTCCTTTTTTCTCTTGGAATGGTCACCTGCTTGGTTCCCAATCCTAAACTCTAGGTCCCAACATGCCTCGAGGCATGTTGGTTCCTTTTGTGCCTCGAGGCGATTCTAGGAACCTGTGCGCCGTTCTGGGAGTCCACACAGATTTTTCTTCTTCATGTGTCAGGCTAGACATCTTATGAAGGTAAATGCTAAGGAACTTATTCCTTCTTCCCATGTGCCAAAGGCGGTTCCACATGAGGGAGAGCTTATTAGGCTTCTCTTTAAGAACAAGTATGCCGGTCTAGGCTCCACACAAGTTCTCACTTCCTCTCGTGCCAGTGGCGGCTCCACGGAGGGGTGAAACATATAGTTTCAGGTTCCTGAATGCCAGTTTTGGCTCCATACAGGTTCCTTTAAGGTGCCTTTTGTCAGGACTTTAGATGCCTTTTGTCAGGACTTTAGGTGCCTTTTGTCAGGACTTTAATTCACGTGCTCAAGGAACTTGAGGCTTTTGGCAACAATGTCGTGCTCAATCAGCTGAGGCTTTTCAATCACATTTGCTCAGGAAGCTACCTGAGGTTTTTCTCGTGCCCAGGAAGCTACCTGGGACTTTTTTTCTCGATGCCCATGAAGCTACCTGGGACTTTTTCTCGATGCCCAGGAAGCTACCTGGGACTTTTTCTCGATGCGTGCTCGGGAAGCTACCCAAGGCTTAATTCATATCAATCATTCGTAGTCCACGTATTCTGTCAAATCGTATTCATACTTCGCTCATACTGTCAATGCTACAGGAACCTGTCACCTCAGATAACCTGCAAATACTATCAATACTACAGGAACCTGTTAGTCAAGGTAACCTGTTTCAAAATACAAGTACTAAAACTAGCACTTAAAAAGTTTCAAATTGGCATGTGAAATAGCTAATCAAACATGCATATTATTGTCTAAGTAGGAATACTACCCCCAGTTCTTTTGGGTAATTACTGTTACGTAAAAGAACAATAAGGAAGCTATAATCATCATCATCATTTTAAGAATAAAAAAGACTAAGCACATTATAAGCAAAATAGATCTTCTTCTACTATCATCAATGCTTGCTGAAAGAAATGTCATGCTGTATAATCAAAATACTAATCTAGTAAAGACTTACGTGAATCCAATTGGATATTATGTGATCCATTATGGATTGAAAGCTCTCGCGGTATGTGCACCGAATCTCTTCATATGAACCTGTTGGCTACAGGTGAACTTTGGAAGCTATCGTATGCAAGCTTCGTGCAAATACAAATGAACCTGAAAAAAGCTTCTTGAAGAAATCTCTTTGCAGCAAGGCACACTTTCTTCTATTCAAGTATCGGCTAGCTGGGAACTTCAAGCAGGAAGCGGTTAATCTAAAGCTCTCTACAACTGGCTTTTAATCAATATCAATGATCCTGGAAGCTATCACATACAAGCTTCAGGCATATATGAATGATCCTGCAACATGTTAGTTACAAGAAAATAGCAAATAATCCAATAGATGCTAGTAAAACAACTAAATCTGGAAACTACTACCAGAATTTCCATATATATGAGTAACGCAGAACCTGTTAGCTACAGGTAAATATAATTAAACCTGGAAGCTACAGGTATATATCGAGGAACCCGCGATCTGCAGGTAATCATTAAGGAACCTGCGAGGTGCAAGTAAATAACAAGGAATCTATTAAATGTAGGTAAATATCAAGGAACCTGCGAGCTGCAGGTAAGTGTGCATTCTAACATCTAGAAACATAATCAAGATATAATCATAGCTTTATCTCATGTAAGACCTCAACAGCATAGATGCTTATGCATGCTTTATGTATAGCAAGAGTTTGTTGCGCGTACCTGGGAGGTTTCTACGAATATGTAAGCATAAATGGAGAGGTATCACCTGGATCTTTCTCTAGATTGATCTGCTGTGAAGTGGAAGCCTATGTTAAGCTTTGAAAACTCATTGACATGTTCATGATGCAAGCATGTTGCTCTTCAAGGTACTAGACCAACTCAATCCGCAAGGTTTCTGAACCAAATCTGAGCTATGAGGTTCCCGAATCTGATCGTGAGGTTCTTTAACCTGAATTCTCTTAAAATTTTGAAATCCTTGATTTTGCAATAGTAATTATACTACCCCCCAGTTCTGCAGGGAAGCTTGTCTTCGATTGAGAACTAGATTCTGGAAGCTCCATAATTCTTCATTAACCTTGAGGTAACGCGCTCACTTTCTCTCATCATAACAAATGTCAACTTCTCTAGTCTTGCCAAAATCACTTTTGATCGTCATGTCAACTGCTCTCTAACAAGTTGCTGAATATTCATCTGTGAAGCTTAGTAATTTGTGCTTTCTTCAGCTTGAGCTTCACTTCTTTTCCTTTTCAAGAGGTTCCCTTATATCTATTGGGGGACCTAAACTGTTCAACTTTATCAAAGCTACTCTTATCAGAATCAGATTCTTGCATCTACTCTTCATCAAAATCTTTAACTATATCTGATCTCTTCTTCAAACCATGCTAAATCTTCTTCAACGCTTCGATCGATACTGTGACTTCTTCGTTCCATTCTTGCTTATAGCTTCAACTTTTCCTCTAATTTCTTCTTTTTCATATGACTTCATGAGTGAGGTATATTCTTCTTGAGACCTCAATTTTTCCTCATCAGAAAAATTCTTGTGTACGGGGGGAGACCTCTGGTTCCGGGAGCCTCCTGTCAGTAGGTCTTATTTATTCTTATTTTCATTCTAAATCATCTTGCTATATCTCTTTCTCTCATTCTTTTCCAACTTCTTATGACACACGTTGTGAGTGAACCTCTATATCAAATACAAGTATCCCAATACAACACCTCTAAGCTTACGCGAGCTAACTCATTGTAAGAAACAAGAGATGTTGAGAGAGATTATTTGCAAAGTGTTTCCAGCAGCTCACCAAATATTGAATGAAGCTTCTCACTCTAGTTTTGTAATGCTTAGCGAGCAATCCTGCACGATATCTCAATTTTGCAGGCATATATACAATGCAACAATATATATCCACGACATGACTAATGCACATTAATGAATATGGTAGCTAGGACACATAATATGCACATGCATTTTATTATGTATGTCTCATGCAAATATCTGATTTAAGTCACATATGTAGAATATTAAATCTAATTTCTTTTTAGTGACTTTTTTTTATTGGCATGCTAGTCAAATAAATTCTCTTACTATGCTACTTCGGGGATCTACTGCTAGACCTAAATCATCACATCTATTTCTAGCTTATATCTCTCTATGATGCATGCTATTTATTCTAGTTCATTTGTTTAACTATGTCTAGCATGGATTTTCTATATTTAATCAAGTACTTTAATGCATGCATGGCATAATATGCACGTTTTTAAAATTAAAAACTAAGACCAGAAGCTTATCTGCGTGTTCATGTTCTATTACTTGCATGTGAGTATCCAGCATTAGTTGTCTCCGCATCTTTGAGCTTTGATATTGTACAATGCATTCACTCTCCCGCCTCTGCTTCGCGCTCTTTGCCCAACTGCTTTCCATGTGCTGCGTCCATTCATCGATTACAAATCACTTGCATCTTTCTCTTGCTGCGCAGCTCTTTTTATTTAACACCATGTGTGCTTACGTTCTTATTGCTTTCCCCAAATAACCTCGAGAACCCATGTGTAACATCTTTTATTTCCATTCTCTTCCTTTCCAACGATGTATCATATTGCACCTAAAACTTTCTGGATAAAAACAATTAATTCTGCGAAGTTGACCCAAAAATTGCGATCTCGAATTCTGGTTTTCTGCATTTGGGCTCCTTGTGCATGACTATCATCACAGCTTATAGTACTACTTTTATTTGATCTTGTGGCTTTTTTAATGCTCCATCACAGCCTACACTCCTTTAATTAGATACACATGGTATCGTGCACGGTGTTGTTGAAAACCCAGCAGAACATTCACTACTTGTGCATACAAAGCACCAGATTTTCTGCTTGCCGCTTTCTTCCTCTTTTTTTTACCAGGTCATGTCTTTTTCTGCATGGTCCATACTTCTTCAAAGCATCACACTATTATCAAATGGACTTCACCGCGACTATCTACGTCTCCATCTCTTTCTTTATCTGCAAACAAAATTAATGCTCTACATCGACGAAAGCTAACTCCATCAGTTCAAGAATCTTCTTAAATACTGGTTGACGCCTATTGTTTATCACTTGCACTCTCCTGGTTCTGTTGTAATGGTTTTCCAGGTTCGGACTGCATCATAAAGCTTCATCGTTCTTTGTCCACCTTGCCACCCAAACGTCATGACCTGGGCCTTCTATCAAGTTGCTACATGTAGGACATTTCTTTGACCTTGTTTTAAATTTTGGTAGCATCTGGTAGTCTCATGTATCTTCCTGGTTGTGTATGCTACAACTATATGCATGAGTATAAGTTTCTGGACTGCCGCACCATTGATGAACCACAGCTATGTCTACATAAATTGTCTCAATTGTTACATAATAAAATCAGACAATCGTACTGGAGAGACAAGTATCACCATGAATATCCATGTTGTCTCGCTCGTGTATCCACCAGCACTTGCGTTGTTTTGTGTTTCTACAAATTCCTTAACAAGCAAGGAGCCTGCACATGTTTTTGATCATCGTACTCATGTCCTTGACGATTTTTTAAACACCACATGATCAACAAAACAGCTTCTGCACTTTATCTTCTTGGAATGTGATCGTAACGACTCCATCAATATACACTATATGTATTCATATACCACCATGTCGTGCAATTCTTGGCCTGTTTTACTAATTCAAGCTTCACCAGCATACTGTTCTTGTTCCAGGTGCACATCTCTTAACATATCGCTCATGTCCCTGAACATAACCTACAGATGGACACCATTTTTTGTCGCAGCCCATACTCCTCTGGTGAACTAAGCCTTTCTCTAGGATAACTCCCAATAATATCTCACTTATCACTGGCACAAACCGTTGTAGTTGTAATATTGTTACCACTGTCGAGCTCCGCAGCATTGGTTTGACTTTGTCTTGACATTAGTATCTTCTCTTTACTTCATCACAACCTGGTAATATAAAACACCTCTTATTCTGGCTTCCGTGTTCCACTATTAGCATCGTCATGGCTGTAGCTACCATCATTGTCGGGGAAATCACAAGGAACAACCTGTTTCTTATTCAAACACGGCTGGCATTCCGTCGTCAACCATCTTTCACACTTCACTATATCTCGTTCGCCATAGGTTGAGACCCAGATGTTTTCGTGCACTCCATTGGATAGATACTTAAAACTTGCTCTGATGTAGTCTTCACCGTTGTACTGTTCTAATTACCACCAAAAACCTGACCATATGCGTACTGTTCACGTACATACAAGTATAGAATTCTTTGTCTACCGTTCATAAGCATATTATTCTCGGACCATGACCTATTGCTACCATCTATATCATGTTATCATCTATATTATCACTCCTGGTAAACAATAAAAACATCAGTCCTGGTGGTTTTGAGATGGTTTCCAGATCACGTATAATACAACAAATTGAACCAACACAGGTTCATTGGACTCTACTTCTCCATATCTTGTTCTATATCTTGTACTTGTATTTGATATTCAACATCACGTACGCCATTAGAAGAACAATAAAATACTATTGCTAACGTCTTGTCGTTGCTGTTTGGAAATCCATGAAAACTCTACCCTTCTTTTCAATCTTGCTTGCTACATAGTGTGCTATTATCTCATATGCCTGCCACCCAGGAACCATCAGTGTCGTCTCATGGGACTCTTTGTACCCAGCTATTCATATCGAGGTTTATTGCTGCTATTAGCACTCATAAATCACTAATGTATTGCCATGCCTTTAATCCTGGCATCTTCTCATTACCGTCTCTCCACCTACGACCAGACCTTTGAACGAACGAGCTACGTACATCACCCATGAAACAATCATTAGCCTTAATTTCCTTAAATCGCGACTGTTTCCGATTTTAGTAAGTAGTATGCAAGCGCAGCGTTGCTTCCTCTGTCCAGGGATAAACCTTTAACACCCATACATACACCGTCGAGTCAATACGTACTGAACCAATATTCTGGTGTCGTCGTCACTGTTCTTCGTTTGATAACAAACTTAATTGTTGATTTAAAATTCTTGGCCAGCCATTGATACACCGTTACTATAGTCAATATCTTGCTATCGTCCATATTATCACCACTGGCACATAACAAAATCATCTATATGTCCTAGTTGGATACAACAGCAGCCATCAATCTCGTAGTTTCGTTATGATTCCTATCAGTGATTATCAGGAGAAGTGTCGCCGTCAATTCTATATTTAATCTGTCTCTCAAACGTGATACCCAGTGACCCTGTAGTATAGTTATATATCTGCGTTTGTATAGGAGTTTTAAAGGCGACCACCACCATGAACGAATTTGTCAAAGAATCTGTCCAAAGAATAAACACCCATCGTTTGATATCTCGTTTGTCCTCCACAAACGATCAAGGAATTCCCCTCCTTCTAGCGCCAATATTGATGGAGGATTTTTGTAATCAACTTGATTTTTGGAGGCCCGCTGGAATTTACAAGTGTAACACATGTAATTGGCTATTTTTAGTGATTTGGGTGTGATTTGATGGTGGGGGTGAGCTGAGCTGAGCTTGAGAGGTTACGAGAATCATCGCAGGTTCCATTAGCGAGATCTGTGTCCGTTCCCCCAAGGTGCCTACGTACCCTTGTTTATATAGGGATCAAGCTCACGTAGTTCTAATGCGAAGCTGATTCTGCTTGACCAGCTGTATTTGATTGTCTAGTTCGTGTTGGACTCAAGTTCCTTTAGAGTTTACCACAAACTGGTTGGCTAAGTAGAGTAGAACTCGAGTTCGTACTCTACTATAATTCTCATGTCTATTAGAGGCATTCTAGGATCAATTGCGCCCTAGAATTACACTCCAATAATAATTCGGTCTCTTTCTGGCTGGCTAAGCTCAGGAACCTGGTGCTCAGAAACCTATGTCTCAGGAACCTGGTGCTCAGGAACCTATGTCTCAGGAACGTATTTCTCAGGAACCTGTTTCTCAAGAACCTCTTTTTAGGAAACTATACCTGCACAAACAACAAATATATTAGTCTGGAGAGCCTCTTTATGGTTCCCATATGCTCTTGCTGTCTTCACTACTACTGCTAGGCTATCTTGAACTCTTCTGCGGGGAGGAACATGGTCCATTCATAATCTACTCAGCTTCCGGTTCATCAGGAACCTCATGATACTTGTAGCTTCTTGACTGTCTACTCAGCGAGTGCTCATTTCATCATGTTTGGTCCTCATATCTTGTACTGGATCTATCTTCTAGCCCATATAGATTGGACCCTATAGCTTAATGGGCCTAAATCTAGCCCATGGAGATTTTGGGCACAACACAGACCATACAAGATTTTATGTATATAGCTATTTTTATATTACTTTACTTCCCGCAATATCTAATATAGAGATTAAATATTTAAATACATCATAATTTGACAAGACAAATTAGTATAAGATAAATTGATGAAATAGTAATGATCAACACTACATTCTAAACGATTAAATGTCATACTATATACGATAAATACTTGACACTCACATGTTTAGAAATTACGATTACTTCACAAAAAAATAAGATATGGACTTCATTTTAAACTTATATTAACTTTCAAAGTAATTTTGTTATTTCATGTATTTAAACTTTAAAAAAAATTAAATTAAAAAACTTTATTTTTTATGTAGAAATTAACTAACGAGTCCATATCTATCCGGTTCTAGTACGGTCCGGGTTTTTTTGGTTCGGTTCGGTCCGGTCCCAAGAACGATTATAATATGTCTGGTACTCGGTCCAATAAATTGGAAAAATGTGATTTTTGGTCCGGTCCGGTCCGATTTTGAACCTTTGTGCAGCCCTACATGGGCATTCTATTTAATTAAATAAAATAATAATTTTATAATTACTAATAATTAACTAATAACCTTTCAACTAAAACCTATAATTTTTCTATATTTTTTTAAACTAAAATCATTCTTTTTCTAGTAATATCACGGAAAACATTTATGTAATTATTATCAAGGCATCTCATTTAAAATTTTAAGTCTCCAAGATTCATTTTTTTAAAAAATAATTCAAATTAATGGAAAATATTCATATAATATTAAAAAAATCCGTGCACCGCACGGGTTTTAAACTAGTTATATTAATAGCCGAAACATTAAAAGTTTGGTTGATCGTGTGGTACAATACTTATTGCTTTTACTTATTTACCCTTACTTAATGATACATGTTATTTTTACTTAATTATCATTACTTAATTATTTGTACTTACTAATAATTACTCCCTCTGTCCCAAATTATGTGAATGAGTTTGACTTTCACGGAGATTAAGAAAAGGTTGTAAAAGAAGAGTAAAGTTAGTTGAAAAGTGGGTAAAGTGGTGGGATCTATAATATTTAATAATATATTTGAGATAGTGGAGGAAAGTAGTGGGTGTAATAGTGTTTATTTAATAAAAAAAGATGTATAAAATAGAGAAGTAATGGGTGTAATAGTGAAAAGTAGTGTTCAAAAATACTAAGTATAATAGGTTCATTCTTTTTGGAACGTCTCAAAAAGGAATAAGGTTCACATAAAATGGGACGGAGGGAGTAATAAATTTCCTTTTATAGGTAAAACATATTACCTTTTTTATTTTTAATAACTAATCAATTTGTTTTTTCACGTAAAATACATTATCTTTTATATTTTATCTAACTAAAATTTTTCCTTTTCTAAAAATAATATAAGAAATTCTATTTAATAAAATAAAATATTATATTTATAATTATAATTATTAACAATTAACCAAAATTTACTTTTTCAGCTAAAACATGTTAGTTTTTCTATTTTTCATGATCTAATCAATTTCTCTTTTCAGGTACAATACATTATCTTCAATACTTTATCCAACTAAAATCTATACTATTACATGTAGTAGTCGAAACATTAAAAATTTGGTCGCTCGGTACGGTACCTATTGATCTTACTTATATACCCTTAGTTAACTGTACATGTCAAATTTACTTAATTATTTTTACTTAATTACTTATATTTATTAATAACTAATAAATTTCATTTTTTAGGTAAAACATGTTATCTTTATTATTTTTCAATAACTAATTGATTTTTTTTTTCACGTAAAATACATTATCTTTTATATTTTATCTAAATAAATTTTTTTATTTTTTGAAAAATCTAGGAGTAATTCTATTTAATAAAATATTATAATTGTAATTACTAATACTTAATCAATTACCATTTTCAGTTAAAATACATTATCTTTTCTATTTTTTTTCAGTAAAACTTATTCAGGTAGCTTTATTTAAGTAAAATAAAATAATATCATAATAACTAATAACTAATCGATTACGTTTTTCAGCTAAAACATATTATCTTCTCATATTATCTTCTCTATATTTTCAAACTAAAATTCATCATTTTTTTAAAATATCACGGACAACATATATATAATTAGTATATGATCATATTTAAAATTTAAAGTCTACAAAATTCATTTCTTAAATTCAAATTAAAAAAGGTTCCATTATATTGAAAAACATCCGTGCATCGTACGTGTTGTGATCAAAATCTTGCGTGGGTTAGATTTAGGCCCATTGGAGGTTTAGGGTCCAATCCGTCAATGAATTAGATGATCTGTGAGGCTTCCAAGGACCCAAGGCAGCCCATGAGAGCTACACCAGAAGGATCAGGAATAGATATGAAGCCTAGGGTCCCAAGAACTAGCTTACCTTGATTAATCCCTAGTTCCCAACTATTATTCTAAGGCTCCCGGGTATCAGTCTTCCATGGTCAGCCTACCAGAGGGGCTACCATGAGGTAAACACTAAGTAAACAAGAGGCTTAGGATATCCCAAGGAATAACCCTTTGAGGACAACCCTTAGCCGACAATTACCATATCATAATTACTAGGACAGCCATCAGATAGGGCTTCCAGTATAGCTACCATAGACAGCCAGCCAGCAGGGCTACCGGAGCCTAGCTACCGGCGGTACCCCAGCTTCCCCGGAAGCCTGGCAGAAACATAGATTCAAATAAGGACAGCCTCCTATCTTGTAGGAGCACGTCTCTACAACCAATATACACTTCATATTAGATAATTACACGATTATTCAGAGATAAATATCATTATTACTTGATAAATCACATATTCATCATATAAACATTAGTGGATAGGCTTCCAACAGTCCTGATAAGGCTTGGAAACCTCATAACTACATCACAATCAGTTGATATACATAAATATCAGTCATTATCTCATCAGATACGAGATAACTCATTACAAACAACCGAACATATCTATCAAGAACTACATACAGGCTTGATCCACTATAAATAGTGGTATGTAGGAAGTTTGCGGGATCTTCTTCGACACTTTACACTCCTTGAGTAGCTAGAGCACGTGCACTCTTGTGTGACACAGTCAAATTAGGGTTCTTGGCTGGCCAACATATGGTCCTTGAGCTCTATCCCGCAGATTCAGTCCCAATCATCACAAAAACACCTTCCCATGTTCTTCGGTAACCCTTAGCCGTGTGCCTTCCTAGGCGGCTAGCCTCAAATCTATAGCTGTGAGCCTTTTTGGGCAGTTATACGATTCCATATTCAACGGCGCTATTCCAGCAACGGCCTCCACGTAGTTGTGCAAAAATCCTTCCACAACAATTGGCGCTAGAAGGAGGGGCCATAAATTATCGTCTTTTGGAGGAAAAGATGTTTGACCGCTCCGGCAATGATGAAACGCCGTCTAACGGTGTCGACAAAGAAAATGGTGATAAAGAACAGATTGTTACCATCAATGACATGTACTAGTGCATCAAACGAATGGGAGAAAGACTGGACTCCCTTGAAAGAGATACCGAATTGAAGAAAAAGTGCGAAATAGAATTCATTCCGTTGTCAAAGCGAGATGAACAAGAAATGATTCTGGGACAAAACTCGCATGAAAAAAGACTTGGAGATATTTTCCAAGATAATGTTCGTGGATATGACATTCCGCTAAAATCTGAGATAATCAATAGTGGCATCATTGGTGCACAAAATGAGTCAAGTACTAGATTGGATGGCCTGATTGTTGGCCGAAAATCACAAGGAATGGGCGAAATTTCCCCTGAAAGAAGTAATCAGATAAGATCTCAGATAGGGGCAGTGAAGGACCTTCAAGGACAAATGCAATCAGGGAGCCAATGGGGCTTCCGCCAGGAATCCCACCTAGGGGTACCGTGGCATTATCATGAAAGGCTCCCGCTGGAAGCCCGTGGGCACCAAGGCCAGGGTGAACCCCATATATATGACCATATCGGTGATGAAGGAAAGTTCCTATCCTTTGGAAGCCCAGAAGCCGAATGGATAAAGCACAACTCAGGATTCCAGCATACTTGCGGGCTTGGAGGCAACCGGGAAATGAATCCAGCCAATATGAATGAAGAATATATACCCTCCAACGGGCAACAGGACCCATTTATTGTTGAAAGGTTGAATAAATCCTGGAACATAGATAAGCCACAACTCCCTAAGTACTGTGCAATGAGTAGTACCCCCGAATATGATGGTAGCTCTGACCCGATAGAGTACCTACATAGTTTTAATGCAAAGATGGAAGCAAACCATGTGGAGGAATCCGCTAGGTGCAAGCTACTGGCTGCAACCCTTAGTGGAAATGCTCGCCTGTGGTTTGACCAGCTTTCAGTAAAATACCCGGAATCATGGGAGCAGATGGGAGAGCTATTTGTAACACGCTTTCAGGCCCCCACAATGTTCATACCGATTGAAGAAAGACTAATAGGTCTTAAACAAAGGAGTAATGAATCTTTAATGACATATATCCATCGATTCAACAGTGAAGTTTCCAAAATAAAGAGGACACTCGAAGAAATGTTTCGAGGCTTCCTTATGGCAGGAATCAAGCCGAATAGCCGATTTCTGAGGGAACTCATGAAACGTGAACCAAAAACTCTGTCTGATGTCTGTTCTTTGGCCAAGACAAAAGAGAAGAAAGGAAGGTCCAATAAGGAGCTTGCAAAGGCCTCTGGGGGTACAGGACCAAGGAGTGGATGCTTGGGAAAGCAAAACCAGGTTTCCAGCACCAAGGATGGAACCCCTACAAAAAGAATTCGGGGAGATATGAGCTCCCCGAATTTAGAAGGGTTTCGTATAGGGAACCCTGAAACAAATAATGGGTTTACCCCTACAGATATGAGCTCTATCACTATTAAGGCACAACGCGGAAGCCAAACCCCGTTGAAGGCCGGTTATCGTAAATTCAGAAGGTATACACCTTTAAAAGCTTCTACAGAACACATTTACGAGGCGATGAAGATGCAATCCTTCGAATTGCCTCGTCAAAGGCACCGAATAAGCGGACCATACCCTGTGAATTACTGTGCATTCTATGGTGCTTATGGGCACGAGACTTCTATTTGTGGCCACCTTAGGGACCACATCGAAAAGCTGGTCAGACAAGGATATCTACGTGAGTTTGTTGCCCCAACATTGGAAGCACTAGAAGAACATAACTAATCATACTGAGGTTGGGGAAACCCAAGAAGCTAAAAAGGGTGACTGACCCAGAAGCCCTAGCAATGAGGCTACAGATGGTAATAGTAGCTGCGTAACTTTAAACTCAGTTATCATGAATTTGTCATTCATATACACTCGGGGGGTAGCGCATGTGCACCACTCGTGGTAGTAACAAAATGTTCTACCAATTGAATATCTATAAAGCTGGAAGCAGATTCCTATTCTCTGTCTTCATAAGTAAAATGCCTGATACACTTGACAAATGAGATCAGTAGTCAAAAAATAGAAATCATGATGATGTTCTAAACATGTGGACAAAAAGTCAGTAAAAAAAAGATATGTACTCATAGTGTGGGGCTTCCGTCATGGAAACCTCATGTCAAGGTTTCCAATTCATTCGGGGGGTAACACCACCAATAATATTGATGTTGGAAGCTGGTAAGGAAAATCATGGAATTAAAAAACTCTTTCTGATGAGCAACTTGATACTGTGGAAGCAAAGACAGGGCTTCCGGTGCAATGTATCAGCATTCCGAAACGTAAATGCCATGCAGAAATGAGCGACCTACCAGCCACGTTGCTAAAAAGAAACAACTCAGACGATGAGAAGGTCCTCAAATATGATTTTAGGAAAGCTGAATTAAGGCATATCCTGTAATTGTGTGAAAGAGTTACCGACTGTAAAAGAAAAGTGAGTGGTAGCCTCAATTGTCGTTTGACCACGAGGCTTCCCATCCAAAATAAGAATGGTTGCCTAAAAAGGCCACTAATACAATCTTGAAGAGCACTACCAAGTCTCTCACCCAAGAAGAAAAGGAATGTAAGCCCTTAAGATGAGCTAACGGAGATGCCAACGCAAAAAAAGCAAAGAAAGCTTTTTGAAAGGGGATAACCAAATTCCTGGCAGCTCCAGGCAACACAGTCATGACTGCAGCCTGACCAGAAACCTCATGAGAGTGGCGAGGATGGCTAAGTGCTAGATGCACCCAAATAAAGAAGGCCTATATATATCATGGCCGCCTCAGGTTCCCAAAGAGTTATGAACCTGAAATTTCCTTCACAAGATGTTCCTATGGGAAGCCTCTCCAACAGTTGAAGTTCAAATCATGAGATCCCTTTGGGGAAGAATTATGGAAGCAAACAAAATTCTGGAAAGCTACCACAAAAATATTAAACAGATACCAATGACCTCCCTACCAAAAAGGAAGCAATATGAGGCCCACGCATGGCATGCCACTTAAGTGGCCACATTTTAGGCTACCAATTATCTGGAAAATATATAATGGAAGGTTATCCTGAAAGTATTTAGGGGAACCAGAGGCAACTAAAAAGGCCTCCTAATCAAAGAAAAACCTCTCAAAGAGGTTGCTGTGGGAAAGGGATGGCTTCCCTCTAAAAAATATGGATGGCAGTCTCCCACACAAAAAAATGGTGAAAATCTAAAATGCCCAACGGAGAGTCTACATGAAGATGCTCACGTGAACAACGAATCAGAAATTATGAAAAGAGGCTCCTTATCAAAAAGAAAATGGTTATAGGCCTCCCAACGATGAAAAGAAATGTGGCTTCCCAATTAAGGTTCGTAGACCTGACAAGAGCTGCAACAAGTAATGATACAATACCCAGCTTCCTGGGTATAGATTCAAACCTTCTAAGGAAAGAAGTGAGAACATCAAAAATAGAGCTGAACTAGAGGCTCGGGGAGTAGTAATAACCATGCTACCTAAAATAATTACAAGAAAATGCTCAACTCTCAGAGGATCGGCCCGGCAATCAGTCCAGGTGCCGAGTCCATAACTAATAGAAGGATCGGGCTTCACCAAATTAGAATTCTAGGGGTTTGTGTGTTGTCAATCTACGTAAGAGGCTTCCCCATCCTTTACTCGATGAGCTCCATTGAAGTATACTCAGAGTGATGCAAGAATTGAGATGATAGCAACTAGATTGGTGATGAAATGAAATTAGTTCTCCACCACAGACAAGCTGTCCTGAAGAACTGGGGGGTAGTGGATAATATACTTCTCAAAGTGGCATCTTGAAAATGTCAAGTTTTAAAGCAAGGGATATATGTTCCTGAACATTTCTCTTATTGAGGGGGTTACGGTAAAGTCCTCCTGTAAAAGGGCTACCATAGCAAAATACCTCTTATTCATGCGAGTACAAATCACTTACAACTTATAGGAGAAGTCCTCAAAATACTCATTACAGGAGAAATCCTCAAAATACTCATTATAGGAGAAGTCCTCAAAATACTCATTACAGGAGAAGTCCTCAAAATACTCATTACATGAGAAATCCTCAAAATACTCATTATAGGAGAAGTCTTCAAAATACTCAAAATAATTATTCAAACATTTCTTGGTTGAGGGGGTTGTGATAGAACGCTCTTGTGAGAGGCTATCGCAGCGCAACTCCTCCTACCTAAACATCGATGCCTTTGGAAAGTTCCTCTTGAGTGAGGGCTACCATGGATACCTGTAGTAGAATGCTCCATCAGGAGGCTGCTATGGTTGCCTGTAATAGAACGCTCCCTCAGGAGGCTATTATGGTTGTAAAGTCCCCATATATGAGGGGTTGTGCTACACACCTCTATACGTATATGCGGCTACCGAGATGCCTGTGGTACGCTCCTCTTGAGTGAGGCCTACCAAAGATGCCTGTAGTAGAACGCTCCTAAATAAGGCTAATGTAGTGAAATACATTTGAGAATGAGGGTTGTGATGGAACGCTCTTTCAAGAGGCTATCACAGCGTAACCTCATCTCCTAAATGAGGGTTGTGATGGAACGCTTTTTCGAGAGGCTATCACAGCGCAACCTCATCTCCTTAAATGAGGGTTGTGATGGAACGCTCTTTCAAGAGTCTATCACAACGTAACCTCATCTCCTAAATGAGGGTTGTGATGGAACGCTCTTTCGAGAGGCTATCACAGCGCAACCTCATCTCCTTAAATGAGGGTTGTGATGGAACGCTCTTTCAAGAGGCTATCACAACGCAACCTCATCTCCTAAATGAGGGTTGTGATGGAACACTCTTTCAAGAGGCTATCACAACACAACCTCATCTCCTAAATGAGGGTTATGATGGAACGCTCTTCAAAGAGGCTATCACAGCGCAACCTCATCTCCTAAATGAGGGTTGTGATGGAACGCTCTTCAAAGAGGCTATTACAGCGCAACCTCACTTATCTAAACATCTCATGAAAATGGAAGCTCGCAGGATAAGGCCCCAGGAACAAGCGCTTCCAGGTTGGGTTACCAGTGTTAGGCTTCCACATTCAGGGCTCCCAGGATGGGGCTCCCAGAATCAGGCTTCCGGGTGACAAGCTCCCGCAACGGAAGCCCTTAAGATAGAAGTTGCAACCTCAAGGGATAAGGTACATGCAACCCCATATTTTTTCGAGCAACCTATACGGGTATGTGAAAACTAAACTCACCCCTCTGAATTATGGTAATGCTCATGTGCTCTGTTACTCTTCCAAGCTTTCGATTAAAAGTTGCAACTTATCCACTGATGTTTAATTAAAAATTCATATGCATACTTTACGACTATAAGAGAAAAGTGATTAAACATTTAGGAGTAGACCTTTGATTCCTCTTAAATGACTTGCAAAGGCTACCTCCCATGTGTGGAAGCCTGGTACGATTCCTATCCTCACTTAAGGAGTGCTATTTTTCGATAATAGATTACAAGATTAAAGCTCTAATACCTTGTTTACTTAGAGAACCATTCACCACGATATTAAGCAAATGGTTAGTCTATAATAATTGGATTGTTGATCAGCTAGGCTACCTTGATATGAATAGAATTGCCTGAGTACATTAAAGCTTGAATAGTAGCCTTATGATTAAACAGGGTTTACTAAGTTGCTTAGGCACTAGATAATAACCCATACACTTTAGACGTTAATTAACGGGAGGTGGCTACCTGGTGACAAATATAGATGTTACCAGTATACATCTGAGGCGATCAATACAATACCTTTATTAAAGAAGGATACAAGACAGGTTAAAAGCATGCATTCATCAAGGTAGATAACCATAAGTTCAAGAAACCATAGCAAAAGAAAGCACGTACTAAGGATTACATTTGCGGAGCATCAGAGGTGCCCGCCCCCTCATTTAAACGTCAAATTTGTGATAAACCAAAAGAGTTCATAAACCAAGATAAAACGAGCGTTCAGAAAAACCAAGTACTTAATGGAATTGCATAGAGGAAGATTAATCAGCGTGAGGGTCGTTGACGGTATTCGGGCTAGAAGAGTCCTCAACAGGTTTCACCTTCTCAAGTGGGTTACCCGGAGTTTCCTCAACCGCATTCGCGGGAGCCTCAATTCCAGTCCCAGAAACAGAAGTATCTTCGCCAGCATCTTTGGTGATAGCAAGAGATTTGGGCACAGTCTTCTGAGCGGTAGCCAAGGACTTAGCAGCTTCGGCTTTGAAGCCTTCCACCTGGTTGATGGCGTCATCCCCTAGGAGTGCCCAATCCAAAGTCGGCATCTTTAGCCAAGTAGACCGCATGTAATCTTTGACGCCATTCGCGAAACCCATCTTGTACCTATCTTCCAAAGCATGGTGGTAGCCCTTCATGTCAGCTTGCAAACCGTCAACCTGGGCTTGAAACTCTTTCAACTTAATAGCCTGGTCAGCCACCAATCCTTCTTTCTCCACGTCTTGGTCAGCAATAACCTTGTTCAAAGTTTCTTTACTCCTATTCAAGAAGGCAACCTCGTTCTTCAACTTTTTACTGCCTTCAACGAGTTTATTCCTTTCCTCTTCACTAGACTTTATGTCAGCCTTAACCTTCCTGAGCTCATCACGCAACCTGGCTTCGCCGTTTGTAGTAATCGCAAGCTGGTCTTCAAGCCTTAAACGATTGAAGAGACTTTGAGCAGAAGCATGTAGGGAAGCATTAGTGGTTTCACTGCCTTTCAGCTTTGACTATCCCACGATAGTCTCCAGAGGGACCAACCCCCCAACTACCTTATAAAAGGCTTGAACCTCTTGAGACACTGTAGGAGCAGGGGTTCCTTTAATCCTCTTGGTGGATCTAGTTTCTGGAATAGAAGCAGGGCTACCAGCAGTCCGAGTGAACTTCCTCTTCTCGGTCGGAACACCATCACCCTTATTAGTAGGAAGAAGAGGAACCTGGGAGACAGGGGTTGCAGCAATTGGAGCTGCCATCAACTCAATATTATTATCTTTGAAAAGGTCTTTGTACTTGAAGGAAGGCTGGACAAAAGAAGGAATAGATCCCGACATACCTATGGATATAAGAGAAAAGAAGGGGTTAGAGGCATAGAATGTGCATAACCAAAGCAACATATATGATGTAAACCAACAAGTCTTTACATAAGAACATATGCAAGTATATGGCATGGATCAAGTGTAAGCAAAATAAGAAATACGCTAACACAGACAACAAGCAAATATACGGAAGCCCGGGCTACCGAGTGTCCCCTGACAGGAATCCTCACCGTCAGCCCTTTGCTTCCTGGCGGTAACCCTAGAGCCAGAATTTCCCTCGATTTCTTCATCAAAAATTCTTTCCTGAGATGACACTGGAAGAGCCAGAGGTCGACCAAATCCAAGCCTCTCCAGTGTGGAAGCTGTTAGCAAACTTTCACCGTCACCCAGAGGGGTTGCAAGCCTTATGATTGTTCTAGCTCTCTTTTCTTCAATTCCCTCGAGGGGAGTCTGTAGCGGGATCCCTAAAAGCATGACAAAGGGAGTAAAGACTCACTATTAAGAAATGAATGAAAGGACCTGAAGGTTTCCTAAGTCATGAATCGCTTACCAGGAGATAGGTTAAACTCCTTTCTAACCTCATCGCACTCATAACAATACAAGAATTGCTCCAACCAATCATACATGCCACGCTTATTCCCTTTTATACACCTACCCTGCCTATTGTTCCAGGCAGTCAAATAAAAGACTCCCACCTTCCTATCGCTATCTTTCAGTTGGTAGAAGTACCCTAGCTCTCTAGCAGTCAAGGCAACCGAGAAAGCCTGGTCATAAAGGATATACATGTAGGCAGCAACCCGAAATGAGTTAGGAGTAAGCTGCATGGGAGCTATGTCATAGAACTGAAGGAGATCAATAAAGAAAGGATGCATGGGAAGAGAAAACCCCAGTTTGAAAAAAGAAGCAGACAGAACAGCTCTTGGGATGGTCTGACCAGGCTCAAAATTATCGAAGTTGTGACACCTTTCGCCAGCACAGGGTACCAACAGTTGGTAGCCTGGATCGCAAGTCTCCAACAACTTCTCCAGTTTGTCTATATTCATGGTGGAATCCTGGTCCTCACAGGCAGGCTTAGAACAAAGAGGCAAGTGAGCCTTTCTTTCAACTTCAGCTGTAAACCTTACTTCCACCTCGTCATCATCTCCTGCCTCATAATCATTATAAAAAAACGGCATTTCAGCCTCGTTCTAAAACTCACTCAATGCATGTTCCTCTTCATCCAAGTTAGAGCTAAGGTTAATCATGTCGGCATCCTTATTGGCGAGACTTGACGAGCCAGCCTCCTTGGAAAAGCTAGGATTCCTGCTAACGATCTCGGCCTCTAAGGGATTAATCACTTCCACCCGAGATCGAGTGCGGAAACTAACAGATGGTTTTGACTCAAGTAAAGGCTGGGAGACAAGAAGGTCATTCATATGAGTTGACCAGGAGTCGGATGGCTCCTTATAGATGGGAGACAGGTTGCCGGGAAGTCGAGAAGAGCTTCCAGCAGCAGATGATGTAGACATCTACAACCAAAAGAAAAGAATGGGTTAACCAGTGGAACCCCTAAGTGTGGAAAGTATGAATCAAAGAGAGAAAACGGTAACCCACTAAAGCAGACTAACGGGTACGCAAGGGTACTTAGTTGGTATCACCCTAACGCATAAGGCTAAGACTCGGGGGGGTGGCCATTACGAATGCAAATGCAACCAAAGAGATCTACGCAACTCAAATAACCCAAATATGGTAATGAAGACCACAAGTACCCAAAAACAATCAAAATTGAGTGATGAAAACATTAATCACACTAGGAGGAACGAAACTAAGGAATTAATTCCAAATGACCTATTGTGGACAAACCTCAAACAGTTCACATGCATGTGTACAAAGAAAAGAAGAATTGATGAGGCTACAAAGGCGGAAACCCCTTTTGAAAACATGGCATCCAAACATCAGTTCAAGACGAATTTATATACTTAAACTACAAACAAACCTATGGGCATCTAGCATACGATTTAGTTGGAGACATAAAACCGAGACGAATACTCAAGTCAAAGAGCAATCGTAAAACACTACACACATACACGAAGAACGTACATGCAAACTGAGAAAAGCATGGTATGGTAGATCCAAAAGCATGAATACGACTCTATTAAGATATATACAAGTAGAGGCACACAATGAATTACCTACATACGGAAATAAAGACAAAAATCATGATTAAGTACAAACCATCAAAAGCAATGGGGTACCTTAGATTTGGTTAATAGATCACCGGAAGAGTAAGCCGCCATCGAAGGCTCGGAGAACCCTTTGATGTTCCTGTGTGACTTCAAGAAAGAAAAAACGAGAAGGATGTGAAGAGAGTTTTTGATGAAGAGATTCGAAAAAGCTAAAGAATAGATTAATAAATAGAAAAGTGGAGAGGCGTGACCAATTATGACAGCCTCGGTAGTGAATGAACCCAGCACAAAAAACGAGGCACAGGGAAGCTTGTTTGCGTGGGCTAACCCCTCACTCTACTATTTTCTAGGCGGGAAATAGAAGAGTCCCACCTTAATTCTCACACCTGCAGATTATCTTTTTATTTCCATAGAATATGTAACACCCCCAGATCCAGGGTCAGGGATCTGGTCGTTACGGTCTCGATATCCATCCATAAAACCAACATAATTTAAATTACAACCTAGTGACCCAAAACAACAGCATAAAACACACCCGTTATAGTCCCAGAGATGAAATCAGAGTAACCATCAATATTATTAATCATAAGTTTGAGTTCTTACAACCCAAAGAATTACAATTTTACCATTACATACTCTTTGCCATCCATTGGTATGAGCCATATTATAAATACATTTGATGTACAAGTGCTAACAACTAGCCTACCAGAAGCTGCATCCTCAGCAATGGTAGCTATGACCTCAGCGGTTAATCCTCTGACGGCTAACACCGGCTTACGCTGAGTGCGCCTTGCGCGACCATCTGATCTAGCTGTTGTTGTGATATAGATAAATAAAGCAAGGGTGAGCAATAGCCCACGAACAATATATAACTGTGCAGTAATATATATGACAGTTCAAAGATATGTTTTGAAATCATATGCCATGCATTAGCGAAAATAGTGCCAGTTTAATATAAAGGATGAAGTTACAAGGTAACTCAACAGGTATATATTTTGTGGAAGCATATGCTATGCCAAAATAAGCAAGATAACATCATTTTCATAAAAATAGGAACTTGCAACAAAGATATTGCAATTCCAGTTTGAAATACTTTTCAACTCTGCCAACTATGATGATGTTGCAGAAAATTTCCAACATTGAGTGATGAACTAATACGGGAGCATTGCCGCGCCAGATGCCCTGACGTTTACGAGGATCAGTCGTATGTCATGCATCTCATCAGTCGTTCTCTACATGTAGAAGGTAGCTCCGACGGATTTACTTGTCTACCGCCCTCTGGAACTCCTAAGCCAACGGTTGGGCTATTGCTGGACCGGCGCCACTCGGCCACTTACGCGTCTCCTAGTTTATTTAACATCCATCATTTTGAAATGTATTGTTCGTTCCCCTTTTCCCCAGGTATGATACCTGTTGATAAGACTCCACAAGGTAGTCGTATCTAAGGTGGAAAGGAAAATTTACCAATATTCCCCAAGCTATTGCTTGTTAATGGATACCAACTTGTTCCAACATTCTACCCCTCGAATGATGAGAGGGTACACACAATTCCATGAATAATAGTAACCAAGTTGCGAGTGAAACGAATTATTTATGACCGGGCAGTCACAAGATAAATAACATTCCTCAAGTAAGGTTCCCTTACAATAGAATTGAAGGGAGAATGGAATCACTGAGAACCTTCCTTGATAATATAATAATAATAATAGGACTCTGAAATAATTTATATAATATTCGAGGGTTGTTGATACTATGTGAATGAAACCAAGTATCTTTGAAACGAGTTAGAAGAATTAAATAAATATTCCAAGAATATTTATTAAATCACAGATATTGAAAAAGGGTTGCTCGGAATAATCTTTGGAATAAATATTCAGAATAATATTCATTGAACAAATAATGAATATTCAAATCAATAACCATGTTTATTGATGGAGTAATCGTCAGATAGACATTGGAGATAATATTTATTGAATCAATAGTGAATATTCAACTCAAGAAGGATACATATTGATGGAATAATTATCGACTTAATATTTGGGACAATATTCATTGAATAAATAATGAATATTCACTTAATAATATTTATCGATGAAATGATTATCGAATGAATATTTGAAATCATGTTCAATAATTGAATCGACTTTAAATAAAGGTCGAAGATAATATTCCTTATCTCAAGGGAATATTCAAAGTAATATTTATCGAATAACTGGAGTTCGAATCAATGTTCAACTAATATTTATAAAATAAATAGAGATTGAATGAATATTCGAATTAATATTCATTTAAATAAATAAGGCTCGAATGAATATTAAGATAATATTCATTAAATAAATAAACTCGAATGAATATTCAAAATAATATTTATCGAGTAAATAAGAATGAATATTCTTTAAGTAAATAACTCAACTGAGGTTCGAATAATATTCGAATATTTAATCGACTTTAGATGAATATTAAATATATAATATTCCTCGAATAAATAAACATCTGATGGATAATCCGAATAATATTTATCAAATAATCTCAAGGGAATATTCCAATAATATTCGCCAGATAATAAATGGAAAATATTTACTTAGTTATTTTCCTCTGAAAATAATATCAATATATCAAGGAATAACGACTCCCGGTCTATAGTCAAAGAATGAGATTCAGATGCCCTTCGCTTAAGGGTCTTAGTAATTTCCGGCTTATAACTGATATAATAACTATCTAGCTTATAAGCCAACAATAATTCAGGGAACAAGTATATCAATATGACTTTGAAAGTAGGCATGCATGCTATGGCATATGTACTGTAACAGAAACATATATATATTCACAACAACAGCCTTAAAGAAGGATTTGAAACTTGCCTGGAAATCGGGTGCGGGTAGGGGTAGTGGTAGCGTGTCCCGGGTCAGCCTGATGATCTATAAATAGCCAAGGCATTCGGGATTAATTACTTAACACTTTACAAAGGTTAAATATAATCTTTACTTAAGTCGAAGCACGCTTTCGAATCATCTCGTTATACACCTCTTAGTGTAACTCTTTTATCACCGTTGCGGTTCGACATATATTCGTTATTATGACATGTCCTTGTACCCACACTTGATACATACTTAAGCCATGTAAGTCTTAAGATCGATTAATTACGAATCGAGATTGTACTACGAGTTTTATCGCCCGTTTTCTAAGTTATTAACCAAAGCCATAACCAAGCATGCTTTTTAGGGGTTCGTTCGCGTTTAACCTTGATTCGAACATTTTTATAAAATCGGATTACGATCTATTCGACATGTGGTTCTCTCCCACACCTTCCTTTTTACCTCTATTATTTAATTATCAAGATTCGCCACTGATTTCGTAGTGTTAAGGGAATCCAATTTCAGTTACGAACTTCCGTGTACGGTTTCGAACCATTTTTACGAATTTAATCGTAACTCCTAAACTGTAAGTCCATTTCATACGAACTTTATATCAAAATGAAGCTTATAACATAATCTATATTAACATGGCAGATTACTAAGCTATGCAGTGAGTTAAGCCTACTGTGATTCATGGTTTTCAAGGTTTAACGAAAATCTGGCATTACGACGGCTATAAATCGAACGTTTCCAAAATCGTTTCATCACAACCAAGCCACACCGGGCATCAATACAACTTATACACATGTTATTCATCCTAACCAGTCCAAGAATATCATGCTTCACCACCATATGCATCGTATTACTTAAATCAACTTAAACGACTAACTAATCATGCTTATAACATCATCTTAGTCATCACTAATCTAACAACCACTAAGAACATCCATAAAACTTAAGGTAGATCAAGGGTTTTTAAGAATTATACCTTCCTTGGAGAGTGTTCTAGCCTTGCTAAGCTTGATCTAGTCCTTGTATAGTCTTAACAACCTTAATCTAACAAGAATCATCAAGAATATAATTAGAGTTTTCAGAACTGCTATAACTCAGTTGAAAGAACATGAACAACAAAGCCCTTACCGACCTTTTATGAATGAGGCTTCTAAAGGAGAGTTGTAGATCATCTTTACATCTTTCCAACCATATAAAGAACACAAAAGTCCATTGAGAAACGAAGGAGATATGGCCATTTGAAAATCGTCACAGAAACTGTCATGAATCTGGACAGTTTGTTTATTCAACTTGGGGAGGTGATTTCACTAGGCTACACTCATTAGATGGCCATGAGATTTTGAGCGAATGTTCTCATGATATGAGGGAGCTGTGGTTAAAGTTTGGTGATTTTTACAGCTCTAGATATTGAGATATGAAATTTTCTTTCAAGGTGGTTCTTGCAGGGCAGTTTGAGAGAAAATGGAGAGAATGGTGTTTGGCTTGGCTTCTCTTGCACTCATCTAGCATAAAGTGATTTCTCTTGGATAATATCTCATAAAGTGGCTGTGCTCCCTCCTTGGTTCTTGTGCAAGGTGTGTTCAAGAAGCTTGGTTGATATTTGTTATGTCTTTGAATTGATTTAAGTGATTTACCCACTTAAATCCTAAATTGTTTTGATTTAATCTTTGATTAAATCATTCCATCCAACTGATATAATTCTCTTCATGATCGTGTAGGATATTTAATCTTTTTATAAACTCAATCCAAAATCCATAATTCGTTCGCTTTATCTTTTAATCTCGTTGAAAAGTTTCAGCGGATTCTAGAACGCTCGTTTCACTATCTCTGTGGTTTTCGTTCCAAATCCCCAAATCAAATATAATAAAATTCTAAAATATTAAATCCTCAAATTTAATATCTCATTTCTTGAATATAATAATATATAATTCAGTGCCCGATCAAATATTACACCAAAATAGAAATTGGAATTTCTGAATTCTGATCGTCTTTACATACACTTATTTTCTCCGTGAATCACTAATATGACTTCGAAATATCCAAACCATGTCTCGTACATAGGGTGGCGTGTAAAATTTCTTGGTTCCCAAAATCACTATTCATCCATGAAAAACACTATTCATGTATGGAAGCACTATTCACTGATGCACTTAATCCAAATAAGAAAAGTTTTAATTCTACCAAAAATTTGGGTTCTTACAGTCTCCCCTCCTTAAAAGGATTCCGTCCCGGAATCAGTCCGAGAACAAATGGGGGTACTTTTCCAGCATCGCGCTTTTCAATTCCCAAGTTGATTCTTCCACATTGTGATTTTGCCACAAGACTCTGACTAGCTCGATGACCCTGTTTCGGAGCACTTGCTCTTCGATCTATGGTTTCCACAGGCTGCTCCACATAGGTTAGATTTAGTTGCACGTCTATGTGCTCATATTCTACTATATACTTAGTGTCCGGATTGTAATTTCTCAACATCGAAACATAAAACACATTGTGCACTTGTTGTAGATTTGGGGGTAATGCTAGTTCGTAAGCTAGTTCCCCGATCCATCCGTAATCGTTCCAATCCTTTTACAGCACATCTCACCAGTGCTACAATACTCCTCTTATCCTTTTTCGTCAACTTTGCTACTTTTCGTACAACACACTATCCGGGCTATGCTCTTACTCAGTCATATATTATTAACCTTATTGGTATCTGCAGTGACTTTGGTATCACTATCTCGTTGTGAATTCGGAGATATCCTCACTCATACTATGCATTTCCTGATTGCTTTAATCTTCGCAATCTCGATCAATGTATAAAAATAGAAGAATTTATCGAGAGATCACTATGATCAATGAACATTTGTCATATTGTATAGTTAGTACAGAAGGGGGCCGGCCTTTAGTACTTGACAAGCAATTAAACAAGTTACGGTATTCCACCTAGACTTCTATCACACAGACATATAGTCACGTAGAAGTACCTCCCCTCCTTAAAGGGTTGTTCTTCTCAATTAAAAAGAAGATGAATAAGAGAGAAGAAAAGAAAAGAATTTCAAAGAATTATAGAAAGTTCTCATGATTGCAAAATATCATATTTAGGATTTGCCTCTGAACTATAGAGGTTCATTAGTGAAGAAAAATAATCGTATTCGTATCAAATACTACTATATTGTAATCTTACGCGTCGCATGTCCTTGCTGCTATGTCCATCATTCTATGGACCTATACTCTTGTTCGATCTTAGCATCACTCACTTTTGGAAAATCCTTCGTCCCTTTCGGGTTAGATCTTGGATTCCTCGCTTGACATCATCGTTACTGGCATTCCACGCCACACTACTAGCTTTTTCATATTCACAATACTTAACACCATCAGGTGGTCGTCCCGAGAGTTCGTTTGGAAAACCCATTCATCAGTCCATTCGTAGCATTCCTTGCTTCACGTTTCATAATCACGTTCCAATCTTTTCTTTATCAATCACATCCTTCTTACTTTATGATTCTCATTCATTTCTGTAAGACATCCTTTGTACTTGACACCTTCTTATTGGTATCCCGTCACCTTTTATTCGATAAGCATCACATCTTTGGGGTCCAACTTTCCTTGATCATCCCTCTAATTTCTTAATTTCTCGATCCATGTATCTCTTTATTAATCAATCAGTCTATTCCAAAATTCCTCGAGTTCTCTCTACTTAAAGAGAGTTAATCTGTATGTCATTTATGCTTTCAATTTCAACTTTCTGTTTATAAAATAGATTGCCATGTCAATTTCATACTTTTCTTACTTCATTGCTGGGGTTTCCCAAGTGTCCGCTTATCTAACTCCCTTATTGATCCTCAACTCTATTTCATTTATATCAACCGTCTTGTTTCTATTTCGACTATAATCTCCTTATGAGCTTTCATAGCATTCTCATTTATTTCAAACATCATATCATTCCAACTTATACACTCTGAAATAAATCTTGCTTATTTCTCTAACTTAGATCCAATATAATCTATTCCTGCCAAACTTGCCTCTTAGCATTATGAATCTCCAACCTCATGTTCTCTATCTTGTTTGCGCAGAAATACGCCAACATAAACCTGCTTGTCATTCATCAACATGCCATTTAGCTTATCAATGGCAGTATTATCTTTATCTTTGCAGTGTTCTCGCATTTCTTAGAAGAATCGCCCCTATATTAACGTAATCCTTTGTTGAATCACCATCGTTTGCTGTAGTGCTTTAATAGCTAATCATACGGGTTCCCTAATCGTCGGGTCAAAATCCTTTAGGAAGACAAAATAACCGCCATCCCCTATCCATGAGGAATACTTCCTGAACTTGACGTAGATAATACACGAAGCAGATAAAATTGTAGAAGAGCTTCAAGCATCGTAGCTAAGCCAGGTTGAAGAAATTATGAATCTTATATCTTCAGTAGAAGACTGGAAACTAAACGGTTTACTTAGTCGAGTTTGAATCATGGTCCTGGTTTACCTCAAAATAGGACCTCCTAACGCAGGTAATATACTTATGATGATATCAGGAATCGAATCTTTACTTAAGCTACTCTTATGGTTGATTCTTGTACAATTATTAGAGGGAATGTAAATTCCTCCACCACATTCTGACCTTCCAAGTCCTTTTCAATACCATTCCGTTTCTTTGGTATGAGCATTTATAATTACTCCTCAACACTTAAAGTGTCGGCCACCTCATTGGCCTTTCCTGATAATACTTTCTTGTAATCGGTGTTTTCTGGATCTATTCAAGTCAAAATTTTCTACCTCATTCCTCTCACTGTTGGGTGAAAGTATTCTTCCTTAGATTCTGTTGAAGGAGAGAAATATATATCAGTCTTTTTACATAAGTCATTGCCTTAATCCTTAAGTGTGACTTTTATTCACGGCTAATTTCTCATCAGGTCTAGGATATCTTTGTCTCAGGCCTTTCTTACTTTAACACAATCTCAACCTGATTGGTTCAATCCATTTTCTCATAGTTTTATACATGCCCCACTTGGAATTATTATGTCATATATATTCCTACTAAATTTCCATTTTGAAATCCATAATATTACCTTTTTCATTATAAGAATTCTTAGGTCATCCTCATCATTCCTCCTGTATTTTCTAGATACAGGGTATCTCACAGTATCATTGATCAATCCTACAATACTTCTGCCCATGTACTTTTGAGACCCCTCTCAACAAATCCTTACAGTTTATTATTTCCTTGGTCGATTCAACTTATATCATCTGGATTCACAATGTCTTTATTAGGGGTAATGCTATCCTTTGCGCATTCCCAGGGTTCGTCTTAATTTATGGATATTCTATCCTCAATTCTATTTTCAAGAAATACTTACATCCTTTACTTTGAAAATCAATTCATATGTCCTTAATAAGGATCTCTTTTCAATCATTCTCATCTTGATAATCTATAGGTAGCTTAATGCTAACCTCTTCTTATGAATGTCGGTCTACATGACCTTCCAAAAGACAAAATATGTCTATCTGCTCTTTCTTACAGGACTTGGTAATGGTAGCAAGGATGTTCTGGAAGATATTGGTCGTGTTCAACGTGAATCTCTTAGTGCCTAATGCTCCTTTTGAGGACACTAAGTTTCAGATAACATTTATACATCATACTGCACCGTCTTTGACAATCTTCGAAACTCTTCATTGGTCACTATCCTCAATCCTAATACGCCCATGGTATATATAAAATCCATCATCCTGCATTTCAATTCATTTTATATCAAAATCCTTCGTGGTTGGCACTTGATCAGAAGCACCCCGCTTTGTCCTTACATTGCTGGTTCAGTCACTTGATAATTCTTAGTGACTTGGCCCCAACTGGCCATGCTTATTTATGTGAGTTTAAGGGTCGGCTAATAGCATTACTTTTCTAACAATTGCTGGCATAGTGCCTTCTACTTTGATACCTTTTGATCTTTTCAAACTTTACTCCATATAAGTCTCAATCGACTTCTCGGTACCGTCTCCGGTCACCTTTCCTTTGCTTTTATTCTTTCAGTTACTCTTATCAATTTCACGTGCCATAAAAGCTTAACATTTCTGGCATAACAACCTTTTCATTTAAGTCAATCCCGAAATTTCTTAGTCCGGCTTGTTTCTTAATTACATTTCCCTTTTTCCTTCCAATCTCAACTTCATAATTTTGTCTCTATAATCAATCGTAATAATTGGGGTCTGTCCACCAGCCCGTATAGTGGCTACCTTACCCAATCCATAGGGTTCGCCCCAGTTTCTATTCTCTTCGGTGACGTATTCAGATAATCAGAAAGGCAAGGTTTGCCAAAAATTTGTCGAATTCCTCCCAAAATCAGGGAAATTTTGGTCAATCTATCCGCCCATTGGTAACACTAAGAAGATTCATTTCGATACCTGAAAGATAGTTCTAGGAACATCCGGGCGGTCGAACCGTAAGCAGTTATAGTAACGGTATGATTGACATAAAGTTGGAAGTTTAACCATTGGAAAGGAACCCAAATATATACGTCTTAATGGTCGATACTATCACATGTCAATCAACTTAACCACTAGTCTCAGAAGGAACACTATCGTCGAAGTTAATCGTTCCATAAAATTTGGCACTACCAAGGCCATTCTAATCTGGTGAACCGTGCTATCTGAACGCATCCACAATACTCTGCCATGCTGCACAAGCACACCACATATTCCTGTATGAGGTGTATCATAATATATCATAAAGCCTTCCTTCTTCCATTAGGCGACGCCAATGCTGGGTCGTTACCAATTTCATCTTTAGCTCTAGGGAGATTTCCTCACATTTTCCTTGTGAATCTTACGAAATTTCTCACCTTTGCTGGTGTGGTTGGCCTTTCGACATTTGAAACCGTCTTTAACTTGGCAGGGTCAACCAATACTACTCACTACTGATCGTATGTCCTAATAACTGAACTTCATTTTGCCAGACTCATACTTCGAGAACTTGGCATACACTTGTTCTTTCGGGTTTCATCTTAAAACATTCTCCATTACCTCTTAACCACTGGTCGTATTGCTTGATCCATTTATGACTCAGCGTCGGAGTAGACTTGAGGTAACTACTATACTCCATTCAAGGAAAAGAAAGAATTTAATATTCCTCTGAATCACATGTAACTAATGTTTCTAGTTCATCATTTCACTGAGTTGAAATAAACGTATACTTAGTCTCTGACAGTAGTCATATTACGGGTTTATCATAGACTTCTCTGGTCTTTTCCCCTTGTGGTTTCTGAGATCATCGTCTCGCTTACTACTTCCTTATATAACTTTATCCAATCATGCCATCACTTTCCAATGTATTTATTTTCTAGGTTGATCTATTCATCAAACGAACATTTCCCTGAACCTAACCACCTCATCAATATCAGTTTTGACTTTATAATTTATAATCTATGAGATCTTCCTTCCCATGGCGAATTACCATTGACAATATTCACACTATTCCATCCATCAAATGTTATGGCACTTGCTGCCTCTATCACAACTGCTCTTGGGGACTCTGCTCCCCGTTCTATATCGATGACTTTGATAATCATGCATCATTATACTCTTTTGTCATTAATCCGAAAGTCTCTAAGGATTCTTATCTAAATCCATGTAAAATCTCAAGTACTTCTTCCAATCCGTCTTACTTGCTGGTAGTACCTTCGGTAGTCTGGCTATGAATCCAACATGCACCTTTAATTCTTCTTTAATAATACCTCAGTTCCTTACGCTCACTTCTCTGAGCACTATAATCGTAACTCTTACAGTCTATCTGGCTACAGTTCTCATGTCCTCGAGGGTAAACTTCCCTGTCTTTAACAGGATTCTCCTCCTCTGTTGGAACCTCTTCCAGGTCCTTAGTAGGGTACTCTATTGAATCAGCCATCCGATCGTCAGCATATAATTAAGCATCATCGTGCTGCTGCTCGTACGCCTCAAGGTCTGCCGCCTTACTAGTTGGTACGAAAACGAGCTAAGTTACTATCATGATACTTAATAGTTCCCATAAGGGTTTTATATGTCAGCACTACATTATGTAGTCCGACTATGAACTTGGCAAGAGTTCTTATTATCTTAGTGAATTTATTGTTTTAACGTCGCGTCATCTCTGGGATTTATAACGCTCTCTCTAATACCATTTCTGTAACACCCCCAGATCCAGGGTCAGGGATCTGGTCGTTACGGTCTCGATATCCATCCATAAAACCAACATAATTTAAATTACAACCTAGTGACCCAAAACAACAGCATAAAACACACCCGTTATAGTCCCAGAGATGAAATCAGAGTAACCATCAATATTATTAATCATAAGTTTGAGTTCTTACAACCCAAAGAATTACAATTTTACCATTACATACTCTTTGCCATCCATTGGTATGAGCCATATTATAAATACATTTGATGTACAAGTGCTAACAACTAGCCTACCAGAAGCTGCATCCTCAGCAATGGTAGCTATGACCTCAGCGGTTAATCCTCTGACGGCTAACACCGGCTTACGCTGAGTGCGCCTTGCGCGACCATCTGATCTAGCTGTTGTTGTGATATAGATAAATAAAGCAAGGGTGAGCAATAGCCCACGAACAATATATAACTGTGCAGTAATATATATGACAGTTCAAAGATATGTTTTGAAATCATATGCCATGCATTAGCGAAAATAGTGCCAGTTTAATATAAAGGATGAAGTTACAAGGTAACTCAACAGGTATATATTTTGTGGAAGCATATGCTATGCCAAAATAAGCAAGATAACATCATTTTCATAAAAATAGGAACTTGCAACAAAGATATTGCAATTCCAGTTTGAAATACTTTTCAACTCTGCCAACTATGATGATGTTGCAGAAAATTTCCAACATTGAGTGATGAACTAATACGGGAGCATTGCCGCGCCAGATGCCCTGACGTTTACGAGGATCAGTCGTATGTCATGCATCTCATCAGTCGTTCTCTACATGTAGAAGGTAGCTCCGACGGATTTACTTGTCTACCGCCCTCTGGAACTCCTAAGCCAACGGTTGGGCTATTGCTGGACCGGTGCCACTCGGCCACTTACGCGTCTCCTAGTTTATTTAACATCCATCATTTTGAAATGTATTGTTCGTTCCCCTTTTCCCCAGGTATGATACCTGTTGATAAGACTCCACAAGGTAGTCGTATCTAAGGTGGAAAGGAAAATTTACCAATATTCCCCAAGCTATTGCTTGTTAATGGATACCAACTTGTTCCAACATTCTACCCCTCGAATGATGAGAGGGTACACACAATTCCATGAATAATAGTAACCAAGTTGCGAGTGAAACGAATTATTTATGACCGGGCAGTCACAAGATAAATAACATTCCTCAAGTAAGGTTCCCTTACAATAGAATTGAAGGGAGAATGGAATCACTGAGAACCTTCCTTGATAATATAATAATAATAATAGGACTCTGAAATAATTTATATAATATTCGAGGGTTGTTGATACTATGTGAATGAAACCAAGTATCTTTGAAACGAGTTAGAAGAATTAAATAAATATTCCAAGAATATTTATTAAGTCACAGATATTGAAAAAGGGTTGCTCGGAATAATCTTTGGAATAAATATTCAGAATAATATTCATTGAACAAATAATGAATATTCAAATCAATAACCATGTTTATTGATGGAGTAATCGTCAGATAGACATTGGAGATAATATTTATTGAATCAATAGTGAATATTCAACTCAAGAAGGATACATATTGATGGAATAATTATCGACTTAATATTTGGGACAATATTCATTGAATAAATAATGAATATTCACTTAATAATATTTATCGATGAAATGATTATCGAATGAATATTTGAAATCATGTTCAATAATTGAATCGACTTTAAATAAAGGTCGAAGATAATATTCCTTATCTCAAGGGAATATTCAAAGTAATATTTATCGAATAACTGGAGTTCGAATCAATGTTCAACTAATATTTATAAAATAAATAGAGATTGAATGAATATTCGAATTAATATTCATTTAAATAAATAAGGCTCGAATGAATATTAAGATAATATTCATTAAATAAATAAACTCGAATGAATATTCAAAATAATATTTATCGAGTAAATAAGAATGAATATTCTTTAAGTAAATAACTCAACTGAGGTTCGAATAATATTCGAATATTTAATCGACTTTAGATGAATATTAAATATATAATATTCCTCGAATAAATAAACATCTGATGGATAATCCGAATAATATTTATCAAATAATCTCAAGGGAATATTCCAATAATATTCGCCAGATAATAAATGGAAAATATTTACTTAGTTATTTTCCTCTGAAAATAATATCAATATATCAAGGAATAACGACTCCCGGTCTATAGTCAAAGAATGAGATTCAGATGCCCTTCGCTTAAGGGTCTTAGTAATTTCCGGCTTATAACTGATATAATAACTATCTAGCTTATAAGCCAACAATAATTCAGGGAACAAGTATATCAATATGACTTTGAAAGTAGGCATGCATGCTATGGCATATGTACTGTAACAGAAACATATATATATTCACAACAACAGCCTTAAAGAAGGATTTGAAACTTGCCTGGAAATCGGGTGCGGGTAGGGGTAGTGGTAGCGTGTCCCGGGTCAGCCTGATGATCTATAAATAGCCAAGGCATTCGGGATTAATTACTTAACACTTTACAAAGGTTAAATATAATCTTTACTTAAGTCGAAGCACGCTTTCGAATCATCTCGTTATACACCTCTTAGTGTAACTCTTTTATCACCGTTGCGGTTCGACATATATTCGTTATTATGACATGTCCTTGTACCCACACTTGATACATACTTAAGCCATGTAAGTCTTAAGATCGATTAATTACGAATCGAGATTGTACTACGAGTTTTATCGCCCGTTTTCTAAGTTATTAACCAAAGCCATAACCAAGCATGCTTTTTAGGGGTTCGTTCGCGTTTAACCTTGATTCGAACATTTTTATAAAATCGGATTACGATCTATTCGACATGTGGTTCTCTCCCACACCTTCCTTTTTACCTCTATTATTTAATTATCAAGATTCGCCACTGATTTCGTAGTGTTAAGGGAATCCAATTTCAGTTACGAACTTCCGTGTACGGTTTCGAACCATTTTTACGAATTTAATCGTAACTCCTAAACCGTAAGTCCATTTCATACGAACTTTATATCAAAATGAAGCTTATAACATAATCTATATTAACATGGCAGATTACTAAGCTATGCAGTGAGTTAAGCCTACTGTGATTCATGGTTTTCAAGGTTTAACGAAAATCTGGCATTACGACGGCTATAAATCGAACGTTTCCAAAATCGTTTCATCACAACCAAGCCACACCGGGCATCAATACAACTTATACACATGTTATTCATCCTAACCAGTCCAAGAATATCATGCTTCACCACCATATGCATCGTATTACTTAAATCAACTTAAACGACTAACTAATCATGCTTATAACATCATCTTAGTCATCACTAATCTAACAACCACTAAGAACATCCATAAAACTTAAGGTAGATCAAGGGTTTTTAAGAATTATACCTTCCTTGGAGAGTGTTCTAGCCTTGCTAAGCTTGATCTAGTCCTTGTATAGTCTTAACAACCTTAATCTAACAAGAATCATCAAGAATATAATTAGAGTTTTCAGAACTGCTATAACTCAGTTGAAAGAACATGAACAACGAAGCCCTTACCGACCTTTTATGAATGAGGCTTCTAAAGGAGAGTTGTAGATCATCTTTACATCTTTCCAACCATATAAAGAACACAAAAGTCCATTGAGAAACGAAGGAGATATGGCCATTTGAAAATCATCACAGAAACTGTCATGAATCTGGACAGTTTGTTTATTCAACTTGGGGAGGTGATTTCACTAGGCTACACTCATTAGATGGCCATGAGATTTTGAGCGAATGTTCTCATGATATGAGGGAGCTGTGGTTAAAGTTTGGTGATTTTTACAGCTCTAGATATTGAGATATGAAATTTTCTTTCAAGGTGGTTCTTGCAGGGCAGTTTGAGAGAAAATGGAGAGAATGGTGTTTGGGTTGGCTTCTCTTGCACTCATCTAGCATAAAGTGATTTCTCTTGGATAATATCTCATAAAGTGGCTGTGCTCCCTCCTTGGTTCTTGTGCAAGGTGTGTTCAAGAAGCTTGGTTGATATTTGTTATGTCTTTGAATTGATTTAAGTGATTTACCCACTTAAATCCTAAATTGTTTTGATTTAATCTTTGATTAAATCATTCCATCCAACTGATATAATTCTCTTCATGATCGTGTAGGATATTTAATCTTTTTATAAACTCAATCCAAAATCCATAATTCGTTCGCTTTATCTTTTAATCTCGTTGAAAAGTTTCAGCGGATTCTAGAACGCTCGTTTCACTATCTCTGTGGTTTTCGTTCCAAATCCCCAAATCAAATATAATAAAATTCTAAAATATTAAATCCTTAAATCCTCAAATTTAATATCTCATTTCTTGAATATAATAATATATAATTCAGTGCCCGGTCAAATATTACACCAAAATAGAAATTGGAATTTCTGAATTCTGATCGTCTTTACATACACTTATTTTCTCCGTGAATCACTAATATGACTTCGAAATATCCAAACCATGTCTTGTACATAGGGTGGCGTGTAAAATTTCTTGGTTCCCAAAATCACTATTCATCCATGAAAAACACTATTCATGTATGGAAGCACTATTCACTGATGCACTTAATCCAAATAAGAAAAGTTTTAATTCTACCAAAAATTTGGGTTCTTACCGAATAAATCCATTAAATTGATTATTCTCGTGTGCACTAAATAGCTTCCGCCTGAATTACGCGCTATAATTCGAGCTTCCGCGAAATATTTATAAAATTGCGAATGAATATATCATCGAGAATTTCAAAGACATAAAATTATCTTATTACAAACATTGTAGAAAACTGATTTTTGCACATCATATTAGATTGAGCATATCTAGTAGCTTGATACGGAATTTATGATTGGATATTCGAAAGGATTGAACCCCGTAGACTTTAGGTTCCTCTGGCACTTATGCTTCAAGGAACCGGGGGTAGTTATTGTGATCAAAATCTTGCATGGGTTAGATTTACGCCCATTGGGGATTTAGGGTCCAATCCGTCAGTGAATTAGATGATATGTGAGGCTTCCAAGGGCCCATGGCAGCCCATGAGAGCTACTCCAGAAGGATTAGGAATAGATATGAAGCCTAGGGTCCCAGGAACTATCTTCCCTTGATTAATCCCTAGCTCCCAACTATTATTCTAGGGCTCCCGAGTATCAGGCTTCCATAGTCAGCCTACCAGAGGGGCTACCATGAGGTAAACACTAAGTAAACAAGAGGCTTAGGATCCCAGGGAATAACCCTTTGAGGACAACCCTTAGCCCACAATTACCATAGCATAATTACTAGGACAGCCATCAGATATGGCTTCCAGTATAGCTACCATAGACAGCCAGCTAGCAGGGCTACCGGAGCCTAGCTACTGGCGGTGCCCCAGCTTCCCCGGAAGCCTAGCAGAAACACAGATTCAGATAAGGACAACCTTCTATCTTGTAGGAGCACGTCTCTATAACCAATATACACTTCATATTAGATAATTACACGATTATTCATAGATAAATATCATTATTACTTGATAAATCACATATTCATTAGATAAACATCAGTGGATAGGCTTCCAACAGTCCTGATAAGGCTTGGAAACCTCATAACTACATCACAATCAATTGATATACATAAATATCAGTCATTATCTCATCAGATACGAGGTAACTCATTACAAACAACCGAACATATCTATCAAGAACTACATACGGGCTTGATCCACTATAAATAGTGGTATGTAGGTAGTTTGCGGGATCTTCTTCGACACTTTACACTCCTTGAGTAGCTAGAGCACGTGCACTCTTGTGTGACGCAGTCAAATTAAGGTTCTTGGCTGGCCAACATATGGTCCTTGAGCTCTATCCCGCAGATTCAGTCACAATCATCACAAAACACCTTCCCGTGTTCTTCGGTAACCCTTAGCCGTGTGCCTTCCTGGGCGGCTAGCCTCAAATCTATAGCTATGAGCCTTTCTGGGCAGTTATACGATTCCATAATCAACGGCGCTATTCCAGCAACGGCCTCCACGTAGTTGTGCAAAAATCCTCCCACAACAGTACGAGTTTTAAACTAATTTTTGAATTTTGAATTTTGTTTATACTTTTTACGTAGACAAGATTTTTTTTTGAGAGTTTTTCTACGAGCTACGATGTCGTTTCGGTTCAAAAGTTTTCAAAGTTCAAAATTAATATTACCTATTTAAAAATATTCTTTTGTATTTACCCTATCATAATTCACACAGATTTAAAGATGAGTAAACAGACACACGGTGTTATATCGACAACTTCTAAGGTCTAGTCATACACACACAACACTTCTTCTCACATCAATATTTCGCCATCAATTCTATCAAGTTATATAAGAAGGATTAGAGGATAAAGTTTTTGAAAAAGTGGCACTTCTTACTTTTAAGCCCTAATTTATATGCAAATTGACAACCTTTTTTTTTTTGATATTATCATATCTAAATTGCTTTTTAGAGTAGTACTTCTTTTAATTGCTTTCGTAGTTATGTAGATGATGTTTAGTATTGCTAATTGTTACGTCCAAACATATATTGTTTATTGAATTTTGGGATAAAAAGGATGATATTTCACAAATTTTGTGTAGTTATTTTACAAAATTCTTTCTTTTTCTTTGTAATTTACAAAGGTGTTGTAAATAATTGTTATTGAGTTTTATGCTTTCAACAATCTCAAAGGTCGAGTATTACGAGAAAATTGTCATTAGGAAATGAGGTAATTAGGGCTGCCTATTGTATGCGTTTAACATCAAGTGTGGATGTTGCTCGATTCTTGAATTAGGATTAGCTTTTTGTTGGAAAGACAAATCATTAATGTCAACACGTATGGGTAATTTTCTGAAAATACTTGCTTGGTATGGTTTGCGTAATACTGATGTTGAATGGAAAAGTGATCAAGGAAAATACACCTGTAAATCATAAGCTTATGTCTTCCTACATTCGAAAGCAGATTGTTAGTGCTTGTGCATCTAAGAATGAAAACTATAATTAGTGATATTGGAGGTAAATATTTCTCTTTATTACTTGACGAAGCCCGTGATAATTCTGTTAAAGAACATATGGCCTTTGTTATAAGATATTTAAAGGATCATGAGGAAGTTTTGGAACGGTTTGTCGGAGTTGTCCATGTTAAAGATACCACTACACTTTATTTGAAAAGTGCTATTGATAATTTCTTTTCTAAACATGGACTGTCAATGTCAAAAAATAGAGGTCAAGGATACGACAGAGCTTCAAATATGCGGGGAAAGCTCAATGGTTTAAAGACTTTGATTTTAAATGAAAATCCATATGCAAGGTATGTTCATTGCTTAGCACATCAACTCCAATTAGTTGTGGTGGTTGTAGCAGAAGGAAACAATTCGTAAGCAATTTTTTTGATTATATGTCTCTGGTTACTGATGTAGTTGGTGCTTCTTGTAATAGAAGAGATGAACTTGGTGTTAACTCGAATAACTTGTAGAAGGGGGGGGGTTGAATACAAGTTATATAATCGTGTCTGATTTTTGCTTGATTATATGAACAAGAATAAACGAATGAATCAAACTCTTGTTTGTATTAATAAGATCAAATACAAACTCTACCAAAGGTGTACAATACCTTTAGCAGCTGCTGACAATACAAATATCTCTCTGTTTGTTTCGAACTCTCGAATACAAACCTTATACAGAGCTACGCACTCGAACTTTATCCTCACGAGCTACACTCTTTACAATGATATTGAGAGAGTATTTATAATGCTACCTATCAACTAATAACAGAAAGATATAATCTATACATGACAATGTTCTGCCTTCTAGTCGATAGTTTCCTTCAATAGAAAAACTCTTTCCTTCATAATGTCTTCTTGCTTGTTCTTCAAACAACGATCCTGTTTTATAGCACTTGCCAGTTTCTGTAGTATCTATAATGACATCATCAGTAACATGACTGATATCAGGATCTGTACACTGCATCAGTATCTGATCAACCATCAGTATTGGACCGTCATCAGGATTTGCTCTCTGTTCCTGACATGTAGTCTCCGATACACTGTTCATTCCTGACTAAACTATACAGATAACTGTTTTACACATAAAACCTATATACAGTGCTAAATCCTTTATAAGATCAGGATTACAAGAAGTATAATGTGTAAATTCTATTCTTAACATCACAACTTATGAATTATTCCTAACAATCTCCCCCTATTTATGCTTTAAAATCTGAAGCATAAATCTAAGTTGTGGATGTCAAAACATATAACAATACAACCAGAATAGAATTTATGAATGTAGAATTATGAAGTTTAAGTATCTCCTTCTCAGATGTAGACGCTTATCTAGTACTTAGAAGAAAGAATTTTAACTATTAATGCTGCTCTTCCTTTACCTCTTCCTAGCTGAGATTCACCACTGTCACTCCTGGTTCTTCTTTTTACTATCCTTTGTCTGATCTTTATCTCCCCCAGCTTTATCTTCAGTCTGGTGGTGTTGTTGTTGTCTTTGAATTGTCTTTATCTCCCCCTTTTTGACATCAGCAACATTAATTCCAAGAGATTCAGAAACAGAACAAATGAGATTCATAAGAACTGCTTGATTTTCCATAATTGTGACTTGGTTATCTTCAAGTGATTGAAGTCTTGTTTGAATAGCAATTTGAGAATTCTGAATATCTTTCAAAACATCAGAATGAACTTCAATATTGGAAGTGCTTCTAGTATCTTCAGTATCAGAATCAGAAAGAACTGTATCTTCAAATCTTGTAGAAGAAGTTGCTTGAGTTGTATGATATTCAAGTAGTAAAACCTGATTAGAAGTATCAACATCTTCATCTTTCTGTTCTGGAACTGAAACATGATCATCATCTCCTTCACCAGTATTCTGTGTACTAACATCTTCAAATCCTGACTCCTCCTTAGAGTGATCAGAGACTGTTGATGTCTCAATTCTAGCTGATATTGGAAGTACATACAAAGGAACACTAGGATCATTAGGATCTTCATCTGGTACATATGTATCAAGAGATTGCTTTATCCTGGCACCTCTTCTGTTAATGATTTCTGCAAGCCTCTCCTTTTGCTTCTGAGCTTTAACTTCTGGCTTTGCATTGTGATGTGCTAGGTCATTCTTCTGATACATTTTGATGAATGAATAAGTACCAGCATCCATACCCAAATTTTCAGACCAAGATTCAGGAAAAACCTGATCCCAGAAATCAAATGATGGTTTCCTAATTTTCTCTCCCTCACTATGGAGTTGATCATCCATACCCTCATTCTCACTTTGACTTTCTAAAGTCAACACTCTTTCTACCTCACCTTTTGCCTGGTCAGGAGCCAGCCGCTCAAATTGTGGATCTAAGTCCATCTTTTCAACTGTATCACTCAAATTTAGATAAGTGCTCTCATGACCTACAGAAAAATAGAGTTTAGAAGAAGTTTTTATACCTGAACTCACATGGAGAGAGGGTTCCTCATATGGCATGTGGCTTGAGGTTTTCTCCAAGGAGTGAGCTGCTATAGTCTCTGAACCCATACAATCATCTTCTTTCCTTTCAGAAACTACAGGCTCCAGTATACCACTTTCAGGTTCTTTACTAGACTCTGATGTCTTCAGTAATACTTCATTAGACACCATAGTTAGTATATCACCGTCTTTAAGTGTTGTTTGCTGAGACACACCCTCAAGGTGAATAGACTCTGACTGAACAAAATTTGTTTGATCTTCAGAAAAATCAACCAAAGTCATTCCTCCCATATCATAGGGTATCTCACTTGCATTCTCAGTCATTACAGAAGACCTTTCAACATCAGCTATCACAGCTCCTGAGCCATCCTTCCTCTGACTAGATGGTTCTTGTGGTGCAGTGACTGTGACCTGATTTTTCCTACTATTCACCACTGGTGCAATAGTATCTTCTGTTGACTGCTTCTCTCTATCTACTTCCTCTAGTTGTTCACCTTGAGCTGAAGCAACTTCAATAATAACATCCTTGTCAAATAAATATGCATGTAGTGATTGAAGTGCAACATGCTTTGAGAGTCCAAATTTCTTGACTAATTGTCTTCTGACAGATACATAGAAATACATCTTCATTAAGTCAAGTCTTTGATGTAGAAGTCCATATTCATCTGGAAATAAAAGTTTTGGTACTCTTTCAACCAGAAAATCTAGAACAGGCTTTGACAACTTCACTTTGAGAGAAATTAGTCCCATAGCCAGTCTGTATGATAATGTAGTTTCCCATGAAGAATCAATATCCAGATCTCTCTTGTCAAATACTGACATAGATGTAGCTTGATTTGTAGAAACCTGCATGATATTAGTTGGACTAGACTCTGTGTGTGTAGGTGACAATTGAATCTTTCTCCTTGTTCTCCTGGTATAGTGAGCAAAAGATTTATCCTGAGAAGACTCAAGAGGTGTAGACACAGAAGTGATCTTGGGATGAGATCTTTGTTCAATAGACACAGTCTTTTGAGAGACAGTATCAAGTAACTGTTTTCCCTTTTTAAGAACTACAGCCTTTTGGGAGACTGCAGCCTGGCTGTGACTAGGTTTTTCATCTCTTTGTGCTAACAAAGAAAGTTGAATTGCAGCCTTCAATTCTGCTCTCTCAGCAAGAGTTAAATCATCATCATCTTCACTGGAATTACTACTACTACTTGACACAACAAATCTTCTCTTCCTTACAACTGATGTCTTTTGAGAAACACCAGAGGTTGATTTCTTTGAAACAATAGGCTGTGGATCAAAATTTGGTTCTTGAATTGTTTCAGAGACTATAATGTTTTGGGCTACTTGGGTAGACACAGGTGGGTTCTCCTCCAATTGAGATTCCTGAGCCATTTCACCACAAAAGAAAGAAGAATTGTAGAGAGTAGGAAGATGAGTTTTAAGAATTACCTGAACATGATGTGGATAATGAATTACAGGTATTTCATCTAGATTCTTTTCATTGTCCTTCTTTGTAATGTCAGAGAAAATTCTCTTTTGCTGTTCATAAGAAGAAACACAATGTTCCCTTCCAAATCTAGCTTCAACATCAGGAATAAAATGGTTAACAAACAATTGCATAAATCTATGATAATAAACCATTTTCCTGTTTTGATCTCTTAACCCAAGTTTAATACTCATCTGACTTAAGATAATATGACCAATGTTAATTACTCTGTCATAAAGTAAACTATAAGCAATGTGTGATGTAACAGAAGTAATTTGCTGAAAAGAACTACATTTGCCAGTAAAACATTTAGCAATTTGATCAAAGTAAAAAGACCATTCCTTTCTAAGAAAAGACCTATTCAACTGGCTCATGTTATCTAGAGGTCCACTATAACCTAATTCAGACAACATAGTTCTTATATTATCATCAGATGGTACATTCTCATAACTATCAGTAACAGGTAAGCAAAGTACTGAATTAACAACAGATTCAGTAATGTCAAATGAATCTTGTCCTAAATGTAGAACAATCTTACCTGATTGACTCTGAGTAGAATCAATTACCTCAGCATTCTCCCAAGCTTGTGAAACAGCTTCTTGATTAATTTGTGGAGATGCTGTCAATGCATAACTTAATGGTCCATACACCAGAAAGTCCATGATTGGATGAAAATCAGATGACACTCCTTCCTTGTTGGTGATAGCTGCAACATGATTGTTTGTCATAAAATCAAAGTCACCAAACTTGAAGGCTACTGATTTAGGTAATCTTCTCTGAGCTGCCATTTTTGATCTGAAAAGAAACTTGAAAAATTCTTGAAATGAATTAGTGATTTTGAAAACTCAAGAGTGATTTTTGCTTTAGAGAATGTAAAATTAGAGAAAGCAATTACACGATTAGAGTTTCAAAACAAATATATTTCACAAATCTTTCAGACCACTATCCCACGTTGACACGTAGATTGACAGGTGTCAGTCCCTGAAAAATGCGGTTACCCACGATTTTTGGAAAATAAAATCCAAAATTGATTTTTCAAGAAATAAATCAGGGTATAAATAAGCAATACTGATCAGCTTCCTTTTCCTGATGACCTCTCATCAAAATAATCACAAAATGTAATGTGATTTAAAAATATAATTTTCAAATCCTGATGGTCACACATGAAATCCTGACCAATATTATCAGCGACTTAATATGGAGTTTCCACGTGGCATTTTTCTTTTATCTGAAAAAGAAAATAAACAATTAATCTGAACAGAAAATCAATTGGTTAGATATTTTCAATATTTCTTGAAACAAGAAATACAATCTCATGCAATAATTAGCATTTGACTTCATTAAAACTTCCAAGTGACTGCTCAGCTTCTCACATCTTTCTTTAAAAGAACCAAACGCTTAATGCCATTCTCCATAACCTTTCAATTTCTTTTCTTCTCAACAATGCTTCTCAAACCAAAAATCCCTTCAAACCCATTTTCCAGATTTTTCTTGATCAATGAACATCCTGTTCTTGATCATCTCTTTGAACAAATGACTCTTCTCATCGAACTAATCATGAATGGATTGGTTTTCGAAAATATCCAGAGGTTTCTCCTAGAACATCCATCTGTTGGATACAATCTTCCCCTAACCTCCTCAAAACTTGAGGATGAAGAATTTGGCCGAGAGTCTGAGGTTGATCTTGATGGAGATGCTATTCATTTAAGTTAGCTGCTCTCATTCAAGTCGCCCAGACAAGGAATTCAAGAGCAAATGAGGCTTTCATCCCCTGATGGATTTCTTGAGATGCTCCTTGTCCTGTTCCTCAGAGTTCATATCAAAGACAAGTATAGAGTAGAAATTTAGACAAAAAGATGATGTATTTCATTTCTATGTAATGATTTCTATTAATGAAAATACAATTTCTTGTTATCTGCTTGTCTTTTGATTTTTGAATGATGTATAAATTATCAGTATGCAAATATCAAAACTTGCTAGCATAGACTTAACATATCACAGAATCAGATTATTACACAAAGTAAACGTCAGGATCTGAAACAATTTTCATAATCCTGATACTGACACAATACTGATGACGTCAGCATCCTGATAACAAATCTAATCCTGATGATTATTAACAAGTCTATCATACTGAAATTTATCAAGGCAATGTGTTATAGCTCAAACATTTAACAATCAAATATAGATCCTGACAGGAATATCAAGTCTATAGGCTAAGAACAACATACCTTGCTACTTTTGCAGATGTTAAAATCTAAAAATTTAACATTCCTAACTCACTTACTAATCTACTGAATGTAGTTTCATCAAGTGGTTTAGTTAGAATATCTGCAAGCTGTTTGTCAGTAGGAACAAAATGAAGTTCCACAGTACCATTCTCAATATGTTCTCTAATAAAATGATACCTGACATCAATGTGCTTAGTCCTTGAATGTTGAACTGGATTTTCTGCAATTTTAATAGCACTAGTATTATCACAAAACATAGGAATATTACTAAGTGTCATACCATAATCCAGCAACTGATTTCTTATCCAAAGGAGCTGTGCACAACAACTGCCTGCTGCAATGTACTCAGCTTCTGCAGTTGAGGTTGAAACAGATTGTTGCTTCTTGCTTGCCCAAGAAATCAATCTATTTCCCAAGAATTGACATGTACCTGTAGTGCTTTTCCTGTCTATCTTACACCCTGCATAATCAGAGTCTGAATAGCCAATTAGAAAGAAATCAGATTCTCTAGGATACCACAAACCAAGATTTGGAGTTCCTTTGAGATATCTAAAAATTCTCTTCACAGCAATTAAATGAGATTCCTTAGGATCACTTTGGAATCTAGCACATAAATAGGTAGAAAACATTATATCTGGCCTACTTGCAGTTAGATATAACAATGAGCCTATCATGCCTCTATAACTAGTATTATCCACACTCTTCCCTTTAGGATCAGAGTCTAGTTTAGTGGCTGTTGCCATGGGTGTTTTTGCAACTGCACAGTCTTGAAAGTCAAACCTTTTTAAAAGATCTTTGATATACTTTGACTGATTAATGAAAATACCAGTCTCAGTCTGTTTGACCTGCAAGCCTAAGAAATAATTTAGTTCACCCATCATGCTCATCTGATACTTAGACTGCATAAGCTTGCTAAACTTAGCACACAACTTTTCATTAGTAGAACCAAAAATAATATCATCAACATAAACTTGAACTAAAAGCAATTCACCTTTTATCTTTCTAAAGAATAGAGTTTTGTCAATTGTACCTCTTGTGAAGCCATTTTCAAGAAGAAATTTAGACAAAGTCTCATACCATGCTCTTGGTGCCTGCTTTAGTCCATAGAGTGCCTTGTCAAGTTTGTAGACATGATTTGGAAACTTTGGATCAACAAATCCAGGTGGTTGTTCTACATACACTTCTTCATCAAGTTTTCCATTTAGAAAAGCACTCTTTACATCCATCTGGTATACCTTAAATTTTGAATGAGCTGCAAATGCAAGAAACATTCTGATTGCTTCCAATCTTGCTACAGGTGCAAAGGTCTCATCATAATCAATGCCTTCTTCCTGAGAATAACCCTTGGCCACCAGTCTTGCTTTGTTTCTTACAATCATACCAGATTCATCTAGCTTGTTTCTGAAAACCCATCTTGCACCAACAATAGATCTATCTTTAGGTCTTGGTACCAGTTTCCAAACTTTGTTTCTCTCAAACTCATTTAATTCCTCCTGCATTGCAATTACCCAATCAGGATCCTGTAAGGCTTCTTCAACCTTCTTAGGTTCATTCTTTGAGAGAAAACAACTATACAAGCATTCATTTTGAATTGATCTTCTAGTTCGAACACCACTATTTGGATCACCAATTATCAAATCTTCAGTATGATCCTTTGTCCATTTTCTAACAGGTGGTAAATCAACTCTGCTAGTCTCTCCCCCTAAGTTAGTGATATCTCTTGTAGAAGAATTCTCTCTACCTTCAAAAACTCTCCTTTGATCAATAGAATCAATAGATTCCATATTGCTGCTAGTTACTGATCTTTCCTCAGAAGATTCTGACAGGTCAGTTCCTGATGGAGTAGACTCTGAAACATCAATTCCTGATGAAATAGACTCTGAAAGACTAGTCTGCTCCTGATGATCAATGTGTTCTCTCTGATTTATTTGCTCCCCCTCAACAGTAGCATTCCTTTGAGAAGCAATAGAAATTCCTTCTGGAGAACCTTCATCATCACTTGAGAGTATCTCAGAATTCTTCAGATTTTCAAATTCCAATTTGTCATGGCTTTCATCAGTTTGCAAAATTCCAAATTTCTTATCATCAAATGCAACATGAATTGATTCCATAACAATGTGAGTTCTGAGATTATAAACTTTGAAGGCCTTAGATGCTGAGTATCCTAGAAAAATTGCTTCATCCGATTTGGCTTCAAATTTTCCAAGTTGTTCTGGATGAACTTTTAGGACATAGCATTTGCATCCAAAGATGTGAAAATATTTCACACTTGGTTTCTTTCCTTTGATCATCTCATAGGGAGTTTTTCCATGACTATTTACCAAGGTACAGTTCTGAGTGAAACATGCAGTGTTAATAGCTTCTGCCCAAAAGTAGGTTGGAAGTTTTGCATATGCAAGCATGGTTCTTGCTGCCTCTATGAGAGTCCTGTTCTTTCTTTCCACTACACCATTTTGCTGAGGTGTACCAGGTGCAGAAAACTGTTGAGTGATTCCATTGTCTGCACAAAACCCCTCCATTGTAGAATTCTTGAATTCTGTACCATTGTCACTCCTAAGCACTTTGACTTTGTACTCAGAGTTATTATGAATATTCTTGATGAGTTCAATGATTTGCTGAGGAGCTTCATCCTTCTTGTGTAGAAAGAACACCCATGTGAACCTTGTGAAATCATCCACCATAACTAGAGCATATCTTTTCTTGCTGATAGACATAATGTTTACTGGACCAAACAGATCAAGATGTAGCATGTGAAATGGTTCAGTAATTGAATTTTCAGTCTTGCTCTTGAAAGTGGTTCTTCTCTGCTTTCCAAGCTGACATGCATCATAAAGTCCATCTTGCACAAAATTTGCCTGAGGTAGGCCTCTCACCAAATTGTGTTTAACAAGTTGATTAAGCTTCTTGAAATTAAGATGTGAGAGCTTCTTGTGCCAATTCCAGCTTTCATCATTTGTTGCTTTGCTGTAGAGACATCTAACAATTCCTTTAGATGTATCACTTAAGCTGGCTTCATATATGTTACCATGTCTTTGACCAGTTAGAACGATGTCTCCATTCTGCATATTCAAGACTTTGCATCCTTCTCTGTCAAAGATTGATTTGTAACCTTTATCACCCAGTTGACTTATGCTTAAAAGAGTATGTTTCAAGCCTTCAACCAGTGCTACATTTTCTATGATGACATTCCCCAAAATAATTGAGCCATATCCCAGAGTTTCTCCTTTGTTGCCATCTCCAAAAGATATTACTGGGCCAGCTTTCCTCTCAAACTTTGTAAGCAGGGACTTCTTTCCAGTCATATGTCCAGAGCATCCACTGTCCAAGATAATTGAATGCTTCTTTCCTGTGCCCTGCAAACAAAAAGTAACTAGTTAGAATTTTTTAGGACCCAACTTTGATTGGATCCTTTCTTACTAGATTTAGAGACAACAGACTTTGAAGATTTTGCATTTATTTTACCTGTTGCAGAGTCAACTTTAGACTCTGATCTCACAAACTGTTTGTGACTAGGAGTTTCAGATTTCAAAGAATAATAGTCATAATACAGTTCATGATATTCTCTACACATGTAAATGGAATGAAGTAAACTACCACAATGATAACAAGCTTTTTGTGGTTGGTATTGAATTTTCTGAGTCTTGGGGAATCTGGACTCAGTTTTCCAAGAAGGTTTTTGATTGCAGTCTAGGGCCAAATGATTATGATTTCCACACTTATAGCATTTTTTCCTAGGTGCATCAGGTACATTCTTGAAATTATTCTCTTTGTTAATACCTTCTTTTCCATTCCTATTTCTCTTAATCTTGCTAGACTCTGAAAGACCATCTAATCTCTGTTTCAACTGAGACTTAGACAGAAACCCTATGTTTACATTCTTAGGTTTCTCTAACACTTTCTCATCTGAATAACTATTGTTAATCTTTTTGTGTACAACAGGGGTACCTTTTGAATCAACAAATTTAACATGATTAGGTTCAGAAACAATTTTCTTACCTTCAGATTTAGATGTGTTAGCTTCTACCTTACTATCATCATTGACAATAGCTACTTTTTCTTCTTGTCTAGCCTTATCAAAACCTAAACCATTAACCTTACCACGAATTCTACTCTCAAAGATTTCTATTGTCTTCTTACTGGAATTGTTAATGGTCTTAATCACATCTCTCTCTTCTTCTAGTTCTTTTCTGACATAGTCATAAGCCTCAAGAATTACACTATAATCATGCTTAGCTTTATCAGAACTCAACTTGTATTCTTCCATTTGAATTAATTCAGATTCAAGAAAATTATTTCTATCAACTAATTTATCATTCTTAACCTTAAGTTCATCTCTTTCACAAGTAAGAATTCTAAAATTAGTCATAAGATTTTTAAACTCAGCATGGATAGATCTAATTTCATCAGAATTTAAGCTATCAAATGAATCAAGAGAGTGAAGTGATACCTTAATAGAGGATGGAGAAATTTTCTTTGGAGATCCAGGTTTGTCTGAACTATTGGCCATCAATGCAATGTTGTCATAATCCAATTCATCTTCAGAGTCACTGGAATCAGCCCAATCCTTCTGTGTGACCATAAGTGCATTACCCTTTCCTGAATTCCTAGGCTTCTTACACTCACTAGCAAAGTGTCCAAGCTCGCTGCAGTTAAAGCACTTGATCTTGGCCTTATCAAGCTTGACAATTGTACTTTTGCTTTTGTCACTCTTCTTCTCCTCCTTCTTTTGAAAAGGTCCTTTGCTAAATCTTCTCCTGTTGAATTTTCCTTTCTTGAAAGCTTTAGCAAACATAGCAAAGAGTTCTTGCATCTCAGATTCAGAATCATTGTTGTCAGAGTCCATATCAGTAGTCTCTGACTCAGAACTTTCTTTGCTTTTCTTCTTCCTTGAATTCTTTACAGCAATCTCTTCATGCTGTTCTTCAGGAAGCTTCTTAACTTCAGATTGAGCAGTAAGTGCAATAGTCTTCATCTTTCCTTCACTCCTGCTCTTCTTCTGCTGCTTGTCAAGTTCATAAGCTCTCAATTTTCCATATACTGCCTCTAATGAAATCTCATCCAGATCATTAGCTTCTTCGATCGCAGATATCTTCTCATTGTAGAAATCAGGCAAAGCTTTCATGAACTTTGTATTCATATCCTCCAAGTCATAATATTTACCATGCATGGCCATCTCATTGATGAGTTTTGTAAACCTATCAAAGGTATCAGTAAGTGACTCACCAGACTTGGATTCAAAGTACTCATACTGTTGTATAAGTAATGTCCTCATATTCTTCCTGACAGGCTTAGTTCCTTCACAGTGAACCTTAAGATTGTCCCATATATCCTTGGCAGTTTTACAAGAGAGAACATAGTTAGTGAGAACGGAATCAAGACTGTTGAATAATATGTTTCTCACTTTAGCATCTTTGAGAACATTCTCCTTGTCCTTATCTGACCATTCAGATTTTGGCTTCTATGCTGTATGTTCTGGAACAACCTCACCATCAACAGTTGCTTGTCCAACGACCTTTGTTGGAACAAAAGGTCCATCTCTGATTCTGTCAAGATAATCAGGATCTGTTGCTTCCAGATGATGCAACATCTTTACTTCCCATAGAGTATATTCGTTTCTCTTGAGCATAGGAATTTTAGTATTCCCATCCTTGTAACCAGACATGATTGCAGATATTTATGATTATTCGAAATCAACCTGCTCTGATACCAATTGTTAACTCGAATAACTTGTAGAAGGGGGGGTTGAATACAAGTTATATAATCGTGTCTGATTTTTGCTTGATTATATGAACAAGAATAAACGAATGAATCAAACTCTTGTTTGTATTAATAAGATCAAATACAAACTCTACCAAAGGTGTACAATACCTTTAGCAGCTGCTGACAATACAAATATCTCTCTGTTTGTTTCGAACTCTCGAATACAGAGCTACGCACTCGAACTTTATCCTCACGAGCTACACTCTTTACAATGATATTGAGAGAGTATTTATAATGCTACCTATCAACTAATAACAGAAAGATATAATCTATACATGACAATGTTCTGCCTTCTAGTCGATAGTTTCCTTCAATAGAAAAACTCTTTCCTTCATAATGTCTTCTTGCTTGTTCTTCAAACAACGATCCTGTTTTATAGCACTTGCCAGTTTCTGTAGTATCTATAATGACATCATCAGTAACATGACTGATATCAGGATCTGTACACTGCATCAGTATCTGATCAACCATCAGTATTGGACCGTCATCAGGATTTGCTCTCTGTTCCTGACATGTAGTCTCCGATACACTGTTCATTCCTGACTAAACTATACAGATAACTGTTTTACACATAAAACCTATATACAGTGCTAAATCCTTTATAAGATCAGGATTACAAGAAGTATAATGTGTAAATTCTATTCTTAACATCACAACTTATGAATTATTCCTAACACTTGGGCATAAACAGTATGAAACTATGGTTGAGGTAATAGAGAATGATACCATTAATACTGGAAAAGGGTTGAATCCGGAGAGTAGTTTAGCTCGGCCAGGTGACACACGTTGGGGTTCGCATTATAAAACCATTATTCGTCTTCTTTCGATATGGTCATCTGTGATTGAAGTGCTTACAAATATATGAGGATGGGAGTGAATGGAAGAGTAAAGGAAAGGCAGTTGGTTTGCTTGACAAAATGGAAAATTTTGAGTTTGTTTTTATTGCGCAACTGATGAAACTAGTATTAGGTATATCAAACGCTTTGTCATAATTCTTACAATAGAATGATCAAAATATAAATGAAGCAATAAAATTTTGTTACGGATGTAAAAAGACAACTGCAAAGCTTAAGAGAAAATGGATGGGACGAGCTTTTTGAAGAGGTAACCACTTTCTATTTAGAAAATAATATTGTCAATCCTAATATGAAATATAATATGCCAGGCCGCATTCTTTGTGAGCATGCTACTACTTACGACTATCATTTCAGAGTTGTAATATCCTATCAGGTCATTGATCGTTTTAGTCAAGAGATGAACAACCATTTCTCAGAATCCAGCACAAAAGTACTTATGTGTATAGAATGCCTGATCCCAAAAATGCATTTTCTAATTTTAGTCTTTCAAGGGTACTCCGACTAGAAGAATTGTATCCAAGAGAGTTTTCATTATCTGATCATATAGAGCTTAAAGAGGAACTAAATATGTGGGTTTCTGAAATGAGAAGGAATGAAACATTTTCTAACTTTCAAAATATTGGTGATCTTGCGAAGAAAATAGTTGAAGTGGGTTATCTAAAACATTTTCCACTGGTGCTTCTTATTGAGTTGATTCTTGTTTTGCCAGTTGCAATCGTTACTTTGCAACGAGCATTTTCTGCCATGAATATTATCAAGTCGAATCTAAGCAACAAGATGGGGGATGAGTTCCTCACTGATTCTTTGATCTACTATATTAAAAAATAGCTCTTCACTAGTATTGAAAATGAAGTGATTATTCATCATTTTCAGAATATGAAGACTAGATGAACTGATTTACCATGCTTACGCACAGAATAGAGGTACCAAATGATATTATTATATAGTGTGTGTAGCATTGTATAGCCAACTGATTTTTTTCTGATATGTTAGTATAAAATTTGACATATGTTGCTTTTAGTTCCAATTAGTATATATAAGTCGGACCCCATAAGAAAAACTTTCTGCGTCCGTCACTGATCACACCTTACCTATTTAATAACCTTGAGGACTAGATGATGAAGATCTATGAGAAAAAAAGTTACTATTTGGATGATTCTAGTCTTTAAATCAAAGATGATGAAACTAATTTCACTAATATTGATGCGGATCGAAACTCAGTGAGAAGGTGTCTAGACAAACAAGTGATGCCTAAAGGCTATTTAATCATCCCTTTGAACAAGTGATGCTTAAAAGCTATTTAATCCTCATTGAAGGGAGGTAGGAGATGGAAACCAAGCTTTAAGCTTACAAATCGCGGGTTACCAAGCTAGGGAAAGAACTCATTCAAGAAAGCAGACCCAACATTAATGATTTTGGATGCCATATGCTAAGATTTCTTTTAAACATGGTCATGAACACCTCCCAATAGCACTTTAAATAATCATGGTCAATCCCCAAGGAGAATCTCATAATAGAAATTGAAAATTTTGCAAGTAGAATAAGAAAATGTGTTATGTTTAGTTGTTGATAACAATTATATAGTCAAATTTGACATGTACATGCGATGTGAAGCTTTTAAGCTTTGAAAAGGATTTATTCAGCTTCTATATTTGAACTTTGACTTTTATGGACACTTAATTTTGGTGTTTGGACCTTTGACAATAATGAACGTCAAGCACTTACCTTGAAACTTGTATATATTAATCAGCAAAATCATATCTGTTAAAAATCACGACACGTTTCGTCTGGTCAATAAGATGTTGAGAATTGCACATGTATTTGATGATAATAAATATCTTAGATTAGAATTTATATTTTGTTTTATAACTATTCAATTGATAGCATCTTTTGTGAGTATCAATTGTGTAGGAAATTTTCCACATGAAAGTTTCAATCCATAAATTTGTTTAAGTATTTTACACTTCGATGGATGAAACTAGATTATAGTTAGGAATTAATTCAAGTAACTAACCTTGTAATCTTAAATTATCCGTTGATAAACAAATGAATCAACTGATAAGTAAAAAAGACTCAATTGATATTCAATCAACGGATATTGTGCAAGTTTATGAACAAATTTGAAGCAAAAGGGAGTCGAATTGTAGATACTTGAAGACTTCTATTTTTCACAAATGAAATAAAAAATCAACTGATATTTGGATGACATAATAAATGAAAAAAGAGCCTTAACTGCTAGTCAGTAAATAGAATTTAAGTAGGAATTTTCAAGAAAATTTCTCAGGCTTATAGATGTATATTCTTTTTTAGAGGGCATGTAATTCTAATTCTCAATTTACATTCAGGAAGGCAATGGAAAAGTTGAAAGATTCAGGGGTGACATAGTCATGACTTGATTTGCATAATTAGGAGATCCATCAATGTGGAGTAAACGTAAATTTAATCCTAATGTCTATAATGACTCTAGTACAAGCAACTTAGTTGAGAGTTTCGAATCCACTCTTGGAGTTGATAGATGCAGACCAATTTTGAATCTACTTAAAGGTACATCCATTCTCATACTTTGATCACAATATCCACTTATTTTTTTATGCCTTGTATTTATATTCTCATGTTGTTATGTTTTGGGATTATGAGAGTTTGCATGGTCAGGATGGCTACCAGACAGTCAAATGCACTGACTTGGAATGAAGATGGATTGTGTCCAAAAATTATGAAGATATTGAAAGCTATATATCAATAGGGCGAATGGTCCGTGGCAAACCTTTGCCACGGAACTGTTACACAACAAATGGTTCCTACACCGTTGGATCCAACGGCTGGGGTTTAAAAAAAAAATTACACCGTACCGCAGAAACTTTCCGCGATACGGGATAATTACAAAAATGCCCCCCTATTTTCACATAAAAAATCTACTGTTCACCGTACCGTAGAAACTTTCTGCGGTATGTGAATAGTAAGGGTATTTTTGTAATTTCTCCGTACCGCGAAAAGTTTCTGCGGTACGGTATAATTTTTTTTTAAATCAGGACCGTTGGATGATCCAACGGTCCGGAAGCCATATGTTGTGTAATAGTTCCCTAGCAAATGTTTGCTAGGAAAGGGACATCTATCAATAGAGAGACCATTAGTTGCACAACCTACACGTCTAAACAGGGAAAATGTGAGATGCATGAGGGTAAATCTCATTTCCCTTTATCTCTGAATGCTAAAATATGTTTATGTGAAGCTTGGCAACTGTTTGGAATCCCTTGTAGGCCTGCAATAAGAGCTATGTTACATGCAAAATTGATCCTCATAGGCTTGTTAGTTCTTGATATTCAGTCAAGACCTACAAGCAATCATACAATTTCAGCATCAACCCTATTCCCGATAGAGAACAGTGGCATGCATATGAAGATACTCTTATTATCAGTCCAACAACAATGGAAAGAGGTGTTGGTAGACCATCGAATGTACCAAGTGTGAGTGTTCGGATACAATGCAAGGACTTGAAAGAGGGGGTTAACAACAAAAGAAATGAAGGAAAATGGTCAACTTTTCATCATTCGAAATCCAATAGTAAGAGATCAGTCAAATGCAGCTAAAACAACAACAAAAAAGGATGCATCAACAGCTAACGTGGAGTTAAAAAAAATAGAAGACTAAGAAGAAAGGAATGGGTGGACAGTAGAGCAATGCATCACAAGTTATTGAGATAAATATTTCCCAGTTTGCTCCATCTTAGCCATAAAATTTTATCGTAATTTTTTCGGACTTAATTAGTTTTGGTAATACCTGAACTTATCTTGGTATGGTATTGAATAGTCAAGTGCATCAAAAGACTTAATCTTTTACAAATATGTTACTTATCATTAATGGATGCTATTTTGGATTACTTTATTATTATGTGTTCTTTTGTGATGGTACTCTTATTAGATATCATCCAATTATCAGTTAATGTGTTGTTCTACAATACTTAAAGTCAAATTAATTGACTTAAACATTTAGTTAACTGTAATTAATGGAAGGGGTATAACTCGTAAAGTACCAATTGTAACGCCCCAACTTCCCAATACTAAAAATATACTTTTTATAATAAAATAGACTTTGATACAGGGGAATTTTATAAAAATTCGGCATGAAGTATTCGTAAATGGGACTATCCACCTGTATTCCAACCCAAACCAAATTCCAATTCATAATCACATATAAAACTTAATACACCAACGATTCCTCACCGAGGATCGATTTCAGGTTATGGTATGAAACAAGAATCTATACTATACAAATTATTACAACTTCTATCTCTGCGCTAACACAAATTACTATACCATCTAATTCATAGCTCAATCCCAATCTGCTGCTTACCCGCTCTAGCTCTGAAATCTATCATGTATGGAATGCCTCATCGCTCTCATTCGCGAGGATAAATGCAGTAGATCATCCTTAAACCTAACTGCAAAGGTTAGGTAAAACAAAGCAAGAGTGAGCCAAAGAATGCTCAGCAAGTTAATAATATAGTGAAACAACGATATTACGATATTTCATTGATGAACAATATCAATGAATACTTTATTTCAAAAGATCATTCAATTTTCATTATATGATTAAACTTTCCATTTTCTTCAACCATACTGCCTCAGATAAAACTTTGAGAAAAAGAATTTCAAGGAATTCCCCAATCATTCTTACTCCCCTTCCACGTACAATGTTACTCGAGAAGGGAATAACTGGGAAACTTCCATCCATCCTTAATCCCATTGTTTTACTGAGTACAATTTTGAAACTAATAACCTTTTACCTTGAAGCATATACATCTTATCAAGATATTCCTTTCTTTAAAATCATTCCATCATTAAAACATTCTTTCTTTAAAACCCTTTCATCTTTGAAACATACTTTCCATAAAATCTTTTAAAAACATTTAAGTTGATTGGAGCTTTTCCTTAACATCGGACAATACGGGTGATCAGCCACGTAAAGTCCCCATACTGGACACGAAGTCCCTCTGGACCTTGAAATTGGGTTCCCAATTAGGCAACACATTGGCCTTTAATGCTGGACTAGGACCACCCTAGCCTCTTACGCTAAAATAAAAATGCTGGACTAGGACCACCCTAGCCTCTTACGCCTCCAATCTGAAGGAATCCGTAGAAAACATTTTGACGGAATTCCCCCACATCAAATCTTTGAAACCTTTAAAACATTTCACTTTTAAGTCCTTTATACTTACTGATAACAGATCAGCCTAGTAAAAGGAATTTTTAAAACATCTTTAATTAATTAAACCATTTTTCTTTTATGAACATTGATAAATGATGGAGGTCAGGGAAGCAATTGATTTAAGAAAGCAAGCAGCAAGAATATTGAACTAAGCATGGCACAGTTAAGCAAGACAGAATAATGAATCAACAAGGTATAATTAATCAATAAAGAACAGGACAATTATTACGATTCTAGAATTTATCAGCAATTTATCAAGTAATCGTGAAATAAAGGAAATCTGAAGTTCAAAGGGAGATTTAAGAAGTTCAAAACGAATATTCAAGAAATTCTCAATTACTCAAGCTTCACTCTTGTCGACTAAGCATTTACATGAATTAGCTGCCAAAGCCAGCCTGACAATAATGAGTTGAGTAAATAAGAAGATCTCAAGTCATTCTCGGTTTTAACCATCATTGAGCAACACATGCTCCAACGACAATTTAAACCTCGAATTAATTTGTACAATAATTCGCAGTGAAAATAATCTTAAAAGAATCCACACTTGAACAATAGGTGGAGGGAATCAACAATTGAAGATAATATGTATATGAACAATTGAATGCTAATTGAAAGGAATGTCACTTGAAACAAAAGAAAAGGGATAGATACTAACAACATGATTTGGGAAGAACACTTTACCATTAATAGAAACAAGTTCACATCATTTAAACTAATATGAAAGGAATAATTGACTTGCAAGAAAGGATTCAAAAGAATATATAAATAACACAAGAAGGTTCACATCACTTGATCAATAAGTGAGGGTACAATACTTGCCTCAATACACAGGGTTTCCATTTCCAACATTTCAATCCTTTACTCACTTTACATCAGTCTGTACTTGACCTTTCTTCAATTACACATCCATTTTCTCTTTATCCTTTGTCAATCCCGATAATTCTCTCATTCCTCTATATTCCATCTACACATGCGCTGGCTTTTAGCTGGTCTCCTATTCGTACCTATACACAGGTAAAGTACTACTTCAGTACGCTTGTAACCTTAATCGTCTAACTCCATACTAACCAAACGTGTCCTATTATGCTTTACAACATAACACATATAACACATATTAATCAAATTCTCAAAATAATATAGTATAAAAATATAAACCACGTAGGCACATAGCACGTAACAATAATGTACACTTTTGCTAGTTATCACATATATCATATCTATTTACAAATACTTGTTATCAATTTGCTATACAAATTACCAAATAATTCTAATAAAATTCGGACAACACCTCTTTTATAATATCGTCTAACCTGTCTGAAAACAACCGAACCAATCCACAATTACCATATACCACCAACCAAGTAACAACCAATTTAAATTATAACTACTCCTAAACCGAATAGTTCTTATGTTAACCGAACATAAAATATTCGAAAAATTAAAACATCGAAAGAATTTACATCGTACTCTAATCACGAAACTCTACCAAATTTTTCAACTATAATTATACCCAACAGCAATTCATCATCGATAAAATCAATTAATTCGGAGTATTAAAAATATAAGAAATCCCCTTTCGGTTTTTAACTGTACTCGCAAGAACATAAACACACAGCATGTACGAACCATCAATCAACAACACAGTGGCAATAATCAGCTTGAAATGGACTAATACAGGAAGAAATAATGATTCGCAGAAGTAATAGTAATCCCGAAGTCGACTTTACACGGTGAAACAATTCAGAAGCACAGGGGACACACACACAAACCCAGTAGCCTACACACACATACAACTCGTCTTCTTCAATCTTTCACTACAACACCATTTTCGGCACCAAACAAGCAGTTATAACAATTAAGAAGAATCAACTCTTTTCATCTAATTACAAAAGGGTCCTGGTCCCTGACAATTGATTGTCAGGGACGATTTATCCAACAATTGATTTTCTGGCCGTTGGATCAACGATCCAACGGCCAGGATTTAAAAAAAAATTCACCCATTCCGCAGTAATTTTCCGCGGAACACTATTCATCCGCGCAAATTTTCCGCGGAAGGGTAAAACCGTTCCGCGGAAAATATCCGCGGAATGCTAAACTCAATATTTCAGAGGGGGAAAAGTCTAGATAATAAGTGCAATTGTGCAAGTCTTGTCCAGTACTCTGCTTTTCTGTTTAACTATCCTCAAATTTCAAGGTACAACATTGAATTTTCTCTTTTAGTGGCCACGTGGAAAGTACTACTACTATTTTAATATTTACTACTGTAATTTTCGTACATTTGAAATACCCAAACAGGATCCCACCTATGCCTCATCTTTCATCTCACTTGTTTACATATTTATACTCTATTTTTTTAAGAAAATCATCTCACTAATTCAAGAAGTTATACATTTTTTTAATAATTAAAACTAGCTTTCATTTATTTTATGAATAGGATTTAACATTTGTTCAAAAATTTGTATGAATTATTTCCTTTTAGAGTACAAGTGAACCATAGGATTTTCAATTTAAAGTTAGTTTTAATTCAAAAAATTTAAATACCTTCGGGGAACTTTTTTTCAACTTATTTTTTTTTTCTCATATCAATTTTTATATATTTGAGTCACCTTTTAACTCGTATTATATTTTTTTGCATATATTTGTATTTTATACTTTATATAAAATAAAATGAAAGGTGGGCTATTTACTTTAAATAAAATGAAAAAAGAGAACAAAGAAACAGAAAGGTGGGCTATTTTCAAAAAAAAAACGTGGGTTGTCGGATGCTGAGTTCTACTCTCCTGTCAAGCGCGTGTGAAACACGCGCCTGGGACAAGCCACCAGAACTAGCAAAAGCGTGAGTGTAGTGCAATTTCTTCTCCTGCGCCTTGTCCTTGTCTTGGTCAGCTAAATCAGTTTCGTAGACATATAAATGAAACAAGTACATCACCCACACGTAATCAACTCTCTCTCCTCTCAAGTGTCAACCACCAAACAAATAAACAAGTCTTGAATTTCTTTTTAATCTTCCCGCCCACTTTCCCCCTCTGAAATATTGAGTTTAGCATTCCGCGGATATTTTCCGCGGAACGGTTTTACCCTTCCGCGGAAAATTTGCGCGGATGAATAGTGTTCCGCGGAAAATTACTGCGGAATGGGTGAATTTTTTTTTTAAATCCTGGCCGTCCAGAAAATCAATTGTTGGATAAATCGTCCCTGACAATCAATTGTCAGGGACCAGGACCCATTACAAAATGCACACACCCATCAACAGACAGTACACATACAAAGTATAAACAAGCTGTGCACAAACTCGATAACACAGACGGGTATCACCAAGGCCATTCATACCCACAGCATCACAACAATCGAACTCCAGCACTGAAGCTTATTGGCTAGAATCAGACTTATACCAGAGATAAAAGAGAAACCGCAGGGTGTTTGCCAGTATCATACAACCCACCTCATCAACACACGATACAAACTCGCACATCCAGTTGGTACACACGCACACACGATGCTCTGCACACACACATATACACACGTCGTATGTATACACCGAACATTGCACACGTGAGAGAGGAGGGAAAGAGGGGAGAGTGTGAGAGAGATTTTCAGCGTGAAGGGAGAGAGGTGTCGAGAGATTATATAGAGGTTTGAGAGAGATAATTTCGATGTTTTAAGAGAGAGCAACACAAACCCGGCTTACATACATACACTCACTTCGTATATATACACACGCTATTGCAAGAACAGCCAGGGGAAAAACGAACAGAGTAAGAGGGAGAGAGAGTTGCAAGGGAGGACAGTTAGAGAGAGAGATTAGCTGAGAGAGACAAACTGTGAGAGATTTCTAGAGAAATCGAGAGAAGAAGAGAGTTATCGCTGAATTGGGAAATAATAGAGCTGCCAATTAGGGATTAGAACTTAAACATTTGGGGAAAAACAAACTGGGAAGATTTTGGTAAATCTATAATGCTAGAACAAACAAAATAAAATAAACTAATTATCTATTTAAAAATCAAATATAGATGGGAAATTTAACAAAAATAAATCTTTTCAATTTTAAAATGAAGATTACAAAATTACGAACACATACATATTTTTAAAATATTTTTAGGATAAAAAATGAATTAAATATGAATTTTACAAATTAAATCAATAAAACACAAATCGATTCATAAAATCATTTTAAAATTCTTAAAAATAAAAATAAATCCATCTAATATTTTAAAACTTAAATTAACTAATAAAATTAATAATGCAAAAGATTTAAAGATTTTTACATACTCCGATGATTTTATAAAAAACAATTTCAAAGATCATTATTGCATAATTAAACAGATTTTAATTCTCAAAACTACAAATAAAAATAAACAGGACTTATATTTCTCATATAAATCATCATGTAAACATGACATCACATATTTAATCCTAAAAATTTCACACCATATATTCCACATTTAACATTAAATAATTAAACAATAATAATAATAATAATTATAATATTTTCTAGGGCGTTATACCAATACTTCAAGGGCGCCATTTGAAAGCTTTGAATTACCGTTTGAAAAAGTTAAAAATGCAAGGTTAACAGTTAGAATTTTACTATACTAATTAAAATTATATTTTAGTCAATAATACATATATTGCTTAATTGATATACATATTTAGTATACACCAACATTTATATATTCGATAAAAATATGTAGGTAGGATCATAATCAAATACAAACTTTTCTTAAATATAAATTTACAAACTTTTTTTGTTCAACACATCTATTACTTCAGTTCAACATCGGGTATCAAATAATAATTAAAATCTTATTAAATACACATAATTTAATTTCTCAATATCCTTTTGGGGTTCACTAACACCTAAATAGAATATAGAAATATGAAATTTTAGTTGTTTAATATATGGTGTGTTGAACCGTAGTTAAAAAAATTAGAATAAATATTATATAATTTTCAACAATCCATCTAGGTTCACCAATACCAAATTAGGAAATAGAAATAATAAATATTACTAATTTAATACAATTCTCTTTATCATACCAATCTAAAATTATATTATCGATTTGAATTCAACACAATTATAACTATTGTTCAACACATGATGTTGAATTCAAGTTATATATTTGTTGAACACTCATTACAAAAAAAAAATTAGATTTTTGTAAAAAGAATGTTACAAATATATTTTTAATAAGTTATAAAATGATATAAATATGTTTTCGCTATAAATTATGTGTATTAATAAATTTTAATTTTTATTAAAAAAATGATGTTGAACCCAAATTATATATGTGTTACATTTAAAAAATTTGTAAGTTTTTATTTAAGAAAGTTTTTACTAAAACTCAGCCCTATGTAGATATGTGAACATATTACAAAAATATAACATATCAACAATCACTTGAAAAATATTAAAATGATATGAAAGAATGCCCAAAATACCCATTTTGGGGTGTGTATTTGCCCAAAATACCTATTTTCAGAAACAACTGCCCAAAATACCTACACATATCAGATACTCCTTACCCAATGGAGTATCAGGTGTGATACTCCTTACCGAATGGAGCATCACATGTGATACTCTTTACCCAGTGAAGAGTATCCGAAGTGAGTATCAGGGGAGATACTTCTTACCCAATGAAGTATCGGGGCTGATACTCCTTATCCAGTGGAGTATCATCCTGATACTCCTTACCCAGCGGGGTATCAACCTAATACTCCTAGGTGATACTCCTTACCTAGTGGAATAACAGGGCTTATACTCCTTACCCAGTAGAGTATCACCCTGATACTCCGTACCCAGTGGAGTATCACCCTGATACTCCTCTGACAGTGGAGTATTTGGTGGGTATTTAGGGCACCGTTTATTCAATATGGATATTTTGGTCAAATGTTATTGAAAAATGGGTATTTTGGGCACTCATCCAAATGATATTAGAAGTTACAAAAATTATTAAGCATGAAAGTTTAACATATATATGTATCATAAATTATTTTTCATATTTATGAAATGTATAAAAATATCTATTTAATTGAAAATATTACTTCATATGAAAATTGAAATGAGAATTTAACATTACAATTTTCTAAAAAAAACTAATCATCAAAATAGAAAATTATTAAATTTTAATACAGATCTGGACTTAGAAATTCCGGATTTGAAACCGAATCGATTAAAGGGATTATTTAACAAATGTACATGTATATATAGGGGGAAAATATCAAATTCCTCATTTTCTAGTTTAAAATGTATCAATATCATCATGAAAGAAAGTTTTGACTCACTTAAGTCACTAACTAATTAAAAATGTACATGCCGTTAAAGTCAATACTACATTTAACAGTCAAAATTGTGATGTGGACGGTAACAGCTACGTTAAAGTCAATACTACATTTAACAGTCAAAATTGTGATGTGGACGGTAACAGCTATTTTGCACACCTGGACTGTGACCTGGCTATCTCTTTTTTACATCACCTGGATTGTCTTTTTTTTTTCTTCAAAAAAATAAATTTATTGAAACATATAATATGAACAAACTGTCTCTATAGTCTATACATAAAATATGTTATTTATTTTCTTATGTTATTCCTTTTTACTGTATAAATATTTCTCATGTTTATAAACAAACATAAATTCGTTTATTCAATTGAATAACCCTTTCTTATGAAGATAATGGGCAGAGTCGAGAGGAGAAAGGGTTGAACCACAATTGAGTGATGTTGGTGAAGCGCAGCGACGGCGCGGAGGTGAAGTTCAAAGTGAAGGAGCTGACTGTTGGCGGCATTGTGGGAGGAATATGTTATTCCCAGATTACACACTTATATAATTGTAGAAGGGGGGGGGTTGAATACAATTCTTGATAGTTATAAATTTCTGATAAAAACCACAGAAATCTATAATGAAATAATTGCTGAATAAGAAATGGTTCACAAACACATAAAAAATCTGGTGGTTAAATGTACCACCTGAGACTTTTATTTGAAGAAAACTCTGTGATACAAATGTACACAGCTTCTGTTTTTACAACTCTTTGCTTCTAAAGATATTCAAGAAACCCTAAGCAAATATGTCTGTTTTCTTAGTTTCTAAAGAGTTGCTACACTTGGTTATATATCCCAAGTTTACAAGTACTACAGGAATAAGATAATATTAATCTAATTCAAGTTGACTTGCTACTCCACTCCAAATCCACATGTAGCCGAAAGGTTGTCCTTGTGAACAGATATGTCCCCTGCACCTTTCTTGTATGTACTGTGTAAATGGAATGCTTTTTTCTTCTGTGTTTCCAAAGTATGGCTGCCATACTGCTTTTTATACCTACTATCAACCCATGTGATCTGTCAGTCAAACCTGTCCTTATCAACTGCTAATTCCCAGCTAGCATAGGATAAAGTGATAATGATTATCCATTGATGTTGTGCACAGTTATCCGTTGATGGTAGTTTGAGCTGTATCCATTGATAGAGTAGATTTGAGTTGTATCCGTTGATAGAGCCCTGTTCTCATCCTTTGATACACTTTCACTTAGACAGAATTACATAGCATAGCTTATTTACAATTGGCTACCCTATTCTGCCTATCCATTGATGGTCAACGTGACTCTGAATAAAAACACATCAATTGATAAATAGAGATATTGCAGTATGCTACAAAACCTCATCCGTTGATGAGCTACCTATCAACGAATAGAGTTATAAAGCCTTATCCGTTGACAGTTACAAAACTTGACTTATACAATTTTGATTGAATGTTAAGTTATCATCAACTACAACATATTCCTAACAATCTCCCCCAATTTATAATTGATGGCAATAAAGTATAAATTCAGAACCTTGATGATAACAAAACATTCCTAAAGATATATACACACTACAGTATGCAAAAATTGTATTAAACTACAAAAATTAAAAAAACAGAAAGCTTTAAGACAGTTATCAGAGATGTGCTCCTTTAGATTGAGCAGATTAATGATGTTTCCTCTCTCTGGTTGGCTGCACCCTTGACTTTCCTTCCTTGGCAGAGTTGGACTCAATTTGCACTTGAAGTTGCCTATAGAAAGTATCTTCTTCAACAACTTTTGGATTTAGCTTTAGTTGTAACCATCTTAGGTAATCAGAACTAGCCTTTGACAGTTGGTCTTCTAACCTGAAGAATCTCCTAGTGCCCTCTTCATCCCTGAACTCCATCATCCAAAAGGGTTGAATGTGAATTTTCTGTCCATTATATGGGATCTTCATTTTCTTTGGTAGACTTGAGGGTGAGTTCCATTCTCTCCTTATTTCTTCTATTCTGCTAATTATCTCCCTTCTAGCTGTCTCAGAGAACCCTGTGTGTCTCTTGAATGCTGAGAACACTTTGGTCAATGTATGATAATTCTCTCCAAGAACCTTCTGTAATGGCCATGTCCTCTGACTTCCTCCCTTGTAGACAAACACTAATCTCTCAGGCTGATTCTTGTACTTTTCAATTCCTCTTACTTCTGACAATTCATCCAAATATAGATTCATGCCAGAGTATTCTTCAATTTCTGCCTGATAGATAAAGTCTTCTTTGTTTTCCAAGATTGGTTATTTGACAATAGCAGGTACCCTAGCAACTTGAACTGGTCCCTTTGAAAGTTGCTTCTTTGGAGCCCTTTTCTTCTGTTTTGGATTCAGCAAGAACGAAGGAACTTCAATTGAATCAAAATTCATTGGTTCTTCTTTAGGCATTATGGGGTCACCATGAAAGTTCATAGTTGGGTCGATTACTGTTGCAGATATAGATACTGATGAGCCAGTAGTTTCTTTTTCTGGAGAGGGTTCTGGAGAAAGAACCCTCTTGGTTTTAGCTTTCCTTCTTTTAGGTTTGGATTTGGGAACTTCTTCAGGTTCCTTCATTTCAACCTCTACCTCATCCATTAACTCTTGAGCCAGCCTGGCTTGCTTCTCATCTGAGTTTTCATGTTGATTTTCTGTACTTGGATGAGCTTCTCTTTGGATTCTGGAGACTTCTTCTCTTTTAGCTTCCACAAATCTAGGATGGCTGTTGGATATATTTAATACTTTTCCATTCCTTATAATTACAGCCATCCAATCTCTTACACTCTTATTTGTCTGCTCTTGGAACTCTATGATTGTTTTTCCCATTAGCTTTTCTTCATCATTCTTGGGAAATGGGTAGTCCAATTGAAGCTTGTTCTTCCCATTTTCCTTTGGTGGTGAGTAGGCTCTGGTTTTGATGACTGGTTCAAATTCTTTGACATATGATGGCTCGGCATCATAGAATGTAGGAGCCACAACCCTTAGAGTGAGCACCTTCATGATTGTGGTTGATATTGTTGGAGTAGAAGATTGATCATTAAGAAACAGAGATGATGCAATTGATTCATTGATCATCCTCTCTGTCTTTAGAATTCTTTCACTAGTCTCCTTGTTGATCTTTTCTAAAGCTTCTATTCTGGCTTGCCTTTCACCATCTGAGATTTCTTCTAAACTTTGAATCTCAGGCAAAGCCACTTGTTTCTTCACAGGGGAAGCCTTTATTTCAAACTCTGTTGGATTGACCACTACAATTGGCTGTTGCTCCCCCTCAATCTGTGCTATCTTACTACTGGTAGCTTGAATTTGACCAGATGATGATGCAAACTCTTCTTTGCTTGTTCCCATTTTCTCCCCCTTTTTGTTAGCATCAAGGGTTGGGGATGAAGCTGCAAGTAGCATTTCCAGTAGTTGAGTTTGTTTTGATTGATTGGCAATGATAGTTTGCATTTGAGATTCCATACTATCCACTCTGGAGGAAAGAAGTTGAACAGACTTAGCCAGGCTATCTTCTTTGAGAAGTTTGCTAGTAAGCACCTTCTGAGTGGTAGTAGGAGCTAGTGCCTTAATCCTGGCATCTAGTGCTATCTTCATATCTCTAATTGCAGACTTGACCTCCTCCTGTTGTGTTCTTTGAATAACAGATTGCATCTTTTGTAATTTCAATGAGGCCATAACCTGCTCAAGAACAGTCTTTCTCTGTGGTTCTGCAGTTTGGTGCTCAGCCTTAGCAGATTGATATTGCTTCATGATTTCCACATTGAGATCCCCAAGTTCAGTGGCATTGGAAAACATCCATCCTGGAGTCTCCTCCTCATTGATTTCTTCACCATCTGAACTTTGACTGTCATCACTACCAAACTCTTCACTGTCAGCTTCTGAAGGCAGAGCTGTTAAAGCTTCTTTTGCTCTTTGTAGAGATTCTGAGGTGTGCACTAGGTGCATTGCCTTCTCTGCCTCCACATTGCCCTGTTGTGCCATGACTTGATAGGCAGAAACAGGATGAGTAAAGGTTTCAGGATCCAAAGAGATGGAGTCAATAATTGACTGATATTCTTGTCAAAATTCCATCTCTTTGGAAGCTTCATTAACCTCCATTAACTCACTTGCAATGGCTGAATCTTCCTGCCTTATTTCTCCTATAGTCCCTTCTCTCCTCTCATCTCTCTTTTCTTGCATCAGGGGCTCCCCTAGCTCACACCTCTCACACCCTCACCTTCACCTACTAAGGTGGAACTCTCTTGCTCTCCTTTTGCCTGACCGGAAGAAATGGTCAGCCTCTCATTATTTTTCTCTCCTTTTGCCTGCTCACAAGGCAGCCTCTCACTCCCTTCCCTCATTCCTAAAAGTGTTTCAACTACTACAAACTCCTCCACAGTTGACATGGGAATGTCACATTTTGCAGTGGTAGAGAGAGTTGTCAACGGATAAAGTGTATCCGTTGATGTAGTAGTTATTGCTCTCAACGGATGATTAGTTGTAGACACATCCGTTGATGGAGAAACACTTGTCAATGGATGAAGGATATCCATTGATGAAGGAAAAAGAGTATCCGTTGAAGTGAAAACCAACACTGAATCTGTGGTGATTGATTTTAAGGAAGAGGCCACAGATAGTGTTGTGAATTCAGGAATGGAAGATTGATGGCCCAACAAATCATCTAAAAGATGATGACCACCAATTGTTGAGTGGGGCTTCTCCAAGAATTTTAAAGATGGAGAATCAGGAATTGATGTAGATATCATATCCACATCCAGAGATGGAGTTGGTGATGGTGGATTAAAATGTGTATCGATTTGAAGGTTAAGATCAAGGGGCTGTGACTCCACATTTATTGAAGTCACATAACACTGAATTTGAGAAGGTACAGTTTGCTGTACAGTGTGTGCACCCTGTGATTCCCCAATGGTTTTGGATTTTACTCTTCTACCATAGGTTTTTGAGTGAGAGCTATCTGTGTCTCTTGCCCTTTTGTGCAGTGTTCCTGGAATGGAACTTAAATCAGTAGTCACACCCTGTTGAGAGGATGTAACTAGAATTTGGCTTGAAGGTTCATTAACAGTCTTTTGAGAGACTGAAATGTTGGTTGCACCTGTTGGTAGTGTGCCTAAACCTTTCTATGATTGCTCTGTGCCTTTAAAACACAGAGATGCTCCATTCTGTGATAAATTTGACTGTATGCCATGCAATATGAATGTTATGACTGGCTGTTTCAATATGAGAAGGCAATTCATTGATGGTTGTATCAATCACAATTCTCACACACACTACACAAGGTCAAAGTCTTCAAGTCCTCCTAGAGCTAGGAATGTCAAGAAGACTGGTGATTTTGCTCTATCTGGAGTTAGGAAGGGAAGCCTGTTTGTAGCAAATATGGATTCTGCAAGCAAGGACAAAGTTTGTTGCTTTTATTCAAGGGCATCAAGTGAAGACTGTTGGCTGTGGCACAAGAAGTTATCACACTTGAACTTCAAGGCCATTAATTCTCTAGTCAAAAGAGAGTTAGTGAGAGGCATGCCCACACTTGAATTCTGTCAAGAAGGAGTGTGTGAGGCTTGTCAAAAAGGAAAGATGAAAAGATCAAGTCACAAGTCAAAAACAGTGACATCAATAACCAAGCCCCTGCAACTAATTCATATGGATTTGTTTGGGCCTGTCAATATTATGTCACTAGGAAGAAAGAAATATGCTTTGGTGATGGTTGATGACTTTACAAGTTATACATGGGTGGAATTTTTGGCATCAAAAGATGAGGCTCCACAAGTAATCATTGAGCACATAAAGAAAGTTGATAAGGAAGCAAAAGCCAACAATACAAGTGTGATTGCATTGAGAAGTGATAATGGAACAGAGTTCAGAAATGCCTTACCTGAAGCATTTTGCAAAGAGAATGGCATTTCTCAACAATTCTCAGCTCCAAGAACTCCACAACAAAATGGAGTAGTTGAGAGAAAGAATAGAACTCTAATTGAGGCTGCTAGAACAATGTTGCTTAATGCAAAGATGCCTACATGTTTTTGGGCTGAGGCTGTGAGAATTGCATGCTATATCCAGAACAGAACCCTCGTCAACAAAAACACTGGAAAGACACCTTACAATTTGATGACTACTCTAAAGTATGTTCATACTTTTGGAAGCAAATGCTTTGTGCTGAAGGATAATTCAGAATATGTTGGAAAGTTTGATGCAAAGGCATTTGAAGGAATTTTTCTTGGCTACTCTATGGAAAAAATTGCATACAAAGTTTATGTCAACAGTCAAAAGAAAATTATGGAAAACACAGATGTAACATTTGATGACAACAAACTACCTGCTGGATTAGAAAAAGCCAATGATGAAGATAAAGATCCATTAAAATTTGAAAATCTAGATGATTCTGATGAAGAGATTGAAACTGTAGTTCAACAAACTCAAGTGAATGATGAAGCGAGAGAAGAATTTGTGCCAATCAACAGTGAAGACACAAGCATCCAAGACACACCTGTGAATGAGAGCAACTTCACAGGGGGAGGAAATGAAGCTAATCATGACTTGGATGATGAAGCAACATCAAGGTTGAGAAGTCAGACTGAGCATTCAAGGAAATAGGGTAGATGACACACTGTAGAGCAAATTATTGGAGATCCAAATACAGGAGTGAGGACTAGGAGAGCAACTCAAAATGAGTGTCTCTATGGTTGTTTTCTATCTCATATTGAGCCTAAGAAACTTGATGATGCACTGTTGGATCCAGATTGGATTGTTGCTATGCAAGAGGACCTGAATCAATTTAAAAGAAACAAAGTATGGGAACTTGTGCCTGCACCAAATAACAGAACCATTGTTGGAACAAAATGGGTTCTGAAGAATAAAATGGATGAAGATGGTGTGATAGTAAGAAACAAAGCAAGGTTGGTTGCAAAAGGATACTCTCAACAGGAAGTCATTGATTATGATGAGACATTTGCCCCTATTGCTAGATTGGAAGCCATCAGAATATTCTTGGCATTTGCTGCTCATTCAAATTTTAAAGTCTATCAAATGGATGTCAAGAGTGCATTTCTGAATGGAGAGTTGGAAGAAGAAGTATATGTGCAACAACCACCTGGCTTTGAGGATCCACACTTCCCAGAATTTGTCTACAGATTGCTTAAGGCATTGTATGGACTTAAGCAGGCTCTAAGGGCATGGTATGACACTTTATCACAATTTCTTCTTGAAAATCAATTCACTAGAGGTACATTGGACAAGACACTGTTCTACAAGAAGCATGGTGATGATATTATACTAGTTCTATGTGGAAGATATTATATTTGGTTCTACTAATGAGAAACTGTGTGAGAAATTCTCTAAGCTCATGTAGAACAGATATGAGATGAGTATGATAGGAGAGTTAACATTCTTTCTTGGATTGCAAGTTAGTCAAAGGAAGGATGGTATTTTTATTAGTCAAACCAAGTACATCAAGGATTTATTGAAGAAATTTGACTTAGAAGATTGCTCACCTGCAAAGACACCCATGGCCACTGCCACCAAATTGGATGAAGATGCTAAAGGCAAGAAAGTGGATATCTCAGTCTACAGAGGCATGGTTGGTTCTCCATTCTATCTCACTACAAGTAGGCCAGACATCATGTTTTCTACATGCTTGTGTGCAAGGTTTCAATCAAATCCAAAAGAGTCACATTTGATTGCTATAAAGAGGATCTTTAGATATCTGAAGGGCACTCCAAACTTGGGTTTATGGTATCCTAAGGACACATGGTTCAATCTGGCTGGTTATTCTGATGCTGATTATGTTGGATGCAGAGTGGATAGGAAAAGCACCTCAGGTAGCTGCCAGTTTCTTGGACAAAGGTTAGAGTCTTGGTACAACAAGAAACAACAATCTGTGTCAACTTCCACAGCTGAGGCTGAATACATAGCTGCTGGAAGTTGCTGTGCTCAAGTGCTTTGGATTAGAAATCAACTTAGAGACTATGGACTTGTGCTGGAAAGAATTCCAATCATGTGTGACAACACAAGTGCAATCTTTATAGTTGCCAATCCTGTCAATCATTCTAGGACAAAGCACATTGACATCAGATATCATTTTATTAGAGAACATGCAACTAATGGAACAATTGAGTTGCATTATATCTCTACAGATAAACAACTAGCTGACATATTCACTAAGCCATTAGATGAAGCCACCTTCACAAGGTTGGTTAGTGAGATTGGAATGCTGAATTCTTCAGATTCTGGCTAAGTGAATATATCACCTAGATTGTTGCAGCAGTAAACACTTACTTTATCTAAATTTTCAATATTTTTGAAGTAAGTGTTGGCTGAAATATGATTTATAAATATTTCAAATCTGTTGCATATGTTGGTAAATCATATTATGTCAACTTGAAATTTCTATGAAATTTTGAGAAAATCACTACTTAATTTGTTAGAATATTCTTCATTGAATATGTCTGGTAAATTTTAAAAGATAGTGAAAATTGAATTTTATGAGTGAAAAGAATATTTCGACAAGTCAGACTTCTCCAATGATTCACTGCTCGACATCTCTAACAAGTCTCTTTTGAGCACTCTCGAGTTCTCGAATAGAGTCTTTTATAGATATCGAATAGAGGTGCTCTTGACTTCTCGAATATGGTAATTGAGTTCTCTAATGACTGAGTTCTCGATTACTGTATTTGAGTTCTTGAATCATTTGAAAAGGCTGAATTCTCGCTGAGTTTCAATCGTTTTTGGATTTTTGGTCTAAAAATTTAATTCACTCATAAAAACATATTTTATTTAATTTAGAATTATTTCTAAGTTAGATAACTGCCAGCTGTGAGTTACAAACTGCTTTTGGTAATTTGGATACTAGGAATGATGTGGATGTAAGACTTGTAATAACCCCTCATATGCAGAAGTTATTTGAGTCTTCCCCCCCCCCCCACAACATGCCAACATTTGCCTCCAAGTCTGAGTTAGCCAGGCCCAAGCAAGTAGAACAAAATGCTAACCCAGGGTCTACTAACCAACCACCTCAACCAAACAATCTACCAAACACAGAGCCATCTGCATCATCCTCTCAACATGGTGGTGTTAGTAAAAAGGAGAAGAAGAGAAAACAAGTTGTTTCTGCACCTTTAACCATCTTATCTGAAGCAGCATTGGCTGTAGAATTAGGCATAGAAAGTGAGGAACCTGAGTCACCCTTACAGAGGCCAAAGAAGAAGAAATCTAAAACCACCTCTTCAGTCACACAAATGGCTGAAGTTGTAAAATCAGGGGCAAACAGCTCACTAGATGTATCCTTTCAACAGGGTGCATCTATAGAATCAAGCATCCTCCCCAATGAACCTACCTGTACTGAGTCAGCACAAGGGAGTGATAAGGCTGGCACAACACTGAGTGGAGAGCACATCACACTTGAAACTCCTTTTATCTCTCAGGGGAAGTTGCCAAAATCAAATCTAAACAACACTTCTCTTCCAGAATCTACATCTCAAATTTCTTTGGAGCCTGCAACTCGAGCAATTGAGGAGCAAGGCATTGATCACCAAGAATTCCTTTCTCTTGGTGAGCCAATGGACTCAAGTGACTTAGTGCATGACACTTTGTTCACCACCCAGAAACCACATTTAGATGGTGAGGGAATGCAAGATGAGGTATATCCTGATGACACCATCACAAACACAGAGGATTCACTAGTTTTCACTAGAGACTCTGTGCCTGTGTCAATTACTGTTGTAACTCATCCCACTCCTGTGGAGACAACAGTAGTAGAGTCAATCCATTCGGTTGTAGAAGTTGCATCTGTAACTGAGGAGTCTAGTTTGCCTAGCTCTAGCTCTAACTTTATGTCACAATGGCTGAAGCCTGTGCAACATGACAGTGCTTTAGGATCAGGGTCTGTTCCACCACAATTGATTATAGAAGCACTTCAAATCTTAGTTGTGGATCAGATTCCCTGAGTTTGTAAAGATTGCTCAACATCTTGTCACATCAAACATGCCAAACCCTCAATATGAAGCCATTCTGCTATGTCATAAAGAAGATATGGAGATGCAAAGGGAGAAAATAGCAGATGAGACTGAGAGAGATGGCAATGTAGATGCCTGGTTACAAGGAAAGTATGACATTGCTCTATCAGAAGGCCTCCAATACCTCAGAGAAGAGTACATCACATCACTAGGGTCAATGCCAAATCTCTCACCCCTAGTGATGTGTACGAAGCAATGAATGACACATACAAAGGCATTCTTAAAGCTGCACACTATCTTGGCAAGGGCCTCAAGACAGAAGTTAATGAAGTGTGTGTAGCTACAATCAAAGAAGTGCAGAAAGTAAAAAGGGATTTTGATGCCAAATTCCCTCAACTGGACACTGTTCTCAAGGATATTCAACTCTACAAGTCTGAATGCATCAAAATGGACAACTCAATGCTACTGGTTCAAGGTTCTGTCAAGAATCTTGCAACTCAAGTCCAAAATCTATCTTCTCAGACAAATGATGCGAATGCCATGACCAGAACTCTCTTTGCCAATCAATATGGGGATAAGCTGGTGACTGAGGTCCCTGTGCATAATATGACAAAATTTGAAGTGCAGAGACTCAAGGACCAATCTCTCTCTGGTTTCAAGGCTTCTGAGTTATTCACCAAGGTGGATACTCTTGAAAAGGAGGTGGTCTTTCTCAAGAAATCTAATGCTCAGTTGACAGACACTATTGCTATTCTCAATGACAAGTTGGACACTCAAGCTACTACTAATGCTGATGTTCTTCTCAATCAACAACTGATGCTGTCTACTATAATGAAGCACATGGGACTTCCTCTACCTGATGAATCTGTCACTCCCACCTCTCTCAACCCAAAGGTTGCTACTACAGCCTCTGTGCCTGACAATAAGCCTAAGGGGAGAAGAGGACCTTAAGAAACTCAAAGCCTAAGGGGGAGAAGCCTACAGAGGAGAGACAGAGACCTAAAGAGAAAGTTATAACCATATCTGAGGGTGGTCAATCAACAAGAACTTCTAAATCTATAACTAAAACATGCTAATTTTATGTACATTTTATAGCATGTTATCTCTCATTTATCCTTAGTTTGTAATAATTTTGTCCTTGATTAGCATTGTTAGTAATATTTTAATTTGGATTGGATGCTAAGATGATTTTTTATGTTTATAGGATAATTTTTGAAGCAAAAGGAGTCTGATTTCACATCTTCAAGAGACCGTAGATTAAACCTGGACGAGCAATGAGGAAATAAGAATTGTCACAAAATTATGGAAAGTGATATATTCTTAAAGCAGGAATCCCGGTTGGAATTAATATAATTTTTGTGAAGCGAAAGGAGTCCGGTTCCAAGCCCTCAATTGTCCGCAGCTTAGGATTTAAGGATTTATTTATAATAATAAATATCTAATTTATTTAGAAAATTATAATTATAAATATCTAATAATATTAGATATTTATTTTTATAATTTCTGGATTTAATTAATTATTTATTAATTAAAGATTATAAGCTGTGCGGGTTAAAAAACATTTATACGGAGCCCGTTCAAAAGTTAAAAGCACATGAATTGTTTTTCCACCAGAAGATTCCAAGTTGGTTTGTGTGACGAATTGTTTATACAAATCATATGTTAAAACTTTGTCTGTCAAACTTTCCTGCACAAGCTGTCGGCAAGCTTGCCACTCGCCTCAAACGCGCGTGAGTCACACGCGCCGGAAAGTAAGCATAATAATACCCGCATGTCATCCACCTTCTCATGCTGGGCTTGGTCTTAATTTTTGCAGGGCTAATTCAGTTTATTCAACAAAAAATATGAAAGTAGTCGCCGCTTACTTTTCAATTTTGTGTTGCTGTATTTTACTTTCAGCTGAATTAATTATTGTAGACGGTGTGCTAAGTTCTCCTATAAATAGGAGAGTTTTCCTTTGGTTTGAGATATCTCTGGTACTGAATATTTAGTTATATTCCCTTGTTGTCATAAATTTTCTTTTGTAATTTTAGTTTTATTTTATTTTATACACTTTAATTTTATACAAGTTCCATTTTGGTTGAAGATTGTGAGGGTATTGCTTGGAGAGGTCATTCATTTCATCAGAAATTATTTCGGGAGGATAAATTCTTCCAGTTGTACTTTCTTTACTCTAAACTCTTTTAATTATGATTTTACAGTTTATTATATGCTTATTTTATTTATCTAGCATGAATAACTAATTTCATAATCCAAGAATTGGGTAGTATTCATTGGTGATATATGTTTGTTTGATTGTGATAATAATTCTCTATTTTTGCTAATCTATCATTGAGGGCTTATCACCAATTAAGGGCGTAGCTAACCTTTAATTGTATTCATAGGGATTGTGATAAATTGGGAGATGAGTCATAATTCTTGTTCATGATTTGATAGACATAGTTTAATTATTTAATCGGGAGATTAATAAGAGGACTATGAAACTTATAATTCTCGGGTATTAAAATCTAAAATTGTATTTCGATTGATCATGGGAGTGACTTTTGAAATATGGTTGTAGACATTATTTTGTATCTTGGGAGAGAACTTATAAAAATTAGAAGAATTGTTTTTAGCAAAATATGAGAAACATATATATCACATTACAATAACATTATTGAACCAATTGAAGAACCCTATTTCTCGGATTACTTTTCCTCATCAATTAAATCTTAGTTTTAATTGTTCATAATTAGTTTATTCGAACATACCGATTATTTCTCACATTTCTAGATTGTAAGAAATTAAAACTTGAACTTGTATTAATAGTCCTTCCCTGCGAACGAACTTATTCATAGAAAAATACTGTCAACAAATTGGCGCCGCTGCCGGGGAAGGCAGTAATATTAAGTTTAGGTTATTTATTTCTTATAGTTTAGATTTTATTCAGTGTAATAAAAAAAATTAAAATTAAAATTAAAATAACAAAAATATTTTCGTTTTATTAAAATTTCAGTATTTGTTATCTGTGTTTTTGGTATTAATTCGAAGCAAGTTGTTTGGCACCCCTGTTTTTGTTTTATTCACAGCAATCTCTTCCCCTGTTTATTTTCAACAAACCCACCTTCCTTTTCACAATTCCCCAGCCATCGAAAACCCAGTTCTATCTCATCCCCTCTCCCTCCTTCTATCCACACAAACACCCAGTCTCACCCCTAACAAACCGCCACCACTTCTACCACAAACCCATCATTCTCCATCTTCCCTTTCTTCTTTCCTTACACCAACGCCTCCATTACTCACCTTCTCCGCACAACTCCGTCCGCCGCCTCTCTCTCACCTTGCCGATTCTTCAACCATCAATCCCATACTCCTCCATCGAACCAAAACACCACAAACACAATCCTCATTTCCTTCCTCCCCTTCTATTCACACAAAACCCCAGCCCCTTTTACTAAATTAAACAGCCTCTTTTTTTTTTCCCCCATTTTCGTTTTTAAAATTCGCTAAGTTCGCGATTCTTGAAGTCGATTTTGAGTCCGAGTTTGTTCGCTGTCGGTTGGTGTCTTTTTGAATTGGTCCTCTACGAGTTGTTGGTGATGCTTGTTTTGGGTTTCCGAATCGCGAGTCTAGTCTTCAGTTTCTATCGTTGTTTGGTTGTCCGAGCTTAGTACCGAGTTGTTTTGTGTTGCTGCGGTTCGATTTGTTTGAGTTTTAGAATTTAGCCAGATTGTTTCGTTTGAGTTTATGGTTGTAATGGAGTGATTTTGTTTGTCGTTGTTATCCCGAGTCGTCGTTGTCTGATTTTTCGTTGTAGTTGCTGTGTAAATTCCGAGTCTAAATATTGTAGTACAGTGTTAGGCCTGTTACTGCGTTAAGTCTGACTGAGTTGTAATGTGGCTGAGTTCGTTTCTGTATTTCGCGTCCGAGTTAATAGTCGAGTTTGTTCATTGAGTGTGCTGCGTTCGCGCATTGCTGTTGTTGGCTTTGGTTTTGGCACTTGTTTAGTTGTTTGGTTTTGTTTTTGGCTAGTCATATTTACGAACACATCATGTCCAATTTTTCTAAAATTTCCTGTTAAAAAAAATAAAAAATAAAAAATAAAAATAAATAAATAAATAAGTAAATAAAAAAATTAATTTCTAGATTTAATTTAGATTTTAAATAGTTTTTAGTTAATTGTTAAAATTAGTTTTTAGATCCTTTCATTTTACTTCATTAGTTTAAAATAGTTTAAATTTTCTTTTAAAAGTTGTTTTGAGAGTTGTGGATTTTCCTGATAAAATATATACATATTTCAGATTAATTTAAAATTTTCTTTTATTTACGGTTTTGTTGTTTGAAAATAATGAAAATTGGTGTTTTCGTTTCAGGTGCTATAAATCTTGTATGCGACGTTCTACAAGTGTGGGAGATCTAGAATTTGATCCGGAAATCAAACGCACTGCTCGAATCTTAAGGCGAGAGGCAAAGCAAAGGAAAGAAAAATCTAAGATGGCTGACGAAGATCGTGAAGTTGCTATTATTGATGAGACTTCAATTTGGGACCATGAGACACCAAATCCTGTTAATTGCATGTACAAAACTCTAGAGATTGGCGCAGCCTAATTCAACATTAATCCAAGCTTAATTCAGATGATCAGCAATCAAGCTTTTGAAGGAGATATTGAACTAGAGGACCCACACAGACATCTAGAGCGTTTCGTGCAGATGTGTGGCTCATTCAGAATCAATGGTGTTACGAGTGACAAGATTCGTCTCCATATGTTTCCCTACTCTATTAAGGGAAGAGCTTTGGAATGGTTTCAACAACTTCCAGACACCACGGTTGCTACATGGGAGAGTCTTTCTACTGCATTCTTGTCCAAATATTATCCTTCTGACAAGACGCAACAATTGAGGACTATGATTATGAGTTTCAAAGCACAACCGGGTGAAGGTCTATATCAGGCATGGGAGAGATTTAAGGCATTATTGAGGAAGTGTCCATATCATGGTTTGCAAGATTGGCAGATCATTAGTACTTTTTATGGGGCCATGAAGGCAGATATTCGTTTGAGTTTGGATGTGGCTGCTGGTGGAAATTTTAAGAAGGCACCAACTACACAGGCTAAAGCACTCCTTGAGGAATTGGCATCTAATAATTATTCATGGGCACCTAGTGGGACAAGCTCAGCAAAAGTAGCACAAGATTCTGAGATGATCAACATGCTGGCTCTCAAATTGGATACTCTAACTCAGGAGATGCGAGGACAAAGGGCAAATGTGAATGCTATTTCTTCACCTATGGAAGGGTATAATGATTATGGTGCTAGTCAAAACTCTTCTGTGCAACAATTTCCAGAAGAAGCATCTTTTATTCAAGGAAGACAGCCGTGGCCTGTTCAGAATAACTCCTACTACAATCCAAATCAAAGGCCAAACAACAATCTTTCTTACAGTAATAATCATGCGGCTAATCCTTCTTATTCATTTCCAAGGCAGAATCAACCTCCTGGTTTTCAGTCACGACCACCGTATCAAGCACAGCAGCAGTATCAACCTCCGCCAAAGAAAGAACCAGCTGATTGGGAGGTTGCTCTAAATAAGATTATGCAAGGAACTTCTGGGGCATTGGCTAATATGGAATCAAGAATAGATCAGATAGCATCATCTCAAAAGATGCTAGAAACACAGATTGGATAGATTGCCTCCAAAATTGGTGTTTGTGAGCAAGGTTCTCTTCCAAGTCAACCCGACCAGACTGGTAAGGAACAATGCAAATCAATTACTTTGAGGAGTGGAAAATAGTTGCCCGACGTTGAGGTTCTTAAGCTTAAAGAGAGGGATGCTGAAAAAGAAAATGAGATAGTAGTGATTGATGCAGAAAAGTTAGAAAAAGAAGATGAGAAGAAGAAGGAAGAAGAACCAGAAAAGCCGCATGTTCCTCCACCACCTTATGTTCCTCTTATTCCATTTCCACAGAGACTTCATAACAGGCAGTTAGAGAAGCAGTACGAGAAGTTCTTGACTATGTTCCGGCAATTGCATGTTAATATTCCTTTGGCTGAAGCTTTGAATCAAATGCCACTTTATGCTAAATTTCTTAAAGAGATGTTGACAAAGAAGAGGAAACTTGAGGATGCAGAAACCATTACTCTCAATGCTGAATGCAGTGCAGTCATCCAAAAGGCCATTCCTCAGAAATTGAAAGATCCGGGAAGCTTTTCTTTGCCTTGTACTATTGGGAAGATGGAGAACATGAAAGCCTTGTGTGACTTAGGGGCTAGTGTGAGTTTGATGTCATATTCAATTTGCAAACGACTTGGTCTTGGAGAGCTTAAAAAGACACGGATTTCACTTCAGTTGGCGGATCGTTCTGTTAAGTATCCGTTGGGGGTCATTGAAGATGTGGTAGTCAAAGTGGATAAATTTGTCATACCTTGTGATTTTGTGGTGTTAGAGATGGATGAAGATGTTGAAATGCCTATTATCTTGGGAAGGCCATTCTTGGCTACTGCTGGCACTACAATCGATGTTAAAGTTGGAAAATTGACATTAAATGTTGGCGAGGACAAAGTGGAATTTGATCTGAACAAAGCAATGAAGATGCCTCCTTTTGGAGCAACTTGTTTTACTGTTGACATAGTGGATGATATTGTGCAGCTCGAAAATGAACACTTCATGGGAGCAGAACGGGTGTTGGATGATGTAGTAGAAGAAGAAGCACTTGTTGTACGAGACACAGAAGTTGAGATGGCTTTTACACTTTCAGAGGCACCACAGGTTGAACTTAAACCTCTACCTGCTAATTTGAGGTATGCTTTTCTGGGTCCTAATGATACATATCCTGTGGTAGTTTCTGCTTTGCTTAGTGATGATGAGCTAGACAAATTATTACATGTTCTTCGGCAATATAAAACAGCTATTGGTTGGACAATTCAAGATATCAAGGGAATTAGCCCTGCTCTTTGCATGCATAGAATTGCCTTAGAAGATGATCATAAGCCTGTGATTGAGGGACAAAGAAGATTGAATCCGAATTTGCAAGAGGTGGTGAAGAAAGAAATCACTAAGTTGCTGGATGTTGGTATCATATATTCGGTTCCACACAGTAAATGGGTTAGCCCTATTCATGTTGTGCCTAAGAAAGGTGGGATGACTGTTGTACACAATGAGAAGAATGAATTAATTCCCACGAGAACAGTAACAGGTTGGAGAGTTTGCATTGATTATAGGAAGTTGAATAACGCTACTCGCAAAGATCACTTTCCCCTCCCATTCATTGATCAAATGCTCGAAAGGTTGACGGGTAATGAGTATTACAACTTTCTGGATGGTTTCTCGGGTTACTTTCAGATTCCTATTGCACCCGAAGATCAAGAGAAGACCACCTTTACTTGTCCTTATAGTAATTTTGCTTATCGGAGGCTTCCTTTTGGTTTGTGTAATGGCCCTTCGACGTTTCAACGGCTTATGAACCACATATTCTCAGATTTTATAGGGAGAGACATGGAGGTCTTCATGGATGACTTCACGGTATATGGTTCTTCCTTTGAATCCTGTTTAGCCAGTTTGTCAAAGGTGTTGCAGAGATGTATGGAAACTAATCTTGTTCTTAACTCGGAAAAATGTCACTTTATGGTGAAGGAGGGCATTGTGCTTGGGCATAAAATCTCTAGTAAAGGCATTGAGGTCGATAGAGCAAAAATTGAAGTTATTGAAAAATTGCAACCTCCTTCATCTGTGAAAGGTATTCGAAGCTTTCTTGGTCATGCTGGTTTTTATCGACGTTTCATCAAGGATTTCTCCAAGTTAGCTCGGCCTCTCTGCAATCTTCTCGAAAAGGATCGTGTTTTTGACTTTGATGAAAGTTGTCTTGTTGCTTTTAACAGGCTGAAGAAGGAACTTACTTCTGCACCCATAGTTACATCGCCCGATTGGAGCTTGCCATTTGAGCTTATGTGTGATGCTAGTGACTATGTTGTGGGTATTGTTCTTGGGCAAAAGAAGGATAAGCGTATGCACGTGATAGCTTATGCAAGCAAGACTCTTGATGATGCACAAATCAACTATTCCACTACGGAGAAAGAGCTACTCGCAGTGGTATTTGCACTTGATAAATTCAGATCCTATCTTGTTGGGTCTATGGTGATTGTCTATTCGGATCATGCTGCGATTCGCTTCTTGATGACAAAGAAGGATGCCAAGCCTCGTCTAGTTCGTTGGATTCTCTTACTTCAGGAATTTGATCTTGAGATTCGAGATAAGAAGGGGTCCGAGAACTTGGTAGCTGATCATTTATCTAGGTTGGACCAAGGAGATGGAGAGGTAGGAGGTGAAAAACCTATCAATGATAAATTTCCGGAAGAGCAGCTTCTAGGTGTGTCCTTGTCTACACCATGGTATGCAGATTTTGTGAACTACATTGTGGGAGGAGTTGTGCCGGATAATCTCTCTTATAACCAAAAGAAGAAATTCTTTTATGATGTGAAGCACTATTATTGGGAGGAACCGCTACTTTACAAGGAGTGTGCTGATGGAATGTTTCGTAGATGTGTACCTTATGACGAAGTTCCTCATATTTTCCGGCATTGTCATTCTCTAGAGTGTGGAGGTCATAACAGTAGCATGAAGACAGTGGCGAAAGTTTTGCAGTCAGGATTCTATTGGCCAACCATGCATCAGGATGCTATAGACTTTGTGGCAAAATGTGATAGATGTCAACGAGTTGGAAATATTTCGAGGAGGAACGAGATGCCTTTACAATCTATTCTTGAGGTGGAGATTTTCGATGTGTGGGGGATGGACTTCATGGGTCCATTTCCATCTTCTTATGGGAACCAGTATATTTTGGTGGGAGTTGATTATGTCTCGAAATGGGTTGAAGCTATTACGTCTCCTACTAACGATGCTAGAGTGGTGAAGAAGTTCCTAAAGAAGCATGTGTTCACTAGATTTGGAATGCCAAGGGTTATTATCAATGATGGAGGTGCACACTTTTGCAATAAACAGGTGGCGGATCTCTTGAAAAAGTATGGTGTGACACAAAAGGTGGCAACTCCTTATCATCCGCAAACAAGTGGACAAGTTGAGATTTCAAATCATGAGCTAAAGTCAATTTTGGAGAAGACAGTGGCAACGTCAAGAAAGGATTGGTCAACAAAGCTTGATGATGCACTTTGGGCATATAGGACGGCGTTTAAAACACCTATTGGAATGTCTCCATATAGGTTGATCTTTGGGAAGACATGTCATTTGCCGGTGGAACTTCAGCATAAGGCATTTTGGGCGACACGAGATTTAAATATGGATTTAAAATCCGTGGGAGAGAAGCGTTTGCTTCAACTGGGAGAGCTTGAGGAGATTAGGCTCCAATCTTATGAAAACGCTAGTATCTACAAGGAAAAGACCAAATTGTGGCATGACAAGCACATTCAAAAGAAAGAGTTTGAAGTTGACCAACAAGTTCTACTGTTCAACTCAAGGCTGAAACTCTTTCCCGAAAAATTGAAGTCAAGATGGTCTGGTCCATTTAAAGTTGTCAAGGTATATCCGTATGGTGTTGTAGACATCACTCGAGATGGTTCCGAGGTGTTTAAAGTGAATGGGCAAAGACTCAAGCCATATTTAATTGGTGATGACATTCCAAAAGGAGTTAATTGGCTTCTTTCCAATCCTCAAGCTTAAGTTCATCAACAGAGGCATCGAGCTAATGACGTTAAACAAGCGCTATTTGGGAGGTAACCCAAGAAATTTTGTTGATTTGAATAATATTTTCTGTGTGTTTGGACTATGCAGGAGGATCTTCATTTAAAGATGGATGCCACAATGGCAGTTCTTGGTTGCACACTACAACCTCGACCATGATTCAGGGGAGTTCTTTCTTTTCTTCCTCGCATATTAGTCCATTGTGTGTTATTTCTTGTGGACAAGAAACGTGATAAGTTAGGGGGTATTTGTGTGTTCATTGTGGTGTTATAGTAAAAAAAAATAAAAAATTTAAAACTAAAAATCACAAAAATAATTCTAGCCTTGTAAAGATTACTAGTTGTAAGTTAGCTTGATGCACCCATGCATGCTATAATAATCTTGTGTTAGTGACACTTTTGATTGAGAAGTGATATGCTTTGTTTTTGCGCACACACATACACTAGCAAGTTGAAGCAAGTGAACTCATTGAATTTTGTAAGTGATTAAAAGGACATGAATATGTGCAAGATGATTTGGTTTGCATGCTTTGAGTACAAGTAGGTGCATTAGAGAGATTATTTACTTGAGATTGATTATGCTTTGCCGCACCAAGTGAGTTTTGAGCCTATATGCATATCTTTTGCATTTGATATTCATTTGATTGAGTGTCCACATGTTGTTTGCATTGCTACCACTTGTTTGAGGTCTTTCTTGAAATACATGACATTATTTGATGATAATATGATAAAGGTAGTTAGGTATAACCTCATAATTCCCATATTACCACACCATTTAAACATGATCAATTAGTTACCCCATTGAGCTTAATACTATTCTTTCGGTGACACGCCACATTACTTGCCTATACCTTTTTCTTGAATTGGCCTTACATTAACTTGAACCCAATTGTCAAAGGCTAGTATATATAGTGCTTAAGGGAGTGATAAGGTGTGCAAAAAGGGGGGTTTATTGATGATCATTACTTTTGGGAAAATATTGGGTTTGGTTGTTACTTGTTAGTCGAAGTTTGTAATAATATCAATGGATCATTGTTTTTGTTTATATTTAGCTCTCTTAAAAAATATATATATATATATATATATATATATATATATATATATATATATATATTATGAGAGCATACTTATGTTTGTTTGATCCTTCTTTGTTCGACTAATAAAGTTATTTGTTGGAAAAAGAATTCAAGTGTGGGATGATAGATGGGGAGTTGAATGATTTCTGTTGTTGGGTACTAGCTTTTGACATTTCACCTTCTTTGGCTTTACTTGACATACCTTGTCTCTAACCCCATTACAACCCGAATAAAGACCTTTTGATTATCATCAGTGGTGTATGTTGTGTTAAAGTTAGATTGATACCAAATGTCAAGCATGCTTATGATTTTGTTGGAATAGAGTGATACACTTACCCTTGTTCTTGAGTGAATATTCTTTTGTGAGTGAAATGTGAGTTATTACTTGTATTTTGCATATGAGATTCCAAGTTTTGACTCAAAGATGTACTCTTGTGGGCTTAGCATGATTACCAACTTATTCTTGCATTTGACATGGACTTTTGAGAACTTATGCATATTCATTGAGTAGACTATGTGAATACTTGTACCATTGACACCAAGGCATTGCATTATTCACTTTGATTCTTAAGTTGATGTGGCATGAGAGGATTTGTAAGTGTGGTGTTGTATTGGCATTCGATCTTTTTCATGAGCTAGATGGATTTTGTGGGTACATTCACTATAGGCCCTCACGAGACAACACTCGTCCTACTAGGGCTACCTAGGGGTTTAACGGCTTGTTGCATGTGCTCAATGCAATCGTGTCACCTACGAAAGTGGTATTAATAAGTAGTTATTTTATAGTGGTTTACTCGAGGACGAGCAAAGGTCAAGTTGGGGGGTATTTGATACATGCTAATTTTATGTACATTTTATAGCATGTTATCTCTCATTTATCCTTAGTTTGTAATAATTTTGTCCTTGATTAGCATTGTTAGTAACATTTTAATTTGGATTGGATGCTAAGATGATTTTTATGTTCATAGGATAATTTTGGAAGCAAAAGGAGTCTGATTTCACATCTTCAAGAGACCGTAGATTAAACCTGGACGAGCAATGAGGAAATAAGAATTGTCACAAAATTATGGAAAGTGATATATTCTTAAAGCAGGAATCCCGGTTGGAATTAATATAATTTTTGTGAAGCGAAAGGAGTCCGGTTCCAAGCCCTCAATTGTCCGCAGCTTAGGATTTAAGGATTTATTTATATTAATAAATATTTAATTTATTTAAAAAATTATATTTATAAATATCTAATAATATTAAATATTTATTTTTATAATTTTTGGATTTAATTAATTATTTATTAATTAAAGATTATAAGCTGTGCGGGTTAAAAAGCATTTATACGGAGCCCGTTCAGAAGTTAAAAGCACATGAATTGTTTTTCCACCAGAAGATGCCAAGTTGGTTTCTGTGACGAATTGTTTATACAAATCACATGTTAAAACTTTGTCTGTCAAACTTTCCTGCACAAGCTGTCGGCAAGCTTGCCACTCGCCTCAAACGCGCGTGAGTCACACGCGCCGGAAAGTAAGCATAATAATACCCGCGTGTCGTCCACCTTCTCATGCTGGGCTTGGTCTTAATTTTTGCAGGGCTAATTCAGTTTATTCAGCAAAAATTATGAAAGTAGTCACCGCTTACTTTTCAATTTTGTGTTGCTGTATTTTACTTTCGGCTGAATTAATTATTGTAGACGGTGTGCTAAGTTCTCCTATAAATAGGAGAGTTTTCCTTTGGTTTGAGATATCTCTGGTACTGAATATTCAGTTATATTCCCTTGTTGTCATAAATTTTCTTTTGTAATTTTAGTTTTATTTTATTTTATACACTTTAATTTTATACAAGTTCCATTTTGGTTGAAGATTGTGAGGGTATTGCTTGGAGAGGTCATTCATTTCATCAGAAATTATTTCGGGAGGATAAATTCTTCAAGTTGTACTTTCTTTACTCTAAACTCTTTTAATTATGATTTTACAGTTTATTATATGCTTATTTTATTTATCTAGCATGAATAACTAATTTCATAATCCGAGAATTGGGTAGAATTCATTGGTGATATATGTTTGTTTGATTGTGATAATAATTCTCTATTTTTGCTAATCTATCATTGAGGGCTTAACCAAATTAAGGGCATAGCTAACCTTTAATTGTATTCATAGGGATTGTGATAAATTGGGAGATGAGTCATAATTCTTGTTCATGATTTGATAGACATAGTTTAATTATTTAATCGGGAGATTAATAAGAGGACTATGAAACTTATAATTCTCGGGTATTAAAATCTAAAATTGTATTTCGATTGATCATGGGAGTGACTTTTGAAATATGGTTGTAGACATTATTTTGTATCTTGGGAGAGAACTTATAAAAATTAGAAGAATTGTTTTTAGCAAAATATGAGAAACATATATATCACATTACAATAACATTATTGAACCAATTGAAGAACCCTATTTCTCGGATTACTTTTCCTCATCAATTAAATCTTAGTTTTAATTGTTCATAATTAGTTTATTCGAACATACCGATTATTTCTCACATTTCTAGATTGTAAGAAATTAAAACTTGAACTTGTATTAATAGTCCTTCCCTGCGAACGAACTTATTCATAGAAAAATATTGTCAACAATAACTCATGTGCAAGGCAAAGGGAAAGCCAAGGTTGATGAATCTCCATCCTCTTTGCCAGTTGTTACTCTACCAACTGTGCATGTCATTACTCCCAGTGGCCAGAAGCAATCCATCACCACTATAGTGGTTGCAGGGAGTATGCCATCTGATAAACTGAAAGTGCCAAGCCTGTAGAAGTAAAGGTGGTTACTGAGTACAAGTTACAAGAAATTGCAAACTCTAATGATTATCATGATGATGCATTCTTGGAGTTTCTGAAAGTCTCAAGAGAAAAGGCTAGTGACACTCAATTATATCTGAGGAGCTTGAAGGATCAGATTCATTATTTCACTGTGATACCTAGAAGAGTCGATAGTTTATGGTTCAAGGAGATAATGATGGTGTCAAAATCCAGAATATGGCATCTAACCTACAAAACTCTACAAGCTCTAAAACACTCAGAGGTAGATGTGCTGATCAAGCTAATATAGAAGAGGAATGTAAATGAAAACAATAATTAAGAGTCTGCATTGCTATCATTGCTATCATTGACCAACTACAAAAGAAGGATGAAATCAGAAATGCTGAAGAACTGGAAGCATTGCACATTCTCAGAACATTTATAGCAACTGGATCTGTTCCAGAAATAGCCAAATCTAGGAGAAATAAGGATGATAAAGATGAGGATAAGAGTGATGGGAGGAGAAGACATCACAGGAGTGATAAGGATGATGAAGACAAGAAGAAGAAGAAGGATAGCAAGGATAATAAAGGAGATGATGACCAAGGCAAAGTCTATGAGAGGAAGAATGGAAAACAGCAAGCCCTAGGCATTGCTAGCAGTACACTCACCACAACACAAGACTCTAAGTCTAGGGTGAATGCTGTTAGTAATGACCTACCAATATCTATACCTATGGATTCTACAACTATTTTGCCACCTCAAGAAGAGAAGAAGATTCAAATCAAGAAACCATCTGTATGTTTCCAAAAGCAAACTGCTAATGGTATACTACAGTGGTCTACAAGCAAAGGCCATAAGTTTCTGCCAAGCATTAAAGTGAAAAAGGTTAAATTCAAGCAAGCTGCAAGAAGGGTGAAGTTATCTAAATCAAAGGCACTGACAATCATTCCAGGGTTAAACCTACCATCTCTGGATGAAAGCTATGATGAAGACCAACTGCAGTTCCTATGGGCTCAAAGAATCTATCATGTTGCCATTGTTGATGATTGTCTTGAAATTAAATATACTGATGGAAGACAGAAGAAATTAAGGCAAGGGACATGTCAGCATTGGGGCAAGCTATATGATATAGAAAGGATTATTGCATTGTTGGATTCTGAAGATAGAGTGGAAAGGGTATGGAAGCTGGAGTTAATTGACTTTGTCAAAATGAAGAGAGATCACCAGGTAGAACAAAAAAAGAAGAGTGAAGAACTACTAAAGAAAATAGAGGAGGAGTTTGCAGAAATGGAAGCTAAGGCTAATGAATTGAGGGCTATGGGTCTGTGTTGAGTCAAATTTAATCCCTACATCATTGAATACAAGAAATATGGAAGAACTGTAAAGATTAGAATGGACTACATCAGTTCCTACTCTGAGAAATAGCTGAATGAAGTACTCAAGGATTTATCAGACTCCCCTCTAATTGAAGAACTCACTGCAATAGAAGACATTATTCTTGCAATGGAAGAAAATGCAAAGAAGAAGGCTAAAGAAGCTGAAGAAAAGAGGAAAAATGAGAATCTGCAAGACAAAGCTCAAGGGATGAATCCAAAAGAATATGGATAGTAATTCTTCATAACCTGTAAGGATGCCTGTTTGCATTTTTATTCAAATTACATACATGTACTTTCCAAGTCTTATCTTTATGTATGTTAGGCTTGTTATCAAACATGAAATTGTGACTAAGGGTCTTACTCACAATTTGGGGGAGATTCCTATCTGTGTAAGGGTTACACAGATAGGGTCTTAAAATTTGAGATTGAGAAATACAAGTTCTATTTACTAAATTAGTATTGACTATTTCTAATGAAATATTTGATTATAAATAAATAAAATAATATGTCTTACATCTAAAATATTACATAAAATAATTTCTTGCATGTCTTTGGATGTAAGGTTTATGTCTTACATCTACACTTTCACTCAGTAACCAGCTTATGAAATCTCTCAAACATATCAGTAATGCTTTCCTTGGGTTGTGCCATGAAAGATTCATACTGTGTGACCAGTATCTGTTTCTTGTTTTCCTTGACCTCATCTGTTCCTTCACATAGAACCTCAATATGATCCCACATCTCTTTAGCAGAAGTGCATGATGCTATATTTGCAAACATTGACATATCCATTGAGTCTATGATTAACAGCATGAGGTGACTATCAAGAGCAACCATCTCCTTTTCTGATTCTATCCATTTGGATGGTTCCTTGGCCACATAAGATCTTGGATAGGTTGTGGTTCCAACAGTCTTTTCAAGGATTTCTTGTTGTGGAATAAAGGGACCATTATTGAGAATCTCAGGATACATAGGATGAGAAGCTTTGATGAACAACATCATTTTTATCTTCCAGAGGTTGAAATTCTCTTTGTCAAACTTATGGACCTTCACTGTTCCTGTTGTCTTTGGTGTATTCGAACTCATGATCGTTTTCTGTTTTGATCAACAGCCTGCTCTGATACCACTTGTTGAGTATTGAACACACGAAAAGAATATAGAGGGGGGGTGAATGGATTCTTGAACTTTTCTTGTTCTTGAATCTGTGTAGCACGATATGTGGTTGTGTGTGCAGATGTGTAAGTGCGGATTATGAACAACACAAGGCACAATATCACTTTAATCTAATATTTTATTAGATAAAGATTTGCTATAACCTGTGAATACAAATGATAGTATTCTCAGCTTCGTTTTTCTCAGAGAGATGTACTCTTACAATGTGTGTGAAAAACTTAACTTAACTAAAGAAGTGAGGTTGTATTCTTATAGAACATGAATACAACCTACTTACTACAAATAAGGTTACAGGATAAATTACTTTCTTGTATGTCTATCATTTTTGAGTAAGTGTCCAAACGGTTACAGATTTGACTTTGCAAAACTCTGTTCAGATCCACTTCCTTAGCTCTTTGTCTCTTCTACATCTCTCCAAGCTTTTTTGTAGGATTTCTAGAGCACGTTACAGATTGTGGTCCATACAGTGCTTTAGTTTGTTGCAGGTTTCTGACTTGTACAATTCTCCAGTATTTTGTCTCCAAGAATGTATTCGAGAAGTGGCTAAGTGATTGATTCGAGAACTAGGATTAGATAACTCTAAGTTCTCGAATACTGTATAATTGACATATCGAATCACTTCTCGAATAACTCTTTTCTCCAAGGATCCTTGAGTTGTCGAATAGAACACTTGACTTGTCGAATCTCTGAGATGTCGAATAGCTTTCTGAATCCTTGAGATATTAAATGAAACTTTGACTTGTTGACTCTTAGAGAACTCGAATGATGCTTTGACTTGTTGACTTTCTGAGTTCTCGATTAGAGTAGTAGATATATCGAATCTCTGAGATATCGAACAGTGCATTCAGAGATATCGAATAGTGTCTTTTGAGATATCGAATCCCTGACTTCTCGAAGGCTAGACTTCTCGAATATAGCAAACATACTTCTCGAATTGGTACTTAGGCAAATTCTTCATTTCTTCAAATCCCATCTGTGATTATTTGATAGTCTTGTTCTTCAAGCTTGAGGCATGAACCATGGAACTTCTTTCAAGCATTATTCTCTGACTTTTAAGTACAATTACACAGATAGGAATTGATGCCTATTAAAAGTACTAAACAAGTAGAAACTCTACAACTAGAGGTTCACTCAGTTAAGAGGTCATGTAAGTAATGCAAAGCATTACCAACAATTAGGCTTGTTATTTAGATGTATACATGCATGTCTCTGTGACTAACAATATCTTACTCAAAGAACGGGATATATTGGATTTGTTTGGTTAATTGATAATGTTTATTTTTCTATAATAAATCAATTCACTAATAAAAGAACATAAAATTTGTCACTCATAATTGTGACTAAGATATAACCTTTCCTAGTTTTTTTATAAAATTCTCATTTCATCTTCTTTAGTGGCTGATTTAGGATCTGATGTAACCTTTCCCGATCTCAAAGTCACATCCTTCACCTGCTCCTTGTTGTCCCTCCTACCTGGATTTGCTTCCGTATCACTAGGAAGAGTTCCTTGAGGTCTACTAAATAAGGCACTTGCAATCTGTCCTAACTGGGTTTCCAAGACTTTCTGGCCAGCTTGTAGGTTCTTTACCGCTATCCATACTTCATCTGATTTATCATTAGATGATTGCCCCATATGAGCCTGGGCTGTTGCTGCTGAAATCCCGGAGGTTGATATGGTGCCTTTGGAGCATAAGGCTGTTGATAACCTTGATTGAATGGCTTCGCTTGCTGATAAGATTGTTGAGTATTTTGATTATTGCTCCAGCTGAAATTGGGATGATTTCGATTATTAGGATGATAAGTGGCTGGAACTGGTGCAGCAGGTCTCTGGAAATTACTCACGAACTGTGCTGATTCAGAAGAGATAGCACACTGATTCGTCTCATGTGCGCCCGCACATAGCTCACAAACACTAGCCACCTGCTGAACTCCATAATTAGCAAGAGCATCCACCTTCATAGCAAGAGCCTTCAACTGAGCTGTAATCATTGAAGCTGTATCTACTTCCAAAATTCCTGCTGCCTTGCCTTGAGATAGCCTTTGGGTTGGATTTTGATATTCATTAGCAGCCATCATCTCTATAAGTTCATAAGCTTCATCATAGCTCTTTGCCCACAGAGCTCTACCTGATGCTGCATCTAGCAAAGGCCTAGACTGTGCTCCCAACCCATTGTAGAACCCATTAATAACCATCCAATCAGGCATGCCATGATGAGGACACTTCCGTAGCATCTCCTTGTAGCGTTCCCAAGCCTCACACAAGGTCTCTCCAGATTGCTGTTGGAATTGAGTCAACTGGTTCATTAATGCTGTAGTTTTCGCCATAGGGAAGAATTTAGTAAGGAACTTCTGAGCAAGATCTTCCCATGTAGTAATGGAACCAGGTGGCAAAGAGTGTAGCCAGCTCTTAGCCTTATCCCTCAGAGAGAATGAGAAAAGCCTCAACCTGATAGCATCATCCATCACACCATTACATTTGAAAGTGTCACAGATTTCGATAAAGTCCCGAACATGCATGTTGGCATCCTCCGTAGGAGCTCCCCCAAACTGAACTGAATTCTGCACCATCTGAATTGTGCCCGACTTGATCTCAAAATTGTTCGCTGCAATAGCTGGCCTAATAATGCTAGACTGGATGTCATTGAGTTTCGGCTGAGAATACTCCTTCAAAGCCTTAGCTGCTGCTGTTGCGTCACCCATCTCTATAGTAGTTTCAGTTTCTTCTGTCTTATTCTCCAAATTCTCTACACGATCGTTTTCCGCCAGTTCTTCCAAACGAGCTTGTAAGCGTGTTCGCATACAAACTTAAATACCTGAAACACCACGAATCAAACAAACTAAGTAAGAATCCGAGTCAGTGAACGCTAACGACCACTGATGACAAGCACATAAACTAAAATAAAAACACCGATGATCCCCGGCAGCGGCGCCAAAAACTTGTTATGCTATTTTTACGCAAGCGCACGTAGTCACAAGTAATATAAATTAAGTTCGTTCCACAGAGATCTGGTTATGGTTCTATTCATTAAATATGCCTATGCAACAATGTATGGTTTTAACTCACTGCTAAGAAAAGTAACAAATTGGGTTTGATTATCTAATTTATACTAAGATGCAAAGGTGGTTACTGAGTACAAGTTACAAGAAATTGCAAACTCTAATGATTATCATGTTGATGCATTCTTGGAGTTTCTGAAAGTCTCAAGAGAAAAGGCTAGTGACACTCAATTATATCTGAGGAGCTTGAAGGATCAGATTCATTATTTCACTGTGATACCTAGAAGAGTCGATAGTTTATGGTTCAAGGAGATAATGATGGTGTCAAAATCCAGAATATGGCATCTAACCTACAAAACTCTACAAGCTCTAAAACACTCAGAGGTAGATGTGCTGATCAAGCTAATATAGAAGAGGAATGTAAATGAAAACAATAATTAAGAGTCTGCATTGCTATCATTGCTATCATTGACCAACTACAAAAGAAGGATGAAATCAGAAATGCTGAAGAACTGGAAGCATTGCACATTCTCAGAACCTTTATAGCAACTGGATCTGTTCCAGAAATAGCCAAATCTAGGAGAAATAAGGATGATAAAGATGAGGATAAGAGTGATGGGAGGAGAAGACATCACAGGAGTGATAAGGATGATGAAGACAAGAAGAAGAAGAAGAAGGATAGCAAGGATAATAAAGGAGATGATGACCAAGGCAAAGTCTATGAGAGGAAGAATGGAAAACAGCAAGCCCTAGGCATTGCTAGCAGTACACTCACCACAACACAAGACTCTAAGTCTAGGGTGAATGCTGTTAGTAATGACCTACCAATATCTATACCTATGGATTCTACAACTATTTTGCCACCTCAAGAAGAGAAGAAGATTCAAATCAAGAAACCATCTGTATGTTTCCAAAAGCAAACTGCTAATGGTATACTACAGTGGTCTACAAGCAAAGGCCATAAGTTTCTGCCAAGCATTGAAGTGAAAAAGGTTAAATTCAAGCAAGCTGCAAGAAGGGTGAAGTTATCTAAATCAAAGGCACTGACAATCATTCCAGGGTTAAACCTACCATCTCTGGATGAAAGCTATGATGAAGACCAACTGCAGTTCCTATGGGCTCAAAGAATCTATCATGTTGCCATTGTTGATGATTGTCTTGAAATTAAATATACTGATGGAAGACAGAAGAAATTCAGGCAAGGGACATGTCAGCATTGGGGCAAGCTATATGATATAGAAAGGATTATTGCATTGTTGGATTCTGAAGATAGAGTGGAAAGGGTATGGAAGCTGGAGTTAATTGACTTTGTCAAAATGAAGAGAGATCACCAGGTAGAACAAAAAAAGAAGAGTGAAGAACTACTAAAGAAAATAGAGGAGGAGTTTGCAGAAATGGAAGCTAAGGCTAATGAATTGAGGGCTATGGGTCTGTGTTGAGTCAAATTTAATCCCTACATCATTGAATACAAGAAATATGGAAGAACTGTAAAGATTAGAATGGACTACATCAGTTCCTACTCTGAGAAATAGCTGAATGAAGTACTCAAGGATTTATCAGACTCCCCTCTAATTGAAGAACTCACTGCAATAGAAGACATTATTCTTGCAATGGAAGAAAATGCAAAGAAGAAGGCTAAAGAAGCTGAAGAAAAGAGGAAAAATGAGAATCTGCAAGACAAAGCTCAAGGGATGAATCCAAAAGAATATGGATAGTAATTCTTCATAACCTGTAAGGATGCCTGTTTGCATTTTTAATCAAATTACATACATGTACTTTCCAAGTCTTATCTTTATGTATGTTAGGCTTGTTATCAAACATGAAATTGTGACTAAGGGTCTTACTCACAATTTGGGGGAGATTCCTATCTGTGTAAGGGTTACACAGATAGGGTCTTAAAATTTGAGATTGAGAAATACAAGTTCTATTTACTAAATTAGTATTGACTATTTCTAATGAAATATTTGATTATAAATAAATAAAATAATATGTCTTACATCTAAAATATTACATAAAATAATTTCTTGCATGTCTTTGGATGTAAGGTTTATGTCTTACATCTACACTTTCACTCAGTAACCAGCTTATGAAATCTCTCAAACATATCAGTAATGCTTTCCTTGGGTTGTGCCATGAAAGATTCATACTGTGTGACCAGTATCTGTTTCTTGTTTTCCTTGACCTCATCTGTTCCTTCACATAGAACCTCAATATGATCCCACATCTCTTTAGCAGAAGTGCATGATGCTATATTTGCAAACATTGACATATCCATTGAGTCTATGATTAACAGCATGAGGTGACTATCAAGAGCAACCATCTCCTTTTCTGATTCTATCCATTTGGATGGTTCCTTGGCCACATAAGATCTTGGATAGGTTGTGGTTCCAACAGTCTTTTCAAGGATTTCTTGTTGTGGAATAAATGGACCATTATTGAGAATCTCAGGATACAGAGGATGAGAAGCTTTGATGAACAACATCATTTTTATCTTCCAGAGGTTGAAATTCTCTTTGTCAAACTTAGGGACCTTCACTGTTCCTGTTGTCTTTGGTGTATTCGAACTCATGATCGTTTTCTGTTTTGATCAACAGCCTGCTCTGATACCACTTGTTGAGTATTGAACACACGAAAAGAATATAGAGGGGGGGGGGGGTGAATGGATTCTTGAACTTTTCTTGTTCTTGAATCTGTGTAGCACGATATGTGGTTGTGTGTGCAGATGTGTAAGTGCGGATTATGAACAACACAAGGCACAATATCACTTTAATCTAATATTTTATTAGATAAAGATTTGCTATAACCTGTGAATACAAATGATAGTATTCTCAGCTTCGTTTTTCTCAGAGAGATGTACTCTTACAATGTGTGTGAAAAACTTAACTTAACTAAAGAAGTGAGGTTGTATTCTTATAGAACATGAATACAACCTACTTACTACAAATAAGGTTACAGGATAAATTACTTTCTTGTATGTCTATCATTTTTGAGTAAGTGTCCAAACGGTTACAGATTTGACTTTGCAAAACTCTGTTCAGATCCACTTCCTTAGCTCTTTGTCTCTTCTACATCTCTCCAAGCTTTTTTGTAGGATTTCTAGAGCACGTTACAGATTGTGGTCCATACAGTGCTTTAGTTTGTTGCAGGTTTCTGACTTGTACAATTCTCCAGTATTTTGTCTCCAAGAATGTATTCGAGAAGTGGCTAAGTGATTGATTCGAGAACTAGGATTAGATAACTCTAAGTTCTCGAATACTGTATAATTGACATATCGAATCACTTCTCGAATAACTCTTTTCTCCAAGGATCCTTGAGTTGTCGAATAGAACACTTGACTTGTCGAATCCCTGAGATGTCGAATAGCTTTCTGAATCCTTGAGATATTAAATGAAACTTTGACTTGTTGACTCTTAGAGAACTCGAATGATGCTTTGACTTGTTGACTTTCTGAGTTCTCGATTAGAGTAGTAGATATATCGAATCTCTGAGATATCGAACAGTGCATTCAGAGATATCGAATAGTGTCTTTTGAGATATCGAATCCCTGACTTCTCGAAGGCTAGACTTCTCGAATATAGCAAACATACTTCTCGAATTGGTACTTAGGCAAATTCTTCATTTCTTCAAATCCCATCTGTGATTATTTGATAGTCTTGTTCTTCAAGCTTGAGGCATGAACCATGGAACTTCTTTCAAGCATTATTCTCTGACTTTTAAGTACAATTACACAGATAGGAATTGATGCCTATTAAAAGTACTAAACAAGTAGAAACTCTACAACTAGAGGTTCACTCAGTTAAGAGGTCATGTAAGTAATGCAAAGCATTACCAACAATTAGGCTTGTTATTTAGATGTATACATGCATGTCTCTGTGACTAACAATATCTTACTCAAAGAATGGGATATATTGGATTTGTTTGGTTAATTGATAATGTTTATTTTTCTATAATAAATCAATTCACTAATAAAAGAACATAAAATTTGTCACTCATAATTGTGACTAAGATATAACCTTTCCTAGTTTTTTTATAAAATTCTCATTTCATCTTCTTTAGTGGCTGATTTAGGATCTGATGTAACCTTTCCCGATCTCAAAGTCACATCCTTCACCTGCTCCTTGTTGTCCCTCCTACCTGGATTTGCTTCCGTATCACTAGGAAGAGTTCCTTGAGGTCTACTAAATAAGGCACTTGCAATCTGTCCTAACTGGGTTTCCAAGACTTTCTGGCCAGCTTGTAGGTTCTTTACCGCTATCCATACTTCATCTGATTTATCATTAGATGATTGCCCCATATGAGCCTGGGCTGTTGCTGCTGAAATCCCGGAGGTTGATATGGTGCCTTTGGAGCATAAGGCTGTTGATAACCTTGATTGAATGGCTTCGCTTGCTGATAAGATTGTTGAGTATTTTGATTATTGCTCCAGCTGAAATTGGGATGATTTCGATTATTAGGATGATAAGTGGCTGGAACTGGTGCAGCAGGTCTCTGGAAATTACTCACGAACTGTGCTGATTCAGAAGAGATAGCACACTGATTCGTCTCATGTGCGCCCGCACATAGCTCACAAACACTAGCCACCTGCTGAACTCCATAATTAGCAAGAGCATCCACCTTCATAGCAAGAGCCTTCAACTGAGCTGTAATCATTGAAGCTGTATCTACTTCCAAAATTCCTGCTGCCTTGCCTTGAGATAGCCTTTGGGTTGGATTTTGATATTCATTAGCAGCCATCATCTCTATAAGTTCATAAGCTTCATCATAGCTCTTTGCCCACAGAGCTCTACCTGATGCTGCATCTAGCAAAGGCCTAGACTGTGCTCCCAACCCATTGTAGAACCCATTAATAACCATCCAATCAGGCATGCCATGATGAGGACACTTCCGTAGCATCTCCTTGTAGCGTTCCCAAGCCTCACACAAGGTCTCTCCAGATTGCTGTTGGAATTGAGTCAACTGGTTCATTAATGCTGTAGTTTTCGCCATAGGGAAGAATTTAGTAAGGAACTTCTGAGCAAGATCTTCCCATGTAGTAATGGAACCAGGTGGCAAAGAGTGTAGCCAGCTCTTAGCCTTATCCCTCAGAGAGAATGAGAAAAGCCTCAACCTGATAGCATCATCCATCACACCATTACATTTGAAAGTGTCACAGATTTCGATAAAGTCCCGAACATGCATGTTGGCATCCTCCGTAGGAGCTCCCCCAAACTGAACTGAATTCTGCACCATCTGAATTGTGCCCGACTTGATCTCAAAATTGTTCGCTGCAATAGCTGGCCTAATAATGCTAGACTGGATGTCATTGAGTTTCGGCTGAGAATACTCCTTCAAAGCCTTAGCTGCTGCTGTTGCGTCACCCATCTCTATAGTAGTTTCAGTTTCTTCTGTCTTATTCTCCAAATTCTCTACACGATCGTTTTCCGCCAGTTCTTCCAAACGAGCTTGTAAGCGTGTTCGCATACAAACTTAAATACCTGAAACACCACGAATCAAACAAACTAAGTAAGAATCCGAGTCAGTGAACGCTAACGACCACTGATGACAAGCACATAAACTAAAATAAAAACACCGATGATCCCCGGCAGCGGCGCCAAAAACTTGTTATGCTATTTTTACGCAAGCGCACGTAGTCACAAGTAATATAAATTAAGTTCGTTCCACAGAGATCTGGTTATGGTTTTATTCAGTAAATATGCCTATGCAACAATGTATGGTTTTAACTCACTGCTAAGAAAAGTAACAAATTGGGTTTGATTATCTAATTTATACTAAGATGCAAAGAATTAAACTAAGAATTACTAATTAACAAGAATTAAAATCGAATTACTTATATGAGAATAAACATGGGATCCTAACTTCATTAAATACTTCCCTTAGATCTGACGCCTTTAATCACTATGTGCAATGGTTTTGATATCTGATCGGATAACACGAAACAAGTATACGCTACCTGTCAGCATACGCATACCAAACTAAACATACATCCACAGAAGAGATAGAAGATGAGTAGACACCAATTATGCTTAGACCCTATATGTCTATAGAATTTGAAAACATAACGGTTGAAGAACAAGTTATCCATTAAGATCACACAGGGCAGTATAAGTATTTTCATCTCACACCACAAATCATATTGATAAACAATTATGAACCTATGCTAGTATGGCAAGTTCTAAATCTCAAGATCCACTTTCACTTCACAAAAGATTAACAAATTAGATGTTCGCGACGCATCTATCTATTAAGCATAACCATACGAGGATATCAATTATTCACCACACACAGATCTTTAAAGCATCAAGATACTAAGTTCCATAAATAACTCCGTTAGAATCCCATGACAATGATTAGCTCATAATTAAACCGTTCATCGTCATGGGATTTGATGAAAACATGATAACTAACAAGATATGGAAGAAAGAAGTAATAATATTATAAAAACTAAGAGTTGAGGAAACAAATATATAATCCAACGTATACAAAAGATGAAGTAGATCTAGATCCTTGCTTGTCACCGAGCGTTGAATCCTTCTCTCCTTTTCTCCCTTGCAGATCTGAGCTGGTTACAATAATAAAACTATGATAATGTGTGTATCTCTATTACAATGGTAGGATGTGTTTAAATAGGTTCTAAAAGTCTTGCCCAGCAAGAAAATACCAAAACAGAATTATAATAGAATTTCTGCAAGATACGTTTCCTAAACTGATTCTGTTTTTAAGGAAAATTCGTGGCTGACTTTTCTTCAGTTTTTCTGGAATGTTCCAAACGTAATTGGACCTCTGGACCACCTTAGAATGATAGAGAATCTCGTTATCTTCGTGTGGACTGCTTACGGGCTGAAAACAGACTTATAGAACTCAAGATATGGTCAAAACAGTGTAGACTGCGCAACCCTTCTAAAAAAATCCGAATTTTAATCAATTAATTCCCAAAAATTTATAGAAGCATCCACCTTAGTCAACTTTCTCGTAAATCTGCACAACTAAGCAAAACACATCAAAACTACAAGAAACTTGAGTCCAAGACAATCAATTTAAGCCGATTTAGAATGCTCCAAGTGGATATAAAATCCACTTATCAGTAATTCTAGGGCCAGCTTCCTCCTTGAACTCTGTGAGCAGGGTTGAATCTCCTGTCATATGCCTAGAACATCCACTGTCTAGGTACCATAGATTCCTCTTATTTCTCTGCACACATTCCAAAATACAAATCAAGTTGATTTTGGTACCCAAGTTTCCTTTGGTCCTTTCTTGTTAGCCTTTGGTTTTACACTCTTAGCAATCTTCACTTTGGGTGTAGATGCTTGAGTGATAGGTTTTGACAAATGCTCATTTGCATAAATATTTGATGCATGCATTTGTGGAAAATTGGCATACATATTATCCATGCTAGGAATGCTCCATGACATTTGTGGCATATTCACAGATTGAAAATAAGGATTAGGCACATATGGCATGTTCACATATGGATTTGAAAAACTAGCATTCTGATACAAACCAGGCATTGCAGGCATACATGGCATAGATTGAGGTACATGAACAAGAGTCCTTTTAACAGACTTGCAATTAGAAGATAGGTGATTGACACTATTGCAATTACCACAAGTTTTCCTAGGAGCAAACTTGTCAGGAGAATAATTGTTTTTCTTGTTAATGCCTATCTTACCATTTCTGTTCTTTTTCTTTTTACCCTCAGTGTCTACCTTTTCATTAACTGATTTACCAACAGCCTTTTTGTTAAGTAAATCACCTGCCTTAGCCTTCTCACTTGATTTGGCTTGGCTACTTTCACCAGAAACAAAGTTATTGGCTACTGGAGCATACTGAATATTCAGTTTCTTGAGTTCCTTCTTACTCACAGACTTTTTGCTTGTCGACGGATACCTCTCATCCGTTGATGGTTCATCTGTCAACGGATGATCACTATCCGTTGATTCACAAATAGTCTCTAGATCCTCAAGGCAAGGTTCTAGCTCCTTTTTCTTTTGAGTCCAGGTATCCCTCACAAATGATTCTATTCCCTGGACTTCTATTATGTTTTGAGAAATATTCCTACAACTTTGAAATTTAGCAATTATCCCTTGTTCTTTTTCAAGCTGGTTTCTTAAAATCAGTTCTCTTTTTAACACAGCTTCAAGTTCACTTTTAGCATTATTGCAATCAACTCTCATTTTCTCAAATTCTAGAAATTGAACTTCTAGAACTGCATTTCTATCACTTAAGAATTGATTAGTTTCTTTAATCCTATTGTTCTCTTTAGTAAGTGATTTAAGAGTAACACTCAAGTGATATAGTTCAGTAGACATTTCATCTATAACACTATTGCATTCCTCTTTGGTGAGCTCAGAGAGATTAGTAGAAAATACCTGATTGCTAGCTGAACTTGCTTCCTGCTCAGAATCAGCCATTAATGCAAGGTTGACAAACTCAGCATCATCATCAGAATGATTTCCATCAGCAGCCCAGTCATACTCTTGGGGTCATGAATGCCTTTCCTTTCTGTCTGAGAAGATCAAAATATTTCTTCTTGTAGTCAACAGTTTCAGTTGGCTTTCCCTTGTTCTCTGATCTAGGCTTCCTGCATTCACTTATCATGTGACCAGCAATTCCACAATTGTAGCATTTAATTTTGGATTTATCCACATAGTTGCTTGTAGAAAAATCCTTGTTAAATGGCTTGGCCACCCCAGAGTTTCTTCTGAATTTTAGCTTAGAGAATTTCCTAGATAGAAAGGCTAAATGCTCATCTATCTCATCCAATTCATCCTGCTGTAGGACACTCATTTCTTCAGACACCATTTCCTTGCTTTTGCTTGATTCTGCTCTACCTTCACAAACCTCCCTGTTTGGTGTAGATTTAGCAGCTTCAGTCCTCTTCTCCTCCTTCTGCTCCAAGTTGGCAACAAGTGCAACTGACCCACTTTTCTTTTGGGCCTTCTCAATTTCTTCATCCTGCTCCATTTCTAGTTCATATGTCTTTAAAGTTCCATAGAGCCTTTCAAGAGTAAATGACTTGTACTCTTGAGTGTTTCTTAGAGAAACAGTCATAGGCTTCCACTCTTTGGGCAGTGATCTCAGAAATTTGAGATTAGAATCTTTCACTTGGTAGATTCTTCCATACAGTTTCAAGCCATTCAGTAGCTTTTGAAATCTACTAAATGTGTCATTCAATGTCTCTCCATTCTTGAAATGGAAGTGCTCATACTGTTGGATCAGTAGCTGCATCTTGTTTTTCCTTACCTGTTCTGTACCTTCACAAAGGGTTTGAACAATGTCCCATACTTCCTTGGCGGTAGTACAGTTGATAACATTGTCAACCATGTCTGTTTCTAAACCATTAAACAGAATATTCATGGTCTTTTTATCTTTGTGGACTTCTGCAACATCCTCAATACTCCACTCAGAAACAGGTTTTGGAATGTAAGTGTCTGGTGCATCTGCAGCAAGACCAACTCTTGAAGCAGCCTTCATTGGAACATGAGGACCCTTCTCAATGCAATCTACAAAGCCTACATCAATAGACATGAGATGTAGACGCATTTTTACTTTCCAGTGAAAGTAATTTTCTCTATCAAGAACCGGTATCTTCACTCCATAATCCTTCTTAGACATGTTGGAAGTGTGTTGATCTTTAAACTTCAAATATATTAGAAGCTTGCTCTGATACCAATTGTTATTTCCAGATTACACACTTGTATAATTGTAGAAGGGGGGGGGGGGGTTGAATACAATTCTTGATAGTTATAAATTTCTGATAAAAACCACAGAAATCTATAAGGAAATAATTGCTGAATAAGAAATGGTTCACAAACACATAAAAAATCAGGTGGTTAAATGTACCACCTGAGACTTTTATTTGAAGAAAACTCTGTGATACAAATGTACACAGCTTCTGTTTTTACAACTCTTTGCTTCTAAAGATATTCAAGAAACCCTAAGCAAATATGTCTGTTTTCTTAGTTTCTAAAGAGTTGCTACACTTGGTTATATATCCCAAGTTTACAAGTACTACAGGAATAAGATAATATTAATCTAATTCAAGTTGACTTGCTACTCCACTCCAAATCCACATGTAGCCGAAAGGTTGTCCTTGTGAACAGATATGTCCCCTGCACCTTTCTTGTATGTATTGTGTAAATGGAATGCTTCTTTCTTCTGTGTTTCCAAAGTATGGCTGCCATACTGCTTTTTATACCTACTATCAACCCATGTGATCTGTCAGTCAAACCTGTCCTTATCAACTGCTAATTCCCAGCTAGCATAGGATAAAGTGATAATGATTAGCCATTGATGTTGTGCACAGTTATCCGTTGATGGTAGTTTGAGCTGTATCCGTTGATAGAGTAGATTTGAGTTGTATCCGTTGATAGAGCCATGTTCTCATCCGTTGATACACTTTCACTTAGATAGAATTACATAACATAGCTTATTTACAATTGGCTACCCTATTCTGCCTATCCATTGATGGTCAACGTGACTCTGAATAAAAACACTATCAACTGATAAATAGAAATATTGCAGTATGCTACAAAACCTCATCCGTTGATGAGCTACCTATCAATAACACCTTCATGTATTTATATGAAGTTTTTTTTTAACTTCAAGAAATTTATTATTTCAAAAAAAAAAACTTCAAGAAATTTATGTCACGAAAACTAATCTCTGGAAAACTAACTCATATGTATAGGTTTTAAGCTCTGTTCTAAAAGTCGGCGATTAATCGGGATTAATCGCTGTTCGGTAGGCCACCGTACTGATTTTTCAAAAATTGGCTAAAAAACCGTTTTTCAAAAAATCGTTCAAAAGTCGGCCAAAATCGGGATTAATCGGTCAAAAATCGGATTAATCGGTCAAAAATCGGTCTTATTGGTAAAAAATTGAATTTTTTTTAGAAAAATTTAAAAAAATTCAAAATTCAAAAAGCATAAAATTGAATAAATTTTAAGAAAAATGTTATTCTCATATACGAAATTAATATTTTAAACGGTTAAATCATGAATTTTATCAATTTTTTCTCTCATATTGACCCCAATTCAAAAATTAGATCTTAAAATTTATATTTATTTTAATAATGCTATATATTTTAAATAAATTTGTATAAATATATGATAATTATTCATGTCTAATCAAAATAATAAAATAATTACATATATTAATAACAATTATATTTAAAAATAATATTAAATTAGTTCCTGTTAATGATCCGATTAATCATTCCGATTAATCCCCGATTAATCCCTCGACAGTACCTCCATCGATTAAGTCTGATTCCTGCTTTTTACAATACTGGTTCTTTTTTTGCCAAAAAAGAAATAATTTCATTAAACCTTCAAATCATCAAATAATACATGAATTAACTCCGGGTGAGCATTTCCCATCTCCCCACTACAATCAGCTAATGAACTAAAAATTCTCGTAGAGTGAGCAACCTATTCGCACACCGTTTCACAAATTTTAAAATCACATTTTGTGATTCTAACTCGCTACCCGTATCCGCGTGTGGTTCCCGAAGCGAAATACATACACCATTACATAAATAGAATTGTATCAGATAAACATCCATACATACAATAATATCTGATCAATTTTGGAAGCCCTATTCCCCCAAATCTGAAAAGGCCCCCCAACCCCAATGGATCCGCCAACTTCTTGGGACTCTTTGCGAAAGCAGGTTTATACCTATGTCTTTATTTTTTAATTTTTGATTCTTCTTGTCAATTATGTTCTCATTGTTTCGATTTAGTCACAATTCTCTCTCTCGATTTCATGTTATTATTGAGTTATATGAGCTTATCGTTTCTGATTATCCCCCAATTATTGTCTTTTACATAGAGATGCTACTTAACAATTTATCTGCATATGTAATTGCTGTCAAATTTTAAGATAGTTGGGTATAATGTTTCGAGATAGGAAGAATCCTGCTTTTAATGATTAGTAAACACAATGAATTATAAATTATTGTTTTTAATGCTTTTTATGTTCGTAAAGCAAATGGAATGTGAAATTTAGAGGCGGGACTTGAAGTATTATGGTTATGGCACGGTGGGATCTAGGATTTTGGTTGTGCGGTGGCAACACTACTGTTCACAATTTTTGTGGGATTTGCGTTTTGATTTACTATCTTTTGCGTGAAGTTTGACCTATTTTGGAAGCGGGTGATCATATTATATTTACATTTTATTATCCTGCCATCTGATCATGCACTAGGCAAGGAGGCTTGAAGCTCAGTTGGATGATCAAATGCATTTGTATCGTAAGTTAGTTTCGAAAAATGTTGGTAATGGTAATGAAAATGACCTGGAAGCAGAAATAGATCAACTGCTCAAACAACTTCAATTAGTAAATTCACAAATGCAAGCGTGGGTGTCGTCCGGTGGCTCAGAAATCTTTTCCCACACATTGACACGTCATCAAGAAATTCTTCATGACCTTAATCAGGTACACTTTATTTCAGTGTTTGGTAATGAACGGATGTGTTTTTTTTCTTGGAGATGTGTTCCACAAACCAGGTATCTTGGATGCAATGAAGTATTTGTAAATAAAAATCATTTTACAATTTTAGTTTTATACATTTAAATAAGTCTTAGACTATGCTAAATAAATTAAAATCACATGATAATGTCGAGAAAGTAGTTACAATAGATTATAACGCATTGGAGTGAACCAAACAATTGAAGTTAAAATAGAAATTAAAATCAGACATTGAGGTATTATTAATTCAGGAATGTAGGAACTGGGTGGCACTGCTTTGGAACACCATTAAAAACTTATTAGAAGTTAGAACACAAAACTTCAAGAGATGCACTGCACTGCACCATTGGCCAAAGGGTGTGCTACTGGTTGTTGGTGTTGAACCACACTGCATTGAAGTTCTGCAATTAATTAGTTAGTATGGTTTTTTAAAACTTTTTTTACATATAAACTATATTTTGACTCTAAAGGCGTATATATGTAACGATTAAAGTTGTTATTGTTATTGCTATGTCATAATTTTTTTTCCCGTCTACTGGTTAATGTGGTTTTGTCACTAATACATCTTTAATTAGTGGATATGCAGTAAATTATGGTTTTAATGTTTCTGAAGAGTACTGTTGTACTAAATCACTTGAAGTCGCACCACCTGGTTGCCTTACGTCAACAGCATTATGAGTTGTGTTAAAGTTTTGTAGTACTTATAAAATTTCTGTACACTTGCTTTACACCAATAATGTTAAAATTCAGAGTGAGGTACATTGAATGAACCTTGTACATTATTAAATGAGCCTAGTTCTCAACGATCTCTGTTGTTGCTTGACCTTAATTCGATTTTTAGTCAAAACTTCTCCACTGCCAAAAAACATGCAACATTTTGAAATATTGTCGAGCCTGACATTTGGGCAATGTTAGACAGTTCCAGCCGAGAGACTTTTAGCTTTAATTATTCCTCCTTTATCCTCTTTCTTACTGTGAGTGGAATTGAATTCTAGACCTCAACCACCTTTTGCTTTATGAAGTCAAAGCTTTAGGTCTAAAAATAATGATCAAATCCAGCACTAACCAAACATCCCTGCTAGATAGAGCATCACCATTCACCATGAAATTGTATCACCTTCTCTGCATCTCACCTTGTGAACCAGCCACTGCTGAACAACTAATTGCACATGATATGTAAATGTAGTCATCATTGTCTTGGTTCCTTTATAATCTCTTTGTTCTTGTCCACTCGTGATCAAAATCGTTTGAAATTCTGTTTCATCATTTAGAAAGTATTCAGTTTAATACGCTATTTCTTGGATTATTATAAATTTTTTAAAATAGCTTATTTACTTGTTGAATGAGTAAGATATGGTTTCCAAGATCTGTAAAGTTATCTAACTAGAGATTCTATAAGGTTCTTTTATATCCTATGTGAATAGACGTGATCTTTGATAATTGTCGGATTCAAATTATAGAATGATATTGAATGCTGAGTTTCAAGGCTTTCGAGCCTAAGCAGTTTGTTTATTTTTTGTCAAACCCTGTTCCAAGTTCTGTTTCCTTTTATCATACTAGGTTCTATTTTTGGGTTTTTGTTGACCAGATCTGTGTATGTGAACCCCCAAAACACACTATACCGTAACTTAAGAATTAAAAACTAATTCAACAAGTGCTATTGGTTCCTTCATTATCGTTTGTACCAAGTGATATTTCTTATTGGTCACAAACTTTCTTGTTCTAGATTTTTTATTGTGGAACTATTAGGATCAGTATGAACTGCAGTTTCATATACTGATGCTAAAACCTCCTTTTCTAAAATTATAAAGAATTGACCGAAATTTTTGAATAAGAAGAATATTATTGCTAATCAATCTTTGTGGCATTTTAATTTTCTATAGTTTTCTAAGAGGCAAAATGTGTGCGTGAAACTGTGGGTTTGGTTCATCTTTATTTCTTTTAGGTGCTCAACTAAAAAATTGATGAAGAAGTGGTACTAGTTTTTTTGAGATGGACTAAGAACTAAGAATTGAGAATGACATGGAGGATTGGGAATGTTATCATGTCAATGCTAATGTAGATTGTTCTCGTGATTAATTTGTAGGAGTTTATGCGACTTCGTTCTAGCCTTAGAGCCAATAAAGAGCATGCTTCACTGCTTGAGGACTTCAGGGAGTTTGATCGTGCAAGATTAGATCTGGAAGAAGGTGGTTCTTATGAGCAGGCATCTCTACTTAAGGAGCGAGCAGCTATCAGCAGAGGTACAGGACAGGTATGAAGAAATACGTTTCTAATTCAAGCGCACAGATATCTCATCTTTTTAAGTAGGTTAGGAAGTTCATTTTTTATTCATATTCCATAATGTTGCTTCATAAGAATTTGATGCATGTGATTTCTGCAAGGTCCTTTACAATTTACATGCACATCGCTGATTTTCTGGTGCTTTACAGATAACATTTAAAGTTAAGACTTCTGCACATTCAGAATCTCTGGCTAAATTTAACAGGCACAGTGAGTAAAACTTAAATATATAATAGAATCTCAGATCTATGTGGCCTAAACGGTGGTTTACTTTATTTTGTGTCATCAAACAAGTTAAATGGACAAATGAACCTATATATAGTTTTATCTCCAGATTTTAGAAGTGGTAAGAAAGAAAGAGTCGTGTTAATTCCCAAGGTTGTACTATTATATCTGGGAGTGGGTCCTGCCATTATAAGCATGAATATATGCGTGTACTCTTCTTATAACCAAGTCAAGACTAGAATCAAACTGTTGAATGTACTTGTTTAAGCTAGGATAGTACTGCCCTTAAAACATAAGAAGGAAAGGCTTTTGGACAGGTACAGACTTTGAGTCTTCCAATTCTGAAAAGAGAAGATTTAACTATGTTAGGAATTTTTTTTTTATTATTATTATTTTTTGTTATGAACTTTGTTATTAGAAATTTAGTTATCCAATTTTCAGAGTTGTAAGTTAAAGAGTTTTGTATATAAGGGTTGTGAAATCTTTAAGATTCGGCATTTCTAGTCTCTCCCTATATTAATATATATTATATTATATGTGTGCAATTATATCTATCTGTACCTAACCTAAATGTGGTATAGAAGGATAGGTCAACTTACATTTCTTTTAAGGTAAACATTTTGATAACTTAATATTGTTCGAATTAGGTTTTCTGGTAGTCCAGTTATGTGACAGACACTTTTTGATTGAGATTTCTCAGTTTTTTCTTAATACTAAGTTGAGAGCTTCATATTTATATTTTCATGTGTATTATTGCAGAAATGTAATTTTATTTAATCCTTTAGTTAAATTATTTTTTTATCTATTAATTTTTATATTTTTTCGCTAAATCATTTATCTTTTTAATTCTTATTAACTTTTATCAATGTGGTGATATTTATTTCCTACAAATATCATCATAGGAAATGACATTGAAACGGGTCTAGAAGACTAGAACTGTGGCAATATAATTTTTTTCCTAGTCCTAGAATATTACTTACAAGTTAAATTCTGGTCATGGAAATAGTGTTGGTTATTAATTTATACATTTGCCACTATAGGAATCCAGGGTTGTTGAAGTTTAGATAATGAGAATATATGGAGGTATAACACATCCGTTGTATTGACCTACATCTGATTGTTTCCCTGTGTTTATGCCACAGATGGACACGGTAATTTCTCAAGCACAAGAAACTCTTGGAACACTTGTGTTTCAACGCTCAACTTTTGGGGGTATCAATTCGAAGCTTAGTAATGTTAGCAGTCGTCTTCCAACAGTAAGCTATTTTCCTGTGCTTTTTGAAGTTTTTTGTTGTTCATTTATGCGAGGTACAGTTGAATGAAAGGTACTGCTTTAATTTTCCAGGTGAACAGTATTCTCTCTGCAATAAAAAAGAAGAAGTCTATGGACACTATTATCCTATCCTTGGTTGCTTCCGTCTGCACATTTCTCATTTTAATTTATTGGTTGACCAAATAGGAAGTACTTGTAGTCTCTTGGTGGATTATCTTGGTACGAGTCTCTCTTGTTGTATTGTTTGTAAACATATCCTGTCTTGGTTTTTTGTTAAGTTGTGCTATTCTTTCTACTCGCCATTGCATAAGATGGCATTGTATACAACCTGTTGGTTTGTCGCACCAGAACATGCCTTGTATAAAAATTTTACAACCCAAATATCGAGATTACAGATTATATTAATTATTTTGGTCTTTGCCAGAATGCAGCCATTTTTTTTCCTTTTTTTTTTTTTTTTCTATTTTGAATTTCAAGGATTAGGTGGCTTTGTAATTATATTAAATCGATCTGTATTCGATGTCTCCATGGTTGAAGAAAGATACCACAGTCCACAACCTCACACAATTTTACAGATTTTGGAAGATATCATTGACTGTCCCAAGTGAGTTGCTACTTATCTTCTCGACGGTTGAATCGTAGTTATGTACCATGTTGAACCTGTAAAAAATTATCTAAAAATCTAATTCATTCTCTCATTCATTTCAAGTTTCAACAAACACAATTACTACACATTGGGCGTGTTTGGAAGTTAGAGGTTTGGGATAAAATTAGAGGTTTGGGGGTAGATTAGAGGTTTGACCAAATGAAACCTCTAATGTGAGTGTTTGGTTGTTAGAGGTTTGATTTAGAGGTTTGGGATCAAAAAGCTAATTTTGAAAAAGCTCCTTTTAGGAGCTTTTTCAATTAGAGGTTTGCTATGTGTCACAAAAAGTTATTCAAAAAGCTATTTACCAAACACTTTTATTCAAAATAGCTAATTTCAATCCGCTAGTCAAAACAGCTAATTCAATCCGCTAGTCAAAACAGCTAATTCAATCCGCTATCAGCTAACAGCTATCAGCTAATTGCCAAACAGGGCCATTGTTTAAGTCTAAAAATACTTATTAAACATAAAGATTTGAACCATCGCATAAATTCTTCAAATCCCTATTTTTTTAATTATCCATTAACAAGTTGAAATTCATGAAAATACAAGATTAGATGAATATTATCACTGTAAGAATCAAAATCATATCACAAATAATCTACGTCTAGTACTTCGATTTGTAAATACATAGATGAGTCAAAAATTATCACCAAGATATATAAGCAATAACATGATAAAGAATATTCGACTAGAGTTTCCAGTTGTATTCTTCGTTAAGATATGTATGTGACGAAGTGCTCCTACCTTTTGTCATCCTGCTAGTTTTACAGATCTGATATATGTATAGGTTAGAGCATCTTCAATGGATATATCTATATTGATTGACTAAAAAATTTTAAAATAGGAAGTAGCTAAAATTTTGCATAAGAAGAATGGGAAGAACTCCAATGGTATTAGTTATAATACATATTATGTATATTTTTGCTAAGGGAAAATAGATGTTCGACAAATATGGCTAACGAATATTGATTGTCTATAATTTTTGCTAAAGGTTTTGATACATTGGAGTGTTTAATATTTTACATATTATCTATACTAGCCTAAAACCCGTGCGATGCACGGTTTTTTTATATTATATAAAAAAATTCATTAATCTCAATTAATTTTTTTAAAACATGAATTTTGGAGGCTTACATATTTATATGAGATGATTTGATAATAATTATATAAATGTTATCCGTGATATTTTCGGAAAATGAAGGATTTTAGTTAGAAAATATAGAAAAGATGATAGGTTTTAGTTAAAAAGAGTAATCCATTCATTATTAATAATTATAAAATTATTACTTCATTTTATTAAATATAATGCACGTGATATGATTAGAAAAATAAAAAATTTAGTTAGAGAAAATTAAACAGGTAATATGTTCTAGGTGAAAAAGGTAATTGATTAGTTTATAGTATTTATAATTTAATTACGTTATTTTACTAAATACAATTGCTCGTAATGTTTTTAGAAAAGGAGAAATTAATATTGTCCGTGATATTTCTAATATTTCTATTAAAAGAGGGATTTTAGTTAGAAAGTATAGAAAAGATGCTACGTTTTAGCTGAAAAAGGTAATCAATTAATTAATAATATTATAATATTTTTAGTTTATTTTATTAAATATAACCGCCCGTGATATAATTGGAAAAATAGAGATTTTAGTTAGAGAAAAAAGAAAGGTAACGTGAAAATGACATGATTTATGTGAAAAAGGTAATTGATTAATTTATAGTATTTATTATTTAATTATGTTATTTTACTAAATAAAATTGTTCATAGTTTTTAGAAAGTGAGAAATTAATGTTGCCTGTTATATTTATAGAAAAAAAGGATTTAATTAGAAAAAATAGAAAAGATGATATTTTTAGCTGAAAAGTTAATCGGTTAATTATTAGTATTATTTATAATTTTATTATTTTATTTTTATTAAATAGAAACGTCCATGATATAATTGGAAAAAGGAGGTTTTAGTAACAGGGAAAAAAAGGTAACGTGTTTTGGCTGAAAAAGGTAACCGTCCATGATATAATTGGAAAAAGAGATATTTTAGTTAGAGAAAATAGAAAAGAGAAAAGGTAAAGTGTTTTGACTGAAAAAAGTAATTGATTAGTTAAAAGTAATGATAATATAATTATGTTATTTTATTAAATAAAATTGCTCGTAGTGTTTTTAAAAAGGAGAAATTTTAGTTAGATAAAATGTAAAAGATATTCTATTTTACCTAAAAAAGGAAATTATTTAGTTATTGAAAAATAGAAAAGATAATATGTTTAACCTGAAAAAGGAAATTGATTAATAAAGGAGAAATTTTAGTTAGATAAAATATAAAAGATATTGTATTTTACCTGAAAAAAAAATTATTTAGTTCTTGAAAAATAGAAAAAGATAATATGTGTAACCTGAAAAAGGTAATTGATTAGTTAGTAGATCTGTAATTGAGTAAGGGTAAATAAGTAAAATCAACAGGTACCGTACCGACCGACCGACCAACCAACCAAACTTTTAATATTTCGACTTTTATATAATAGTATAGATTATTTGCGATTTTATAGCTATGGTCTCTCCTCCCATTGGAGATGATCTTAGTAGTGTTTAATTGTTGATAAAAATAATTTAAAGTTACCATCTTATAAGTGTTCATATAAAATGTAAAAAGAACCCACACAATTGAATCATTTTTTATCTAGTGACCGATTCTAAAAAATTTGTAAGTTGATATTTTAGAAAAGTTTTTAGTCATAAATAAGCTTCATGATTTGATATTTAAGTTCCAATTAATATGTAAATAACATAGTTATCAATGATAAAAATAAAACCAATGAAATTCATTATTTAGGAATCATGAGTAGTGTAATTAAAATATCCAAAAATTAAAGTTAGAGCCAAAACAGTAAAAAATAGGAGTTTAATTATTAATTCCCTACATATGTCTATCCTTTTGTATGTATTTGTGTGTGCCTTCACGAAAACAACCTCTTGGCTTTTTTTTTTTAAAAAATAGGTTCCCAGATACTATTCAATGTATCGGTTATGATTGGTCTAATTATTTAATTAAAATTTGTAAACTAAACCAACTATATTCCATTCTTACGTAAAGACCTTTTAACTTCGACTTGCAAACTAAAATAGAAGGCACTTGGTTCATTTAATGGCATGGTCACATGGTGACAACCTAAAGATAACATAGTTACCAATGCTGGTCATTTTTATAAACGGGCTGGTAATATATATTTATTGCACCTCATTTTTTGTTAACAGCTGATGTAGAAGAAGAATATTTATTGCTTTTCACTTTAACCAAGTTGCTCTTTTCTTTTTTATTACCTTTCAATTATTTAGTTTTTGTTACTTTTTTACTCTTGTTTATTTTAAAAAAATTTAAAAAAACAAATCATAAAAAATAAAATATTATTTTGAAATAAAAATAGCAAGTATTTATAAAATTTTATTTAATTATTTTTATCAAATATGAAAGATTTTATTTTAATATTTTTATAAAATAGTTACAAAATGAAGTAACAATTTTTTTTATTAATTGATATTGATGTGAATGAGGGGGGCCATTATATATAAAATATTTTTATTAATTGATATTGATGTGAATGCAGGGGGCCATTATATATAAAATATTTGTATTAATTGGTATTGATGTAAATGTAGGGTGACCATTATATATAAAATATTTTTATTAATTAATATTGATGTGAATGCATGGGGCATTATATATTATACTCATAATAATATTATAAACACAATAATATTAAGGAAAATGCTAGGTACCCCAAATTGGTACCCAAATTTTTTCCCAAAATACACATGTCATTATCTGAATGGTTATAATTACAATGGGCCCGCCAGGGCCATATAAATCCCACCAATTAAAATTTTCCATACATCCAACTCATCAATGCCACATCATTTGGGAGCATTTTTTGGGTACCAATTTGGGGTACCTAGCACTACTCTAATATTAATGATTTTTGGAACAATCAAGACAATCACTAAATACATGCACAACAAACAAAGCAATCAGTAAATACGTGCACAACAAACAGAAGAATTAAATGTGCTTTATCATGTGCCATAGGGCACAGGTTAGCTAATCCGTTTAATAAAATGCATATAGCCTTTCTATTTTTTTTTTGTGTAAAACATAAAACACCTAAATATGATCTAGTTTTTTGTGTCTTGAAATAAATGAAGTTTAGTTTTGCACAACAACATACGTGCATTGTATAAAGTAATAAGTTATTTTATTATATTATACATTTAACTTATATTTTATACCTAATACATGTAACTTAATTTTTGAAAAATACAACAATAAATAATTTAATTATTCATATTCTATTCCATGCATGTACATATATGATATTTCATATATGATATTTTTAATACATTTATGTTCTCCTATTTTGTATACATAATACATTTAACTTAATATAATAATTCATATTCTATCTCACCTATATATATTTAAGATCATATACCCGCATCTACCGGTGGCTAAAAAAAATCATCATCATCCTCTTGACCTAAGGCAGGTAAACATCTTGTCTATTTTTTTTTATACATCATTTGGTTATGTTATTCTAAAAAATATTTTACCAATATTTCAAGTTAGGGAATATGATTTTTTGTGACAGATCCTTTTTGTGATTCTCTTCTTGTATTTAAATAACACATAGATGATAAAATTGGTTGACCTGCTATGATAGCATGTGATTTGTTAATTTTAGTGTGTTTTGGGTTTTAACCTAGTTGATTTCATTATAACATTAGTTGATTGTATCTAATTGTACTTTATTTTGTATTTTATAGTAAAATTTCATGTTTTGCTATTAATTGATTTTTTTCCCACATTTTAAATTTATAATATTTCAAATATATATTATTTTAATTTTTTATTTATTTTTCATAATAAAAATTTTAATTTTGTGTTTTATATGTGATCAACGATGTTGAAAAAATTCTACTTATTATTTTTTGAGTTTACACAATTTTGTAATGCATTCTTTTTTTCATATATTAAATTTTACTATATTTCATGTTTATATTAGTCACGCAACAATCATTTGTAATTATAAATAATTTAATTGTTTATGATTTCTAATGATCAGAAACAAATGTGTATGTGTTTGGTTAATTATTTGATGTGTACACTAAGTTATACTATTTCTCCATAAAATAAGATAGTTAAAAACCACTAGTTAATATAAAATTGCTAATTTTTGTTATGTATTTATTATTTTGTAGTGATTGTTTTTCTAAATTTGATCAATCAAAGATATTGATATTTATCAATAAAATATGTATTTTTGTAATATATGTGTTATATAAATTGTTCATACTTAGGATATTGATATTTATCAATAAAATATGTATTTTTTGTAATATATGCAATTGTTGAGCTATTTCTTATTTTTATAATTTATTATCTCAATTGTTAATACTATTGGACTCTAGAAATTATATTTTTAAATGATTCAATAGAAATTCCAAAATTGAGAAAACTTTAAAAAGTCGTTATTTTTCTCAGATTTATTGGAGAAAAAAGTGAAATTAACATTCAACCCTAGCCTCCATTAAAGTTAGTCGTTAGTGGTATTCTTTTTTCTCCTCTCCTCTCTCCCTTCTACCCTAGCCTCCATTAAAGTTTTTTGAGGGGGCTTCCATCGGGTTTCACCGGTGGAAAGCCCCAATTCAATTCATTTTTCGTTTGTCTTGCTTTCTTTCCTTTCAATAAAGTTCCCAATTTATTTGGGTTTCAGTTATTCCTAATTTATTTGGGTTGTGTTTGTCTCTCCTTGTGAGAGTTTGGTTTTTATTTGGATTGAATTTGGGAGTTTTCCATGGCCGAGGTTATAGATCGGCAAGTTTTTCATGATTTTGATTCAGAGATGAAGGCTACTATGGAATCGCATCTATGGTCGTCGGTTCAGAACAGTTCGATGATTGCAGTAAAAACATGTATATATCAATTATCTTCAAATCGCTTGGTTGCCTTTAGAAAGGATTCAACAGCGATCCCCTTAAGCGTCTGTTCTTGCGATTGTTTTTGTAGATGCCGTATGGCTTTTGATTAATGGATTGATTTCTTTTTGTTAAAAAAAAAATACTATTGGACTCTAAACATCTTTTATTTTGTGTTAATTTATATGCTAAATCTATGATCATATTTAACCAAGTATAAAAAATGCACTTTTAGCAATCAGTGTGCGTGTGAAATCAGTGTTAATCTAAAAATTTAACATAATAACAAAAAAAAATTAATTGTTAATATAATATAATGTCACATGTTACATGTATTTAAGACTGCATGACAATCAGTGTGCGTGTATATAGGTGTAAGGTGTATTTATTAGGGTTTTAAGCATTTAATAGGTATAAGGATTTTTTGGTAATATAACCAAACTGCATTTGGTAGAAATGACCTGCATTTGGCACCACCCGATAACATATTGGAGCATAGTAATGCTTGAAGTAATGCAAACGGTGGTTCAATTAAACGTGATCAACAAACCGAAGTTAACAGTGTAAGTTCTGGCACCTCTTTTACCCCAGGATTCTCAATTGATCAGGAGTACCCTATTGAAGGAAAAATCAAACCTCTGTCAAGATACAATATTACAAGAAGACCAAACTCACTATCATTTGGCCCTGCTTCGAAAACACAAGTTCGGTCGCTGGAAGGACAACCAAAGAAAAACAGGTTCAAGGGTTCATTTAAGGAATTGGTCAGTCAAAACACATGGATGACTGAGCCTGAGCCCCGGAGTCCTATATCCCCATTACGAGGATCAGAAAGAAAAGCCCAAGTGTTAAGTAAATAACTCATCTAAAACCTTAAGGTATTAGAGGAAGGCACTTCCCCTCAAGCCCATTTATTGGTCTAGAATGGATCACGGGCGCCCATCTTTGGGGCATTAATTTACAACCCGAGTCTCACACTGATTTGAGCTCTGATACCATGTTAAATATGCTTTCACGGTTATGTTTTATTCATTCACCAAACCAATACTTAAATACATAAAAACTGACTTGAAGCACAAGATATACCAAGTAACTCCAACCACTCATAAATAAATTCCTTATTCTCAGTAACATAAATAAAAGCAAAATATCTCAACATCCCAGATAAATATCTTTTAATAATATATCTTAACACCAAGTGAAAAGATGCAAGATTTATATTTAATATATAAAAGGATCTTTCTAGTGTATGTCCAAGGCCAAATTCTAATAATTACTTTTTAAAGAGTTGGCTAATTTGATGGCCTTCAATAGCGAACAAGTAAGAAAGGTACACAACATGTGGCACATGTAGTAAATATAACATAACAGCTTATACTTGTTACACACAATGACACAAGGGAAGAAAGGTATTTGACAAATATAAAAGAAAGACCACTTTGATGCCTCCACGAAGGGAAATGAGAAGATACCTAACTACAATGAAGAAGAAACCCATCCTCATCAGGGCACAAAGAAACGTCGTTCAATGACATTTCACGAATGAGGGCAATGATGCTCAAGGAAATGTACAATTATTTTTAACAAAAAGGTATTAAATACTCAAATTTAAGTCGTATTGACATATATATATATATATATAGTTGCACTCCATAAAGAACACCTTATATAAAAAAACAATAAAGAACACTTCTAAACCACATATTTAATGCACCTACACATAACTAAAATGCACCTTCACACAGACTAACCCAACCCATTTTTTTTTTAAAAAAAAAATTCGAAAGAACAGTGCCTGCCACGTGGCACTACCACGTCAGCACCTGCCACATGGCATGCTGACGTGGCACTGCCGCATCAGTAGGTGACCTCCCAGTTGCCACGTCAGCAGGTGACCTCCCAGTTGATGACGTCGCAATGCCACGTGGCAGATGCTGACGTGGCAGGCAATGTTCATCCGTTTTTTTTAAAAAATCTAGTATGCGAGGGTGCATTTTAATTGTGTGGGTGCCCCTGGCGGGGCCATTAGATTATAATTGATTCAATGGTTTAGATTGATTCTCTAGTGTTCTTTATTGTTCTTTATATAAGGGTGTTTTTTATGGAGTAATGCCCTATATATATATTTAGTAATGCTATCTAGAAGCAACTTTAGATTTATTCTAAAGATAACTTTAGGAATATGTCCTGCATTGTAGTTTAGAGAATCCTATGTGGCATGACATCCTTAATTGTAGCCTATTGGAGTTGTATAGTTGCCGACAAAATTTGTCAAAAGTTGACAACTTCTTCGTAGAGTTAAAAACACATACAAATACTCAAAATTTTATTTAACTCTACCCATTTTTATATCTCTCATATTATCATCATTTTTTTAAAAATTTATGTATGGAACCATATTAGCAACTTTTAAATTTACCAATTATTGAAGTAGATTTTTAACAAATATTGCTATTAATGAGATGGATGAGAGAAGAAATTAAAATATAATATATGTGATCATTGATAACTCCAAGACCCGATCAGGTGCCTCCTCCACCGTTCCCACGCCTGGTAAGAGGTGAAACTGGTGGTTGGGACCCTGCGAAACAATGCCGGGAGGTGGGTTTGGACCCGCGGCACCTCCGGCGTGAGATTAAGAGTAGGCCTTGGAAGGAAAGAGATAAGGACTAGAGTAACTAATTATGGAGGGTGTGTGTATATGAGTGTGTGTAAAAGAGAATGTCCCCCTAGTTCGATGATTTCAGTTTAAGCAACAGGTTGAACTTTGGTTTGCTCCTTCTTAGAGACGGAATGTTGGACCCGGGCTTGGGTGTTTTGAGCCAGTAGGTTTGGGCTTCAATAGTCAAGGCTCCAGTAGCTTGGGCTTCGGTAGTCACGGCTCATGTTGCCTGCTCTTCGGTAGTCAGGGCTCATGTAGCCTAAGCTTCGATAGTCGGGGCTCTTGTAGATCGATCTTCGGTAGTCGGGGCTCTTGTAGTCTAGACTTCGGTAATCAGGGCTCCTGTAGTCAGGACTTCGGTAGTCAGGGCTCCTGTAGCCCAGTCTTCGGTAATCAGGGCTCTTATAGTCAGGACTTCGGTAGTCAGGGCTCATGTAACCCAGTCTTCGGTAGTCAGGGCTCTTGTAGTCAGGACTTCGGTAGTCAGGGCTCCTGTAGTTAGGACTTCGGTAGTCAGGGCTCCTGTAGTCAGGACTTCGGTTCATCCGGATTGCTTCTGTTATATCCTCTCTAGTGAGGTTTTACATATGCATTGCGGCCAACGGCACATCAATGTACTTGTATTGGTTCACTTCAATTCCAATTCTTGCATCTTCGGGTCCGATTCCTATCCTCTCTAGAACCGTGGTTCTAGTAGCCGGGACTAGGGGTAGGTCTGAGACCGGATTCGGTACTTGTAACTGAGCACTGGTGGATTGCCTCTGGGTGGATTTTCTTCCCCTTAGCATGATTTCAACATGATATGGTTTCCGACACAATAATCTTTACAAAGAGAATGTTAATAACAGATCTGGGTTTGTTTTTGAGCAAACAACGTATGTATGCACGTATTTATTGTTCAAAACAAAAGTAAGCAAAGAGTAAGCTAAGACTTTCAACAAATCAAGCAGTCATGACTATAGATCTAGCTTTTAATCGGGACTGAAGGCTAAAAATTACAACTTTATCAAGTGTAAGTAACAGATTTGGGCTACTAGAGGCTACACGGGACTAAAAACATGCATACATAGTCGAAAGGTGTAAATGTTGCATATTTGTCAAAGGTTTAGGTGGTTTTAGATCTTACTAGTTTTGATTAGGACTCTTTTCAAGAGCTGATAAGTGGATTTACGTCCACTTGGAACGTTCCATATCGGCTTAAATTGGTATACTTGGCCTCAAGTTTCTGGTATTTTTGATGTGTTTTGCTTACATGTGCAGGTTTGCAAGAATGTCGATTAGGGATGAATTTTCCGTTGTTTGGAGTTGATTTATGATATGGAATGAAGAAGGAAATCAGTTTTGGCAGGAAGATCACGCGCCTGCAGCGCGTAACCGTGCGCCTGGAGCGCGTGAAACAGATGGAGCGTGCGCCTACAGCGCGTAGCATGCGCTGGGAGCGCGTAAAATCGCTGAAAATTCCTAAAATGTCCGTTTTGTCCCTATTTCGAATTCTAGTTGTATTTTTGGTATCCAAACCTATTTCTAATTGTATTGTAGGTTGTTTTTCTTGTTGGTAAAGATATCTAGGCCTATAAAAACACATCATAGCCTTGTAAATGGTATCGTTTTATTATTGCAACATAGAATTGCAAGGGAGAATAGTGGAGAAGGATTCAACGCTCGTGACAAGCAACGGATCTAGATCTACTTCATCTTTTGTGTTATTCTGGATTATAGATTTGTTTTCTTAACTCTTTGTTTTATTAATATTATTGCTTCTTTCTTTCATATCTTGTTTAATATCATGTTTTCATCAAATCCCATGACGATGAACGGTTCAATTATGAGCTAATCGTTGTTGTGGGATTCTAACGGATTTATTTATTGAGCTTTAGTATCTTGATGCTTTAAAGATCTGTGTGTGATGTATAATTGATATCCTCGTATGATTATGCTTAATTGTTAGATGTGTAGCTAACATCTAATCTGTTAATCTCTTGTGAAGTGAAAGTGGATCTTGAGATTTAGAACTTGTCATGCTAGCATAGGTTCATAATTGTTTATCAATATGATTCGTGGTGTGAGATGAAAATACTTATACTGCCCTTTGTGATCTTTTCGGATAATTTGCTCTTCAACCATTATGTTTTCAAATTCTATAGACATATAGGGTCTAAGTATAATTGGTGTCTATTCATCCTCTATCTCTTTTGTGGATGTATGTTTAGTTTGGTATGCGTATGCTGACAGGTAGCGCGCGTATGCTTGTTTCGTGTTATCCGATCAGATATCAAAACCATTACATATATTGATTAAAGGCATCAGATCTAATGGAAGTATTTAATGAAGTTAGGATCCCATGTTTATTCATATAAGTAATTCGATTTCAAATTCCATTAGTTAATTAAATTCTTAGTTTAATATTTTGCATCTTAGTATAATTTAGATAATCAACTCAAACTTGTTAATTGTCTTAGCAGTGAATTAAAACCATACATTGTTGCATAGGTACAATACTGAATTAAAAACCAGATCTTTGTGGGAACGAACTTGACTTATATCTATATTACTTGTGACCACGTACGCTTGCGTGATTTAGTGCAAACAAGTTTTTGGCGCCGCTGCCGGGGATCATTGGTGTTTATTTTTAGTTTATGTGCTTGTCAATAGTGGTTGTTAGCGTTCACTGACTCGGATTTCTTACTTAGTTTGTTGTTTCGTGTTGTTTCAGGTACTTAAGTGTGTATGCGAACACGCTTACAAGCTCGTTTGGAAGAACTGGCAGACGACGATCTTGTAGAGAATAGAGAGAATAAGAAAGAGGAATCTGAAACTACAGTAGAGATGGCAGATGCAGCAGCAGCTAAGGCTTTGAAGGAATATTCTCAGCCGAAGATCAATGATATCCAGTCTAGTATTATCAGGCCGGCGATCACGGCTAATAACTTCGAAATCAAGCAGGGCACTATTCAGATGGTACAGAATTCGGTTCAGTTTGGGGGTGCTTCTACGGAGGATCCTAACATGCATATTCGGGACTTTATCGAGATCTGTGACACTTTCAAGTTCAATGGTGTGTCGGATGATGCTATCAAGTTGAGACTTTTCCCATTCTCTCTGAGGGATAAGGCTAAGGGCTGGCTACACTCTCTACCACCTGGTTCCATTACTACATGAGAGGATCTTGCTCAGAAGTTTCTTACTAAATTCTTCCCTATGGCGAAAACTGCAGCAATAAGGAACCAACTAACACAGTTTCAGCAGCAATCTGGAGAATCTTTGTGTGAGGCATGGGAGCGATACAAGGAGATGCTACGTAGGTGTCCACATCATGGTATGCCTGATTGGATGGTTATCAATAGTTTTTACAATGGGTTGGGAGCACAGTCTAGACCTATGCTAGATGCAGCATCAAGAGGAGCCCTATGGGCTAAGAGCTACGATGAAGCTTATGAACTCATAGAGACGATGGCTACTAATGAATATCAGAATCCAACCCAGAGACTTTCTCAAGGCAAGGTAACAGGTATTTTTGAAGTAGATGTAGCTTCAGCTATTGCAGCTCAGTTGAAAGCTTTGACTATGAAGGTGGATTCTCTTACAAATTATGGAGTTCAGCAGGCAATAGCTATGTTTCAGCTGCTTATCATCCTAATAATCAGAATCATCCCAATTTCAGCTGGAGCAACAATCAAGGTGTTCAATAACAACATTATCAGCAGTTTCAGGGACAGCAAGCGAAGCCATTCAACCAGGGCTATCAACAGCCGTATGCTCCAAGGCAACCATATCAACCTCCGGGATTTCAGCAGCAACCCCAGGCTAATGTGGGGCAATCTTCTGATGAAAAATCAGAAATGGATGAGTTGAGGATGATGATTAAAAGCCTGTCAGTTTCTCAAAAGACCTTGGAGAACCAGATGGGATAGCTTGCAAGTGCTTTACTTAGTAGGCCACAAGGAACTCTTCCTAGTGATACAGAGGTTAATCCAGGCAAGAGGGAGGTTCAAGAACAGGTGAAGGCAGTTACTTTGAGATCAGGAAGGGTTACAACATATCCAAAATCAGTAACTAAGGAAGATGAAGAAGGGCAGAATCAGCAGTGCCCGGAATTGAAAAATCTGACTTGGTAGCTGATGAGCTAGATGGTGAATTAGAGAAGAGCAAGGAACCTGTTGAAAAATCTACTCCAAAGTAGTCTACAAAGAACATTCAGATCTATCCACCTCCTCCATTTCCTCGACGTGTGCAGAAAAATCAAGAGAAACAGTTTCAAAAGTTTATGGATGTCTTCAAGAAACTGTCCATTAACATTCCTTTTGTTGAAGCATTGGAGCAAATGCCAAGATATGCAAAGTTCATGAAGGATATTTTGTCACGAAAGAGAAGGTTGGAAGAATTTGAAACAGTGGCATTGACAGAGGAGTGCAGTGCGGTGTTGCAACAGAAATTGCCTCCTAAACTTAAGGATCCAGGAAGCTTTACAATTCCATGCACCATTGGGAAGTTGTCTTTTGACAAATGCTTATGTGATTTGGGAGCTAGTATTAATCTCATGCCCTTGTCTGTTTTCAAGCAACTTGGTCTACCGGAGCCGAAACCAACTAACATCTCTTTGCAGTTGGCTGATTGGTCGATCACTTATCCGAGGGGTATAGTAGAGGATGTATTGGTGAAGGTTGATAAGCTCATATTTCCAGCTGATTTTGTTATTCTGGATTTCGAAGAAGACAAGAAGATTCCCATAATCTTGGGAAGGCCTTTTCTAGCTACAGGTCGTACTTTGATCGATGTGCAAAAAGGAGAACTTATAATGAGGGTGCAAGATCAGAATGTCACCTTTAATGTGTTCAAGGCCATGAAATTTCCGACATAGGATGAAGTGTGTTTCAGTGTGGAGATGGTTGATACGGGTCAGAGAAAGAAGTTTGATCAGTAATTGAGCGAAAAATCTGACACGTACATGCTAAAGCATCACATCAGTGATTCCATTGACGGTTCTTCAGTTCGAGATCTCTCGAATGTGAAGCTTGGAAAACTTCCATCCCATTTGAGGTATGTCTTTCTGAATGATGAGTTAGTGATTTTTGAAGAGGGTCACGATAATGTGTTAAGAAGGTGGATAGTTGATGATGCGGTAGAAGAGTGTGTGGTTCAGTCAACTGAAAGGGATAAACACCTTAGAGGGGTAAGAAAGAAAAAGAAGACGAAGAAGTCGATTGGAGGAGGAGGCAAAGTGAAGTTTGATTTAGAAAATATGTGGGAAGATAGCAAGAAGGTTGTCAAACAATGGGTGAATGGTCCTTCTGCTAAGGACAAGTCGAATGCGATCTTCGAGCCACCATGATTTGAATCATATTTGTTCGGCTAAATGATGTTAACGATAGCGCTTCGTGGGAAGCAACCCATGTGTTTCGGTATTTTTAGGTATGTTTCCTACTATCCCTTGTATTTACTTCCATTGAATCCGGAAATTGAATCTTTTAAGTTTGGGGGTGGTTTGGGGGATAAGTAGTGTATATGTAGTATTTGTGTGTTCATGTAGGATATCATGCTTTGCATAGTAGTCGTAATTCATGCATATATGTTCGTATTATCTACGTGTGTTTCGTTTCATATAGGACATTCTGTTTATTTTATTTTATTTTATTTACCATGTGAGTCATTCTAGTTGCATTTTCATGGCATGCATTGTTCATGATCCCTTAGGACGAGCTGATTCTGATTGGTAGGTAGATGTCTAATTGAGCGTGATAATGATGAGTAGAGGGTTGATTTATAGTTCCTACGAAATTGACTTGCATGTTACGGGAACAAAAGTTTTACACAGTCTCATTGGGTGCTTTTGGGCTAGGTTAGGGTCATGCGTGTTTGGATGTTTTGAGATTTAATCACTTGTTTATATTTAGAATTTTCGTTATTCCCTTTATAGCGTAGGAGCACTAAAGTCTAAGTTTGGGGGAAAACATGAATTTCATGCTAGTTGTTGGCTAGGTGTCAAATGGCTAGTAGTCGGCTCATATTTATATGAGTAGTCTAGGGTTGGAATTGAGAATTCTCATTCCAGATTGCATGAAAAAAAAATCAGAAAAAAAGGAAAAAAAAAGAAAGAAGAAAAGAAAAAAAGAGTCAGTAGTTTGATTGTTTAAAATGCAAAATTAACCAGAGTGAGCTCTTTAATACTCGAGTAATTAAGTCTACGGGGACTTAGTCCTAGTAACCTAAAGCCCATGTGGTTTGGGATTGCTGACCTAACACTCGCTACATGGGTATTATTGTATAAGCCTTTTGGGGTCTCATTCATTGCACGGTTAAATAAGCATGCGTATTGTATATAGTTTTATGTGTCGTAATAAAGCATGAATTCCTGGCTAACTTGAATAAGGATGGAGGTGTTCCTAGGTTATGAAGTGTCTACAGTATATTCTTTTTATAAACCTGTGATTGTCTTGGCGAAGGACATGTATGATTTTTGACCTAGTTTTGGGAGTATTTCTGATGAGCATTGCACACACGCACGTTTCTGTTCATGTATTGTTAGTATACGGGGACTTAGTCGAGCTCTGCTTGGATTTATTTGCATTCTTTGAGATGTTTGCTTGTTAGTTGGTTTTAGTGAGTTTGAAGGGGATCCTTGCATTTTTCATATTAGTTGCATTCATGCATTGCATTAGGTTAAATGGATTTTGTGGGTACATTCGCTATAGGCCCTCACGAGACCTTACTCGTCCACTAGGGCTGCCTAGGGGTTTAAAGGGCTTGTTGCATATGCCAAATGCAACCGTGATCACCTACGGAAGTGGTACTAGTTAGTTAGTTGTAATTGTTTATGCTTGAGGACAAGCATCGGTTTAAGTTTGGGGGTGTGATAAGTGGATTTACGTCCACTTGGAACGTTCCATATCGGCTTAAATTGGTATACCTGGCCTCAAGTTTGTGGTATTTTTTATGTGTTTTGCTTACATGTGCAGGTTTGCAAGAATGTTGATTAGGGATGAATTTTCCGTTGTTTGGAGTTGATTTATGATATGGAATGAAGAACGACGTCTTAATATCAACTACCAAGAGGGTTACGATTCAAGGAATTGAAGACGGGAAGTTCGTGCAAGAAGAACAGAAGAAAACGGCTCAGAAACGAGGAAAAAGGAAGAAAATCAGTTTCGGCAGGAAGATCACGCACCTACAGCGCGTAACCGTGCGCCTGGAGCGCGTGAAACAGATGGAGTGTGCGCCTGCAGCGCGTAACATGCCCTGGGAGCGCGTAAAATCGCTGAAAATTCCTGAAATGTCCGTTTTGTCCCTATTTCGAATTCTAGTTGTATTTTTGGTATCCAAACCTATTTCTAATTGTATTGTAGGTTGTTTTTCTTGTTGGGCAAGATATTTAGGCCTACAAAAACACATCTTAGCCTTGTAAATGGTATCGTTTTATTATTGTAACTTAGAATTGCAAGGGAGAATAGTGAAAAAGGATTCAACGCTCGTGACAAGCAACGGATCTAGATCTACTTCATCTTTTGTGTTATTCTGGATTATAGATTTGTTTTCTTAACTCTTTGTTTTATTAATATTATTGCTTCTTTCTTTCATATCTTGTTTAATATCATGTTTTCATCAAATCCCATGACGATGAACGGTTCAATTATGAGCTAATCGTTGTTGTGGGATTCTAACGGATTTATTTATGGAGCTTTAGTATCTTGATGCTTTAAAGATCTGTGTGTGGTGTATAATTGATATCCTCGTATGGTTATGCTTAATTGTTAGATGCGTAGCTAACATCTAATCTGTTAATCTCTTGTGAAGTGAAAGTGGATCTTGAGATTTAGAATTTGCCATGCTAGCATAGGTTCATAATTGTTTATCAATATGATTCGTGGTGTGAGATGAAAATATATATACTGCCCTATGTGATCTTTATGGATAATTTGCTCTTCAACCATTATGTTTTCAAATTCTATAGACATATAGGGTCTAAGCATAATTGGTGTCTATTCATCTTCTATCTCTTTTGTGGATGTATGTTAAGTTTGGTATGCGTATGCTGACAGGTAGCGTATACTTGTTTCGTGTTATCCGATCAGATATCAAAATCATTGCATATAGTGATTAAAGGCGTCAGATCTAAGGGAAGTATTTAATGAAGTTAGGATCCCATGTTTATTCATATAAGTAATTCGATTTCAAATTCCATTAGTTAATTTAATTCTTAGTTTAATATTTTGCATCTTAGTATAATTTAGATAATCAACTCAAACTTGTTAATTGTCTTAGCAGTGAATTAAAACCATACATTGTTGCATAGGTACAATACTGAATTAAAAACCAGATCTCTGTGGGAACGAACTTGACTTATATCTATATTACTTGTGACCACGTACGCGTGCGTGATTTAGTGCAAACAAGAGCTTGTTGGTGGAGTCGAGTCCAGTGGCACCCAGACCAAAGGATAGAGCCACCCCCTCCTTCTAGCGCCAATGATAACTCCAAGACCCGATCAGGTGCCTCCTCCGCCGTTCCCATGCCTGGTAAGAGGTGAAACTGGTGGTTGGGACCCTGCGAAACAATACCGGGAGGTGAGTTTGGACCCGCGGCACCTCCGGCGTGAGAATAAGAGTAGGCCGTGGAAGGAAAGAGATAAGGACTAGAGTATCTAATTATGGAGGGTGTGTGTATATGAGTGTGTGTAAAAGAGATATCCCCCTAGTTCGATGATTTCAGTTTAAGCAGCAGGTTCAACTTTGGTTTGCTCCTTTCTTAGAGACGGAATGTTGGACCCGGGCTTGGGCGTTTTGAGCCAGTAGGTCTGGGCTTCAACAGTCACGGCTCCAGTAGCTTGGGCTTCGGTAGTCACGGCTCATGTAGCTTGCTCTTCGGTAGTCAGGGCTCATGTAACCTAAGCTTCGATAATCGGGACTCTTGTAGACCGATCTTCGATAGTCGGGGCTCTTGTAGTCAGGATTTCGATAGTCAGGGCTCCTGTAGTCAGGCTTGTTTCACCTCTTACCAGGCGTGGAAACGACGGAGGAGACACCTGATCTGGTCTTGGAGTTATCAATCATGCTATTGGAGATGCTTTCAAATATATCCATCTCCAGTCTCCTTGTCCTGGTAAGAAGAAGAGGTTTGGGGGTTTGGGCCTCAGTTGAGGCACGGATGTGTGGGTATTTCAATTTATATTTATTACTATATCATTTGTAATCAGAAGGTAATAGATTGATGATCAAAAGTATACAGGCAATTCTTTTCACTCCCACCTTACTGTAAAAGGTTTGCATAAACACCTTGAACATGCAATTAAACGCACCAACTTACATAATATTAAAAAGGGAAATGCTAACTATAGTCATAAGGGTTATGTTTAAGCATTAAATATTCTCATGTTGTCAACATTGACTTAAGTTATTTAATTGATTTTTGGTTATTTAATGCTCTTTTACAACATCAATTTAATTTCTCAAGTAATAATAGTGGACCCTCTGCATTCACATTAATTTTCGCTAATAAAAACATCTCAAATTGCTAAATAATTATATTGAAATTCGTGCAAACTTGATGTATTAAATGCAAAATTAACATTTTAAGTGCATTCATCCAACCACAGTAGATATGAAGAATACGGAGTGGCAAGAATGCTGTTTATAATAATTGACCACAAATATTGAATTCGAATTGGTAGAAGCAACAACGATGATTTAAGTACCACACAAATGAATCCTTAATTGCTAAACTGTAAGAGCAGAGTCCGTACTTCGCAATATAAATTTTTTATTTGATGTTTACTCGTTCAATCAGGTTCTTTGTGATCTCTCAAGCATATTCTTGGAAATTCAATCACTCTTTCCCTCCTGTGCTCCAATCTCTTGCAGATAGTGTTCTGCTTGGAGTGCTGCCATGCATCCTGCACAAGTGAAAATAATTTTTGTGTGGATCAATATCATATAAAAATCCTGAGCTGGCAAAGACGTGAAGATAACGTATCAGTTGTAAATAATGTAAATATTGTAATCAGCATCGGAAGAGCTCAACTGGATTTAAGCATGAGCTCAATTGGATTTAACGCTTTATTAAAGAAAATGGATTTAACGCTTTATTAAAGAAAAAAGAATAGGTCTGTGGGGAAACATCCATGAAGGCATGGCTCAATATCACATAACCAAACAAAAACTAAGGAAACCTCAAGGATTCTTGGAAACTGGCTCGCCTAATCCACTAATCATCTGTTCTCCTCACTTATGATTGACTAACTGCTTGCAAGTTTGACGAGGCATGTAATATTTCCAACATATTTTTTAAGATTACAGAGAAGTTTATAACTAAAAGTTAAAGAGATTATCATGACAAAGACATCAATTAATAAAAGACAAGGCCTTTTCAACAATTCTTAACAATATTTTATAACTAATAGTTTCAAACAAGAAACTACATTTTTGAAATGAGGTCTTTATCTCTCTTTTTTCCTTTTCTTTGTGCTAATAAAAGACAAGGCCTTTCCAACAATTCTTAACAATCAATCATGTACTGTTTTCGTCTAATCAGATTGAAAAAGACTAGCAACAAGTAGATCTTTTGAGTAATAAAACTAGGTCTTGGTTTCCAAAGTTCTATTTCAGAGAACCTCCGAAGTTACTTCTTAGTAATTCAAAATATATCGAGTTTGAAAAATATGTTTGATGAAGGTATCTTTTAAGGACTATCAAATATTTATTTAATTTCCTCTCTATGCAACAACATTCAGTGGTAACAGCTAGAAACAACAGTTCAAGCTGGAAAAAAAAATCAAAAAATTCACCAAAAATTCATAAAATGCAAAATGTCATTTACTATCAAATGCACATGATCTATTCTACAAAACCTGTCTCCTATGTAATTAAACGTTGTTTCACCAAAAGTTTCCATGTTAAAGAATGATACTAAAATGTTAATGTACTACAAACAAGGCAACGTCCTTATGTATAATATTATAGTTCAATTCCAAATATTATTAAAGCACCAAGCATTGAGCACCAGATTTAGAGAAATGAACCCCAAATATTTACAAAGAATACAAAAACAGTGAATTATTTGGCACCTTTAATGAGAGCATCAGTCGTATAATTAAAAAAAAGGAAAATATATAGAAAAAATCACATCATTTACCAGATCCAGCAGCAGTAACAGCCTGCCTATACTTCTTATCCTGAACATCCCCAGCAGCGAAAACACCCCTAACACTCGTCTCCGTAGTTCCCGGAGTAGTAACCACATACCCATCGGAATGCAAATTCAACTGACCATTCAAAAACTTAGTAGCCGGCTCATGGCCTATAGCGAAAAACAACCCATTAACCTTCAAATCAGAAACCTCCCCTGTGACAACATTCTTCACCTTCAAACCCCCCAAATTCCCCTTCTCCCCTTCCCCATACGCTTCCACTACCGTGGAATTCCACAATACCTCAATCTTGGGATTACTCAACGCCCTATTCTGCATTATCTTGGACGCCCTAAATTCATCCCTACGATGAAGAATATAAACCTTGGAACCATACTTAGTCAAAAAATTGGCCTCCTCCATGGCAGAATCACCCCCTCCAATAACCGCTAAAGGCTTATTCCTAAAAATAGGTGCAGCGCCATCACAGACAGCACAGGCGGAAATCCCCCTATTCCAAAACCCTCCCTTCCCATCCCCGGACCCCGGAAAAGTCAATCTTTTCGCAACAGCACCCGTAGCGACAATAACAGAATCAGCAACAACACATTTATCATCCGTAAAAACCCGAAAAGGGGTTTTACTAAAATCGACATTATTAACAGTTTCAGTAAAAATTTGAGTACCAAACCTGACAGATTGAGCTCTACACCTATCCATCAATTCCATTCCAAGAATCCCATCAGGAAACCCCGGGAAATTCTCGACATCCGTGGTAGTTGTCAGCTGCCCACCTGGCGCAATGTCATTGGCCATCCATCCTTCAAACAAAATAGGCTTCAGTTCAGCTCGAGCAGCGTAGATTGCGGCGGTGTGAGCGGCGGGCCCACTGCCGATGATACAGAGACGAGTCTTGAGGGTCTGGAGATCGTCCATGGCGGCGCCGGAGAGTTTTGGGGAAGTGGTCGTAGAGAGAGTGGCGGCGCCGGCGGTCAGTGGGAGAAAGTTGCGAGCTGTTTTGAAAAGACTACGGAGACAGGCTCTCATATCAGGGTTTGTGTGTATAGGTCAGGGTTTGTATGTATAGGTCGTGGTAATTTTATTTGGGGGAGAGAAAAAAATGTTTTTTTTAATTTGAGGTGTGACAAATGAGAATATATAATAAATTTCTTGGTTTGATGCCTTTTAATGGGATGGGATTTGGAATTTGGGAGGTTTGCAACGCAAGTAATGTGTGAAACAGAAAAATCAATATATTGGGTTAAGTTTTGGATTTTTAGGCATTCGTGTTGTTTTGAATATTCATATTAACCTTGCCTAAAAAAGTTGTACAAGTAAAGTATTATGTTTTTCTTTTTCAAGAGATGATCACTTCTTTTTCCGGTCCCAATATAATAAATATAATATATTTTTATTATTAATAAAGTAATAAATTCGATAAAATAATATTTTTTCTTGGTCTCGAGGCTATTACTTTAAAAAGGTTTAACTATACTTTTTTTTTTTGAGGGTTTAACTGTACTTTATAAGTATTGTTTTGAATGTTTATATTAAATTGTATTATTTTATAACTTTTTCCAAAAATTATAAATGATGTACGTAAATCAAAACCTCATTAAATTGAATTTACTTATTTTATTAACATTATTAATTATTATTGCATGAAATTTCATATTTTCCCTTTTTTTGTTCTAATTATAAAATTATTAAATACTACTTATATTTTCTTTATTTTCACTTAATAATTTTATTATTGTTGTGGAATAAAAACTAGGTTACGAATCCATATTTAATGCTAGGGTTCGGGAGCTTCGTGCTTTAATGGTTGTTTTCGTGTTGGAGACTAATCGGTCCTCACAGAGTGCCTATGTATCTCATATTGAGAATCAAGCCAAAACGTAGTTCTGAGAATGAGAGGTCAGACCCTTTATATAGGCTGAGAAGCCCTAGAATCGTAGTAGAATTAGGTGACTTGGTGGGCAAGTCACCGCCTTGAGGAAGGTTCTAGACTCCTTTCTTGTAGGAGTCACTTCCCATATCGAATTCTGTGCCTTGGAGGCTAAGCTTGGTAGGAGTAATATGCTTATCTGACTCTTATTGCTGAGCTGGTTATTACCCTTAATATTAATTACGAAATTAATATCATAAATAGGGTTTGGGCCCATCTGGCGGGCCCCACGATTGGACCATTCTAGGTCTAATTAATGCCACATTAAATGTGTCTTTAGGGCTTACTTTTTGCCCATATCATTTGCCCCCCAACTTCTAGGAAAACTGATCAGGTTTTCCTTGAAGTTTTAACGGCCTTTTCCGAGACTTGGGTCAAGATTTATTGCTCTTACGCGAGTATTTTCAACAATATCATCTTAATGTAAAGCGTGGAGCGACTGACGCGTTTACGACGATGTTGAATGACACTAAACTGTGTTAAACGGCACTGAACAACGCTAAATAGCCTTAAACAACGTTTAAACAGTGTTAAACGATGTTAAACGGCATAATACGGCACTAACGGTGCTAACCTGCACTATTCGGCACTAAGCAGTGCTAATCAGCCTTAAACAACGTTTAAACAGTGTTAAACGATGCTAAACGGCTTTAAACGGTGCTAAATGGCGCTAAACGGCACTAAACGACTGACGTTTTCTAAAACGGCGACCACGGAAGGGTTGGAGGTCGGCCAAAGACCTCCTAGAGCAGGTGGTCGGCCAAGGGGTGGTCGGACATGCCTTCCCTTGGCATTAAATGGTGCAAAACGACACTAAACGGTGCAAAACGGTGCAAAACGACGCTAAACGGCACTAAACGGTTGACGTTTTCCAAAACGGCGACCAAGGAAGGGTTGGAGGTCGGCCAAAGACCTCCTAGAGCAGGTGGTCGGCCAAAGGGTGGTCGGCCGTGCCTTTCCTTGGCATTAAATGGTGCAAAACGGCACTAAACGGTGCAAAACGGCGCTAAACGGCACTAAACGGCTGACATTTTTTAAAACGGCGACCAAGGAAGGGTTGGAGGTCGTCCGTCGGCCAAAGACCTCCTAGAGCAGGTGGTCGGCCAAGGGGTGGTCGGCCATGCCTTCCCTTGGCATTAAATGGTGCAAAACGGCACTAAACGGTGCAAAATGGTGCAAAACGGCACTAAACGGCTGACGTTTTCCAAAACGGCGACCAATGAAGGATTGGAGGTCGGCCAAAGACCTCCTAGAGCAGGTGGTCGGCCATGCCTTCCCTTGGCATTAAATGGTGCAAAACGGCACTAAACGGTGCAAAACGGTACTAAACGGCACTAAATGGCTGACGTTTTCCAAAACGGCGACCGAGGAAGGGTTGGAGGTCGGCCAGGGACCTCCTAGAGCAGGGGGGTCGGCCAAGGGGTGGTCGGCCATGCCTTATCTTGGCATTAAATGGTGCAAAATGACACTAAACGGTGCAAAACGGCACTAAACGGCCTCATCCCAGTACTGAAAATCACCCGAGATTTGCTGAAAAATTCGAGTTCTAGGACCACAAACTACCCGTGATCGGCCGGATCAACGGGTAGCTCATGGTCGGCTGCACCGTGATCGGCCGAAGGGCCTCGTTTCACCGTGGTCGGCCAGCTGGTAGTCGGTCGCTTCGTGGTCGGCTGCTGCTCCCTCGGGCGCGGTGGTCGGCTGCTTTGTGGTCGGCTGCGGCCCTTAAGGTGTCGTGGTCGGCCGCTTCGTGGTTGGCTAGGAAACCCGGACCCGAAACCATTCGTGGTCTTTAACAAAAATCATGGATCTAGGGTCTAAAATTATCCGTGATCTTGAGGATCAAGGATCTTGATCTCAAATTTTTATTTTGGTCATTCGTGACTTCTAGGATCAAGGATCTTGATCTTGATCTCAAACTTTTATTTGGGTCATTCGTGACTTCTAGGATCAAGCATCTTGATCTTGATCTCAAAGTTTTATTTTGGTCATTCGTGACTTCTAGGATCAAAAATCTTGATCTTGATCTCAAACTTTTATTTTGGTCATTCGTGACTTCTAGGATCAAGGATCTTGATCTTGATCTCAAACTTTTATTTTGGTCATTCGTGACTTCTAGGATCAAAGATCTTGATCTTGATCTCAAAGTTTTATTTTGGTCATTCGTGACTTCTCGGATCAAGGATCTTGATCTTGATCTCAAACTTTTATTTTGGTCATTCGTGATTTCTAGGATCAAGGATCTTGATCTTGATCTCAAACTATTATCATGGATCTAGGATCTAAAATCATCCGTGATCTTAAAATTTTGGATCTCGGACCTAAAATCATCTGTGGTCTTAGAAAGTCTCGTGGTCGGCCAATCGGTGGTCGGCCGAAGCCCCTTGAATCATGGTGGTCGGCCAGCTGGTGGTTGGAGCTATGGAACCCGGATCCAAAATCATCTGTGGTCTTGGAAAGAATCATGGATCTAGGATCTAAAATCATCCGTGATCTTGAAGATCAAGGATCTTGATCTTGATCTCAAATTATTATCATGGATCTAGGATCTAAAATCATCCGTGATCTTAAAATTTTGGATCTCGGACCTAAAATCATCCATGTTCATACGGCGCTAATCGGCGCTAAACGGCACTAAACGGTGCTAGAGGCACTAACAACACTAAATGGTGCTAACGACACTAAACAACGCTAAAAGGCACTAAACGGTGCTAGTCGACGCTAACGGCACTAAACGGTGCTAAATTTTAATTTCGGCTTCGTTCGTGCCTTGGCTCAGGATTGAAAATCAGTCTTGGTATGTTGATGGAGGTGTTTGCTATGCCTTGAAGGGTTTCATGAAACTTGAACTCAAACGACTTGTTTCTTAATCTTCGTGACCTTCCGGGCTTTAACTTGTTTGCTGAATCCTTGGTCTTAAGGTTATCATCAACCCTTGACTCTCATCCTTGTGATGAAATTCTTTAGTTCTTACCTTATCCTTGTTTCTCATGGAGGAGGTCTTCCTTCTCGGTTGATCATTCAGGTAGTTCACTTGCTCCTTAGCGCTTGACCTTAGGCCTGGTATGCCTTTGTTGGTTTTCAACCCTTTAGCTTGATTCTAGGTTTCCAACCTTATTCTTATGCTCATATAACCTTTCTTAGGTCTCAACTTGACTGACGACTCTTGATTCGAGTCCTTAAACTCAAACGACAAGCTCGATTGGAGGTAGATAGCCTTGCTGGCCATCAAAGCTTAAATTTTGTATCGGGATTTGAGATTCAAGATTTTAAGTATGGAATGACAAAGGACCTCTTATCTCAATATTCTCACTAATAGTTTCTGTGCTTTTAAGGCATTATCAGGGAGCCAACCAGTCTCAAGATGAGCTTTGAGAGGGTCTAGCCTTCAGCTTACATCAACTGGTGCTACCAATTTCGAATCGATGGTGGGGTCTTCAGGACCTGGAAGTAAAAACTCTCTGGGCTCTATTTTCTATCTCAGAAGAGGTGAACTTAAATAGGGCATCGGCCTTAATGTTCTCATTTCTTGGAATGTGCTCCTCATAGCGCTCATCATACTGAGTCATAACAGCCTTCACAACTCTTAAATACTTTGTCATAGTTTCATCCATAGCTTCAAATTCACCATTCACTTGCGAGACTACCAGTCTTGAATCTCCAAAAACTTTGAGGTTCTTGACCCTCAGTATTCTGGCCAAGCCCAATCCGGCTATCAAGGCTTCATATTCAGCTTCATTGTTGGTAGTAGGAAAATCCAACTTCAAAGCATACTCAACTGTGAACCCATCGGGCCTTTGCAAAACCAAACCTGCACCACTAGATTTTATTTTTGACGCTCCATCAAAATAGAGCACCCAATATTCCTTCTGATCAGCTACAAGTTCTTCATGTTTATCTCCACTTTCAGGGGTGGTTACTATCTCCTCCCCCCCGACTTCTTGGTTGTTAATGGTGCATTCAACCACGAAGTCAGCCAATGCCTGAGCCTTGATGGCTGTCCGAGGCTTATACTTGATATCAAATTCCCCAAGCTCTATGGCCCACTTGATTAGCCTTCCACTGGCCTTTGGGCTTTGCAATATGTTCCTTAACTGCTGGTCCGTCATGACTTCAATTTTGTGCGCCTGGAAGTACGGTCGTAGCTTCCTCGAGGCCGTTATCAATGCCAATGCAAACTTCTCTATGGTCGAGTAATTCAACTCAGCCCCATGCAAAACCTTGCTCACATAATAGATAGGTTTCTGAATCTTTTTCTCTTCTCGAACACGGACAACACTCAATGCTTGTTCAGATACCGCCAGGTATAGGTAGAGAGTCTCCCCAGGACTTGGTTTGGCCAACAATGGGGCTTCAACCATGTACTTCTTCAGCTGCTCGAAGGCCTCTTGGCTCTCTGTAGTCCACTCAAAATTTTTCACTTTCTTTAAGGCCTGAAAGAAAGGCAAGCACTTATCACCAGACTTGGAGATGAATCTCCTTAGGGCCGCAACTCGGCCAGTTAGCTTCTGTACATCTCGTATGGAGCGAGGTGGTTCCATATCCAAGATCGCTTTGATCTTATCAGGGTTGGCCCTTATGCCTCTCTTCGAAACCATCAATCCCAAAAATTTTCCTGATCCAACGCCAAAAGCACACTTGGCTGGGTTTAACATCATCTTGTGGTGCTTTAGCACTTCGAATGCCTCTCTGAGGTGCCTGATATGATTTGCCTTGCATAGGCTCTTGACCAACATGTCATCCACATAGACCTCCATGGTTTTTCCAATCAGATTGGCGAATATATTATTCACCAATCGTTGGTAAGTAGTTCCTGCATTCTTTAGACCAAAAGCCATAACAAGATAGCGGAAAACACCAAAGTCAGTTATGAAAGATACCTTTGGGATGTCATCCTTGTGCATCTTAATCTGATTGTAGCCACTGAACCCATCCATGAAGCTCAACATCTCATGTCCAGCTGTGGCATCTATCAACATGTCAATCCTTGGTAGAGGAAAACAATCCTTCGGACACGCATCATTCAAATCAGTGAAGTCTATACATATCCTCCACTTTTCATTTGATTTCTTGACCATCACAGGGTTAGCCAACCATCCAGGGAACTCAATTTTTTCAATAAAACCAGCTTCCAAGAGCTTGTCAACTTCTTGCTTAATGGCCTCTTGCCTTTCAGGAGCAAAGTTCCTCTTCTTCTGCTTTATGGTCTTTCATTTAGGATTGATATTCAATTTATGAGTTATGAGTTGAGGATCAATCCCTGGCATATCAGTTGCTGTCCAAGCAAACACATCAATGTTCTCTTGTAAGAATGATGTCAACTTGCCCTTCAAGGGGTTCCTTCAATTGGCTTTCAGGCTATGCAATATGTTTCTTCAATGGGTGGTCCATCAGGACTTCAACGTTTGTCTTGGTTCCATCTTTGTTTTTTGTTTTTATTGATTCTAGGTCAAGGATTTAAGGTTGATTCCTCGATTTAGATTTCAAATAAGACAATCATGTGGGCTTCTTGCCTTTTAAACTCTTTAAAACGAGAGTTTGCTTGAACTTCTTGATCATTGTTTAAGGTTCTCTATTGGTCTTCTACCTTAGATTCTCCATCCAAGTCTTTTAAGGTTCTCTATTGCATGGCTTTGATTGCCACATGTCTTTTATCTCGGGTCCTTCAAGTACTCGAAACACTTATTTGGTTGTGCTGTAACCTAACTCTCGACCCTTCAGAGTTTTATTTATGCGTTTGTTTGTTTCCATTCGTGTATTCTTTAATTTCGGTACTTGGGTCATCTTTGACTTACACACATCAGGTGCTTGGTACATAAATAAAATCATAGAACGAAAAGCAAACTTGCATTAATAACTTAAATGGGTTCAACCCTTACATAGAGTACTATTGCCCTACTCGGAGCGACATGCTCTGCATGGTTTCATCGAACCTTATTTCTACTTCTACTAGATAAATATGAAGCAAAGTCCAACTTTGCAAGGCTAGGCCTGCATGGCTTGATTTTTTTTTTTGATGCTCCCTCAAAATAGAGCACCCACTACTCCTTCTGGTCTCCTCATTCTTATTCTGCAGTTCACTTCCTGCTTGGGGTACTATCTCTTGCCACCCGACTTCTTGGTTGTCAATGGTACATTCAACCACGAAGTCAGTTGATGCCTTAGCCTTAATGGCTGTCCGAGGCTTATGTGTGATGTCCTCTGCTGGCCTTTCTTGGTGTTCCTTATCAATGGAGCTCGGCCATGTTTTCATTGCTCTGGTTCCTAAGGTTTCCAATCCCTCCAAGGTTTCAGATTATAGATCAATAAGTTTGATAAACTGCTCTTTGAAGTTGTTATCCAAAGTTCTGGCCAATAGACTGTCTATTCTAATGGGGAAGCTGATTAGTGAATGTCAAAGTGGTTTCATTAAAGGAAGGCAGATTTCTGAAGGAATATTCATTGCCAATGAAATAGCTCACTCCATTAAATCTGGCAAATCTAAAGGTTTAATTATCAAACTGGATTTCGAAAAAGCCTTTGATTCTGTAAATTGGGAGTTTTTGCTCGATATTATGTCATCTTTTGGGTTTGGTGATAGGTGGTGCTTCTAGTTAAAAAAATGCTTCTCTTCTATGAGAGCAAGTGTTTTAGTGAATGGTTCTCCCTCTTCTGAATTTGCATTGCTTAAAGGAGTTAGGCAAGGGGATCCTTTGTCTCCATATTTGTTCAACCTAGTTGGTGAGGTCTTCAATCAGATGATGGTTAAAGCTCTGGAGTTGGGTTTAATAAAGGGGATTAAAGTTGCAGAAGGTTCTATGTGCCACTCCCATTTGCAATTTGCTGATGATACCATTGTTTTCTTGGATAATAGTGAAGTAAGCATGAACAATTTTAAAAAAATTCTTCAGTGATTTCAGTTAGCTTCAGGTCTTAAGGTGAACTATTCCAAAAGCTTTATATACTCTTGGAATGAACCTTATGATGCCTTGTTAAAGTGGAAAAAATTGTTGGGTTGTTCTATAGGTGAGTTACCATTTAGTTATTTAGGAGTTCTTATTTAAAGTTCCTAAAGGAATTTTACTTCGTTTGGAGAAAACAAGGAGGAGATTTTTCTGGAAAGAGTTAGGAGATAATAATGTTGTTAAGAGGAAGCTTCACCTGTTAAGATGGGATTCAATTTGTGCTCCTAAGAAACTAGGAGGGCTGGGTTTACAAAAGTTGGAATTCAAGAATAATGCCTTACTTGGGAAATGGTTCTGGAAATGGTGGGCAGATAGGAACAAACCATGGAGGAAGCTCATTGTGGATAAATACAATCTCAATTCTCACTTAGGTCTAGAACAATGTGGCTTAAATGCTAATATCTCTGACATTTTAAAAGGTATCAGCTCAGTAATGTTTGACTCTCGAATGTTTCAAGTGATAAGCTCAATCAGATTTAGTTGGAAGGTTGGTAATGGGTTGGAAGTCTTCTTCTGGGAGGATCAGTGGAGGGAGGGGTCCTTTGGCTTCTTCTTATAAAAGACTCTACAAGCTTTCAAGATGGAAATAGGTTTCGGTCAAATTCTTTATTGATAATTGGAGGATTCCAAATATTGGAGGGAGGTGGACAAGGGAGATAAGGGAATGAGAGCTTTCACTGGTTAAGCAACTGGATGCCATTATACAAGAAGTGACCCTTTCAGTAAAAGAAGACAAGCTTTCTTGGGATTTTAATGGAGGCTGTTATTCTTCAAAAGTAGGGTATGACCATTATTTTGATGTCACAGGAGTTGTTTCCACTAAATGGGATAAGTTATGGAGTATCAAGGCTCCTCCTAAGGTTTTGTTATTTTTTTTGGAAGATAGAACTTGGAGTACTTCCTACAGCTAAGTTCCTTTCTATCAGACTAGGAAATGGAATTAATACAATCTGCAAAAGATGCACTCATTTAGATCTAGAGGAGGACATAGCTCACATTTTTTGGAAATGTTCTTTTGCTTTGGATGTGTGGGCAGCTGTTGCAGATTGGTGGGGAATTAGTAGAAGCAAAATGTCTTTTCTTCAAGGAAATACTTGGAAATTGATGGATATTTTTAATAGCTCTCTCACTTCTAAAGTTTGGAAAATTGATGTAGTATCTACATTGTGGTCACTGTGGCTCTCAAGGAATGAACTCCAATTTAACTGTAAAAAAGATTCGGTTAAGGTGGTGATGGACCTTAATAAGTTTAAAGCATTCAGTTGGTGTGTGTCCATAGATTTAATCAGGTCAGATATGCTAAGCCTTTGGTCTATCAATCCAGTGGGCTCGGTTCTTACTTCTAGCAAACACAGGAGGTCTGAAATTTTTTTTGACATGGCATGCCAAGTATTTGGGTTTTGTTGATGGTTCTTGGTCATCTAAGAGGAATGAGGAAATTCAAGCAGGAATAGGGGGTTTTTACTAGGAGAAGATCAATTGTTAAGCTTCATTTTTTCAGGCCCGTCCAATGCTAAATGCCCCTAGGATTCAGAAAGAGAAGCAATTCTGTTCATGTTCTCAAAAGTTAAGGATGCTATTTCTCCTTCAAACAAGGTAGTGATCTGCATTGATTGTTTGTCTTTGGTTGAAAATTTTAATAAGTTAGGGCAGGTTTTCTAGTTAATGATCATAAGCTTTGGGGGGAAATGCTATGGAAGGTAGAGTTTCATTTATTGTTTGTGTCAAGAGACGAGCTTAGAGGAGCAGATGATTTAGCAAAAAGTGGCTCTCTTAGGGAGAGGATATTATTTGCATTGTGCTAAGCAGTATAGAGTGTTTGTGCCTGGATAATTCATGTGCTTCTAAGGCATTAAGTCCTAGGATTTTAGTTGAGATGTATAGATAGATTTGAGTTTGTTCATTGAGTAGATTTTGCCATCAAAATGTGGAGTTGCTTGAGGATGCATGGTTCTATTTTATTGTGAATACTTAAATAAGCCTGCTGTGTTTTAGTAACTAGTTGCTCTTATTTTAGTATGCTGCTTGGTCCATAATATGTGGAGTTGATGGGCCTTATTCAGGATTTGGGTTGGACTCATTTGAATTTAGTCAGTTGGGGGATATTTTTGCAATTGTTTGGGATATTTTCAAGGAAATCTGAACAGGCACATGGTTGATTAACATTTTAAATTAAAACCAGGTGTATTAGACGAGTATTGAAGGGGCTATTCTGTATTTATTCTCCTCGGGCAGTTAAAAAGACCAGTAATTATTTTGCGTGTTCTCGAGGACATTGGGCTTATATACACGTGTAATAGCCCACTTTTCGGACTATTAATTCTAAATCGAAAACTAATTAAAATAAAATAGATTTTATTAAACCAAAAGTCAATTACAAAGGCACTTATTACAAAAGCGCAGCTAAGAATGACAATCTAAAAGCTAATCTACTCCGAACCTAAGCTCTTCGAACTCCAGTGGTATCCACTCGATCTTACATTGAACCTGAAAATTGTAAGTAATGAGCTATACAGCCCAGCAAGTAAGCAGTCGATCCAACTAGTAAGGCCAAGTAACACGTATACACGTATTATACAAGATAATTAATACGATATAATATGATTCACAAATCAATAACTTTCGATACACATATTCTTATTCGATACGATACGATACAATACCACATAACAACAATAACTTGAAACCCGTAACTCATACCACGACCACTACAACCCGGTGATAACGGTCCTAAATTTTCAGAAAACTGTCACTACAACCCGGTGACTCGGTCCTTAATTTTATTCTTATTTTCGCAAACCATGGCATAAATCAGAGTCCCAAAATTATCATTTACACATAGCACATAACAATAATACATATAACTTCAAAAAATAATCACTTATCCCAAGTTTTGATAACAAATACGTACACATAACACATAATTTTGAAAACACCAGAAAGATCAATCGGAAACTTACCTCTAAACGGAAAAACAAGAATCCAAAACATGTAATCACTCCTGATCAGATCTGTATTTTGACTTTTTGACCATCTAAATGATGTTTTCTTGTAAAACTCAAAGAACGAAAGTTGTAGAGCACGAAAAGACCTTTCCGAAAAGTCCAGAAGCAATGAATTCTGACTTACGATGAATTTTCTATGAATTTTATTAACAAAAATGAGGAAGGAGAATATGATGTATTTATAATGTCTTACAACCCTATTTCCAGACCTACTAGTTATCCGTATTCAAATCTGATCCATGTTTTAAGCCCATTATTCTAATCAAATTTTAAATCCTATTTATTACCTAATTTTAATCTTTTTATTCTATTATTCTTTTTTTATTATTATTATTCTAAAAATTACGGGATATTACAACACGCTTCATCAGTCCTTGGTTATCACTACAGTTGTTTTTTTCCATAGTACTTTTAGAACTTTTTCATCTAGGGTTTATTATAGAGAAATGCTGGGATTTTCCGTTGGGAGGCTTTGCTAAGGTGAACGTGCACTCTCTTACCCTCAATCATCCTCTCCCCAATGGCAATGACTCAGGTATTGGCATAGTGGTTAGGGATGATGAAGGTGTTATCATCAAGATGGTGTCAGAATTAATCCAGGATCTTATTGAGAGGGCTAATGAGTTATGGGGTTTGCTTGCTGGCCTTCATACTGCGTTCTTTAAAGGCTTAGATAGGGTTGAATTGGAGATTGATAACACTGAAGCATTGAAGGAATGGGAAGACTGGAGATGGTTTCTTGATCCAAATCACTCGAGAGTCATTCAACAGCTTGAGCAGAGGAAAAAAGACAAGAAATTTAAGCTAGTTGTCAAAGCTTGTGATGAAAGTCAGAACAGATTGGCTCAGTATCTGGCAATAGATGGTGCTAGGCATAGAAACAGGCTGGTGGTTTTCAGGAGGTCTTTTGGCCGGGTTCGTGAGTTGTGGAGGATGGATATGGGACTAGGCTCGGTTGCTGGGATTTTGGATGAGTTTTCACAGGAGGAATACAATAACATTCAGGAATATGAGATCCTTAATGTTGATGGTGAAATGGGGGTTGGATTTGCTGAACCTTCTGAGGATGAAGAGGAGGCATGGCTTATTCATGACATGCATGTACCGCATATATTTTGGTGGAATCTAGGCCCATGTTGGTATAAGGGTTAGATTATTTTGTTGATTGCTTTGACCCCGGGCCCTTTTAACATATTTTGGTTTATAAAAAAAAATCATTATATAATTTTAATTTTACATAACATAATATCGTATTTAAAATTTAAAATATAGGAATATAATATATTATTAATTTGCTAAATGATCCACTTAAAAGTTTGCTTAAGTGCCCGCAAGAGGGTTCTTTCAAGCAGAACCGCTTTAAGTTTTTTAGAACATTGTTAGAAACATGACTTAAAATAAAAGAGGAAAATAAATAATGTAATTTCCCTTCTAATTTATGCTCTCCATTTTTTTAAGTTTGAAAGCAAGTCAAAAGGTGTAAATTTCATGTTTTTTCTTCCCATAATGTGACTTCAAAAATGAGATAAAAAGGAAAGTAATTTGTGCGATTAATCAAAAAATGAAATAACAATTGCACTCAATTTTAAATTTTTAGATCTAAAGATTAAATTGTAATTTTAGAATCATTTCTATGATTTTCTTTTAACTCGAAATCATGTGAATGAAATTAGTTCCACTTTATAATTTATCAAAATCGGAAGCAGGTGAGTAAAACTTATTGTTTCAATTATTTTTTTTCGCAACTTTTCTTCTAACTCAGAATCATGTGAATGAAATTAATTCCACTCTATGATTTTTAAAACTGGGGGAGTAAGTGAATGAAATTTATTATTCCAATTATTTTCTTTCACATTCATTCACTTTTTCTCCTTAAAATTCGAGAATGAGGCATAAATTAAAAATAAAGACCGAATCTAAACTATACACTTTACATTTTGTGCTCCCTTCTCTTCTCTATGGCCCTTTATTAGGATCATATTTAAATTGATGCTAATGAAACACAATAACAAACATGAAAATGAAAAATGTAGATAGTCAATGTGAAAATCTATACTATTATATAAAAGTCGAAATATTAAAAGTTTTGATATCTGTTTTTTGTTACCTATTTTTTGATATTTCGTGAACTTACTTATTTATCCTTCATTATAAATATATATATATATATATACTAACTATTAAAACACCTAAATTAAATAATAACATAATATAATTAATGTTAATTAGTCGATTGCCTTTTTCACATTTACTTTTAGTTAAACATTTTACCTTTTATAAACACCTAAAAATATCAATCGATATCTTCCAATAATTAATATTTCTACCTTTTATAAACACCTAAAAACATCAATCATATCATATCTTCCAATAATTAATATTTCTTTCGAATTACAATACGTTACCTTTTTTATTTAAAACTAATCTTACAATCATTAAGATATACCCAAAAATCTATACTATAATATAAAAGCCGAAACATTAAAAGTTTTGGTACCTGTTTTTTGGTACTTCGTGAAATTACTTATTTATCATTCATTATAAATATAAATATATATATATATATATATATATATATATATATATATACTATTAAAACACCTAAATTAAATAATAACATAATATAATTAATGTTAATTGGTCGATTGTTTTTTTCACAATTACTTTTAGTTGAAGATATTACCTTTTATAAACACCTAAAAACATCAATCGTATTATATCTTCCAATAATTAATATTTCTACCTTTTATAAACACCTAAAAACATCAATCGTATCATATCTTCCAATAATTAATATTTCTTTCGAATTAAAATACGTTTTGAAAGGATATCTTCGATATAATATTTATTTTGGTATTTGTACGATTTAACATAAAATTTAAATACACGTAGAATCCTCTCCACTAGGTCATATATTTAATTAATTCGGTCAAAAGTCAAATGGTCAAATCTAGCAAAATCTATCATCCTACTGATATTTTAAAAATAAGAGATATTCCTTTTTCGCAAAAAATCAAATTATATTTTACGGAATATATCTCTACACCAAGGCAATAAGATCGAAAAAGAAATATCGTGATCTGATATATTTTAGATCTTCGTTGCAAATATTGATAAGGCGACAAGCTCAAATAAGGAATATTAGAGAATTGATATTCTTTAGAGAACTCGTGCTACATTTAAAAACGATCCATTTTATTCGAAAAAGAATTCTCTCTTCGCACTTAAAATGTTTTCACATCCTAGAAAAGACTTTTTGTACTCAAGAATATTAATATTCAGTGAAAGAATATTAATACTTATCCTATCTCGTGCCAAAAATATTTAAAGTAATTTTTCTCCCGTTTCATATTTATATCACATTTCGGAGAAAATTATTTTATTTGCTCAAACATATTTCCAACTCTCTCAATATATTTTATATATTAGGAAATATATTCTAAGTAGTTATTCTAGTCAAAACGTTGGTCAAAAGATTTATCTATTTCACGGAAAGACCAATCGTATTTTATTCGGAACCGAAAGTTGATTTAATCGTTTTAAATCCAAATAAAATACTTCCACTTGCTAGAATGACTTGAAACTTGAGATTTATCATTTAAATACTATTTTATATGCATGGTTAAAGTTTCATAATTTTTCGGGAATTTTTGTCCGGGCACGTAAACCGAGGTAATAAGTCAATAGTTGACCACATTTGACCAAGTCAACATTGACCAAAATTGACCAAACCTTCCAGAATATTATTTTATAATATTCCCAAGTGTTCCATGATTTTAGAATTATTTATTGGGTAGTTTCGTATTTTTCGGGTATTTAATTAACGATACATGTTACGTATTTAATCGTTAATTGATACGAGTACGATACAATATAAAAACACAGCAGATTTGTGATACCAAATCCACTTCAAAGAAACACAAAACCACCCCCAACTAACACAAACCACTTGCCATGTCATCAATCCAAGTGAAATCAATCTCAACCACTCCTTTTCATTCAATCCTAACCATTCCTTCCACCCAACTCTCTCTATAAATTAAACCCCTCATCCACCCATTTGAAAAACAAGCTAAGAGCCAAATACATGTTGGGATTTTAGAAGTAGAACAGACTTTCACATTTATAATATCTCTCTTCATCTACTTCATCCCAAAAAACTTCTCTCTCCCAAATATATATCCATATATATAAGGTTTTTGATACACCAAGCTTAGTTCCACCCAACCAAGCTTATTCCACCCAAGCAAGCTCATCTACAACCACTTTCCGGCCTCCCGAAGGGCTGCCCAAGTTCGTCCACCGTCCAAAATCCGGCCGAACCTCCGGTGAATTTTTCCGGCGACTTTTAAAAGTGGTAATTTTTAGCTTCGTCTTTGTGTTTATATTTGAGATTTGCGCTTAACTTCTCTACTTCATCTTAATTTCTATTCTTGGATCTATATAAAGATTCCAAAAGTCTCTTTATAAAAGAGAACCACAATATAAACACAAGTTCAACTCATATATCTCTATTGCAATATATTTTAGCAAAGAGTTGAACCAAGTACTTGATCTTTGAAAAGAAACGTTATATTACAAGAATGATCATATCAAATTACTTAATCTCTAAAGTTGTGAGATTATTCAAAGTTGTAACAATATTCATTTCGTTCGGATTCCCAACTAACATCTTTAGTGTTCCGTGGGATATTCAAATAACGAAATACTACATACAACTTAAACTTCTTAAAAGAGCACAAGTTTAGCCACTTATTTATTGCACTTACTTTACTTGTCGTGGCCATAAACTTATTTAGTGCAAGAAGTTAAAAGAAGATTATACTTTGACATTGTATTTAGTCAAACGGAAGTATACATCTTAAAAGCCTTAAGCCTATTAGCTTAACGGACTTTATACATCAACAAACTCCGAGTTATATTTATTTTATCTCGTCTTAACGGAGTATTGTTATTAAAGTATTCTTGGACTTAAACGATTTATCAAAAGAAAGAATACTACTTCTAAAAGAGCACAAGTTAGCCACTTGTTTTTATCGCACTAATTTAACGCATAATAGCGGTCCTTGTTTTATCCTATAGATAAGCGAGTTACTTTTATTGTTTCGTGTGACTAAAAAGTTGATTCGTGCTAGAAGTTATAATTATACCTTGACATTGTATTAGTCGAATAAAGGTATACAATTTGAAGCCTTAAAGCACTATAGCTTTTAAACAAGATCTTCCAATATTACTCCATCATTGTTTATATCTATCGGGAGTAAATAAAAGTCTACTTTGATCCTAATTTAATATCAAAGAAAGTATACTTACAATATAACTTAATATTCCTATACGAATATTAAAGTTAGGACTTAGTACCGTAACATACTAGTCCAACTTATATATATTCTTCATCATATTTGTTTTGTTTCGTAGATATTGTTGTCTAACTTTTGTAGTGAGGTGGTTGAAGTGAGGTGATTCTCGTTCTAAGACCCAAGTCCTAGGCACTAGCGGGGAGTTAGTGGCCTTTGCACCGTGAAGAAGAGGAAAGACCTAAGACCTATCATCTAAGACCCAAGACTGACAAAAGCCAAGGATCAATAGTCTACACCAAGGTTCTACATCAACTTTGAAGAAGTAGCGGGGAGTTGCTGTCTAAGATAAGTTGTGTAGGTTTTACAACGACTTTGAGGTGATAACGGGTAGTTACGCACCAAGACGAGTCTTGTATTTGTTTGCATTTATTTTGAGGAGGTAACGGATAGTTACGCATCAAGATAAATATTTGTGGGGTTGTAAAGGCTTCTCCGCCTACTAAAGGAGTGAGTTTATTTTTAATGGAAAATCTCGAGTCCGGAGAGGAGCTCGGGGACTGGAGTAGGGGTGAGCGAATCCATTAGGGGTTGCGCCATCGCGAACCAGGATAAAACCTCCTGCGTGGTATTTTCTTTACTTGTCGTTTATTTTCCGCACTTATAAACTGCTAACGACTCGGTAAAATATTTTAAAACGCCATAATAATTTTTAAATTGGTAATTAAGCTATTCAACCCCCCTTCTAGCTTAATATAGCCCTCTTACGGGAACTAACACGTTACCTTTTTGATTTAAAACTAATCTTACAATCATTAATATATATCCAAAAATATCACACCATACTTTTCAATTATTAATAAAATATATTAAAAATTCGTATACGTTGTTTATAGTAAGGAAACATTAGTATAATCCGGAAACATGAGTATATGAAATTTTATTAAATTAGAATTATAAAAATTAAAAAAACGATGATTATATAAAAACATAATTGTAATATTAAATAAAATTTATAACATAATAAAAAAAAACCGTGCATCGCACGGGTATTGAAAGTTTGTCGGTTCGGTTTTCGGCATGGTCATCCTAATTATTAAAATAAATGATAAGATAATATGTTTAATGATAATTAGCCGATTGCCTTTTTAATTAAAAATTATTTAATTTTAATTGATGATATTACTTTTTATAAACACCTAAAATATCATATCTTCTAGTCAATAATATTTCTTTTCTAATTAAAACATGTTAACTTTTAATTTAAAATATAATCTTGCAATAATTATTATATATCCAAAAATATCACACCATATCTTCTAATCACTAAGAAAATATATAGAAATCTGTATATTACGAATAATGACCATTAGATTTTTAGAAAAAAATCAGAACCATTAGATCTAATGATTACACGTATTATATGATTAAATTAATTTATTAAAATTTCTCAACGACATACTTATTTTAAAATTTTATACTATAAGTTTTAAACCATGTATATCATTAACTAAATTTATATTAAATTATGTAAATTAAAATTAATATAAAATATTGTAAATAATGATCATCTAAAAATATAATTATAACATAAAATAATTTTTTTATATATCAAAAGAAATCCGTGCATCACACGGGTTATAATAAGCTAGTATTTAAAAATAGTGTAAAATCATAAATTCACAAGTGTAATATAAGAATGGAGTCATCCTCACTTTATCATTCTTAAATACACTAGCTTATAGCCCATGCAAAGCACAGATTACTTTTAATTTTTTATAATTTATTTATAATATAATATAATATTATAAATATTAATTTAAATATGTTATTGATTCGAACCTTACATCTTTATATATAATAATTTTTAGTATTAAATATAAATTAATATGTTATTGGCGGGAATCGAACCTTGAACCTCTGCATATAACAACTTTTAGTATTGTTATATCTAACAGTCATGATCTATTTGAGTTGCAGATCTAACGGTGATAAATGAGGGATAACCAAAAATGGGGATAACCAAAAAAAGGGTAACCAACTACAAATTATACCCCTTTTAGGATAACACAAAGAGGGTTAACTTTAAAACACTACCAATTTAAGCAGTTTGAAGTACAGAGAAGGGGAGATACCAAAACTTCTGAATATGTGCTTGAATATGCAAGGAAATCTGAATTTCATCAATGGAGCTTGATGGTGTGATGATGATGAGAACGCTTTCAGTGTTTGTGTTTTAGTGTCCGTTAGAGTTCGCAAGTGTGAGGAGTTTTGTGTTTTGTTCTGTCAGGAGTGTTTGCAGCGTGTGTGTTTTTCAGGAGTGTTTTGTGCTTTTTTTAAAAGATTTAATGTGAAAAAATGTTTTAACCTTTTTTTAAATAGGGATAACCAAAAAAAGGGATAACCAAAAAGTGGGGTAACCAACTACAAAATATACCCCTTTTGCTTATTATAGTATAGTATATTATAATATAATATAATATTATAAATATTAATTTAAATATGTTATTGATTCGAACCTTACATCTTTATATATATAATAATTTTTAGTATTTAAATATAAATTAATTTGTTATTGGCGGGAATCGAACCTTGAACCTCTGCATATAACAACTTTTAGTATTTTTATATCTAACGGTCATGATCTATTTGAGTTGCTGATCTAACGGTGATAAATGAGGGATAACCAAAAATGGTGATAACAAAAAAAAGGGTAACCAACTACAAATTATACCCCCTTTTGCTTATTATAATATAGTATAGATACGATCAGCTCAATTTGATCGTAATTTGAAAAGTAATTATGTCATTTTTGAAATAATCAGAATCCTTATAAATATCTATATTTATAGGCATAATAATTTCTAATCTTAGTTTACTTCGAATTTATGATTATCACCAAATAAAAATTTCTTATATAGAAATTCTTTCACTGTTAATAATCATACTAAAACAAGACTCATTTTAATTATCATAAATTCTACTTGTAATATAATTCTTAACTTATTTATGAATTCGGGACAGACTTTGAAAATCCTCCCTTGACACAAATTCATAACACCTTAATTGATTTTAAGAGTTGTACATTTTTCTCGATTTTCATCTTTATTGCTTCCCCATTTGGATAATAGATGTTCTTCTTATACATCATCCTTGTAAAATTAAAAAAAAAATTATACACCTTTGTAACTTCGTGTTTGCCAACAAATTTGAACTCATGTGATGCCAACCACAAATTCACAACACCTGAATTGATTTTAAGAATTATACATTTTTCTCAATTTTCATCTTTATTGCTTCCCCATTTGAATAATAGATGTTTTACTTATACAACATCCTTGTAGAATTAAATTTTTTTCTTTATACACCTTTGCAACTTCGTGTTTGCCAACAAATTTGAACCCATGTGATGCCAACACATTCAAAGAAAACATATTATTTTATGTATCCGGCCACATCTTACATGTTAGGCACAAAAGCAGACCTATATACACTAATAACAAGTTTATTATAATATAGTTCATTTACATTACTTACATTACTTACATGAACCTTTAATTCAAGAACCCCTTTATTTTGAATGTACTTAAAGTTGAATTTAAATTCATAACCAAACTTTTGTTGTGTAATTTGTATATAAACCATGTAATAATACTTGAAAAAAGATCATTTGCTCATAGCTCAAGATTGAAGAAAAAGATTGTAAATAATATAGTCGCAGATTGTAGGTGAAAGCTATTCTAAGTCATAAATCGAGAAGTGAAGAATGTCTGTTAGAAAAGTCATCATTCGACATATCAAGGAAATGTAATTCGATATGTCTAGGGAACTACTATTCGATATGTCAATTCGAGATGCCTGGATGAGATAAGTGAAAATAGGGATGAGCATTTCACCCACCCCGCCCGACCCCGATCCGATCCCCGTCCCGTTCGGGTCAGGAATTGGGAAATTTTTCGGGAGCAGGAAATATATTCGGGGATCGGGATGGAGTCGGGGATTAGGAGATCCCTACCCCGATCCCCAATCCACGTTTATATATATATATATAGATATTCATATATAGGGTATGATTCAGGTGAGAACACATATATGTTGGAGAACAATGAGAACACCAAATTTCAAGTTATTCTAAAGGGCCCCGCCAGGGGCACCCAATAGGAAAAAGTCTTATAATTCTACCCTCTATCCATTCATCAAAAAAAAAAGTTTTAAAATTTTTTTTTTAAAAATTTAAAAATGATGACGTGGCAGTAGTTTTTTTTTTAAATTTTTTTGTTACTTTTTTTTAATTTTTTTTGTTATGAAATGGATAGAGGATAGAATTATAAAACTTTTTTTGTGAAGGTGCCCCTAGCGAGACCCATTAAAATAGCTTGAAATGTGGTGAATATGTGTGTTCTCACTGTTCTCACACTAACATGTGTTCTCACTGGAGCGTGTCCCTATATATATATATATAATTAAATTATTATAATTAATATATTTACATATATTATTAGTACTTAAAATTTTTAATTTATTTCACATATTCAAAAGTTTAATGGTAAAATTTAATTAATTATAATAATTTAATTATATTTTTAGTACAAATAAAAATTAATTCGAAATATTTTTAGAGTATGTCATTGAATTTAGAATATATATATGTTAGAAATGATTGATGAGAACAGTGTTTGGAAGCTATAGTGACAAAACAGAGTTTAGCTGGAAGCAGTCAGAGTTTAGTTAAACACTGACTGGAAGCGCAACAGAGATTGTTAAACTCTGTAGCGGTATTGTCTGAAGAGTCAACAGTGTTTGAAGATTGATACAAGATAAATTTGGAAGCAATATCTTTGAAGATTGGAAAGCTGTCAAAGAGATTGAGTTGACTTGGAAGACTAAAGCAATCGTGATTGATATCAATTGTATAGCTTAATTATAGGAGAATCAATTACTGATTGTACGAAGCTGTATGTTTTATAAATACAGTTAGGTTAACCCTAGAAGGGTAATCGAACATTGAGAAATTCATTGATTGTAACCTAAGCAGCTCTCTGTGATATTTTACATCACTGAGAGAGGAATTGTTAATTCCAAACAGTTTTTAAGTATTAAACAGTGTGTTCTTGTTAAGTTACTCATACAGTATTTGATTACCTACTGTGTATTCTACCTAACAAGTGGTATCAGAGCCAATCTGTTACTTTATTACAGTTGAAGATCCAAAACACAATAGTAATCAATGGCAGAGATACCTCCACCATCTGAGAAAACCCCTACTACTGTTAGTAGGTATGAAACAATTAGGGTTCCTATACTTAGGCCATCAGAGTATGCAATTTGGAAGGTGAAGATGACCATGTTTCTGGAGGCTACAGATCCAGAATACCTTGATAGAATTTATGAAGGTCCTCACAAACCTACAAAGTTATCTGCTGCTGCTGCTGCTGGTGAGGAATCAAAGGTCATTCCAAAAGAAAAGAAAGATCTAACTGCTGAGGATCTTTCATCTATTGCAAAGGATGCAAAAGTAAGACATTTACTTCACAGTGCTTTAGACAATGTTATGTCTAATAAAGTGATTAATTGCACAACTGCAAAGGAAATATGGGATGCACTTGAGGTTAGGTGTCAAGGAACTCCTGCAATCAAGAAAAATAGAAGAAACATACTCACTCAGGAGTATGAGCACTTTGAGGCAAAGTCTGAAGAAACCATGACAGAAACATTTGACAGATTATGTAAACTGCTCAATGATTTGTCATTGGTTAATAAAGAGTATGATTTAGAAGACTCAAATCTTAAGTTTCTTCTTTCTCTACCTGAAAAGTGGGATGTGAAAACAACCACCATAAGAGATAACTATGAACTTGGTGAAACAGAGATTGATGAAATTTATGGACTGCTCAAAACCCATGAATTGGAATTGGAGCAGAGAAACAAAAGATCAGTAGAAAGTCAAAGTCTGTTGCACTTAAGGTTGAGGAGAAACCATCAAAGAAGGAAGCATCAAGGAAAAAGGCAAAAGGAAAAGCTTTAGTCATACACTCAGAAAGTGAGTCATCAAACACTGATGTTGACTCAAACACAGATGGAACATCTGATTCTGAAGATGATGAAGAGATGATGCAAATGGCTGCATTGATGGTAAAGACCTTCAAGAAGATGGGATTCAAGAACTTCAAGAAGGGAAAGAGATTCTCTAAGGACTACTCAAAGTCTGACAAGAAGAATTTCAAGAAATCTGAGGGAAAGGACTTCAAATCTGGTAAGAAAGATAAGTCTGAAATTCAATGCTACAAGTGTAAGGAGATGGGTCACTATGCTCCTGAGTGCAAGAAGGGTAAAACTGAAAAGGCACTCTACACCAAAGGCAGAGATTGGGCAGACACTTCAGATTCAGATGAGGAAGTCAACTATGCACTCATGGCTACTACTCAAAATGAAGATGATGATCTAAAGGTACCCCCAACTACCTATGCTTATAATACAGATAATATAACTGAATTGAGAATTTATCTTAAAGCATTGCATATCAGTTATAGGGATCAGACTTTAGAAAATGAGAGGATAAAGACTGAGTGCTCTCAACTCAAAGATAAAAACAAACTAGTTGAGGAACAGCTAGAAAACATGAATAAAATTCAGAAAGAGAGAGATGATGCAGTGTTTATTGAACAGGAGTTGCTAGGTAAGTATAAGCAACTAGAATCTGAATTGGAGGATACTAAACACATCATTAAAACTTGGACACACTCTGGTAAAGATACTCAAGAAGTGTTTCAGTCAGATACAGTAGGTCTAGGTTACTCTGAAGGAGATGAACTTAGATTTGAAAATTTGGTAAAAGTTAGACCACATCGTTCATCTGAAGGTAATGTCATGGGAACAGGTGGACCTAAGACTGAAGCTGAGAAAAAGGCTGTTAAAGAATCATATGCTAAGACTTTTATTAAAGAGGCTAACATTGGTTTAATGACAGATAAACAACTCAAGCATAAGCTTAAAGAGATAAAATCTGTCAACAAACAGAAAATGCCTAGGAAAAACAAAAATGGAAAGGTAGGCATAACATCAGGAATTAAGCCAATGCTTGCTTCATTAGCTCCTAGAAAAACATGCTTTAATTGTGGTAGCACTAATCATCTTGCTAGTTTCTGCAGTAAGAATAAGAACATTAATTCTTTGCCCTCTAAAACTGCAGTTAAAAATGATTATGTGAGAACTAGACCACAGACTTTATGTAAACACTGTGGAAGTACATGGCATTCTATTTACACTTGCAGAGATTATCATGCTATTTACTATAATTACTATGAACCCAAACCAAATTTGAAATGGGTTAAAGTAAACTTTGCAAATGTAAACTCTGAAAAAGTTAGCTTAAACTCTGATAATGTGAATTCCGCTGCAAAAGCTAACAGAATTAAGAAAGCCAAAGGATCCAAGCAAGTCTGGATCCTTAAAACTAATAATCAGTGATTGTTTATGATTGCAGGGCAACAGGGTTAGTACCCTAGTCGTGGACAGTGGATGTTCAGGACACATGACAGGAAATAAAGCCCTGCTATCAGAGTATGAGGAGAAGGCTGGCCCAAAAGTTTCCTATGGAGATGGCAACATAGGACATACTCTGGGATATGGCAATATTAATCTTGGGAATGTCATCATCACAAATGTAGCTCTGGTTCCAGGACTCAAGCATGATCTGCTATCTGTGAGTCAAATCTGTGACAGAGGATATCATGTGGATTTTCAGCCTGAATATTGTCAAGTTATCAGCAAATCTACAGGGAAAGTTGCTCTAGTTGGAAACAGACACAATAACATCTATGAAATTAAATTGTCAACAAACACTGATGGCAAAGCAGTGTGTCTGTCAACAAGAATGTCCAGTGAAGAGAGTTGGAAGTGGCACAAGAAACTCTCTCATTTAAATCTGAACAACATCAATGAGCTAATCAAGAATGATCTTGTAAGAGGTCTACCAAGGTCTTTGTTGAATGTAGAAGGCCTGTGTGATTCTTGTCAAAAGGCCAAACAGAGAAAAGCCTCCTTCAAAAGCAAATCTGAGTCTTCAATTGTTGATCCTTATTATCTCCTACATGTTGATCTTTTTGGACCAGTGAATGTCATGTCTCTTGGAAAGAAGAAATATGCTCTAGTCATTGTTGATGAATATACCAGATACACATGGGTATATTTTCTTGCAAAGAAGGATGAAACTGCATTAACAGTGACAGAACATATATTACAACTGGACAAAGGGTCAGAAAATCAAGTGAAGATAATCAGAAGTGACAATGGAACTGAATTCAGGAATTCATCAATGGAAGAATTTTGCAAGAGCAAAGGAATCAAACAGGAGTTTTCTGCACCTGGCACTCCACAACAAAATGGTGTAGTGGAGAGGAAGAATAGAACCTTGATAGAAGCTGCCAGAACTATGCTAGATGAAGCAAAATTGCCAACATATTTCTGGGCAGAAGCAGTTCAAACTGCTTGTTTTACTCAAAATGCAACACTGATCAACAAGCATGGTAAAACACCATATGAAATGGTGAAGAAGAAAAAGCCAAATCTAAAATATTTTCATATTTTTGGATGCAAATGCTTTGTGTTGAAGACTCATCCTGAACAGTTGACCAAATTTGACCTAAAGGCAGATGAAGGAATTTTTGTTGGCTATCCACTGTCAACTAAGGCATTCAGAGTTTATAATCTGAGAACCAGAGTGATCATGGAATCAATTCATGTGTCATTTGATGACAAGAAAATAACTGGACTTGAAGATGTCAATGAACATGATCAACTGCACTTTGAAAATGAAGATTTATTCTCTGAAAAAGTAAACTCTGATCAGACTGATCTGACAAACTCTGTTAATCTAAACTCTGAACCTCTACTGGTAAATACTGAAGAAACTCTTCAATCAGAAACAAGGGAAGAACCAGTTGAGGGGGAGCATGAAGAATCACATCAAAGTGATAATTCAAACACTGAAAGTGACTCAGTTGATAATTCTGAATCAAACTCTGTTGAATCAAACTCTGTTGATTCAAACTCTGTTGATAATTCTGAGCAATCACATTCAGGGGGAGCATCAGAGAATGAAGAGAGGCACCAAGAAAATCAGGAGAGCATGGATCAAGGGGGAGGATCACATGATGACAGAAGCAATCTGCCTTCTGCAAGAAAATGGACTAAATCTCACACACCTGATTTGATTATTGGTGATCCAGATGCAAAAGTAAGGACAAGAAGTGCAACAACAAATGAATGTCTGTTTCATGCATTCTTGTCACAAACTGAGCCAAAGAAAGTGGAAGAAGCTCTTAAAGATGCTGACTGGATAACAGCAATGCAAGAAGAGCTAAATGAATTTGAAAGAAATGAAGTGTGGACACTTGTACCAAGGCCCAAGAACAGATCCATTGTTGGTACTAAATGGGTTTTCAGAAATAAAATTGATAGTGAGGGTGTTATCACAAGAAACAAAGCAAGACTGGTTGCAAAAGGCTATTCACAACAGGAAGGAATAGACTATGATGAAACATTTGCTCCAGTTGCTAGATTGGAGGCAATCAGAATCTTTCTAGCATATGCCTCTCATAAGAAATTCAAAGTGTTTCAGATGGATGTAAAAAGTGCATTTTTAAATGGAAAACTTGAAGAAGAAGTGTTTGTGGAACAACCACCAGGTTTTGTAGATCCAAAATATCCAGACCATGTCTACAGGTTAGACAAGGCACTCTATGGACTTAAGCAGGCACCAAGGGCATGGTATGAAACCCTTGCCAAATTTCTACTAGAAAGTGGATTTCACAGAGGTACTATTGACAAAACTCTGTTTTATTTCCAATCTGGTAGTGACTTGCTCTTAGTTCAGATATATGTAGATGACATCATTTTTGGATCTACTAATGATAAACTCTGTAAGAAGTTTGCCAAACTCATGCAGTCAAAATATCAAATGAGTATGATGGGAGAGCTTAGTTATTTTCTAGGCTTACAGGTGAAGCAAACAGATGATGGAATTTTTATAAATCAAGCAAAATATACCAGAAATCTTCTCAAGAAATTTGGTATGCTTGACTGTTCATCTGCAACAACTCCCATGGCAACTGCAACAAAATTGGACAAAGATGCAGGGTCATCAGTAGATATGACAAGTTACAGAGGAATGATTGGTTCTCTACTCTATTTAACAGCTAGTAGACCTGATATCATGTATGCCACTTGTTTGTGTGCAAGGTTCCAGGCAGATCCAAGAGAACCACATTTAACAGCAGTAAAGAGGATTTTTAAGTACCTCAAGGACACTATAACTTTGGGGCTGTGGTATCCAAGAGAATCAGAGTTTAAACTACTTGGTTATTCAGATGCAGACTTTGCAGGCTGTAAGATAGACAGAAAAAGCACCAGTGGAAGTTGTTAATTTCTGGGTGACAAACTTGTTTCCTGGTACAGCAAGAAATAGAAGTCAATATCTACATCTACAGCTGAAGCAGAGTATATTGCTGCTGGTAGCTGCTTTGCACAGATTTTATGGATGAAGAATCAACTGCTGGATTATGGATTAAGGTATACCAAGATACCTATTTACTGTGATAATCAAAGTGCTATTGCAATGACAGGTAATCCAGTACAACATTCAATGACAAAGCACATCAGCATAAGGTATCACTTCATCAGAGAGCATGTAGAGGAAGGCAACATTGAGCTTCACTTTGTGTCTACAGAACAACAACTTGCAGATATCTTCACCAAGCCATTGAGTGAAGCTACATTTACAAGACTGGTCAATGAACTAGGAATGGTCTCTAGTTTTGACTAGAGATGTTGGTTAGACTCAAAGACTTATCTCTAAAATATATTGCTCATGTTTCTGCAAATTGTTAAGTGCTATGTGAACCTTAGTATTAAACTCTGTTCTGCATGCTTATGTTTAAAACTTGTTAAACTCTGTCAGCATGTCTGTCTGTTAAACACTGTTAACATGTTGGATACACTCAGTGAAATCAGAATTGTTTTTTTTTGTCTGAATGAAAACACCAATGAAGAAAAATGTATGAAGCATGATTCTCAGTAATTAAATCATGATTCTTTCTGATTTACTGTAATCTAATCAGACTTTGTGCAGTAAATCAACACAGCATGATACTGTTTCATATTTATAGCATCTCTTAGTTTATTCAGTCCTAAACTCCGAGTTTATGAATATTGTGTGCATTGCCTCTCATAAATAATTTTGGTTATTGATGAACTCTAAACTCTGATAAGTGACATTCTGTTTCCAAAGGTATGGTTCCTGATGATTCCTTGTTTGTACTTGTGAAAACCATAAAACTTGAGATGTGTCATTGATTAGTTTGGTGAGTTCAGATTCATGTTTACACCCTGTGAGAGTTTGAGCCAAATCAGTGATTGATACATTTTCTATCAATCAGTATTTATTGTTGTGTGATATTCATCAGGAAGTATGTTTCTCTAGAACTTGTATTAAACCATCTTGAGACTACATGATATGTGTGTGCATGAAAATGATAAAGGCAATAGGATTTACCATTCCTTCAAATACTGTTCAAAATTCTTTTGAACACTGTTCAAACACTGTACAAACACTGTTCACCAATACCACCCTTAGTAAACCCCTTTGAGCCTAATTAACTGCTCATTTTTCTTATACTCTGAAGTATTAAGAGCAGTAATATTCTTTTTAAAAAAAAATCAAGCAGATGAGGGTCTCTCAAGAAAAGAAAAGTTTACTCAGTATATATGCTAAAAAAAAAAAGGGCATATATACTGATCTTGTACAAATATGTACTAACAGTGTGACTGAACACTTTGCTCTATTAAAATGTTCAGTTTGAAATTCACTCATGAATAAAACATCTATACTCATCTGTTTGATCTTATCTCATTACAACCCTGAATAAAGTCCTTTTGATTTGTGAATACATGTACTCAAAGTAGTGTAGATTTGGTGGACATTCAAGAATATGGTAGATTCTGCTATTTCTGATTGAATGTGAGTGTAAACACTTCACCTAAACACTTGTGTGCTTCGAGAGTTTGTGAGATTATCAAATTCATGACTGTTATTCACTGAATGATGCTCTGATTTCTATCTCTTGATCTTTTTGTCTTCAAAGACTGTGTGCTTACTTGGATAATCATGGACATCAAAGGGAATAGAAGTTTTCAGATTTCTGTATTACAGTAACTACAGAGTTTAGCATTCATCAAACAATCAGTGTTTACTATGAGAGTTTGTGCATTCAGTGTTTATTGATTTTTGTTATGGATTTTATGAAATATTAGATGCTCTAAAACTTGATTATGGTAAACTCTGCTTCACACACACTCATATTCACAACTGTGCAATTTTTGAAAGGGTTTTAGTGATAAAGTTGGATAATTGATAAACACTGTTGAGTTGTGTTAAGTACTCTAAGGTAAAGTTTCATTGAGATGATTTGACTATTTTGGAGTAATTGAGGTAGTTGACAACTGTTAATTAGTGTAAATATGTCAAAGTGTCGTGATTATAGGAATGACAGCGGTAATTATTAAGTGATCCATTGGTTGTTTGACACGTGTCCCATGATAGTGTCCCACTCACACATTACTCTACAATCAGTTGCGCGCTTTTACTGAATAAACGATTGAGTTTTAGTTTTACTCTAATCGTTTTTGTTCTCTCACTTCACATCGATGAATATTCACCCACTCACAGTTACTTGCATACTCATTCACTTTCAAAATTATTATTCACTCTCCTTCACATTTTGGTAAACACTTACCGTACATCTTTTCTCTGAATATCTTCGAATCACATCTTACTAATGGCAACTAAAGCGTTTGATGCAGCAGGGTTAGTTTTTCTTCCTAGCAACTATGCAGCACCACTGGAGACTGCAAATGCTCCAGAGGCGTTTCATGTGTTCCAAAATTTCTTGAAAGATTCTGAAATAGGGAAAGCTTTAACTGCACCACCAATACTCTCTGCTTCACAAATTGCTACTTTTTGGACAAACTCTGTGTATGATGATGGAGAAGAGTCTGGCACTCCAACAATCACTTTCACTCATGCTGAATCAGAGTATATCATTACTCCAACTACGGTTAGGGATGCTCTGGATTTTGAGACTCACACTTCATACAGTGTTGTTGGTCATGATCGCTTGAGGACAATGTTGCAGCAAATTGGATGTGCAGGCAACTTGAATAAGCTAGGGTCTCTGAGAAGGCCTCTTTTGAGAAAGGAATGGAGTTTCTTTTTCGATTGCATTACAAGAACTTTTGGAAAGAAGACAACAAATTGGGATGCACTTCCTCTTGACACTCTTCAAATTGGCCATGCTCTACTGTATGGAGGTAATTTTGATTTTGGTAGACTAGTGCTAATGAATTTGGGAGAGCGTTTGTCTGAGCCTACTTCTGTTTATTTTGCTCGTTTTTGTCAAATGCTATTCACTGCTTGTGTGCCTAATATTACAATTGATGAAGCTGATGTGATTCAGCCTTTTCAAGTTGCTAAAAGAATGTTTTCTGATTTGACAAACAAAGATGTTACTAAACAGCACATACCTGATATGTTTATGCCACTAGCCTTACAAAACTATGTTAACCAACCTCAAGATTCTCAATCACCACAACACATGCCTGAACCATTAGACACTATACATTCTCAACCAATACCCACAACACCCACAATAACTGTACCTACTACATCTCATCAACCACAACCAGAATACATAAACTCTCCAACAATAAACTCTCCAACAATAAACTCTCCACCACTAAACTCTGAAACCTTAAACTCTGAGCCAGCACCTACTGAACAATCCAAATCCAAACCAAAAAGAAAAATACACACCGCCCAAAACACTAAACACTCAAAGGCTAAACAGACATTACCTGGAGTTGTTTATACTAGAAGAAGGAAACAAAAGGCAAACAGACCTTCACTTTCACCACCAAAAGAGAGCTCTAGTGAAGAAGAAGAGGAGATTGTAGTGCCTCAAGTCAAGAAGAGAAGATTAATTCTTTCAGAATCTGAAGATGAGCATGTATTTGAAGCTCCAGAGGTGGTTTCACTGCAAACACCTACTGTTGAGGTTGCAGAGAATGTTGCTATACCTGCAGAGGTTGAAATGCCTGCAGAGGATATTGTGGCTGTCAATGTTGAAATACCTGCAGAGGTTGAAATACCTGTAGAGGATGCTGTCAATGTTAAAGTACCTACAGAGGATAACATGCATGTAGAAGAGGATCACAGAGATGATTTTTCACCAGTGAATGATGTTCTTGAATCATTTCAACCAATCCTTGATCCTATCTCACCTGTTGTTCATACTGAAGCTCCTGGTGTAGATGATGAGCCTGCGGTTAATGTTCATGAAGCTGCAGCATCACACACAGAACTGATATCTAATGCTTCTCCAATTCCAGATAAAGGTGATGAGGTTGATCAGGCAACTAAGATAATTTCTGAATCTATGACTGTTGAAGCTACACATACAAACTCTGTTGCAGAGCCTGTGCAACATGAGGAGTCTATTGACAAGATTGCAGAAGTTGTTGCAGAAACTGTGGCTGACACAGCTCAGCACAGTGGTTCTTTAAAAGATGCTCAAGCTAATGATGCAAGTGCTGAAGATGAATCTGACAACAGTGCAAACTCTGATTCTTTTTTGAGTGCACCAGCACAGACTGAAAATAAACATAAACCTTTTGATCAGCCTTGTCCATCTCATGCAATTGAAGAAGAGCACCTTGCTAAATATGCTGCTAATTGGTATAAACAAGACTGTATTTTTCCAAAAGGGAGAGCAGCTGATTTTGTTAAGCAGACTGCAAGTACAATTTCAAATCCAGAGATTTTATCATGTTTAAAGGCAACTGTAGTACAAGTCAAAACTCTGGATGGAAATTTTGCTGACACAAAACAAGAAATTGCTTCTTTGAAGACTGAGATACAGTCAAGAGAAATGAAGATGGAAAGAGAGTCCAAAATTAAAGCTGCACAGCTGTCTAAAGTTCAAGATACTCTCTTTGCCAGGCTAGGACAGGTTGAAGAGAATCAAGCTGCTTTGTTTTCTAAGGTTGATTCTATTGCTAATTCTTTGGAGCTCATTACATCAATACTCATTCCTGATGATGTCAAAAAGGGGGGGGGAGAGTTGCTAAGTCTAAATGCAAAGTTTCTCAAACTCTGCTTCAAAAGGATGATGCTGGAGATGGAGGGGCAAGTGATAAGAAGAAGGGTTTAAACTCTGAAACACTAACTCTGAGATCTGGCAAATCTCTTAAGTCACAGTCTGTTGGAATAAACACTGAAACTCAAGGTACTTCAAAAACCAAGAGTTTGGAATTAATATCAAATCCAAAGACTGATGAGGAGTTAGCTGTTAAGCTTTTCATGGAAGAGAATGCAGAAGGAGTTACTATAGAAGATGCTAAAGCTGAAGAGAAGAGTCTGCAAGAAAAGCATTTGAAGACTTTAAAGTCTGATAAATTGAAGAAGAATGTGAAAGTTGTTAAAGCTGCAAAGCCTGTTCTTAAAGGCATTTAAATCAAGGAACCAGTTGGTACAAATCAAAGAATGCAAGTGTTAAGAAAACCAACAGATGAAGAAGCTAAGCAAAAGCTGAAAAGTATTGTTACAACCTCTGTTGATACACATGTTGTACAAAAGAATGAAGACACAACCTCTGTTACTGCACAAGTTGTGACCACACCATTATTGTCTTCTCAGTTGAAATCAACATTTGGAAAAAGTGTTCTTCATGATTCAAGGCTAGAAGCTACAGTTCCAATGGATTTCACTGATGGTAGAGCCTTATCTGGTAAAATCGGATACAATAAAGGAGGCATAGGTTCACACAGAGACACAAGACAATATGTTGGTCCCAGAGATCCTTCTTCACTGTCTGTTCCAGGTCGTGGTGTCACTCAAGAGAGTTTAGACAGACTTGAGTCAGTACAGCTTGTTAATCAGAAGAGTTTAGAGAAGGATTTTCTGCTATATTTCATGGTTGATGGAACAGTGTTTAAAGTTGATGAGAAGGATATTGAATTAAAATACTGGGAAGAACTTGAATATGTCCTGTATATTTTCAGAGTGAGAAATCAAAGAGCTCAGTCAGTTGCAAATGTGCTCAGACAAAGGATGATTCAAAACCTTGCAAGAAGAAAAATGAAATTCAACAGTAAGTATGTTCCTAAGTACAGAGATTGGAATGGCAATCTGATAGAAATGGAGAAGGGAACTACAAAGCTGAAGACTGATCTTGGAATCACTGTTCTGGATTTTAATGTGAAATCTGAGGAAGTGAAATACATCAGGCTGGGAAATGAAATGAGAAGAAACAAAATCTACGATCTTAGAGCTGCTATCTATCAGACTGATGAGAATGATCCTCAGTTGAGAGAAATCAAGGAAGCTATGCAGATAGAGCTTGAAAATGCTGAAAGAAGGTTGCTTATAGACTATCTCAGAACAATGCCAGATCTTCAAGAGATTAGAATTTGAAGTCTGTAAGAATTTTCTTATCTTCTGTAGAAATTGTTAAGTAATAGCTTAAACTCTGTTTGTATGTTAGACACTGTAAAACTTTGTATTTGTTTTGACATCATCATTTACTGTAAACTTGTACATTCTTGCTAATGGACAAGTTGGGGGAGATTGTTAGAAATGATTGATGAGAACAGTGTTTGGAAGCTATAGTGACAAAACAGAGTTTAGCTGGAAGCAGTCAGAGTTTAGTTAAACACTGACTGGAAGCGCAACAGAGATTGTTAAACTCTGTAGCGGTATTGTCTGAAGAGTCAACAGTGTTTGAAGATTGATACAAGATAAATTTGGAAGCAATATCTTTGAAGATTGGAAAGCTGTCAAAGAGATTGAGTTGACTTGGAAGACTAAAGCAATCGTGATTGATATCAATTGTATAGCTTAATTATAGGAGAATCAATTACTGATTGTACGAAGCTGTATGTTTTATAAATACAGTTAGGTTAACCCTAGAAGGGTAATCGAACATTGAGAAATTCATTGATTGTAACCTAAGCAGCTCTCTGTGATATTTTACATCACTGAGAGGGGAATTGTTAATTCCAAACAGTTTTTAAGTATTAAACAGTGTGTTCTTGTTAAGTTACTCATACAGTATTTGATTACCTATTGTGTATTCTACCTAACAATATATATTATATATCATAATTTAGCAAATTAATATATTAAGAAATTTGATAGAAAATGTATTAATTTTATTTTTTTTAATAAAATTAAAAATCCCCGATTTTTGGCGGGGATCCCCGTTCCCCGTTCGGATGGGGATCGGGGAGCAAAATAATCCTCGCTCAGGGATCGGGGCGGGTTCGGGGAGCGGGTAGGGGTTCGGGAATCGGGGATCGGGTAGGGGTTCGGGGATCGGGTGCAGGGATTGCACTCCCCGATCCCGAAATGATACGATGTCCATCCCTAAGTAAAAATAACTTGTTCAAGAAGTATGGTTCAAAATATTCAACCGAGTTGATTCGAGATGTGAAGAAGTATCAATTAGAGAAATCACCTAGAAAAATCATTTGACTAATTTATGATATCTGAGTTAAAAAAACCAAAATAATTTAAACGAGAAGTCCAATCAAATAGTCAAATACAGTTATTCGAAAATTTAAAATTATCTAATCAAATATGTCTAGTTCTAGAATAAAAAGATTTAGTTATTTTTCAAATCAACAACATTTAAAATAAAGAATCAACGAAAAATGTGCACCTTTAGTAGTGGTTCAAATATTGTTGGTGTGTACCTGATAAAGAATCGACGAAATTTAATAGTTGTTGATTTAATTCGGTTATTCTTTTCGAATTATTATATCATCATTCGAATTATTATATCATCAATCATAATCACTTCTGGGGCTCTTATGAAGTATTAGCTAATTTGATTCCTCTTGTCCTCTTGAGTCTTGATTAGCAACATCTACTTTTAGCCGTCGAATACTTTTATCTTGTGATGCACCTCATCATCACAGGATAGTTTTATGAAGTGAAATCGGAAAACAAAGTATTCTTCTGTTGACATATATGTTAATATATTTTTATGGAAAAAATAGATACTTACCTTTAATATTATTATTAGTTAAAAACGGAGAGTTCTGTTATTATGTTAATTTCTATTATTGAGAATTAGGAATTTGCTATATAAACAATTGTGATGTATTGTTATGCAAAAAAAAAATTATGATGTATTGTAATAAACTTGAGGCGAGTGCCTCTAATTGTGGACGAAAAGAGAAGTATGAGAATATTTTATCATGGTATCAGAGCCAGTGAGAAAAAAACCTACGCGAGTTCGTGGGTGTGAAAAATCCTGCGAGAGTTCGTGGGTGAGAGGAGAAAAAAATCTACGAGAGTTCGTTGATCTGAGAAAAAAAAAACTCCTACAAGAGTTTGTGGGGGCGAGAAAAAAAACAAGTAAGAGATCGTGGGGAAGAAAAAAATCTGCAATAATTCTACGGAAGGTCATGGGATCGAGAGAAAAAAAAAAGGTGAGAGTGGGAAAAAACTGCGAGAGTTCTTGGATATGGAAGAAAAAGAAAATTTTGAGTACGAAGTTGAAGACAAGACGAAAGTACAACGATTATGATGAATTTGTGGAATAGACTATATCAAACAAATGCCAAAAGAGAGATTTTGAGAAGAATTGTGACAAAAATAATAATGGTGGCAATGATGACAAAGATGATGAAGACGAGGATGAAAATCTGATTACGTGAAACTGATTCAAGTGGGTGATTATGTTGATTGGTGTGGATGATTCATTTTTTTCTAATTTTGGCAAATTCTTGATTTTGAGTATCCGAGTTTGAGGGGGGATGTTGACATATATGTTAATATATTATTATGAGAAAAATAAATAATTACCTTTAATATTATTATTAGTTAAAAACGGAGAGTTCCATTATTATGTTAACAGAGAGTTTTGTGTACTTCACGTGCATGTCATGTGCTTATATTGATTTGGAATATGCCAGCTTTGCTTCGTTCGCCATGATGATTTTTTTTAACTACTTCAGCGGGTCCCATTTGCTCCATCTCTTCCATTCCATAATTATTTGTATTTGTCTGTTGCTCAATCTATATTTTCTTAAATTGGTTAATGTTTTTTTTCATTTCATCCTCACGCGGGACCCAACAGCATGTGATGCCTTGGTTAACCAAAAAATTATGTACATAAATTGATTGATGTTGTTATTGCCATGTAATTCTTTTCCTAGGCGGTAAACTGATGCGCTTCGTCTGTTTTTTTTAATTTTACTCTCCTTTGTTTATCGCAACCTTTATCGTTTTAAGAAAACCCCGAAAAGATTATATATCCTCCACAGATAATTTAATTTGCCCCTCCCGTACCACGAATATTATACCAAAAATCTTGAATATCTCCACGATTCAAATTTTACCCAGATCTATATTTAACTTTTTTGACCTTCTAAACGATATTTTCTTGGAAAACACAAAACACGAAAGTTATAGAGAACGAAAAGATCTTTCCAACGAGATATGGCTCATCAAATCAAATAAAACATCTGCTGATTTACTTCTCGATGCTGAAAAATGAGATCCGATTGTATTTTATAATTTCGAGAATAGATCGAGATATAATCTGAGAAAACTCAAAGAACGAAAGTTTTAGGGAATTTTAAAAGCTTTCTTAATCATAAAAAATTATCAAAATCCGACATGTATTGAATTTACTACGAATTAATAAGATAGCCAATTTGTATTAATAAAATCATAAGAAAACTTATCTTAATTTAATTCAGAATAGAGCCACCATCTTCATCGTTTAGCTCCTCCATTAAAGCAGCTCCGGATCCATAATAACCCCCATGCATATGACTTGATTGTCCTCCACAATAAAAAAATATCCCCTCCTTCTAGCGCCAATTGCTAACGGAGGAATTCGGTGATAACAAATTTCGGAGGTTGCTGGAATAATGAAATCAATAAAATAGGGGGATTTGGGATTTTGGATGTTTAGGGCTAGACTTGAGAGGTGTCTCGACTTGTTAGATGTATCGGGTCCTTTTTCAAGATGCATGTGTACTCTATATTTACAGAGATCAAGGCAACGCAGTTCTTTTAAGGGTTGGTTTTTAATCCCTATGATTGTTAAGGGATGTATTGGGAATTAGTATATTTCATCTCTTTAAAAAAATTTAGGTAGATAAAATATAAAATATTAAGTATTTTACGTGAAAAATCAAATTGATTAGTTTTTGAAAAATAGAAAATGTAACATGTTTTACATGTAAAAGAAAATTTATTAATTATTAGTAAGTACAAATAATTAAGTAATGATAATTAAGTAAAAATAACATGCATCATTAAGTAAAGGAAGCAATAGGTATCGTTCCACACGACCAACCAAACTTTTAATGTTTCGGCTATTAATATAACTAGCTTAAAACTTGTGCGATGCACAGGTTTTTTTAATATTATATGAATATTTTTCATTAATTTGAATTAATTTTTTTAAAACATGAATCTTGGAGGCTTAAATTTTTAAATGAGATGATTTGATAATAATTTATATAAATGTTTTTCGTGATATTTCTAGAAAATGAATGTTTTTAGTTAAAAAAGAAAGAAAAATGATAGGTTTTAGTTGAAAAAGATAATCGGTTAATTATTAGTAATTTTAAAATTATTATTTTATTTTATTAAATAGAATGCCCATGTAGGGCTGCACAAAGGTCCAAAACCGGAACGGACCGGACACCTGGACCAGACCGAAAACCGTATTTTTCCAATTTCTTGGACCAAGGGCCGGACCTATTATAATCGGTCTTGGGACCGGACCGGATCGGTATGGACTGGTTAGTTAATTTCTACATAAAAAATAAATTTTTATAATTTAATATTTTTTTCAAAGTTTAAATACATAAAACTAAAATACTTTGCAAGCTAATATAAGTTTAAAATGAAGTCCATATCTTATTTTTGGTGAAGTAATCGTAATTTCTAAACATGTGAGTGTCAAGTATTTGTCGTATATAGTATGACATTTAATCATTTAGATTGTAATGTTGATCATTACTATTTCATCAATTTATTTTATACTATTTTGTCTTGTCAAATCATTTGTATTTAAATAATTAATCTCTATATTAGATATTGTTGGAAGTAAAGTAATATAAAAATAGCTATATACATAAAATCTGGTCCGGTCTGGATTTTTTCAGGATTTAGACCGGACAGGCCGAAAATTGGTTTTTTTATTTTGCGGATCGGAGACTGGATCGACCGGACCCCCGGACCGGACCAAAAATTGCTTTTTCCAATTTCTTGGACCGAGGACCAAACCTGTTATAATCGGTCTTGGGACAGACTGAACCGAAAAAATCTGGACCAGACCGGAACCGGATTTGTATGGACTGGTTAGTTAATTTCTACATAAAAAATAAATTCTTATAATTTAATATTTTTTAAAGTTTAAATACATAAAATAACTAAGTTACTTTGCAAGTTAATATAAGTTTAAAATGAAGTCCATATCTTATTTTTTTGTGAATTAATCGTAATTTCTAAACATGTGAGTGTCAAGTATTTATCGTACATAGTATGGCATTTAATCATTTAGATTGTAATGTTGATCATTACCATTTCATCAATTTATTTTATACTAATTTTTCTTGTCAAATTATGATGTATTTAAATATTTAATCTCTGTATTAGATATTGTAGGAAGTAAAGTAATATAAAAATAGCTATATATATAAAATTTGGTCCGGTCTGGGTTTTTTCAGGATTTGTACCGGACCTGACCGAATATTGGTTTTTTTTTATTTTACGAACCGGAGACTGGACCGACTATACACGGTGTCCGGTAGACCCGGTCTGTTCTAATTTACGGGTCCAGACTAGAATGTTGTGCAGTCCTACCAGTTATGTAATTGAAAAAAGAGATATTTTAGTTAGAAAAAATTTAAAAAGTAACAAGTTTTAGTTGAAAAATGTAATTGGTTAGTTTATAGTAATGTTATTTTGTTTGTAATGCTTTGCATTACTTACATGACCTCTTAACTGAGGGAACCTCTAGTTGTAGAGTCTCTACTTGTTTTGTACTTGTAATAGGCATCAAATCCTAGTTGTGTAACTGTACTTATATAGTCAAGAATAATGCTTGAAAGAAGTTCCAAGGTTCATGCCTCAAGCAAGAGGATAAAGACTGTCAAATAATCACAGTTGGGATTTGAAGAAATGAAGAATTTGCCTAAGTACCAATTCGAGAAGTATCTTTGTCTATTCGAGAAGTCTAGCATTCGAGAAGTCAGAGATTCGATATCTAAGAAGACATTGTTCGATATCTCTGAATGAACTGTTCGATATCTCAGAGATTCGATAGGTCTAAATACTCTTTTCGAAAACTCAAGAAGTCAACAAGTCAAAGTGGTATTCGAGTTCTCAAAGAGTCAACAAGTCAAAGTTCCATTCGATATATGAAGGACTCAGAAAGCTATTCGATATCTCAAGGATTCGACAAGTCAAGTATTCTATTCGATAACTCAAGGAATCCTGGAGAAAAGCATTATTCGAGAAGTGATTCGATATGTCAATCAGACAGTATTCGAGAACTCAAAATTATCTAATCCTAGTTCTTGAATCAATCACTTAGCCACTTCTCGAATACATTCTTCGAGACAAAATACTGAAGAAATTGTACAAGTCTGAAACCTGCAATAAGCCAATGCACTTTATGGACCACAATCTGTAACGTGCTCTGGAAAGCCTACAAGGAAGCTTGGAGAGATATAGAAGAGACAAAGAGCTAAAGAAGTGGATCTGAACAGAACTTTGCAAAGTCAAATCTGTAGCCATTTGATTGCTTACTCAAAAAGGATAGACATACAAGAAAGTAATTTATCCTGTAACCTTATTTGTAGTAACCGAGTTGTATTCATGTTCTATAAGAATACAATCTCACTTCTTTAGCAGGGGGGAAGTTTTTCATACACTGTAAGACATATCTCTCTGAGAAAAACGAAGCTGAGAATACTACCATTTGTATTCACAGATTGTAGCAACCTTTATCTAATAATATATTAGATTAAAGTGATATTGTGTCTTGTGTCATTCTTTATCCGCACCTACATATTTGGACACACAGACACTTATCTACTACACAGATTCAAGAACGAAGAAAAGTTCAAGAATCCATTCACCCCCCCTCTGTATTCTTTTACTGTATTCAATACTCAACAAGTGGTATCAGAGCGGGCTGTTTATTCAAAAACAGAAAAATGATCATGAGTTCGAATACACCAAAGACCACAGGAACAGTGAAAGTCCCTAAGTTTGACAAAGAAAATTACAACCTCTGGAAGATAAAGATGATGTTGTTCATCAAAGCCTCTCATCCTTTGTATCCTGACATTCTCAAGAATGGTCCCTTTGTTCCACAACAGGAGATACCTGCAAAGACTGTTGGAACCACAACTATTCCAAGATCTTATGTGGCCAAGGAACCATCCAAATGGACAGAATCAGAAAAGGAGATGATTGCTCTTGACAGTCATCTCATGTTGCTAATTATTGATTCCATGGATATGTCAATGTTTGCAAACATTGCATCATGTACATCTGCTAAAGAAATGTGGGATCATATTGAGGTTCTATGTGAAGGAACTGATGAGGTCAAGGAAAACAAGAAACAGATACTGGTCACACAGTATGAAGCTTTCATGGCACAGCCCAAGGAAAGCATCACTGAGATGTTTGAGAGATTTCACATGCTAGTTACTGAGTTACAGATGAATGGCAAGGTATACAGCACTAAGGAGTTGAACATGAAGTTTCTGCTATCTTCACCAAATCATCTAGAGCAAAGGGTCATTTATCTAAGGGAAAGAGATTTGAACAAAATCACATATGATGTGCTTTATGGGGTTTTAAAAACTCATGAGCTTGAGTTGCTTCAGAAAAGGGCTATCCAAGCCAACCAAGGCAGAATGATAAACACATCATGTGCCTTGATTGTCAACAAATCTATCCAAGACCTAGAAGCATCTATAAGCCAGCTAAGGATAGAGGAGGTAGTAGATGATGAAGAAACTGAAGTTGAGGTAAGTGAACCTGATGAGGAGAAGGAGGAAGAAGAGTTCTATACTCTTGAAGAACTAGATGGAATGGAAAACACTTCATATGCTTTCATGGCCAGAAAATTTCCAAACATCAGATTCAAGAGGAACCAACCCTTCAAACCTAAAACCCAAAACCATTCATTCAACAAAAGCAAGGCACCTGTGAAACCAAACAAGAATAAATTTAAAACCAGCCATGTGGATAGGTCATCTGTAAGGTGTTATAGACGCAATGACTTAGGGCATTTTTCCAGAGAATGCACGAAGCCTAAAAAGAAGGATAAAGAGTTTCTAGAGCTTGAAGCTAAGTATGAGGCCCTTCTGAGAAAGCAGACACAAGGTAAGGCCTACATAGCTCAAGGGAAGTGTTGGGATGATTCTGATAGTGATGGAGAAGAGCAAGAATTTTGCAACTATGCCTTGATGGCCAATTCCAAGGATGACACATCTTCATCAGACTCTCAGGTACCATCTCTCACTACCATAGACATGTCTGTTTCTAAGTACAAATGTTTGATTGAACAACTATCTGTTGAAATGTTTAATATTCATACTAGTATGACTGCTGCCAATGAGGAGATTGCTAAACTGTCTACTAGAAATGAAATGTTAATAAAAAAGAATGAGGAACTTGAGCTAACTGCTATGCAAGTAGAAAACCTTAAGAAAGAAGTTGAATATCTGCAGAATAAGGTTCTATGTGCTAGTCAAGTATAAAAGGCTATTAGGGATGAACTAGCTGAAAATGAATTCAAACTGAAAGCTTTTAAGAAATCATCTGGTCTAGTGCAATCCTACTGTGAAAAAATTCAAGCTAAACCCAAGGCTGCCATTGGACTTGACTAGGACACTCTTAAACAGAGGAAAGGCTATGCTATCATTGAAGATGACATAGTTGTTCAGGTGGAAGTGCCTCACATTTTGAAAAAGGCTGAGACTCCAATTTTTAAAGAATCAACATTTGAAATTGATAAGGATGCCTTACTCATCAAGCAAATGTTGAATGATGAGGATGAGGCACAATTCAGTGAACAACAAGCATCCTCTAAGAGTGAGAGTGTCAAGTCAAAAGCCAAGGAGCCAGTAGGTGATAGGTCAAGATCTAAGAAGTTTGTTAAGTTTGTTTCAGCTGGGAAGAATGAATCTGAGAAGAAAGTGACTAAGAAGAAACAGAACAAAAATGGCAAGTTAGGGATTAACAAAGATAACAACTATGCTTATATGCCTAATGCCCCTAGAAAGACTTGTCAGAATTGTTTTAGTAACAATCATTTAACTCATGCATGCAAGAAACCTGTTGGTAGTGTGCCCAAACCTTTCTATGATTGTTCTGTGCCTCTAAGACATAGAGATGCTCCATTTTGTGACAAATTTGACTGTATGCCATGCAATATGAATGTTATGACTAGTTGTTTCAATTTGAGAAGGCAATTCATTGATGGTTGTATCAGTCACAATTCTCACACACACTACACAAGGCCAAAGTCTTCAAGTCCTCCTAAACCTAGGAAGGTACCTCTGTCACCTAAGTCTGAAACCTCAGGTTCTAAGACTTCTAACAGTGACAAGAAGACTAACACCAAGAAAGTTGATAAGCATGTTGTTTATGATAAAACTATTTCTAAGTCACATGGACCCAAACTTGTTTGGGTACCAAAAAGGAGAAGTAATACCTTTGTGTTTGCAGGGCAAAGAAAGTGAAAAGAAGGTCATGTGGATTTTGGACAGTGGATGCTCAAATCATATGACTGGAGATATGGCCCTACTATCACAGTATGAGGAGAAGGCTGGCCCAATGGTTGCTTTTGGAGATGACAGCATGGGTAACACATTGGGATATGGCAAGTTGAAAGTTGGTAATGTCATCATTGAAGATGTAGCACTAGTCAAGGGACTCAAGCATAATCTGCTAAGTGTTGGTCAGTTTACTGATAGAGGATTTAAAGTGGATTTTGACAAAGATGAATGTTTGATCACCCACAAGAAGACTGGTGATTTTGCTCTATCTGGAGTAAGGAAAGGAAGCCTATTTGTAGCCAATATGGACTCTGCAAACAAGGACAAAATTTGTTGCTTTTACTCAAAAGCATCAAATGAAGATTGTTGGCTGTGGCACAAGAAATTATCACACCTGAACTTCAAAGCCATTAATTCTCTAGTCAAAAGAGAGTTAGTGAGAGGCATGCCCACACTTGAATTCTGTCAAGAAGGAGTGTGTGAGGCTTGTCAAAGAGGAAAAATGAAAAGATCAAGCCACAAGTCAAAGACAGTGACATCAATTAATATCCAAGCCCCTGCAACTCATTCATATGGACTTGTTTGGGCCTGTCAATATTATGTCACTAGGAAGAAAGAAGTATGCCTTGGTGATGGTTGATGACTTTACAAGGTATACATGGGTGGAATTTCTGGCATCAAAAGATGAGGCTCCACAAGTAATCATTGAGCACATAAAGAGAGTTGACAAGGTAGCAAAGGCCAACAATGCAAGTGTGATTGCATTGAGAAGTGATAATGGAACAGAGTTTAGAAATACCATACTTGAAGCATTCTGCAAAGAGAATGGAATTTCTCAGCAATTCTCAGCTCCAAGGACTCCACAACAAAATGGAGTTGTTGAGAGAAAGAATAGAACTCTAATTGAGGCTGCTAGAACAATGTTACTTGATGCAAAGATGCCAACATGTTTTTGGGCTGAGGCTGTGAGCACTGCATGCTATATCCAGAATAGAACCCTCATCAACAAAAACACTGGAAAGACACCTTACAATTTGATGACTGGAAAGAAGCCTACTCTAAAGTATGTTCATACTTTTGGAAGCAAATGCTTTGTATTGAAGGATAATTCAGAATATGTTGGAAAATTTGATGCAAAGGCATTTGAAGGAATTTTTCTTGGCTACTCTATGGAAAGAATTGCATACAAAGTTTATGTCATCAGTCAAAATAAAATTATGGAAAGCACAGATGTGACATTTGATGACAGCAAACTACCTGGATTAGAAGAAGCCAATGATGAAGATAAAGATCCATTAAAGTTTGATAATCTAGATGATTCTGATGAAGAGATTGAAACTGGAGTTGAAACTCAAGTTCAACAAACTCAAGTGAATGATGATACAAGAGAGGAATTTGTGCCAATCAATAGTGGAGAAACAAGCATCCAAGATACACCTGTGATTAGTGGCAACATCACAGGGGGAGGAAATGAGAATGATCATGACTTGGACGATGAGGCAACATCAAGAATTAGAAATCAGACTGAGCATTCAAGGAAATGGGATAGATCACACACTACAGAGCAAATTATTGGAGATCCTAAAGCAGGAGTAAGGACTAGGAGAGCAACTCAGAATGAGTGCCTCTATGGCTGTTTTCTATCTCAGGTTGAGCCTAACAAACTTGATGATGCACTGTTGGATCCGGATTGGATTATTGCCATGCAAGAGGAGCTAAATCAATTTGAAAGAAACAAAGTATGGGAACTTGTGTCTGCACCAAAGAATAGAACCATTGTTGGAACAAAATGGGTTCTGAAGAATAAGATGGATGAAGATGGTGTAATAGTAAGAAACAAAGCAAGGTTGGTTGCAAAAGGATACTCTCAACAGGAAGGCATTGATTATGATGAGACATTTGCCCCTTTTGCTAGATTGGAAGCCAACAGAATATTCTTGGCGTTTGCTTCTCATTCAAACTTTAAAGTTTATCAAATGGATGTCAAGAGTGCATTTCTGAATGGAGAGTTGGAAGAAGAAGTTTATGTACAACAACCACATGGCTTTGAGGATCCAAATTTCCCAGAATTTGTCTACAGATTGCTTAAGGCATTGTATGGACTTAAGCAGGCTCCAAGGGCATGGTATGATACTCTATCACAATTTCTCCTTGAAAATCAATTCACTAGAGGCACATTGGACAAAACACTGTTTTACAAGAAGCATGGTGATGATATTATCCTAGTTCAGATTTATGTGGATGATATCATATTTGGCTCTACCAATGAGAAGCTGTGTGAGAAATTCTCTAAACTCATGCAGAGTAGATATGAGATGAGTATGATGGGAGAGTTGATTCTTTCTTGGGTTGCAAGTCAGTCAAAGGAAGGATGGTATCTTTATCAGTCAAACCAAGTACATATATCAAGGATTTTTGAAGAAGTTTGACTTAGAAGACTACTCACCTGCAAAGACACCCATGGCCACTGCCACTAAATTGGATGAAGATGCTAAAGGCAAGAAAGTAGATATCTCAGTCTACAGAGGCATGGTTAGTTCTCTACTCTACCTCACTGTAAGTAGGCCAGACATCATGTTTGCTACATGTTTATGTGCAAGGTTTCAATCAAATCCAAAAGAATCACATTTGATTGCTGTTGTGACCGAAATCTTGCACGGGTCAGATTTAGGCCCATTAAGGATTTAGGGTCCAATCTGTAGAGGAGTTAGATGATCAGTGAGGCTTCCAATGGCCCATGACAGCCCAGGAGAGCTATTCTAGAAGGATCATTGATAGATACAAAGCCTAGGGTCCCAGGAACTAGCTTCCCTTGACTAAATCCCTAGCTCTTAGCTATTATTATAAGGCTCCCGGATATCAGGCTTCCTAAGTCAGCCTACCACAGGGGCTACCATGAGGTAAATATTAAATAAGCATAAGGCTTAGGATCCCAGGGCATGACCCCTTAAGGATAACCTGCAGCCCATAATTACAATAGCGAGGTAACTAGGACAGCCACCAGATAGGGCTTCCAGTATGGTTACCACAGTCAGCCAGCAGGGCTACCAAAGCCTAGCTACCGGCGGTATCCCGGCTTCCCCGGAAGCCTGGCAGAATTACAGATTCAGATAAGGGCAACCTCCTATTTTGTAGGAGCACGTCTCTACAACCAATATACACTTCATATCAGATAAATACATGATTATTCAGAGATACACATCATTATTACTTGATAAATCATACATTCATCGGATAAACATCAGTGGATAGGCTTCCAACAGTCTTGATAAGGCTTGGAAACCTCATAACTACATCACAATCAGTTGATAAATGATAAATACAATGATTATCTCATCAAATACGAGATAACTCATCATAAACAAATGATCATATCAATCAAGAACTACATTCGGGCTTGATCCACTATAAATAGTGGTATGTAGGCAGTTTGCGGGATCTTCTTCGACAATTTACACTCCTTGAGTAGCTAGAGCACGTGCACTCTTGTGTGACACAGTCAAATTAGGGTTCTTGGCTGGCCAACATATGGTCCTTGAGCTCTATCCCGCAGATTCAGTCCCAATCATCACAAAAACACCTTCCCGTGTTCTTCGGTAACCCCTAGCCGTGTGCCTTCCCGGGCGGCTAGCCTCAAATCTATAGCTGTGAGCCTTTCTGGGAAGTTATACGAATCCATTAGGGGTTGCGCCATCGCGAACCAGGATAAAATCTCCTGCGTGGTATTTTCTTTACTTGTCGTTTATTTTTCGCACTTATAAACTGCTAACGACTCGGTAAAATATTTTAAAAAGGGAAAAATATTTTAAAACGCCATAATAATTTTAAATTGGTAATTAAGCTATTCAACCCCCCTTCTAGCTTAATATAGCCCTCTTACGGGAACTAACACGTTACCTTTTTGATTTAAAACTAATCTTACAATCATTAATATATATCCAAAAATATCACACCATACTTTTCAATTATTAATAAAATATATTAAAAATTCGTATACGTTGTTTATAGTAAGGAAACATTAGTATAATCCGGAAACATGAGTATATGAAATTTTATTAAATTAGAATTATAAAAATTATAAAAAACGATGATTATATAAAAACATAATTGTAATATTAAATAAAATTTATAACATAATAAAAAAAAACCGTGCATCGCACGGGTATTGAAAGTTTGTCGGTTCGGTTTTCGGCATGGTCATCCTAATTATTAAAGTAAATGATAAAATAATATGTTTAATGATAATTAACCGATTGCCTTTTTAATTAAAAATTATTTAATTTTAATTGATGATATTACTTTTTATAAACACCTAAAATATCATATCTTCTAGTCAATAATATTTCTTTTCTAATTAAAACACGTTAACTTTTAATTTAAAATATAATCTTGCAATAATTATTATATATCCAAAAATATCACACCATATCTTCTAATCACTAAGAAAATATATAGAAATCTGTATATTACGAATAATGACCATTAGATTTTTAGAAAAAAATCAGAACCATTAGATCTAATGATTACACGTATTATATGATTAAATTAATTTATTAAAATTTCTCAACGACATACTTATTTTAAAATTTTATACTATAAGTTTTAAACCATGTATATCATTAACTAAATTTATATTAAATTATGTAAATTAAAATTAATATAAAATATTGTAAATAATGATCATCTAAAAATATAATTATAACATAAAATAATTTTTTTATATATCAAAAGAAATCCGTGCATCACACGGGTTATAATAAGCTAGTATTTAAAAATAGTGTAAAATCATAAATTCACAAGTGTAATATAAGAATGGAGTCATCCTCACTTATCATTCTTAAATACACTAGCTTATAGCCCATGCAAAGCACGGATTGCTTTTAATTTTTTATAATTTATTTATAATATAATATAATATTATAAATATTAATTTAAATATGTTATTGATTCGAACCTTACATCTTTATATATAATAATTTTTAGTATTAAATATAAATTAATATGTTATTGGCGGGAATCGAACCTTGAACCTCTGCATATAACAACTTTTAGTATTGTTATATCTAACAGTCATGATCTATTTGAGTTGCTGATCTAACGGTGATAAATGAGGGATAACCAAAAATGTGGATAACCAAAAAAAAGGTAACCAACTACAAATTATACCCCTTTTAGGATAACACAAAGAGGGTTAACTTTAAAACACTACCAATTTAAGCAATTTGAAGTACAGAGAAGTGGAGATACCAAAACTTCTGAATATGTGCTTGAATATGCAAGGAAATCTGAATTTCATCAGTGGAGCTTGATGGTGTGATGATGATGAGAGCGCTTTCAGTGTTTGTGTTTTAGTGTCCGTTAGAGTTCGCAAGTGTGAGGAGTTTTGTGTTTTGTTCTGTCAGGAGTGTTTGCTGCGTGTGTGTTTTTCAGGAGTGTTTTGTGCTTTTTTTAAAAGATTTAATGTGAAAAAATGTTTTAACCTTTTTTTAAATAGGGATAACCAAAAAAAGGAATAACCAAAAAGTGGGGTAACCAACTACAAAATATACCCCTTTTGCTTATTATAGTATAGTATATTATAATATAATATAATATTATAAATATTAATTTAAATATGTTATTGATTCGAACCTTACATCTTTATATATATAATAATTTTTAGTATTTAAATATAAATTAATATGTTATTGGCGGGAATCGAACCTTGAACCTCTGCATATAACAACTTTTAGTATTGTTATATCTAACGGTCATGATCTATTTGAGTTGTTGATCTAACGGTGATAAATGAGGGATAACCAAAAATGGGGATAACAAAAAAAAGGGTAACCAACTACAAATTATACCCCCTTTTGCTTATTATAATATAGTATAGATACGATCAGCTCAATTTGATCGTAATTTGAAAAGTAATTATGTCATTTTTGAAATAATCAGAATCCTTATAAATATCTATATTTATAGGCATAATAGTTTCTAATCTTAGTTTACTTCGAATTTATGATTATCACCAAATAAAAATTTCTTATATAGAAATTCTTTCACTGTTAATAATCATACTAAAACAAGACTCATTTTAATTATCATAAATTCTACTTGTAATATAATTCTTAACTTATTTATGAATTCGGGACAGACTTTGAAAATCCTCCCTTGACATAAATTCATAACACCTTAATTGATTTTAAGAGTTGTACATTTTTCTCGATTTTCATCTTTATTGCTTCCCCATTTGGATAATAGATGTTCTTCTTATACATCATCCTTGTAAAATTAAAAAAAAAATTATACACCTTTGTAACTTCGTGTTTGCCAACAAATTTGAACTCATGTGATGCCAACCACAAATTCACAACACCTGAATTGATTTTAAGAATTATACATTTTTCTCAATTTTCATCTTTATTGCTTCCCCATTTGAATAATAGATGTTTTACTTATACAACATCCTTGTAGAATTAAATTTTTTTCTTTATACACCTTTGCAACTTCGTGTTTGCCAACAAATTTGAACCCATGTGATGCCAACACATTCAAAGAAAACATATTATTTTATGTATCCGGCCACATCTTACATGTTAGGCACAAAAGCAGACCTATATACACTAATAACAAGTTTATTATAATATAGTTCATTTACATTACTTACATTACTTACATGAACCTTTAATTCAAGAACCCCTTTTTTTGAATGTACTTAAAGTTGAATTTAAATTCATAACCAAACTTTTGTTGTGTAATTTGTATATAAACCATGTAATAATACTTGAAAAAAGATCATTTGCTCATAGCTCAAGATTGAAGAAAAAGATTGTAAATAATATAGTCGCAGATTGTAGGTGAAAGCTATTCTAAGTCATAAATCGAGAAGTGAAGAATGTCTGTTAGAAAAGTCATCATTCGACATATCAAGGAAATGTAATTCGATATGTCTAGGGAACTACTATTCGATATGTCAATTCGAGATGCCTGGATGAGAGAAGTGAAAATAGGGATGGGCATTTCACCCGCCCCGCCCGACCCCGATCTGATCCCCGTCCCGTTCGGATCAGGAATGGGGAAATTTTTCGGGAGCAGGAAATATATTCGGGGATCGAGATGGAGTCGGGGATTAGGAGATCCCTGCCCCGATCCCCAATCCACGTTTATATATATATATATATATATATATATATATATATATATATATTCATATATAGGGTATGATTCAGGTGAGAACACATATATGTTGGAGAACAATGAGAACACCATATTTCAAGTTATTCTAAAGGGACCCGCCAGGGGAACCCAATAGGAAAAAGTCTTATAATTCTACTCTCTATCCATTCATCAAAAAAAAAGTTGTAAAATTTTTTATAAAAAAATTTAAAAATGATGACGTGGCAGCAGTTTTTTTTTAAAATTTTTTTGTTACTTTCTTTTAATTTTTTTTTGTTATGAAATGGATAGAGGATAGAATTATAAGACTTTTTTGTGAAGGTGCCCCTAGCGAGACCCATTAAAATAGCTTGAAATGTGGTGAATATGTGTGTTCTCACTGTTCTCACACTAACATGTGTTCTCACTGGAGCGTGACCCATATAGGGTATGATTCAGGTGAGAACACATATATTATTATATATATATATATATATATATAATTAAATTATTATAATTAATATATTTACATATATTATTAGTACTTAAAATTTTTAATTTATTTCACATATTCAAAAGTTTAATGGTAAAATTTAATTAATTATAATAATTTCATTATATCTTTCAGTACAAATAAAAATTAATTCGAAATATTTTTAGAGTATGTCATTGAATTTAGAATATATATATATATATATATATATATTATATATCATAATTTAGCAAATTAATATATTAAGAAATTTGATAAAAAAATGTATTAATTTTATTTTTTTAAATAAAATTAAAAATCCCCGATTTTTGGCGAGGATCCCCGTTCCCCGTTCGGATGGGGATCGGGGAGCAAAATAATCCTCGCTCAGGGATCGGGGCGGGTTCGGGGAGCGGGTAGGGGTTCGGGAATCGGGGATCGGGTAGGGGTTCGGGGATCGGGTGCAGGGATTGCACTCCCCGATCCCGAAATGACACGATGTCCATCCCTAACTAAAAATAACTCGTTCAAGAAGTATGGTTCGAAATATTCAACCGAGTTGATTCGAGATGTGAAGAAGTATCAATTAGAGAAATCACCTAGAAAAATCATTTGACTAATTTATGATATCTGAGTTAAAAAAACCAAAATAATTTAAACGAGAAGTCCAATCAAATAGTTAAATACAGTTATTCGAAAATTTAAAATTATCTAATCAAATATGTCTAGTTCTAGAATAAAAAGATTTAGTTATTTTTCAAATCAACAACATTTAAAATAAAGAATCAACGAAAAATGTGCACCTTTAGTAGTGGTTCAAATATTGTTGGTGTGTACCTGATAAAGAATCGACGAAATTTAATAGTTGTTGATTTAATTCGGTTATTCTTTTCGAATTATTATATCATCATTCGAATTATTATATCATCAATCATAATCACTTCTGGGGCTCTTATGAAGTATTAGTTAATTTGATTCCTCTTGTCCTCTTGAGTCTTGATTAGCAACATCTACTTTTAGCCGTCGAATACTTTTATCTTGTGATGCACCTCATCAGCACAGGATAGTTTTATGAAGTGAAATCGGAAAACAAAGTATTCTTCTGTTGACATATATGTTAATATATTTTTATGGAAAAAATAGATACTTACCTTTAATATTATTATTAGTTAAAAACGGAGAGTTCTGTTATAATGTTAATTTCTATTATTGAGAATTAGGAATTTGCTATATAAACAATTGTGATGTATTGTTATGCAAAAAAAAAATTATGATGTATTGTAATAAACTTGAGGCGAGTGCCTCCAATTGTGGACGAAAAGAGAAGTATGAGAATATTTTATCATGGTATCAGAGCCAGTGAGAAAAAAACCTACAAGAGTTCGTGGGTGTGAAAAAATCATGCGAGAGTTCGTTGGTGAGAGGAGAAAAAAATCTACAAGAGTTCGTTGATCTGAGAAAAAAAAACTCCTACAAGAGTTTGTGGGGGCGAGAAAAAAAACAAGTAAGAGATCGTGGGGAAGAAAAAAATCTGCAATAATTCTACGGAAGGTCATGGGATCGAGAGAAAAAAAAAAGGTGAGAGTGGGAAAAAAACTGCGAGAGTTCTTGGATATGGAAGAAAAAGAAAATTTTGAGTACGAAGTTGAAGACAAGACGAAAGTACAACGATTATGATGAATTTGTGGAATAGACTATATCAAACAAATGCCAAAAGAGAGATTTTGAGAAGAATTGTGACAAAAATAATAATGGTGGCAATGATGACAAAGATGATGAAGACGATGATGAAAATCTGATTACGTGAAACTGATTCAAGTGGGTGATTATGTTGATTGGTGTGGATGATTCATTTTTTTCTAATTTTGGCAAACTCTGGATTTTGAGTATCCGAGTTTGAGGGGGGATGTTGACATATATGTTAATATATTATTATGAGAAAAATAAATACTTACCTTTAATATTATTATTAGTTAAAAACGGAGAGTTCCGTTATTATGTTAACAGAGAGTTTTGTGTACTTCACGTGCATGTCATGTGCTTATATTGATTTGGAATATGCCAGCTTTGCTTCGTCCGCCATGATGATTTTTTTTAACTACTTCAGCGGGTCCCATGTGCTCCATCTCTTCCATTCCATAATTATTTGTATTTGTCTGTTGCTCTATCTATATTTTCTTAAATTGGTTATTGTTTTTTTTCATTTCATCCTCACGCGGGACCCAACAGCGTGTGATGCCTTGGTTAACCAAAAAATTATGTACATAAATTGATTGATGTTGTTATTGCCATGTAATTCTTTTCCTAGGCGGTAAACTGATGCGCTTCGTCTATTTTTTTTAATTTTACTCTCCTTTGTTTACAGCAACCTTTATCGTTTTAAGAAAACCCCGAAAAGATTATATATCCTCCACAGATAATTTAATTTACCCCTCCCGTACCACGAATATTATACCAAAAATCTTGAATATCTCCACGATTCAAATTTTGCCCAGATCTATATTTAACTTTTTTGACCTTCTAAACGATATTTTCTTGGAAAACACAAAACACGAAAGTTATAGAGAACGAAAAGATCTTTCCAACGAGATATGGTTCATCAAATCAAATAAAACATCTGCTGATTTACTTCTCGATGCTAAAAAATGAGATCTAATTGTATTTTATAATTTCGAGAATAGATCGAGATATAATCTGAGAAAACTCAAAGAACGAAAGTTTTAGGGAATTTTAAAAGCTTTTTGAATCATAAAAAATTATCAAAATCCGACATGTATTGAATTTACTACGAATTAATAAGATAGCCAATTTGTATTAACAAAATCATAAGAAAACTTATCTTAATTTAATTCAGAATAGAGCCACCATCTTCATCCTTTAGCTCTTCCATTAAAGCAGCTCCAGATCCATAATAACCCCCATGCATATGACTTGATTGTCCTCCACAATAAAAAAATATCCCCTCCTTCTAGCGCCAATTGCTAACGGAGGAATTCGGTGATAACAAATTTCGGAGGTTGCTGGAATAATGAAATCAATAAAATAGGGGGATTTGGGATTTTGGATGTTTAGGGCTGGACTTGAGAGGTGTCTCGACTTGTTAGATGTATCGGGTCCTTTTTCAAGATGCATGTGTACTCTATATTTACAGAGATCAAGGCAACACAGTTCTTTTAAGGGTTGGTTTTTAATCCCTATGATTGTTAAGGGATGTATTGGGAATTAGTATATTTCATCTCTTTAAAAAAATTTAAGTAGATAAAATATAAAGTATTTTACGTGAAAAATCAAATTGATTAGTTTTTGAAAAATAGAAAATGTAACATGTTTTACATGTAAAAGAAAATTTATTAATTATTAGTAAGTACAAATAATTAAGTAATGATAATTAAGTAAAAATAACATGCATCATTAAGTAAAGGAAGCAATAGGTATCGTTCCACACGACCAACCAAACTTTTAATGTTTCGGCTATTAATATAACTAGCTTAAAACTCGTGCGATGCACAGGTTTTTTTAATATTATATGAATATTTTTCATTAATTTGAATTAATTTTTTTAAAACATGAATCTTGGAGGCTTAAATTTTTAAATGAGATGATTTCATAATAATTTATATAAATGTTTTTCGTGATATTTCTAGAAAATGAATGTTTTTAGTTTAAAAAGAAAGAAAAATGATAGGTTTTAGTTGAAAAAGATAATCGGTTAATTATTAGTAATTTTAAAATTATTATTTTATTTTATTAAATAGAATGCCCATGTAGGGTTGCACAAAGGTCCAAAACCGGAACGGACCGGACACCTGGACCAGACCGAAAACCGCATTTTTCCAATTTCTTGGACCAAGGGCCGGACCTATTATAATCGGTCTTGGGACCGGACCGGATCGGTATGGACTGGTTAGTTAATTTCTACATAAAAAATAAATTTTTATAATTTAATATCTTTTTCAAAGTTTAAATACATAAAACTAAAATACTTTGCAAGCTAATATAAGTTTAAAATGAAGTCCATATCTTATTTTTTGTGAAGTAATCGTAATTTCTAAACATGTGAGTGTCAAGTATTTGTCGTATATAGTATGACATTTAATCATTTAGATTGTAATGTTGATCATTACTATTTCATCAATTTATTTTATACTAATTTGTCTTGTCAAATCATTTGTATTTAAATAATTAATCTCTATATTAGATATTGTTGGAAGTAAAGTAATATAAAAATAGCTATATACATAAAATCTGGTCCGGTCTGGATTTTTTCAGGATTTAGACCGGACAGGCCGAAAATTGGTTTTTTATTTTGCGGATCGGAGACTGGATCGACCGGACCCCCGGACCGGACCAAAAATTGCTTTTTCCAATTTCTTGGACCGAGGACCAAACCTGTTATAATCGGTCTTGGGACGGACTGAACCGAAAAAATCTGGACCAGACCGGAACCGGATTTGTATGGACTGGTTAGTTAATTTCTACATAAAAAATAAATTCTTATAATTTAATATTTTTTAAAGTTTAAATACATAAAATAACTAAGTTACTTTGCAAGTTAATATAAGTTTAAAATGAAGTCCATATCTTATTTTTTTGTGAATTAATCGTAATTTCTAAACATGTGAGTGTCAATTATTTATCGTACATAGTATGGCATTTAATCATTTAGATTGTAATGTTGATCATTACCATTTCATCAATTTATTTTATACTAATTTTTCTTGTCAAATTATGATGTATTTAAATATTTAATCTCTGTATTAGATATTGTAGGAAGTAAAGTAATATAAAAATAGCTATATATATATAATTTGGTCCGGTCTGGGTTTTTTCAAGATTTGTACCGGACCTGACCGAATATTGGTTTTTTTTTTATTTTACTAACCGGAGACTGGACCGACTATACACGGTGTCCGGGTAGTGACTGGTAGACCCGGTCTGTTCTAATTTACGGGTCCAGACCAGAATGTTGTGCAGTCCTACCAGTTATGTAATTGAAAAAAGAGATATTTTAGTTAGAAAAAATTTAAAAAGTAACAAGTTTTAGTTGAAAAATGTAATTGGTTAGTTTATAGTAATTATAATTAAATTATGCTATTTCACTAAATAAAATTGCTCGTAATTTTTTTAGAAAAGGAGAAATTAATGTTATTCGTGATATTTCTAAAAAAAGAGGGATTTTAGATTGAAAATATAGAAAAGATGTTATTCGTGATCTTTCTTTACGGATACTATTTTGGGATGTCCCTCTCATTTCTTTACGTTACCATAAATAGTAATGTTAGTCACAGAGGCATGCCTGTTTACATCTAATAACAAGCCTAATTGTTTGTAATGCTTTGCATTACTTACATGACCTCTTAACTGAGGGAACCTCTAGTTGTAGAGTCTCTACTCGTTTTGTACTTGTAATAGGCATCAAATCCTAGTTGTGTAACTGTACTTATATAGTCAAGAATAATGCTTGAAAGAAGTTCCAAGGTTCATGCCTCAAGCAAGAGGATAAAGACTGTCAAATAATCACAGTTGGGATTTGAAGAAATGAAGAATTTGCCTAAGTACCAATTCGAGAAGTATCTTTGTCTATTCGAGAAGTCTAGCATTCGAGAAGTCAGAGATTCGATATCTAAGAAGACATTGTTCGATATCTCTGAATGAACTGTTCGATATCTCAGAGATTCGACAGGTCTAAATACTCTTTTCGAAAACTCAAGAAGTCAACAAGTCAAAGTGGTATTCGAGTTCTCAAAGAGTCAACAAGTCAAAGTTCCATTCGATATATGAAGGACTCAGAAAGCTATTCGATATCTCAAGGATTCGACAAGTCAAGTATTCTATTCGATAACTCAAGGAATCCTGGAGAAAAGCATTATTCGAGAAGTGATTCGATATGTCAATCAGACAGTATTCGAGAACTCAAAGTTATCTAATCCTAGTTCTCGAATCAATCACTTAGCCACTTCTCGAATACATTCTTGGAGACAAAATACTGAAGAAATTGTACAAGTCTGAAACCTGCAACAAGCCAATGCACTTTATGGACCACAATCTGTAACGTGCTCTGGAAAGCCTACAAGGAAGCTTGGAGAGATATAGAAGAGACAAAGAGCTAAAGAAGTGGATCTAAACAGAACTTTGCAAAGTCAAATCTGTAGCCGTTTGGATGCTTACTCAAAAAGGATAGACATACAAGAAAGTAATTTATCCTGTAACCTTATTTGTAGTAACTGGGTTGTATTCATGTTCTATAAGAATACAATCTCACTTCTTTAGCAGGGGGGAAGTTTTTCATACACTGTAAGACATATCTCTCTGAGAAAAATGAAGCTGAGAATACTACCATTTGTATTCACAGATTGTAGCAACCTTTATCTAATAATATATTAGATTAAAGTGATATTGTGTCTTGTGTCATTCTTTATCCGCACCTACATATTTGGACACACAGACACTTATCTGCTACACAGATTCAAGAACGAAGAAAAGTTCAAGAATCCATTCACCCCCCCTCTGTATTCTTTTACTGTATTCAATACTCAACAAGTGGTATCAGAACGGGATGTTTATTCAAAAACAGAAAAATGATCATGAGTTCGAATACACCAAAGACCACAGGAACGGTGAAAGTCCCTAAGTTTGACAAAGAAAATTACAACCTCTGGAAGATAAAGATGATGTTGTTCATCAAAGCCTCTCATCCTTTGTATCCTGACATTCTCAAGAATGGTCCCTTTGTTCCACAACAGGAGATACCTGCAAAGACTGTTGGAACCACAACTATTCCAAGATCTTATGTGGCCAAGGAACCATCCAAATGGACAGAATCAGAAAAGGAGATGGTTGCTCTTGACAGTCATCTCATATTGCTAATTATTGATTCCATGGATATGTCAATGTTTGCAAACATTGCATCATGTACATCTGCTAAAGAAATGTGGGATCATATTGAGGTTCTATGTGAAGGAACTGATGAGGTCAAGGAAAACAAGAAACAGATACTGGTCACAAAGTATGAAGCTTTCATGGCACAGCCCAAGGAAAGCATTACTGAGATGTTTGAGAGATTTCACAAGCTAGTTACTGAGTTGGAGATGAATGGCAAGGTATACAGCACTAAGGAGTTGAACATGAAGTTTCTGCTATCTTCACCAAATCATCTAGAGCAAAGGGTCATTTATCTAAGGGAAAGAGATTTGAACAAAATCACATATGATGTGCTCTATGGGGTTTTAAAAACTCATGAGCTTGAGTTGCTTCAGAAAAGGGCTATCCAAGCCAACCAAGGCAGAATGATAAACACATCATGTGCCTTGATTGTCAACAAATCTATCCAAGACCTAGAAGCATCTACAAGCTAGCTAAGGATAGAGGAGGTAGTAGATGATGAAGAAACTGAAGCCGAGGTAAGTGAACCTGATAAGGAGAAGGAGGAAGAAGAGTTCTATACTCTTGAAGAACTAGATGGAATGGAAAACACTTCATATGCTTTCATGGCCAGAAAATTTCCAAACATCAGATTCAAGAGGAACCAACCCTTCAAACCTAAAACCCAAAACCATTCATTTAACAAAAGCAAGGCACCTGTGAAACCAAACAAGAATAAATTTAAAACCAGCCATGTGGATAGGTCATCTGTAAGGTGTTATAGACGCAATGACCTAGGGCATTTTTCCAGTGAATGCACGAAGCCTAAAAAGAAGGATAAAGAGTTTCTAGAGGTTGAAGCTAAGTATGAGGCCCTTCTGAGAAAGCAGACACAAGGTAAGGCCTACATAGCTCAAGGGAAGTGTTGGGATGATTCTGATAGTGATGGAGAAGAGCAAGAATTTTGCAACTATGCCTTGATGGCCAATTCCAAGGATGACACATCTTCATCAGACTCTCAGGTACCATCTCTCACTACCATAGACATGTCTGTTTCTAAGTACAAATGTTTGATTGAACAACTATCTGTTGAAATGTTTAATATTCATACTAGTATGACTGCTGCCAATGAGGAGATTGCTAAACTGTCTACTAGAAATGAAATGTTAATAAAAAAGAATGAGGAACTTGAGCTAACTGCTATGCAAGTAGAAAACCTTAAGAAAGAAGTTGAATATCTGCAGAATAAGGTTCTATGTGCTAGTCAAGTGGAAAAGGCTCTTAGGGATGAACTAGCTGAAAATGAATTCAAACTGAAAGCTTTTAAGAAATCATCTGGTCTAGTGCAATCCTACTGTGAAAAAATTCAAGCTAAACCCAAGGCTGCCATTGGACTTGACTATGACACTCTTAAACAGAGGAAAGGCTATGCTATCATTGAAGATGACATAGTTGTTCAGGTGGAAGTGCCTCACATTTTGAAAAAGGCTGAGACTCCAATTTTTAAAGAATCAACATTTGAAATTGATGAGGTTGCCTTACTCATCAAGCAAATGTTGAATGATGAGGATGAGGCACAATCCAGTGAACAACAAGCATCCTCTAAGAGTGAGAGTGTCAAGTCAAAAGCCAAGGAGCCAGTAGGTGATAGGTCAAGATCTAAGAAGTTTGTTAAGTTTGTTTTAGCTGAACAGAAATGGCAAGTTAGGGATTAACAAAGATAACAACTATGCTTATATGCCTAATGCCCCTAGAAAGACTTGTTAGAATTGTTTTAGTAACAATCATTTAACTCATGCATGCAAGAAACCTGTTGGTAGTGTGCCCAAACCTTTCTATGATTGTTCTGTGCCTCTAAGACATAGAGATGCTCTATTTTGTGACAAATTTCACTGTATGCCATGCAATATGAATGTTATGACTAGTTGTTTCAATTTGAGAAGGCAATTCATTGATGGTTGTATCAGTCACAATTCTCACACACACTACACAAGGCCAAAGTCTTCAAGTCCTCCTAAAGCTAGGAAGGTACCTCTGTCACCTAAGTCTGAAACCTCAGGTTCTAAGACTTCTAACAGTGACAAGAAGACTAACACCAAGAAAGTTGATAAGCATGTTGTTTATGATAAAACTATTTCTAAGTCACATGGACCCAAACTTGTTTGGGTACCAAAGGAGAAGTAATACCTTTGTGTTTGCAGGGCAAAGAAAGTGAAAAGAAGGTCATGTGGATTTTGGACAGTGGATGCTCAAATCATATGACTGGAGATATGGCCCTGCTATCACAGTATGAGGAGAAGGCTGGCCCAATGGTTGCTTTTGGAGATGACAGCATGGGTAACACATTGGGATATGGCAAGTTGAAAGTTGGTAATGTCATCATTGAAGATGTAACACTAGTCAAGGGACTCAAGCATAATCTGCTAAGTGTTGGTCAGTTTACTGATAGAGGATTTAAAGTGGATTTTGACAAAGATGAATGTTTGATCACCCACAAGAAGACTGGTGATTTTGCTCTATCTGGAGTAAGGAAAGGAAGCCTATTTATAGCCAATATGGACTCTGCAAACAAGGACAAAATTTGTTGCTTTTACTCAAAAGCATCAATTGTAGATTGTTGGCTGTGGCACAAGAAATTATCACACCTGAACTTCAAACCCATTAATTCTCTAGTCAAAAGAGAGTTAGTGAGAGGCATGCCCACACTTGAATTCTGTCAAGAAGGAGTGTGTGAGGCTTGTCATAGAAGAAAAATGAAAAGATCAAGCCACAAGTCAAAGACAGTGACATCAATTAATATCCAAGCCCCTGCAACTCATTCATATGGACTTGTTTGGGCCTGTCAATATTATGTCACTAGGAAGAAAGAAGTATGCCTTGGTGATGGTTGATGACTTTACAAGGTATACATGGGTGGAATTTCTGGCATCAAAAGATGAGGCTCCACAAGTAATCATTGAGCACATAAAGAGAGTTGACAAGGAAGCAAAGGCCAACAATGCAAGTGTGATTGCATTGAGAAGTGATAATGGAACAGAGTTCAGAAATACCATACTTGAAGCATTCTGCAAAGAGAATGGAATTTCTTAGCAATTCTCAACTCCAAGGACTCCACAACAAAATGGAGTTGTTGAGAGAAAGAATAGAACTCTAATTGAGGCTGCTAGAACAATGTTACTTGATGCAAAGATGCCAACATGTTTTTGGGCTGAGGCTGTGAGCACTGCATGCTATATCCAGAATAGAACCCTCATCAACAAAAACACTGGAAAGACACCTTACAATTTGATGACTGGAAAGAAGCCTACTCTAAAGTATGTTCATACTTTTGGAAGCAAATGCTTTGTATTGAAGGATAATTCAGAATATGTTGGAAAATTTGATGCAAAGGCATTTGAAGGAATTTTTCTTGGCTACTCTATGGAAAGAATTGCATACAAAGTTTATGTCATCAGTCAAAATAAAATTATGGAAAGCACAGATGTGACATTTGATGACAGCAAACTACCTGGATTAGAAGAAGCCAATGATGAAGATAAAGATCCATTAAAGTTTGATAATCTAGATGATTCTGATGAAGAGATTGAAACTGGAGTTGAAACTCAAGTTCAACAAACTCAAGTGAATGATGATACAAGAGAAGAATTTGTGCCAATCAATAGTGGAGAAACAAGCATCCAAGACACACCTGTGATTAGTGGCAACATCATAGGGGGAGGAAATGAGAATGATCATGACTTGGACGATGAGGCAACATCAAGAATGAGAAATCAGACTGAGCATTCAAGGAAATGGGATAGATCACACACTGCAGAGCAAATTTTTGGAGATCCTAATGCATGAGTAAGGACTAGGAGAGCAACTCAGAATGAGTGCCTCTATGGCTGTTTTCTATCTCAGGTTGAGCCTAAGAAACTTGATGATGCACTGTTGGATCCAGATTGGATTATTGCCATGCAAGAGGAGCTGAATCAATTTGAAAGAAACAAAGTATGGGAACTTGTGCCTGCACCAAAGAATAGAACCATTGTTGGAACAAAATGGGTTCTGAAGAATACGATGGATGAAGATGGTGTAATAGTAAGAAACAAAGCAAGGTTGGTTGCAAAAGGATACTCTCAACAGGAAGGCATTGATTATGATGAGACATTTGCCCCTGTTGCTAGATTGGAAGCCATCAGAATATTCTTGGTGTTTGCTTCTCATTCAAACTTTAAAGTTTATCAAATGGATGTCAAGAGTGCATTTCTGAATGAAGAGTTGGAAGAAAAAGTTTCTGTACAACAACCACCTGGCTTTGAGGATCCACATTTCCCAGAATTTGTCTACAGATTGCTTAAGGCATTGTATGGACTTAAGCAGGCTCCAAGGGCATGGTATGATACTCTATCACAATTTCTCCTTGAAAATCAATTCACTAGAGGCACATTGGTCAAAACACTGTTTTACAAGAAGCATGGTGATGATATTATCCTAGTTTAGATTTATGTGGATGATATCATATTTGGCTCTACCAATGAGAAGCTGTGTGAGAAATTCTCTAAACTCATGCAGAGTAGATATGAGATGAGTATGATGGGAGAGTTGACATTCTTTCTTGGGTTGCAAGTGATAAGTGGATTTTATATCCACTTGGAGCATTCTAAATCAGCTTAAATTGATTGTTTTGGACTCAAGTTTGTGTAGTTTTGATGTGTTTTGTGTAGTTGTGCAGGTTTGCAAGAATATCTAAGCTTTTGTCGTTTTTGGAGATTTAATTGATTAAAATTCGGATTTTCCGGGAAGGCTGCGCAGCTTATACTGTTTTGGTCATATCTGGAGTTCTAGAAGTCCGTTTTCAGCGATCTTACTGCCCACGCGAAGCTTGAGAGATTTTCTACAACCTGGGATAGGAAACAAGTGCAAGAAATAAGCTGAATAAAGTCGCGCACGTGATCTTGTTAAAAGAAGGCTGGGAATTTACTGTTTTGCCCTTTTTCTAATTCTAATTGTATTCTGGGCAGTTTTGGGTACCTTCTTTAAATCCTAATTGTAATAGAAGGCAATTTCTTGCTAGGCAAGATATGTAGAGCCTATATAAACACATCCTACCATTGTAAATAGATAACAATTCATAGCTTTTAATCGTATCAAGGTACTTTCAATCTTTAATTCTTTCTTCAATATTATGTTTTCATTCATTATCATTATTATTTTGTTTTCTTCTTTAATTATGTGTAACTAATTCTCTAATCTGAGGATTGGGTAGTATTCCTTGGTATTCATGCATGCTTGATTACGTGATTTTCTGCTTTGCTGATCTGTTAATGAGATCTTAACACAATTAGAAGAGTAGCTAACTTTTGATTGTATTCTAGGGATTGTAATAAGCTTGGGAGAGAAGTTGCAATCTTAGTACATGATTTAATAGACATAATTTGAATATTAGATCGGGAGATTAATAGGAGAATTGTGAGACATATAATTCTTGGCACTTAACAGTTTATAGATATACTTTGATTGTATCACGGGAGTGACAATTAGGGTGTAGCTGTAGGCACTATATTGTAACCTGGGAGGGTACAGTATAACTTTAGAAGAATTGTTTTCAACAAGGTAGGAACACAGATATCACATTAATATTGAGCATGTATTGAGACCAAGTGAAGAACCCCAGTTCTTAGATTGTTTTCCCATATATTTGAATCTCAGTTTAAAATCAATTCTTAGTGCTTATAATTAGTTTTTGGTTAATTTAGTTAATACACAAACCCAAAAATTCTTCTCACACACTTCTAGACTAAAAGAGATAAGAAACCTGAACTTTGTATTAAATTTAGTCCTTCCCTGAGAACGAACACACAAAAATACTACTAACAAATTGGCGCCGCTGCCGGGGAAGGCAATATAGTTGAGTTTAGGTTAATTGTTTCTTACTGTTTAGATTTTAATTGGTTCCACAAGTTGTTTTGTTGGTGATTTTCAGGTGTATGCGACGTGCATCTTGCGCTAGAAAGTTGGAATTTGACCCTGAAATCGAGCGTACCTTGAGAAAGATAAGAAAAGAGAAAGCTAAGATGACGGACGCTGAGAATGTTAACGCAAATGTTAATGCAAATGTTAATGCAAATGTTAATGTTGATCAGACTTCTATTTGGGACCATGAGACACCTAATCCTGCCAATTGCATGTACAAAACTCCAGAGATTGGTGCAACCCAATTCAACATTAACCCGAGTTTAATTCAGATGATCAGCAATCAAGCTTTTGAAGGAGATATTGAATTAGAGGACCCACACAGACATCTAGAGCATTTCGTGCAGATGTGTGGCTCATTCAGAATCAATGGTGTTACGAGTGATCAGATTCGTCTCCATATGTTTCCCTACTCTATTAAGGGAAGAGCTTTGGAATGGTTTCAGCAACTTCCAAACACTGCGGTTGCTACATGGGATAGTCTTTCTACTGCATTCTTGTCCAAATATTATCCATATGACAAGACGCAACAATTGAGGACTATGATTATGAGTTTCAAAGCACAACCGGGTGAAGGTCTATATCAGGCATGGGAGAGATTCAAGGCACTGTTGAGGAAGTGTCCACATCATGGCTTGGAAGATTGGCAGATCATCAGTACTTTTTATGGGGCCATGAATGCAGATATTCGTTTGAGTTTGGATGTGGCTGCTGGTGGAAATTTCAAGAAGGCACCAACTACACAGGCTAAAGCACTCCTTGAGGAATTGGCATCTAATAACTAGTCATGGGCACCTAGTGGGATGAGCTCAGCTAAAGCAGCACAAGACTCTGAGATGATCAACATGCTGGCTCAGAAGTTGGATACTCTAACTCAGGAGATGCGAGGACAAAGAGCAAATGTGAATGTTATTTCTTCACCTATGGAGGGGTATAATGATTATGGTGCTAATCAGAACTCTTATGTGCAACAATTTCCAGAAGAAGCATCTTTCATTCAGGGAAGACAGCCGTGGCCGGTTCAGAATAACTACTATTACAATCCAAATCAAAGGCCAAACAACAATCTTTCTTACAGTAATAATCATGCGGCTAATCCTTCTTATGCATTTCCAAGGCAGAATCAACCTTCTAGTTTTCAGTCACGACCACCATATCAAGCACAGCAGCAGTATCAACCTCCTCCGAAGAAAGAACCAGCTGATTGGGAGGTTGCACTGAATAAGATTATGCAAGGAACTTCTGGGGCATTGGCTAATATGGAATCAAGAATAGAGCAGATGGCATCATCTCAAAAGATGCTAGAAACACAGATTGGACAGATTGCCTCCAAGATGGGTGTTCGTGAGCAAGGATCACTTCCTAGTCAACCCGACCAGACTGGTAAAGAGCAATGCAAAGCAATTACTTTGAGGAGCGGGAAAGAGTTGCCCGAGGTTGAGGTTCTTGAGCCTAAAGAGAAGGATACTGAAAAAGAAAGTGAGATAGTAGAGATCGAGGCAGAAAAGTTAGAGAAAGTAGATGAAGAGAAGAAGGAAGAAGAACCAGAAAAGCCGTATGTTCCTCCACCACCTTATGTTCCTCCTATTCCATTTCCACAGAGACTTCACAACAGGCAGTTAGAGAAGCAGTACGAGAAGTTCTTGACTATGTTCCGGCAGTTGCATGTCAATATTCCTTTGGCTGAAGCTTTGAATCAAATGCCACTCTATGCTAAATTTCTTAAGGAGATGTTGACAAAGAAGAGGAAACTTGAGGATGCAGAAACCATTACTCTCAATGCTGAATGCAGTGCAGTCATCCAAAAGGCTATTCCTCAGAAATTGAAAGATCCGGGAAGCTTTTCTTTGCCTTGCACTATTGGGAAGATGGAGAACATGAAAGCCTTGTGTGATTTAGGGGCTAGTGTGAGTTTGATGCCATATTCAATCTGCAAATGACTTGGTCTTGGAGAGCTTAAAAAGACACGGATTTCACTTCAGTTAGCGGATCGTTCTGTGAAATATCCGTTGGGGGTCGTTGAAGATGTGGTTGTCAAAGTGGACAAATTTGTCATACCTTGTGATTTTGTGATGTTAGAGATGGATGAAGATGTCGAGATACCCATTATCTTGGGAAGGCCATTCTTGGCTACTGCTGGCACTACAATCGATGTTAAAGCTGGAAAATTGACATTGAATGTTGGCGAGGACAAAGTGGAATTTGATCTAAACAAAGCAATGAAGATGCCTCCTTTTGGAGCAACTTGTTTTACTTTTGACAGAGTTGATGAAATTGTGCAGCTAGAAAATGAACACTTTATAGGAGTAGAAAGGGTATTAGATGATGTGGTAGAAGAAGAAGCACTTGTCGTTCGAGACACAGAAGTTGAGATGGTTTTTACGCTTTCAGAGGCACCACAGGTGGAACTTAAACCTCTACCTGCTAATTTGAGGTATGCCTTTCTTGGTCCTAATGATACATATCCTGTGGTAGTTTCTGCGTTGCTTAGTGATGATGAGCTGGAAAAATTATTACATGTTCTTCGGCAATATAAATCAGCTATTGGTTGGACAATTCAAGATATTAAGGGAATTAGCCCTGCTCTTTGCATGCATAGAATTGCCTTAGAAGATGATCATAATCCTGTGATTGAGGGACAAAGAAGATTGAATCCGAATTTGCAAGAGGTGGTGAAGAAAGAAATCACTAAGTTGCTTGACGCTGGTATCATATATTCGGTTCCACACAGTAAGTGGGTTAGTCCTATTCATGTAGTGCCTAAGAAAGGTGGGATGACTGTTGTTCACAATGAGAAGAATGAATTAATTCCCACAAGAACAGTAACAGGTTGGAGAGTTTGCATTGATTATAGGAAGTTGAATAACGCTACTCGCAAAGATCACTTTCCCCTCCCTTTCATTGATCAAATGCTCGAACGGTTGGCGGGTAATGAGTATTACAACTTTCTGGATGGTTTCTCGGGCTACTTTCAGATTCCTATTGCACCCGAAGATCAGGAGAAGACCACCTTTACTTGTCCTTATGGTACTTTTGCTTATCGGAGGCTTCCTTTTGGTTTGTGTAATGGTCCTTCGACGTTTCAACGGCTCATGAACCACATATTCTCAGATTTTATAGGGAAAGACATGGAGGTCTTCATGGATGACTTCACAGTTTATGGTTCTTCTTTTGAATCATGTTTAGCCAGTTTGTCGAAGGTGTTGCAGAGATGTACTGAGACTAATCTTGTTCTTAATTGGGAAAAATGTCACTTTATGGTGAAGGAGGGCATTGTGCTTGGGCATAAAATCTCTAATAAAGGCATTGAGGTCGATAGAGCAAAAATTGAAGTTATTGAAAAATTGCCACCACCTTCATCTGTGAAAGGAATTCGAAGCTTTCTTGGTCATGCTGGATTTTATCGACGGTTCATCAAGGATTTCTCCAAGTTAGCTCGGCCTCTCTGTAATCTTCTTGAAAAGGATCGTGTTTTTGACTTTGATGAAAGTTGTCTTGTTGCGTTTAACAAGCTGAAGAAGGAACTTACTTCTGCACCCATAGTTACATCTCCCGATTGGAGCTTGCCATTTGAACTTATGTGTGATGCTAGTGACTATGCTGTGGGTGTTGTTCTTGGGCAAAAGAAGGATAAGCGTATGCATGTGATAGCTTATGCAAGCAAGACTCTTGATGATGCACAAATCAACTATTCAACTACGGAGAAAGAGCTACTTGCAGTGGTGTTTGCACTTGATAAATTTAGATCCTATCTTGTTGGGTCTAAGGTGATTGTCTATTCAGATCATGCTGCAATTCGTTTCTTGATGACAAAGAAGGATGCCAAGCCTCGTCTAGTTCGTTGGATTCTCTTACTCCAGGAATTTGATCTTGAGATTCGAGATAAGAAGGGGTCCGAGAATTTGGTAGCTGATCATTTATCTAGGTTGGATCAAGGAGATGGAGAGGTAGGAGGTGAAAAACCTATCAATGATAAATTTCCGGAAGAGCAGCTTCTAGGTGTGTCCTTGTCTACACCATGGTATGCTGATTTTGTGAATTACATTGTGGGAGGAGTTGTGCCGGATGATCTATCTTATAACCAAAAGAAGAAATTCTTTTATGATGTGAAGCACTACTATTGGGAGGAACCACTACTGTATAAGGAATGTGCTGATGGAATGTTTCGTAGATGCGTACCTCATGATGAAGTTCCTCATATTTTCAGGCATTGTCATTCTCTGGAGTGTGGAGGTCATAACAGTAGTATGAAGACAGTGGCGAAAGTTTTGCAGTCAGGATTCTATTGGCCAACCATGAATCAGGATGCTAGAGACTTTGTGGCGAAGTGTGATAGATGTCAACGAGTTGGAAATATTTCGAGGAGGAACGAGATGCCTTTACAATCTATTCTTGAGGTGGAGATTTTCGATGTGTGGGGGATGGACTTCATGGGTCCATTTCCATCTTCTTATGGGAACCAGTATATTTTGGTAGGAGTTGATTATGTCTCTAAATGGGTTGAAGCTATTGCATCTCCTACTAATGATGCTAGAGTGGTGAAGAAATTCTTAAAGAAGCATGTGTTCACTAGATTTGGAGTGCCAAGGGCTATTATCAATGATGGAGGTGCACATTTTTGCAATAAACAGGTGGCTGATCTCTTGAAAAAGTATGGTGTGACACAAAAGGTGGCAACTCCTTATCATCCACAAACAAGTGGACAAGTTGAGATTTCGAATCGTGAGCTAAAGTCAATTTTGGAGAAGACAGTGGCAATGTCGAGAAAGGATTGGTCAACAAAGCTTGATGATGCACTCTGGGCATATAGGACGGCGTTTAAAACACCTATTGGAATGTCTCCATATAGGTTGATCTTTGGGAAGCCATGTCATTTGCCGGTGGAACTTCAGCATAAGGCATTTTGGGCGACAAGAGAGTTGAATTTTAATCTTAAATCTGCGGGAGAGAAGCGTTTACTTCAACTTGGAGAGCTTGAGGAGATTAGGCTCCAATCTTATGAAAATGCTAGTATCTACAAGGAGAAGACCAAATTGTGGCATGACAAGCACATTCAAAAGAAGGAATTTGAAGTTGGGCAACATGTTTTATTGTTTAACTCAAGGCTCCGTTTATTTCCTGGAAAGCTTAAATCAAGATGGTCCGGACCTTTTGAGATTGTAAAGGTCTATCCTAATGGGGTTTGTGAGATTTTTAGAGAAGGGTCGGATATATTCAAGGTGAACGGGCAGAGACTTAAGCCATACCTGCTTGGAGAAATAGTGGATCAAGGAATGAGCAGTCTTCACCTCCAAGAACCTATCATCAGTTGAGAATCGACGTCGGGCTAACGACGTTAAACAAATGCGCTTCGTGGGAGGCAACCCACGCCCTTGTATTATATTGTATTATTATCTTTCATTCATTAAAAAAAAAAAAATAAGCAGCAGAATGCGCTAGCGCATCATGCGCCAGCCGCGCGCAGAAGCGCCAAGACACGCCGAATGAGCCTGCGCGTCATGCCTCTACCAGCACAGGAGCGCCCAAGCCAGCAGAATCCTACCGCGCGTGATGCACCACACCGCGCGTGAGGCGCCAGACTCTCCTGTTATGTGCGAGTTTTGTGAGTTGTAATCAGATTTTTTTTTTTGTATTTTATACTCCTAAAATTTTCTTACATACTCCTAATATTTTCTTATCCTACTACAATTCTACAAAATCAAGAACCCTAACCCCTAAACTATATCCTACATCTAATTCAATCCCCAAAAATCCTTTTTCATCTCTAAATCAAATTCACCATTATCCATTACATACACCCAAATAAACCTATACATACACAAAACCCATAAACCCCAAAAATTCTCAACTTTCATTCATTCAAAGTGCAAGGGGGAGATAAATTCGAAATTGTGGGGATTCATATTGCAAGTTCACCTTTTGGATTCAATTGGGTAACATTCTATCTTATATTTTATTTGAATTTGTGAATTTTGCAAATTAGGGTTCTTGGTGTGTAATTTGGGGGTTCTTAATTTGGTGAATTGGTTGGAGATTATTGTGCCTTGCTTGATTTTTGTTGATTATGGCTCCGAAAAGGCAACGGTTAATGGGTAGTGGTAGTAGTGCTCCTCCATCTTTGGATGAGAATGATGTTGTGGGTAATGGGGTGGAAAGATTTGTGAATGAGGATGCTAAAGAGGAGTATAGTAGATTAGTTTCAAAGACCGTTATTCAGGAACGGAGGTTTGTGCCCGGTGGTAAATATTCGGAGATTGTGGATATGATTAGTGAGCGGGGTTGGACATTATTTTGCCAATTTGCTAATGAGGCAGCGTTGGATGTGGTACGGGAATTTTATGCTAATGCTTCTGCGGCAAGGAATAACTCCGTAATTGTGAGGGGTCAGAAGGTGGATTATTCGCCTCGTGCTATTCGTAATTTGACTAGGCTACCACCTAAACCTAGAGGTGCTATGGACTGGAGACAGAAGATGAAGGATGATGTTGATCTTGATGCACTCATTGAGGAGTTATGTGTTCCAGGAACGGAGTGGAAATGTAGGTTAGGAACGGAAATAAAGTGTACCTTTTCGGCTTCATCATTGTCTGGTTTTGCAAAGGCATGGTTCTTTTTCATTAGTTCTAATATCATTCCGTCAAACCATGTTTCTGATGTTACTGTGGATAGAGCTATCTTGCTATGGGGTATTATCAAAGGTGAGTATGTTGACCTTGGGTACCTTATTAATCAAAATATTCTTCGGTTTTTGGGAAGCAATTCATTGACTAGTATTCCTTATGCTTCTATCATATGGTATTTGTGTGATGCATCGAAAGTCAATTGGTATGAAGGAGAGTCGGTGTATAAACCTACGGCTTCTGTTACGGATGCTACTATTGACCGATTGAGGTTGAAGGAGTGGCCGGGCGGCACTCCTCATCCTAGGGGTCTAGGCTTTGTTGTGAATGATGCTAGTGGTCAGGGAGCGGGCGCTCCGCCACATGTTCCAAGGGCACCGGCAGTGGCGAGGGCAGGTTCTTCGCAGAGTATGGTGGATCTGTCCGCTCTTGAGTCTTATTTTCGCCGAATGACTAGGCGATTGGATGCTATGCATGTGAGCAGTCGACAGTATTCTGAGGATATGGGTGTAGCTTTGGAGGCGAAGTTTCAGTCACCTAGTACTCTGGTTCAGTGGCCTATATTTGGAGCTCGGACTCCGTATCCTCCACCTGATTCATCTGACGAGGATGACGAGGGTGCTGCTAGCGAGGATGAGTAGGTATGTTCTGCTACCCCTTGTATTTACTTCCATTCAATGCGGACATTGAATATTTTAAGTTTGGGGGTAATTTGGGGGATTAGTAGTTGTATATATTGTTGTATTTTGTGTTCATATAGGATATCATGTTTGCATAGTAGTGATAGTTCATGCATTATTGTGATGTTCGTATTATCTACGTGTGTTCATATAGGACATTTTGTTTTATTTTCGTATACCATGTGAGTCATACTAGTTGCATTTTCATGGCATGCATATTTTCATGATCCCTTAGGACGAGCTGATTCTGATTGATAGGTGGATGTTGATTTGGGTGTGATGATGATGAGTAGAGGGCTGATTTATAGTTTCTATGAAATTGACTTGCATGTTACGGGAACAAAATTTATTACACAGTCTCATTGGGGTGCTTTTGGGCTAGGTTAGGGTCATGCCTGTGGGATGTTTTGAGATTTAATCACTTGTTTATATTTAGAATTTTCGTTATTCCCTTTATAGCGTAGGAACATTAAAGTCTAAGTTTGGGGGAAACCAGGAATTTTCATGCTAGTTGTTCATAATTGTGGCTAGGCGTCAAATGGCTAGTAGCCGGCTCATATTTATATGAGTAGTCTAGGGTTGGAAATGAGAAAGGCTCATTCCAGATTGCAGAAAAAAAAAAGAGAAAAGAAAAAAAAAAGAGTCAATAAGTTATTTGTTTATATGCAAAATTAACCAGAGTGAGCTCTTTAATACTCGAGTAATTAAGTCTGAGGGGACCTAGTCCTAGTAACCTAAAGCCCTTGTGGTTTGGGATTGCTGACCTAACACTCCCTACATGGGTATTATTGTATAAGCCTTTTGGGGTCTCATTCATTGCACGGTTAAATAAGCATGCGTATTGTATATAGTGTCATAGTTTAGTAATAAAGCATGAGTTTCTGTCTACCTTGGATAAGGGTGGAGGTGTTCCTAGGTTATGAAGTGTCTACAGTCTATTCTGATTATAAACCTGTGATTGTCTTGACGGAAAGCATGTATGATTTTTGACCTAGTTTTGGGAGTATTCCTGATGAGCATTGCACACACGCACGTTTCTGTTCATATATTTGTTAGTATACGGGGATTTAGTCGAGCTCTGCTTGGAGTTGTTACATTCATTGAGATATTTGCTTGTTAGTTGGTTTTGGTGAGTTTGAAGGGGATCTTTGCATTTTTCATATGAGTTGCATTCATGCATTGCATTGCATTAGGTTAAATGGATTTTGTGGGTACATTCGCTATAGGCCCTCACGAGACCTTACTCGTCCACTAGGGCTGCCTAGGGGTTTAAAGGGCTTGTTGCATATGCCAAATGCAACCGTGATCACCTACGGAAGTGGTACTAGTTAGTTAGTTAGTTGTAATTGTTTATGCTTGAGGACAAGCATCGGTTTAAGTTTGGGGGTGTTTGATAAGTGGATTTTATATCCACTTGGAGCATTCTAAATCAGCTTAAATTGATTGTTTTGGACTCAAGTTTGTGTAGTTTTGATGTGTTTTGTGTAGTTGTGCAGGTTTGCAAGAATATCTAAGCTTTTGTCATTTTTGGAGATTTAATTGATTAAAATTCGGATTTTCCGGGAAGGCTGCGCAGCTTATACTGTTTTGGTCATATCTGGAGTTCTAGAAGTCCGTTTTCAGCGATCTTACTGCCCACGCGAGGCTTGAGAGATTTTCTACAACCTGGGATAGGAAACAAGTGCAAGAAATAAGCTGAATAAAGTCGCGAACGTGATCTTGTTAAAAGAAGGCTGGGAATTTACTGTTTTGCCCTTTTTCTAATTCTAATTGTATTCTGGGCAGTTTTGGGTACCTTCTTTAAATCCTAATTGTAATAGAAGGCAATTTCTTGCTAGGCAAGATATGTAGAGCCTATATAAACACATCCTGCCATTGTAAATAGATAACAATTCATAGCTTTTAATCGTATCAAGGTACTTTCAATCTTTAATTCTTTCTTCAATATTATGTTTTCATTCATTATCATTATTATTTTGTTTTCTTCTTTAATTATATGTAACTAATTCTCTAATCTGAGGATTGGGTAGTATTCCTTGGTATTCATGCATGCTTGATTACGTGATTTTCTGCTTTGCTGATCTGTTAATGAGATCTTAACACAATTAGAAGAGTAGCTAACTTTTGATTGTATTCTAGGGATTGTAATAAGCTTGGGAGAGAAGTTGCAATCTTAGTACATGATTTAACAGACATAATTTGAATATTAGATCGGGAGATTAATAGGATAATTGTGAGACATATAATTCTTGGCACTTAACAGTTTATAGATATACTTTGATTGTATCACGGGAGTGACAATTAGGGTGTAGCTGTAGGCACTATATTGTAACCTGGGAGGGTACAGTATAACTTTAGAAGAATTGTTTTCAACAAGGTAGGAACACAGATATCACATTAATATTGAGCATGTATTGAGACCAAGTGAAGAACCCCAGTTCTTAGATTGTTTTCCCATATATTTGAATCTCAGTTTAAAATCAATTCTTAGTGCTTATAATTAGTTTTTGGTTAATTTATTTAATACACAAACCCAAAAATTCTTCTCACACACTTCTAGACTAAAAGAGATAAGAAACCTGAACTTTGTATTAAATTTAGTCCTTCCCTGAGAACGAACACACAAAAATACTACTAACAGCAAGTCAGTCAAAGGAAGGATGGTATCTTTATCAGTCAAACCAAGTACATCAAGGATTTTTGAAGAAGTTTGACTTAGAAGACTGCTCACCTGCAAAGACACCTATGGCCACTGCCACTAAATTGGATGAAGATGCTAAAGGCAAGAAAGTAGATATCTCAGTCTACAGAGGCATGGTTGGTTCTCTACTCTACCTCACTGTAAGTAGGCCAGACATCATGTTTGCTACATGTTTATGTGCAAGGTTTCAATCAAATCCAAAAGAATCACATTTGATTGCTGTTGTGACCAAAATCTTGCACGGTTCAGATTTAGGCCCATTAAGGATTTAGGGTCCAATCTGTAAAGGAATTAGATGATCAGTGAGGCTTCCAAGGGCCCATGACAGCCCAAGAGAGCTATTCTAGAAGGATCATTGATAGATACAAAGCCTAGGGTCCCAGGAACTAGCTTCCCTTGACTAAATCCCTAGCTCTTAGCTATTATTATAAGGCTCCCGGATATCAGGCTTCCTTAGTCAGCCTACCACAAGGGCTACCATGAGGTAAATATTAAATCAGCATAAGGCTTAGGATCCCAGGGCATGACCCCTTAAGGATAACCTGCAGCCCATAATTACTATACCGAGGTAACTAGGACAGCCACCAGATAGGGCTTCCAGTACGGTTACCACAGTCAGCCAGCAGGGCTACCAGAGCCTAGCTACCGGCGGTATCCCGGCTTCCCCGGAAGCCTGGCAGAATTACAGATTCGGATAAGGGCAGCCTCCTATTTTGTAGGAGCACGTCTCTATAACCAATATACACTTCATATCAGATAATTACATGATTATTCAGAGATACACATCATTATTACTTGATAAATCATACATTCATCGGATAAACATTAGTGGATAGGCTTCCAACAGTCTTGATAAGGCTTGGAAACCTCATAACTACATCACAATTAGTTGATAAACGATAAATACAATGATTATCTCATCAAATACGAGATAACTCATCATAAACAAATGATCATATCAATCAAGAACTACATACGGGCTTGATCCACTATAAATAGTGGTATGTAGGCAGTTTGCGGGATCTTCTTCGACACTTTACACTCCTTGAGTAGCTAGAGCACGTGCACTCTTGTGTGACACAGTCAAATTAGGGTTCTTGGCTGGCCAACATATGGTCCTTGAGCTCTATCCCGCAGATTCAGTCCCAATCATCACAAAAACACCTTCCCGTGTTCTTCGGTAACCCCTAGCCGTGTGCCTTCCCGGGCGGCTAGCCTCAAATCTATAGCTGTGAGCCTTTCTGGGAAGTTATACGATTCCATATTCAACGGCGTTATTCCAGCAACGACCTCCACATAGTTGTGCTAAAATCGTCCCACAACAATTGGCGCTAGAAGGAGGGGGTTTAATTATCGTCTTTTGGAGGAAAAGATGTTTGACCGCTCCGGCAATGATGAAACGCCGTCTAACGGTGTCGACAAAGAAAATGGTGATAAAGAACAGATTGTTACCATCAATGACATGTACCAGTGCATCAAACGAATGGGAGAAAGACTGGACTCCCTTGAAAGAAATTCTGAATTGAAGAGAAAGTGCAAAACGGAATTCATTCCGTTGTCAAAAGGAGATGAACAAGAAATGGTTCTGGGACAAAATTCGTGTGAAAAAGGACTTGGAGTTATTTTTCGAGATAATGTTCACGGACGTGAAATTCTGGTAGAATCTGAGATGATCGATAGTGGCATCATTGGTACACAAAATGAGCCGAGTACGAGATTGGATGGCCTAATTGTTGGCCGAAAATTGAAGGGAATGGGAGAAATTTCCCCTAAAAGAAGTGGTCAGAAGAGATCTCAAATAGAGGCTCTGAAGGACCTTCAAGGACAAATGCAATCAGAAAGCCAATGGGGCTACCGCCAGGAATCCCACCTAGGGGTACCGTGGCATTATCATGAAAGGCTCCCGCTGGAAGCCCATGGGCACCAAGGCCAGGGTGAACCCCAAATATATGAACATATCGGTGATGAAGGAAAGTTCCTATCCTTTGGAAGCCAAGGAGCCGAATGGATAAAGCATAACTCAGGCTTCTAGCATACTTACGGGCTTGGAGGCAACCGGGAAATGAATCTAGACAATATGGATGAAGAATATATACCCTCCAACGGGTAGCCGAATCCATTTATTGTTGAAAGGCTGAACAAAGCCTGGAATATAGATGAGCCACCACTCCCTAAGTATTGTGCAACGAGTGGTAGCCCCGAATATGATGGTAGCTCTGACCCGGTAGAGTACCTACACAGTTTTAATGCAAAGATTGAAGCAAACCATGTGGAGGAACCCGCCAGGTGCAAGCTACTGGCTGCAACCCTTAGTGGAAGTGCTCGCCTATGGTTTGACCAGCTTCCAGTAAAATACCCGGAATCATGGGAGCAGATTGGGGAGCTATTTGTAACACACTTTCAGGCCCCCACAATGTTCATACTGATTGAAGAAAGACTAATAAGTCTTAAACAAAGGAGTAATGAATCTTTAATGACATATATCCATCAATTCAACAGTGAAGTTTCCAAAATAAAGAGGACACTCGAAGAAATGTTCCGAGGCTTCCTTATGGCAGGAATTAAGCCGAATAGCCGATTTCTGAGGGATCTCAAAGAACGTGAACCAAAAACTCTGCCTGATATATGTTCTTTGGCAAAGACAAAAAAGAGGAAAGGAAGGTCCAATAAGGAGCCTGCAAAGACCTCTGGGGGTACAGGATCAGGAAGTGAATGCTTGGGCAAGCGAAACCAGGCTTCCAGCACCGAAGATGGAACCCCTACAAAAAGAATTCGGGGAGCTGCAATTCCCTGTATAAGGAACCCTGAAACGAATAATGATTCTTCCTCTACGGGTGTGAGCCCTATTATGGTTGGGGCACAACATGGAAGCCAAACCCCGTTGAAGGCCAGTTATCGTAAGTTCAAAAGGTATACACCTTTGAAGGCCTCTATAGAACACATTTACGAGGCGATGAAGACGCAATCCTTCGAATTGCCTCGTCAAAGGCACCGAATAAGCAGGCCATACCCTGTGAACTACTGTGCATTCCATGGTGCTTATGGGCATGAGACTTCTATTTGTGGCCACCTTAGGGACCACATCGAAAAGCTGATCAGACAAGGATATCTACGTGAGTTTATTGCCCCAACATTGGAAGCACCAGAAGAGAACATAACTAATCATACTGAGGTCGGGGAAACCCAAGAAGCTAAAAAGGGTGACTATCCCAGAAGCCCTAGCAATGAGGCTACATATGGTAATAGTAGAGGGGCTAGCTCCAAAGAATGGAAGCATGTGGGAGTGTCCAAACCACAATACTTGCACGGTGGGAGGCATCATGGTAGCCCCGAAGATAAAACACCAAGGAGCCAGACTGACCAGCCACATGATTGGGTTGGGATCCCAAAGAAGGCACCCTGAACTTCTACCCATCAGGAAGCCCCAGCGGAAGTCCTCTTTCGGGCATAGGCTCAATGATATACAACTTATTAGTTGTAGCTGTGTAACTTTAAACTCAGTTATCATTAATTTGTCATTCATAGACACTCGGGGGGTAGCACATATGCACCACCCGTGGTAGTAACAAAATGTTCTACCAATTGAATATCTATAAAGCTGGAAGCAGATTCCTATTCACTGTCTTCATAAGTAAAATGCCTGATACACTTGACAAATGAGATCAGTAGTCAAGAAAGAGAAATCATGATGATGTTCTAAACATGTGGACAAAAAGTCAGTAAAAAGAAGATATGCACTCATAGTGTGGGGCTTCCGTCATGGAAACCTAATGTCAAGGTTTCCAATTCGTTCGGGGGGTAACACCACCAATAATATTGATGGTGGAAGCTGGTAAGGAAAATCATGGAATTTAAAAACTTTTCCTGATAAGCAGTTTGCTACTGTGGAAGCAAAGACAGGGCTTCCGGTGCAATGGATCAACATCCCGGAACACAAATGCTATGCAGAAAATGAGTGACTTACTAGCCACGTTGCTAAAAGGGAACAACTCAGACGATGAGAAGGTCCTCAAATACAATTCTATGAAAGATGAATTAAGGCATACCCTATAATTCTGTGAAAGGGTTACTGGCTGTAAAAGAAAAGTGAGTGGTAGCCTCAATTGTCGTTTGACCACGAGGCTTCCCATCCAATATAAGAATGTTTGCCTAAAAAGGCCACTAATACAATCTTGAAGAGCACTACCAAGTCTCTCACCCAAGAAGAAAAGGCATGTAAGCCCTTAAGATGAGCTAACGGAGATGCCAATGCCAAAAATGCAAAGAAATCTTTTTGAAAAGGGATAACCAAATTCCTGGAAGCTCCAAGCAACACAGTCATGACTACAGCCTGACCAGAAGCCTCGTGAGAACGGCGAGGATAGCTAAGTGCTAGATACTTCCAAATAAAGAAGGCCCATATATATATTGGCAGCCTCAGGCTCCCAAATAGTTATGAACCTGAAATTTCCTTCACAAGATGCTCCTATGGGAAGCCCCTCCAACAGTTGAAGCTCAAATCATGAGATCCCTTTGGGGAAGAATTATGGAAGCAAACAAAATTTTGGAAAGCTACCACAAGAATATTAAAGAGATACCGATGATCTCCCTACCAAAAAGGAAGCAATATGAGGCCCACGTATGGCATGCCACTTAGGTTGCCACATATTAAGCTACCAATTATCTGGCAAATATAAAATGGAAGGTTCTCCTGAAAGTATGCAGGGAAACCAGAAGCAACTAAAAAGGCCACCTAATCAAAGAAGAACCTCTCAAAGAGGTTGTTGTGGGAAAGGGATGGTTTCCCCCTAAAAAATATGGGTAGCAGTCTCCCGCACAAGAAATGGTGAAAATCTGAAATGCCCAATGGAGGGTCTACATGAAGATGCTCACGAGAGCAACCAATCAAAAGTAAGCAAAAGGAGGCTCCCTATCATGAAGAAAATGGGTAAAAACCTCCCAGTGATGAAAAGAAATGTGGCTTCCCAATTGAGGTTCGTGAACCTGACAAGAGCTGCAACAAGTCATGATACAATACCCAGCTTCCCGGGTATAGATTCAAACCTTCTAAGGAAAGAAGTGAGAATATCAAAAATAGAGCTGAACCAGAGGCTCGGGGGGTAGTAATAACCATGCTACCTAAAATAATTACGTGAAAATGCTCAACTCTCATATGATTGGCCCGGCAATCAGTCCAGGTTCCGAGTCCATAACCAATAGAAGAATCGGGCTTCACCTAATTAGAAGTCCAGGGGTCTGTGTTATCAAGCTACATAAGAGGCTTCCTCATCCTTTACTCGATGAGCTTCATTGAAGTATACTCAGAGTGATACAAGAATTGAGATGATAGCAACTAGATTGGTGATGAAATGAAATTAGTTCTCCACCACAGACAAGCTGTCCTGAAGAACTGGGGGGTAGTGGATAATATACTTCTCAGAGTGGCATCTTGAAAATGTCAAGTTTTAAAGCAAGGGATATCTGTTCCTGAACATTTCTCTTATTGAGGGGGTTGCGGTAAAGTCCTCCTGTAAAAGGGCTACCATAGCAAAATACCTCATATTCATGCGAGCACAAATCACTTACTCATTACAGGAGAAGTCCTCAAAATACTCATTATAGGAGAAGTCCTCAAAATACTCATTACAGGAGAAGTCCTCAAAATACTCATTACAGGAGAAGTCCTCAAAATACTCATTACAGGAGAAGTCCTCAAAATACTCATTACAGTAGAAGCCCTCAAAATACTCATTACAGGAGAAGTCCTCAAAATACTCATTACAGGAGAAGTCCTCAAAATACTCATTACAGGAGAAGTCCTCAAAATACTCATTATAGGAGAAGTCCTCAAAATACTCAAAATAATTATTCAAACATTTCTTTGTTGAGAGGGTTGTGATAGAAGGCTCTTGTGAGAGGCTATCGGATAACTACTCTTCCTACCTAAACATCACAGCCTGTGGCAAGTTCCTCTTGAGTGAGGGCTACCATGGATGCCTGTAGTAGAACGCTCCATCAGGAGGCTGTTATGGTTGCCTGTAGTAGAACGCTCCCTCAGGAGGCTACTATGGTTGCCTGCAGTAAAGTCCCCATATATGAGGGGTTGTACTACACACCTCTATATGTATATGCGGCTACCGAGATGCCTATGGTACGCTCCTCTTGAGTGAGGCCTACCATGGATGCTTGTAGTAGAACGCTCCTGAATGAGGCTACTATAGTGAAATACATTTGAGAATGAGGGTTGTGATGGAACGCTCTTTCGAGAGGCTATCACAGCGCAACCTCATCTCCTTAAATGAGGGTTGTGATGGAACGCTCTTTCGAGAGGCTATCACAGCGCAACCTCATCTCCTTAAATGAGGGTTGTGATGGAACGCTCTTTCGAGAGGCTATTACAGCGCAACCTCATCTCCTTAAATGAGGATTGTGATGGAACGCTCTTTCGAGAGGCTATCACAGTGCAACCTCATCTCCTTAAATGAGGGTTGTGATGGAACGCTCTTTCGAGAGGCTATCACAGCGCAACCTCATCTCCTTAAATGATGGTTGCGATAGAACGCTCTTTCAAGAGGCCATCGCAGTGCAACCTCACCTATATAAATATCTCATGAAAATAGAAGCTCGCAGGATAAGGCCCCCGGAACAAGCGCTTCCAGGGTGGGCTACCGGTGTTGGCTTCCGTAGACGGGGCTCCCATAATCAGGCTTCCGGGTGACAAGCTCCCGCAATGGAAGCCCCTAAGATGGAAGTTGAAACCTCAAGGGATAAGGTACATGCAACCCCATATGCTTTTGAGAAACCTATACGGGTATGTGAAAACTAAACTCACCCCTTTGAATTATGGTAACGCTCATATGCTCCGTTACTCTTCCAAGCTTTCGATTAAAAGTTGCTGCTTATCCACTAATGTTTAATTAAAAATTCATACGCATACTTTACGACTGTAAGAGAAAAGTGATTAAACATCTAGGAGTAGACCTGTGATTCCCCTTTAATGACTTGCAAAGGCTACCTCCCATGTGTGGAAGCCTGATACGATTCCTATCATCACTTAAGGAGTGCTATTTTTCGATAATCTATATATATTATAATGCCAGGAGATCAGAAATGCACCAGAAACGTTTTAAATATTTTTCTTCAATTTTCAATTTTTTGATTTTTTATTAAAAATATGTTCTTGCATTAAATAACTCTTAATGACCTTTTATTTAGTCATTAATTACACCTATTAAATCTATATAAAATTTACTTTATTTCACATTTTTAAAAATTTAGAAAACTTTGTTTGAGCATATAACTATTATTTCAACATTATATATATATATATATATATATATATATAATTATAATTAAGTGTATTTTTAGGTAAAATAATGACCGAAAATTGTTTATATCGCATTCTTTTTCATTCCCTATAAGACTGCATTAATTTCTTTTCGAACTATCGTAAGTAGTAAATATGATCTTAACTTCTCAAACAATTTTGATTATAACTCATTTAGAAATCGTAATAAATTATGAAAATATATAGATCTTCGCTTAACATTTGAAATTTGTATAAAAAAAATACAAGCTATTATTATTTTTGCACATTAATAAATTATACATGGAGTATGACCAAACCGATTAAATTAAACCAACCAAACTATTTTTTCAACGGATTAATGGATAAAAAAGTTACGCCTGTTGTTCATTATATTGTGTCGAAATAAATTAATATTCTAATTAAATAAATTCTTACTCTAATATTGAACATTTTTGTGATGGGAGGGGTGTCGGCTTTAAAAAATGTTATTCTATTTAAAATTTATAATTTTAATCGGAAAGATTACGTTCGTATTGTCATTGCTAATTTTTATGCTTATTCTATTTTTAAAATTATCAAAATTTTATTTATACGATGAGAGTAGTTTTCTAATTAATAATTTATATAAATTGTTTTAAATCCATTTTTTAGGAAATTCTTAAGAGATCAATAAATTTTTAAAAATATATATTATAATGCCAGGAGATCAGAAATGCACCAGAAACGTTTTAAATATTTTTCTTGAATTTTCAATTTTTTGATTTTTTATTAAAAATATGTTCTTGCATTAAATAACTCTTAATGACCTTTTATTTAGTCATTAATTACACCTATTAAATCTATATAAAATTTACTTTATTTCACATTTCTTAAAATTTAGAAAACTTTGTTTGAGCATATAACTATTATTTCAACATTATATATATATATATATATATATATATATATATATATATATATATAATTATAATTAAGTGTATTTTTAGGTAAAATAATGACCGAAAATTGTTTATACCGCATTCTTTTTCATTCCCTATAAGACTACATTAATTTCTTTTCGAACGATCGTAAGTAGTAAATATGATCTTAACTTCTCAAACAATTTTGATTATAACTCATTTAGAAATCGTAATAAATTATGAAAATATATAGATCTTCGCTTAACATTTGAAATTTGTATAAAAAAAAATACAAGCTATTATTATTTTTGCACATTAATAAATTATACATGGAGTATGACCAAACCGATTAAATTAAACCAACCAAACTATTTTTTCAACGGATTAATGGATAAAAAAGTTACGCCTGTTGTTCATTATATTGTGTCGAAATAAATTAATATTCTAATTAAATAAATTCTTACTCTAATATTGAACATTTTTGTGATGGGAGGGGTGTCGGCTTTAAAATTTTTTATTCTATTTAATATTTATAATTTTAATCGGAAAGATTATGTTCGTATTGTCATTGCTAATTTTTATGCTTATTCTATTTTTAAGATTATCAAAATTTTATTTATACGATGAGAGTAGTTTTCTAATTAATAATTTATATAAATTGTTTTAAATCCATTTTTTAGGAAATTCTTAAAAGATCAATAAATTTTAAAAATAATAAAAATTATTTTATCTAACTTCAATATTTTCAAATATAAGTTTATAAACTGCGCGAAGCGCGGATTACAATGCCTGGAGATCGAAAAGTTAATAGAAGCGTCAAAATGGCTTTCTTGAATTTTGGTTTTTTAAATTTTTTTTTAAAATTATTTTCCTGCATTAAACAGCTCTTAATGACATATTAATTAGTAATTAATTATACCTAATAAATATATAATTATTTTATTTAATTTAATTAAACAATTATAAAACTTTATTTGAGCATTATATTTATTATTTTAATAGTAAAAGTAATTTCATTTATAATTAAGTTTATTTTTAGGTAAAATAACGACTGGAAATTATTTACATTGCGTCTTTTTTATTTTCTATCAAATAACACTCCAATTTTTTTTTTGAATAATTGTAATACAGACGACCCTTAACTTCTCAAGCAATCTTCAATATTAGTAATTATGATCGTAATAAATTATAGAAGTATATAAATTTTCGCTTAACACCTATAATAAAAATAATACAAAAAGTTTTTATTTTTACACATGAATAAATTACACATGGGTTATGACCAAAGCAATTTAATTGAAAAAACCCAACTTTATTGAAAGATTAAATAGTTAAAAAAGTTATATACCCGTTGTTCATTATGTTGTGTTGAAATAAATTAATATTCTATTTAAATAAATTTTTACACTACTATTGAACATGTATGTTATGAGAGGGACGTCGGCTTTAAAAAGTATTATTATAAATAATATTTTTAACTTTTGGTTACGTTTGTATTATAATTGTTACTTTTTAGGTTTATGATATTTTTGAAATTATGAAAATTTTAGATATATAATGAGAGCATTTTCAAACTTATAATTCAAGTAAATTGTTTTGATTCAATTTTTTGTAAAAAAATTTAAGAGACCAATAAATTTTTAAATATAATTCATATATTTTCAATATTTTCAATATTTTAAAATAAAATTTATGAACCGCGCGAAGCGCGGATAAGTTTCCTAGTAGATTATAAGATTAAAACTTCTTTATACCCTGTTCGCTTAGAGAATCATTTACCATAATGATAAGTAAATCATTAGCCCCTAGTAGTCGAACCGAAGATCAGCTAGGCTGCCTTGATTATTGTTAGGTTACCTATGCATTAGGTAGTCACCCGAACACTTTAGACGTTCATTGTTAGGAAGCAGGTACCCATTAGCAACATATAGATGGTATCAGCATGTTCCCTAGGGTCAATAATAATCTAACTCTACCGAAATACATGCGCAAGACATTATAAAAGCATGCATCGAGATTGATAATATTAAGTTCAAGAAACCATAGCAAAAGCGAATAAAAGTTAAAGTTACATCCGCGGAGCATTCGACGTGCCCGCCCCCTCATTTAGAAACCAAGTTCGAAATAGACCAACAGAATTCATGGAACTAGAGTAAAACGAGTGTTCAGGAAAACCAAGTACTCAAAAAGATTGCATAATAAAAGGATTAACCATTCAAGGATTGATGGTGGTATCTGGGCTAGAAGACTTCTCGACAGGATTCCCTTCCTCGAGTGGGTTGCCCGGAGCTTCCTCAACCGCATTCACGGGAGCCTTAGCGCCAATCCCAGAATCAGGGGTAGCCTCGTCATCAGCCTTGGCAACCTCAACAGGTGTGGATGCAGCCTTCTGAGCGATAGCCTGAGACTTAGTAGCTTCAGCCTTAAAGCTTTCCACCTGGTTAACAGCATCATCCCCTAGGAGTGCCCAATCCAGATTCGGCATCTTGACCCAAGTAGATCGCATGTAATCTTTGATGCCATTCGCAAACCCCATCTTGTACCTATCTTCCAGAGCATGGCGGTAGCCCTTCATGGCAGCCTGTAAATCGTCAACCTGGGCTTGCAATTCCTTCAATTTAGCAGCTTGATCTATCACCAAACTTTCCTTCTCTACATCTTGATCAGCAATAACCTTGCTGAGTGTCTCTTTGTTCTTGTTCAAGGAGGCTACCTCGTTCTTCAACTTCTTGTTGCCCTCAAGGAGCTTCTTCTTTTCCTCTTCACTAGACTTTAAATCAGACCTGGCATTCTTAAGCTCCTCACGTAGCCTGGCATCACCCCTAGCAGCAACTACGAGCTGGTCCTCAAGTCTTAGTCGATAAAAGAGACTCTGAGCGGAAGCCTGTAGGGAAGCCCCAACAGTTTCGCTACCCTTTGACTTTGACCATTCCATTATAGTTTCCAGAGGGACCAACCCCCCAATCATTTTGTAGAAAGCTTGAACCTCATGAGGCACTGAAGGAGCAGGAGCCCCCTTGGCCCTCTTAGTAGATCGAGTTTCCGGAGTGGAAGTAGGGCTACCGGCAGTTCGAGCAAGTTTCTTCTTGTCATTCGGGATGCCTACACCCTTATTTGCAGAAGGAGGAGGAACTTGGGAGACAGGAGTAGCAGTAATTGGGGCCACCGGCATTTCAATATCATCGTCCTTGAACAAGTCTTCATACTTAACTGAAGGTTGAACAAATGATGGAACGGAGCCAGACATCGCTGAAAGATAACAAAACAGGAAAAAACATAAGAAATATACGCATGTGATAATAAAATATGGATGACCAAATAAACAACTATGGAGTATGCGGAGCATAAACATGTAAGTTGTGTGACATATGCGTACAACAAGTAGGAAAGAAAACAATTAAGGCAAATAACTTCCAATGTTACACATGACTAAGGGCTGACCAGAATCTAAAGTATCTGAGGCTGTAGCCTGGGCTTCTATACCATCCATAGGAAGCCCAAACTTGGATTCCCCATGGGCTTCCACAGTAACATCCTCTCCCATGGCAAGAGGCATGGAAACCCTAGGCAACGAAAAGCCCAACCTCTCCAGAACCTCAGCAGTTAATAAACTATCGCCATCTCTCAACTCGGCAGCCAATTTTGCCACTTTCTTCGCTCGCTTTGCCTTACATCCTGACAGGAGGGTTTGTTCTGGAAAGCCTAAAAGAAACGATAAGAAGAAAGAAATCATCAAGCAAATCTAAACTTAAGGACTTGATCATTGTTGGGAGAATCGCAGACTTACTTCGGAACAGGTTGAAATCTTTTCTAATCTCCTCACAATGAAAACAATACAAGAATTGCTCTTTCCAGTCATACATTCCTCTCTTATTACCCTTAATACATTGGCCCTGCCTGTTATTCCAAGCCGTGAAGTAGTAAACTCCTACTTTCCTACCAGCATCCTTCAACTGATAAAAGTATCCTAACTCTTGGGCAGTCAAAACAGCTGAAAAAGCTTGGTCGTATAGGATGAACATGCACGCCGCCACTCTGAATGAGTTAGGGGACAATTGCATGGGAGCTAGACCATAGAAGTTTAAGATCTCGAGAAGGAAGGGGTGCATGGGCAAAGAAAACCCAAGTTTAAAGTACGATGATGACAAGACAACTTGTGGGATTGCCCTATCAGACTTGAGGTTGTCAAAACGATGGCATCTTTCACCAGCTTCTGGTAGTACCAGCTTGCAGCCAGGGTTCCAGGAGCTCAATAACTTCTCCAACTTCTCAGCGTTCATTGTGGAGTCAACATTTTCACAAGAAGGAAGTCTCTGTTTGGCTTCCCGCTTCACCTCTATCACATATTCGTCCTCATCAACCATATTGGCATTATCAAAGAAAGCCTGTTCAGCTTGATTCAGAAACCCATCATCATAGTTTTGGGAATACCCTTTATCCCCCTCATCAACGGATGAGCTAAAATTCACTAACCCCAATTCCCTGGCACCCCCAACGGGTGAATTGACTTCTTGGTAAGAATTGGAGGGCTCAAATACTATCTCGGCTTCTAAAGGATCGAGTACCATAACCTTGGAACGGGTGCGAGTGCTAACAGTAGATTTAAACTTTGATGAGGTGCGAGGTGAAATAAGGTCAGTGAGAGGTGCGAATCTAGAGTCAGAAGGCTCCCCTGATTGTGGAGACAAGTTGGCAGGATAACTAGAGGAACTATTAGAAGTAGACTGGCTTGCCATCTGCAAAAAGAGGAGGCAAGTCAATCACACAACTCGGAGAAAATGCGAAGAAGAGTCCAAGGATGACAAAATTTTATAACCACAACAAAGGTAACGCTACGGTACCCTCAATTAACTAGTATGGCAACCCCTACAGTCTTTAAGGATTTGGGTTAAACTTTAATCCAACTAAAAGAAAAAAAACCCCTTGGATCAACGCCAAACAGGTCCTAACTACGAGCACCATATACCTATCCGTAAGATTTCGCAAAACAAGTCGCCATGACTAAGACTAATGATTTAACCCCATTGAATAACGAGAAACTAGGCTATATAATTGGGCCAATTACAGGTGCATGGATCAGAGTTACTCAACAAATCAAGGTACGATAAAGATCTATAGATCATGAGTGCGCAAAGGGAGATAAAACTCAAGCAGACGTTAAACACCTAATGCACACAGAGAAAATCAAATATTTGGGCAACCCAAATGGAAGCCCCCTTCAAGAATGAAACATGTGGTTATACGTTTAGAACAAAATCCACTGCTCAGGCATATAATCGAACAAGCTAGACGCACAAATCAAGCAAGAGACATGTGAGAACATAGTGACTTGTGTATGCATATGGATGTGGGCTAACAATTAGATTGGAAGGCCAATCGACAAACACAAAAGGCCACACGGTACACCAATGGAGCATATTAATCATGGATCTTGACATAAATCGTGAAAAAGGAGTATCGATGATGTAAGCAAACATCAATCATAAAATACAAGTACATACAAGCATATATATACATAAACAAGAAAGTAATTGTTAAGGTACATGCAAGGCTTTACCAGAGTTTAGAGATGGTATAGAGCAATAGAACCGTACCTCAAGCTTGGTCGATAACGAAAAGGCTGACGCCAAAAAAGAAACCCTTCTTTGCTTTGAAGAAGAAGATAAGAAGGTTGAGAGAAAGTTTATGATAAAAAAGAAACAAAAAGCCTGGAGCATAGGTTAATATATGGGAAAAGTAAAGAGGCGTAGATAATTGTGGTGCCTCGGTAGTGAATGAACCCGGCACAGAAAAAGAGACAAGGGGGTAGCGTGTTCGCGTGGACAAACCCCTCACTCCACTATTTTCTAGGCGGGAATAGAAGAGTCCCACTTTAATTTCCCTACCTACAGTCTATCTTTTAATTTCAAAGAATAAAATTGGTTAAAATGATTATTACCATACGCGTTGAAAGGCTTCCGAGTGAATTACGTACTTCAATTCGAGCTCCCGCGGAATAAATTTTAAAAATTACGAATGAATATATCATCGAGAGTTTTAAAGACATAAAATTCTCTTATCTCAAACATTGTAGAATACTGATTTATACACATCATACTAGAATGAGCATATCTAGTGGATTGAAACAGAATTTATGATTGAATACCCGAGAGGATTGAACCCCGTAGACTTTAGGTTCCTCTTGCACTCATGCTTCAAGGAACCGAGGGGTAGTTGTTGTGACCGAAATCTTGCACGGGTCAGATTTAGGCCCATTAAGGATTTAGGGTCAAATCTGTAGAGGAATTAGATGATCAGTGAGGCTTCTAAGGGCCCATGGTAGCCCAGGAGAGCTATTCTAGAAGGATCATTGATAGATACAAAGCCTAGGGTCCCAGGAACTAGCTTCCCTTGAATAAATCCCTAGCTCTTAGCCATTATTATAAGGCTCCCGGATATCAGGCTTCCTTAGTCAGCCTACCACAGGGGCTACCATGAGGTAAATATTAAATAAGCATAAGGCTTAGGATCCCAGGGCATGACCCCTTAAGGATAACCTGCAGCCCATAATTACTATAGCGAGGTAACTAGGATAGCCACCAGATAGGGCTTCCAGTACGGTTACCACAGTCAGCCAGCAGGGCTACCGGAGCCTAGCTACCGGCGGTATCCCGGCTTCCCCGGAAGCCTGGCAGAATTACAGATTCAGATAAGGGCAACCTACTATTTTGTAGGAGCACGTCTCTACAACCAATATACACTTCATATCAGATAATTACATGATTATTCAGAGATACACATCATTATTACTTGATAAATCATACATTCATCGGATAAACATCAGTGGATAGGCTTCCAACAGTCCTGATAAGGCTTGGAAACCTCATAACTACATCACAATCAGTTGATAAACGATAAATACAATGATTATCTCATCAAATACGAGATAACTCATCATAAACAAACGATCATATCAATCAAGAACTACATACGTGCTTGATCCACTATAAATAGTGGTATGTAGGCAGTTTGCGGGATCTTCTTCGACACTTTACACTCCTTGAGTAGCTAGAGCACGTGCACTCTTGTGTGACACAGTCAAATTAGGGTTCTTGGCTGGCCAACATATGGTCCTTGAGCTCTATCCCGCAGATTCAGTCCCAATCATAACAAAAACACCTTCCCGTGTTCTTTGGTAACCCCTAGCCGTGTGCCTTCCCGGGCGGCTAGCCTCAAATCTATAGCTGTGAGCCTTTCTGGACAGTTATATGATTCCATGTTCAACAGCGCTATTCCAGCAACGACCTCCACATAGTTGTGCTAAAATCCTCCCACAACAATTGCTATAAAAAAGGATCTTTAGATTTCTGAAGGGCACTCCAAACTTGGGTTTAAGGTATCCTAAGGACACAGGGTTCAATCTGGTTGGTTATTCTGATGCTAATTATGCTGGATGCAGAGTGGATAGGAAAAGCACCTCAGGTAGCTGCCAGTTTTTTTGACAAAGGTTAGTCTCTTGGTATAGCAAGAAACAACAATCTGTGTCAACTTCTACAGCTAAGGCTGAATACATAGCTGCTGGAAGTTGCTGTGCTCAAGTGCTTTGGATTAGAAATCAACTTAGAGATTATGGACTTGTGTTGGAAAGAATTTCAATCATGTGTGACAACACAAGTGCAATATCTATAGTTGCCAATCCTGTCAATCATTCTAGAACAAAACACATTGACATCAGATATCATTTCATTAGAGAACATGCAACTAATGGAACCATTGAGTTGCATTATGTCTCTACAGATAAACAACTAGCTAACATATTCACTAAGCCATTAGATGAAGCCACCTTCACAAGGTTGGTTAGTGAGATTGGAATGCTGAATTCTTCAAATTTTGGCTAGGTGAATATATCATCTAGATTGTTGCAGCAGTAAACACTTACTTTATTTGAATTCTCAATATTTTTGGAGTAAGTGTTGGCTGAAATATGATTTATAAATATTTCAAATCTGTTGCATATGTTGGAAAATCATATTTTGACAACTTGAAATTTCTATGAAATTTGAGAAAATCACTGTGTAATTTGCTAGAATATTCTTCATTGAATATGACTGGTAAATTTTAAAAGATAGTGAAAATTGATTTTTGTGAGTAATGAGTATATTTCGATAAGTCAGTCTTCTCGAATAATTCACTGTTCGACATCTCTAACAAGTCTAATTAGAGCACTCTCGAGTTCTCGAATAGAGTCTTTTAGAGATATCGAATAGAGGCATTCTTGACTTCTCGAATATGGTAATTGAATTCTCTAATGACTGAGTTCTCGAATACTGTATTTGAGTTCTCGAATCATTTGAAAAGGCTGAATTCTCGCTGAATCTCAACCGATTTTGGATTTTTTGTCTGTAATTTTAATTCACTCATAAAAACACATTTTATTTAATTTAGAATTATTTCTAAGTTAGATAACTGCCAGCTGCGAGTTACCATCTGCTTGAGTTATCGAGTAATATAAGCCTTTCCTGACTTATCGAATAGTTGTTTTCTACTTCTCGAATGCCTGACTTGTCGATACAAAATATATATCTAATCGACAATTCAAGTACTTCATACTTATACAATTCTACATCTATTCGATTAATTTCATTCGATTACTAAAGCATCTAAACTCCCAAAACCTCTGAAAACCCTAACTGCCAAAAGCTAAATTTCTTCTTCAACCCTTACTCTTCTCTCTCTTCTCTCTATATCAATGGCAACCATGAAATTCAACACCAACTTTATCGCCCTAACTAGTGATGTTGAGCCACCCAACGCGAACTTCAAATGCTTTGTAAACTGGATGTCTGAGTCATACATCAAGGATGCACTCTCTGCCAACCCAACTCTGTATCTAGACATCCTGGAACAGTTTTGGGGAAATGTTATTGTGGAAGTTGTAGCCCTCTAAAGCGCAATAATGTCATATATAATCTACTGCAAGATTCAGGACAAGGAAATCACTATCACTACTGAAGACATGAATCAAGCACTGGGTCTACAACAAGAGGCATATGACATACTGGCCACAAATGCAGAGTTAGAAGAATTCTTTGAATTTATTAACTACTCAGATGTGATTAATCTTGTAAAGTTGAACAGGAAGAATCTGAGAAAGGAGTGGAGCTATGTGTTTTCAACTCTCCTTCAAGTCTTCACTGCCAGGAAGTCGAGTTTTGACCAAATCAGTGCACCTGCGCAGCAAATTAGCTATGCCTTGGCCTATGGGAGAAAGATTGATGTTGGACAGATCATTCTACAGGAGTTGTATGGGAGACTTGGTAAGAACATAACCAAGAGAGGTACTGACATTTTCTTCCCTCGCTTTATTCAATCTGTACTTAATTTTAAAAATGCTAAATTGATTGAATTACCTGGGATAGATAGAAATCGAATAGGCTATCCTAAATCCATGACCAAACTCATTTTTGGTAATTTGGAGACTAGGAATGATGTGGATGTAAGACTTAACATAACTCCCCATATGGAGGGTTTGTTTAGGACCTACCCCCACAACATGCCAACATTTGACTCAAAGTCACAATTAGCACAGCCCAAGCAAGTAAAACACAATGCCAACCCAGGGCCTGCTAACCAACCCTCTCAACCAAACACTCTACCAAACACTGAGCCAACTGCATCATCCTCTCAAAAGGGTGATGTTAGTAAAAAGGAGAAGAAGAGAAAACAGGTTGCTTCTGCACCTTTGACCATATTATCAGAAGCAGCACTGGCTGTTGAATTAGGTTTAGAAAGTGAGGAACCTGAGTCACCCTTAATCAGACCAAAGAAGAAGAAATCTAAAACCACCTCTTTAGTCACACAAATGGCTGAAGTTGTAAAATCAGGGGCAAACAGTTCACTAGGTGTATCCTCTCAACAGGGTACATCTATAGAATCAATCATCTGTTAGTGTATACTGAAAATATTTATTTTAAGTATATACATTTATTTCTGGCCCAGTTTTATTGAGAATCATTTAAATGTTTACATGTTGTCTAATATTATATATTGTGGACAATCTAGTATCAAATGGGATACAGAATATTAGATTGTTAAATACGGTTTATATAATATAACAAGGTTCACAGCACAGGTGGTGTTGGACAATCCACTGGTATGGCTGTAGTATTATTTAGATTAGTTTATATTGACTAATAAATAATACTGGTATACTTTGTGTATATTGAACAGGATCAAATTTAGAATTGTTCCCTTATACTGATTAAGAAAGAGAACTAAGATTCTATGTTATTATTAATGCTTAGGTTCTTAATCCGGATATAGTAATTGACACGTGTATATTATTTACATGCTTTGATTTAAATATGAAATAATTCTTTGGAATTAAATCATTATATTTTGGGTGATGGGATAATATATATGGTGGATATTATTTATTGAAGGAATCCATGTCCTGATAATATTCGGGTTAATGATGTCCCCTTGAAAGCTCAAAAAGATTTAATTCTGTGAAACCCTGCAGGTGGAATTTATTCCGGCATAATTAAATAAATGTTGAGTGGATGATTAAGGATAAAAGATATTAATTAAATAAATTATCAGTAATTTATTTAATTAATGGACATGCGATATTTTAAACATGGGGAATTTAATAAGCAAATAATAAAGGAGCCGATTTAATTAATTAAATAAATTACCGGAATTAGGTGGGTGGTGCAATATTAATTATTTAGTGGAATTAATTAATATTAATGATAAAGGGCTTGGCCCAAGTTATCAATAGAAGGCCCGACCTAATTTTCTCCTTGATCCCTATTGTAGCCTATAAATACTCTTTATGCCTCCAAGAATAGGGGTTCGGAATTCTAGAGCTTGGAGGCTAAACCTTGGAGGATCGAAGGCCACACTTCGTTCAAGGGAGTAAGGGAATACAATAGAAGATCGTGGATTTGAATCGCTTGCGCCGTAGCGATTAATGTAAATCATTAAACTAGTTAAACACATATCACTATGATCCAAAGGGACCAACAATTGGCATCAAGAGCCTGAGGTTTAGTGGACTTGTGTTTGTGTTTGATGACGTCCATGTCGTAATTAAAATTGGTTGTATACGTATAGTGGTATGCTTGTGTAATAATTTTTTGTAGGTTGTTATCCACTATTATGGCCATGTTTTTTAATTATGTGTTTGGATCCCACGTGGTTTAATCGTGGTTAATTTTTGTTTGGTTTCCACGTGGTTTATCGTGGTTGTAAACACGAGGGTTGATCGTGTTAGAATAGATTTTACAAATTTAGTTTTGTATTAGAAATATTTATTATGTAATTGTTTGATGGATTTTGTAAAAATCCGGGTATTTTGTAACAATTACGTATGGCTGAAATCAAAATTGGAGAAACAAAGTTGTCCGCTGCGTAGCTGTTACAGGCTGCTGGTTGTTTTTGATTTTTGATTAAGAAGACAGAAGCAGGAGGAGACCACTGGCGCGTGGGAAAACTTCAATCAGAGGCTGTAACGCATTACCAGCCTACGCAACAGGATTCTCCTGTAAATCAATGGTGATGCGCATGGACGGTACGCGCAACAGCAGAAACGGGTGTGTAACGCATCCAGATAATGCGTTATTGGCGGTGAAGGCAGATTTTTTTTTTCTTTCTTCAGCAACTGCACGCGAGTGGTCAGCACCAATTCTGTCGAAACAGGGAGCTGCTGCTAATTGTTTTGGGGGCCATAATAGTGGAATACTTTTTTAATTCCGTTATTTAAGTTTTTAATTATTGCTTTAAATAAATTATTATGTGTGTTGTTTTTTTTTTTTTTTGACAGGATGTGTGTTGTTAATTATGTGTGTAATTTATAATTGCATGTTTAACATAATTAGGACGACATGGACATAGATATTTTATTTATTGCTTTAATTAAATGTTTTATGTTGTTAAATTATGTGTGTATTTGGAATGCATGTTAGACATAATTGTAACGACATAGGCCTCATTTAATTTTAAAATTCCTCAATTTTTAATAAAAATTCTAAGTGGGTGAGGGAATTAATTAGGAATTAAATCCCACGGTCTCCATTATTTTGTATGTAATATAACCTTTTAAATAATGTTGATAGTATATATGACCACCCATCGTGGCGTACTATTTACGGTATTATTAAAAGGTTGTGGAAATTACTAGAACAAAATTTTAAATTAAATTACGAATATTGAAAGGTATACATGCCACCCAACGTGGCGTACCAAGTTTCATAGAATTCGATTAATTAGAAGGGTACCAATGATTGAATATAGAATTTCGATATTGAGAGAAAGGATGATTCTGTCTAGAAAGGGGTCTTAAGTGACGCCTCTTGACAATGCTCCCCCCGATCTTGGAATTATCCTATTATCGATTATTGATTTGAAATATTTAATGGTGGCACCCGGTCTTATTGTTATTAATTTAAGATTTGATAATGGTATACACTTAGCTATGAAAAATAATATATAGTCCACCCTAACGTGGCGTATTATTTAGTAATAGGACCGAAGTAATATTTAAAGAAATTTAAGTGGTATATATGTCACCCATCGTGGCGTACCAGATACTTATGGTGTTTAAATATTAGTGCATTAATTTTAATTAATTGTTAGAGGAAACCAATAGGCTTTAAAATTTGTGCAACTCTCTGATTATGTGTTACATGTATGATTCTCAGGATTAGATCATTATGGGCTTTAATCCACTATTCACCATACTTAAGGATAACAAACTTACCGGACCAAACTATATTGAATGGAAACGTAATTTGGACATAGTGTTGACTGCTGAGGAGTACAAATTTTGTACTTATGAACCCAAGCCAGATCAACCTGCTGAAGACGCTCCTGAAAGTGAGAAGGAGTATTATAAGCGGTGGGTTAAGGCCGATGAGATGTCGCGATGTTACATTCTGGCAGCAATGTCGGGTGTTTTGCAGCATCAGCATCAGGCTATGGCCACTGCTTCAGATATGCTCTTTAATCTCAAGGAACTTTTTGGGGAACAGAATAGGGCTGCTAGGCAAGTAGCAATGAAGTCTTTAATGAACACTCAGATGGCTGAAGGGACACCGGTAAGGGATCATGTTCTCAGGATGATGTCTCATCTGAATGAGATGGAGATCCTTGGTGCTGATATTGATGGGGAAACCCAGATCGATATCATCCTTATGAGTCTACCCAAAAGTTTTGAGCAGTTCCGCTTGAATTACACCATGAACAAAAGGATGTACAGTCTCGCGGAACTTCTGACAGAACTTCAAGCAGCTGAAGGACTCTTTAAGCAGAATGTTCAAGAGAATGTGGCTGAGAAAGCTTCTTCCTCTAAGCCGAAAGGCAAGAAGAAGAAAAAGGTTCAGACACAGAAAGCTGGAAAGGTTGCTAATGCAGTGGGAGTTCATGGTGGTGTGAAAAAGCCTAAGGGCAAGTGCTTCAGGTGCAAGCAGTCAGGTCACTGGAAACAGGATTGTCCTCTTCCTAAGAAGATAAACAATACTGGTATGTCTCTTTCTCTAGTTACAGAAACATATATAGCGGCTATATCTATGAGCACTTGGTGTGTAGATACAGGAGCCACTGACCATGTTTGTAACTCTATGCAGGGGTTCCAGCAAACCAGAATGCTTAGAGATGGCGAGATATATGTGTTCATGGGAGATGCTACGAAAGTAGCAGTAGTTGCAGTTGGAATAATTACTTTAGCTTTCGGTGATGATAGGATTTTGGTTTTGAACAATTGTCTTTATGTACCTTCGTTTAGAAGGAATTTGATTTCAGTTTCTAAACTTGCCATTGATGGTTATAATGTTTGTTTGGATCGTAATGTTTCTATTATGATGAATAAACGAGTTATATGTTCAGGTACATTGCAAGACAATTTATATATTATTAATCCTATCCAACCAATGCTGCAACAAAAGGAATCTAATAATATTCTTTCTAGCTCAAACAAAAGAAAGAAACCTTCCGAATTGAACCAAACATATCTTTGGCACTTAAGATTAGGTCATATTAACTTGAGGAGGATTCAAAGACTGGTAGTAGATGGGCCATTAGGCTTGTTGGCAGTGGAGCCATTTCCAGTTTGTGAATCTTGCTTGGAAGGTAAGATGACTAATAGGCCTTTTAAAGCAAAGGGGAATAGAGCCAAAGAAGTATTAGAATTGGTTCATACTGATTTATGTGGTCCTATGAGTATCCAAGCAAGAGGAGGTTATGAGTATTTTGTCACTTTCATTGACGATTATTCTAGATATGGATACATTTATTTGTTGCGCCGCAAGTCTGAGTGCTTTGAGAAATTCAAAGAGTACAAAGCAAGTGCGGAGAAACGACATCTTGGAAAATGTATCAAGTCACTACGATCAGATCGTGGTGGCGAATACTTGCTTGGAGAATTTAGGGACTATTTATCAGAAAATGGGATTACATCCCAGTTGTCTGCACCTGGCACACCTCAGCAGAATGGTGTAGCAGAGAGAAGGAATCGGACTCTTTTGGAGAGTGTTAGATCAATGATGAGTTATTCAGATTTACCTAAGTCGTTCTGGGGATATGCTATAGAAACAGCGGCTTACCTTCTGAACTTGGTACCTTCTAAGTCGGTTCCCAAGACTCCAATAGAATTGTGGACTGGCAGTAAACCAAGTCTAAGACATATTCGGATTTGGGGTTGTCCAGCACATGTGCTTAACAAGAACGCGACTAAGCTAGAATCTCGCACAGAAGTAAGGCTGTTTGTAGGCTATCCCATGGGGACGAAAGGTTATTCATTTTATATTCCTAGGGATCGAGATGTCATTGTTAGCACCAATGCCAGATTCTTAGAGGAAGACTATATAATGAACCACAAACCCATGAGTAGCGTTGTTCTAGAGGAATTAGTGGGAGGGACAGATAATCCCCAAGTGCCAATAGTACAAGTAGAACAACCACAAGAAAATGCACAACTTGACACTAGTACCGCACCAGTGCCTCGTCGTAGTGGGAGGGTTGTTCGACAACCTGAAAGATTCATGTTTTTGGGAGAGTCTTCAGACTTTGTCTCTGGTGAACATGATGAGGATCCCAGGACATACGAACAGGCAATTCTAGATAAAGATGCAAATCTTTGGCAAAAGGCAATGGAATCTGAGATGGAATCTATGTATTCCAATCAAGTTTGGGAGCTCGTGGAACCACCCAAAGGTATAAAACCCATTGGAAGTATGTGGATCTACAAGAAGAAAAGAGGATCTGACAAAAAGGTGAAAGCCTGGAAAGCACGACTTGTTGCGAAAGGGTATACTCAGAAAAAAGGAATCGATTATGAGGAAACCTTTTCGCCAGTTGTTATGCTTAAGTCGATCCGGATTCTTTTATCTATAGCAGCTCATCTCGATTACGAGATTTGGCAAATGGATGTCAAGACAGCTTTCCTTAATGGAAGTCTTGAGGAAACCATCTATATGCAACAACCAAAAGGATTCATTAAAGAAGGCCAAGAGCATCTGGTTTGTAAGCTTAAGAGGTCTATTTATGGACTTAAACAAGCTTCTAGGGACTGGAATATTCGTTTTGATCAGGCAGTCCAGTCATATGGATTTGATCAAAGTCCAAGCGAGTCATGCGTGTATAAGAGAAGTGAGGGTAATGCAGTGGTTTTTCTAGTACTATATGTAGATGACATTTTACTCATTGGAAACAATGTTAAGATGTTATCATCAGTAAAGGCATGGTTGTTCAAACAATTTGAAATGAAGGACTTAGGTGAAGCGGCATACATCCTTGGGATCAAAGTAATAAGGGATCGCAAGAAAAGGATGTTGGCTTTGTCTCAAGAGCCTTACATTGATGAAGTATTAGCTCGTTTTAACATGCAGAACTCTAAGAAAGGTTTTCTACCTTTTAAGCATGGAGTTGCTCTATCCAAGGAGCAGTGTCCTTCGACACCTAAGCATATAGAGAGCATGAAAGCAGTTCCTTATGCTTCGGCATGTGGAAGCTTAATGTATGCTATGTTATGTACGAGGCCTGACATCTGCTTTGCTGTAGGCATGGTTATTAGATATCAGTCGAACCCAGGTCAGGAACATTGGAGTGCAATAAAAACTATACTCAAGTACCTGCGAAGGACTAAGGAGTATATGTTAATTTACAAGGCCTCGGATCTATTTCCTTTGGGATATACTGATTCAGATTTTCAATCAGATAGGGATAAGAGGAAATCAACCTCGGGATACATTTTTACTTTGGGAGGTGGATCCGTTATATGGAGGAGTGTAAAGCAGAAATGCATTGCAGACTCAACCATGGAAGCCGAGTACGTGGCGGCCTCTGAGGCTGCAAAGGAGGCTGTATGGTTCAGGAACTTCCTTTTGGACTTAGATGTGGTACCTAATTTGCCTAGGAGTCTGACAGTGTATTGTGACAACACTGGTGCTGTGGCAAATTCAAAAGAACCACGAGACCACAAAGCAGCTAAACATATTGAACGTAAGTATCATCTCATACGAGGAATCGTAAAGCGAGGAGATATAGTTGTGGCTCACATATCATCAGAAGACAACCGGGCAGATCCTTTCACAAAGAGCTTGCCAGCCAAGGTTTTTGACAGGCATGTGGAAGCGATAGGAGTCAGATGGATGGGCACATAGTTTTCAATGTAATAGTGGATTAAATAAACACTGATATACTCATTGAAATATTTTGAGTATAAGTGGGAGATTGTTAGTGTATACTGAAAATATTTATTTTAAGTATATACATTTATTTCTGGCCCAGTTTTATTGAGAATCATTTAAATGTTTACATGTTGTCTAATATTATATATTGTGGACAATCTAGTATCAAATGGGATACAGAATATTAGATTGTTAAATACGGTTTATATAATATAACAAGGTTCACAGCACAGGTGGTGTTGGACAATCCACTGGTATGGCTGTAGTATTATTTAGATTAGTTTATATTGACTAATAAATAATACTGGTATACTTTGTGTATATTGAACAGGATCAAATTTAGAATTGTTCCCTTATACTGATTAAGAAAGAGAACTAAGATTCTTTGTTATTATTAATGCTTAGGTTCTTAATCCGGATATAGTAATTGACACGTGTATATTATTTACATGCTTTGATTTATATATGAAATAATTCTTTGGAATTAAATCATTATATTTTGGGTGATGGAATAATATATATGGTGGATATTATTTATTGAAGGAATCCATGTCCTGATAATATTCGGGTTAATGATGTCCCCTTGAAAGCTCAAAAAGATTTAATTATGTGAAACCCTGCAGGTGGAATTTATTCCGGCATAATTAAATAAATGTTGAGTGGATGATTAAGGATAAAAGATATTAATTAAATAAATTATCAGTAATTTATTTAATTAATGGACATGCGATATTTTAAACATGGGGAATTTAATAAGCAAATAATAAAGGAGCCGATTTAATTAATTAAATAAATTACCGGAATTAGGTGGGTGGTGCAATATTAATTATTTAGTGGAATTAATTAATATTAATGATAAAGGGCTTGGCCCAAGTTATCATTAGAAGGCCCGACCTAATTTTCTCGTTGATCCCTATTGTAGCCTATAAATACTCTTTATGCCTCCAAGAATAGGGGTTCGGAATTCTAGAGCTTGGAGGCTAAACCTTGGAGGATCGAAGGCCACACTTCGTTCAAGGGAGTAAGGGAATACAATAGAAGATCGTGGATTTGAATCGCTTGCGCCGTAGCGATTAAGGTAAATCATTAAACTAGTTAAACACATATCACTATGATCCAAAGGGACCAACATCATCCTCCCCAATCCACCTATCTGTAAAGAGTCAGCACCTGGGAGTGATAAGGCTGGTACAATATTGAGTGGAGAGCACATCACATTTGAAACTCTCTATTTCTCAGGGGGAGTTGCCAAAATCCATTCTACAAGACACTTCTCTTCCAGAATCTACATCTCAAATTTCTTTGGAGCATGTACTTCAAGAAATTGAAGAACAAGGCATTGATCACTAGGAATTATTTCCTCTTGGTGAGCCAATGGACTCAAGTGACTTAGTGCATGACACTTTGCTCACCACCCAGAAACCACATTCAGATGGTGAGGGAATGCTAGCTGGGGAATATCCTGATGACACCATCACAAACATAGAGGATTCACTAGTTTTTACTAGAGACTCTGTGCCTGTGTCAACTACTGTTGTAACTCATCCCACTCATGTGGAGACAACAGTAGTAGAGTCATTCCATCCGGTTATAGAAGTTGCATCTGTAACTGAGGAGTCTAGCTTGCCTAGCTCTAGCTCTAACTTCATGTCTCAATGGCTGAAGCCTGTGCAACATGACAATGCTTCAGGATTAGGGTCTGTTCCACCTCAATTGACGGTTGAAGCACTTCAAAGCTTAATTGTGGATCAAATCCCTGAGTTCATAAAGATTGCTCAGAACCTTCTCACTGCAAACATGTCAAATCCAGACTATGAAGCTATTCTCTTATGCCACAGAGATGATGTGGAGATGCAAAAGGCAAAGATAATAGATGATACTGAGAGAGATGGAAATGTAGATGCCTGGCTACAAGGAAAATTTGATGTTTCTCTCTCAGAAGGTTTCCAGTACATCAGAGAAGAGTACATCACTTCACTGGGGTCCAATGCCAAATCTCTCACCCCTAGTGATGTTTATGAAGCAGTAAATGACAACTACAAGGGCATTCTCAAGGTTGCACACTACCTTGGCAAGGGTCTAAAAACAGAAGTTCATGAAGTGTGTTCAGCCACAACCAAAGAGGTGCATGAGATAAAGAGGACTTTTGATGCCAAATTCCCTCAATTGGAGACTATAATCAAGGCCATTATATCATGCAAGTCTACCTGTACCAAGGTGGATAATGGCTTAGCTCTATTCAAGGATACTGTCACAGGTCTGGGGCATAAATTTTAAGCTCTATCTGATCAGACCACAGATGCCAATGCCATGCTGAGGACTATGTTCAAAAATCAATATGGAGATAAGCTAGTGACTGAGGTCCCAGTGCATGAGATGACCAAATTTGAAGTGGAAAGACTGAAAGATCAATCTCTATCTGGTTTTAAAGCCAATAAGTTGGTCACAAAGGTGGAATCTCTTGAACAGGAAGTGGCCTCTCTCACAAAGTCCAATGCTCAGCTAACAGACAAAGTTGCAACTCTAACTGCACAGTTGGACACTCAAGCCACCACCACAGCTGATGTTCTTCTGAATCAATAGTTAATGTTGTCTACCATGATGAATCACATGGGCCTCCCTCTACCTGAAGAATCTTCAACCCCAAAGGTCACTCCTATAGCCTCTGTGCCTGACAACAAGCCTAAGGGGGAGAAGAGGACATCAAGGAACTCAAATCCAAAGGGGGAGAAACCTCAAGCTAAAGGCATCAAGTTAAATGAGGGTGGTCAACAAAGAATTGCAAAATCTACACCTCATGTCTCAGGCAAAGGCAAATCCAAGGTTGATGAACCTCCATCCTCTCTGCCAGTGGTCACTCTACCACCTGTGCACATCACTACACCAAGTGGCCAAAAGCAAACTATCACTACTACAGTGGTGGCAGGTTCCATGCCAAGTGATCTAGTCCAAGCCTCTAGACATGAAGATGACCCAGTGGAAGCTAGTGTGATTACAGAGGCCAAGCTGATAGAAGTAGCAAATTCAGAGATTTATCATGATGTTGCATTCTTGAAGTTTCTACAAGTCTCAAAGGCAAAGGTTGAAGGATATACTTTGCTATACAGAAGAAGCCTCAAAGACCAAATTAAATATCTAATAGCTATTCCAAAAAAGCTAAATCAAATCTTTCTCAAGGAAATCATGATGGTGACCAATGGCAAGATATGACACCTATCTATTGACACCTTGAAAGCCCTAAAATTCACTGAGATTGATGCTATTTTGGAACTAATTGAGCAGAAAGGGGAGAACAACAAGAGTCTGTATTGAAGTATGTATCAAACCAAGAACCATCTTCTATCAGTCTGATACTAAAATTCAAGATGTTAATCAGTTGGTTATCCCCAGTGATCTCACCCCTCGAAACCACAGACTCATCATTGCTATTACTGATCAGCTACAAAAGAAGGGTGGAGTCAGAATTGCTGAAGAGTTGGAAGCACTACACATCCTAAGAACATTCATTGCTACTGGTATAATTCCAGGAATGGCTCAGCCTAGGAGGAATAAGGATGATAAAGATGATGAAAAGAGTGATGGGAGGAGAAGTCATCACAGGAGTGATAAGGGTGATAGAGATGAGAAGAAGAAGAAAGATAACAAGGACAAGAAAGATGATGGTGACCCAGGCAAAGTCTATGAGAGAAAGATTGGAAAACAGCAAGCCTTAGGCATTGCTAGCAGTAACCTCACCACAACACAAGACTCTAAGTCTAGGGTGAATACTGTTAGTAATGACCTAGCAAAATCTACATCTATGGCTTCTGCAACTGTTTTGCCACCTCAAGAAGAGAAGAAGATTCAAGTCTAGAAACCATTTGTATGTTTCAAAAAGCAAACTGCTAATGGGATACTATAATGGTCTACAAGCAAAGGTCACATGCTACTGCCGGGCAACCATGTAAAAAGGATTAAATTAAAGCATGCTGTAAGAAGGGTGAAGTTATCCAAGTCAAAGGCACTGACAATAATTCCAGGATTAAACCTACCACCTCTGGATGAAAACTATGATGAAAACCAACTGCAGTTCCTATGGGCTCAAAGAATCTATCATGTTGCCATTGTTGATGATTTTCTTGAAATTAAATATACTGTTGGAAGATAGAAGAAATTCAGACAAGGGACATGTCAGCACTGGGGCAGGCTATATGATATAGAAAGGATAATTGCAATGTTGGATTCTGAAGACAGAGTGGAAAGGGTATGGAAGCTGGAGTTAATTAACTTTGTCAAAATGAAGAGAGATCACCAGGCAGAACTGAAAAAGAACAGTGAAGAGCTACTAAAGAAAATGGATGAGGAGTTTGCTGCAATGGAAGCTAAGGCTGATGAATTGAGGGCTATGGGTCTGTGTAGAGTCAAGTTTAATCCTTACATCATTGAATACAGGAAATATGGTAGAAATGCAAAGATTAGAATGGACTACATCAGTTCCTATTCTGAGAAACAGCTGAATGAAGTACTCAAGGATTTGTCAGGCTCCCCTCTAATTGAAGAACTCACTGCAATGGAAGACATTATTCTTGCCATGGAAGAAAATGCAAAGAAGAAAGCTAAAGAAGCTGAAGAGAAGATGAAAAATGAGAATCTGCAAGCCAAAGCTCAAGAGATGAATCCAAAAGGATATGGCTAGTAGTCCCTCATAACCTGTAAGAATACTTCTATGTATTTTCTTCAATCAATCTACATACCTGTACTTTTTAAAGTTTTATCTTTATGTATGTTAGGCTTGTTATCAGACATGAAATTGTGACTAAGGGTCTCACTCACAATTTGGGGGAGATTGTTAGTAACAGAGGCATGCCTGTTTACATCTAATAACAAGCCTAATTGTTTGTAATGCTTTGCATTACTTACATGACCTCTTAACTGAGGGAACCTCTAGTTGTAGAGTCTCTACTTGTTTTGTACTTGTAATAGGCATCAAATCCTAGTTGTGTAACTGTACTTATATAGTCAAGAATAATGCTTGAAAGAAGTTCCAAGGTTCATGCCTCAAGCAAGAGGATAAAGACTGTCAAATAATCACAGTTGGGATTTGAAGAAATGAAGAATTTGCCTAAGTACCAATTCGAGAAGTATCTTTGTCTATTCGAGAAGTCTAGCGTTCGAGAAGTCAGAGATTCGATATCTAAGAAGACACTGTTCGATATCTCTGAATGAACTGTTCGATATCTCATTCGATATCTTAGAGATTCGACATGTCTAAATACTCTATTCGAGAACTTAAGAAGTCAACAAGTCAAAGTGGTATTCGAGTTCTCAAAGAGTCAATAAGTCAAAGTTCCATTTGATATCTCAAGGACTCAGAAAGCTATTCGATATCTCAAGGATTCGACAAGTCAAGTGTTCTATTCGATAACTCAAGGAATCCTGGAGAAAAGCATTATTCGAGAAGTGATTCGATATGTCAATCAGACAGTATTCGAGAACTCAAAATTATCTAATCCTAGTTCTCGAATCAATCACTTAGCCACTTCTCGAATACATTCTTGGAGACAAAATACTGAAGAAATTGTACAAGTCTGAAACCTGCAACAAGCCAATGCACTTTATGGACCACAATCTGTAACGTGCTCTGGAAAGCCTACAAGGAAGCTTGGAGAGATATAGAAGAGACAAAGAGCTAAAGAAGTGGATCTGAACAGAACTTTGCAAAGTCAAATCTGTAGCCGTTTGGATGCTTACTAAAAAAGGATATACATACAAGAAAGTAATTTATCCTGTAACCTTATTTGTAGTAACCGAGTTGTATTCATGTTCTATAAGAATACAATCTCACTTCTTTAGCAGGGGGGAAGTTTTTCATACACTGTAAGACATATCTCTCCGAGAAAAATGAAGCTGAGAATACTACCATTTCTATTCACAGATTGTAGCAACCTTTATCTAATAATATATTAGATTAAAGTGATATTGTGTCTTGTGTCATTCTTTATCCGCACCTACATATTTGCACACATAGACACTTATCTGCTACACAGATTCAAGAACGAAGAAAAGTTCAAGAATCCATTCACCCCCCCCCCCTCTGTATTCTTTTACTGTATTCAATACTCAACAAGTAAGTTTCCCCCACTATTACATTCACTACTTTTCCCCACTATCTCATATTTAATAATAAAAAGCACTATTACACCCACTACTTTCCTCCACTATCTCAAATATATTATTAAATATTGATAGGTCCCACCACTTTACCCACTTTTCATCTAACTTTAATCAAATTTTATACCTTTTCTTGGTCACCGTGCCCATCCCAATGTAAACTACCTAGAGGGACGGAGAGAGTAATTGGTTAATTATTAGTATTATAATATAATTATTTTATTTTATTAAATAGAATCGCCTGTGACATAATTGGAAAAAGTAACGTGTTTTGGCTGAAAAAGGTAATTGATTAATTAATAGTAATTATAATACAATTATGTTATTTTATTAAATAAAATTTCTCGTAGTGTTTTTAAAAAAGGAGAAATTTTAGTTAGATAAAGTATAGAAGATATTGTGTTTTACCTGACAAAGGAAATTATTTAGTTATATTTAATATTGTTATTTTTCTAAATAAAATTGCTCTTAGCGTTTTTAGAAAATGAGAAATTAATGTTGCCCGTGATATTTCTAGAAAAAGGGGAATTTAATTTAAAAAAATATAGAAAAGATGATACGTTTTAGCTGAAAAAGGTAATTGGTTAATTATTAGTGTTATAATGTTATTATTTTTTTTTATTAAATAGAACTGCCCGTGATATAATTGGAAAATGAGAGATTTTAGTTTGTGAAAAAAGAAAAGATAACGTGTTTTGACTGAAAAAGGTAATTAATTAGTTAATAGTAATTATAATATAATTATGTTATTTTATTAAACAAAATTGCCAGTACTGTTTTTAAGAAAGTGTTTTTAAGAAAAGAGAAATTTTAGTTAGAATGTTAGATAAAATATAAAGATATTGTATTTTACATGAAAAAGGAAATTATTTAGTTATTAAAAAATAGAAAAGGTAATATGTTAAACCTGAAAAAGGAAATTAATTAGTACATGAAAATTTTTAGTTAGATAAAATATAAAAGATATTGTATTTTATCTGAAAAAGGAAATTATTTAGTTATTGAAAAATACAGAAGGTAATAAGTTTAACGTGAAAAAGGAAATTAATTAGTTAGTAGGATGAATTTTATCTGTAATTGAGTAAAGATAAATAAGGAAAATTAACAGGTATCGTACCGACCGACCAAACTTTTAATGTTTCAGCTATTATATATATAATAGTATCAATATTATAGATATTTAAGAATGAATGTAGGAGTGTCTTGAAAAATGCTCTAAACAAATTGATAGGATAGATAGAGTGTCATTTAATTATTAATTTCACATTTGTCAAAAAATTGTCAATTTCACAAAAGTGGAATTTATTCAATTTCTTAATTACAACTTTAAAGTAAATAAAAATATATTTCTTAGTTTTATCCCCATCAATAATGTGACTTTCTTTTATTTATGTAGTTCAAAGTAATTATTTTGCATAATTAATTAAAATAAGTATTTATAATCAAATATAATTACAACATTCCAACAATTAATTTTATTTTACATAACTAATTGACGATATTTATTTTTCGATTGTTGTTTTCGAATGACAACTTCTAATTATTTTTTTTTGTCAGGACAAGTTATAATTCTTTACTAGTTGAATGATTTTATTTAATTACCATTTTCACAAAGTGCAATTTAGTTAATTTTTCGAATACAACTTTAAATTGAATAAAAATCTTTCATTCAGTTACATCCCCTATTTATATAGATAGCGAATTTATTATTATTCGAGATTTTTTTAAAAAATTGGAAAACGAGTATACAAAATGAAAGAATAAGTGAGATATATAAAGAAGAGTAGTGCTAGGTGTACCAAAAATGTTAGGAATAATTCCTGAGTTGTGATGTTGAAAATAGAATTTTACTTATACTTCTTGTATATCCTGATCTTATAAAGGATTTAGCACTTTGTATAGGATATATGTGTTAGACAATAATCTGTAGGATTAAGTCAGGAACAGTGCATCAAGTACTACATGTCAGGAATTGAGATTGAATCCTGATATGACAAGTCAAATACTGATCGAGTACTGATGGGATGGTCAGATCCTGATGCAAGATAGAATCCTGATATCAGTCGTGTTACTGATGATGTCATTATGGATGCTACAGAAACTGGCAAGTGCTATAAAACAGGATTGTTGTTTGAAGAACAAGCAAGAAGATATCATGAAGGAAAGAATTTTCTATTGATGGAAACTATCAACTGGACGGCAGAACATTGTCATGTATAGATTATCTTTCTGTTATTAGTTGATAGGTAGCATTATAAATACTCTCTCTATATCATTGTAAAAGTTGAGTGAGATCGTGAGGTTTGTAATCGTAATTATACGAGAGTGCAAACAGAGAGAGATTTGTATTGTCAGCAGCTGCTAAAGGTATTTGTACACCTTTGGTAGAGTTTGTATTTGATCTTATTAATACAAACAGTTTGGTTTATTCGTTTGTTCTTGTTTTATTTATTCGAGCAAAAATCAGACATAATTATATAACTTGTATTCAACCCCCCCCCTTCTACAAGTTATTCGAGTTAACAATTGGTATCAGAGCAGGTTGATTTCGAATAATCATAAAGATCTGCAATCATGTCTGGTTACAAGGATGGTAATACTAAGATCCCTATGCTCAAGAGAAACGAATATACTTTACGGGAAGTAAAGATGTTGCATCATCTGGAAGCAACAGATCCTGATTATCTTGAGATGGACCATTTATCCCAACTAAGGTTGTTGGACAAGCAACTGTTGATGGTGAGGTTGTTCCAGAACATACAGCAAAGAAGCCTAAATCTGAATGGACAAATAAGGAAAAGGAGAACGTTCTTAAGGATGCTAAAGTGAGAAACATATTATTCAACAGTCTTGATTCTGTTCTCACTAACTATGTTCTCTCTTGTAAGATTGCTAAGGATATATGGGATAATCTTAAGGTTCACTGTGAAGGAACTAAGCCTGTCAGGAAGAATATGAGGACATTACTTACACAAAAGTATGAGTACTTTGAATCCAAGTCTGGTGAGTCACTTACTGATACCTTTGATAGGTTTACAAAACTCATCAATGAGATGACCATGCATGGTAAATATTATGATTTAGAGGATATGAACACTAAGTTCATGAAAGCCTTGCCTGATTTCTACAATGAAAAGATATCTGCAATTGAGGAAGCTAATGATCTGGATGAGATATCATTAGAGGCAATGTATGGAAAACTGAGGGCTTATGAACTTGACAAGCAACAGAAGAAGAGCATGAGTGAATGAAAGATGAAAACTGTTGCACTCACTGCTCAATCTGACTCAAAGAAGCTTCCAGAAGAACAGCATGATGAACCTGCTGTAAAGAACTCAAGGAAGAAGAAAAGCAAAGAAAGTTCTGAGTCAGAGACTACTGATATAGACTCTGATAACAGTAATTCTGAAACTGAGATGCAGGAACTCTTTGCTATGTGTTAGAAATGATTGATGAGAACAGTGTTTGAAAGCTAAAGTCAGAAAACAGAGTTTAGCTGGAAGCAGTCAGAGTTTAGTTAAACACTGACTGGAAGCGCAACAGAGGTTGTTAAACTCTGTAGCGGTATTGTCTGAAGAGTCAACAGTGTTTGAAGATTGATTTGAGATAAATATGGAAGCAATATCTTTGAAGATTGGAAAGCTGTCAAAGAGATTGAGTTGACTTGGAAGACTTGAGCAATCGTGATTGATATCAATTGTATAGCTTGATTTTAGGAGAATCAGTTACTGATTGTACGAAGCTGTATGTTCTATAAATACAGTTAGGTTAACCCTAGAAGGGTGATCGAACATTGAGAAATTCATTGATTGTAACCTAAGCAGCTCTCTGTGATATTTACATCACCGAGAGAGGAATTATTAATTCCAAACAGTTTTTAATTGTTAAACAGTGTGTTCTTGTTAAGTTACTAATACAGTATTTGATTGCTTATTGTGTATTCGACCTAACAAGTGGTATCAGAGCCTAATCTGTTACTTTATTACAGTTAAAGATCCAAACACAAGAGTAATCAATGGCAGAGATACCTCCACCATCTGAGAAAGCCCCTACTACTGTTAGTAGGTATGAGACAATAAGGGTTCCTATACTTAGGCCATCAGAGTATGCAATTTGGAAGGTGAAAATGACCATGTTTCTGGAGGCTACAGATCCAGAATACCTTGATAGAATATATGAAGGACCTCACAAACCAACAAAATTATCTGCTGCTGCTAGTGAGGAATCAAAGGTCATTCCAAAGGAAAAGAAAGATCTAACTGCTGAGGATCTTTCATCTATTGCAAAGGATGCAAAAGTGAGACATTTACTTCACAGTGCATTAGAAAATGTTATGTCTAATAAAGTGATTAACTGCACAACTGCAAAGGAAATATGGGATGCACTTGAGGTTAGGTGTCAAGGAACTCCTGCAATCAAGAAAAACAGAAGAAACATACTCACTCAGGAGTATGAGCACTTTGAGGCAAAGTCTGATGAAACCATGACAGAAACATTTGACAGATTCTGTAAATTGCTCAATGATTTGTCTTTAGTTAACAAAGAGTATGATTTAGAAGACTCAAATCTCAAGTTTCTTCTTTCTCTACCTGAAAAGTGGGATGTGAAAACAACCACTATAAGAGATAATTATGAACTTGGTGAAACAGAGATTGATGAAATTTATGGGCTGCTCAAAACCCATGAATTGGAATTGGAGCAGAGAAACAAAAGATCTAGTAGAAAGTCAAAGTCTGTTGCTCTTAAGGTTGAGGAGAAACCATCAAAGAAGGAGGCATCAAGGAGAAAGGCAAAAGGAAAAGCCTTAGTCATACATTCAGAGAATGAGTCATCAAACACTGATGGATCATCTGATTCTGAAGATGATGAAGAGATGATGCAAATGGCTGCTTTGATGGTAAAGACCTTCAAGAAGATGGGATACAAGAACTTCAAGAAGGGAAAGAGATTCTCCAGGGACTACTCAAAGTCTGACAAGAAGAATTTCAAGAAATCTGAGGGAAAGGACTTCAAATCTGGTAAGAAAGATAAGTCTGAAATTCAATGCTACAAGTGTAAGGAGATGGGACACTATGCTCCTAAGTGCAAGAAGGGTAAAACTGAAAAGGCACTCTACACCAAAGGCAGAGATTGGGCAGACACTTCAGATTCAGATGAGGAAGTCAACTATGCTCTCATGGCTACTACTCAGACTGAAAATGATGATCTCAAGGTACCTCCAACTACCTATGCTTATAACACTGATAATATAACTGAATTGAGAATTTATCTTAAGGCATTACATATCAGTTATAGGGATCAGACTTTAGAAAATGAAAGGATAAAGTCTGAGTGCTCTCAACTCAAAGAAAGAAATAAACTTGTTGAGGAAGAGTTAGAGAACATGAATAAAATTCAGAAAGAGAGAGATGATGCAGTGTTTATTGAACAAGAGTTGCTAGGTAAGTATAAGCAACTAGAATCAGAATTGGAGGATACTAAACACATCATTAAAACTTGGACACACTCTGGTAAAGACACTCAAGAAGTGTTTCAATCAGACACAGTAGGTCTAGGTTACTCTGTAGGAGATGAACTTAGATTTGAAAATCAGGTAAAGGTTAGGCCACATTGTTCATCTGAGGGTAATGTCATGGGAACAGGTGGACCTAAGACTGAAGCACAGAAAAAGGCTGTTAAAGAGTCATATGCTAAAACTTTTGTTAAAGAGGCTAACATTGGTTTAATGACAGATAAACAACTCAAGCATAAGCTTAAGGAGATAAAATCTGTCAACAAACAGAGATTGCCTAAGAAAAACAAAAATGGAAAAGTAGGCATCACATCAGGAATAAAGCCAATGCTTGCTTCATTAGCTCCTAGAAAAACATGCTTTAATTGTGGTAGCACTAATCATCTTGCTAGTTTCTGCAGTAAGAATAAGAACATTAATTCTTTGCCCTCTAAAACTGCAGTAAAGAATGATTATGTGAGGACTAGACCACAGACTTTATGCAAACACTGTGGAAGTACTTGGCATTCTATTTACACTTGCAGAGATTATCATGCTATTTATTATAATTACTATGAACCCAAACCAAATTTGAAATGGGTTAAAGTAAACTCTGCAAATGTAAACTCTGAAAAAGTTAGCTTAAACTCTGTTAATTTGAATTCCGCTGCAAAAGCTAACAGATTTAAGAAAGCCAAAGGATCCAAGCAAGTCTGGATCCTTAAAACTAATAATCAGTAATTGTTTGTGATTGCAGGGCACAAGGGTCAGTACCGTAGTCGTGGACAGTGGATGTTCAGGACACATGACAGGAAATAAAGCCCTGCTATCAGAGTTTGAGGAGAAGGCTGGCCCAGAAGTTTCCTATGGAGATGGCAACATAGGACATACACTGGGATATGGCAATATTAATCTTGGAAATGTCATCATCACAAATGTAGCTCTGGTTCCAGGACTCAAGCATGATCTGCTATCTGTTAGTCAAATCTGTGACAGAGGATATCATGTGGATTTTCAGCCTGAATATTGTCAAGTGATCAGTAAATCTACAGGGAAAGTTGCTCTAGTTGGAAACAGACACAATAACATCTATGAAATTAAATTGTCAACAAACACTGATGGCAAAGCAGTGTGTCTGTCTACAAGGATGTCCAGTGAAGAGAGTTGGAAATGGCACAAGAAACTCTCTCATTTGAACCTGAACAACATCAATGAGCTAATCAAGAATGATCTTGTAAGAGGTCTACCAAAGTCTTTATTGAATGTAGAAGGACTGTGTGATTCTTGTCAAAAGGCCAAACAGAGAAAAGCCACCTTCAAAAGCAAAACTGAGTCTTCAATTGTTGATCCTTATCATCTACTACATGTTGATCTTTTTGGTCCAGTGAATGTGATGTCTCTTGGAAAGAAGAAATATGCTCTTGTCATTGTTGATGAGTATACCAGGTACACATGGGTATATTTTCTTGCAAAGAAGGATGAAACTGCATTAACACTGACAGAACATATATTACAACTGGAAAAAGGGTCAGAAAATCAAGTGAAGATAATCAGAAGTGACAATGGAACTGAGTTCAGGAATTCATCAATGGAAGAATTTTGCAAGAGTAAAGGGATAAAACAAGAGTTTTCTGCACCTGGTACTCCACAACAAAATGGTGTAGTGGAGAGGAAGAACAGAACCTTGGTAGAAGCTGCCAGAACCATGCTAGATGAAGCAAAGTTGCCAACATATTTCTGGGCAGAAGCAGTTCAAACTGCTTGTTTTACTCAAAATGCAACACTGATCAACAAGCATGGTAAAACACCATATGAAATGGTGAAGAAGAAAAAGCCAAATCTAAAATATTTTCATATTTTTGGATGCAAATGCTTTGTGTTGAAGACTCATCCTGAACAGTTGACCAAGTTTGACCTAAAGGCAGATGAAGGAATTTTTGTTGGCTATCCACTGTCAACAAAGGCATTCAGAGTTTATAATCTGAGAACTAGAGTGATCATGGAATCAATTCATGTGTCATTTGATGACAAGAAAATAACTGGACTTGAAGATGTCAATGAACATGATCAACTGCACTTTGAAAATGAAGAATTATTCTCTGAAAAAGTAAACTCTGATCAGACTAATTTAACAAACTCTGTTCATCTAAACTCTGAACCTCTACTGGTAAATACTGAAGAAACTCTTCAATCAGAAACAAGGGAAGAACCAGTTGAGGGGGAGCATGAAGAATCACATCAAAGTGATAATTCAAACACTGAAAGTGACTCAGTTAATGATTCTGAATCAAACTCTGTTGATTCAAACTCTGTTGATTCAAACTCTGTTGATAATTCTGAGAAGTCACATTCAGGGGGAGCATCAGAAAATGAAGAAAGGCACCAAGAAAATCAGGAGAGCATGGATCAAGGGGGAGGATCACATGATGACAGAAGCAATCTGCCTTCTGCAAGAAAATGGACTAAATCTCACACACCTGATTTGATTATTGGTGATCCAGATGCAAAAGTAAGGACAAGAAGTGCAACAACAAATGAATGTCTGTTTCATGCATTCTTGTCACAAACTGAGCCAAAGAAAGTGGAAGAAGCTCTTAAAGATGCTGACTGGATAACAGCAATGCAAGAAGAGCTAAATGAATTTGAAAGAAATGAAGTATGGACACTTGTACCAAGGCCCAAGAACAGATCAATTGTTGGTACTAAATGGGTTTTCAGGAATAAAACTGACAGTGAAGGTGTTATCACAAGGAACAAGGCAAGACTGGTTGCAAAAGGCTACTCACAACAGGAAGGAATAGACTATGATGAAACATTTGCTCCAGTGGCTAGATTGGAGGCAATCAGAATTTTTCTAGCATATGCCTCTCACATGAAATTCAAAGTGTTTCAGATGGATGTAAAAAGTGCATTTTTGAATGGAAAACTTGAAGAAGAAGTGTTTGTGGAACAACCACCAGGGTTTGTAGATCCAAAATATCCAGATTATGTCTACAGGTTAGACAAGGCACTCTATGGACTTAAGCAGGCACCAAGGGCATGGTATGAAACCCTTGCCAAATTTCTACTAGAAAGTGGATTTCACAGAGGTACTATTGACAAAACTCTGTTTTACTTCCAAAATGGTAGTGACTTGCTTTTAGTTCAGATATATGTGGATGACATTATTTTTGGGTCTACTAATGATAAACTCTGCAAGAAGTTTGCCAAACTCATGCAGTCAAGATATCAAATGAGTATGATGGGAGAGCTTAGTTATTTTCTAGGCCTACAGGTGAAGCAAACAGATGATGGAATTTTTATAAATCAAGCAAAATATACCAGAAACCTTCTCAAGAAATTTGGTATGCTTGATTGTTCATCTGCAACAACTCCCATGGCAACTGCAACAAAATTGGACAAAGATGCAGGGTCATCAGTAGATGTGACAAGTTATAGAGGAATGATTGGTTCTTTACTCTATTTGACAGCTAGCAGACCTGATATCATGTATGCAACTTGTTTGTGTGCAAGGTTCAAGACAGATCCAAGAGAACCACATTTAACAGCAGTAAAGAGGATATTCAAGTACCTCAAGGGCACTATGACTTTGGGGCTGTGGTATCCAAGAGAATCAGAGTTTAAACTTCTTGGTTACTCTGATGCAGACTTTGCTGGATGTAAGATAGACAGAAAAAGCACCAGTGGAAGTTGTCAATTTCTGGGTGACAGACTTGTTTCCTGGTACAGCAAGAAACAGAAGTCAATATCTACATCTACAGCTGAAGCAGAGTATATTGCTGCTGGTAGCTGCTGTGCACAGATTTTATGGATGAAGAATCAACTGCTGGATTATGGATTAAGGTATACCAAGATACCTATTTACTGTGATAATCAAAGTGCTATTGCAATGACAGGTAATCCAGTACAACATTCAATGACAAAGCACATCAGCATAAGGTATCACTTCATCAGAGAGCATGTAGAGGAAGGGAACATTGAGCTTCACTTTGTGTCTACAGAACAACAACTTGCAGATATCTTCACCAAGCCATTGAGTGAAGCTACATTTACAAGACTGGTCAATGAACTAGGAATGGTCTCTAGTTTTGACTAGAGATGTTGGTTAGACTCAAAAACTTATTGCTCATTTTTTTCCTGTAAATTGTTAAGTGCTATGTGAACCTTAGTATTAAACTCTGTTATGCATGTTTATGTTTAAAACTTTTTAAACTCTGTCAGCATGTCCGTCTGTTAAACACTGTTAACATGTTAGATACACTCAGTGAATTCAGAATTGATTATTGTCTGAATGAAAACACCAATGAAGAAAAATGTATGAAGCATGATTCTCAGTAAATAAATCATGATTCTTTCTGAGTCACTGTAATCTAATCAGACTTTGTGCAGTAAATCAACACAGCATGATACTGTTTCATATTTATAGCATCTCTTAGTTTATTCAGTCCTAAACTCTGAGTCTATGAATATTGTGTGCATTGCCTCTCATAAATAATTTTGGTTATTGATGAACTCTAAACTCTGATAAGTGACATTCTGTTTCCAAAGGTATGGTTCATGATGATTCCTTGTTTGTACTTGTGAAAACCATAAAACTTGAGATGTGTCATTGATTAGTTTGGTGAGTTCAGATTCATGTCTACAACCTGTGAGAGTTTGAGCCAAATCAGTGATTGATACATTTTCTATCAATCAGTATTTATTGTTGTGTGATATTCATCAGGTAGTATGTTTCTTTAGAACTTGTATTAGACCATTTTGAGACTACATGATATGTGTGTGCATGAAAATGATAAAGGCAATAGGATTCACCATTTCTTCAAACACTGTTCAAAAATTCTTTTGAACTTTGTTCAAACACTGTATAAACACTGTTCATAAATTCCATCCTTAGTAAACCCCTTTGAGCCTTATTAACTGCTCATTTTTCTTATACTCTGAAGTGTTAAGAGCAGTTATATTTTTTTTCTCTCAAGCAGATGAGTGTTTCTCAAGAAAAGAACAGTTTACTTAGTATATATGCTAAATAAAAAAAAATATAAAAAAAAAAGAAAAAAAAGAAAAAAAAAGGCATATATACTGATATTGTACAAATATGTACTGAACACTTTGTTCTATTAAGATGTTCAGCTTGAAGTCACTCATGAATAAAACATCTCTTTTCATCTGTTTGATTTTACTCCATTTAAAACCCTGAATAAAGTCCTTTTGATTTGTGCATACATGTACTCAAAGTAGTGCAGATTTGGTGGACATTCAAGCATATGGTAGATTCTGCTATTTCTGATTGAATGTGAGTGTAAACACTTCACCTAAACACCTGTGTGTTTGAGAGTTTGTGAGATTATCCAGTTCATGACTGTTATTCACTGAATGAAACTCTGATTTCTATCTCTTGATCTTTTTGTCTTCAAAGACTGTGTGCTTTCTTGGATAATCATGGACATCAAAGGGAATAGAAGTTTTCAGATTTCTGTATTACAGTAACTACAGAGTTTAGCATTCATCAAACAATCAGTGTTTAATATGAGAGTTTGTGCATTCAGTGGTTATTGATTTTTGTTATGGATTTTATGAAATATTAGAAGCTCTAAAAATTGATTTCAGTAAACTCTGCTTCACACACACTTAATTCACAACTGTGCAATTTTTGAAAGAGTTTTAGTGATAAAGTTGGATAATTGATAAACACTGTTGAGTTGTGTTAAGTACTCTGAGTTAAAATCTCATTGAGATGATTTGACTATTTTGCAGTAATTGGGGTAGTTGACAACTGTTAATTAGTGTAAGTGTCGTGATTATAGGAATGACAGCGGTAATTATTAAGTAATCCATTGGTTGTTTGACACGTGTCCCATGATTGTGTCCCACTCACACACTACTCTACAACAGTTGCGCGCTTTTACTAAATAAACGATTGAGTTTTAATTTTACTCTAATCGTCTTTAGTCTCTTACTCCATATCGATTCACATTCACCCACTCACAGTTACTTGCATACTCATTCACTTTCACACTTCTCATATACTCTCCTTCACATTTTGATAAACACTTACAGTGCATACACATCTTTTCTCTGAATATCTTCGTATCACTTTTTACTAATGGCAACTAAAGCGTTTGATGCAGCAGGGTTAGTTTTTCTCCTTAGTAACTATGCAGCACCATTGGAGACTGTAAATGCTCCAGAGGCGTTTCATGTGTTCCAAAATTTCTTGAAAGACTCTGAAATAGGGAAGGCTCTAACAGCACCACCTACACTATCTGCTTCACAAATTGCTACTTTCTGGACAAACTCTGAATATGATGATGGAGGAGAGTCTGGCACTCCAACAATCATTTTCACTCATGATGAATCAGAGTATATTATTACTCCAACTACTGTTAGGGATGCTCTGGATTTTGAGACACACACTTCTTACAGTGTTGTTGGTCATGATCGTTTGAGGACAATGTTGGAACAAATTGGATGTGCAGGAAACTTGAATAAGATAGGGTCTTTGAGACGACCAAGTTTGAGAAAGGAATGGAGTTTCTTCTTTGATTGTATAACAAGGGCTTTTGGAAAGAAGACAACAAACTGGGATGCACTTCCTCTGGATACTCTCCAAATTGGTCATGCTCTACTATATGGAGGTAACTTCGATTTTGGTAGACTAGTACTAATGAACTTGGGAGAGCGTTTGTCTGAGTCTACTACTGTTTATTTTGCTCGTTTTTGTCAACTGCTATTTACTGCCTGTGTGCCTAACATTCCAATTGATGAAGCTGATGTGATTCAGCCCTTTCAAGTTGCTAAAAGAATGTTTTCTGATTTGACAAACAAAGATATCACTAAACAGCAAATACCAGATATGTTTATGCCTTTAGCCCTACAGAACTATGTAAACCAACCACAAGACCCTCAATCACCACAACAAATGCCTGAACCAATAGACACCATAAACTCTGAACCAACACCTACAACACCCACACCCACTGTACCCACTACATCTCATCAACCACAACCAGAAACAATAAACTCTCCAACAATAAACTCTCCACCATTAAACACTGAAACCTCAAACACTGAAATCTTAAACACTGAAACCTTAAACTCTGAGCCAGCACCTACTGAACAACCCAAAAATAAGCCAAAAAGAAAGAAACACACTGCCCAAAACACTAAACACTCAAAGGCTAAACAAACAATACCTGGAGCTGTTTATACAAGAAGGAAGAAACAGAAAGCAAACAGACCTTCACTTTCACCACCAAGAGAGAGCTCAAGTGAAGATGAAGAGGAGAATGTGGTGCCTCCAATCAAGAAAAGGAGATTAATTCTTTCTGATTCAGATGAAGAGAATCTTGTTGAAGCTCCAGAGGTGGTTTCACAGCAAACACCTACTGTTGAGATTACAGTGAATGTTGCTATACCTGCAGAGGTTGAAATGCCTGCATAGGATATTATCACTGACAAAGTTGAAATACCTGCAGAGGTTGAAATGCCTGCAGAGGATAATGTTAATGTTCCAATGCCTACAGAGGATAAAATGCCTATAGAAGAGGATAACAGAGATGGTTTTTCACCAATGGATAATATTTTTGACTCATTTGAACCATTCTCTGATCCTATCTCACCTATTGTTCATACTAAAGCTCCTGGTGTAGCTGATGAGCTTGCAGTAAAAGTTCCTGAAGCTGAAGCATCACACACAGAGCTGGTATCTTCTCCAATTCAAGACAAAGGTGATGAAGTTGATCAGGCAACAAAGATAATTTTTGAATCCATGCCTGTTGAAACTACAAAGGCAAACTCTGTTGCAGAGCCTGTGCAACATGAGGAGACTGTTGAAAAGGTTACAGAAGTTGTTGCAGAAACTGTGGCTGACACTGCTCAGCACAGTGGTTCTTTAAAAGATACTCAAGTTAAAGATGCAAGTGCTGAAGATGTTTCTGACAGTAGTGCAAACTCTGATTCCTTTGTGAGTGCACCAGCACAGACAGATAATAAGCATACACCTTTTGATCAGCCTTGTCCATCTCATGCAGTTGAAGTAGAGCATCTTGCTAAATCTGCTGAAAATTGGTATAAACAAGACTGTATTTTTCCAAAAGGGAGAGCATCTGAGTTTGTTAAGCAAACTGCAAAGCAAATTTCAAATCCAGAGATCTTATCCTGTTTAAAGGCAACTGTGGTCCAAGTCAAGACTCTGGAAGGAAATTTTGCTGAAACAAAACAAGAGATTGCCTCTTTAAAGACTGAGATACAGTCCAGAGAATTGAAGATGGAAAGAGAGTCCAAGATAAAAGTTGTCCAGCTGTCTAAATTTCAAGACACTCTCTTTGCCAGGCTAGGAAAAGTTGAAGAAAATCAGACTGCTTTGTTTTCTAAGGTGGATTCCATTGCTAACTCTTTAGAGCTCATTACATCAATACTTATACCTGATGATGTCAAAAAGGGGGACAGAGTGGCTAAGTCTAAATGCAAAGTTTCTCAAACTCTGACTCAAAAGGATGATGCTGGAGATGGAGGGGCAAGTGATAAGAGCAAGGTCTTAAACTCTGAAAAGCAAACTCTGAGATCTGGCAAATCTTTTAAATCACAGTCTGTTGGAATAAACACTGAAACTCAAGGTACTTCAAAGACCAAGAGTTTGGAATTAATATCAAATCCAAAGACTGATGAGGAGTTAGCTGTTAAGCTTTTTATGGAAGAGAATGCAGAAGGAGTTACTTTAGAAGATGCTAAAGCTGAAGAGAAGAGTTTACAAGAAAAGCATCTGAAAGCTCTAAAGTCTGTAAAAGCAAAGAAGAATGTGAAAGTTGCTGAAGCTGCAAATCCTGTTCTTAAAGGCATTCAAATCAAAGAACCTGTTGGTACAAATCAAAGAATGCAACTATTCAGAAAACCAACAGATGCAGAAGCCAAGCAAAAGCTGAAAAGTATAGTTACAACCTCTGTTGATACACATGTTGTACAGAAGAATGAAAACACAACCTCTGTTGCTGCACAAGTTGTGACCACACCATTATTGTCTTCTCAGTTGAAATCAACATTTAAGAGGGGTGCTCCTCATGATTCAAGACTAGAAGCTACAATTCCAATGGATTTTACTGATGGTAGAGCTTTATCTGGTAAAGTTGGATACAACAAAGGAGGCATAGGCTCACACAGAGATAAAAGGCAATATGTTGGTCCTAGAGATCCTTCTTCACTGTCTGTTCCAGGTCGTGGTGTCACTCAAGAGAGTTTGGACAAACTGGAGTCAGTACAGCTTGTATATCAGAAGAGTCTAGAAAAGGATTTCTTGCTATATTTCATGGCTGATGGAACAGTATTTAAAGTCTCTGAAAAGGATATCGAATTAAAGTATGCTGAAGAACTTGAATATGTCCTATATATTTTCAGAGTGAGAAATCAAAGAGCTCAGTCAGTTGCAAATGTGCTCAGACAGAGAATGATTCAGAACCTTGCAAGAAGACAAATGAAAATCAACAGTAAGTATGTTCCTAAATACAAAGATTGGAATGGCAATCTGATAGAAATGGAGAAAGGGACTACAAAGCTGAAAACAGATCTTGGGATTACTGTTCTGGATTTCAATGTAAAATCTGAAGAGGTGAAATATATCAGGTTGGGAAATGAGATGAGAAGAAACAAAATCTACGATCTTAGAGCTGCTATCTATCAAACTGATGAGAATGATCCTCAGTTGAGAGAAATCAAAGAAGCTATGCAGATAGAGCTTGAAAATGCTGAAAGAAGGTTGCTTATAGACTATCTCAGAACAATGCCTGATCTGCAAGAGATTAGAAATTAAAGTCTGTAAGAATTTTCTTATTTTCTGTAGAATTTATTAAGTAATAGTTAAACTCTGTTTGTATGTTAAACACTGTAAAACTTTGTATTTGTTTTGACATCATCATTTACTGTAAACTTGTACATTTTTGCTAATGGACAAGTTGGGGGAGATTGTTAGAAATGATTGATGAGAACAGTGTTTGAAAGCTAAAGTCAGAAAACAGAGTTTAGCTGGAAGCAGTCAGAGTTTAGTTAAACACTGACTGGAAGCGCAACAGAGGTTGTTAAACTCTGTAGCGGTATTGTCTGAAGAGTCAACAGTGTTTGAAGATTGATTTGAGATAAATATGGAAGCAATATCTTTGAAGATTGGAAAGCTGTCAAAGAGATTGAGTTGACTTGGAAGACTTGAGCAATCGTGATTGATATCAATTGTATAGCTTGATTTTAGGAGAATCAGTTACTGATTGTACGAAGCTGTATGTTCTATAAATACAGTTAGGTTAACCCTAGAAGGGTGATCGAACATTGAGAAATTCATTGATTGTAACCTAAGCAGCTCTCTGTGATATTTACATCACCGAGAGAGGAATTATTAATTCCAAACAGTTTTTAATTGTTAAACAGTGTGTTCTTGTTAAGTTACTAATACAGTATTTGATTGCTTATTGTGTATTCGACCTAACACTATGTTTGCTAAAACTTTCAAGAAAGGAAGATTCAACAGGAGAAGATTTAGCAAAGGACCTTTTCAAAAGAAGGAGGAGAAGAAGAGTGATAAAGGCAAAAGTACAATTGTCAAGCTTGATAAGGCCAAGATCAAGTGTTTTAACTGCAGCGAGCTTGGACACTTTGCTAGTGAGTGTAAGAAGCCTAGGAATACAGGAAAGGGTAATGCACTTATGGTCACACGGAAGGATTCGGCTGATTCCAGTGATTCTGAAGATGAATTGGATTATGACAACATTGCATTGATGGCAAATGTTTCAGACAAACCTGGATCTCCAAAGAAAACTTCTCCATCTTCTGTTAAGGTATCACTTCACTCTCTTGATTCATTTGATAGCTTAAATTCTGATGAAATTAGATCTATCCATGCTGAGTTTAAGAATCTTATGACTAATTTTAGAATTCTTACTAGTGAAAGAGATGAACTTAAGGTTAAGAATGACAAGTTAGTTGATAGAAATAATTTTCTTGAATCTGAGTTAGTTCAAATGGAAGAATATAGATTAAAATCTAATAAAGCTAAGCATGATTATAGTGTTATTCTTGAAGTTTATGACTATGTCAGAAAAGAACTAGAGGAAGAGAGAGATGTGATTAAGACCATTAACAATTCTGGTAAAAAGACTCAAGAAATCATTGAAAGTGGAATTCATGGTAAAGTTAATGGTTTAGGTTTTGATAAGGCTAGACAAGAAGAAAAAGTAGCTATTGTAAATGATGATAGTAAAGTAAAAGCTAACACATCTAAATCTGAAGGTAAGAGAATTGTTTCTGAACCTAAACATGTTAAATTTGTTGATTCAAAAGGTACCCCTGTTGTACACAAAAGAATTAACAATAGTAATTCAGATGAGAAAGTGTTAGAGAAACCTAAGAATGTTAACATAGGGTTTCTGTCTAAGTCTCAGTTGAAACAGAGACTGGATGGTCTTTCAGAGTCTAGCAAGATCAAAAGAAATAGGAATGGAAAAGAAGGTATTAACAAAGAGAATAATTACAAGAATGTACCTGATGCACCTAGGAAAAAATGCTATAAGTGTGGAAATCATAATCATTTTGCCCTAGACTGAAATCAAAAACCTTCTTGGAAACTGAGTCCAGATTCCCCAAGACTCAGAAAATTCAATACCAACCACAAAAAGCTTGTTATCATTGTGGTAGTTTACTTCATTCCATTTACATGTGTAGAGAATATCATGAACTGTATTATGACTATTATTCTCTAAAATCTGAAACTCCTAGTCACAAACAGTTTGTGAAATCAGAGTCTAAGGTTGACTCTGCAACAGGTTAAGTAAAAGCAAAATCTTAAAAGCCTGTTGTTTCTAAATCTAGTAAGAAAGGATCCAATCAAAGTTGGGTCCTAAAAAATTCTAACTAGTTACTTTTTGTTTGCAGGGCACAGGAAAGAAGCATTCAATTATCTTGGACAGTGGATGCTCTGGACATATGACTGGAAAGAAGTCCCTGCTTACAAAATTTGAGAGGAAAGCTGGCCTAGTAATATCTTTTGGTGATGGCAACAAAGGAGAAACTCTGGGATATGGCTCAATTATTTTGGGGAATGTCATCATAGAAAACGTAGCACTGGTTGAAGGCTTGAAACATACACTGTTAAGCATAAGCCAACTAGGTGATAAAGGTTACCAATCAGTCTTTGACAGAGAAGGATGCAAAATCTTGAATATGCAGAATGGAGACATTGTTCTAACTGGTCAAAGACATGGTAACATATATGAAGCCAGCTTAAGTGATACATCTAAAGGAATTGTTAGATGTTTCTACAGCAAAGCAACAAATGATGAAAGCTGTAATTGGCATAAGAAGCTCTCACATCTCAACTTCAAGAAGCTTAATCAACTTGTTAAGCATAATCTGGTGAGAGGCCTACCAAGCAAATTATGTGCAAGATGGACTTTGTGATGCCTGTCAGCTTGGAAAACAGAGAAGAACCACTTTCAAGAGTAAGACTGAAAATTCAATTACTGAACCATTTGACATGCTACATCTTGATTTGTTTGGTCCAGTAAACATTATGTCTACCAGCAAGAAAAGATATGCTCTAGTTATAGTGGATGATTTCACAAGGTTCACATGGGTGTTCTTTCTACACAAGAAGGATGAAGCTCCTCAGCAAATCATTGAACTTGTCAAGAATATTCAGAATAACTCTAAGTACAAAGTCAAAGTACTTAGGAGTGATAATGGTACAGAATTCAAGAATTCTACAATGGAGGAGTATTGTACAAACAATGGAATCACTCAACAATTTTCTGCACCTAGAACACCTCAGCAGAATGGTGAAGTGGAAAGAAAGAAAAGAACTCTCATAGAGGCAGCAAGAACCATGCTTGCAGATGCAAAACTTCCAACTTATTTTTGGGCAGAAGCTATTAATACTACATGTTTCACTCAAAATTGTACCTTGGTAAATAGTCATGGAAAGACTCCTGTTAGATATTGATTCAAGAGATGATCAGGATCTGGGCATTACTGATCAGATACTGATGCTGACGTCATCAGGAATGCACCGTCAGTATTGGACTATCAGGATTAGAAGCTGGTCAGTATTTGATGAAGATTCTCATCAGACCAGAGATCAAGGAAGATTGATATGTCGGTTCCTAATTTGTAGGAAGGCAGCTATCATACAAGATATGCATTCAGAGATATATGTAATTGATTTAGAATATCTTGTAATTGATAGTGCAACTGTGTACATTATATAAACACAGTTTAGGTTTTACATTTTGTAATCGCTTACACGAGTTATATTGTAACCTAGCAGCTCTTAAGAACATAAGAATTTCTTAAGAGAGTTTTGTAACAGTTTTATATCAGAGTTAATAAAGCTGTTATTGATTCATACTTGTGTTATTTGTTTTTAGTCGAAAATCTTATACAATTGTATTCAACCCCCTTCTACAATTGTTATCTACTGGGCAACAATTGGTATCAGAGCTAAACTGATTAATTTTAATCAGTAACGATCTTAAGATGTCGACAAGCAAGTATGAAAGCATTAAAATTCCAATTCTCAAGAGGACCGAGTATCCAACCTGGAAAGTGAAAATGTTGATGTATCTAGAAGCAACTGATCCTGACTATCTTGACAGGATCAATGATGGACCATTTCTTCCAACAAAACTAGTTGCAAGAACAGAGACTGTTGCTGAACACTATGTCATTAAGGCAAAGAATGAATGGACGACAGAAGAAAAGGTTCAAGTACTCAAAGATGCAAAGGTAAAGAATATTTTGCATAACAGTCTTGATAATGTCATGTCTAACAGGGTAATAGCATGCAAGACTGCGAAGGAGATTTGGGATACTTTGGAAACTCAATGTCAAGGTACTGAATCTATCAAAAGAAACAGAAGGGCTCTGTTAATTCAGGAGTATGAGCAATTCGATGCTAAATCTGATGAAAGCCTTACTGATATGTACGATAGATTCTTGACTTTACTGAACAATCTATCACTGGTTGGCAAAGAGTATGATCCAGAGGATTCGAATACCAAGTTTCTCAGAGCTTTAACTGAAGAGTGGGATACTCAAGCTTCAATCATAAGGCATCAATATGATTTGAAGATGCTGTCTCTTGATGAAGTCTATGGAATGCTAAGAACTCATGATCTTGAGGTTCAACAGAGGAAGAACAAGAAAAATGTCAAAGCAAAATCTGTTGCTTTGAATGTTGAATCAAAATCAAAAGGAAAAGCTGAGGAGGTTTATAACCGAAAGAGTAGAGTGGAAGAGTCAATTCCTGATGACTCATCATCAGATACTGATACTGAGTCTGATCCTGATACTGATGATGACTCTACTGATTCTGATATGATGGAAATGGTTGCTATGATAGTCAAGGGCTTCAAAAAGATGAAATTCAGAAAGGCTAGGAAGCAAGGGAAATTCCAGAAGAAATCCTTCAATGCTGACAAAGACAGGTACAAGAAGAAAGAAGGCAAAAACAGCAAGTTTGACAAGTCAAAAATCAGATGCTATAACTGTGATGGGATGGGTCATTTTGCAACTGAGTGCAAGAAGACCAAAACCAAAGCTCTCATTTCTTCAAGCAAGGATTGGATGGACTCATCATCTGACTCTGAAGAGGAGAAAGTGAATTATGCTTTGATGGCTAAAACTGATGAGACTTCTGCTGGTGAAACCAAGGTATCTGAAGTTTTATTTGATTTTGATACTAATAATGTTTCTGAGCTAAGATCTTTCTTAAAATCTCTGCATATTAGTTTTAGGAGTCAATCCCTTGAAAATACAAGAATAAAATCTGAAATGGCAGAGGTTGTTAAGAGAAATGATCATCTAGAAGCTGAGTTAATTTTCTTGCATGAAGTTCAAGCTGAATGTGATAATGCTAAACACATGAAACTTGAAATGGAGTTTAAATGTAATGAACTTGAGAGGCAACTTAAAGATGCTAATGAAAAACTCAGAACCTGGACACATTCTGGTACAAAAACTCATGAAATCATTTCTGATAAAAACTGGAAAGAGTGTCTAGGGTATAAACCAGAAAATGAGAAAAAGGACAAAGGAAAGGTTGTTTCATCTAACCCTGGAAGAGTTATAGTTAATAACTCAACAAATCCAAAAACCTACAGATATGTTACAGACAGTACCAAAACCAAACTAAAGCCAGTTAATTATGTGTATCCAGAAATTCCCAAATCTACTTCAGAAGAGGGGTCTACTTCTACACATCATTCTGAGTCTAGAACTGTCAAAAACAAAAATGTAGGTCTTTTGTCCAAAAAGCAATTGAGGGACAGAATCTGTGAGGTAACAGATAGGAAGAGAGTTCCAACTGTCAAAAGGAACAGGAATGGTAAAGTTGGAATAAACAAGGAGAATAATTATAAGTATATTCCGAATGCACCAAGAAAAGTATGTTTTAACTGTGGTAATTCTAATCATCTTGCTATTGATTGCAGGAGGAGTAAAAAGAAGCCAACTGTAGTTCCTAAGTCTGACATTAGGAGTAAATCAGTATTCTATAAACCACAGAATCCTTGTTTCCATTGTGGCAGTAAATGGCATTCTATCTATACATGTGAAGAATACCATAATTTGTACTATAATTATTATGAGCCTTTGCCAAAGTTCAATAAAAGTGCAAATTTTGGAAAAACAAAGAACTTGAATTCTAATCATGCATCTGTCAAGATAAAGACTAATTCTGATGGAGTTAATTCTGATAAAAATGTCTTTACAAGAAAATCTTCTACTGATAAAGATGTTAAATTGCATGAAAAGAGAACCCAACAAGTGTGGGTTCTTAAAAATTCTAACTGAGTTCTTTGTGATTCTGATTGCAGGGTAAAAAGAAAAATGTGTTAGTCATGGATAGTGGATGTTCTGTGCACATGACTGGAGACAAAACCTTGCTATCAGAATTTGAGGAAAAGGCTGGCCCAACTGTGTCTTATGGGGATGGCAACATTGGACAAACTTTGGGATATGGCAGCATTGTAATTGGAAATGTCATCATTGAAAAAGTAGCTCTGGTGAAAGGACTAAAGCACAATCTGTTAAGTGTTAGTCAGATCACAGACAGAGGTTATCGTGTCAACTTTAATGATACTCATTTTGAAGTAATCAGCAAATCTACAGGAAAGATTGCATTAACAGGTCAAAGACATGGTAACATTTATGAAGCCAACATTCACTCTAATACTGAAAATCCAACTACATGCCTCATCAGTAAAGCATCTGTAGATGAAAGTTGGAATTGGCATAAGAAGCTTTCTCATCTCAACTTCAACAATATAAATGAGTTGGTTAAGAAAGACTTGGTAAGAGGATTACCAAAGGCTCTATATACTCCTGATGGACTCTGTGATGCTTGTCAGAAGGCTAAACAGAGAAGGACATTATTCAAGAGCAAATCTGAATCCTCAATTGATGAACCATATCACATGCTACACCTCGACTTGTTTGGACCAGTGAATATAATGTCCATCAGTAAGAAAAGGTATACTCTAGTCATTGTTGATGAATATACTAGATTTACCTGGGTTTATTTTCTTCACAGAAAAGATGAAACTGCTGAAATACTGCTGGACCATGTTAGACTTATTGAAACTGGTACGGAATACAAAGTCAAGATTCTGAGAAGTGATAATGGGACTGAATTCAAGAATTCAGCAATGGAAGAGTTCTGCAAATACAAAGGAATAGTTCAACAATTCTCTGCTCCTGGCACTCCTCAGCAAAATGGAGTAGTTGAAAGAAAGAACAGAACTCTTATTGAAGCTGGTAGAACTATGTTGGAAGAAGCTAAACTACCTACATATTTCTGGGCAGAAGCAGTCAACACAGCTTGTTACACTCAAAATATTACACTAATCAACAGACATGGTGTAACTCCTTATCAGATGATTAAGGAAAAGAAGCCAAGTTTGAAGCATCTACATGTGTTTGGCTGCAAGTGCTTTGTTCTAAGACCTCATCCAGAACAGCTAGGAAAATTTGAGACAAAAGCTGATGAGGCCATCTTTATTGGCTATCCAACAACAAGAGCCTTTAAAGTCTATAATCTAAGAACAAAGACAGTCATGGAGTCTATTAATGTATCTTTTGATGATAGAAAGTTAACAGGAATTCAAGAAGACTCTCATGACAGTTTGACTTTTGCAAATGAAGCTACCAACAATCCTGATGAAGTCACGGCAGATACTGATACTCTGTCAGATCCTGACGATCGATCAATTCCTGATCAAACACCTGTTACTGATGATGACTCAAATAATGCAAATGTTGAGGGGGAGCAAGAGCGAGACATCACTAGTGATGATTCAACTCAAACATCAAGTAGAGATACATCGGAAACAGACTCAAGTGACAATCAAGATAGTACATCAGAAGAAGATAGCACTATCTCAGGGGGAGCTTCTAGCAACTCTAGTTCTTTTGAAGAAAACACCAATCCAGGGGGAGCATCCAGTTCAAGAAATGACTTACCATCAGCAAGGAAATGGACAAAAAGTCATACTCCTGATTTAATCATTGGGAATACTGAAGTAGATGTAACCAACTATAGAGGGATGATTGGCTCACTCTTATATCTAACTGCTAGCAGACCTGATATCATGTATGCAACCTGTCTATGTGCAAGATTTCAAGCAAATCCTAGAGAACCGCATCTCATTGCAGTAAAAAGGATTTTCAGATATCTAAAGGGCACATCTTCTCTTGGCCTTTGGTATGCCAGAGAATCAGACTTTAGTTTGTGTGGCTATTCAGATGCTGATTTTGCTGGATGCAAAATAGACAGGAAAAGTACTTCAGGCAGTTGTCAGTTTCTTGGAGGAAGACTAGTTTCTTGGTTCAGTAAAAAGCAAAAGTCTATCTCCACATCAACTGCAGAAGCTGAGTACATTGCTGCTGGAAGCTGTTGTGCTCAGATCATGTGGATGAGAAATCAGCTAATGGACTATGGTTTGTCATTTTCAAAAATACCTATTTATTGTGATAACCAAAGTGCTATTGCTATGACAGGAAATCCAGTTCAACACTCTCTTACAAAGCACATCAGCATCAGGTATCACTTCATAAGAGAACAAGTACTGGAAGGAACAATTGAACTTCATTTTGTTCCTACTGATCAACAGTTAGCTGATATATTCACCAAGCCACTACCTGAGGCTACTTTTACAAAGTTGGTGAATGAACTTGGAATGGTAAACTATGGCAGTTCCTGAGAAAAAGAAGTCATTAGATACTGACGACTTGCAAATACTGATGGAAAGTCAATCCTGACAGTGGTCAACGTCGAATCCTGATGCAACGATTCGATAATCAGTATTTTGTCAGAGTCTAACTATCTTCATTTTATCTCAATTTCCTGATTCAAGTTATGTTTAATGTTTTTGAATTCCTGATAATGTGATTACTTTAATTAGTCCTCATATTTAAATGTCAGATAACATGTTCAATCAGGAAAAACATTGAATAGAACATAAAAACAAGATTTTTTCATTGATAATAAGAAAGAGTTTACATTCAAAGATTACATCTTTTGTGTTCTCTATCTACTAATCTATTCAACAGGAAATAAGAGACCAATCCACTCCATTGTTAATAGCCATCCCAGATCCCATCTTTGCCACTTTGTTTGGGTGGAAGTTGAAAGGGATAAGGTTATTTTTGCTGACATATTCATTAACAATGGTTGATGGAGTTGGATGAGGATGCCTTAGATGAAAGCCATGCGAATGCTGTTTGGAGGGCAGCATCTATGTCGATCACTTTTGCAGGTTTTTCCTTCTCGATTTCTTCGAGACCTGCATCCATCTGCAACCAAAGAGTCTCCATTTGTCTTTCCCAGTCGAAAGCATCAAACTCTTCACGAGTATAACTAAATATATCTCTTTTATCTAAGAGATGGAGGTTTTTCTCAATGATGGTAAGGTTCGACATTGCTAAAACTTTTGATGAGAAAGTTTTTTTTTAACAGGAGAGAATGAAGCGTTAAAGAAGTAAGTGGACAAGTCTCTAAGATTAAATAGAGGAGGGTGGAACGAGAATATGAAACGATTCATATTTCTGGTGCAAGTACCAGGTATTATTCGATTGTGATGTTTTAAATTTCTTTATTTAAAACAAAATTACCATGTTTTATTTTGGTCACAATTTTATTTTCCGAATAATATGTAGCGCGTGTGCACACTCGATGCTTACACATAGTTATATATGTAAGTCACGACGCGTGTAATCCTCACCACTCTCTCACGTAATTTGGTCCATTACTTTAGCCTAAACGAATGATTTACTGACACCTGTTTTTGAGAAGTTACAAGTATTGTCCAAAATCAATTAAGTTTACTAATTGATTTAGTTTTCTCAAACTATCAGTAAAGCATCGTCTCTCTTTGTCTCTACACTATCAAACCCTAATTTCAAAATTAACACATCTTTTGTGTTTGAAATTGCAATGGAGAACTTATTCATGAACATCAAGGTGGTAATCAATGGAGTTACGTTTAATACTAATAACTTCACTGCAGTTCTAGATCATCAGGACTTGCCAAGTGATTTCCACATTATTCAGGACTTTTTGGCCTCAAGCCCAATCAATTATGCACTAACACAACCTGCCAAGATATCTTTTAAGTCTGTTATGCAGGTGTGGAACACAAGTGTTTTTGGGAAAAGTCATCCATCAGAAAATCCTCAGATGAGCTTTGAATATGACAATGTTACATACTATGTGACACCTGAGATTGTCAATGCAGCCCTACACTTACCATCAATCATTGGTAAACCTGTGTTCAAAGTTACTGATGCAAAACTTCTTGAGTATGTTGTAAGCTTGGGTTACAATGGAACACCAAAGGAGTTTGGAGAGCTCTATAGGACAAAGCTCAAGAAGGAATGGAATTTCTTCTTTGACACAATCAGCAGATGTTTCTTGAATAAAGTGTCAAACTTTGATGCCTTACCCACTGGTTCAGCCAAAATTGGGTACTCTCTAATTCATGATCTCTCATTTGATTATGGTTCCTTTATACTGAAGGCATTAAGTGAAAGAAAGGCAGATAAATGTGGTTATGTTTGCTTTCTTAGATTTTTTCAATTAATATTTTCTCACTTATGTCCTCATGCTGTTTTTGAGAATGATACAGTTTTGCCGATTTGTAAAATCTCAGAAAACAATATAAAGAGTCTAATCAATTCTGATAAGGCAAATAAGTTTGTGGGATCTCCATACATTCCTGATGAAGTATGGTCTCTTTTAAGAAAGAAAATGCCTATTCAATATGGCCCAGCAACTCGTGCTATGGAACAGGACCTTACACATCCTATTCCTGACACAAGCACACAACTTAAACACTTACCTAACCAGTTAACCACCTCTGATGTCTCACAAAAGGCATCAGTTGTAAAATCAAAGAAATCAGCTAGATCTGATGTGTCTAAGAGGCAATCAGGGTCAAAGGATTTCTCCACTCCAACTCATTCTCAAATGAAGTCACAAGGGGGTGGACAAAGAGTTGTTAAAACATCTGGTTTGGATAAAGGAACAGGAGTGAAAAGGAAAGTTGTTCAAGGAGCTATTTCTGATTCTGATGATGATACAATGCCTATATCAGTCTTGTTGAAAAAGAAGGAGATTGATGTTGTTGATACAAGAGAAGTGGCTGTCTCTCAAAAGCCAAAGAAAAGAAGAAGATTAATCATCAAAGGCAAAGTTGTTGATCATACAGAATTTCTGAATCTTATTGATGATATGGAAGGCAATCCTGATGTTGTTAATCAGGATGGATCATCAGTTCCTGACGCTACTGCTAATCCTGACATCTCTACTCAAAATAATTCACCTGTGAAGACTGTTGAGATTTCTGATTCTCCAGCATCTGCATCTCCAAAGAGAAGAATTATTGAGATGTCCGTTGAAAAAGTAAATGCTATTGCTGCTCAGCTGGGAGTTAAACCTTCACCTCTTGAAGTAAAAACTGCTGAAGCAAATGTTTTTCATAGACATAAGAAACAGAGGACTACAGTGTCATCTTCGAAAGGATCCAGCCCACAAGAACCTGAACTTCAAAGGAGTTCAGAAGCTATTGCAGATCCAGTCACACAAGAACCACCTACTCAAAGTGTAGGTGCAGACATTTTTGAAGGAATAGTCCCACAAGAACCATCTTCTCAAAGGGAAGGTGAAGACAAGAATATTCCTGCCCCACAAGAACCATCTTCTCAAACTGAAGATGCTGGCACACTCACATCAGCAGGGGAGTTTCCTGACAATGCTCAAGGAGCTTCTGAAATTGAAATTGAACTTGCTAGAAGTCTGGCAGAAAAAGCTGCTCATGATTTGCACATTGCTGAATGTGACAAAGTAATTGCTGACACTGCATTTGAGGGAAGTCCACAAGAACCTTTGACTCAAAGTGTTGAAGAAGCTTCAAAACCTCAGACTACACAAGAACCATCAGTAGCAAATACTGATGCAAGTCATGCTATAGTTGCAGTGGTCAATCCTGATGAAAGCACTACTGATCCACTTATTCCATTGCTTATTGAGCCTATTTCAGCAAGGCCAATGGATTCTTTAACTACTTCATCAGGTAACATTTCTTTATCTACTTCATTTACTACTGATAGTATGATTACAGATAGACCTGATAACAGGGATACCTCTATTTGTATGACTTCAGACAACTCTTCTCAGCCACCTCTTATTTCTTCACAATTATTGAGCCAGAACCTTTCTTGTGAGATTGAGAGTGAACATTTAGAGAAAAAGAAGAGTGATGAGAGGCAGTCTCCTGAACTGGCAAAAGGAGAGGTAGAAAAGAGTGAGAAGTTATTAACTTCTAGTGAGGTAGAAGTTGCTATTGAAAGCAACTTAGGTAACATTGTGAGAAGTGATGAGATCACTTTAAAAGAAAAGAGAGATTTAGGACATGTTACTAATTTGTCTGCAGGTCATCAGGATTCACCAGCTGTATCTACTGGTGCTTTGAAACTGAAAGGTATTATGCTTCCTGATGATGATGTTGAACATAAACTTCCTGAGGCTGGTGGTGGCTCAGATGATGATGATGATGATGATCATGCTGATCTTGAAACAAGGCAAATGCAGGCGGCTATAAAAGCAAGTCTCCGATCTAATTATGGGTCTTCAAGTAGATACATGCAGTCAATGACTCAAGAAGAATTCAGAGGGGAGTATAGTTCACTTCTTCCTTCTGATACTCGAGCTGCAAGGGGACATGAATGGGATAAAGAATGGAATGAACCAACTGCTGAGATGCATTTTCAAACTGCTCTGTTTCATTCTGGTCATATTGCTACGCGGATGCCGACACCTGAACTTAAGGCTCTTCTCAAAACCAATGCTCTTCTAGCAAAGGGATTGAGGAGTGAGATTGATTCAATGAAGGCTGCAACAGAAAAATTTCAAGCGGGTATTCAAACATCTGTTTCCATATCTGCTACTGCTTCTCAAGCACGCCTTCTTGCAGATGATATTAAAGCTCTTGACAGGAGATTGGATTCTAGAATGACTGTCTTGGAATCTAAAGTTGATACTATCGATGAAACCCTCAAGCTTATATTGTCGTTCTTCATTCCGGACGATACTGATGTCAAAAAGGGGGAGAAGATAGTCAAAACAAAATGTTCACCTGATCCAGTTGTACAAAAGGATGATAATTCTGGAAATGATGGTGGTGCTGAGTCACATCAGAAAATTGAAACCTCTGATGCTGCTTTACTGATAAAGAAAACGAATACTCAAATTAAGCAGTCAACTCATGTTTCTGAATCTGGAAAGAAGACAGTGACATCTGGTCAAACTCTGTCAACCATTCCTGAGGATGATGTGTATGTGGAACAGGATGAAGATGCTGCTAATCTGTTTCATGAACTTGACACTGGGGATGGTCGTGTTCTTAAATTATTTCATAAAGACAAAAGAGTTCAACAGTATCATGCTGAGAAAGCACTTGTCTTATCTACTGAAGAAAATCCAAACATGACTACTGATGAATTCTTAGAAGAACAGAACAGGATCCTTGAAGAGCTTGCAAAACAGAATAAAACTCTTGCTGCAAGAAGAGGAAGAGGCAGAGGAGGAAGATACAGAAATAGGGGAAGATCATCTGCTCAAACTAGTTCAAGGCAAACAAGATCTAGTGGAATCAAACTGAAAGATGTTTCTGAAAGTGAAAAGAAGAAAACTCCACTATCTCTTGCATCAACTCCAGACAACAGATTCAATGCTCCTGAAGAATTTGTAGAAGAGATATTGCCTTTGAAAAGGAAGAGTAAGGCAGCTGCTCAATCTACTGCATTTAATGAGAAGTCAGTCGTTGTTTCTGATTCTGAAATCTTAAAAGAACTTAAGATTATGATTATTAAGGTTGTGGTTGAATTTCACAATGTGGAAGTTTTTGAAGATACATTGGAGTATGAACAAGAAAACTTCAGAAGATTTGAAAGAGAAAGTGAAATCAGTGCTAAAGCCACAAAAGCAGAAAAGATAACAACCAGAGATTATTTAAGAAATGTTCATAGATCAGACAGGAAGTTATGGTATGATAGAGATAGATCTGTTCCTGAACATCAACAGGATTATCCAACTAATGAGAAGAAGAAAAGTAAGAAGAAGGAGGTGGATAAGGTTGATTATAGGAAACCAGTTGTATTCATATCAGCTGGATTGATAAAAGAATCTTCTTTGATCAATGAATTTCTGATTGTTAAAACAGAGTCTACTACCTTTATTGCTGAAAATCCACCAAAATGGGTGAGTATGCAATCTGGCTTGAAAGGATGGGAACCTGGCACAAGAGGAGGAATTGGATATAGTCATGCACTAGTTATTTTCATTGCACAAACTGATCAATATGCTCTAGTTGACAAGATTGGGGATGAGTTAACTGTAGATCATCTTTGGAAACTTGAAGCTGTTGCTATTATTGCTGACTGTCATGCTGATGCAAAGAAAATAGAGAAGCTGGTGTACTTCATGAAAGATGGAAGTGTGAAGAAGATTCCTATTCATGAATTGTTGTGTAAATCTGCAAAAGAACTGAAATATGTTCTGTATCTTCTCAGAAGTAAAAGAATCAAAGTTAGTGAAAGAGAAGTTTATCAAAATTGGTGTGTCATGATTTACTGGAAGATTAGACAGAGATTCATGGATGGAGGAACAAGGTATGATGGCAATTATATTCCTACGTACTTAAATTTAAGAGATAGAGAGGTTGAAATGAAGAAAGGTACAGCTGTTAAAGAAGTGTATCTAGGCATGGAACAACTGTCTCTAAATCCGGATGGAAAGGAAATTGCTTATGTGTTGCTAGGTGACTTAGATCTTCCGAGAAACTCAATTAAGAACATCAGGGCAGCTATTTATCAGATTAATGAGGAAGATGAAGAGCTCAAAAATCTGAAGAAGAAACTGATTCAAATTCTTGAAAGCAAGGAAGAAGAATTGTTATCTGAATTCTTGAGACTGAATCTGTTCTATCAAAGAATTTCTGAAACTGTTCCTGATGATTTTTAGAAGGTATTTTGTTTTGAGTTTTTGACATCTTGAATCAAGGAATTTGTGCTTTGTTTTATAAAGAACAAATTGGGGGAGATTGTTAGATATTGATTCAAGAGATGATCAGGATCTGGGCATTACTGATCAGATACTGATGCTGACGTCATCAGGAATGCACCGTCAGTATTGGACTATCAGGATTAGAAGCTGGTCAGTATTTGATGAAGATTCTCATCAGACCAGAGATCAAGGAAGATTGATATGTCGGTTCCTAATTTGTAGGAAGGCATCTATCATACAAGATATGCATTCAGAGATATATGTAATTGATTTAGAATATCTTGTAATTGATAGTGCAACTGTGTACATTATATAAACACAGTTTAGGTTTTACATTTTGTAATCACTTACACGAGTTATATTGTAACCTAGCAGCTCTTAAGAACATAAGAATTTCTTAAGAGAGTTTTGTAACAGTTTTATATCAGAGTTAATAAAGCTGTTATTGATTCATACTTGTGTTATTTGTTTTTAGTCGAAAATCTTATACAATTGTATTCAACCCCCTTCTACAATTGTTATCTACTGGGCAACAACTCCCTATGAGAAGATCAAAGGAAAGAAACCAAGTGTGAAATACTTTCACATCTTTGGATGCAAATGCTATGTCCTAAAAGCTCATCCAGAACAACTTGGAAAATTTGAAGCCAAATCGGATGAAGCAATCTTTCTAGGATATTCAGCATCAAAGGCCTTCAAGGTTTATAATCTCATAACTCACATTGTTATGGAATCAATTCATGTTGCATTTGATGACAAGAATTTGGAATTCTGCAAACTGATGAAAGCCATGACAAGTTGGAAATTGAAAATCTAAAGAATTCTGAGATACTCTCCAGTGATGATGAAGGTTCTCCAGAAGAAATTTCTATTGCTTCTCAAAGGAATGCTGCTGTTGAGGGGGAGCAAATAAATCAAGGAGGACATAGTGATCATCAGGAGCAGACTAGCTATTAAGAGTCTACTCCATCAGGAACTGATCCTTCAGAGTCTACTGAGGAAAGATCAGTAACTAGCAGCAGTATGGAATCTACTGATTCTACTGATCAATGGGAGCTATTGAAGGCAGAGAGAGTTCTTATATAAGAGATACCACTAACTTAGGGGGAGAGTCTAGCAGAGGTATTCTACCACCTGTTAGAAAATGGACAAAGGATTATACTGAAGATTTGATTATTGGTGATCCGAATAGTGGTGTTCGAACTAGAAGATCAATTCAAAATGAATGCTTGTACAGTTGCTTTCTCTCAAAGAATGAGCCTAAAAAGGTTGAAGAAGCCTTACAGGATCCTGATTGGGTAATTGCAATGCAGGAAGAATTAAATGAGTTTGAGAGAAACAAAGTCTGGAAACTGGTACCAAGATCTAAAGACAAATCAATTGTTGGTGCAAAATGGGTTTTCAGAAACAAGCTAGATGAATCTGTTATGATTGTAAGAAACAAATCAAGACTGGTTGTGACAGCCCCAAATCCGGGGTCATGAATTTGGGCCATCATGAACCAACTTCCATTCAAATTCAATATCTCTTGGGTTTTTTTTTTTTTTAAATAATTATACAATTGACCCCACAGTAATATACACACACACACCAGTCATATGCTCAGAGAACAACATTCACCATAATAAGAGTTTAGAATTTAAAAAGTTATTACAACCCAGAATCATACTTCAGTACATTGTTGAGTGATGCTTCTACAAGAAGCATTTCAACAACCAAATTTATTACAATCTTTCAAACTTACACACTTAATATACATAAGTCCACTAAACCCCTTGCGATGGTCATCTACCTCAGGGATTGATGCTAACGAGCTCTCAGAAGGTCGCCTTTCCCTTACCCTCTTGCGGGGCGTTCTGCGCAGTATTGGCATACCTAGCTGTATATAGATTAGTAGCAAGAGTGAGCTATAATAGCTCAGCAAGATAATATTGAAAACTAGAATTTAAAATGTAACCAATTTATAAACTTTAAGGAAGAATAAAACTCTTATTTAATAATACATCATCCACTTACTATTATAAGAAAGAAATCTAAGGTAATACAGTATCAGGTTCTCTTCTTAAATATTATAACAACCAATATACCCTTTTAGTGTAATATCTAAAAATAACATAAATACTTGAGTAAATCTCTCACTATCATCTTCTCATTTCCCTCCTGTACAGTAATTTTTATAAATTAATATAAAATCAGTTTCTCTTCATCTATATCAATAATTCCATCGTTTCATATCACTTTTCTGTTTTCAGTTATAGAAATCTGAAAACCACTTTCAATTCTTTCTTTCAAGTTTTGGGGATATATACTGGCACCAGATACGTAGGACGATGATCAGTCGCCTGACCGTATCCGCTCTCTGTTTACTACTAGTAGAAGGAATGAAGGCACCTGCTAACATCATCCCTGGAGGAAGGCACCTGCTAACATCCTCCTGGAGGAAGGCACCTGCTAACAACCTCCCTTGGCATCTTCGTGCCGAATCATGAATACTAGACTATGTCGCACACAGCCCTGACATAGCCTCTTATGCAAATTTGTTGCTAATCCCCCTTTTTATAAGATCATTATTCAATTTATCAACACCATTTCACATTTCCATATGTCATTCACTTATCTCATTTCCATTCTCGCACATTACTTCTATAAAATATATGTATATAACATACACTAAAAGAATGTTTATAATATAGCATTATAAATCATATAACCCTAGATAACAACTGATACCATTCTCTTTCATATCTCTTTTACCTTAGAGCATATTCGCTCCATTCGTAATCATCTCTATATTCATATCTCTTTAACCTCCCACAATCAAGAAGATATATTCTTTGCAATATAGCAACAAAAGCATCACATATACATAAATATATTCCATAATATCATTATTATTCCGAAGATAAATAACTTTTAAAATAGGGATAGAAGGATCTTGCCTCGATTTCTGTATCCTGACAGTGGGGCTGGTTCCTCCTCTGGAATTTCTATAAACACAAAAGGACCGTCATTAGAACACTACATCTCTTACTCACTATCCTCTTGTATAACAAAATCCTTTACACTTCAACATATGTTTAATGTGTTATTATTATCCCAAAGGTTCAAGAACTTAACCATTTATATGCTCAATCGAAGTTTCAGGGGTTTTTACCATTTCCCCTAACAACCACACTCGACTGTAAAATTTCTTATAAATTTTAGAATTCGAATTTTAATGCAAGGTCAACTGGTATTAGTTCTTTGACCACACTACTACCATATCCCAAAATTTCGTGGCTTTTAAACATGTTAAAGTATGGTAACTATAACCTCAAATTTGGTACAATTACGATTTCTCGACTTTCGAACGTCTTTCACTAAAACTGACTTTTCTCCTAAACCGTACGTCAGATTTTAACGCACCTTATATCAAAACGATCTATGAACTAAGCTCTATCATTTCATGGTCACTAAGTGTGCTAGACAGTAAGGTACCGTACTGCATTGGTGTCCAAAAACAGGGCAGTTTGTAGTTCTAACGAAAATCGGACATTATAACTGCTGTAATTTCATACTTTCCAAAATCAAACTCCTCCAAATCAATCATCCACCTTATACACCATCACATATACCATGTGGTCATCATACCAACCATGGATTTCCAAGTCCACAACACAATTTCCATACCATTCAAACACATATAAACAACTATAACCATAAGATTACATGATTTAGTACTACTTATCTTAGAAACCAACTAAAACCATCAAAACCCAAAGGATTCAAGCTAGGGTTTCAAGCTAATCATCAACTTTAAAGAGTATACTAACATGAATAACCTCACCAAGCTCTTATACTACCTTGGTATAGTCTAGATCATGCAAGGAAATCAAGAAAACAAGGTTAACACTTAGAAAACACTATTCATCACTATTCATCCATCACTTTGGAGATTTTATTACCTTACTAAATGATGCTTGATGGCTATGAAACTTTATAAATGTCTTGATCTATCCTCCAAGAAGCTCCATGAATTATCCCTTGATTTGTTGTTGAAGCTAGCTTGGTGTTTGAATTTTTTTTTTTTTTTATTTAAAGAAAGTAGCCGAATGGAAAATGGAGGAGAAAAGGGGAGAGATTTCTTTTGCTTCTTATGGTTAATCTCATCTCATCTTAATCTCTTTACAATTCTAGAATTTGGTAGATATTTTCCTTGGCAAATGACTAATTTACCCTTGGTTTTTAGTTAGTGGAAAATGACATCACTAATGATGTTATTAAGGTGATCTAATATTCTCATTTCTTGATTTTCTAATTAGCATGTTAATAATCTTGGTAGATAATAATGTGGTATATATCCTTGTTATATTACTAATCTTGGTTGCTTAATCTCCATATTCGTCTAATTGTGGTTCGTTACGAATGTACCTCATTATCTCAGTGGTTTTGAGATCATTTAACAATCCAAATTCCATTGGTATTCTCTTAACTTAAAAATCCCCTGGCTCAATTCTAAATTCACTAATCCCTCAATATATAATTCTTATAATGTTTCCATGCTCCTTAGTGTCCAATAGAAGCTTATTCGAATTCAAAATCCTCAAAATTTCATGCTTCAGGAATTTCTGAAATCTAACGTCATTTCGAGTCACTTATTTTCAATGTACACTACTAATATGGTTTCTGTTTATTCATTTTCCATTTCCATTATAGAGTACCTATATACCATTTCTCTACATCCTCGAAATTTACTATTCATAGGATCACTGTAGCATTACTGAAGTTAGGGTTATTACATCCTTTCCCCCTTAAAAGGATTCCGTCCCGGAATCACGTCAGAATTGTCCATAGATACCTTTTATCTACACCTTATAACTTCTATATCACTTTCTCCATCCTTTTTCCTTCATAATATCTCTATCTTGTTTGCGCAGAATTACACCAACATAAACTTGCTTGTCATTCATCAACATTCCTCTTTTAATTATGGGTATCGGCCACCACATTGGCCTCTCCTGACTGGTAGTGTATCTCACTTATGGTTTATTCCTATATTGATCTCTATCATGACATAAAATATACATATTTCGCTCTTATTATATCTTGGCTCTGTAAAATCTTCCAGAAATCCGACTAGAATAAGATTCTTTGAAACAATTGTAAGAAAATATTACCTATAATATATATTTCCTGTTCGTATATAAACAAGTCTGTGGTTTTCCCCCAAAATACTATTATTCTCCTTTTCATAGAATTTCTAACCCCTAACAGATACTGATTTTCCTTATCTAGATTATCAGCCTACCTATACCATTCATTGACCACATTGATCCCTAACCAAATATTTACACTAAAAATTTAAATACTAGAAAAATGTTCACCTGCATCTGTATCCGGCCTTCTCAATGCCTCCCCTAAAGTCATATTGTACACCCTGGCAGTAGGTTTATTTGAAGCAGTCACACTCTGTTCTGGCACGGATGATCCCCCGGAACGACAGTCTCTGGCAATATGTCCTAGTTTCCCACACTGGTAACACTTGATGTCCCTCTTAGGATTGGTATTAGCAGATGGGCACTGGCTAAAATAGTGTCCTTTTTGTCCACAGTTATAGCAGTTTATTTCTAACGCTTTACACACTCCCGTATGCTTCCTACCACACGTGTTACAGTCTGGAAATGGTGTTCGAGATTGACTAGATTGAAAAGTTCCTGTGGATCTACCACCCTGATTCACAGTCTCACTGGTAGTCTTATTATTCCCTGACTTTCCTCCAAACTGGGGTTTTTGTCCTTTACCAAATTTGTTAAAATAGCTCCCCTCACTTGAACCTCCCTTCTGACCTTCAAATTTTCTTTTCTTACTCTCTCGTCCTATTTGAGTCTGTTCACTCTCAGCTTCGATAATGGATGCCTTATGAACTACCGCAGCATACTCGGTCAACTCAAATGGTGCCACTCTAGTACGTAGCCATGGTTTCAATCCTTGTTGGAACCTTTTCGCTCGTTGCTCTTCAGTACGCACGAATTCTGGAACAAACCTAGACAGTTCTGTAAACTTAGTTTCATATTCTGCCACTGATAGGTTTTCCTGTTTAAGCTCCAAAAATTTTATTTCCATCTGGTTCTCCAAGTACCTAGGGGAATATTTATCTAGAAACACCCTAGTGAAACGCTCCCAGGTTATCACTCCCGCTCCTTCCAGATTCTTTTTAGCTTCCCACCAGTAATTCGCCTCTCCCTTTAGGAGATAGGCTGCAAAAACTGTCTTCTGATCTTCCTCTACCCTTAGTATCTCAAAAGCCTTCTCCATCTCTTTCAGCCATGCCCTGGCTGCTACTGGGTTAGTAGTTCCCTCAAATTCTGGGGGTTTTAGTGACTTAAAAGCACGAAAAGAGTTAGCTGCCTGGTTGGGAAGAACAGGTGGCTGTGGCTGATTCTGTGGATTAGCTAAATTCTGCCTCATTAGTTCCATAAATTGGTTAAAAAGGTTACCACCCTGACTTCCCTGTTGGCCAGTTGATTCGTCTTCTTCCTCATGATCTTGTTCATTATGAGCGTTTTCATCCTGCCTATTCTAACTTGCTTCCTCTCTATCATTTTCCCTTGCATTCATTCTATTATTACGCTTAGGCGGCATGATTCTGTATGTAATAATATTCTTCATTAATCACCCAAATTTAGGGTACAATATACATCATTTCCATATATGCACAACTATATCATTAGTTAATCTTATTTATGTATCCCAGTATTTTTAACTCCACACAAGTAATATTTAATCATAATACAACTTTGACAGATAAGCTTAGTACCTTTAGCACAATAACCTTTTCATTTAAGTCAATCACCTCATATATATCAATATTTCTGAATCTCAACATTTAATATCAAAATACGATAAAATTAGGCAAAGTACATAAACTTCATTAATTTACATAAATATTTTACAACTTGGGTACAACATCTTTTACTACTAATATCATACATCATAAAGTACAAGGTTCGAAACCCCAAAAGCATAACTGTACATACTAACTCGCTATAACAAAAGCACTACTAGCTGTCCTCTAATCAGACTGGGATTAAGACAGTAAGCAACTAACCTAATCCCCAAAATGACATCCACAAGATGACTAGTCTGATTAGTATCCAAAACTACTACTCCTAATCATGGTAACGACGCCCTGATAACGTCCCTGATCTGTGCTACCATAGTGGTGACTGTATCAACTATCCGAGCCCTCCATACTGGATCCCCTCTGTCTCCCAACATCGTCCTAATGTCACCGAGTGCCCGTAGCTCGATACTGACTATGCTCAAATTCAACCCATCTGGTATCACACCTCCTCCTCCTCTCGCCCTGTCTAACCTCTGTATAAGCGTATCTATAGTCCGACGGGACTCATCCAGCTGTCCCTGAAGGGCAAAGTACTCTGACAAGAAAATAGCTGGCAACTGGCCAGCTGGAAACATAGGTGCCTCCTGAGGTGGCATAGCATCTAGGGGAGGTACATCTACAAGTGGGGGTGCATCCACTGGTGGAGGTGGTGGTGGTGCAAATGGTGGGGATGGAGGAACTGGCTCTGTGTCCGCATCCTCGGAAGGGTCATCCTCCAACTCATCCTCTGACATGATAAAGTGTCCCGGTGGAGTGAACTGCTCAGCTGGATCCTCAAAAGGGTCGGGGCTAGGTAGAGGAGATGGAACTGGTGATGGCACTGGGACAGGTGGGACAGGAGTAGGAGTCACGTGAATGTCCCTCCACTCAATCGGCTCCTCAGGTATAACAGATAACCTAGGCCTCTTACGTAAAGGCATCTCCTCCTCAGGAATATCCGTCCGCACTCGGGAAGGACCGGCCCCATCAGGTCCTACATATGGTCTACCAGTGTATGGCACTATGGCCACAGCATCCCTCTGTCTGCGCTCCTCTGCCTCCTCAAGTCTCATCCTGATCTGGTGTCTCTCCATGGCCTCTGCGCGAACTCTCCTCCTGAGGTCAGTGATAGCATACTCTGGAACCTCTACACCTACCAGCAACAAGTCTCTAATCTCCTGCTCAGGTAGTCCTAGCCACTGGGGGTCCTGACCCGGCTCTCCAATCTCACGAACATGACTGGGCTCTCCCATCTCCTCTCCCTATAAGGTAAACATAAACTATATTAGTAACGGTCTATAAAATTATAAACAATACTTAAAATAAATACTACCTGCGTTATACCACCCCTGAACTTGATGGAAGTTCAAAATTTAATATTATAAATGATACAATATTATTATCACTCTTGTTCCTGAGCATTATGACTCTTAGCTCTGATACCAACTGTGACAGCCCCAAATCCGGGGTCATGAATTTGGGCCATCATGAACCAACTTCCATTCAAATTCAATATCTCTTGGGTTTTTTTTTTTTTTTAAATAATTATACAATTGACCCCACAGTAATATACACACACACACCAGTCATATGCTCAGAGAACAACATTCACCATAATAAGAGTTTAGAATTTAAAAAGTTATTACAACCCAGAATCATACTTCAGTACATTGTTGAGTGATGCTTCTACAAGAAGCATTTCAACAACCAAATTTATTACAATCTTTCAAACTTACACACTTAATATACATAAGTCCACTAAACCCCTTGCGATGGTCATCTACCTCAGGGATTGATGCTAACGAGCTCTCAGAAGGTCGCCTTTCCCTTACCCTCTTGCGGGGCGTTCTGCGCAGTATTGGCATACCTAGCTGTATATAGATTAGTAGCAAGAGTGAGCTATAATAGCTCAGCAAGATAATATTGAAAACTAGAATTTAAAATGTAACCAATTTATAAACTTTAAGGAAGAATAAAACTCTTATTTAATAATACATCATCCACTTACTATTATAAGAAAGAAATCTAAGGTAATACAGTATCAGGTTCTCTTCTTAAATATTATAACAACCAATATACCCTTTTAGTGTAATATCTAAAAATAACATAAATACTTGAGTAAATCTCTCACTATCATCTTCTCATTTCCCTCCTGTACAGTAATTTTTATAAATTAATATAAAATCAGTTTCTCTTCATCTATATCAATAATTCCATCGTTTCATATCACTTTTCTGTTTTCAGTTATAGAAATCTGAAAACCACTTTCAATTCTTTCTTTCAAGTTTTGGGGATATATACTGGCACCAGATACGTAGGACGATGATCAGTCGCCTGACCGTATCCGCTCTCTGTTTACTACTAGTAGAAGGAATGAAGGCACCTGCTAACATCATCCCTGGAGGAAGGCACCTGCTAACATCCTCCTGGAGGAAGGCACCTGCTAACAACCTCCCTTGGCATCTTCGTGCCGAATCATGAATACTAGACTATGTCGCACACAGCCCTGACATAGCCTCTTATGCAAATTTGTTGCTAATCCCCCTTTTTATAAGATCATTATTCAATTTATCAACACCATTTCACATTTCCATATGTCATTCACTTATCTCATTTCCATTCTCGCACATTACTTCTATAAAATATATGTATATAACATACACTAAAAGAATGTTTATAATATAGCATTATAAATCATATAACCCTAGATAACAACTGATACCATTCTCTTTCATATCTCTTTTACCTTAGAGCATATTCGCTCCATTCGTAATCATCTCTATATTCATATCTCTTTAACCTCCCACAATCAAGAAGATATATTCTTTGCAATATAGCAACAAAAGCATCACATATACATAAATATATTCCATAATATCATTATTATTCCGAAGATAAATAACTTTTAAAATAGGGATAGAAGGATCTTGCCTCGATTTCTGTATCCTGACAGTGGGGCTGGTTCCTCCTCTGGAATTTCTATAAACACAAAAGGACCGTCATTAGAACACTACATCTCTTACTCACTATCCTCTTGTATAACAAAATCCTTTACACTTCAACATATGTTTAATGTGTTATTATTATCCCAAAGGTTCAAGAACTTAACCATTTATATGCTCAATCGAAGTTTCAGGGGTTTTTACCATTTCCCCTAACAACCACACTCGACTGTAAAATTTCTTATAAATTTTAGAATTCGAATTTTAATGCAAGGTCAACTGGTATTAGTTCTTTGACCACACTACTACCATATCCCAAAATTTCGTGGCTTTTAAACATGTTAAAGTATGGTAACTATAACCTCAAATTTGGTACAATTACGATTTCTCGACTTTCGAACGTCTTTCACTAAAACTGACTTTTCTCCTAAACCGTACGTCAGATTTTAACGCACCTTATATCAAAACGATCTATGAACTAAGCTCTATCATTTCATGGTCACTAAGTGTGCTAGACAGTAAGGTACCGTACTGCATTGGTGTCCAAAAACAGGGCAGTTTGTAGTTCTAACGAAAATCGGACATTATAACTGCTGTAATTTCATACTTTCCAAAATCAAACTCCTCCAAATCAATCATCCACCTTATACACCATCACATATACCATGTGGTCATCATACCAACCATGGATTTCCAAGTCCACAACACAATTTCCATACCATTCAAACACATATAAACAACTATAACCATAAGATTACATGATTTAGTACTACTTATCTTAGAAACCAACTAAAACCATCAAAACCCAAAGGATTCAAGCTAGGGTTTCAAGCTAATCATCAACTTTAAAGAGTATACTAACATGAATAACCTCACCAAGCTCTTATACTACCTTGGTATAGTCTAGATCATGCAAGGAAATCAAGAAAACAAGGTTAACACTTAGAAAACACTATTCATCACTATTCATCCATCACTTTGGAGATTTTATTACCTTACTAAATGATGCTTGATGGCTATGAAACTTTATAAATGTCTTGATCTATCCTCCAAGAAGCTCCATGAATTATCCCTTGATTTGTTGTTGAAGCTAGCTTGGTGTTTGAATTTTTTTTTTTTTTTATTTAAAGAAAGTAGCCGAATGGAAAATGGAGGAGAAAAGGGGAGAGATTTCTTTTGCTTCTTATGGTTAATCTCATCTCATCTTAATCTCTTTACAATTCTAGAATTTGGTAGATATTTTCCTTGGCAAATGACTAATTTACCCTTGGTTTTTAGTTAGTGGAAAATGACATCACTAATGATGTTATTAAGGTGATCTAATATTCTCATTTCTTGATTTTCTAATTAGCATGTTAATAATCTTGGTAGATAATAATGTGGTATATATCCTTGTTATATTACTAATCTTGGTTGCTTAATCTCCATATTCGTCTAATTGTGGTTCGTTACGAATGTACCTCATTATCTCAGTGGTTTTGAGATCATTTAACAATCCAAATTCCATTGGTATTCTCTTAACTTAAAAATCCCCTGGCTCAATTCTAAATTCACTAATCCCTCAATATATAATTCTTATAATGTTTCCATGCTCCTTAGTGTCCAATAGAAGCTTATTCGAATTCAAAATCCTCAAAATTTCATGCTTCAGGAATTTCTGAAATCTAACGTCATTTCGAGTCACTTATTTTCAATGTACACTACTAATATGGTTTCTGTTTATTCATTTTCCATTTCCATTATAGAGTACCTATATACCATTTCTCTACATCCTCGAAATTTACTATTCATAGGATCACTGTAGCATTACTGAAGTTAGGGTTATTACACTGGTGGCCAAGGGTTACTCTCAGGAAGAAGGAATTGACTATGATGAAAACTTTGCACCTGTAGCAAGATTAGAAGTAATCAGAATGTTTCTTGCATTTGCAGCTTATTCAAAGTTCAAGGTATATCAGATGGATGTAAAGAGTGCTTTTCTAAATGGCAAGCATGATGAGGAAGTATATGTGGAGCAACCACCTAGATTTGTTGATCCAAAATTTCCAAATCATGTTTACAAACTTGACAAGGCACTCTATGGACTAAAGCAGGCACCAAGAGCATGGTATGAGACTTTGTCTAAATTTCTTCTTGAAAATGGCTTCACAAGAGGTACAATTGACAAAACTCTATTCTTTAGAAAGATAAAAGGTGAATTGCTTTTAGTTCAAGTTTAGGTTGATGATATCATATTTGGTTCTACTAATGAAAAGTTGTGTGCTAAGTTTAGCAAGCTTATGCAGTCTAATTATCAGATGAGCATGATGGGTGAACTAAATTATTTCTTAGGCTTGCAGGTCAAACAGACTGAGACTGGTATTTTCATTAATCAGTCAAAGTATATCAAAGATCTTTTAAGAAGGTTTGACTTTCAAGACTGTGTAGTTGCAAAAACACCCATGGCAACAGCCACTAAACTAGACTCTAATCCTAAAGGAAAGAGTGTGGATAATACTAGTTATGGAGGCATATGATAGGCTCATTGTTATATTTCACTGTAAGTAGACCAGATATAATGTTTTCTACCTGTTTATGTGCTAGATTCCAAACTGATCCTAAGGAATCTCATTTAATTGCTGTGAAGAGAAATTTTAGATATCTCAAAGGAACTCCAAATCTTGGTTTGTGGTATCCTAGAGAATCTGATTTCTCCCTAATTGGCTATTCAGACTCTGATTATGCAGGCTGTAAAATAGACAGGAAAAGCACTACAGGTACTTGTCAATTCTTGGGAAACAGATTGATTTCTTGGGCAAGCAAGAAGCAACAATCTGTCTCAACATCAAATGCAGAAGCTGAGTACATAGCAGCAGACAGTTGTTGTGCACAGCTCCTTTGGATTAGAAATCAGTTGATGGATTATGGTATGACACTTAGTAATATTCCTATGTTTTGTGATAATACTAGTGCTATCAAAATTGCAGAAAATCCAGTTCAACATTCAAGGACTAAGCACATTGATGTGAGGTATCATTTTATTAGAGAACATATTGAGAATGGTACTGTGGAACTTCATTTTGTTCCTACTGATAAACAGCTTGCAGATATTCTAACTAAACCACTTGATGAGGCTACATTCATTAGATTGGTTAGTGAGTTAGGATTGTTAAATTTCTAGATCTTTAACATCTGCAAAAGTAGCAAGGTATGTTGTTTTCAGCTTATAGACTTGATATTCTTGTTAGGATCTATATTTGATTGTTAAATGCTTAAGCTGTAACATTTTACTTTGATAAATTATAGTATGATAGACTTGGTAATAAACATCAGGATCAGGATTGCTATTAGGATCAGGTAATAAATTATAGTATGCTGATACTGACTATAATTTATTGGTAATAAATTATAGTCAGTATCAGGATTGTGAAATTTGTGTGTCTTATTCAAATCCTGAAGTACATGTTATGTAGTGATCTAATTCTGAGTTCTGTTAAGTCTATGCTAGTAAGCTTTAACACATTCATACTGATAGTTTATATTATTTTTCAGATCAGTCAATAAACAACAATAGGCAAGTAGATAATAAGAAATTGTATTCTCATTAATTAAAAGTATTACATACATGGAAATGAAATACAAACATCTTTTTGTCTAACTTCTACTAATCCTATTCTTGTTTAAAGTTGTTGCTGTTCTTAGTCTTCAAAGATCTACTTCAGGACAAGGAGCATCTCAAGAGTCACTTTGATGATCTACTCCTGGATTCTTTGTTTGGGCAACTTGAATGAGAGCAGCAGACTCAACTCCATTCTTTGAATCTCATTATCCTTGTCTAGATGAAATACCTGCAATTCATTATCCACATCATGTTCAGGTAATTCTTAAAACTCATCTTCCTACTCTGTACAATTCTTCTTTCTTTTGTGGTGAAATGACTAAGGAATCTCATTTGGAGGAGAACCCCCTGTGTCTACCCAAGTAGCCTAAAACATTATAGTCTCTGAAACAATTCAAGAACAAAGTTTTGATCAACAGCCTATTGTTTCAAAGAAACCAACCTCTGGTGTTTCTCAAAAGACATCAGTTGTAAGGAAGAGAAGATTTGTTGTGTCAAGTAGTAGTAATAGTTCTAGTGAAGATGATGATAATATACCTCTTGCTGAGAGAGAAGAATTGAAGGCTGCAATTCAACTTTCTAAGCTAGGACAAAGAGATGAAGCACCTAGTCACAGCCAGGCTGCAGTCTCTCAAAAGACTGTAGTACTTAAATAGGGAAAACAGTTACAGGATACTGTCTCTCAAAAGACTTTGTCTATTGAAAAAGGATCTCATCCCAAGATCACTTCTGTGTCTACACCTCTTGAGTCTTCTCAGGATAAATCTTTTGCTCACTATACTAGGAGAACAAGGAGAAAGATTCAATTTTCACCTACACACACAGAGTCTAGTCCAACTAACTTCATGCAGGTCTCTACAAATGAAGCTACAATCAAGTCAGCAATTGATAATAGAGATCTTGACATTGATTCTTCATGGGAAACTACATTATCATATAGACGGGCTATGGGAGTTATTTCTATTAAAGTTAAGCTGTCCAGGGCTGTTCTAGATTTTCTAGTTGAGAGAGTACCAAAACTTTTATTTCCTGAAGAATATGGACTTCTACATCAAAGACTTGGCTTAATGAAGATGTATTTCTATGTATCTGTCAGAAGACAATTAGTCAAGAACTTTGGACTCTCAAAGCATGTTGCACTTCAATCATTTCATGCATATTTATTTGATAAGGATGTTATTATTGAAGATGCTTCAGCTCAAGGTGAACAACAGGAGGAAGTAGATAGAGGAATGCAGTCAACAGAAGATACTATTGCACCAGTGGTGGATAGTATGACAGATCAGATCACAGTCACTACAACACAAGAACCATCTAGTCAGAGGTTGGATGACTCAGGAGCTATGATAGTTGATGTTGAAAGGTCTTCTGTGATGACTGAAATTGCAAGTGAGAAACCCTATGATATGGGAAGAATGGCTTTGATTGATTTTACTGAAGATCAAACAAAAATTGTTTAGTCAGAGTCTATCCACCTTGAGGGTGAGTCTCAGCAAACAACACTTAAAGACGGTGACATACTAACTATGGTGTCTAATGAAGTATTATTGAAGACATCAGAGTTTAGTAGAGAACCTGAAAGTGGTATACTGGAGCCTGTAGTCTTTGAAAGGAAAAAAGATGCTTGTGAGGATTCAGAGACTATAGTAGCTCACTCCTTAGAGAAAACCTCAAGCTCCTTGCCATATAAGGACTCTCCATGTGAGTTCAGGTATAAAAACTTCTTTTAAACCCTATTTTTCTATAGGTCATGAGAGCACTTATCCAAAATTGTGTAATACACTTGAAAAGATGGATATTAATCCACAATCTGAGAGGCTGGCTCCTGACCAGGCAAAAGGAGAGGTAGAAAGAGTGTTGGCTTTATATAGTCAAAGTGAGAATGAGGGTATGGATGATCAACTCCATATTGAGGGAGAGAAAATTAGGAAACCACCATCATTTGATTTTTGGGATCAGGTTTTTCCTGAATCTTGGTCTGACAATCTTGGTATGGATGCTGGTACTTATTCTTTTATCAAGATGTATGAGAAGAATGACTTAGCAAAGCACAATGCAAAGCCAGAAGTTAAAGCTCAGAAGCAAAAAGAAAGGCTTGAAGGAATTATCAACAGAAGAGGTGAAAGGCTAAGACCAACTTCTACACCACTTGTACCAGAAGAAATTCCTAATGATCCTAGTATTCCTTTGTATGTACTTCCAATATCAGCCAGAATTGAGACATCAACAGTATCTGATCACTCTAAGGAGGAGTCAGGATTTGTAGATGTTAGTACACAGAATAGTGGTGAAGGACAGAATGATCATATTTCAGTTTCAGATCATAAAGATGAAGATGTTTATAACTCTACTCGAGTATTATTACTTGAATATCATTCTACACAGGAAACTTCTTCTACAAGACTTGAATCTGAAGAAATTCCACACACTTCCAACATTGAAGTCAATTCTGAAGTTTTGCAAAACATTCAGAAATCTCAAGTTGAAATTCAATCAAGACTTCAAACACTTGAAGATAACCAAGTCACTATTATGGAAAATCAAGCAGTTCTGATGAATCTCATTTGTTCTGTTACTGAGTCTCTTGGAATTAATGTTGCTGATGTCAAAAAGGGGGAGATAAAAACAATTCAAAGGCAACAGACTGGGGGAGATAAATAGACTTGGAGAGATAAAAGAAGAACTTAGGATGACAGAGGTGAATCTTCTCAAGGAAGTGGTAAAGGAAAAGAAGCATCAAATAGTTGAATTCTTTCATCTAAGTACTAGATACTTTGTCTATATCTGAAGAAGGAGGTACTTAACTTCATGATTTTTGAATTTATAAATTCTATTCTGGTTGTACTGTTATATGTTTTGACATCAACAACTCAGATTTATGCTTCAGATCTTAAAGCATAAATAGGGGGAGATTGTTAGGAATAATTCATGAGTTGTGATGTTAAGAATAGAATTTTACTTATACTTCTTGTATATCCTGATCTTATAAAGGATTTAGCACTTTGTATAGGATATATGTGTTAGACAGTAATCTGTAGGATTAAGTCAGGAATAGTGCATCAAGTACTACATGTCAGGAATTGAGATTGAATCCTGATATGAAAAGTCAAATACTGATCGAGTACTGATGGGATGGTCAGATCCTGATGCAAGATAGAATCCTGATATCAGTCGTGTTACTGATAATGTCGTTATGGATGCTACAGAAACTGGCAAGTGCTATAAAACAGGATCGTTGTTTGAAGAACAAGAAAGAAGATATCATGAAGGAAAGAATTTTCTATTGATGGAAACTATCAACTGGACGGCAGAACATTGCCATGTATAGATTATCTTTCTGTTATTAGTTGATAGGTAGCATTATAAATACTCTCTCTATATCATTGTAAAAGTTGAGTGAGATCGTGAGGTTTGTAATCGTAAGTATACGAGAGTGCAAACAGAGAGAGATTTGTATTGTCAGCAGTTGCTAAAGGTATTTGTACACCTTTGGTAGAGTTTGTATTTGATCTTATTAATACAAACAGTTTGGTTTATTCGTTTGTTCTTGTTTTATATATTCGAGCAAAAATCAGACACGATTATATGACTTGTATTCAACCCCCCTTCTACAAGTTATTCGAGTTAACAAAAAAATTCCCAATTTTTCCCCAGATGATGTGGCGTGACATATGACATGTTTTAATTCGTTGGCACATATGTATATACGCGGGGTCCCATATTATTGTTAAAATGTTACCAATTATATTTATGAAACGTAAACATTTGGTAAAAGTGTTGGTAAATATTTTGGGACTCTTTAGCATTTTTCTATAGAGAAAAAGGAACCTAAGATGTATCTTAGGTATCATTCCTAAGATTCTACACATTTTAAAATAAAATTACATAGTTTTGATTATGTGAGTAGGTCCCGCAGGAACAGATAAAAATTTACAATTAATTAACCATAATTTTGTATAGTATCTTAGTAATAATAGCTAACATATATCTTCATTTCAAAAAAAAATATTAATCAGCTAACATATATCGTAGGTTCCTTGTTCTCTTTCCTATAAAGCATGTTTAATTTGGTAACAAAATGATCCAAAACATTACTCTCTCAGTCCCAATAGGTTATTTACCTTTTAGAATGAGGTTTCTGGCACGTATTTTAAGGTGCATTTTAAGGGATAGTTCAATAACTTATTTTTAAAATATAATTATATACTTTTATATAAAAAAAGAAAAATTTTAAAATAAATTCTGGAACTAACCTTAAAATACAAGTGTGCCAAAAAGTATAAAAAAGGTAAAGAATTAGTTGGAACGGATGGAGTAGTAAATAGTGGGTTCTTCCTCCATGTCCCCTTTGTGTCCCCTGCTATTTTTAATACAAAAAGATTGCCTCTGGTGGGATCCATTTTAATAAATAATTATTATTTATTAAAATTGGTCCCGCCAAGAGCACTTTTTTTGTATTAAAAAGAGTAGGAGACATAGAGGAAGGGGACAGAGGATCCAGACTCGTAAATAGTACGGGTGAGGGACAGACATGGTAGGCAAGTTGCAGTATCCACACCGGACTAGGAGTGAGCATTTTTCGGGTTAGAATCGGGAACCGAATCGAACCGAACCGAAATTTCGGGTCCGGTTCGGGTTTTTATAATTCGGGTCCGGTTCGGTTCCTGAAATTGAGAAAAGTTTGGTTCTCGGTTCGGTTCGGTTCTTGACATCCAAAACCCGAAAGAACCGAACCGAAATTATATAATACATTTAAATAATTTACTAAATATATATTAATAATATATATTATTAATTATTAATTATATATTATTAATAGTTGTATATATTATTAATTAATTATATATATTATTAATTATATATTATTAATTAGAGAAAAGTTCTATGGAGTACTATTTTAATTGGAGTACTAGGAGTACATAAATGTTCTGCACTCAAAATATTTTAAAATTCATTATTTTGCAAACTTTCTTATATGAACATCATAATTTCATTGATAATCCTGAACATCATGTATGTTTTACAATATGTTCACCTTGAAAATTATTTATGTTTTGCAATCGGAACATATATGTTTTGCAACCCAAATGTGTTACGCAAAACAATTCTTATGTAATATTTTGTTAGCAAAATATACAAGTTTTTCAAGATTTTTGATGAAATAGTGATATTCATGTAATAAAAGCCCTCGGGCGATCTCACTAGAGAAAGAAGAGTTCTCAGCTCCCAGTCAACGGTCCAGGTCCAGGTCTTAAAACTACCGCCTTTGCTTTTGTAGCAGAATCTATGTCAGCTGGATTTCCATCATCACTGGCAGCTAGATTAGCCCGGCTAACTTGAATCAGTTTACTTGACTTCTATTTGAAACTACTCCTCATCCGAGAATCCATTGACAGCTGCATAAATGACTAGAATTTGTTTTTCAATTGGAATTGGTGCATATTGTGGTTGTTTCGGTACTTCTGTAAGCCTTGCACCTCTATTGAGTAATGCCTGAGTCGCAGCATCAAGGTCTGACCCAAAGCGAGCAAGGGCGGCCACTTCGCGATATTGTGCCAATTCAAGTTTTGAACTACCGCAAACTTGTTCATAATAGGCCTGAAAAAGTATCTAAAAGTATCCAATATTTGTGCCCTGTCGAAGTAAGGAACCATGGTATATATGTTTGGAATAGATTCCATTTTGAGAGAGTTGAAAAAGCACTATCTCGTTGAAAGGTTTTATACATCTGCCATTTCTCAACGTATTTCTTTAGAAAAAGACTATTGTTTTAATAATAAAATTTGAAAAATTTTGAATGCAAAATGTATATGTACTCCAAGTACTCTAATTAAATGTGTACTCCATAGAACTTTACTATATTAATTATATATATATATATTTCGGTACTTTCGGGTTGGAACCGAACCGAACCGTAATTCACGGTTCGGATCCGGTTCGGTTCCATCACAATTTCGGGTCCGGTTCGGTTCTATAAATTGTTCTTTTCGGTTCTCGGTTCTTTTGGGTCCGGTTCGGTTCGGGTCGGGTTGGACCCGTTGCTCACCCCTACTTCGGACTAATGATTCCATTCTCCTTGACTATAAAAGCAAATGTCTCTCCCGTTTATGTACCCAATCACAACTATCCTAATTACGAGCCTTCCATTTATTATATACAACATTCTGTTTCTATATACACACACCTCCATTATTTTCTCTTAACCCCCTTTTGTAAAGGGTTAAATTTCAAATTGGTCATTGAACTAAAGCTCGTGTATCAATACCTTCATGGTATTTATTGGGGTCTGTAATGCACCATTTTAGTAGCCAATAATGACACTCCCGTTAGTTTTACCAGTTGACTAACGGAAAATATAACGATGTTGATGTAGGATGCTGACCTGGCTGTTACGTGCTATGGATATGTATATAATCATTTTCACCATTATCCCAAAGGATAAAACCTGAACTCAAAAATATAACATGCCCAAAATTTAAATACTCTACAAAATCTTTGTGACGGCCCAAAATCCCTTAATCAAAATTAACTAGATAATGGTAAAGCATGCATATTAATTAATTACACATTACCAATCCCACGCCTAGATCGCCAACAGGTAAGAGTTTGAAACAATATAAAACTACCAATTCCAAAACAATTTATTATTACAAGCCACAATTATTCTAAGTTCAAAAGTTATTACAGACTGAGTTCAAAGTTCTAGCAAAATAGAAACCATAAGGTCGTCTCTCCCTTCTACCTGGAACTGCCTCCTATAGGCTATACCGGATCCACCATCTTCAAGTTTCACTGCAGTCTCAAGTGTCCTTACCATCTTCGAGTTTCACTGAAAGGTTAAGGAAAATAGAATCATTGAGCCAATTGTTCAGCAAGTGCATAAACCAACAATATAAGACTGGCAAAATAATCAACTGTAAAGCAAGATATATAAATCTGCATGTTAGATATAATTGATGTGATTTAATGTCAGTGTTTAAGTGTTACAGGGAAAAAGAGTTTAACTTGTTAATGAAAGCAGTTGTAGCAGAGTTTGAGTATACGCTGACAGCTGGAAGCGCAAACGCTGACAGAAGGAAGTGCAAACACTGATCGCTGACAGAAGGAAGCGCAAACACTGCTGGCTAGGAGAGCAACAGAGTTTGTTAAAGTCTGTCTACTGGAAGCGTCTACAAGTCAACAGAGATTGAAGATTAATTTAAGATAAATATGGAAGCAATATCTTTGAAGATTGGATAGCTGTCAAAGAGATTGAGTTGACTTAGGAGACGTGTAGCAATCGTAATTGATATCAATTGTATAACTTAATTATAGGAGAATCAATTAACGATTGTACGTAGCTATATATCTTATAAATACAGTTAGGTTAACCCTAGAAGGGTATCCATCGTGAACGAATATCATTCATTGTAACCTAAGCAGCTCTCTGTGATATTTTACATCACTGAGAGAGGAATTATTAATTCCAAACAGTTTTTTTTAAGTACTGATCTGTGTGTTCTTATTATTCTCTTATACAGTACTTGATTATATATTGTGTATTCGGCCTAACAAGTGGTATCAGAGCCAATCTGTTACTTTATTACAATTTAAGATCCAAAACACAATAGTAATCAATGGCAGAGATTCCTCCTCCATCAGGTTCTGAGAAAGCTCCTACTACTGTTAGTAGGTATGAGACAATTAGGGTTCCTATACTTAAGCCAGCAGAGTATGCAATCTGGAAGGTTAAGATGACAATGTTTCTGGAGGCTACAGATCCAGAATATCTTGACAGAATTTATGAAGGCCCTCATAAACCTACGAAGTTAACTGCTGCTGTTGCTGGTGAGGAATCAAAAGTGATTCCAAAGGAAAAGAAAGATCTAACTGCTGAGGATCTTTCATCTATTGCTAAAGATGCAAAAGTAAGGCATTTACTTCACAGTGCTTTAGACAATGTTATGTCTAACAAAGTGATTAACTGCACTACTGCAAAAGAAATTTGGGATGCACTTGAGGTTAGGTGTCAAGGAACTGCTGCTATCAAGAAGAATAGAAGGAACATACTCACACAGGAGTATGAGCATTTTGAGGCAAAGTCTGAAGAAACCATGACAGAAACATTTGACAGATTCTGTAAACTGCTCAATGATCTATCATTGGTTAACAAAGAATATGATCTAGAAGACTCGAATCTCAAGTTTCTTCTTTCTCTACCTGAAAAGTGGGATGTGAAAACAACCACTATAAGAGACAACTATGATCTTGCTGATACTGAGATTGATGAAATCTATGGTCTGCTCAAAACTCATGAGTTAGAAATGGAGCAGAGAAACAGGAGATCAAGCAAGAAATCAAAGTCTGTTGCTCTGAAAGTTGAAGAAAAATCTTCAAAGAGAGAGGCATCAAGGAAGAAGGCAAAAGGAAAAGCCTTGGTCATTCATTCAGAAAGTGAGTCATCAAACACTGACGTTGACTCAAACACAGATGAATCATCTGATTCTGAAGATGATGAAGAGATGATGCAAATGGCTGCATTGATGGTAAAAACCTTCAAGAAGATGGGATTCAAGAACTTCAAGAAGGGAAAGAGATTCTCCAAGAATTACTCAAAGTCTGACAGGAAAAATTTCAGCAAATCTGAGGGAAAGGACTCCAAATCTGGGAAGAAAGATAAGTATGAGATTCAATGCTACAAGTGTAAGGAGATGGGTCACTATGCTCCTGAGTGCAAGAAGGGTAAAACTGAAAAGGCACTCTACACCAAAGGCAGAGACTGGGCAGACACCTCAGATTCAGATGAGGAGGTGAACTATGCACTCATGGCCTCTACTCGGAATGAAGATTCTGAACTCAAGGTACCTCCAACTACCTATGCTTATAATACTGATAATATAACTGAATTGAGAATTTATCTTAAAGCATTACATATCAGTTATAGGGATCAGACTTTAGAGAATGAGAGAATCAAGAGTGAGTGCTCTCAACTTAAAGAGAGAAACAAACTTGTTAAAGACAAACTTGAAAACATGCAAAAAATTCAGAAAGAAAGAGATGATGCTGTTTTTATAGAACAGGAGTTGCTAGGTAAGTATAAGCAACTAGAATCTGAACTGAAGGATGCTAATCACATCATTAAAACTTGGACTGATTCTGGAAAAGACACTCATGAGGTTTTTCAAGCCGACACTGTTGGTTTAGGGTACTGTGAGGAAGATGAGCTTAGATTTCTAAATCATGTGAAAGTTAGGCAAACTCTTCCAACTAGAAAATTTGTTCATGGTACTGTTAAAACTGAACATGGAGCTGTTGAAAATGAGCCAGTAAAAACCTGTGCCAAACAGGTTAACATTGGTTCAATGACAGATAAACAACTTAAGCAAAAGCTTAAAGAAATAAAATCTGTCAATAAACAGAAAATGCCTAGGAAAAATAGAAATGGAAAGGTAGGCATTACATGAGGAAATAGGCCAATGCTTGCTACACTTGCACCTAGGAAAACTTGTCATAACTGTGGTAGTTCTAATCATCTTGCCAGTTTTTGCAGGAAGAACAAAGACATTAATTCTTTACCCTCCAAAAGTGGAGTGAAAAAGAATAATGTCAAACCTAGACCACAAACTCTGTGCAAACATTGTGGAAGTACTTGGCACTCAATTTATACTTGCAAGAATTATCATGCTATTTATCATAATTACTATGAACTGAAACCTAATCTGAAATGGGTTAAAGTTAATTCTGCAGGTACTAAGACTAAAAATGTTAGTTTAAACTCTGATAATGACAAATCCGCTGCAAAAACTAACAGATTCAATAAAGCAAAAGGATCCAAGCAAGTCTGGATCCTTAAATCTAACAATCAGTGATTGTTTGTGATTGCAGGGCACCAGGTAAAGTACCCTAGTCGTGGACAGTGGATGTTCAGGACACATGACTGGAAATAAAGCCCTGCTTTCAGAGTATGTGGAGAAGGCTGGCCCAAAAGTTTCCTATGGAGATGGCAACATAGGACATACTCTGGGATATGGCAATATTAATCTTGGAAGTGTCATCATCACAAATGTAGCTCTGGTTCCAGGACTCATGCATGATCTGCTTTCTGTGAGTCAAATCTGTGACAGAGGATATCATGTAGATTTTTAGCCTGAATACTGTCAAGTTATCAGTAAATCTACAGGGAAAGTTGCTCTAGTTGGAAACATACACAATAACATCTATGAAATAAAATTGTCAACAGACTCTGATGGCAAAGCAGTGTGTCTGTCAACAAGGATGTCCAGTGAAGAGAGTTGAAAGTGGCATAAGAAACTCTCTCATTTAAATCAAAACAACATCAATAAGCTGATAAAGAATGATCTTGTGAGGGGACTTCCAAAGTCCTTATTGAATGCAGATGGCCTATGTGATTCATGTCAAAAGGCCAAACAGAGAAAGGTTTCTTTCAAAAGCAAGTCTGAGTTTTCAATTGTTGATCCTTATCATCTTCTACATGTTGATCTTTTTGGACCAGTGAATGTTATGTCTCTTGGAAAGAAGAAATATGCTCTAGTCATTGTTGATGAATACACCAGATACACGTGGGTGTATTTTCTAGCAAAGAAGGATGAAACTGCATTAACTCTGGAAGAACATATAATGCAGTTGGACAAAGGGTCAAAGAATCAAGTGAAGATTATCAGAAGTGACAATGGAACTGAATTCAGGAATTCAACAATGGAAGAATTTTGCAAGAACAAAGGAATTAAACAAGAGTTTTCTGCACCTGGCACTCCACAACAGAATGGTGTGGTTGAAAGGAAGAACAGAACTTTGGTAGAAGCTGCCAGAACTATGCTTGATGAAGCAAAATTACCAACCTATTTCTGGGCAGAAGCTGTTCAAACTGCTTGTTTTACTCAGAATGCCACTCTGATAAATAAGCATGGAAAAACACCATATGAAATGGTGAGAGAAAAGAAGCCAAACCTGAAATATTTTCATATTTTTGGGTGCAAATGCTTTGTGCTGAAAACTCATCCTGAACAGTTGACCAAATTTGATCTGAAGGCAGATGAAGGAATTTTTGTTGGCTATCCACTGTCAACTAAGGCGTTCAGAGTTTATAATCTGAGAACCAGAGTGATCATGGAATCTATTCATGTGTCTTTTGATGACATGAAAATAACTTGACTTGAAGATGTCAATGACCATGATCAACTACATTTTGAAGATGAAGATCCAATATCTGATGAAATAAACTCTGAAGGATCAATTCAAACAGACTCTATTGATACAAACTCTGAACCTCTACTGGTAAACACAGAAGAAATTGTTCAACCAGAACAAAGGAGAGAACCGGTTGAGGGGGAGTATGAAGAATCAAACTTTGATGATTCACATTCTGAAAGTGAATCACATGAAAAATCTGGATCAATCTCTGATGATTCACATTCTGAGCAGTCAAATTCAGGGGGAGCCTCAGAGAATGAAGAAAGACACCAAAGAAATCAGGAGAACATGGATCGAGGGGGAGGATCAAACTCTGAAAGAAGTCAATTGCCTTCAGCTAGGAAATGGACCAAATCTCACACACCTGATTTGATCATTGGTGATCCAGACGCAAGAGTAAGGACAAGAAGTGCAACAACAAATGAATGTCTGTTTCATGCATTCTTGTCACAAACTGAACCAAAGAAAGTTGAAGAAGCTCTTAAAGATGCTGACTGGATAACATTAATGCAAGAAGAATTAAATGAATTTGAAAGAAATAAAATGTGGACACTAGTACCAAGACCAAAGAACAGATCTATTGTTGGTACTAAGTGGGTTTTCAGAAACAAAACTGATAGTGAAGGGGTTGTTACAAGAAACAAAGCCAGACTTGTGGCAAAAGGCTATTCACAGCAAGAGGGGATAGATTATGATGAGACTTTTGCTCCAGTTGCCAGGTTGGAGGCAATAAGGATGTTTCTTGCTTATGCTTCTCACAAGAAATTCAAGGTTTTTCAGATGGATGTCAAAAGTGCTTTTCTGAATGGAAAACTTGAAGAAGAAGTGTTTGTTGAACAACCACCTGGTTTTGTAGATCCAAAATATCCAGATCATGTTTACAGGCTAGACAAGGCACTATATGGACTTAAGCAGGCACCAAGAGCATGGTATGAAACTCTGGCTCAATTTCTTTTAGAAAGTGGATTCAACAGAGGTACAATTGATAAAACTCTGTTTTATTTCAAATCTGGAAGTGACTTGCTTTTAGTTCAGATATATGTTGATGACATTATTTTTGGATCTACTAATGATAAACTCTGTAAGAAGTTTGCCAAGCTCATGCAGTCCAGGTATCAAATGAATATGATGGGAGAGCTTAGTTATTTTCTAGGCTTACAGGTGAAGCAAACAGATGATGGCATTTTTATCAATCAAGCAAAATATACCAGAAATCTTCTCAAGAAATTTGGCATGCTTAACTGTTCATCTGCAACAACTCCCATGGCAACTGCAACTAAATTGGACAAAGATACAGGGTCATCAGTAGACATGACAAGCTATAGAGGAATGATTGGCTCTCTACTCTATTTAACAGAAAGTAGACCTGATATCATGTATGCAACATGTTTGTGTGCAAGGTTTCAGGTAGATCCAAGGGAACCACATCTAATAGCTGTGAAGAGGATTTTTAAGTATCTCAAAGGCACCATAACTTTAGGATTGTGGTATCCAAGAGAATCAGATTTCAACCTACTTGGCTACTCTGATGCAGACTTTGCAGGCTGTAAAATTGACAGAAAAAGCACAAGTGGAAGTTGTCAATTTCTTGGTGACAGACTTGTTTCTTGATACAGCAAGAAACAGAAATCAATATCCACATCTACAGCTGAAGAAGAGTATATTGCTGCTGGTAGCTGTTGTGCACAGATTCTATGGATGAAGAATCAATTGCTGGATTATGGATTGAGGTATAGCAAAATACCTATTTTCTGTGATAATCAAAGTGCTATTGCAATGATAGGTAATCCAGTACAACACTCAATGACCAAGCACATCAGCATAAGGTATCACTTTTTCAGAGAGCATGTAGAGGAAGGCAACATTGAGCTCCACTTTGTGTCTACAGATCAACAACTTGCAGATGTCTTCACCAAGCCTTTGAGTGAAGCAACATTTACAAGGCTGGTCAATGAACTAGGAATGGTCTCTGGTTTTGACTAAAAATCTCTACTTGAGAATGACCGTGCTCCCGAAGCGTTTCATCTTATACAGAATTTTCTCCGTGACTCTGAGATTGGGCAAGCATTGATTGAACCAGCTATTCTATCTACATCTCAGATTGCCACTTTCTGGAAAAACTCAAAGTATGTAGATGGAGGAGAGAATGGGACTCCGTCTATAATCTTCACTCATGATGAACAAGAGTTTGTGATTACTCCACAAACTGTTCGAGAGACCATGGATTTCGACACACATACCTCATATGCTGTTGTTTCTGAGCAAAATCTACGGGACATGTTAACAGAAATTGGTTACATGGATTCTCTTGCAAAGCTAGGCAGTGTCAAACGGCCAAATCTTAGAAAGGAATGGAATTTTTTCTTTGACTGCATCACCAGGACATTCCAGAAGAAAGTCACCAACTGGGATGCCATTCCTATGGATAGTCTGCAAATTGGGTATTCTCTACTCTATGGCAGTAATTTTGATTTTGGTCGATATGTTTTAATGAATTTAGGTGATAAATTGTCAGAGTCTACTACTGTATACTTTGCTAGATTTTGTCAACTTTTATTCAATGCATGTGTATCTGGGTTAGAAGTTGATGCAGTTGATGTGATTCAGCCCTTTAAAGTCAATAAGAGGATTTTCTCTGATATGACTAATAAGGATGTTGGTAAAGACCTACCTGCTTTTGTTTTGCCACTTGCCTTACAAAACTTTCTAAACCAACCTCAAGATTCACAATCACCACAAAATGATCCACAAAAAATGCCTGAACCATTAGCCAATGATCATACTGAAACCATACACTCTAACCCTATACCATCACCTGATCCAACACCCACAAACACTGTACCTACTACATCAAAACAACCAGAACCTGAACCAATCATTGAACCAACAAACTCTGAGCCTGTCACTACTACTCAACCTCAACCAAAATCTAAACCAAAAAGGCAAAAGCATACTGCCCTTAATACAAAGCATTCCAAGGCTAAACAGACATCTCCTGGAGCTTTTTATACCAGAAGAGTCATTAAAAGGGCAAATAGGCCTTTAGTACCACCAGTTGAGGACAGCTCTAGTGAAGAAGAAGAGGTAATTGAAGTGCCTCAAGCAAAAAGGAGGAGGCTAATTCTTACAGATGAGCAAATTGTTGAAGCTCCAGAGAATATTTCTAAAGATATTCCTAATGTTGAGACAGAAGTTATCATAGAATCTACTGTAGAAGAAATAGATCTCAAAATTGATGAACCAGTAATTGCTGAGGTTCAGACTGATAAAGATGACAGAGATGCATTACCTGAAATGGAAGAGTTTGATGAAACTCCCATTCCATTTTCTTTTGACGTTGAAGCATCTACTCCAACACCCATGGTAGCCACGAACTCTGTTGATACTGGTGTTGCAGACGAGCCTACTGTTGTACTAGAAGACACTGAGGTTGCATCTCACACAGAGTTATACTCGGATGCACATCATATTTCTGATCATGGTGAGGAAATAGATCAACCAGCAAAGGTTGTTTCTTCAGAGCATGCACAAGGTGATCAAGGAAAACAAGTTGCTCAAGAACAAGTTGCTGACTTAAATGAAGAAATTGCCTCCGTTGCACATACTGATGTGTCAGTTAGTGATTCTTTTGAATACATGAGTACAGGAGCTGAAAATGAAAAATTTCAAACTGATGGACAGAAAACAGGAGAGAAACCAGACTTTGCTGGACCTTCTGTTCACGAAATTGATGATAACTATTTGACCAAGCAAACTGCAGATTGGTACAAATCAGATTATATTTTCCTCCTGGCAGAGCAGCTACTTTTCTCAAGGAAAATTCTTCAAAGATTTCAAATCCTGATATTTTCACTTGCTTACAAGGAACAGTAATTCAAGTTAAGTCTTTAAATCACAGGTTTGATGAAAATCATAAAGCACTTATTGATCTTAGAATAGAGGTTGCTACTCATGAGGAGAAATCTCAAAGAGCTAATTCCAAGTTGTTTCAACAATTTTCCAAGGCTCAGGAGACACTTACTGAAAGATTGAGTAAATTTGAACAGAATCAGCTTTTGCTGACTGAAAAGGTTGACTCTATTGCAAACTCTCTTAAGTTAATCACCTCTATTCTGATTCCAGATGGTGATGATGTCAAAAAGGGGGAGAGAATTGCTAGAACTAAGTGCAAGCAACCTCAAACTCTGTCAAAGAGGGATCATCTGGATGAAGAAGGTGCAAATTCTGATAAGGGGTTAAGAACTGCAAATCCAAGACATGGACATGGAAGGTCTACAAGATCAAAGTCAAATTTGGTAGTAAATACAAATCTTCAGAGTACTTCTACTTCAAGGCAAAAGGATTTGTCATTCACTAACAGTCCACAAACAGATGAAGAGTTAGCTGCTAAGATTTTTCGTGAGGAAAATGCTGAGGCTACACTTGAAGATATACATGCTGAAGAAAAGCTGTTGCAAGAAGAACATTTGAAGGCATTGAAGTCTAAGAAAGGAAAGAAGATTGTCAAAGCTTTAAGGCCTGCAAGGAAAGGAATTGAAATTAAAGAAAATTTATCTGGTATTCAAGAAGAGAAAGAAGAAGAAGAAGGAAAGTTGGTAAGAAAATATTCTCTTGATGCTAAGTTAAAACTGAAAGGGGTGATGGGTGAAGAAAGCAAAGGTAAAAAGACGGTTACAACCTCTGTTGCCACACAAGTTGTAAGTGATTCTCTACAGATTCAAAGCAAACCTTTACCTGGGTTTTCTAGACCAAAGATTCCAGTTCAAGCACAAACAGAAGGGATTGGTGGTTATCAACATAGCATTGCTTGTTCAGGAAAGCCTCCTGGCAGGAATACTTCTGGTTTGGGTTCAAGAAGAGATTTGAGAGTTAGTAACAGTCCAAGAGATCCCTCTTCACTTGTCTCTCTTGGTTCTGGTATTATTCAAGAGAATCTGGACAAATTGGAATCAGTTCAACTAGTTCACCAAAAGAGCTTAGATATTCACTTTTTATTGTACTTCATGATAGATAGAACAGTGTATAGAGTGAATGAAGATGCGATCAAGCTCAAGTTGTTTGAAGAACTTCAGTATGTTCTGTATATATTTAGAGTCAGAAATCGACGAACAGAACTCATTTCTAATTCTATAAGAGAATATATGTTGAGAGCTAAAGCCTTTACTGGATCAAAGACTACTGAAGAGTATGTACCTAAATACAGAGATTGGAATGGGAATCTTGTTGAAATGAAGAAGGGAACTGCATAGTTAAATACTGATCTGGGTATTACAGTTCTTGATTTTAATTCTCAATCAGAGGAAGTAAAGTTCATAAGACTGGGAAATGAAATGAGGAGAAATAAAATCTACGATCTAAGAGATGTTATCTATCAGACCGATGAAAATGATCCTGATTTAAGAGAAATCAAGGAAGTTATGCAGAGAGAACTTGAAAATGCTGAGAGAAGACTGTTGATAGATTATCTCAGAACAACACCAGATCTTGAGGAGGTTAGGTAGACAGAATTTGTAAGTAATTCGAATTTTCTGTAGATTTTGTTAAGTCAAGATTAAACTCTGGTTATATGTTAAACACTGTGTTTTTATTTGATTGTTTTGACATCATCAATTACTGTGAACTTGTACATTTTTCTAATGAACAAGTTGGGGGAGATTGTTAGATATAATTGATGTGATTTAATGTCAGTGTTTAAGTGTTACAGGGAAAAAGAGTTTAACTTGTTAATGAAAGCAGTTGTAGCAGAGTTTGAGTATACGCTGACAGCTGGAAGCGCAAACGCTGACAGAAGGAAGTGCAAACACTGCTGGCTGATAGAAGGAAGCGCAAACACTGCTGGCTACGAGAGCAACAGAGTTTGTTAAAGTCTGTCTACTGGAAGCGTCTACAAGTCAACAGAGATTGAAGATTAATTTAAGATAAATATGGAAGCAATATCTTTGAAGATTGGATAGCTGTCAAAGAGATTGAGTTGACTTAGGAGACGTGTAGCAATCGTAATTGATATCAATTGTATAGCTTAATTATAGGAGAATCAATTAATGATTGTACGTAGCTGTATATCTTATAAATACAGTTAGGTTAACCCTAGAAGGGTATCCATCGTGAACGAATATCATTTATTGTAACCTAAGCAGCTCTCTGTGATATTTTACATCACTGAGAGAGGAATTATTAATTCCAAACAGTTTTTTTTAAGTACTGATCTGTGTGTTCTTATTATTCTCTTATACAGTACTTGATTATATATTGTGTATTCGGCCTAACACTGCAAATGAAAGGTATCAACTGAATCAATGTCAAAATAGACTGAGTAGGAATTGGAATATCTGATAAGACGCTACGAGCAAAGCTGGGTGATCAGCCCACGCCAGAGCTCCGAATCCGCATATCCAATATGGTGTTCATCAAATATAAGGGGATCCCAGGCACACATTGGCCTATAATAATAATATAATTTGGACAGGCGCCTTGGTCAAAGTAACATTCCATCCAATTCCATTTAGGTCAAACAAAGTCTGTCAAATTCAATTCATCTCAAAGAAACAAGAATATCAATGTATATCAAGTTATTTATCAACAAGAATAAGATTTTCGGATTTTGAATAAATGACAAGGCAAAGTGAAGAAAAGTCAATCATTTTGGATTCTTGGGAGTTGGGATTCTGATTAGTATAACTTGGTTAAGTCAAGAAAGGTTAATCAAGAAAAGTTAATCACGAAAGGTTAATCAAGAATCAACAATTGTTTTTAGATAGAAACGAGTTCAAGTACAAGAAGATATTTAAGTAGTTGGTTCAAGAATTCAAGAATTCGATAAGGTTATGAAAAGGTTTTCCAAGAAATATGATTATCGATTAGCAAGTCAAGTCAAGTTCAAGGGGTATGAAATCAATCACAAGGTATATGACAATAATAAGGTCGGAAAGAACTAGTTTGTGACAAACTAACAATTTGATATCTCATGGCATTCATCATATAGTAACAACAAGGTAGGATAGTACACTTGCCTTAAATCACGAGATTGCACTAGATAGCGTCCTCTTCGATTGGCTCCTTGCCAGGCCTCCTACTCGGACCTATAATAATATAAACAATATCTTATTTTCCCCTCTTTTGTTCACATACCATAAGACAATCCTAATAATGCTAAAGCCTCATCGATATCTTTATAACTATATACATATATATGTTTATATACATGTAATCACATAAGTCACATAGCACGTAATTCACCTTACATATAATGTAGTATGGCATAGTACTATAATGACACTACGACTTAACATTGGAGATGTGCCTTAGAGTTTTGGAAATCGTTTTATTATATTTTTAGAAATTTCGGCGGCATCTCCTTTGTATAGTCGTCAAACCATACCAAAATATAATCGGTCATAAGCAATCACAATACACTTCCAATGCCTACAACTCCATCAATATCGACTACTACTAACCACCAAGAAATTCAAAGTCAACCTACTATCTCCAAGACGACTCTTAATACAATCCAATATTCAAATTCACATAGCAATTTAATCATGCAAACAATTAATTCAAGTAACAATTAAATCAATTAACACATAATTAATTTAAGCAAGTAACTCTCAAAAATTCATACAACTTCTCCACAATCTCTCTCTCTTCCTCTCGGCTCTCTCTCTTTCTCTCTCACTCTCTCTCGGCTTCTCCCTCTCCCTCTCTTCTCTCCTCCCTCTCGGTCTCTCTCTCTCTTTCCCTCTCACTCCCTCTCTCGGCCTCCCTCTCTTCAACACCAAACACCCACAAAACTCCCACAAATTCTTACACAATTACTTACACCCATAATTTGAACAAAAATAAAAAATTATCACAACCCAACATCACTAACTTGTAAATTCACTCTAAAATCAAATTATAAACTTGACCCATCAAATTTCATATCATTTAATCATCAAAATCACAAACCCTTTTTAATTTACACTTACTAACAATCATCAATAAACAAAACATACATACCCACACCTTGTAATCTCATAAAAACTTAAACCCATCATCAAACTCAAATTAAAAAGTTATAAAAACTGACATGCAATCACATATCACTTACTAATCATGTAAAATCATAAAATTAGTACTTGCATGCAAACCCTTGGCTCACTTTCGATCATGGCCGAAGGTTTGGGGTTCTTCGGAGAGCCCAAAAATTCGTGGGTCTCTTCCAAGGAGTATACCCAATCATAAACACCCACAAAACTTACCTTTGAAGCTTGATTTTCGAAAACCCTAATTTGAAAAGTGATGAAAATCAAAATTTAAAGACATGCGGTTGTAGAGGATGAAGAGAGGAGTATTTTTATATATAGGACTTTGAGTTTTAATGGAGAAATCACCTTAGATTAAGCTTGAGGTTCAATGGAGATTTGAGAGAATATAGAGGGATTTGAGAGAGATGAACACGGGGGGGGGGGGGGGGGGGTTGTCTCGGTCGAATGAAAAGAAAAAGGGGGAGGGTGGGTTTTTGTCTAGCACTCACACCACTACACACAATTAAAATGTATCTTAATGATACACTAAATTAAATAAAAGACTTGTAAAATCCTAATTGTAAAATATTTTGGATCTATTTGGATTTTACAAGTTTTAATATTTTAAAAAGAATAATAAATAGAAAAATCCTTGTAAAATATTTTAATTCAAAAATAAAATAAACTTTTATTTTAAAAAGTCTTTAAATACATAAAGATAATAAAACAAGAGATTTCATGATTTTTACTAACTCCAAATATTTTATAAAAATGTTTAGGCGAATTAAAAATCATATTTTCATATTTAAAAGCTATGAAAAATTTTATATCAATTCAAGTCAACACATCTAGCAATTATGCACATAACACATATTCACAATCATATAATCATGGAATGACTCATCAATTAAGGCACATAATAATATTTTTAATGCCAAATAATATAATTTATAGAGTACGAAATTCCCAGATATTACAATCTTTGTGCAATGCAACAAAAACATAATCACCAGGCACTATAAGTCTATAACTTTCAAGCGGGTTCACGTTTGTATCAAGGAAAATTGGTTAGTTGGTATGTTATGGTTTGGTTAAGTTAAGAGAGCGCACGTAAAGTGTTTGGTAAATGTCTGACCCAGATTTTGGTACTAGTCAAGGGATGATTAGATGTTATTTATTAATGATTCGTATAGGGATGTTAATGGGTTTTATGATTGTGTGACGGGTTGTTGAGGGAGAATGATAATGATGTTTTTCGATTATGTTGAAGGCGTATAGTGAGTTGAGGAATTTGGGGGGTTGGGAAGAAGGTGCATTGTCATATTCCTAATAGTTTTGTGTTGAGTGAGCTTGTGGATGCGTATGCTAAGTGTGGGAAGGTTGTTTCATCTCGTCAATTTTTTGATGAGATTGTTGTTAATAAGGATGTAACTTGTTGGACTTCGATGATTGTTGCAAATGTGCATAATGGTTGTGCTGAGCAGGGATTGAGAGCAGGGGTGGAGTGTGTTTAGTAGGATGAGAGGTGGGTTGGTTGTTTGGAGGTGAAGGTGACACCGTAAAAAATGGTGTTCGCCTGGTCGGTGACAACACACAACAGGCCGGTTAGCAGTGATTCTAAGAGCATCTCCAATAGAGGTTGCCAACATAGTTGCCAACTTCTAATATATTATTTTTTTTATTTCTTCTCTCCTCCATCTCATTGTTGACAACTTTTGTTACAAATCTACTCCAATAGTTGGCAACTTTAAAAGTTGCCAATGTGGTCTCATACATAAATTTTATATTATCTTATAAATACATTTAAAATATGGGAGATATAAAAAAGGGTAAAGTTAAATACATTTTTGGGGAGTTGTATGTGTTTAACTAAATGGGGAAGTTGCCAACTTTTGGCAACTTTGGTTGGCAACTTGTTGGCAACATTGATACTCCAATAGGTGGGCAACCAATGGTGCCATGCCACATAGGACTTGGTAACCTCTTGGTAACCCCTATTGGAGATGCTCTAAGCCACAGGAACAATAATTAAATTAGAAATCAATTAAAAGTTGTTTTCTTGTCAAAACATCAATTAAAAGCTTTTGATTAGTCACATTAAAAAAAAGCTGTTTAAGCTATAATTTGTTTTAAAATTGTTGAATTAAAAATAGTTTTAAATTTGTTAATTCTTATCATGCAATCATTTGTAAACTGAATTTAAAATAAAATATGTTTTTTTAAAATAAATTAATTTTTTATGATAGATCATAATTATTTTATTCGATTAAGAAGAAAAAAATTGGGAATTTTTTAAAAAAGTAAATTTAAAATTAAAAATAAAATTTGATTTTTTTACAAATTTAGAAAGAAAGATTGAGATTTTAAAAAAAGTAAAATTTATTTAATTTAAAATAAATATTAAGAAATTAAAATAAAAATAAACTTTTGATTTTAAAAATAAATTCATATTATTCTCTAAATTTAAAAAGAATGATTGAAATATTAAAATAAAAACTTAAACAGAATGGTGCACCTGTTTTTGTACACAAGAATGGCGCATATATTAACATTATTATAGGAATTTATACATTGGTCAAACTAACATCCACGTCATGGTCTTAACATTTTCGGTGAGGTCAATTGGTCAAACTAACAGAATTGTCATTATCGTCTACTAAAATAATTAGCTTATAACCTGTGCGAAGCACGGGCGAGCTTAGTTTTTTTTTTTGTTTCCTTTTTTCAATTGTTATGTGTTTTTTTTATAGTGGTGTCCTTTTTAACTTTTTGTAAGTGTTTTATTTCATTGATTTGTATTGCATTTGCTTTTCTTATATTGTTTCGTTTGTTCCAACACCATAGTCTATGGATAAGATTAGTAGTCCAGGCTGCAGATCTTGGCGTTACTGTTGTACACCAAATTTACAGGAGCAAGAATATAAGTCAAGGGTACATTTTGCCGCGCCGAGGGTACATTTTGCCGCGCCAATAGGTCTATTTTGCCGCGTCAGCCTTTACAAAATACCTTATGAAGACTGAACAGAGATTGTTATATGGTCGAAGGCCTGATTCTGTATTCCGGAAAGTTATCCTTGTTGGGGAATCAGAGGTAGATAAGCCTATTGATACGCTCTTGAGGTCTCATCCTGTATTCCAACAAGTTGCCCTTGTTGGGGGATTTCGAGATGCTCTGCGTGACATAATTTGGTAGAACTTGCCATGTAGCCTGGTGGGTTAGCCTCATCGGGGGGTAAGGATTCGTTTGTGCATTTTGAGTAAGTCATGACTGTCTCTACAACTAAACGAACGAGGAAAGAGCTGGTAACGGTTGATGTTATTTCCAATAGATAGGTCTAATGTTGTATCCGTGAAGTCCTCGGAGTTAGTTGGGCCTTGGGGTCATTGAACTAGGCTTCATCGCATGGGCTCTTCCAAATGGGCTTCGAAGACGATTGGTTCGCTCACGTTTCGTAGTGGGCCTGGGCTTGTTAGTAAGAGACCTACTTCTATCAGATTTAGGTTTCTTGCTCTCCAAGAACTACGTGGGGCTTGATCCTCTATAAAAATAGAGGTACGTAGGCACATTAAAGGGGTTAGACGTTAAGAGCTCTAAGAGACTACCGACACCTCTTTGATCTCAGCCACCGATAAACACACAAACCACCATTCTCCAGTCACTTTTCCGACGAACAACTGCCATCGTAGATCTTGATTCTGGCTTGTAATCTCAAACTTTGTTATCACAAATTCCTCCGTTAACAAATTGGCGCTAGAAGGAGGGGCCTGAAAAGGATCTTCATCTAGGAGGAAAGATGTCTGTTAATCGTGATGACGGTTTGTATGAGGACGATGCGAGCCTCTACTCTTAGGGGTTCGATGGTGAGGAACCATATGTTCCGCAGGCTGTGCCAAATTCGGCTTATGTGGGTGGGGGACAGCCACCGGTGATGATAAGTTACACGGATCTCATGGCGGAGTTGCACCGTATGGGGAATCATCTGAGATAGTTTGATGCTAGGTTAAGGACTGCGGAGTCTAGAAAGTCTAGATACACTCCTTATGGAAAAGGGACTCGACAGGTAGGTAGCGAACCTGTCGGAGGTGCTAGAGCAAGAGTTGGAGTTGGAATTGGAGACGGACAAGTTGGGGGTGGGAGACATGCACAAGTTACCCCGCGTAGGTTGGACTTCGGAGAAACTGAACCAATCGTGGAGTTTCCTGATGAAAGTCAACAAAACCAAGATATGCAATGACCGTCTCAGCTACCACCGGTTCAAATTGGGCGCGCCAACCAAGTTGGTCGACCAATTGGACATGTGAGTGCAGGGGAGAAGTTTTCTGAGCTAATGAACCAAGCGGGTATGAAATTAACAAGAGTTGAGGTGAGAGAGTTGCTGGCTGATTTTGATAAGACAATGGAACATGCAGTGGGTAGGGCAAATGTTGCCGCGGCTGAAGAAGGTAGAGAAGTATATGATGGGGAGAATAATGTGAGAGGAGGATTTCGTGGAAGAGGTATTCGCGGAGGAGGTTACCGAGGTCGTGGACGAGAGTACTTTGGGTGATGAGGTAATAATACTTTGAGAGATCCTGTTATTATGCCCGTAGCCTCTCATAGTGCTTTGAGTGGTGTAAGGAGAGAACACGCCATGCAACATCCAAACGTGTCACAACCAATCGTGTTGCAGCCAACCCACAAGTTGTACCCCTACCAAACCCATCGCAGCCACAGCCTACTCAACTTGCTGCGCCAAACGCTACAACTCCACTTCAAATCACTCATACTCAGGGCCAAGCCACACCCACCTTAGCCATGATCACCCCACCAGTTCCACCAGCTGATGTTATAATCCGGCAGTAGGCCAAGTTGTCGCGGCAACTCCACCTGTTGTCACTCTCCCGGCTACACCGACAACTTTACTAACACCACCTGTCATCACTCAAACCCCACTAATTGTAAGCACCCAACCTTCAATCTTTATTACAATTGGCGCAGCAACACCTCCGGTTATGAGCGGGTTCCAGATGGCAAGTCACTCATCTGATATTCAGAATGTTCCAGGGATAGGGGATGTCAATATTGGAGATATAAAGAAGTTGTTGGCTCATCTTGAAGGAGGAAGTGTTAGTTTGGCTACACAAGTTGCATCGCATTTTACTGCGGCAGTACGAGATGCTTTGTTACCAATTGGGTACCATAACACGAACACAGATCTTCGGTTTCATGGCAATTCTGATCCTAATGAGTTCCTGGGGCGGTTTAACATTGAGATGGATGTGTATCAAGTTCCGAATCTGGCAAGATGCTGCTTGCTAGCAGCAACATTCCGAGATAGTGCTCAGCAGTGGTTTCAGAAGTTGGGTAGTGAAGTAATCACTTCGTGGGAGCAAATACAGGTTATGTTTTTGACTCAGTTTCAGGCGGTAGTCAAGTATGCTCCCACGGTAACTTCTTTGGCTAATATCAAACAACGAGAAGGAGAAACTTTGAATGCTTCTTTCAAACGGTTCAATGTTGAGGCAGCAGGGGTTCGAGGTGCGACGGATGAAACTTTAAAGAACTTTTTGATTGCAGGGTTATGGGTTGGTACTAATTTCTGGAAGCATTTGCAAGGAAAGAATCCTACTACACTGGCTAACTTGTTTCAACAAGCTGAATATTATAAGATGGTAGAGCAATCTTTGGCTGATAACAAGAAGAGTGAATTGCAGGGTAGCTCAAAGGGGAGAAACAAAAGGAAATCACTAAGTCCCGATCGTAGAGGTCGGGGAAGGAGTCCTAATCGTGTGAATACAACATGTGATAAAAGAAGGTGGGAACCTTCATCCAATTATGACAAGGTAAACACTCAGCTTGCAGCATCAATTGAGCATATTTATGAGGTGACAAAAGATAGGGGTTGTATCGGATGCCAAATCCATTGAATGCATATCAGAGTAGGGACAAAAGTAAGTATTGTGAGTATCATCAGTCAACGGGGCACCATACTTCAGATTGTCTCCAACTTAGGGAAGAAATAGAGTTCTTGATTAAGGAAGGATATCTTACTGAGTGGGTGAAGAAATACAGAACAGATCATCCTGTTGAAAGAAGAGGTTTGGGGAAAGCTACAAGTGATGAGAAGGAAATGGTGGAAATCTCAAAGTTTGTAAGGGAAGGTAGTATTCGGACAATTGTAGGTGGACCTCATATTGCCGATGACAGTAATAAGGCCATGGAACGATATGCAAAGGAAGCTAAGACATTGCCTATGACAAATGTGAATCGCTTGGAACAGCGACCCCCAAAGTTGTTTCGGGGTGAGTCCGCAGATATAACGTTTAGTGAGGAGGATGCAAAATGGGTTCATCATCCTCACAATGATGCTTTGGTAGTCACTATAGGTATTGGTACAATTAACGTGCACCGGGTGTTTGTGGATAATGGCAGTTCCGTGAACATTCTGTACTATGATACTTACAAGAAAATGGGATTCCCAGATAGTGACATGAAGGTGGAAAATATTTACATTTATGGATTTGGTGGAGAGTCCATCAGGGTGAAGGGGACTATCAGATTACCTGTAACATTGGGGAGTGGTGCACTGTCTACTACTCAAATTGTTAATTTCATGGTCGTGGATCAAGAGTCGTCTCATAATGCCTTGATTGGAAGGCCGTTGTTGAAAGAGATGAGGGTAGTAACTTTGATCTATCTATTTTCACTAAATCACGCAAGCGTACGTGGTCACAAGTAATATATGAATAAGTCAAGTTCGTTCCTACAGAGATCTGGTTATGGTTTTAATTCAGTAGATGTACCTATGCAACAATGTATGATTATTATTCACTACTAAGACAATTAACAAATTTGGGTTTTAATTAACTAAAATTAACTAAATAAACAATCTAAGAATTAATTATCTAATGAAAATTAAAATCGAATTACTTCTACAAGAGCAAACATGGGATCCTAACTTCATTAAATACTTCGCTTAGAGTTGATGCCTTTAATCAATGCATGTGATGGTTATGATATCTGATCAGACAACACGAAACAAGTAACACTACGTCAAATTTGGGCTTTCGTCACTCTTTTGTACAGTAAGGGCTGTGACACTTTGGAAAAAACGAGTGGCTAAAGGTCATCGTCCCAAGTTTTAGCCACATAATTATTTTTTGAGTGACCGAAAACACATTTTTTGGCAGATTTAGTCACAATTTTAAAAAAATGTGACAATTGAGAGATAAAACATCATGGTTTTTGTTGACTTTGACCAAATCCAAAATTTATAGTCATACTTGAGAGATAGAAGTGTGACAAAAAATAGCGACGCTTCTTTGTTGTGTCTAAATGTTACGAAACGGTCACAATCATTTTCTGTGATGTGGCTGAATGAGAAATAATCTATGGTCACTACATATTATATGTGACTAAAAGTAGAGTTTTTTGTATATGTCAGTTCGCTTAAGGAAGTTAAACATAGTGACTGTATTATTGTGTGACTAAAAAGTACAGCTCTGTTTTCAGGAGTACCCTCTTGAAACAGAGTATCCTCTATTTTCCAACTGATCTGTCACATTATTACGTTTGTGTGTGGAAAAATATTTGAACAAATAGACATGAACTATTGGTAACTTAGCACAAATGAGATAACAATAATTAACCACAAATGACCAAATGAACTTTTGGTAACATAGCACACCTGAGATATAGCAAAACATTGTGATCTACTCTCCAGTTACCTACTACAATTAAGTTTATCATGAAAGTTTGCTTGTTTTTTTTAACATAGTTTGCGATATGTAGATATTTCTCAACTTTCAAATTCAATCACAATACAATAATATACTATTATCAATTTTTAAAAAATGAAATTCATTTTACAGATGTATGGGATACAACATAAATAACATATTACACACTGACAAGACCACTTGAACTTAGGCCTAGTGAACTAGGACTTTCTCTTCTTGTTTGATCTAGAACCATGCTATTTATCCTTATTTTGGCTTTCTTTTCTACTGCACTTCTACTGAATTTCACACTGACAAGACCACTTGAAGTACTTGAACTGATTTGTTTTCTTGAGAATCTCAGTTCCAGTTCCATCTTTACTTTCGCTAATTTCATGGTAGCCCTCTATAGTTTCTGGACGTGAAAGATTTCGATTTTTAAATGCAGCCACAAATACCTGTATTGAGAATAGAATGGTGTAAGCCAGTTACTTATAAACATAATTAAATATGTTTAAGAAATATGTAAGCATTAAGTCATTTAATCGTTTAGCTAGTCTTTACTTATACCTGTGCTATTCGAGTGAGTGGGCTTCCTTTCGGAGAACTGTGCCTAAAAAAGGAAAATCCGGTGAAGAGGAACAAAACCGCAGCTACCATGCATAACGTGGGTTCGTTGCAATAAATTACAAATTACAATTTAAATGGAAGATATGTGAAAATAAAACTTAATATTTTTAAAATAAAGAGCATGAAATTAGGAACACATACTTATTTTTAGAATATTTCTAGGATAAAAAATGAATTAACTATGAATTTTGCAAGTACATATCTAATATGATGATATTCCCAAAATTTCAGAAAATAAAAAATTAATTTGATTGAAAATTTTAGTAGATCACCACTATTTTCAATATGACTCGTAACTAGTGCTTTGTCACGGATTATTGTTTCTATTTTTTAAAACATATTTTTGAACGATCCAACCGTACGGATGTCAATATATATCTAATATGATGATATTCCCAAAGTTTCAGAAAATAAAAAATTAATTTGATTGAGAATCTTAGTAGATCACTACTATTTCCAATATGACTCGTAACTAGTGCTTTGTCACGGATTATTGTTTCTATTTTTTAAAAAATATTTTTGAACGATCCAACCGTACGGATGTCAATATATATCTAATATGATGATATTCCCAAAGTTTCAGAAAATAAAAAATTAATTTGATTGAAAATCTTAGTAGATCACTATTATTTTCAATATGACTCGTAACTAGTGCTTTGTCACGGATATTTGTTTCTATTTTTTAAAACATATTTTTTAACGATCCAACCGTACGGATGTCAACATATATCTAATATGATGATATTCCCAAAGTTTCAGAAAATAAAAAATTAATTTGATTGAAAATCTTAGTAGATCACTACTAATTTCAATATGACTCGTAACTAGTGCTTTGTCACGGATTATTGTTTCTATTTTTTAAAACATATTTTTTAACGATCCAACCGTACGGATGTCAACATATATCTAATATGATGATATTCCCAAAGTTTCATAAAATAAAAAATTAATTTGATTGAGAATCTTAGTAGATCACTACTATTTTCAATATGACTCGTAACTAGTGCTTTGTCACGGATTATTGTTTCTATTTTTTAAACATATTTTTGAACGATCCAACCGTACGGATGTCAATATATATCTAATATGATGATATTCCCAAAGTTTTAGAAAATAAAAATTAATTTGATTGAGAATCTTAGTAGATCACTACTATTTTCAATATGACTCGTAACTAGTGCTTTGTCACGGATTATTGTTTCTATTTTTTAAAAAATATTTTTGAACGATCCAACCGTACGTATGTCAATATATATCTAATATGATAATATTCCCAAAATTTCAGAAAATAAAAAATTAATTTGATTAAAAATCTTAGTAGATCACTAATATTTTCAATATGACTCGTAACTAGTGCTTTGTCACGGATTATTGTTTCTATTTTTTAAAACATATTTTTGAACGATCCAACCGTACGGATGTCAACATATATCTAATATGATGATATTCCCAAAGTTTCATAAAATAAAAAATTAATTTGATTGAGAATCTTAGTAGATCACTACTATTTTCAATATGACTCGTAACTAGTGCTTTGTCACGGATTATTGTTTCTATTTTTTAAACATATTTTTGAACGATCCAACCGTACGGATGTCAATATATATCTAATAGATGATATTCCCAAAGTTTCAGAAAATAAAAAATTAATTTGATTGAGAATCTTAGTAGATCACTACTATTTTCAATATGACTCGTAACCAGTGCTTTGTCACGGATTATTGTTTCTATTTTTTAAAAAATATTTTTGAACGATCCAACCGTACGTATGTCAATATATATCTAATATGATAATATTCCCAAAGTTTCAGAAAATAAAAAATTAATTTGATTGAAAATCGTAGTAGATCACTAATATTTTCAATATGACTCGTAACTAGTGCTTTGTCACGGATAATTGTTTCTATTTTTTAAAACATATTTTTGAACGATCCAACCGTACGGATGTCAACATATATCTAATATGATGATATTCCCAAAGTTTCAGAAAATAAAAAATTAATTTGATTGAAAATCTTAGTAGATCACTACTAATTTCAATATGACTCGTAACTAGTGCTTTGTCACGGATTATTGTTTCTATTTTTTAAAACATATTTTTGAACGATCCAACCGTACGGATGTCAATATATATCTAATATGATGATATTCCCAAAGTTTCAGAAAATAAAAAATTAATTTGATTGAGAATCTTAGTAGATCACTACTATTTTCAATATGACTCGTAACTAGTGCTTTGTCACGGATTATTGTTTCTATTTTTTAAAAAATATTTTTGAACGATCCAACCGTACGGATGTCAATATATATCTAATATGATGATATTCCCAAAGTTTCAGAAAATAAAAAATTAATTTAATTGAAAATCTTAGTAGATCACTATTATTTTCAATATGACTCGTAACTAGTGCTTTGTCACGGATAATTGTTTCTATTTTTTAAAACATATTTTTGAACGATCCAACCGTACGGATGTCAACATATATCTAATATGATGATATTCCCAAAGTTTCAGAAAATAAAAAATTAATTTGATTGAAAATCTTAGTAGATCACTACTAATTTCAATATGACTCGTAACTAGTGCTTTGTCACGGATTATTGTTTCTATTTTTTAAAACATATTTTTTAACGATCCAACCGTACGGATGTCAACATATATCTAATATGATGATATTCCCAAAGTTTCATAAAATAAAAAATTAATTTGATTGAGAATCTTAGTAGATCACTACTATTTTCAATATGACTCGTAACTAGTGCTTTGTCACGGATTATTGTTTCTATTTTTTAAACATATTTTTGAACGATCCAACCGTACGGATGTCAATATATATCTAATATGATGATATTCCCAAAGTTTGAGAAAATAAAAATTAATTTGATTGAGAATCTTAGTAGATCACTACTATTTTCAATATGACTCGTAACTAGTGCTTTGTCACGGATTATTGTTTCTATTTTTTAAAAATTATTTTTGAACGATCCAACCGTACGTATGTCAATATATATCTAATATGATAATATTCCCAAAGTTTCAGAAAATAAAAAATTAATTTGATTAAAAATCTTAGTAGATCACTAATATTTTCAATATGACTCGTAACTAGTGCTTTGTCACGGATTATTGTTTCTATTTTTTAAAACATATTTTTGAACGATCCAACCGTACGGATGTCAACATATATCTAATATGATGATATTCCCAAAGTTTCAGAAAATAAAAAATTAATTTGATTGAAAATCTTAGTAGATCACTACTAATTTCAATATGACTCGTAACTAGTGCTTTGTCACGGATTATTGTTTCTATTTTTTAAAACATATTTTTTAACGATCCAACCGTACGGATGTCAACATATATCTAATATGATGATATTCCCAAAGTTTCATAAAATAAAAAATTAATTTGATTGAGAATCTTAGTAGATCACTACTATTTTCAATATGACTCGTAACTAGTGCTTTGTCACGGATTATTGTTTCTATTTTTTAAACATATTTTTTAACGATCCAACCGTACGGATGTCAATATATATCTAATAGATGATATTCCCAAAGTTTCAGAAAATAAAAAATTAATTTGATTGAGAATCTTAGTAGATCACTACTATTTTCAATATGACTCGTAACCAGTGCTTTGTCACGGATTATTGTTTCTATTTTTTAAAAAATATTTTTGAACGATCCAACCGTACGTATGTCAATATATATCTAATATGATAATATTCCCAAAGTTTCAGAAAATAAAAAATTAATTTGATTGAAAATCGTAGTAGATCACTAATATTTTCAATATGACTCGTAACTAGTGTTTTGTCACGGATAATTGTTTCTATTTTTTAAAACATATTTTTGAACGATCCAACCGTACGGATGTCAACATATATCTAATATGATGATATTCCCAAAGTTTCAGAAAATAAAAAATTAATTTGATTGAAAATCTTAGTAGATCACTACTAATTTCAATATGACTCGTAACTAGTGCTTTGTCACGGATTATTGTTTCTATTTTTTAAAACATATTTTTTAACGATCCAACCGTACGGATGTCAACATATATCTAATATGATGATATTCCCAAAGTTTCATAAAATAAAAAATTAATTTGATTGAGAATCTTAGTAGATCACTACTATTTTCAATATGACTCGTAACTAGTGCTTTGTCACGGATTATTGTTTCTATTTTTTAAACATATTTTTGAACGATCCAACCGTACGGATGTCAATATATATCTAATATGATGATATTCCCAAAGTTTTAGAAAATAAAAATTAATTTGATTGAGAATCTTAGTAGATCACTACTATTTTCAATATGACTCGTAACTAGTGCTTTGTCACGGATTATTGTTTCTATTTTTTAAAAAATATTTTTGAACGATCCAACCGTACGTATGTCAATATATATCTAATATGATAATATTCCCAAAGTTTCAGAAAATAAAAAATTAATTTGATTGAAAATCGTAGTAGATCACTAATATTTTCAATATGACTCGTAACTAGTGTTTTGTCACGGATAATTGTTTCTATTTTTTAAAACATATTTTTGAACGATCCAACCGTACGGATGTCAACATATATCTAATATGATGATATTCCCAAAGTTTCAGAAAATAAAAAATTAATTTGATTGAAAATCTTAGTAGATCACTACTAATTTCAATATGACTCGTAACTAGTGCTTTGTCACGGATTATTGTTTCTATTTTTTAAAACATATTTTTTAACGATCCAACCGTACGGATGTCAACATATATCTAATATGATGATATTCCCAAAGTTTCATAAAATAAAAAATTAATTTGATTGAGAATCTTAGTAGATCACTACTATTTTCAATATGACTCGTAACTAGTGCTTTGTCACGGATTATTGTTTCTATTTTTTAAACATATTTTTGAACGATCCAACCGTACGGATGTCAATATATATCTAATATGATGATATTCCCAAAGTTTTAGAAAATAAAAATTAATTTGATTGAGAATCTTAGTAGATCACTACTATTTTCAATATGACTCGTAACTAGTGCTTTGTCACGGATTATTGTTTCTATTTTTTAAAACATATTTTTGAACGATCCAACCGTACGGATGTCAACATATATCTAATATGATGATATTCCCAAAGTTTCATAAAATAAAAAATTAATTTGATTGAAAATCTTAGTAGATCACTACTAATTTCAATATGACTCGTAACTAGTGCTTTGTCACGGATTATTGTTTCTATTTTTTAAAACATATTTTTTAACGATCCAACCGTACGGATGTCAACATATATCTAATATGATGATATTCCCAAAGTTTCATAAAATAAAAAATTAATTTGATTGAGAATCTTAGTAGATCACTACTATTTTCAATATGACTCGTAACTAGTGCTTTGTCACGGATTATTGTTTCTATTTTTTAAACATATTTTTGAACGATCCAACCGTACGGATGTCAATATATATCTAATATGATGATATTCCCAAAGTTTTAGAAAATAAAAATTAATTTGATTGAGAATCTTAGTAGATCACTACTATTTTCAATATGACTCGTAACTAGTGCTTTGTCACGGATTATTGTTTCTATTTTTTAAAACATATTTTTGAACGATCCAACCGTACGGATGTCAACATATATCTAATATGATGATATTCCCAAAGTTTCATAAAATAAAAAATTAATTTGATTGAGAATCTTAGTAGATCACTACTATTTTCAATATGACTCGTAACTAGTGCTTTGTCACGGATTATTGTTTCTATTTTTTAAACATATTTTTGAACGATCCAACCGTACGGATGTCAATATATATCTAATAGATGATATTCCCAAAGTTTCAGAAAATAAAAAATTAATTTGATTGAGAATCTTAGTAGATCACTACTATTTTCAATATGACTCGTAACTAGTGCTTTGTCACGGATTATTGTTTCTATTTTTTAAAACATATTTTTGAACGATCCAACCGTACGGATGTCAACATATATCTAATATGATGATATTCCCAAAGTTTCATAAAATAAAAAATTAATTTGATTGAGAATCTTGGTAGATCACTACTATTTTCAATATGACTCGTAACTAGTGCTTTGTCACGGATTATTGTTTCTATTTTTTAAACATATTTTTGAACGATCCAACCGTACGGATGTCAATATATATCTAATAGATGATATTCCCAAAGTTTCAGAAAATAAAAAATTAATTTGATTGAGAATCTTAGTAGATCACTACTATTTTCAATATGACTCGTAACCAGTGCTTTGTCACGGATTATTGTTTCTATTTTTTAAAAAATATTTTTGAACGATCCAACCGTACGTATGTCAATATATATCTAATATGATAATATTCCCAAAGTTTCAGAAAATAAAAAATTAATTTGATTGAAAATCGTAGTAGATCACTAATATTTTCAATATGACTCGTAACTAGTGCTTTGTCACGGATTATTGTTTCTATTTTTTAAAACATATTTTTGAACGATCCAACCGTACGGATGTCAACATATATCTAATATGATGATATTACCAAAGTTTCAGAAAATAAAAAATTAATTTGATTGAAAATCTTAGTAGATCACTACTAATTTCAATAAGACTCGTAACTAGTGCTTTGTCACGGATTATTGTTTCTATTTTTTAAAACATATTTTTGAACGATCCAACCGTACGGATGTCAACATATATCTAATATGATGATATTCCCAAAGTTTCATAAAATAAAAAATTAATTTGATTGAGAATCTGAGTAGATCACTACTATTTTCAATATGACTCGTAACAAGTGCTTTGTCACGGATTATTGTTTCTATTTTTTAAAACATATTTTTGAACGATCCAACCGTACGGATGTCAACATATATCTAATATGATGATATTCCCAAAGTTTCAGAAAATAAAAAATTAATTTGATTGAGAATCTTAGTAGATCACTACTATTTTCAATATGACTCGTAACTAGTGCTTTGTCACGGATAATTGTTTCTATTTTTTAAAACATATTTTTGAACGATCCAACCGTACGGATGTCAACATATATCTAATATGATGATATTCCCAAAGTTTCAGAAAATAAAAAATTAATTTGATTGAAAATCTTAGTAGATCACTACTAATTTCAATATGACTCGTAACTAGTGCTTTGTCACGGATTATTGTTTCTATTTTTTAAAACATATTTTTTAACGATCCAACCGTACGGATGTCAACATATATCTAATATGATGATATTCCCAAAGTTTCATAAAATAAAAAATAATTTGATTGAGAATCTTAGTAGATCACTACTATTTTCAATATGACTCGTAACTAGTGCTTTGTCACGGATTATTGTTTCTATTTTTTAAACATATTTTTGAACGATCCAACCGTACGGATGTCAATATATATCTAATATGATGATATTCCCAAAGTTTTAGAAAATAAAAATTAATTTGATTGAGAATCTTAGTAGATCACTACTATTTTCAATATGACTCGTAACTAGTGCTTTGTCACGGATTATAGTTTCTATTTTTTAAAAAATATTTTTGAACGATCCAACCGTACGTATGTCAATATATATCTAATATGATAATATTCCCAAAGTTTCAGAAAATAAAAAATTAATTTGATTAAAAATCTTAGTAGATCACTAATATTTTCAATATGACTCGTAACTAGTGCTTTGTCACGGATTATTGTTTCTATTTTTTAAAACATATTTTTGAACGATCCAACCGTACGGATGTCAACATGTATCTAATATGATGATATTCCCAAAGTTTCAGAAAATAAAAAATTAATTTAATTGAGAATCTTAGTAGATCACTACTATTTTCAATATGACTCGTAACTAGTGCTTTATCACGGATTATTGTTTCTATTTTTTAAACATATTTTTGAACGATCCAACCGTACGGATGTCAATATATATCTAATAGATGATATTCCCAAAGTTTCAGAAAATAAAAAATTAATTTGATTGAGAATCTTAGTAGATCACTACTATTTTCAATATGACTCGTAACCAGTGCTTTGTCACGGATTATTGTTTCTATTTTTTAAAAAATATTTTTGAACGATCCAACCGTACGTATGTCAATATATATCTAATATGATAATATTCCCAAAGTTTCAGAAAATAAAAAATTAATTTGATTGAAAATCTTAGTAGATCACTAATATTTTCAATATGACTCGTAACTAGTGCTTTGTCACGGATTATTGTTTCTATTTTTTAAAACATATTTTTGAACGATCCAACCGTACGGATGTCAACATATATCTAATATGATGATATTCCCAAAGTTTCAGAAAATAAAAAATTAATTTGATTGAAAATCTTAGTAGATCACTACTAATTTCAATATGACTCGTAACTAGTCCTTTGTCACGGATTATTGTTTCTATTTTTTAAAACATATTTTTGAACGATCCAACCGTACGGATGTCAACATATATCTAATATGATGATATTCCCAAAGTTTCATAAAATAAAAAATTAATTTGATTGAGAATCTGAGTAGATCACTACTATTTTCAATATGACTCGTAACAAGTGCTTTGTCACGGATTATTGTTTCTATTTTTTAAAACATATTTTTGAACGATCCAACCGTACGGATGTCAACATATATCTAATATGATGATATTCCCAAAGTTTCAGAAAATAAAAAATTAATTTGATTGAGAATCTTAGTAGATCACTACTATTTTCAATATGACTCGTAACTAGTGCTTTGTCACGGATTACTGTTTCTATTTTTTAAAACATATTTTTGAACGATCCAACCGTACGGATGTCAATATATATCTAATATGATGATATTCCCAAAGTTTCAGAAAATAAAAAATTAATTTGATTTAAAATCTTAGTAGATCACTACTATTTTCAATATGACTCGTAACTAGTGCTTTGTCACGGATAATTGTTTCTATTTTTTAAAACATATTTTTGAACGATCCAACCGTACGGATGTCAACATATATCTAATATGATGACATTCCCAAAGTTTCAGAAAATAAAAAATTAATTTGATTGAAAATCTTAGTAGATCACTACTAATTTCAATAAGACTCGTAACTAGTGTTTTGTCACGGATTATTGTTTCTATTTTTTAAAACATATTTTTGAATGATCCAACCGTACGGATGTCAACATATATCTAATATGATAATATTCCCAAAGTTTCATAAAATAAAAAATTAATTTGATTGAGAATCTTGGTAGATCATTACTATTTTCAATATGACTCGTAACTAGTGCTTTGTCACGGATTATTGTTTCTATTTTTTAAACATATTTTTGAACGATCCAACCGTACGGATGTCAATATATATCTAATATGATGATATTCCCAAAGTTTCAGAAAATAAAAAATTAATTTGATTGAGAATCTTAGTAGATCACTACTATTTTCAATATGACTCGTAACTAGTGCTTTGTCACGGATTATTGTTTCTATTTTTTAAAAAATATTTTTGAACGATCCAACCGTACGTATGTCAATATATATCTAATATGATAATATTCCCAAAGTTTCAGAAAATAAAAAATTAATTTGATTGAAAATCTTAGTAGATCACTAATATTTTCAATATGACTCGTAACTAGTGCTTTGTCACGAATTATTGTTTCTATTTTTTAAAAAATATTTTTGAACGATCCAACCGTACGTATGTCAATATATATCTAATATGATAATATTCCCAAAGTTTCAGAAAATAAAAAATTAATTTGATTGAAAATCTTAGTAGATCACTAATATTTTCAATATGACTCGTAACTAGTGCTTTGTCACGAATTATTGTTTCTATTTTTTAAAACATATTTTTCAACGATCCAACCGTACGGATGTCAATATATATCTAATATGATGATATTCCCAAAGTTTCAGAAAATAAAAAATTAATTTGATTGAAAATCTTAGTAGATCACTACTAATTTCAATATGACTCGTAACTAGTGCTTTGTCACGGATTATTGTTTCTATTTTTTAAAACATATTTTTGAACGATCCAACCGTACGGATGTCAACATATATCTAATATGATGATATTCCCAAAGTTTCAGAAAATAAAAAATTAATTTGATTGAAAATCTTAGTAGATCACTACTATTTTCAATATGACTCGTAACTAGTGCTTTGTCACGGATAATTGTTTCTATTTTTTAAAACATATTTTTGAACGATCCAACCGTACGGATGTCAACATATATCTAATATGATGATATTCCCAAAGTTTCAGAAAATAAAAAATTAATTTGATTGAAAATCTTAGTAGATCACTACTAATTTCAATATGACTCGTAACTAGTGCTTTGTCACGGATTATTGTTTCTATTTTTTAAAACATATTTTTTAACGATCCAACCGTACGGATGTCAACATATATCTAATATGATGATATTCCCAAAGTTTCATAAAATAAAAAATTAATTTGATTGAGAATCTTAGTAGATCACTACTATTTTCAATATGACTCGTAACTAGTGCTTTGTCACGGATTATTGTTTCTATTTTTTAAACATATTTTTGAACGATCCAACCGTACGGATGTCAATATATATCTAATATGATGATATTCCCAAAGTTTTAGAAAATAAAAATTAATTTGATTGAGAATCTTAGTAGATCACTACTATTTTCAATATGACTCGTAACTAGTGCTTTGTCACGGATTATTGTTTCTATTTTTTAAAAAAAAATTTTGAACGATCCAACCGTACGTATGTCAATATATATCTAATATGATAATATTCCCAAAGTTTCAGAAAATAAAAAATTAATTTAATTAAAAATCTTAGTAGATCACTAATATTTTCAATATGACTCGTAACTAGTGCTTTGTCACGGATTATTGTTTCTATTTTTTAAAACATATTTTTGAACGATCCAACCGTACGGATGTCAACATATATCTAATATGATGATATTCCCAAAGTTTCAGAAAATAAAAAATTAATTTGATTGAGAATCTTAGTAGATCACTACTATTTTCAATATGACTCGTAACTAGTGCTTTGTCACGGTTTATTGTTTCTATTTTTTAAACATATTTTTGAACGATCCAACCGTACGGATGTCAATATATATCTAATAGATGATATTCCCAAAGTTTCAGAAAATAAAAAATTAATTTGATTGAGAATCTTAGTAGATCACTACTATTTTCAATATGACTCGTAACCAGTGCTTTGTCACGGATTATTGTTTCTATTTTTTAAAAAATATTTTTGAACGATCCAACCGTACGTATGTCAATATATATCTAATATGATAATATTCCCAAAGTTTCAGAAAATAAAAAATTAATTTGATTGAAAATCTTAGTAGATCACTAATATTTTCAATATGACTCGTAACTAGTGCTTTGTCACGGATTATTGTTTCTATTTTTTAAAACATATTTTTGAACGATCCAACCGTACGGATGTCAATATATATCTAATATGATGATATTCCCAAAGTTTCAGAAAATAAAAAATTAATTTGATTGAAAATCTTAGTAGATCACTACTAATTTCAATATGACTCGTAACTAGTGCTTTGTCACGGATTATTGTTTCTATTTTTTAAAACATATTTTTGAACGATCCAACCGTACGGATGTCAACATATATCTAATATGATGATATTCCCAAATTTTCAGAAAATAAAAAATTAATTTGATTGAAAATCTTAGTAGATCACTACTATTTTCAATATGACTCGTAACTAGTCCTTTGTCACGGATTATTGTTTCTATTTTTTAAAACATATTTTTGAACGATCCAACCGTACGGATGTCAACATATATCTAATATGATGATATTCCCAAAGTTTCAGAAAATAAAAAATTAATTTGATTGAAAATCTTAGTAGATCACTACTATTTTCAATATGACTCGTAACTAGTGCTTTGTCACGGATAATTGTTTCTATTTTTTAAAACATATTTTTGAACGATCCAACCGTACGGATGTCAACATATATCTAATATGATGATATTCCCAAAGTTTCAGAAAATAAAAAATTAATTTGATTGAAAATCTTAGTAGATCACTACTAATTTCAATATGACTCGTAACTAGTGCTTTGTCACGGATTATTGTTTCTATTTTTTAAAACATATTTTTTAACGATCCAACCGTACGGATGTCAACATATATCTAATATGATGATATTCCCAAAGTTTCATAAAATAAAAAATTAATTTGATTGAGAATCTTAGTAGATCACTACTATTTTCAATATGACTCGTAACTAGTGCTTTGTCACGGATTATTGTTTCTATTTTTTAAACATATTTTTGAACGATCCAACCGTACGGATGTCAATATATATCTAATATGATGATATTCCCAAAGTTTTAGAAAATAAAAATTAATTTGATTGAGAATCTTAGTAGATCACTACTATTTTCAATATGACTCGTAACTAGTGCTTTGTCACGGATTATTGTTTCTATTTTTTAAAAAAAAATTTTGAACGATCCAACCGTACGTATGTCAATATATATCTAATATGATAATATTCCCAAAGTTTCAGAAAATAAAAAATTAATTTAATTAAAAATCTTAGTAGATCACTAATATTTTCAATATGACTCGTAACTAGTGCTTTGTCACGGATTATTGTTTCTATTTTTTAAAACATATTTTTGAACGATCCAACCGTACGGATGTCAACATATATCTAATATGATGATATTCCCAAAGTTTCAGAAAATAAAAAATTAATTTGATTGAGAATCTTAGTAGATCACTACTATTTTCAATATGACTCGTAACTAGTGCTTTGTCACGGTTTATTGTTTCTATTTTTTAAACATATTTTTGAACGATCCAACCGTACGGATGTCAATATATATCTAATAGATGATATTCCCAAAGTTTCAGAAAATAAAAAATTAATTTGATTGAGAATCTTAGTAGATCACTACTATTTTCAATATGACTCGTAACCAGTGCTTTGTCACGGATTATTGTTTCTATTTTTTAAAAAATATTTTTGAACGATCCAACCGTACGTATGTCAATATATATCTAATATGATAATATTCCCAAAGTTTCAGAAAATAAAAAATTAATTTGATTGAAAATCTTAGTAGATCACTAATATTTTCAATATGACTCGTAACTAGTGCTTTGTCACGGATTATTGTTTCTATTTTTTAAAACATATTTTTGAACGATCCAACCGTACGGATGTCAATATATATCTAATATGATGATATTCCCAAAGTTTCAGAAAATAAAAAATTAATTTGATTGAAAATCTTAGTAGATCACTACTAATTTCAATATGACTCGTAACTAGTGCTTTGTCACGGATTATTGTTTCTATTTTTTAAAACATATTTTTGAACGATCCAACCGTACGGATGTCAACATATATCTAATATGATGATATTCCCAAATTTTCAGAAAATAAAAAATTAATTTGATTGAAAATCTTAGTAGATCACTACTATTTTCAATATGACTCGTAACTAGTGCTTTGTCAAGGATAATTGTTTCTATTTTTTAAAACATATTTTTGAACGATCCAACCGTACGGATGTCAACATATATCTAATATGATGATATTCCCAAAGTTTCAGAAAATAAAAAATTAATTTGATTGAAAATCTTAGTAGATCACTACTAATTTCAATATGACTCGTAACTAGTGCTTTGTCACGGATTATTGTTTCTATTTTTTAAAACATATTTTTTAACGATCCAACCGTACGGATGTCAACATATATCTAATATGATGATATTCCCAAAGTTTCATAAAATAAAAAATTAATTTGATTGAGAATCTTAGTAGATCACTACTATTTTCAATATGACTCGTAACTAGTGCTTTGTCACGGATTATTGTTTCTATTTTTTAAACATATTTTTGAACGATCCAACCGTACGGATGTCAATATATATCTAATATGATGATATTCCCAAAGTTTTAGAAAATAAAAATTAATTTGATTGAGAATCTTAGTAGATCACTACTATTTTCAATATGACTCGTAACTAGTGCTTTGTCACGGATTATTGTTTCTATTTTTTAAAAAAAAATTTTGAACGATCCAACCGTACGTATGTCAATATATATCTAATATGATAATATTCCCAAAGTTTCAGAAAATAAAAAATTAATTTAATTAAAAATCTTAGTAGATCACTAATATTTTCAATATGACTCGTAACTAGTGCTTTGTCACGGATTATTGTTTCTATTTTTTAAAACATATTTTTGAACGATCCAACCGTACGGATGTCAACATATATCTAATATGATGATATTCCCAAAGTTTCAGAAAATAAAAAATTAATTTGATTGAGAATCTTAGTAGATCACTACTATTTTCAATATGACTCGTAACTAGTGCTTTGTCACGGTTTATTGTTTCTATTTTTTAAACATATTTTTGAACGATCCAACCGTACGGATGTCAATATATATCTAATAGATGATATTCCCAAAGTTTCAGAAAATAAAAAATTAATTTGATTGAGAATCTTAGTAGATCACTACTATTTTCAATATGACTCGTAACCAGTGCTTTGTCACGGATTATTGTTTCTATTTTTTAAAAAATATTTTTGAACGATCCAACCGTACGTATGTCAATATATATCTAATATGATAATATTCCCAAAGTTTCAGAAAATAAAAAATTAATTTGATTGAAAATCTTAGTAGATCACTAATATTTTCAATATGACTCGTAACTAGTGCTTTGTCACGGATTATTGTTTCTATTTTTTAAAACATATTTTTGAACGATCCAACCGTACGGATGTCAACATATATCTAATATGATGATATTCCCAAAGTTTCAGAAAATAAAAAATTAATTTGATTGAAAATCTTAGTAGATCACTACTAATTTCAATATGACTCGTAACTAGTGCTTTGTCACGGATTATTGTTTCTATTTTTTAAAACATATTTTTGAACGATCCAACCGTACGGATGTCAACATATATCTAATATGATGATATTCCCAAAGTTTCATAAAATAAAAAATTAATTTGATTGAGAATCTGAGTAGATCACTACTATTTTCAATATGACTCGTAACAAGTGCTTTGTCACGGATTATTGTTTCTATTTTTTAAAACATATTTTTGAACGATCCAACCGTACGGATGTCAACATATATCTAATATGATGATATTCCCAAAGTTTCAGAAAATAAAAAATTAATTTGATTGAGAATCTTAGTAGATCACTACTATTTTCAATATGACTCGTAACTAGTGCTTTGTCACGGATTACTGTTTCTATTTTTTAAAACATATTTTTGAACGATCCAACCGTACGGATGTCAATATATATATAATATGATGATATTCCCAAAGTTTCAGAAAATAAAAAATTAATTTGATTGAAAATCTTAGTAGATCACTACTATTTTCAACATGACTCGTAACTAGTGCTTTGTCACGGATAATTGTTTCTATTTTTTAAAACATATTTTTGAACGATCCAACCGTACGGATGTCAACATATATCTAATATGATGATATTCCCAAAGTTTCAGAAAATAAAAAATTAATTTGATTGAAAATCTTAGTAGATCACTACTAATTTCAATAAGACTCGTAACTAGTGCTTTGTCACGGATTATTGTTTCTATTTTTTAAAACATATTTTTGAATGATCCAACCGTACGGATGTCAACATATATCTAATATGATAATATTCCCAAAGTTTCATAAAATAAAAAATTAATTTGATTGAGAATCTTAGTAGATCACTACTATTTTCAATATGACTCGTAACTAGTGCTTTGTCACGGATTATTGTTTCTATTTTTTAAACATATTTTTGAACGATCCAACCGTACGGATGTCAATATATATCTAATATGATGATATTCCCAAAGTTTCAGAAAATAAAAAATTAATTTGATTGAGAATCTTAGTAGATCACTACTATTTTCAATATGACTCGTAACTAGTGCTTTGTCACGGATTATTGTTTCTATTTTTTAAAAAATATTTTTGAACGATCCAACCGTACGTATGTCAATATATATCTAATATGATAATATTCCCAAAGTTTCAGAAAATAAAAAATTAATTTGATTGAAAATCTTAGTAGATCACTAATATTTTCAATATGACTCGTAACTAGTGCTTTGTCACGAATTATTGTTTCTATTTTTTAAAACATATTTTTGAACGATCCAACCGTACGGTTGTCAATATATATCTAATATGATGATATTCCCAAAGTTTCAGAAAATAAAAAATTAATTTGATTGAAAATCTTAGTAGATCACTACTAATTTCAATATGACTCGTAACTAGTGCTTTGTCACGGATTATTGTTTCTATCTTTTAAAACATATTTTTGAACGATCCAACCGTACGGATGTCAACATATATCTAATATGATGATATTCCCAAAGTTTCAGAAAATAAAAAATTAATTTGATTGAAAATCTTAGTAGATCACTACTAATTTCAATAAGACTCGTAACTAGTGCTTTGTCACGGATTATTGTTTCTATTTTTTAAAACATATTTTTGAATGATCCAACCGTACGGATGTCAACATATATCTAATATGATAATATTCCCAAAGTTTCATAAAATAAAAAATTAATTTGATTGAGAATCTTAGTAGATCACTACTATTTTCAATATGACTCGTAACTAGTGCTTTGTCACGGATTATTGTTTCTATTTTTTAAACATATTTTTGAACGATCCAACTGTACGGATGTCAATATATATCTAATATGATGACATTCCCAAAGTTTCAGAAAATAAAAAATTAATTTGATTGAGAATCTTAGTAGATCACTACTATTTTCAATATGACTCGTAACTAGTGCTTTGTCACGGATTATTGTTTCTATTTTTTAAAAAATATTTTTGAACGATCCAACCGTACGTATGTCAATATATATCTAATATGATAATATTCCCAAAGTTTCAGAAAATAAAAAATTAATTTGATTGAAAATCTTAGTAGATCACTAATATTTTCAATATGACTCGTAACTAGTGCTTTGTCACGAATTATTGTTTCTATTTTTTAAAACATATTTTTGAATGATCCAACCGTACGGTTGTCAATATATATCTAATATGATGATATTCCCAAAGTTTCAGAAAATAAAAAATTAATTTGATTGAAAATCTTAGTAGATCACTACTAATTTCAATATGACTCGTAACTAGTGCTTTGTCACGGATTATTGTTTCTATCTTTTAAAACATATTTTTGAACGATCCAACCGTACGGATGTCAACATATATCTAATATGATGATATTCCCAAAGTTTCAGAAAATAAAAAATTAATTTGATTGAAAATCTTAGTAGATCACTACTAATTTCAATAAGACTCGTAACTAGTGCTTTGTCACGGATTATTGTTTCTATTTTTTAAAACATATTTTTGAACGATCCAACCGTACGGATGTCAACATATATCTAATATGATAATATTCCCAAAGTTTCATAAAATTAAAAATTAATTTGATTGAGAATCTTAGTAGATCACTACTATTTTCAATATGACTCGTAACTAGTGCTTTGTCACGGATTATTGTTTCTATTTTTTAAACATATTTTTGAACGATCCAACCGTACGGATGTCAATATATATCTAATATGATGATATTCCCAAAGTTTCAGAAAATAAAAAATTAATTTGATTGAGAATCTTAGTAGATCACTACTATTTTCAATATGACTCGTAACAAGTGCTTTGTCACAGATTATTGTTTCTATTTTTTAAAACATATTTTTGAACGATCCAACCGTACGGATGTCAACATATATCTAATATGATGATATTCCCAAAGTTTCAGAAAATAAAAAATTAATTTGATTGAGAATCTTAGTAGATCACTACTATTTTCAATATGACTCGTAACTAGTGCTTTGTCACGGATTATTGTTTCTATTTTTTAAAACATATTTTTGAACGATCCAACCATACGGATGTCAATATATATCTAATATGATGATATTCCCAAAGTTTCAGAAAATAAAAAATTAATTTGATTGAAAATCTTAGTAGATCACTACTATTTTCAATATGACTCGTAACTAGTGCTTTGTCACGGATAATTGTTTCTATTTTTTAAAACATATTTTTGAATGATCCAACCGTACAGATGTCAACATATATCTAATATGATGATATTCCCAAAGTTTCAGAAAATAAAAAATTAATTTGATTGAGAATCTTAGTAGATCACTACTATTTTCAATATGACTCGTAACAAGTGCTTTGTCACGGATTATTGTTTCTATTTTTTAAACATATTTTTGAACGATCCAACCGTACGGATGTCAATATATATCTAATATGATGATATTCCCAAAGTTTCAGAAAATAAAAAATTAATTTGATTGAGAATCTTAGTAGATCACTACTATTTTCAATATGACTCGTAACTAGTGCTTTGTCACGGATTATTGTTTCTATTTTTTAAAAAATATTTTTGAACGATCCAACCGTACGTATGTCAATATATATCTAATATGATAATATTCCCAAAGTTTCAGAAAATAAAAAATTAATTTGATTGAAAATCTTAGTAGATCACTAATATTTTCAATATGACTCGTAACTAGTGCTTTGTCACGAATTATTGTTTCTATTTTTTAAAACATATTTTTGAACGATCCAACCGTACGTATGTCAATATATATCTAATATGATAATATTCCCAAAGTTTCAGAAAATAAAAAATTAATTTGATTAAAAATCTTAGTAGATCACTAATATTTTCAATATGACTCGTAACTAGTGCTTTGTCACGGATTATTGTTTCTATTTTTTAAAACATATTTTTGAACGATCCAACCGTACGGATGTCAACATGTATCTAATATGATGATATTCCCAAAGTTTCAGAAAATAAAAAATTAATTTAATTGAGAATCTTAGTAGATCACTACTAATTTCAATAAGACTCGTAACTAGTGCTTTGTCACGGATTATTGTTTCTATTTTTTAAAACATATTTTTGAACGATCCAACCATACGGATGTCAATATATATCTAATATGATGATATTCCCAAAGTTTCAGAAAATAAAAAATTAATTTGATTGAAAATCTTAGTAGATCACTACTATTTTCAATATGACTCGTAACTAGTGCTTTGTCACGGATAATTGTTTCTATTTTTTAAAACATATTTTTGAATGATCCAACCGTACAGATGTCAACATATATCTAATATGATGATATTCCCAAAGTTTCAGAAAATAAAAAATTAATTTGATTGAGAATCTTAGTAGATCACTACTATTTTCAATATGACTCGTAACAAGTGCTTTGTCACGGATTATTGTTTCTATTTTTTAAACATATTTTTGAACGATCCAACCGTACGGATGTCAATATATATCTAATATGATGATATTCCCAAAGTTTCAGAAAATAAAAAATTAATTTGATTGAGAATCTTAGTAGATCACTACTATTTTCAATATGACTCGTAACTAGTGCTTTGTCACGGATTATTGTTTCTATTTTTTAAAAAATATTTTTGAACGATCCAACCGTACGGATGTCAATATATATCTAATATGATGATATTCCCAAAGTTTTAGAAAATAAAAATTAATTTGATTGAGAATCTTAGTAGATCACTACTATTTTCAATATGACTCGTAACTAGTGCTTTGTCACGGATTATAGTTTCTATTTTTTAAAAAATATTTTTGAACGATCCAACCGTACGTATGTCAATATATATCTAATATGATAATATTCCCAAAGTTTCAGAAAATAAAAAATTAATTTGATTAAAAATCTTAGTAGATCACTAATATTTTCAATATGACTCGTAACTAGTGCTTTGTCACGGATTATTGTTTCTATTTTTTAAAACATATTTTTGAACGATCCAACCGTACGGATGTCAACATGTATCTAATATGATGATATTCCCAAAGTTTCAGAAAATAAAAAATTAATTTAATTGAGAATCTTAGTAGATCACTACTAATTTCAATAAGACTCGTAACTAGTGCTTTGTCACGGATTATTGTTTCTATTTTTTAAAACATATTTTTGAACGATCCAACCGTACGGATGTCAACATATATCTAATATGATAATATTCCCAAAGTTTCATAAAATTAAAAATTAATTTGATTGAGAATCTTAGTAGATCACTACTATTTTCAATATGACTCGTAACTAGTGCTTTGTCACGGATTATTGTTTCTATTTTTTAAACATATTTTTGAACGATCCAACCGTACGGATGTCAATATATATCTAATATGATGATATTCCCAAAGTTTCAGAAAATAAAAAATTAATTTGATTGAGAATCTTAGTAGATCACTACTATTTTCAATATGACTTGTAACCAGTGCTTTGTCACGGATTATTGTTTCTATTTTTTAAAAAATATTTTTGAACGATCCAACCGTACGTATGTCAATATATATCTAATATGATAATATTCCCAAAGTTTCAGAAAATAAAAAATTAATTTGATTGAAAATCGTAGTAGATCACTAATATTTTCAATATGACTCGTAACTAGTGCTTTGTCACGGATTATTGTTTCTATTTTTTAAAACATATTTTTGAACGATCCAACCGTACGGATGTCAACATATATCTAATATGATGATATTCCCAAAGTTTCAGAAAATAAAAAATTAATTTGATTGAAAATCTTAGTAGATCACTACTAATTTCAATATGACTCGTAACTAGTGCTTTGTCACGGATTATTGTTTCTATTTTTTAAAACATATTTTTGAACGATCCAACCGTACGGATGTCAACATATATCTAATATGATGATATTCCCAAAGTTTCATAAAATAAAAAATTAATTTGATTGAGAATCTGAGTAGATCACTACTATTTTCAATATGACTCGTAACAAGTGCTTTGTCACGGATTATTGTTTCTATTTTTTAAAACATATTTTTGAACGATCCAACCGTACGGATGTCAACATATATCTAATATGATGATATTCCCAAAGTTTCAGAAAATAAAAAATTAATTTGATTGAGAATCTTAGTAGATCACTACTATTTTCAATATGACTCGTAACTAGTGCTTTGTCACGGATAATTGTTTCTATTTTTTAAAACATATTTTTGAACGATCCAACCGTACGGATGTCAACATATATCTAATATGATGATATTCCCAAAGTTTCAGAAAATAAAAAATTAATTTGATTGAAAATCTTAGTAGATCACTACTAATTTCAATATGACTCGTAACCAGTGCTTTGTCACGGATTATTGTTTCTATTTTTTAAAAAATATTTTTGAACGATCCAACCGTACGTATGTCAATATATATCTAATATGATAATATTCCCAAAGTTTCAGAAAATAAAAAATTAATTTGATTGAAAATCGTAGTAGATCACTAATATTTTTAATATGACTCGTAACTAGTGCTTTGTCACGGATTATTGTTTCTATTTTTTAAAACATATTTTTGAACGATCCAACCGTACGGATGTCAACATATATCTAATATGATGATATTCCCAAAGTTTCAGAAAATAAAAAATTAATTTGATTGAAAATCTTAGTAGATCACTACTAATTTCAATATGACTCGTAACTAGTGCTTTGTCACGGATTATTGTTTCTATTTTTTAAAACATATTTTTGAACGATCCAACCGTACGGATGTCAACATATATCTAATATGATGATATTCCCAAAGTTTCATAAAATAAAAAATTAATTTGATTGAGAATCTGAGTAGATCACTACTATTTTCAATATGACTCGTAACAAGTGCTTTGTCACGGATTATTGTTTCTATTTTTTAAAACATATTTTTGAACGATCCAACCGTACGGATGTCAACATATATCTAATATGATGATATTCCCAAAGTTTCAGAAAATAAAAAATTAATTTGATTGAGAATCTTAGTAGATCACTACTATTTTCAATATGACTCGTAACTAGTGCTTTGTCACGGATAATTGTTTCTATTTTTTAAAACATATTTTTGAACGATCCAACCGTACGGATGTCAACATATATCTAATATGATGATATTCCCAAAGTTTCAGAAAATAAAAAATTAATTTGATTGAAAATCTTAGTAGATCACTACTAATTTCAATATGACTCGTAACTAGTGCTTTGTCACGGATTATTGTTTCTATTTTTTAAAACATATTTTTTAACGATCCAACCGTACGGATGTCAACATATATCTAATATGATGATATTCCCAAAGTTTCATAAAATAAAAAATTAATTTGATTGAGAATCTTAGTAGATCACTACTATTTTCAATATGACTCGTAACTAGTGCTTTGTCACGGATTATTGTTTCTATTTTTTAAACATATTTTTGAACGATCCAACCGTACGGATGTCAATATATATCTAATATGATGATATTCCCAAAGTTTTAGAAAATAAAAATTAATTTGATTGAGAATCTTAGTAGATCACTACTATTTTCAATATGACTCGTAACTAGTGCTTTGTCACGGATTATAGTTTCTATTTTTTAAAAAATATTTTTGAACGATCCAACCGTACGTATGTCAATATATATCTAATATGATAATATTCCCAAAGTTTCAGAAAATAAAAAATTAATTTGATTAAAAATCTTAGTAGATCACTAATATTTTCAATATGACTCGTAACTAGTGCTTTGTCACGGATTATTGTTTCTATTTTTTAAAACATATTTTTGAACGATCCAACCGTACGGATGTCAACATGTATCTAATATGATGATATTCCCAAAGTTTCAGAAAATAAAAAATTAATTTAATTGAGAATCTTAGTAGATCACTACTATTTTCAATATGACTCGTAACTAGTGCTTTGTCACGGATTATTGTTTCTATTTTTTAAACATATTTTTGAACGATCCAACCGTACGGATGTCAATATATATCTAATAGATGATATTCCCAAAGTTTCAGAAAATAAAAAATTAATTTGATTGAGAATCTTAGTAGATCACTACTATTTTCAATATGACTCGTAACCAGTGCTTTGTCACGGATTATTGTTTCTATTTTTTAAAAAATATTTTTGAACGATCCAACCGTACGTATGTCAATATATATCTAATATGATAATATTCCCAAAGTTTCAGAAAATAAAAAATTAATTTGATTGAAAATCTTAGTAGATCACTAATATTTTCAATATGACTCGTAACTAGTGCTTTGTCACGGATTATTGTTTCTATTTTTTAAAACATATTTTTGAACGATCCAACCGTACGGATGTCAACATATATCTAATATGATGATATTCCCAAAGTTTCAGAAAATAAAAAATTAATTTGATTGAAAATCTTAGTAGATCACTACTAATTTCAATATGACTCGTAACTAGTCCTTTGTCACGGATTATTGTTTCTATTTTTTAAAACATATTTTTGAACGATCCAACCGTACGGATGTCAACATATATCTAATATGATGATATTCCCAAAGTTTCATAAAATAAAAAATTAATTTGATTGAGAATCTGAGTAGATCACTACTATTTTCAATATGACTCGTAACAAGTGCTTTGTCACGGATTATTGTTTCTATTTTTTAAAACATATTTTTGAACGATCCAACCGTACGGATGTCAACATATATCTAATATGATGATATTCCCAAAGTTTCAGAAAATAAAAAATTAATTTGATTGAGAATCTTAGTAGATCACTACTATTTTCAATATGACTCGTAACTAGTGCTTTGTCACGGATTACTGTTTCTATTTTTTAAAACATATTTTTGAACGATCCAACCGTACGGATGTCAATATATATCTAATATGATGATATTCCCAAAGTTTCAGAAAATAAAAAATTAATTTGATTGAAAATCTTAGTAGATCACTACTATTTTCAATATGACTCGTAACTAGTGCTTTGTCACGGATAATTGTTTCTATTTTTTAAAACATATTTTTGAACGATCCAACCGTACGGATGTCAACATATATCTAATATGATGACATTCCCAAAGTTTCAGAAAATAAAAAATTAATTTGATTGAAAATCTTAGTAGATCACTACTAATTTCAATAAGACTCGTAACTAGTGTTTTGTCACGGATTATTGTTTCTATTTTTTAAAACATATTTTTGAATGATCCAACCGTACGGATGTCAACATATATCTAATATGATAATATTCCCAAAGTTTCATAAAATAAAAAATTAATTTGATTGAGAATCTTGGTAGATCATTACTATTTTCAATATGACTCGTAACTAGTGCTTTGTCACGGATTATTGTTTCTATTTTTTAAACATATTTTTGAACGATCCAACCGTACGGATGTCAATATATATCTAATATGATGATATTCCCAAAGTTTCAGAAAATAAAAAATTAATTTGATTGAGAATCTTAGTAGATCACTACTATTTTCAATATGACTCGTAACTAGTGCTTTGTCACGGATTATTGTTTCTATTTTTTAAAAAATATTTTTGAACGATCCAACCGTACGTATGTCAATATATATCTAATATGATAATATTCCCAAAGTTTCAGAAAATAAAAAATTAATTTGATTGAAAATCTTAGTAGATCACTAATATTTTCAATATGACTCGTAACTAGTGCTTTGTCACGAATTATTGTTTCTATTTTTTAAAAAATATTTTTGAACGATCCAACCATACGTATGTCAATATATATCTAATATGATAATATTCCCAAAGTTTCAGAAAATAAAAAATTAATTTGATTGAAAATCTTAGTAGATCACTAATATTTTCAATATGACTCGTAACTAGTGCTTTGTCACGAATTATTGTTTCTATTTTTTAAAACATATTTTTGAACGATCCAACCGTACGGATGTCAATATATATCTAATATGATGATATTCCCAAAGTTTCAGAAAATAAAAAATTAATTTGATTGAAAATCTTAGTAGATCACTACTAATTTCAATATGACTCGTAACTAGTGCTTTGTCACGGATTATTGTTTCTATTTTTTAAAACATATTTTTGAACGATCCAACCGTACGGATGTCAACATATATCTAATATGATGATATTCCCAAAGTTTCAGAAAATAAAAAATTAATTTGATTGAAAATCTTAGTAGATCACTACTATTTTCAATATGACTCGTAACTAGTGCTTTGTCACGGATAATTGTTTCTATTTTTTAAAACATATTTTTGAACGATCCAACCGTACGGATGTCAACATATATCTAATATGATGATATTCCCAAAGTTTCAGAAAATAAAAAATTAATTTGATTGAAAATCTTAGTAGATCACTACTAATTTCAATATGACTCGTAACTAGTGCTTTGTCACGGATTATTGTTTCTATTTTTTAAAACATATTTTTTAACGATCCAACCGTACGGATGTCAACATATATCTAATATGATGATATTCCCAAAGTTTCATAAAATAAAAAATTAATTTGATTGAGAATCTTAGTAGATCACTACTATTTTCAATATGACTCGTAACTAGTGCTTTGTCACGGATTATTGTTTCTATTTTTTAAACATATTTTTGAACGATCCAACCGTACGGATGTCAATATATATCTAATATGATGATATTCCCAAAGTTTTAGAAAATAAAAATTAATTTGATTGAGAATCTTAGTAGATCACTACTATTTTCAATATGACTCGTAACTAGTGCTTTGTCACGGATTATTGTTTCTATTTTTTTAAAAAAAATTTTGAACGATCCAACCGTACGTATGTCAATATATATCTAATATGATAATATTCCCAAAGTTTCAGAAAATAAAAAATTAATTTAATTAAAAATCTTAGTAGATCACTAATATTTTCAATATGACTCGTAACTAGTGCTTTGTCACGGATTATTGTTTCTATTTTTTAAAACATATTTTTGAACGATCCAACCGTACGGATGTCAACATATATCTAATATGATGATATTCCCAAAGTTTCAGAAAATAAAAAATTAATTTGATTGAGAATCTTAGTAGATCACTAATATTTTCAATATGACTCGTAACTAGTGCTTTGTCACGCATTATTGTTTCTATTTTTTAAAACATATTTTTGAACGATCCAACCGTACGGATGTCAACATATATCTAATATGATGATATTCCCAAAGTTTCAGAAAATAAAAAATTAATTTGATTGAGAATCTTAGTAGATCACTACTATTTTCAATATGACTCGTAACTAGTGCTTTGTCACGGTTTATTGTTTCTATTTTTTAAAAATATTTTTGAACGATCCAACCATATGGATGTCAATATATATCTAATATGATGATATTCCCAAAGTTTCAGAAAATAAAAAATTAATTTGATTGAAAATCTTAGTAGATCACTACTATTTTCAATACTAGGTTTTTGTTAAAATCTCATACAACCCGACCTTTTTATTTTTCGATTATTTTTTTATAACACTAAAATGAGTGTTTATTAACATTCGTACGGTTCGATCGCTGAAGAAATCATTCAAAAAATTTATTCAGTGAATCTGGAACGTGTCTCGTTATAGGAAGTAGTACTTTTACTAGGTTTTTGTTATAGGAAGTAGTACTTTTACCAAATTTTCAATCCCCCGCCTTTACCAAATTTTCAATCCCCCGCCTTTACCAAATATTCATTCCCCCTACCAAATATTCATCCCCTTAGATGATTTTTCATTTCCCCCTTTTGTTGTTCAGACTTCAGACAAACACACACCCACGCAGACACGCACACACACTCATTCACAATCAATACTAATCAAAAACCTAATCTGTGTTCAATACAAATTAGAAAATTAGGGTTTGCAGTCGGGGGTATATAATTGATTGATGTGTATGTATGTATCTATCTATATAACCCACAAGTACTCGTTGCCGCTGCAAGAGCTCACTCGTTGTTGAAACAAGTCTTTAATCATGGCGGAACAGGTATAAATCAGATGTAAATACTCTGTTTTATATACGTATTCATATAAATAAATGGATCTAATGTGTTTGTAATTCAGACGGAGAAGGCGTTTTTGAAGCAGCCCAAGGTGTGTCTTTGGTGAGATTTTGTGTGTATTATGTAAGTAAGTATGTATGTGTAGATGTTTATGAATGTTGTTTTGTAAAGGCGAGGTGTTCGTTTTGGGTGTAAGAGTTGTGCAGCTTTGGAACAATACTGATGATCAGAATAAGCAGGTTTATGATTTGGATCATAGATATAATAACAAGTTTGTTATTTGGAGTAACTTAGTATGTGGTAAATCAGCTTTCGAGATTGACTCTAACTCAACAGGGACAGAACCGCTATTAAACTTACGAGCAGGTGATGAACAAGAAGATCAATTCAATCACTTGGCTACCTTGTTCCCTGATTGTTTTACAAAAGAAATTGACACATATGGTAAATGTTTAAAGTACTAATGACTTACATTCCCCAACAACCAGACCAAAAGGAGGGAGCAAGGAAAATGTGCTAGATAGTGCTTGCACCAGAACTAGACAATCAGTTTGCACAATTTAGCGCAAACTATATACGTGGTATGGATACAATGACATGGGCATTCAGGAGCAAGCTACATACGTGGTGAACACAAGGAGCGTAGAAGAAGCCTTGACCATTTTCACCAAGGTATTATCTCACTTCAATTTGGTTACAATGTTTATTCGTCACTTGAATTTTTTTATATACATAGATGTATTTCTTGATAACTAAAACTTGAGTTCGTCTTTGACAATAATTTCACAGCAATTCAGTGATGTCTGTAGGTTTCAATATTTCTCAATTACACTATCACTATCATGCTTGTCTGGGCCTTTTGGGTAGAAAGTAGAGACTTAGGCCACTTCTATAACTGAAAGCCATTTGGACATTTCTTAACGTGCTTTATAATGGGTGATAAGTTTACAAACATAAAGTTATGTTATGTTAATGATGATGATGATGAGGTACATATTTCCTGTGTAATTAGATGGATAGGGCCTCAATTCTTGGGGATGCGATGTATTTGAAGGAACTTCTGCAGAAAATCAATGACCTGCACAATGAACTAGAGGCGACACCTTCCAGCTCTTCAGTGACACAGTCCACAAGCTTTTATCCTTTGATGACGGGTGTATGTTAAGTCGATGATATTTTAACTTGGGTATGGGTGGCGGAAAAGGGTCTGGTGCTGCTCCAGTAGTCGCTCAGATATCAAAAGAAGCATGTTATCTAACAGTTGGTGTTGTCACCTATCCATTCAGCTTTGAAGGACGTAAAAGATCCGTGCAGGCAGGTGCTATTTTTCCTTTCCCTAGATTTTGCTTCTTGGGTTGTTTATATCATTTAACATTCAAAATTTAATTATGTTATCTACAATGTAGTTTACCTGAAGCACAATTTACAAATGGGAGCTGCTAAGCAATAAAATGTTTCTAAGTAATTTGGACAACCAATTAGTTTGGAATGGTAGGAAGCTCTTCCTCTCGTATATTTAGAGCTCTATTTTCTTCAGTTGATTGGTATTTCTTCACTAAATATGACCACAGTAGATATCATTTAATCTTTTATTTTTAATGTTGTGGTACAGATATATGTATACTTACAATCGCCTTCTTCGAGGCTCCAGTTGGAACCATTGGGGTGCTAGTGTGGAGACAATCAGAGGAATCATCAATCTCAAGTAAAATTCAGAAGCATAAGCAAGTTGAAGTTGTAACATTGGAGTCTTCTAAAAAAGGCACATGAAGAAGCCAAGAAAAAAGCCAATAAATTTCAATCAAATTCAAAGCATCCTTCATTTCTAGCTAGTTGATCATACTTTTGTTCTAATTAAAATTGTGGTTTTAGTTTGGTGATGGATTATGTATGGATTGGTCTTAGCTATTACATTAATTATGTTGCTATTTAGTTTGGTGATTGATTATGTATGGCTAAGTGTTTGAATTTTAGAATAGCATTGTGTTGCAATTTTGGCATTTTGGTATTATTATTTATTATTGATCATTTATAATACTAACAAAACCCTGTATAATTTAGTTAAGTGTGTGTGGCTATTACTATCCTTTAGCCACACTATATATTACAAAAATTCTATAGAAATGAGTTTTAGCCAGTACTATAGTTACTACAATTATTAGTGACTAAAAGCAGTTGTTTAATAGTATATAAAACATAGAAATGGCCACACAAACATTATAAAATGTGGCCATACCCAAGTTTTTTGCCACTATTTAGCAATAAATAGTGCGACCAAAACTAAGCCATTGATGAATGTTGGTATTTAGCCACGTTATTATTTCTCTTTAGCCACGACGCATCCTGTGGCTGCAAGCTGGTATTTAGTCACACTTTTGAGCTTAAAATGGGGGCTGTCAGACCCAAGGGGTGGTATGCTTTAGTCACTCTGTTTTGAGTTACAGCCACACAGCTGGGGTGTGGCCTTAGGGGGCATAAAATGACGAGACCTTAGGTCACACTTGGCTGAAAAATTAAAACGTGACGGAAAGTTCTTAGCCACACATATTTGATGTGACGGAAGCCAAAATTTGACGTAGTGTAAATGCTACTTCTCAGTATACGAATACCAAACTAAACATACATCCACAAAAGAGATAGAAGATGAATAGACACCAATTATGTTTACACCCTATATCTCTATAAGATTTGAAAACATAACGGTTGAAGATCAAATTGTCTATTAAGATCACATAGTGCAGCATAATATCTCTATTTACGCTACAAATCATGATGTTAGAACATGAACCTATCCTATGCTAGCATGGCAAGTTCTAAATCTCAAGATCCACTCTCGTTTCGCAAGAGATTAACAAATTAGATGTTCGCGACACATCTAAACACATGAATCACAACCATACAAGGATATCACGAATTCACCACACATAAATCTTTAAAGCAATCAAACTACTAAGCTACATAGATAACTCCATTAGAATCCCATGACAACGATTAGTTCATAATTGAACCGCTCGTCATCATGGGATCTGATGAAACCATGATAATAAACAAAGTATGAAAGATTAAAAATAAACTAGAGTAATTGATATGTAATGGTGATACAAATTACAATGGTAGGATGTGTTTAAATAGGCTCTAGAAGTCTTGCCCAGCAAGGAAACTACCAAATCAGAATTAAAATAGAATATGTTTCCTAAACTGATTATGTTTTGAAGGAAAATTCGTAGCTGACTTTTCTTCAGTATTTCTGAGCCGTTCCAGTTGTAATTGGTCATCTGGACCACTTTAGAATGATATAGAATCTCGTTAGCTTCGTGTGGACAGTAAGATCGTCCAAAACGGACTTATAGAACTCAAGATATGACCAAAATAGAAAAAGGGCAAAACTGTAATTTTTCCAGCACTGCGCGCGCGCAGCCTGCGCCCCAGGCGCGCGGCCTGCCCCAAATTCAGCTGCCAGACACGCAGCCTGCATGTCATCTTGCGCAGCCTGCGCTTGCCCTCCGTGTGCGGTCATTTTTCAGCTCTATTTCCTTCGTTCTTGCTCCGTTTTCGCCCGTTCTTTTTGCGTTAAATCACATTCTTTATTTCCTTTGACTTAGGAACCTTCATGAGAGTTTAATGACAACTCCATTCTTCATTCCATTGCACAAATTTTACTCCAAAAACAACGGAAGCATCAACCATAATCGACATTCTTACAATCCTGCATAACTACACAAAACACATCAAAACTACAACAAACTTGAGTCCAATACAATCAATTTAAGCCGAATTGAAGCGATCCAAGTGGATATGAAATCCACTTATCACACCCCCAAATTTAAACCGATGCTTGTCCTCAAGCATAAACAACTAACACTACCTAATTAGTACAACTTCCGTAGGTGATCACGGTTGCATTTGGCATATGCAACAAGCCCTTTAAACCCCTAGGCAGCCCTAGTGGACGAGTAAGGTCTCGTGAGGGCCTACAACGAATGTACCCACAAAATTCATCACTTCCTAATGCAATGCAATGCATGTATGCAACTAATATGAAAATGCAACGATCCCCTCGAACTAACCAAAACCAATCAACAAGCAAATATCTCAAAGAATGCAACTAAATCCAAATAGAGCTCGACTAAGTCCCCGTATACTAACAATACAAGAACGGAAACGTGCGTGTGTGCGATGCTCATCAGATATACTCCTAGCACTAGATCGAAATCATACCCATTTTTCGTCAAGACAATCACAGGTTTATAAATAGAATAGACTGTAAACACTTCGTAACTTTGAAACACCTCTATCCTCATCTGAGTTAGCCAGAAACCATGCTTTATTACTAAGCAACAACTACAACACATAATAAACAACATGCTTATTTAACCGTGCAATGGATGAGACCCCAAAAGGCTTATACAATAATACCCATGTAGCGAGCGTTGGGTTAGTGGATCCCAGACTATAAAAGCCTTAGGTCACTAGGCAAAAGTCCCCGCGAAATTAATTGCTCGAGTATTAAAGAGCTTACCCTGGTTAATTTTGCATTTAACAATTGAACTTTTGACTTCTTCTTTTTCTTCTTTTTTGTTCTTTTTTATATGCAATCTGGAATGAGCATTCTCATTTCCAACCCTAGACTACTCATATAAATATGAGCCGGCTACTAGCCAATTGACGCCTAGCCATTATTGATAATTATTAACAACTAGGACGAAATCCCTGGTTTCCCCCAAACTTAGACTTTAGTGTTCCTCCGCCTTTAAGGGAATAACGAAAATTCTAAATATAAACAAGTGATTAAATCTAAAACAACCAGACAAGCATGATCTCAACCTAGGCCAAAAGTAAATGATGAGACTGTGTAAAAATTTTGTTTCCGTAACATGCAAGTCAATTCCATAAGGACTATAAATCAACCCTCTACTCATCATTACCACACTCAATTCGACATCTACCTACCAATCAGAATTAGCTCGTTCTAAGGAATCATGAAATATGCATGCAAATGCAACTATAATGAACTCACATGGTATACAAAAACAAAATAACAGAATGTCCTACATGAAACAAACATAAATATTACTAACAACATGCATGAATTACTACTAATATGTATAATATGATATCTATATGAACACAATGACTCACAATCACAAATAACTACATATACACTACTTATCCCCCAAACCACCCCCAAACTTAAAAGATTCAATGTCCGCATTGAATGGAAGTAAATACAAGGGATAGTAAGAAACATACCTAAAAATACCGAAACACGTGGGTTGCCTCCCACGAAGCGCCTTTGTTTAAAGTCTTTAGCTAGACATGGCAATGGATTTTTCTCTTGAAAATTTCTACACCGTAGCTTAATATGGCCATTTAATTATCTTTTCCGGGGCTACATCCTCGATAACAAGTTTCCACCTTCTTTGCTCCTCAAAAGTGTTCGTAACATTGTTCTCTTCACTACCTGACAAGTTAGCAACAATAATAATAGGCAAAGTAGATGATTGACCCAACTATACATACCTCAACTGATCTGGTAGTTTAAACTCGAGTCTGGAAGTTTCTTCAACATGATGATTTTCATTATTAACCACCAAAGACTGAGCAAGAGTGGAAATAGACGGATTAGGAACGAAAGTGGGTAGTTCACCAACAGAAGTCTTCACAACAGATTTAGGATCAAAAGAACTCTCCTCAAGTTGAATTTCATGCTTAGAACAAATAGCATTCAATTCATCTAACATCTCATCAGAAGTAAAATTCCTATACAACTCATGAAGTTCTTTATTGCTCTCATACTCTAACAAAGCATCTTCCTCAAGAAAAGACTCAATTGCACTATCCTCAAGATTTGACCATGAAACAACCGCATCAATCAGCACCTTAGAATCCCAGAGATCAGCCAAGCCTAGCGACTCACACTCTTCCTCCTCATCACTATCCACCACAGGTTCTGACAAAACATCATGTTCTTCTTTTTCTGTAGGGTCTTGATCTTGAATTTCTTCTTCATCCTCAATTGCTGAATTCTGATCGTTCGTGACTTTTCCAGATCTGAGTGTTATGGCATTAACCTGCTTCATGCCATCTTGTTTTCCTAGATTCACCTCTGTGTCACTAGGAAGAACTCCCTGCGACATGTTGAGTAAGGCACTTGCAATTTGCCCAATCTGATTCTCCAATGTCTTGAGAGATACCACTTTACTTTTAATCATCAACCTCAATTCATCCAATTCATATTTTTCATTCGAAGATTGACCATCATCCCCATGAAATTGTTGCTGCTGAAAATTTTAATTGTCGCTCCAGCCAAAATTGGGATGATAGGTGGCTAGAGCTGGTTGCGAAGGTTGCTTAAAGTTGCTCACAAACTGTGCCGATTCAGAAGATATGGCACATTGACTTGTCTCATGTGCGCCCGCACATAGCTCACAAACACTAGCAACTTGAGGCATCCCATGCTTTGTCATAAAATCCAATTTCTTATTAAGTGCCTCTAGCTGAGCTGCTAGAGCTGTGACTGCATTAACTTCCAGAATTCCTGCTAATTTGTCTTGTGATAATCTCTGAGTTGGATTCTGGTATTCATTCGCAGCCATCATCTCAATCAACTCATAAGCTTCCTAATAGCTCTTAGCCCATAGAGCTCGACTTGATGCTGCATCTAGCATGGGACTTGACTGGGCACCCAAGCCATTATAAAAGCAGTTAATCACCATCCAATCAGGCATCCCATGATGTGGACACTTCCTTAGCATCTCCTTATATCGCTCCCAAGCCTCGCACAAAGATTCTCCAGATTATTGTGCAAATTGAGTTAGAGCATTCCTTATTGCTGCTGTTTTAGCCATGGGGAAGAATTTAGTGAGAAACTTCTGAGCAAGATCCTCCCATGTAGTAATGGAACCGGCTGGTAGAGAGTGCAACCAGCCCTCAGCTTTATCCCGCAAAGAGAATGGGAAAAGTCTCAATTTCACAGCATCTTCCGACACCCCATTGATCTTGAAAGTGTCGCAGATCTAAATGAAATTCTGAATATGCATGTTAGGATCCTCCGTAGGAGCACCCCCAAACTGAACTGAATTCTGTACCATCTGAATTATGCTAGGCTTGATTTCGAAAGTATTAGTTGCAATAGCTGGCCTGACAATGCTAAATTGGATGTCATTGATCTTTGGTTGAGAATAGTCCTTCAAAGCCTTAACTACTGCTGCTGCTCGATCACCCATCTCTATTGTTGGTTCAAGTTTCTCTTCGCTTTTATCTACTACTAGCTCTACGTCCTCCAGGTTTCAAGGTTCAGAACGTGTTCGCATACACGCTCAAGTACCTGAAACACACAAACAAAGTAACTTAGTAAGTAACAATCCGAGTCAGTGAACTCTAACGACCACTGATGACAAGCACATAAACTAAAAATAAAACACCGATGATCCCCGGCAGCGGTGCCAAAAACTTGTTTGCACTAAATCACGCAAGCGTACGTGGTCACAAGTAATATATGAATAAGTCAAGTTCGTTCCCACAGAGATCTGGTTATGGTTTTAATTCAGTAGATGTACCTATGCAACAATGTATGATTATTATTCACTGCTAAGACAATTAACAAATTTGGGTTTTATTTAACCAAAATTAACTAAATAAAACAAATAAACAATCTAAGAATTAATTATCTAATGAAAATTAAAATTGAATTACTTCTACAAGAGTAAACATGGGATCCTAACTTCATTAAATACTTCGCTTAGAGTTAATGCCTTTAATCAATGCATGTGATGGTTATGATATCTGATCAGACAACACGAAACAAGTAAATGCTACTTCTCAGTATACGAATACCAAACTAAACATACATCCACAAAAGAGATAGAAGATGAATAGACACCAATTATGTTTACACCCTATATCTCTATAAGATTTGAAAACATAACGGTTGAAGAACAAGTTGTCTATTAAGATCACATAGTGCAGCATAATATCTCTATTTACGCTACAAATCATGATGTTAGAACATGAACCTATCCTATGCTAGCATGGCAAGTTCTAAATCTCAAGATCCACTCTCATTTCGCAAGAGATTAACAAATTAGATGTTCGCGACGCATCTAAACACATGAATCACAAGCATACAAGGATATCACGAATTCACCACACATAAATCTTTAAAGCAATCAAACTACTAAGCTACATAGATAACTCCGTTAGAATCCCATGACAACGATTAGTTCATAATTGTACCGCTCGTCATCATGGGATCTGATGAAACCATGATAATAAACAAAGTATGAAAGATTAAAAATAAACTAGAGTAATTGATATGTAATGGTGATACAAATTACAATGGTAGGATGTGTTTAAATAGGCTCTAGAAGTCTTGCCCAGCAAGGAAACTACCAAATCAGAATTAAAATAGAATATGTTTCCTAAACTGATTCTGTTTTGAAAGAAAATTCGTAGCTAACTTTTCTTCAGTATTTCTGGGCCGTTCTAGTTGTAGTTGGTCATCTGGACCACTTTAGAATGATAGAGACTCTCGTTAGCTTCGCGTGGACAGTAAGATCGTCCAAAACGGACTTATAGAACTCAAGATATGGCCAAAATAGAAAAAAGGGCAAAACTGTAATTTTCCCAGCACTGCGCGCGCACAGCCTGCGCCCCAGGCGCGTAGCCTGCCCCGAATTCAGCTGCCAGACATGCAGCCTGCGTGTCATTTGCGTAGCCTGCGCCTGCCCTCGTCTGCGGTCGTTTTTCAGCTCTATTTCCTTCGTTCTTGCTCCGTTTTCGCCCGTTCTTTTTTCGTTAAATCACATTCTTTATTTCCCTTGACTTAGGAACCTTCATGAGAGTTTAATGACAAATCCATTCTTCATTCCATTGCACAAATTTAACTCCAAAAACAACGCAAGCATCAACCATAATCGACATTCTTACAATCCTGCACAACTACACAAAACACATCAAAACTACAACAAACTTGAGTCCAAGACAATCAATTTAATCCGAATTGAAGCTATCCAAGTGGATATGAAATCCACTTATCACTATCATTTGTCGATGAAATTTCCTACTCCGAGTGGTGTGGGTTGTGTTCGAGGGTGTCAATTTGATTCCAGAGATTGCTACAACAAGTCAGTAAAAGGGTTCCGTAGGAATAAAGGCATGGATGTTAATGAGGTTGCCGAGGAAGAGGAAGAGCTCAGGAAGGGGAAGAATTCTGTGAATACTTTGTACATTGTGCAACTTCCTGAGGAAGAGGGGGAAATAGAAGAAATATCTAGGGAGCAGGTGGTTGAGCACGAAACGTACGAGCACGGAACGTTTGGGTACGAAATGTTCAAAGTGCCTCCTGTGAATAAAAAAGCATTATTATGGAGGGATAAGTGGAAGTCAGTTGTGAAAGAGTTATATCCGGTAATTGAGTTAGGTGATGAGTTGGACAATGTTTGCAAGTCTAATATGGATATTGAATTAGTGGAAAAAGGTGAGGGTGGTGCTACTGGGGTACATGATTTTGACTTAGATCCTAGGATGCCGCCGATAGGTGAGAAAACAGGTCCTGTTAAAGATACGATCTCTATTGAGGTTGATGTTGTGTTTCCGGATAGAGTGTTGAAAATAGGATCCCAACTTGGCCCGGAGTTAGTAGAGAGATTGAGTAGTTTTCTGAAGAACAACTTGGATGTGTTTGCTTGGAGTCATGCTGATATGGCTGGTATTGATCCGGATGTTATGTGTCATCATTTGAAGATTGATCCTACCAAAAAAGGGGTAAGGCAAAAACACCGACCTGTGAGTGGGGAAAGAGCAGTTGCATTACAAGAGGAAGTTGATCGTTTGCTTGATGTTGGGTTGATCAAAGAGTCTTTTACCTGACTTGGTTGGCCAATCCTGTTCTTGTAAAGAAGCCAAATGGCAAGTGGAGGACTAATTGTGTGGATTTTACTGATCTTAATAAAGCTTGCCCGAAGGATAGTTTTCCATTGCCGAGAATTGATCAGTTTGGTAGATGCTATAGTGGGACATGCATTGTTAAATTTTATGGATGCATATTTAGGGTATAATCAGATACCAATGTACGAGCATGATCAGGAGCATACCTCGTTCATAACTGACAGGGGGTTGTATTGTTACATTGGAATGCCTTTTGGGTTGGTTAATGCTGGGACAACTTATCAGAGGTTAGTGAATATGATGTTTAAAGAGCAGATTGGGAAAACCATGGAAGTGTATATGGATGATATGCTTGAAGAACACGTTGCTCATTTGAACGAAATGTTTAACATTTTGCGGAAATATAGAATGAGGTTGAATCCTCAGAAGTGTGTTTTTGGAGTTGAATCGGGAAAGTTTCTGTGGTTTATGATGAATCATCGTGGTATTGAAGCAAACCCGACAAAGATAAAGGCACTTCTCGATATGAAATTGCCTACATGTGTCAAGCAGGTGCAGAGTTTGACCGGGCGAATTGCTGCTTTGAATCGGTTCGTTTAAAAATCATCTGACAAATGTATGGAATTTTTTAAGGCAATAAAGGGTATTGGTAAGGATTTTACTTGGACAGCGGAATGTGAGATAACTTTTCAGAAGATCAAGGAACACTTGGGGAGTCCACCTTTGCTTGCCAAGCCTACTGAAGGTGAAACACTAGTTTTGTATTTGGCGGTCTCTGAATATTCAGTTAGTGCAGTTCTTGTGAAGGAAGAAGGTGTTGATCAGTCACCCGTGTATTATGTTAGTAAGAGGTTACTTGATGCAGAAACTCGTTACATGAGTATGGAAAAACTGGTATATGCTCTTGTCCTGGCTTTGAGGAAGTTACGTCCATACTTCCAGGCATACAAGATTAAAGTTAGAACGGCTTACCCTCTTAGGCAGATTATGCTTAAGCCGAAGGCGATAGGTAGAATGATGAAGTGGGCTGTTGAGCTGGGACAGTTTGATTTGGAGTACAAACATCGCACTACTATAAAGGGACAGGCTTTGGCAGATTTTGTTTTGGAGTTTCCGTTTGATGTTGAACAACATGAGTTCGCTATTGTACCTGTACAACCGGGTGTACAACCAGGTGTGCAATCACCACCTGTTCAGGGTGACATAGAGTTATGGTGGACTTTGCAGGGGCAGGTGCAGGTGTAATTTTGGAAAGTCCCGAGGGTCAAAAGTTGATGAGTGTTGTTCATTTTACATTTGAAGCTACAAATAATGATGTAGAGTATGAAGCGTTACTTGGGGAGTTAAGACTTGCCTTGGAGATGAAAGTTATTAATTTGTTGGTGAATAGTGATTCTCTGATAGTTGTATACCAAGTGAATGGTGGGTACCAAGCGAGGGGACCTAAGACAGAGTTGTATTTGAGAAGTGTTTTGGAGCTTATCGCGAAGTTCAAGAAGGTACGGGCGGTGAAGATACCCAGAGGTGAGAATGCGAATGCGGATGCCCTTTCAAAGTGGGGTTCTCAAAAGGATACTGCAATTTTGGGTGTTATACCATTGGAGGTGTTAGAACAACCAAGTGTAATGGAACCAGTTGTGATGCAAGTTGATATGGAGGCAAAGATAACTTGGATGACACCAATTTGGAATTTCATTAAACATGGGATATTACCTGAGAATAAGGTTGAAGCAAGGAAACTTCGTTACAAGTCAGCTAGGTATGTGGAGTACGATGGGTTGTTGTACAAAAGGGGCTTTAACCAACCGTTGTTGAAATGTATTGATAGCGATGAGAGTAACTATATTATGCGGGAGGTTCATGAAGGAATTTGCGGCAATCACTCGGGGGGTGGTTCTTTGGCGCTTAAAATCCTGAAGCAGGGATACTACTGGACGACAATGAAAGAGGATGCTTTTAAGTTTTCTCAAGCATGTGACAGGTGTCAGAGATTTGCTAATTACTCCCATAGTCCAGTTACTTCTTTGACGTCATTGATGAGTCCATGGCCGTTTTCTATGTGGGGGATTGATCTAATTGGAGAGCTCCCTAAGGCTAAAGGGGGTGTGAAATATGTTATTGTTGCGGTGGATTATTTTACCAAGTGGGCAGAGGCTGCTCCCTTGGCAACTATAACTGCTAAGAAACTAAGGGATTTTGTTTTTAACTCTATTGTTTGCAGGTTTGGAGTGCCATATAAGCTGATTTCTGACAATGTGAAGCAATTTGATAGTAAGGAGTTGAAAGGTTTATGTGAAGATCTTAAAATCAAGAAGGACTTTGCAGCTGTGTATCATCCACAAAGCAATGGTCAGACAGAAGCAGTGAACAAGAAGATTATTAAGCATACTCTGAAGACAAAATTGGAGGATAACAAGGGGAATTAGCCTGAGGAGTTGCCTATACTACTTTGGTCTTACAACACTACTCCAAGAACAACAACTGGGGAATCTCCTTTTATATTGACATATGGATGTGAGGCCATGGTTCCGGTTGAGATTGGTGCAGGTTCATTCCGTCGTGACAATTTCAATGAGGAAGCAAATCAGGTGAATCACAGGTTGTATCTGGATTTGTTGGAAGAAGGAAGGGCTCATTCTCAGCTTAAGCTTGCAGCTTATCAGCAAAGAGTGGCAAGGTTCTTCAACAGCAAAGTGAAGGCTCGTTCGTTCAAAGTTGGTGATTTGGTCCTCAGGAAGGTTATGCCTCATACAAAAATTGCAGCTCATGGTGTGTTTGGTGCAAACTGGGAAGGTCCTTACAAAGGCAGAGTGGTGCTATGGGAAGGAACATACTATCTAGCTGATTTAGATGATAAGCATATTCCTAAGGCTTGGAATGCTATTCATTTGAAGAAGTATTATCAGTAGAGCAGTGTTATAGTTCTTTATTTATACTTGAAATAAATAAATTTTTTCCTAGTCTCGGGGGGTAGTATAAGTACACCTTACCGAGCTAGTGATTGTTTGCATTTTCTTTTAATAACCCATTGAGCTATATTCCTGGGAACCGGTATGACCGGAGACGTTTTGTTGAACTCATTGTGCTATAAAGCCATGAGGGTGGTTTTTTTTTTTTTTGATAACTTTCTAAGTTCACCAGCGGTGTCTTAGTGTTTATGCTTGGTTAAGCGAGGTGGTTTTATTATATTTATTCCATTAAGGAAATGAGTTGTGCACAGGATTGAAGGTTGCGGCATACATCAATCATGATAAAGTATGCAGGTTTAAGTAAAGGTTCCTTGAGAATGGTTGAGGCATTAGTAATTTTTGGCATACCAACTTGTCCTTTCAAATGGCATGATGGGTGTGAGGTTGTAGTGTTACATTAGTTATAAGCCATGAGGGTGTTTTTCTTTCTATTGATGGTTTCAAGTTATATGGTGCATATTTTACATGTATTTTTATGGTTGGGAAGAATGAAAGTATTTTTATGGTTGGAATTAAAGATGATCATGAACATTTGGTACGAAAGTAATTGTTGTTGCGGTCGTAACCATTTGCTGCGTCAAACAAAGTTGACGATGTTATCACAACGCTATGTTTATATCTTAGTTGAGGGTAAAAGTGCTTTGCAGGAAAATAAGTATCTGTGCAGTGTGTCAGTTGTCGCGCTAATTACTCAGGGTTAGTGTATTTTATATATGTCTAGTTGGAAATTTTAACGAAACTAGCATGATAAATATTTTGAAACATGAGTACCGATAGAAGGTTATAACAGTTAAGTTACAACTTGCAAAGTCGTATTTTCTACTCAGGAGTTCAACCTATGAGTTACTTTGATTTTTTATTTTCCCACAGGAAAAATCAAAATATTACTTTAAACAAATTTTAATTTACAAATTACTATTAAGCTTATACAAACAAGCTCACGAATAACAACATTATGAGTTCAATTTGTAAGCCTGAAGCAGATGGTACTAAAAAGGCAACACAAAGCTTTGACAGGACCATAAAGCAACACAGTATTGGCAAGGTAGCCAAAGCAACAAGCTTATACATGTAACATGTTTGTAGGATCAAAGTTAAAAGCCTGGTATTATGGATCTACTGTTTTCCGGTTGGCCTCTAAGCACGATATACAAGTAAATGAACACTTGTGTTCCACTTTATCTATCACTACAGATTTTGACCAAGTTAAAATCTTTTATACCGGTTTTGCACACCATGGAAGAAAACCATTGGAAAAGAAGTGGACAATACAACTAGAACATCAGTGACCAGGTGCTCTTCATAAACTGAGCTAAGGATCACGATTAACTGATATGAAATAACAGATTTAGATGTGTGATAGATTTAGATGCGTGATAGATTTATGCAATACTATGTTTGTTATGTTCAACAAAAGTGATTGGAAACTCGGTTTTGTTTAAGGTCATATTTAGAAGAATAAATAACTTACGATTGCAGTTCAAGTACTAAAATAAAAATTTAAGTTTAGGATTACAACTTGCAAAGTCCCGTGACTTGCACAAAAGTTTGAGATGCTAGCAAAGGTAGAACATTTTTTAGGTGGCATTGCTACCATCTTCCTTGTCTTCATTGTTTGCAGGTGGTGGATCTTGATTTTGTTGCCGCGCCAACTCCTCCTGTTGAAGCGCCAACTCTTCAACCTCATTGGCCACCATCTTTTCCAACTCTGCTCGTTTTATGGTAACAAACTCAATCTCCTTTTTGGCAAGGTCCGCCATGAATGCAGCCATATGTTTTCTAAACTAGGCGCACCAGTCATAGTTTGGGTCGCCAACGAGAAAATTCTGGCAGTAGGTACGAATTCCATCATTTTTGGCAGTATCTTTAGCACTCTCGAGTTCTGCAATATCAAGTTGGAGTTCGGTGATTTTTTCTTCTAGTTCAGTAATGGACTTGTCTTTCTCTTTTGCCAACTCTTTTTGCTGCGCCAAGTCTTTTTGAAGGGATGAGTTGGAGGCTTCAAGAGTGGTAGCTTTGACGTTTGCATTATTCACGTCGAGTTTCAACTTTGCAACGGCTTCCTCGAGTTCTTTGATATGGGAGGTGGTATTTTTCTTTTCTTGAGATTGTTCTGTGTTAAACAGAAGCAGCTCTAGGGATGCTCTAGTTGCAATTGCAAGCTTCTGGTCGTGGGTTTTGGCCTTCCACTTCTTGTACTCTGTTTCACTAATTAGAGAGTCTCCAATCTTTCCAACTTCTTTGAAAACCCTGGAGGAGGTAGGTTGGGTTGCTGCGGCAAGAGGAGGATCCTTAGCAACATTAGTTTCCACCAGAATATCTTCAGTTCTTTGTTTCTTTTGAGTATGCCTTCTTTGATTGGTAGCACCTTCTTGAATATAAGTCGCACCTTTGGTGCTTTTTGGGTTGGTTTTTGTGGCAACTGCAGCTTGAGAATCTCCAAAAATACCAGGGATGTCAGACATGTCTACAAAGTAAAAAAAATCACATAAAAAAATGAGTCAGTAAAGGAAGAACGATAGTTGCTACAACAATTGTATTGATACCACATTAGTTGAAAAGTGGAACATGCAACTTGTGAGATTTATAAAGTTAGTATGAATGCATTAGGTGCTATGGTATAATCTTAACAATGCTATAAATGTAATGAATATTGATAAAGTTGGAATGGAAAACTGAGGTTGTTGCCGTGCCAAGAATGGTGTACCTTCAGCAGCTAGCTCAATTTTCCCTTTTGTTTTTTACCCATAGGACGAGTAGGGCTGGGTGCTCTAGCGTTAGTAGGAAGAAAATTGTATTTCTTCAAGTTGTCTAAGGTCACCAGGGCGTGCAGGTTTTTCTTGGAGTCTGGACGCTCCAAAATCTTTTTAGTTCAGGCGATTTCATCCCCAATTAAGGTGGGTCTATGATGACGAACTGGTTTACAAAAAAAAGGAATTAAAAGGCAGATTGTGACAGCCCCAAATCTGGGGTCAGGAATCCGGGCCGTCACGCTCCAATTTCCATTTATTAACCTTATCACTTTTGATCTTTTAAATATTTTAATATCATTTTAAAACTCACATCAGTGACCCCACACTAATATACACACACCAGTCATATGCTCAGAGAACAACATCCATTAATGATAGCAGTTAAAGATAAACTTTTGTTACCATCCCAGAATACCATCTATTATACCCATAAATAAGTATATACTACCTTGAGAACAGATGTCGATACTTTCTCATAAGGTAGACTTCCTCTTTACCCTCTTCCGGGTTGAACTGCGACGTTTCGGCACCTGATCTAGCTGTTATATAAATAAATAGCAAGAGTGAGCTATAATAGCTCAACAAGATAAATTTTGTAAACCAGAAATCAAAGTTAAAACATATATATATATATATATATATATATATATATATATATATATTTATAAACGGAAAGTCCACTATAAGAATTAAGAAAATAATATAATATCAGTTTCTCTTCTAATATAATATAATATCAGTACATCATCTCAGTATAATACCTCAAGGTAATATAACATTTGAGTAAAAACTTTCAATATAATCCTTCCATTTCCTTTTATACAACAATTATATAAAAATAATATAAAATCAGTTTCTCTTCAATCCATAAAACATTTCCATAATTTTCATACCATTTTTCCTTTTTCAGTATATAAAACTGTAACCATTTTCAATTCTTTCTTTAAATACTTTGGGGATATCTGCTAGCGCCAGATACGTAGGACGATGATCAGTCGCATGACCGTACTTGCTCTCTGTTTTCTACTAGTAGAAGGGATGATCCCACCTGGTAATCAACCTTGGAGGAAGGCCTGCTACATCCTCCTTCGGCAACTCTTGGGCCGTAATAAAATACTGGGTGCCGGACTGTGCAACTCCCACACAGCCTCTTACGCAAAAATTGGGTGTTGGACTGTGCAACTCCCACACAGCCTCTTACGCAAAAATTAGGTGCCGGACTGTGCAACTCCCACACAGCCTCTTATGCATACTGTTGCAATCCCCTTTTTTCAAATCGTTATTCCATTTATAAAACATCATTCCATATTTTCCATTTTTCCGTTTCAATTTCCATTCACATTTCCATTCACATATATCATTACCATTCATATATATACATCGTAATACTTTGATTATGACTCAGACATCTCTTCCGTATTTAATAAAATCAAATATTCTATTAAATACACAAGCTATTCCTTTTATCTTTAAAGTATTAAATAATATTCAAATAATATTTATTAAATCACAAATGTTTAAAGATTATAAATAACAGAAGATTGTAAACCATATAACCCTAGATAACAACTGATACCATTCTTTTCCATATCTCTTTAAAACATAAAATATATTCGCTCTATCCATATCCATAATCCATATTCAAAAATCTCAGTAAACTGGGAATATATCCCTAATCATCTCATCGTATAAGATTCATATATTGTCCACCAAAACCATTTCCTTTGAACATAAACAGTTTATCAAAATAAGGATAAAATAAATCTTGCTCCCTTTAATCCATATCCACACTCATATTCATATACATCTCCCTTTAATTTCCAAAATCAGGAAAACAAATTCTTAACAATATAATAATAATAGAATCACATATATATTCCATGAAATCATTTTTCTTTGAAGATAAATAATTTTTCAAAGTAAAGATAGAAGAAATCTTGCCTCGATCTCTAAGTCCCAAAAGGAATGATCCGGTGTTCGTCTCGAGTTTCTATAAACACGAAAAGAATCATCGTTAGAATACTACATCCCTTACTCACTTTACCTTTATATAACAATACCCTTGACACTTAATATATGATTAACATATTATTAATAACCCAAGAGCTCAAAGAACCTAACCATTTTAAACTCAATCAAAGTTTGAGTGTTTTTCACCATTTCCCTTAACAACCACACTCGACTGTAAAAATTATCAAAAAATATAAATTTCGAATTTTCACCCAAGGTCAGTGGGTAATGATTCTCTGATCAGCCTACTATATCCTCCCAAAATTTCATAATTTTTAAGAATGTCTAAGTATGTCAATTATAGCCTCAAAGTTGACACAATTGCATTTTCTCGGTTTCCGAACGACTTTCACTAAAACTCACTTTTCTCCTAAACCGTTCATCAGATTTTGACGTACTTTATATCAAAACGATCTATGAACTAAGCTCTATCTTCTCATGGTCAGTTCACACACCCTACTGACCATTACCAGTTCGTGACCTCTTCCCAAATACAAGGTAGTTTTAGTTTTAACGAAAATCGGACATTATAACGGCTATATTCTTAATAAACACATATATCATCATGATTTCATACTTTATACAACTTTAACTACTTAACCAACCATAATCCATCATAAACTCAAAGTAATACTAAGGGTTCTGGAGCTTTATACCTTCTTTGTAGAGTGAACAACACTTAATAAGCCTTGGATAGTCCTTCAACAACCTTAAAGTAGCTTGGATCAACTAAAGAAATCATAAAACCAAAAGTTAGTTCTTGAAAGTTACTATTCATCCATCACTTTGTGAACATCATAGAAAATCGAAAAATAAGAGTTTGGCTCTCAAATTTTTACCACATCTTGGCCTCTTCATAAGCTTTGATTTGAGCTCTAGATCACCAAAAACAAAGCTTCCTAGCTATGGTTTTGATCCCATTTTTCCCATTGGACAGAAACTGGACAGATTGGTTTCCCCAACTTTGAGCATGGATTTGACTAGGCTATACTACTTTGTTGGCCATGAAATTTTGAACGAAACTTACACATGGAGTGGAGAAGTTATGGTTAAAATTTGGTGATTTTATCATGGATATAAATGGAGATATGAATTTTTCTTTGACATGTGTTTCTACTAGGCAGTTTTGGAGAGATTTATTTCTTCTTGTTTTTTTTGTGCTTATGACTTAATATTGTCAGTGTAGGTGCCCTAGAGGCAATACATTGTTTCGCGAATAAATCTTATGTCATTTGATTATTAAATAAATGTATTTATTATGACTCTAATTACTGCGATATTTGTTAGCATAATAAATGTCCTTAGAATAATGATACACATTATATAGTTTAAGTTTATAACTTGAATTTAAGATTATATAATATATATCATATTCTTAAAAGTCCCTAGTCGAGTATTATTATACAGGACAATGATAATACATAAATAGACTAGTATGTTTTTGACTGATAACCACATCTCATTGGTTATAAGTATGGAGATACTAAAGTCAATACATAGGTACCTGTAGGGTACATGGTACTGGACAGACCCACCGTGAGATTCTTCATGTTAATTAAGTCATAAGAAAGACTCACAGTGATAATGGTGTAATGATCCTTTGACTTGAGATCATTATATTTCTATACGAGGATAATATACTTTGACTACATTAAAAGTTACCTTTGACCGGGTAATGATAAAAGTGGACATCGGGTATATTGTGAATCGTATGAGAAATATGAATGATAGATAAAGGATTTAACCCTCCTATCAAATAGGAGAGATATTATTGGCCTCTTGATTGAGTGAGACTATAAAATGCATGGCCGTGCTCAAATAATGATTTGTTATTAATAGTCTACTCATGGATCAAGTAAACCCAGATTAAATTATGAAGAGGATGACAATAAACATGCCTCGAGTTTAATCTATAATATTTGGTTAAAGGGATTATATTACACGGGAACATTAATTACAAAAGGTTTATCGAATCACGATTTAATTATTATTTAATTGGGTAGCAATGATGTATTACTAGATACCGCTCATTGTTTATAATTTTATTAGAGAATAAAATTATTGCCAAAATAAATAATAACCTACAGGGTCACACACATAGAACATTTTAAAGGAAGAATTAATTTAAATTATGAATTTAAATTGATTAATGATAAGTTGGATTTTATTATATTAATTAAGTGTGACTTAATTAAGATATAATAAAATACAAAGATATATGAGATATGATTTTAATAATTAAGTTTGACTTAATTATTTATTTGAATAATAGAATTAGATTTTATTATTTAATTAAATCATATTTGGGCTAGGTTTTGACATGGGCTTTTTGGCTTTATACTATCCTATATATAAAGATATGGGGTGAAGATTATGATGTACGTGAAAAATACAGAAGAAGCCGCAGACACAAAACCTAACCCTAAAATATATTTTCATTAGAGGCTAGTACCTCACTTCCGGACAAGATCGTGAGACGTTCTTGAAGGTGTTCGTGTGGATACCGTAGAGGAGGTTTCGAAGAGGAACACTCAGTGATCGTGGGAGGCTTGCATCTCTATTATTATATAAACGTAAAGCTTCGATAAGGTAAACGTTATTACTACCATGATTATCAGAATTATTATACATGGATCCGGTCTTGGTTTCGATTTTATTATTACTGTTTCCGCTGCGTGTATGCGATCGAAACCAACATTGGTATCAGAGCTGCTTGTATAATATGATAATCTGGTTATATTTGACGTATACGATCTGTATTAATGAATGCCCAGTTCTGTGTTTTGTTTTCCCGACGTACTGCATGTATATACGATCTGCATGATACGTTTCATACTGGTTTTGATTCGTTTAATGATCTGTTCTATGTTAATGAGATTAAAACGTGACTTAAACTTCTGGAAACCAGTCGATTAGCATGATAATAGGAGGCATAAGAACAGTTCATGCATGTGTATTACGTAAGTATATATATATACATACGAGTTCATGAAAATCTAAAAAAAAACATCTTTGTTGGTCGTTCAAGATTGATGTTATATGTTTGTGTTGTTACTGTAAGAGTAATCGTAGGTCTGTAGAAGCAAAATCGTGATCATAATGATGAATATGATTAAACTGGGTCTCCTGAAATCTGCAGAAAATATGAACGTACAGGTGATGCGCATACTGAGTATGCGTATCTGCTAGGGTTTCAGTTGTACACGCATACGTAGAATGCGTGTCTGGTAGAATTAACAGATTAGGTCTGTTGCGCGTACTGTAGATGCGTATCAGCTGTTTTATTAAAAAAAAAAAAAAATTCAGCTAGGTTTTGCATGCTAGATTAAATTATAATTGTTAATGTTTAACTTGGAGTATGCAAAATTTTAATTAATTAGTAATTTTGATTACTAGATTAATATTTAATTAAAGTGCGTTAATTTTATTATTTATGATTTGATCATATTTAATTTATGTTGTATAAAATTGTGATTATACAATATGTGATGCTTTTAATTGCTATGTGAGCATGATGCATGGTTATGGCCCCAAAACCTAGTTTTAAATTTATTTTATTAATTTTAATTTATGGTTTGTAATAATTAAATACGACTTGCATGTCGTTTTTCTTTTTGTAATTATTTTATCTCGAATGCAACTCGAGTTCTTTTGTAAAATGTTTCAAGAGGAGCTTGGAGGCAATCAAGGCAACTTTGGAAGCGAAGCAAGAGATTTTGTAATAATTAGTTATTACCACCATAGATTGACCTTGATTTTTCCATTAGCTTGGAAAAATCGCATAGGATTGGGCCATAACCATAGCATATTATTTTATGTGATGCACTTTACATATGATGTATGTGTAGAGTAGCAAATGTATGCATGTTTTAATTAGATTAATGATGTATGCATGTATTAGATACGTCACCCATGCCATGCTTGCCATGCTAAACAGGATAAAATCTGTAACGATTTGAGATTTTAAAATGAACAAACGATCATGAGATTTCTGTGTTTATGAAACACGGAATTAAATACGAATTTTCAATTATTTAGATATGGGGAGATTTTGTCAAAAACAGGTTTTACCTGTAAGGAAGTTGGGTATTAAGTGAGGCCACTTGTGACTCCTCCAACAACCTGGAAATCAAACTATTGATGAATATTGATTTGAAGTATTTAATTCAAGGAAAAATTGGGAATCTCTTTATGATGGGATCATGGTCGTTTTAATTTTGAAACCCCTTAACAAAATATTAAGTTTTAATCGGATGCTTTCCAATGAATGAACACTCATTGAATCCTAGATCGATAAGGGGAATGACTGCCAGTGGCAGGGGACTCCTATCTATCGAGGTGAGATGTGACGAATATAAGCGGTTATATTCGGCCGTTGAATCATTGGGTTTAACTTAACTGAGTCGTCATAATAAGATGAAAATAAACGGTTATATTCAATTATTATGAACTTAGAAGCATTGAGTTTGGTTCAAAATCTATTAGATAGAAAAGAACAATTGTTGTTCACCAAACTATCCAAGAATTATATATGATATAATTGACAACTGTTGTCTACCTAAATAATCATGTTTTAAGGACTACCAGTGGTTGACTTAGGATATGACGAAATATGGATCTTGGCTCACTAGAAAGATTTATGGGATATTCTTTCCGATTTAATAGTAAGGGCTATTAATTTGATAAAAATAGTGGGAGATATATTATGAATATGTCATAATCACTTGAACATAATTAATGTAACAATCTAACTTATCTTATGCATTTTATCATTGTAGAAAACAAATGGCACAAAATACAAACAATACTTTCTCTGTGCGATCAGTCCTTGAGAAGGACAAGCTGACAGGATCAAACTTCCTTGACTGGTCTAGGAATTTGAGAATTGTTCTCATGCAGGAAAAGAAATCTTATGTGATTGATATTCCTCCACCGGCAGCCCCTGCTGCCAATGCCACTCTTGCTCAACAAAATGCTTATCAGAAGCATATTGATGATGCGACTGATGTGGCTTGTCTTATGCTTGCTACTATGGATGCTGAGCTTCAGAAGCAGCATTTTGATATGAATGCTTATACTATGTTTGAACATCTTTCGACGATGTTTCAATCACAGGCTCGTGTGGAAAAGTTCAATACGAGCAAAGCACTCTTCTCATGCAAGCAGGGCAACGGACCAGTCGGACCACATGTTCTAAAGATGATTGGGTATTGTGATTACCTTTCTCGTTTGGGTTTCCCACTTCAGCGAGAGGCTCAAGTCGATATAATCTTGCAATCTTTGAACAGCGACTATACTCAGTTCATTATGACTTTTAATATGACTGAGCAAGATAAGACTCCTATGGAATTGTTGGCCATGCTGAGGACCACTGAAGCAAATATGGTCAAGGCACCTGAGAAAGCTCCCATAATGATGGTGGGCAAGAAAGGTGCTAAGGGAAAGGGGAAATGGAAGGGCAAGAAAAAGGTTACACCGAAAGATCTTGGTCCTTCTAAGCCCTCTTTCAAAAAGGCTAAAAAGCCGAAGGGAGATGTCGCAAATGCTGACAAAGGTGAATGTCACTATTGCCACAAGCCTGGTCACTGGAAGAGAAACTGTTATGTTTATTTGGAGGATCTGAAGAAGAAGAAAGCTCAGCAAGCTTCTACTTCAGGTATTTATGTTATAGAAGTCAATCTGTCTATTTCTACATCTTGGGTATTGGATACTGGATGTGCTTCTCACATTTGTATAAATGTGCAGGAACTGCAGAGAAGTAGGACTTTGGCTAAGGGAGAAGTGGACCTACGAGTAGGCAATGGAGCAAGAGTTGCTGCTTTAGCCGTAGGAACTTATTATTTATCTTTGCCCTCTGGGCTTGTTTTAGAACTTGAAGACTGTTTTTACGTGCCTGCGATTCGCAGAAACATTATTTCTGTTTCTTGTTTGGACAAGAAAGGTTTTTCGTTTATAATAAAGAACAATAGTTGCTCTTTTGCTTTGAATGATTTAACCTATGGTGTTGCACGATTATTTAATGGTTTATATGTTCTTGATTTAGATAATCCTGTCTGTAACATAGAAAACAAACGACTTAAAGTTAATGACTCAAATCAAACATACCTCTGGCATTGTCGTCTAGGCCATATAAATGAGAAACGCATATCCAAATTACATAAGGATGGATACTTGGATAAGTTTGATTTTGAATCATACGAAAAATGCGAATCTTGTTTGCTTGGTAAGATGACTAAAGCCCCTTTTACTGGTAAGGGTCAAAGGGCCACTGAACGTTTGGAGCTAATACATAGTGATGTATGTGGCCCAATGCGTGTGATGGCTAGAGGAGGCTACTACTACTTCATAACATTTACTGATGACTTCAGTAGACATGGATATGTGTATCTTATGAAGAATAAATCTGATTCTTTTGAAAAATTCAAAGAATACAAGGCTGAAGTAGAGAAGCAAATAGGCGGAGGTGCAAGTATTAAAATCTTACGATCCGATCGTGGGGGTGAATACTTAAGCACCGAATTTAAAGAGTATTTAAAGGAGTGTGGTATTGTATCACAACTCACTCCGCCAGGTACACCTCAATGGAATGGAGTTTCAGAGAGGAGAAATCGTACTCTGTTGGACATGGTACGATCGATGATGAGTCATGCAGATCTTCCAATAAGTTTCTGGGGTTATGCTCTAGAAATAGCGGCTTTCACACTTAACCGTGTTCCAACCAAGAAGGTTCAAAAGACTCCATATGAGATATGGGAGGAGAAACGGTCAAGCATGAACTTTATGAAAGTTTGGGGATGCAAGGCGTTTGTAAAACGTCAAGTATCTGACAAGCTTGGACCTAAATCCGAAGAGTGCAATTTTGTGGGATACCCTAAAGAAACAAAGGCGTATTATTTTTATAGTCCTTCTCAGCAGAAAGTGTTCATTGCTCGAGATGCTGTCTTCATGGAAAGAGATTTTGTTTCCAAAAGAGACAGTGGGAGAACTATAGATCTCGATGAAGATCGAGGACCACAAAATAGCATTGAACCTGAGGTGGAACAAGAGCAGAATAATGATAATGCTCAAGAAACACAGGTTGTTCGTAGATCTGGTAGAATTCGCCATGAGCCAAAGAGATATGGATTTCTTTTGACTCAATGTGGGGATTTGATGCTCATAGATGAGGATGAGCCTCTCACATACCAAGATGCTATGAACAGTCCAGACTCTAAGAGATGGCTTGAAGCCATGAAATCCGAGATGGATTCCATGTACGAAAACCAAGTTTGGGATTTGGTTGATCCACCTGAAGGGGTAAAACCCGTAGGGTGCAAGTGGGTTTTCAAGAAGAAAACTGACATGGAAGGAAATGTTCAGACCTATAAAGCAAGACTGGTTGCGAAAGGGTTCAAACAAATTCATGGTATTGACTATGATGAAACTTTGTCACCAGTTGCCATGGTCAAGTCCATACGGATTTTGCTTGCAATTGCAGCATTCCATGATTACGAAATCTGGCAAATGGATGTCAAAACAGCTTTCCTTAATGGGAGCCTTGAAGAGGATGTGTACATGACACAACCTGAAGGTTTTGTCGATCCAAGGAATGTTGGCAAGATATGTAAATTACGTCGATCCATTTATGGATTGAAGCAAGCCTCTAGGAGATGGAATATTCGTTTTGATGAAACAGTCAAGGAGTATGGCTTTATTCAAAACGAGGATGAACCTTGTGTTTACAAGAAGGTTAGTGGGAGCCATGTGGCATTCATAGTACTGTATGTTGATGACATACTACTAATGGGGAATGACATACCTTCTCTAAAGGCTGTTAAGACTTGGTTAGGGAGCAATTTCTCTATGAAAGACTTAGGAGAGGCAACCTACATTCTAGGAATGAGGATCTATAGGGATAGATCTAAAAGGATGATCGGTCTAAGTCAGAGTACATACATTGATAAGGTTTTGCATCGTTTTGGTATGCAAAATGCTAAAAGGGGATATGTCCCTGTGTCTCAAGGGATAACGATTTCTAAAGACCAGTGTCCGAAATCATTAGATGAGAAGGACCACATGAATAAAGTTCCATATGCATCAGCAATTGGATCTATCATGTATGCGATGGTATGTACTCGCCCCGATGTTTCGTATGCTTTGAGCATGACGAGCAGATACCAGTCTAATCCAGGTGAAGGTCACTGGACGGCAGTCAAGAATATTCTAAAGTACCTGAAAAGGACTAAAGATTCATTCTTGGTGTATGGAGGAGAGGAGAAACTGGTTGTAAAGGGTTACACCGATGCAAGTTTCCAAACAGAGAGGGATGATATTGTATCACAGTCTGGTTTTGTGTTTTGTCTAAATGGAGGTGCTGTAAGCTGGAAGAGTTCAAAGCAAGAAACAGTAGCTGATTCTACAATGGAGGCTGAGTACATTGCAGCTTGTGAAGCGGCTAAGGAGGCAGTTTGGATTCGAAAATTCATTTCTGATTTGGAAGTGGTTCCATCGATTGCAGATCCCATTGATCTATACTGCGATAATAATGGGGCCATTGCACAGGCTAGAGAGCCTAGATCGCACTCCCGATCCAAACATATACTCAGAAGATATCACCTCATACGAGAGATTAATGAAAGGGGTGAAATACATATATGTAAAGTGCATACAAATGATAACATTGCAGACCCACTGACCAAAGGCCTGTCGCAGCAGAAGCACGATGGTCACACTAGTTCCATGGGTATTAGATACATGGGTGATTGGCTCTAGTGCAAGTGGGAGATTGTTAGTGTAGGTGCCCTAGAGGCAATACATTGTTTCGCGAATAAATCTTATGTCATTTGATTATTAAATAAATGTATTTATTATGACTCTAATTACTGCGATATTTGTTAGCATAATAAATGTCCTTAGAATAATGATACACATTATATAGTTTAAGTTTATAACTTGAATTTGAGATTATATAATATATATCATATTCTTAAAAGTCCCTAGTCGAGTATTATTATACAGGACAATAATAATACATAAATAGACTAGTATGTTTTTGACTGATAACCACATCTCATTGGTTATAAGTATGGAGATACTAAAGTCAATACATAGGTACATGTAGGGTACATGGTACTGGACAGACCCACCGTGAGATTCTTCATGTTAATTAAGTCATAAGAAAGACTCACAGTGATAATGGTGTAATGATCCTTTGACTTGAGATCATTATATTTCTATACGAGGATAATATACTTTGACTACATTAAAAGTTACCTTTGACCGGGTAATGATAAAAGTGGACATCGGGTATATTGTGAATCGTATGAGAAATATGAATGATAGATAAAGGATTTAACCCTCCTATCAAATAGGAGAGATATTATTGGCCTCTTGATTGAGTGAGACTATAAAATGCATGGCCGTGCTCAAATAATGATTTGTTATTAATAGTCTACTCATGGATCAAGTAAACCCGGATTAAATTATGAAGAGGCTGACAATAAACATGCCTCGAGTTTAATCTATAATATTTGGTTAAAGGGATTATATTACACGGGAACATTAATTACAAAAGGTTTATCGAATCACGATTTAATTATTATTTAATTGGGTAGCAATGATGTATTACTAGATACCGCTCATTGTTTATAATTTTATTAGAGAATAAAATTATTGCCAAAATAAATAATAACCTACAGGGTCACACACATAGAACATTTTAAAGGAAGAATTAATTTAAATTATGAATTTAAATTAATTAATGATAAGTTGGATTTTATTATATTAATTAAGTGTGACTTAATTAAGATATAATAAAATACAAAGATATATGAGATATGATTTTAATAATTAAGTTTGACTTAATTATTTATTTGAATAATAGAATTAGATTTTATTATTTAATTAAATCATATTTGGGCTAGGTTTTGACATGGGCTTTTTGGCTTTATACTATCCTATATATAAAGATATGGGGTGAAGATTATGATGTACGTGAAAAATACAGAAGAAGCCGCAGACACAAAACCTAACCCTAAAATATATTTTCATTAGAGGCTAGTACCTCACTTCCGGACAAGATCGTGAGACGTTCTTGAAGGTGTTCGTGTGGATACCGTAGAGGAGGTTTCGAAGAGGAACACTCAGTGATCGTGGGAGGCTTGCATCTCTATTATTATATAAACGTAAAGCTTCGATAAGGTAAACGTTATTACTACCATGATTATCAGAATTATTATACATGGATCCGGTCTTGGTTTCGATTTTATTATTACTGTTTCCGCTGCGTGTATGCGATCGAAACCAACAAATACATGTGTTATATCTCACATTTTGGATGCATCTACTCTTTAATGTGTTGTTGGCAATCCATTGGTTCCACTTGTTGCTCTTCTACTTGGCCAAGTGTTGGCTCTAAAACATGTAACTCCATTTTGGTTAAAGTGCAAATACGTACACCACTCATCTTGTAGTTGACTTGCTTGCATGCTACTTTGATTTCATTTAAATCAATTAAATACACTTGCTACAACTTATATGTTGCACTCTATTGTAATAGTGTGGCCTAATACCTCAAACAATTGTTGTGTCCAATTTCCTTTGCATTTTCTCTTTATCTTAGAAAACGTTCTCGCGGTTTCTCAAATGTTCTCTATTCCTTTTTCTCTAGGGTTTTATTCTTAATTCCATTCTCTTCTCATAATATATCCTTCCTTGGACTTTGAATATTTAATATCTTCAATTTATAATCAATGATTCGTTCGCTTTATCACCTAATCTTGTTATAAAGTTCCAGCAGTTTCTAGAACGCTCGTTTCACTATCTAAGTGGTTTCTCCTTTGTAAATTCTTTGGATATATAATATCCTCTCCCACATCCTATATTAGTGTGTTAGGGTGATTCTAATCCCCAAGTAGGTATTATATCCAATATCCTTGGTATTTTCTCTTTTTCTCAGAAGTTGCTCTCCCGGTTATCTCTCGGGTTCTCAAGCATTCTCAAACTCGTTTAACAATCTAAATTTCCTTGGAATTTCCTTGACTTGACCACTCCTTGGTTTAACCTAATTTCACTATTTCCTCAAGATATAAACCCTTTAACATTTTTATACTCCTTAATATCACATTCAATAGAGTCTCAATCGAAATCGAAAATCCTTAAAGTCCATATTCAGGAATTTCTTAAATCCATTATCATTTTGAGTCACTCATTTTCATAGTACAACATCAATATGGTTCCTAATTATTCATTTTCCATTTCAAATCTAGGGTACGTACATATCTGATAGGTCCATAATTCATAATATTTTTAATACCTATTTTATGTCCGTTTTCGTAATTTTATTAATTAATAAATTATTTTATTTTGTTTTGTAGGAAAATAAATAAAAAACAGATTTCTAGCAGGAAAAGGTGCAAAAAGGGAAAGGAGGTGGAAAATACTTGAAGTCAAAGAAATTGGAGGAAAAATCGAATACTTATCCGATAAGAAAAGGAAATTGAAGAAATTATATTCAAGATCGGATTGCAATTAAAAGACCCAAGCCCAAGTTTTTCCCTATATATATGGGGCTCCTCTCTTCTATTTGAGACACCTAGAATTTTATTGCTCTTTGTTTTTTTTTATTACTTTTTCCGGTGACTATCATACGATCTTCTAAATTATTAATATATATTCTTCGTCCTTCTTTTATTCCTGCGTACAATTGCTTCAAAGACTCCTGCCTGCCTAGTTTAAATTCGATACCTACATGCTTGTTTAGTTTACCTAGTTTTAGTTTATTAGTTGATTAAATAATACACCTGCCATCCACGTTAGTAATACTTAAGTTTAATAAGTTTCTGGCAATATATATAATTAAGGTTAACTTTGTCAAAATCGTTGATTCATGTTTATTAGGTATTATTATTATTGCTTTGTTAATTCTATAATCATGTCTAGCTAAATCTTTTGCCCTAGGATGAAGATGAAGTTGATTTAATTACTCTTGATTTCTTCTAGTTCCTATTAATTGATTCTCATAATTTTTCTTAGTGCTTAATTGATCGATTGACAAAAGTGATTTTGATATATTATTGTTACGAGATTTGTTTTTCATAGCCTATGCTTGCTCTTTGAAGTTTTGATAGGTTATTGTTAGATAACAAGTTTCATAGTATATGCTTGTCTCGTTAATTGATATATCTTATTTGTGAAGAAAAGAGGATTGATTTTAGGGCGAGTTGATATTAATTGTGATTGATTAATGGATTCGGATTCCTAGGTTTTCCATATTATTTGATAATCTTTGTTAATTAGGTTAATTAAATCTCATCTCAAACCTATTTGTCTAGTTCGCCTGATTTAATTATTAGGGTTTTGAAAATTCATAGTCTCTGTGGATCGACCTGTATTTGCTACAATTAACCACTGTGCGCTTGCAGTTATTTTACACATCAAGTTTTTGGCGCCGCTGCCGGGGACTATTGATATTTTTCTTTCCTTGATATTAATTCTTCGGATTAGTTTCTTGTTTTCTTTTGTTTTGTTTTTTTAGGGAATTGTGAAGCGGAGAAAAGCTTGGAAAAGAAGATCGTTGGAAGGCCTCGCTGTCTCTTTTGAAATTTTTGGAAGCGCTTTTCGGTATTCCGTATCACCTCTCTCTATTTTTCTTTTCTCATTATAAAAAAAAACCCAAAAAATTAAATATTCAAAAAACCCAAAAATATTAGTTAGTTAATTTTTTTTGTTAAAAACCTATTTGTCTAGTTCGCCTGATTTAATTATTAGGGTTTTGAAAATTCATAGTCTCTGTGGATCGACCTGTATTTGCTACAATTAACCACTGTGCGCTTGCAGTTATTTTACACATAAAGTTTTTGGCGCCGCTGTGGATCGACCTGTATTTGCTGTATTTGTTAAAAACCAATTTGCTGCATCATTCATTCTCTCACATAGGATCACATCATCTAGATTTTTTTTATTGTATTAATTGATTTCACACGTAGTGTAGTGCATCCATAAGTGTTTATTTTCTTGTTCTTTGTGTGTTGCATCATTCAATCAATCTTAAGGGTGCCACCCAATTACAAGATAAGGTGAGGGATTTCATCACCCTTTCCTTGGCCCACAAATCACTAATTCGTTCATCTTGCATTACCCTTTCCTTAATAAAATTAAGTAGACGTTGGCCCCTAGGATCTCGTGCTCAATTAGGAAGAGAATCTGGGAGGAACGAATCAATAAGTATTCTTTCGTTTGGTGTCTAGGCAAGCTTGACGCTTACCTGGCTAATTTGGATTGGTGTCTAGAAAGGTGTTTAGCCTCTTGGCAATGCTTGCACCTGCCTGGCCAGTCAGGACGAATGCTTTTTGAGTTGTGACTTTTAGTAGTATCTTATTGTTAGGAGCAAGGTCTAGATTTTTCTTAGGATAATACAGATTTTTCTTTTTAATTTTCCATTTTTTTTAGGTGCTTACTTATAGCTCTTGTCTGCTACGTGCTTATTTGATTACTTCTCTTGTATGCAAAGTGCTTGGGTTCGAGACACTACATCTAGATTAGTAAGGCAAACCAATCTATCATCTCCTAAAGTAGTAAGGCAACTTGATTTTTCTCCACCCACTAGAATTGAGTCAAAAGAATTAGAAGTTCAACCCGTAGTCATGGCTGTTTCACTCAAAGACCGTTGTTACCCCGCTCGTACCGCTCAACCCTCATGCATAGTCTTACCCGCAGTAACCGCGAATAACTTTGAAATCAAACATCACAACATTAGCATGTTACCTAGGTTTGCTGGGGTAGAGGGAGAGGATCCATATCTTTTCATTCGAGAGTTTGAGGAAGTGTGTGCTTTACAAAAACTTCAACAATTAAGTGAGGATTCCATTAGGCTCAGACTTATTAATTTTGCTTTAAAAGAAGATGCTAAACAGTGGTTGTATAGTCTACCCATTAATTCTATTTCCACATGGGAGGGATTTGTTGCTATCTTTCTTAAAAAATATTTTCCAAACCATAAGGCAAACAGGCTTAGGAATGAAATCAATCAATTTCAACAAAATCGAAATGAATCTTTTTGGAAATATTTTGATAGATTTAAAAAGCTGTTGTCTAAATGTCCTCAACATGGTATAGAAAAATGGAGACTTTGCAAAATTCTTTATGAAGCCTTAGATAGCCAAACCACTGCTTTGTTAGAGTCTATGTGCAATGGTAAGTTTATGGATAAAGATGAAGATGAAGCTTGGAAATTTTTTGAGGAGTTAGCTGAAAGAACAATGTTGTGGGAGTCAACTAGGGAACCTAATCAAGAAGCTGAAAATTCTAACTCATCTAAGGGCTTACGCGTAGTTGGTAATTCTATTGCAACCGAAGCTAAGCTAGCTACAATCACTAGACGTCTAGAAGCCTTAGAAACCAACAATGTGTCCTCTCAAATGTCTCTCTGTGCAAACTGTAGTTCTCCTAATCATGTGGTAGAGAATTGCCCTGAAATTGAACAAGTCAATGCCATGTTTCAACTTAGAGCTAGGAATGATCCTTATGCACCCACATATAATCCTGGTTGGAAGAATCACCCAAATTTCTCATGGAACCAAGGTCAATACAATCAATATAATCAAAATCCTCAACCTGCTTTTCAAAAGCCTAATCATGGTCCTTACCAAACTCAAAATCCTAATTCATATCCTCCGCAAAATCCTGGTCATTATCCAAACTCAGTCCCCATAAATCCTCCTGGTTTTAGTGAATCTGATAAGAAACTGACTTCTTTAGAAAAGAGTATGGAGGCATTACTCAAATCTCAACAATCTTTCATGCAAGTTATGACCCAAGATAGGCAGTTACTAAATTCTAACACTCAAGCCATATCTAAGCTAGAGGTCCAAATCAGTCAATTGGCAAACACAATCAGTGAGAGAGAGAAAAATCGATTTCCTAGTCAACCCGAGACTAATCCTAAATTTCATCCAAATCAAAAGTCTCATGAAAATGTGAATTCTGTTATCTCTCTAAGGTCTGGTAATCAATTCAATAATCATGCTGGTGTCAATACTCAAGAAGAAGATAAGCTAACATCTGAACCAAATCCTTTACTCTTGAATCCTAGTCTTAAACAATCTTTAAATCCCAAGAATTCTGAAGTAGATAAATCTGATGAGTCATCAGCATCTAATGAACCACCTTCGAAATCCCAATCTGATGTGTCTAATGAAAAAGTCTTTAAGCCAAAAGCCCCGTTTCCTCAAAGGATTACTTCAAACAAACAATCTGCTCAGATAGATAAGATTTTGGAAGTCTTTAAGCAAGTCAAGATTAACATTCCTCTTTTAGATGCGATTCAACAAGTTCCCTCTTATGCTAAGTGTCTAAAAGATTTGTGTACTCATAAAAGAACCACTCATGTTCCTAAGAAAGCTTTTCTAACATCTCATGTTAGTTCTATTTTGTCAAATCAAATCCCTGTGAAGTATAAGGATCCTGGTTGTCCTACTATCTCTTGTGTCATAGGTGATACTTTCATTGATAAAGCTTTACTCGATCTAGGAGCTAGTGTGAATCTTCTTCCATTATCAGTCTATCAAGCCTTGGGTTTAGGTGAACTTAAGAAGACTAGTGTCACTCTTCAGTTAGCTGATCGTTCTGTTAAAACTCCAACGGGTATAGTGGAAGATGTGTTGATTAAGGTTGGTGATTTTGTCTTTCCCGTCGATTTTGTTGTTCTAGAAACCGAACCAGTCAAAAATCTCAAAAATCAAATTCCCATCATTCTAGGAAGGCCTTTTCTTGCCACGTCTAATGCCTTAATTAACTGTAGGAATGGTTTAATGAAGCTAACTTTTGGGAACATGACAATTGATCTCAACATTTTCAACGTAGGAAAACAACCCAATGACTATTTTGACCAACCCATAGATATTAACATGATTGATGAGTTAGTTGATAATGAAGTCATGAATGTTGATGATGTGCTTAGCTTTTGTCAAAACTACTTTGGTCAAGAATGGGATGATACTTGTCATAAAAATGAGGTCAATGAAATGTTAGAGTCCACCACTCCTAGTTCCAACCAAGAGTTAGAACCTTCCCCTTTGCCACTTTATGAAGCTAATGAATCAGTTGAGCCAAGTCCACCAGAATTAGAACTCAAACCTCTTCCCGAAACTCTTAAGTATATGTTTCTAGGTCCTTCTAAATCTCTTCCAGTCATAGTTGCATCTGATCTGACACCTTCTCAAGAGGAAGAGCTCTTACTTGTACTTAGAGAGAATAAGGAAGCCATAGGGTGGAGCATATCCGATATCAAGGGAATTAGCCCTGCCATTGTCCAGCATAGGATTCACTTAGTTGATGATGCTAAACCAGTTAGAGAGCCACAAAGGAGGTTAAACCCGACTCTTAAGGAAGTTGTTAGGAAGGAAATCCTTAAATGTCTAGATAATGGAATCATCTATCCTATATCTGATAGTTCTTGGGTCAGTCCTGTTCAAGTAGTGCCTAAGAAGTCAGGTATCACTGTAGTTGTCAATGAGGATGATGAATTAGTTCCCACTCGTGTCCAATCTGGTTGGAGAATGTGTATTGATTATAGGAAACTAAATGCTGCCACTAGAAAAGATCATTTTCCTCTACCCTTCATTGATCAAATCTTAGAAAGGTTAGCAGGTCACTCATACTATTGCTTTCTAGATGGTTTCTCTGGCTATTTTCAAATTCCTATTGCTCCTGAGGATCAAGAAAAGACCACCTTCACTTGTCCTTTTGGAACCTTTGCCTATCGTCGTTTAGCTTTTGGTCTAACCACTGCCCCTGCCACCTTTCAAAGATGTATGATGAGCATTTTCTCTGATATGGTAGGAGAGTTCCTAGAAATCTTTATAGATGACTTTTCCATTTTTGGTTCTTCTTTTCATCAGTGTCTTCATCATCTTGACTTAGTTTTAAAACGATGTAAAGAAACAAACCTTGTTCTTAATTGGGAAAAGTGTCATTTCATGGTTAAAGAAGGAATTGTTCTTGGTCATAAAATTTCGTCAAAAGGAATTGAAGTTGATAAAGCTAAAATTGATCTCATTGCTAATTTACCTCCACCAAAATCTATCAAAGAAATTCGTTCCTTTTTAGGGCATGCTGGCTTTTATAGCGTTTCATTAAAGATTTTAGCAAAAAGGCTAGACCATTGACCAATCTTCTTTCTAAGGACATAAAATTTGAATTTTTTAATGAATGTCTGCAATCATTTAATCATCTTAAGAAAGAGTTGACCTCAGCCCCTATCATTCAGTCCCCTGATTGGAATCAACCTTTTGAGCTTATGTGTGACGCGTCTGATTATGCTGTAGGAGCAGTTTTAGGACAAAGAATTAATAAGATACCTCATGTCATATACTATGCTAGTAAGACTCTAAATGATGCTCAACTCAACTACTCCACCACTGAAAAAGAACTTTTAGCTGTAGTTTTTGCTCTTGAAAAGTTTAGGTCATATCTTATAGGTTCCAAAATCATTGTTTACACTGACCACTCTGCTCTTAGATATCTCTTCTCTAAGAAAGACTCAAAAGCCCGATTGATTAGGTGGGTCTTGTTGCTCCAAGAGTTTGACCTAGAAATTAGGGATAAGAAGGGTTCTGAAAATGTTGTTGCTGATCATCTTTCCCGTCTAGTAGTAGAGTCCACCATTGATATGCCTTTGAATGAGTCTTTTCCTGATGAGCACCTTCTTTCCATATCTACCACTCCTTGGTTTGCTGATATTGTTAACTACCTTGTCACTGGTGATATTCCTTCTCATTGGTCTAAGCAAGATAAATCCAAATTTCTCTCACAAGTCAAATATTTCTTTTGGGATGATCCCTATCTTTTTAAGTATTGTCCGGACCAAATCATTAGGAGGTGTGTTCCAAACCATGAGTTTAGAAGTATACTTTCCTTTTGTCATGATCAGGCTTGTGGAGGTCACTTTAGTGCTAAAAAGACTGCTGCTAAAATACTTCAATCTGGTTTCCACTGGCCCAATCTGTTTAAAGATTCTGCTGAATTTTGTGCCGCTTGTAGTAGGTGTCAACATTTAGGAAAGATCACTAGAAGAAACATGATGCCAATGAATCCAATCTTAGTTATTGAGATCTTTGATGTTTGGGGAATAGATTTTATGGGTCCATTTCCTAATTCTTTTGGTAACCTCTACATTCTCTTAGCGGTTGATTATGTCTCTAAATGGGTCGAAGCCATACCAACTAAGTCTAATGATAACAAGGTAGTTCTTAAGTTCTTAAAGGAGAATATTTTTTCTAGATTTGGTACGCCTAGAGCTATAATTAGTGACCAAGGTAAGCATTTCAAAAACCATCAGTTTGAGTCTCTTTTGAGGAAGTATTCCATCACTCATAAGTTAGCCACACCCTACCATCCTCAAACTAGTGGTCAAGTTGAGGTCTCTAATAGGCAGATTAAACAAATTCTAGAGAAAACTGTCAATTCAAATAGGAAAGATTGGTCTGTTAAATTGATAGATGCACTTTGGGCTTATCGCACTGCTTTTAAGACTGTTTTGGGTATGTCTCCTTATAGGATTGTGTTTGGTAAGGCATGTCATCTTCCCGTTGAACTTGAACATAGAGCTTTTTGGGCCATTAAAGGGTTGAATTTTGATTTACCCACTGCTGGTAGTCATAGGAAGTTACAACTGTCTGAGTTAGAAGAAATCAGGAATGATGCCTATGAAAATGCTAAGATTTATAAGGAAAGAACTAAACTTTTGCATGATAAATCTATTCTGAGAAAATCTTTTTCTCCTGGTCAAAAAGTTCTTTTATACAACTCTAGGCTTCACTTATTTCCTGGAAAATTGCGATCTAGATGGGAGGGCCCATATGTTGTTAAAGTTGTTTTTCCTCATGGTGCTATTAAAATTGAAAATCCTAAAACTGGTGAAACATTTAAAGTTAATGGGCAACGCCTTAAACCATTTTTAGAACTGCCAGTTGATTATGAGGAGGAGGTGATCCACCTCATTGATGCGTGACTCAAGTAAGTTACCTTGTTGTATATAGTAGTTAGCTCTATTCCTCCGTCTTCCCTTTATCAGGTATTCTCGTCCTTTTACTTTGTCATTTTTCTCTCATTTGCATACATTGAGGACAATGCATGATTTAGGTATGGGGGAGGGATTTAGTAGTATCATTATATAAAAAAAAACCAAAAAAAAATTGAAAAAAAAAAAAATAATAATAATTCTAGCCTTGTGAAATGATTACTTGTTAAAAGTAGGCTTGATGCACCCTTACATGCTATAGTACTCTTGTGTTTCTGATGCTTTTGACTGAGAAGTGATATGCTAAGTTCTTGTGCACACACATACACTAGTGAGTTGAAACTAGTAGACTTATTGAATGTTGTAAGTAATTAAAAGGACATGAATATGTGCAAAATGATTTGGTTTCCATGCTTTGAGTACAAGTAGGTGCATTAAAGAGATTTTTGCTTGGGATTAATTATGTTTTACCACCAAGTGAGATTTTGAGCCTATATGCATATCTTTTGCATTTTATATTCGTTTGCTTGAGTGTCCACATGTTGTTTGCATTGCTAGCACTTGTTTGAGACCTTTCTTGAAATGCATGACATTATTTGATGATAAGATGATAAAGGCATTTAGGAATAACCTATTATTATCCAAATTACCACACCCTTTATATATGATCAATTAGTTACCCCTTTGAGCTTTAACCTATTTTTTCGGTGACATACCACATTACTCGCCTAGACCTTTTTCTTGTGTAGCCTAACGTATACTTGATCCAAATTTGTCAAAGGCTAGTAGGAAGTGAGGGAGTAATAAGGTGTGTGAGATGGGGTACTTTTGTTCATTACTTTTGGGGAAATATTGGGTTTTGTTGCTTACTTGTTAGTCGTTCAAGAAATTTTTGAAGAAGGATTGTGGTTGTATATATATATTATCTATCTTAGCTCGTTTAAATTTAAAAAAAAAAAAAAAAAAAGAAAAGAAAAAAAGTTATCTGAGAGCATACTTATGTTTTTGTGGTTTGTGTGATCCTTCTTCATTCGACTAGTCAAGCATTTTGTTGGAGAAAATTAGAAAATCTGTGAGGGGAGGATGTATGGTGTTGTGTATGATTTATTATGGTTTCTACTAGCTTTTGACACTTCACCTTATTTGGCCTTACTTGACATACCTTGTCCCTAGCCCCATTACAACCCAAATAAAAGACCTTTTGATTATCGTCATTGATGTATGTTGTGTTGAAGTTAGATTGATACCAAATATCAAGCATGCTTATGATTTTGTTGGAATTGAGTGATACACTTACCCTTGTTCTTGAGTGAATATTCTTTTGTGAGTGAAAGGTGAGTTGTTACTTGTTTTTGCGTATAAGATCCCGAGTTGTGTCTCTGAGGTGTACTCTTGTGGGCTTAGCATGGTTACCAACTTATTCTTACACTTGACGTGGACTTTTGATGACCTATGCATATTTCTTTGAGTAGACTATGTGAATACTTGCACCTTACACACCAAGACATTGCAAATTCACTTTGATTTCTTTAGTTGATGTAGCATGAGATGACTTGTATGTGTGGTGTTGCATTGAGCAATCTTTTACATGAGCTAGATGGATTTTGTGGGTACATTCACTATAGGCCCTCACGAGACCTCACTCGTCCACTAGGGCTGCCTAGGGGTTTAAAGGGCTTGTTGCATATGCCAAATGCAACCGTGATCACCTACGGAAGTGGTATTATATATTAGATAGTATTTTATTTTTTATTTTTCTCGAGGACGAGCAAAAGATAGGTATGGGGGCATTTGATAGGTCCATAATTCATAATATTTTTAATACCTATTTTATGTCCGTTTTCGTAATTTTATTAATTAATAAATTATTTTATTTTGTTTTGTAGGAAAATAAATAAAAAACAGATTTCTAGCAGGAAAAGGTGCAAAAAGGGAAAGGAGGTGGAAAATACTTGAAGTCAAAGAAATTGGAGGAAAAATCGAATACTTATCCGAGAAGAAAAGGAAATTGAAGAAATTATATTCAAGATCGGATTGCAATTAAAAGACCCAAGCCCAAGTTTTTCCCTATATATATGGGGCTCCTCTATTCTATTTGAGACACCTAGAATTTTATTGCTCTTTGTTTTTTTTTATTACTTTTTCCGGTGACTATCATACGATCTTCTAAATTATTAATATATATTCTTCGTCCTTCTTTTATTCCTGCGTACAATTGCTTCAAAGACTCCTGCCTGCCTAGTTTAAATTCGATACCTACATGCTTGTTTAGTTTACCTAGTTTTAGTTTATTAGTTGATTAAATAATACACCTGCCATCCACGTTAGTAATACTTAAGTTTAATAAGTTTCTGGCCATATATATAATTAAAGTTAACTTTGTCAAAATCGTTGATTCATGTTTATTAGGTATTATTATTATTGCTTTGTTAATTCTATAATCATGTCTAGCTAAATCTTTTGCCCTAGGATGAAGATGAAGTTGATTTAATTACTCTTGATTTCTTCTAGTTCCTATTAATTGATTCTCATAATTTTTCTTAGTGCTTAATTGATCGATTGACAAAAGTGATTTTGATATATTATTGTTACGAGATTTGTTTTTCATAGCCTATGCTTGCTCTTTGAAGTTTTGATAGGTTATTGTTAGATAACAAGTTTCATAGTATATGCTTGTCTCGTTAATTGATATATCTTATTTGTGAAGAAAAGAGGATTGATTTTAGGGCGAGTTGATATTAATTGTGATTGATTAATGGATTCGGATTCCTAGGTTTTCCATATTATTTGATAATCTTTGTTAATTAGGTTAATTAAATCTCATCTCAAACCTATTTGTCTAGTTCGCCTGATTTAATTATTAGGGTTTTGAAAATTCATAGTCTCTGTGGATCGACCTGTATTTGCTACAATTAACCACTGTGCGCTTGCAGTTATTTTACACATCAAGTTTTTGGCGCCGCTGCCGGGGACTATTGATATTTTTCTTTCCTTGATATTAATTCTTCGGATTAGTTAAGTTAAAGTAGTTGAAATAAAGTAAGTATATAAACTTTTATTAAAAGTTGCGGCGCCAATAGTTGACGCGGCGATAGGACGAATAAGATTATACAGTAAAGCTTACCAGTTTTTTTGCGGAAGATGATGGGTTGTCTTTCTGTGTCAAATACATAAAAGAATTTTTCTTTCCATCCTTTTATATGGCTAATCCTTCCTGCGTTAAAACCAAGGCTCATGTGTACTCTCCAGGCAACAAGGTGGAAATAACCTATGCCACTTTTTTGGATACTAAAGAAATAGCTCAATTCTCTCATACTGAGTTCAGTTAATTTTTCGTCCATGTACATTATATATAAGCCAATGGCTAACCTGTAGCTGTTGGGTGACAGTTGGATGGGAGCTATTTTGTACCATTCGTAAATCTGTTTCAGCCAGGGATGGAGTGCGTGCCAACCCCATATGGGATGTGCATGACTGTTAAGACTGCTCTAGGGACTCTAAGGTTATCTATATCGAACCTATAAGGACGTAGGTGGGGTGGTGGTTTCACATATTTGCCCTGTTGACCATAGCATTTCATGGCTTTTCTAATTTCGGAATTTTTAGCAGTTGAGTGTTGGCCCACACATGAGAGTTTTCCCGCTTCCTTCCTTAGTCTCTCTTTTATTCTTATAGAATGCATTTTGTCGTGCTTACTCCAATCTAAATCAAGGGCATATTTTTTGAGTTGGGGAGGAGAGTAAGGTGATAAGTGGATTTATATCCACTTGGAACATTCTAAATCGGCTTAAATTGATTGTCTTGGGCTCAAGTTTCTGGTAGTTTTGATGTGTTTTGTTTAGTTGTGCAGATTTACAAGGATGTTGATTATGGTGGATGTTTTTGTCGTTTTGGAGATTTAATTTATTAAAATTCGGATTTATTGGGCTGCACGCGTGAGATTCACTGTTTGGGCCATATCTTGAGTTCTATAAGTCTGTTTTCAGCCCGTAAGCAGTCCACGCGAAGATAACGAGATTCTCTATCATTCTAAGGTGGTCCAGAAGCCCAATTACGTCTGGAACGGCTCTGGAAAATTGAAGAAAAGTCAGCTACGAATTTCCCTTAAAAAACAGAATCAGTTTAGGAAACGTATCTTGCAGAAATTCTATTATAATTCTGTTTTGGTATTTTCTTGCTGGGCAAGATGTCTAGAGCCTATATAAACACATTCAACCCTTGTAAATTAGGAAATTAGGAAGATCATTATCATTAGAGACACAATTACATATCAATTACTTAGATTTATTTGTATATTTTCATACTTTGTTTTTATCATGGTTTCATCAGATCCCATGATGACGAGAGGTTCGATTATGAACTAATCGTTGTCATGGGATTCTAACGGAGTTATTTATGGAGCTTTAGTATCTTGATTGCTTTAAAGATCTGTGTGTGATGTATATCTGATATCCTCGTATGGTTGTGCTTATTGAATTTAGATGCGTAGCTAACATCTAATTTGTTAATCTCTTGCTAAACGAGAGTGGATCTTGAGATTTAGAACTTGCCATGCTAGCATAGGATAGGTTGATGTTTTAACATCATGATTTGTGGCATGATTAGAGATAATATGCTACCCTATGTGATCAATGTGGATAACTTGTGCTTCAACCTTTATGTTTTCAAATTCTATAGAGATATAGGGTCTAAGCATAATTGGTGTCTATTCATCTTCTATCTCTTTTGTGGATGTATGTTTAGTTTGGTATACGTATACTGAGAAGTAGCGTTTACTTATTTCGTGTTATCCGATCAGATATCATAACCATTGCATATAGTGATTAAAGGCGTCAGATCTAAGCAAAGTATTTAATGAAGTTAGGATTCCATGGTTTTTCTTGCAGACGTAATTAGATTTTAATTATTGTTAGTTAGTTAATTCTTAGTTTTGTTAATTTGTGTCTTAGTTAATTTAGTTTAATAAACCCAAAATTGTTATTGTCTTAGCAGTGCATAATAACCATACATTGTTGCATAGGCATATTTACTGAATAGAACCATAACTTGATCCCTGTGGGAACGAATTTGGACTTAACCTTATATATTACTTGTGACCACGTACGCTTGCGTGATTTTGCATAACAAGTTTTTGGCGCCGCTGCCGGGGATCATCGGTGTTTTATTTTGGGTTTATGTGCTTGTCAATAGTGGTCGTTAGAGTTCACTGACTCAGATTTCTTTTTCTCATCTATTCTTGTAGTTAGTTGGTGTTTCAGGTACTTGTCAAAGAGCATTGACGTTGAAGATGGATTTTCTAAATTACTATGGAGTTCAGCAGGTGGCTAGTGTTTGCGAGCTATGTGCGGGCGCACATGAGACGTATCAGTGCTGGAGCAACCAAAGTGGTATTCAACAACCTCAACAATGTGAGCGGTGTTTTGGCGTTCATGATCCCTCACAATATTGTTACTACGGAGGAGTTGATCCATATGTCAGTTATGAGGAACAACCATATTTTCAATACTATCCTCAACAGTACCAGCAAGATGTTCCAGATATGTCATATGTCTGTGGAAGTGAAGAGTTTCAACATCAGCAACCTACTCCTACTTTTCAGTCAGATGATGATTTGAAGGAGATTAGGGAGGAGATTAGGATGCTTGCAGAGAATAATGAGAAGCTTATCAAATCTATGGGGACATTAGCTGCTCAAGTTTTGAGAGTTTTGGAACAAGAGAATCAATAATTCATACCAGAAGTAATTCCAGAAAATAACGATGACTTGGAGCAAGGTACTGCATGCTTAATTGAAGAAGACAAATTCCAAGAGGAGGAGAGTGTTCACAAGCCATGTGAGGAATTTGATCAAGCTAGTGAGGTGGATGATTTGGAAAGGGCACTATTTGAGACAGACACTGATGAGCTACGCAAATTTCAAGAATTGTTTTGTGCGAACCTAGAAGACACTGTTGGGCTACAGAAATTTCAAGAATGGGTATGTGCGAACCAAGAGGCTGATGAACATGAGAAAGATGCAGGTCTTCTACTTGTCTCAGAATTTAAAGATGGAGGTAGCGCATTAGAGCCAATGGAGGAAGTTCTCGTTGAGGAACCAAAGGCTTCAGCAATTTACATTTACCCTCCTCCATTATATTCAAGCGAAGCCCGCGAATGTGTGTTGTTCTACAAATTGTCAGATTTTGGGTCAATAGATGAAGGCATTGGAAGAGGACATGGTTGTTACCTGAATAGGTCAAGCGAGGAGAAGGAGCAAAAAGTGTGCCGCCGAGATGATGATGAAGTATTGCGAAGAGAGGACCAGGCGAACTATTATCATCCTTAATGGAGACTTGGAAGTAACGTCAAGCTATTGACGTTAAAGAAGCGCTTCGTGGGAGGCAACCCATGCATTAGTGTAGGAAAAAAAAAAAATTTTGAGTGTTATTCAAAAAAAAAAAAAAAAAAAAAAAAAAATTCGGGCAAATTGCGGGGCTGTAACGCAGCTAGCCCCTGCGTTACTGGAATAAAGGCAAGTTGCGGCGCTGTAACGCAACTTGCAGTTGCGTTTCTGGAAGGGAGGCAACTAGCGGCCCTGTGGCGCTAGTTGCGGATGCGTGACTGGAAGCAGGGCAATTTGCCTTTCACTCGGGCAGTTGGCGCGTGGAGGAGAATTGATGAAAAGGAAAAAAAAAAATTCTCACAGCCTATTTCACTGTTGCCGTGAGTTGTTGTGTACACAAAAATAATATTTTCTTACCCCCATTCTTTTTATACCCCCATTCTAAACCTATTCTAATCCTTTTTCAATTCCAAAACCTTCCATCTTTTCTCCAAAAATTCTAAACCTTTTTCTATTCTATTTCATATTTATTATTATTATTATTATTATTATTATTATTATTATTATTTATTATTATTATTTTATTCATATTATTATTATTATTATTATTATTATTATTATTATTATTATTATTATTATTATTATTATTTACTATGTATTATTATTATTATCATTATTATTATTATTATTATTATTATTATTCTTATTATTATTATTATTATTATATACCCACCTTTTCATACAAATCCAATTCCTCTTCTATTTTATTTAAATCTCTAAAATTCAATTCTAAAGAGGAATTAATTGCAAGTTCACCTCTTTGATTCGTATTGGGTAAATCTTTTTCTCTAATCTTATTTTTATTACGAATTTGTGTTCTTGTCAATTGTGGGTTTTGTAGTATTCAGGCAAGGTGGACAGTCTATGGAGCTCGTGCGCAATATCCTCCACCAGATTCATCCGAGGAGGGTGACTGCTTCGATATTCAGGTATGTTTTCTGCTATCCCTTGTATTTACTTCCATTCAATGAGGACATTGAATATTTTAAGTTTGGGGGTTGTTTGAGGGATTAGTAGTTGTTGTTGTATTATTTGTTCATGTAGGATTTCATGCTTTGCATATTAGTAGTAGTAAATTATGCATTTATGTTCGTGTTATCTACGTTTGTTTCATATAGGACATTCTGTTTTTATGTTCGTATATCATGTGAGTTCATAATAGTTTGCACTTGCACCCATGCACCCATGCTTGATAGGAATTTTGTGTTGTTGACGCTTTTGATTGAGAAGTGATATGCTTTGTTCTTGTGCACACACATACACTAGTAAGTTGAAGCTAGTAGACTTATTGAATGTTGTAAGTGATTAGAAGGACATGAATATGTGCAAGATGATTTAGTTTGCATGCTTTGAATACAAGTAGGTGCATTAGAGAGATTTTTGCTTGGGATTGAGTATGTTTTTCCACCAAGTGAGATTTTGAGCCTTATTGCATAATATCTGCAATTTATTCGTTTGCTTGAGTGTCCACGGATTGTTTGCATTGCTAGCAGTTGTTTGAGGTCTTTCTTGAAACGCATGACATTATTTGACGATTAAAATGATAAAGGCATTTAGGAATAACCGCATATTTTCTCATATTACCATACCATGTTACATGATCAATTAGTTAACCCGTTGAGCTTAATCCTATTTTTTCGGTGACATATCACATTACTTGCCTAGACCTTTTTCTTGTATTGGCCTTACATTAATTTGAACCCACATTGTCAAAGGCTAGTAGAGTGCTTAAGGGAGTAATAAGGTGTGCAAGGAGGGTTTATTGTTGGTCTTACTTTTGGGGGAAATATTGAAATTGGGTTTGTGTACTTGATAGTCGACATATGTAATAAATTATGGGATTATTGTTATTGTTATTGTTTATTGTTTGTGTTCTATTTAGCTCTCGAAAAAAAAAGAAAAAAAAATGAAAAAAAAAAAACAAAAGAAGAAAAAAAATGAAAAAAAGGAGAAAAAAAAGGAAAAAAAATATATATTATGAGAGCATGTTTGTGTTTGTTGTGATCCTATTTCAGTCGACTAGTCGAGTGTTTGTCTTAGTAAAATTATGTGGGGGGAAAATAAGGTGTTGTGTATGATGTATTATGGTACTTACTAGCTTTTGACACTTCACCTGTTTCGGCTTCTTTGACATACCTTGTCCCTAGCCCCGTTACAACCCAATTAAAGACCTTTTGATTATCGTCATTGATGTATGTTGTGTTAAGAGTTAGATTGATACCAAATGTCAAGCATGCTTATGATTTTGTTGGAATTGAGTGATACACTTACCCTTGTTCTTGAGAGAGTATTCTTTTGTGAGTGGATTGTGAGTGTTTGCTTGTTTTTGCGTATGAGATCCCGAGTTTTGTCTCAAAGATGTACTCTTGTAGGCTTAGCATGTTTACTAACTTATTCTTACACTTGACATGGGCTTGTGAGAACTTATGCATGTTCATTGAGTAGACTATGTGAATACTTGCACTTTCGACACCAAGACATTGCGTATTTGCTTTGATTCTTAAGTTGATATGGCATGAGAGGATTTGAAGGTATGGTAGATTATATTAATTGCATTTGCATATTAGTTGCATTCATGCATTGCATTGCATTAGGTTAAATGGATTTTGTGGGTACATTCGCTATAGGCCCTCGCGAGACCTTACTCGTCCACTAGGGCTGCCTAGGGGTTTAAAGGGCTTGTTGCATATGCCAAATGCAACCGTGATCACCTACGGAAGTGGTACTAGTTAGTTAGTTAGTTGTAATTGTTTATGCTTGAGGACAAGCATCGGTTTAAGTTTGGGGGTGTGATAAGTGGATTTATATCCACTTGGAACATTCTAAATCGGCTTAAATTGATTGTCTTGGGCTCAAGTTTCTGGTAGTTTTGATGTGTTTTGTTTAGTTGTGCAGATTTACAAGGATGTTGATTATGGTGGATGTTTTTGTCGTTTTGGAGATTTAATTTATTAAAATTCGGATTTATTGGGCTGCACGCGTGAGATTCACTGTTTGGGCCATATCTTGAGTTCTATAAGTCTGTTTTCAGCCCGTAAGCAGTCCACGCGAAGATAACGAGATTCTCTATCATTCTAAGGTGGTCCAGAAGCCCAATTACGTCTGGAACGGCTCTGGAAAATTGAAGAAAAGTCAGCTACGAATTTCCCTTAAAAAACAGAATCAGTTTAGGAAACGTATCTTGCAGAAATTCTATTATAATTCTGTTTTGGTATTTTCTTGCTGGGCAAGATGTCTAGAGCCTATATAAACACATTCAACCCTTGTAAATTAGGAAATTAGGAAGATCATTATCATTAGAGACACAATTACATATCAATTACTTAGATTTATTTGTATATTTTCATACTTTGTTTTTATCATGGTTTCATCAGATCCCATGATGACGAGAGGTTCGATTATGAACTAATCGTTGTCATGGGATTCTAACGGAGTTATTTATGGAGCTTTAGTATCTTGATTGCTTTAAAGATCTGTGTGTGATGTATATCTGATATCCTCGTATGGTTGTGCTTATTGAATTTAGATGCGTAGCTAACATCTAATTTGTTAATCTCTTGCTAAACGAGAGTGGATCTTGAGATTTAGAACTTGCCATGCTAGCATAGGATAGGTTGATGTTTTAACATCATGATTTGTGGCATGATTAGAGATAATATGCTACCCTATGTGATCAATGTGGATAACTTGTGCTTCAACCTTTATGTTTTCAAATTCTATAGAGATATAGGGTCTAAGCATAATTGGTGTCTATTCATCTTCTATCTCTTTTGTGGATGTATGTTTAGTTTGGTATACGTATACTGAGAAGTAGCGTTTACTTATTTCGTGTTATCCGATCAGATATCATAACCATTGCATATAGTGATTAAAGGCGTCAGATCTAAGCAAAGTATTTAATGAAGTTAGGATTCCATGGTTTTTCTTGCAGACGTAATTAGATTTTAATTATTGTTAGTTAGTTAATTCTTAGTTTTGTTAATTTGTGTCTTAGTTAATTTAGTTTAATAAACCCAAAATTGTTATTGTCTTAGCAGTGCATAATAACCATACATTGTTGCATAGGCATATTTACTGAATAGAACCATAACTTGATCCCTGTGGGAACGAATTTGGACTTAACCTTATATATTACTTGTGACCACGTACGCTTGCGTGATTTTGCATAACATAAGGGTTTGGAGAGGATTCAGGTGAAGAAAAACCATCTGCAGGATCGCTATCTTCATCCTCTACAGCGTCCATATCTTCAGTTGCCGCGTCTGAGTCAGTATTGTTGCGTCCACTGTTATCAGAATTTTTGTAGAGGGAATCTTCTTCGTCTTCCTCAATGTCTCCTCTATTTCCTCTTCACTCTCTTCATTAATTACTTTTTTCTTTTTCTTTGAGGAAGCAGGGTTGGAATTTGAAGAATGTTCAGGGGGTAGTTCAGCCCAATCCTTAAGGGTTGAGTCATAATCTTCTGGGCGCGGTATGAGTTCATTAGTATTTAAGCTGGAGCTAGAGCTGCCCATCTCAGCTAGGGGTGATTTGTTCTTAGCCATATCAAGTAGGCGCGCCAAAGTCTCTGAGCTAGAGTAAGAATATTGGAAAGGTGGAGTGATGAATGGGGATGAAGAGAGGCCGTATCTTCGGTTGAAGCCTTTAAAGGGGTGGAAAGGTGATGGAGGTAAGTTTCGATGACCGGCCAACTGCAAAACAAGGAACGAGGAGAAAGTGAATAAAGGAGAATAATATGCAAGAAGGTATGTTTGTAGATTTTTGTCGCGCCAACAAAGGTTGTCGCGTAAAAGGAAAAAGAAAATTGGAAAGACGGAGAGGTAGTCACAATAGTGGTAATCTTTTGGCCGCGCCAAGATAGTGTTGCCACGTCAAAAAATGGTTTATTTCCTAAGTTATGTTTGCAATGGCAATGGCTATAATCAGAGTTTTGGAATGTTGCTTATGCGACAAATCTAAGTATGATCATACATTTAGTTGATATGAGGGAACTTTGAATGTTACCACAACAATGTATTGAGGCAGTTAATAGACATTGAGTGTTGTGCAACAGGTATATTAAGGTAACTCAGGTATATTGAGTGTTGCTACAATGGTTGACATTGCCACGCCAATAGGCGTACATTATTTACCAAAAACATAATTGTGAAAAGAAAAGATAGACAGAATGGATCAGACGATAGAAATATATAGATATATATACATATATGTACTAAATTCTCAAGAACACAAAATCGTAAAATTTTAATTACTCAGATCTACTTGGATACCCGGTGAAAATTAGCATGTAAGGAATCAAAACGTACCTTAGGATAAGGAGGTTATAACTACGGTCTTGGATTGAAAAATGAAGATGATTCACGATCGCGGTGGCCGGAAAATCGTTCAGGTGCTCTGAGGAGGTCGAAGAGAAAGAAGGTGTGGTTGATTTGTGAATTTAGGGAAGAAATGAGGAATTAGTTTTAAATACCCATGACCCTTTGAGACCTATTGTATCAATATACGTATACGGAATTATGTCCGTATTATGATTAAATACAAATAAAATTATACTAACAATTTTGGGTTATATGGAAATTTCAGAATTATTTTTTATGAGGAAAGTATTTGGCAAGATTGTTGTTGCCATGACAAAGTTGTGTACGTTACCGCGCCAAATGATTGAATATTATGTGACCATAGGTGTTAAATAATGGTAGATTGTATTTTTTTTTAATCTTTAAAGCCTCTCTGCATTCTTTGAATACAACAGAGGCTTGGGGGGTAGTTGTTGTACACCAAATTTACAGGAGCAAGAATATAAGTCAACAAAGTCAACATGGGCCATTTGCTGCGCCAAGGGTACATTTTGCCGCGCCAATAGGTCTATTTTGCTGCGTTAGCCTTTACAATATACCTTATGAAGACTGAACAGAGATTGTTATATGGTCGAAGGCCTGATTCTATATTCTGACAAGTTATCATTGTTGGGGAATCAGAGGTAGATAAGCCTATTGATACGCTCTTGAGGTCTCATCCTGTATTCCAACAAGTTGCCCTTGTTGGGGGATTTCGAGATGCTCTGCGTGACATAATTTGGTAGAACTTGCCCTGTAGTCTGGTGGGTTAGCCTCATCGGGGGGTAAGGATTCGTTTGTGCATTTGGAGTAAGTCATGACTGTCCCTACAACTAAACGAACGAGGAAAGAGATGGTAACGGTTGATGTTAGTTCCAATAGATAGGGCTAATGTTGTATCCGTGAAGTCCTCGGAGTTAGTTGGGCCTTGGGGTCATTGAACTAGGCTTCATCGCATGGGCTTCGAAGACGATTGGTTCGCTCACGTTTCGTAGTGGGCCTGGGCTTGTTAGTAAGAGACATACTTCTATCGGATTTAAGTTGCTTGCTCTCCAAGAACTACGTGGGGCTTGATCCTCTATAAATATAGAGGTACGTAGGCACATTAAAGGGCTTAGACGTTGAGAGCTCTGAGAGACTACCGACACCTCTTTGATCTCAGCCACCGATAAACACACAAACCACCATTCTCCGATCACTTTTCCGGCAAACAACTGTCATCGTAGATCTTGATTCTGGCTTGTAACCTCCAACTTTGTTATCACAAATTCCTCCGTTAACAGTTACCACTGTGTAATTTGATATAGCCTTCTTTTCTCTAATTTTTTGATATTTTTTCAGTTTTGATCAAAGAATAGTATAATAAGAATAGAGTTGCCAGCAGTGAATCAAATCTTGGCAAATTCCAATGTTACATGTCAAATTTCTTTTATTGTATTGTGTTTGTCATCTCTTAATGCTCATGTGTTTCAGATTTCTGCATACTTTTTGGTCTGTAGAATTTAGCGTCTATCGTTTTTAGCTTTGTGTTTGTTTTTTTTTGCAATTTTTTTCCATATTTGATTTGTTCCGTTTTTAGAATTTAGTAGAATTTATGGATTTCTTTGTTTGTTTCTCCTTTAGATTTTACAGGATATCTTAATTAGGCATATATAATGATAAATTAGTATATTAGACAGTATGTACTAGGCTATGTTTATAGTTGCTACTTTAGTTGCTGTTGTTGCAAGTCAGGCCAGGATCTCGGCTACTTTCTCAATAATAAAGCAGGCCCTTGCACTTGGTTGTTTTCCTATAGTCAAGGTTTTACATACATCAAAGAAATTTGTTGGACAGATATACAGTCCAGATATTAATTGGATCCTGATGATTGTTTGCATTGCTGTTACAGCTGGATTCCAGAATCAAAGTCAGATTGGCAATGCCAATGGTGAGCATGTCACCATCATATCTATCAGCAAACAGAGTTTGCATGCTTTTACCTGAGAATTCTAGATTTTTATTGAAAACCTATGTTAATTAAATTAGGGGAAGACGAAGGTATATACTATACAATTTACTTCTTTCTACCTATTTACATCAATATCAATATACACAACACTTTGAGAATCCAAGGGCGAGGCACAACAAAATCCTCCTACCAGTAACTTTAAGTCTTTTATGTCCAAAATCTAGTTGGCTTTCTCATTTACATACTACGATAGCTTGTCCTAGAACTGTCCACAATTCCAATGTTTTTACACCTTAAAAAAGCTACTTTAGTTTCATGGTTAAATTAGCTGTAGAGAATTTTCAGAAGGCAAGAGAAATCAAAAAGGGCACTTAGTAACAGCAGATGAGCAACGTTTACATAGAACATGACCACACAGAATTATCGTGATGTCAACTTCATTAGTCAAACACACCCGACACTGCCATGCTGCTTTGGCAGAGTCAGCTTCTTTAGTTGCCATATCAGATTTTTTCTGCAAGTTTAATTTAGTAAAGTAAATATTCAAAAGACTATCAATAATCTTGATCTGAAATACAACTTAATCAGAATTTAGTTGAATTTAACATGTTACTCCCTACAAAAATTAAGTTGCAAATAATTACTATTTCACAACCTACAAAACATTATGCCAACTCTGCATGTGCAATTAATAGACATGTGAATAAAGGAACCACTATAAATTAATAATGCCTCTCTTGCATGAAGTGCAGCCTCATCTAGCTGCGGTTGGATTGTAATGGAACATGTCATGCAGCTAATTAGTTTATCACGTGGTACTACCTGGAGAGCACTTTGACTATTCCAAAAATATTTAGATTACCCTAGTGCCACACATATCTTACAATGGTTCAGAATCTAATATAATGATAAATAAGGAACTCAAAAACATTTCTCCAATTAATGTTTTGCAAGCATCTGGAAATCTAAGGAAAGTAGGAATAGGGTACCTGCTCCAGAAGAAGTGCTGCATGGGATTCCTTGAGCTGTTCCTGCAAGGTTAGTGTTGTTTGCAGAAGAGATTGCTTCTCCACATCCATACTGATGCCAGCAGCAGAAAGCATCTCATGGACTAATTAGGTATGTTTTTAGAATTCAGTGGCCTTAAATTGGATCATTATCTATTTTTGTTTTTGCTACTCCCTCTGTCCCTCCCATTTCTTTACATTTCTTTTTCACTGCTCGACACGCATTTTAAGGCTCCTAAAAAGTATAGTTCCATAACTTATTTTTTAAATTTTCTTTTTTTGTATAAAAATAGAACAATTCTATTTTTATACAAAAAAAGAAAATTTAAAAAATAAGTTATGGAACTATCCGCAAATTGCACCTTAAAATCCGTGCCAGAATTACGTCCCCCAAGGTAAAGAACCAAGGGGGACAGAGGGAGTATTAATTATAACTTTCTTAGTATTTTTTTGTTCTGGGCATTTCAAAATTTTTTGTTTTTTCAATCTATTTTCACTTTAAGAAGTGTAAAAACTACCAGTGTTTAGCAGTGAAGCAATGGACATTTAACCTTAAAACAATTAGCTAAAACCTATTGAAACAAGGGTCCTTTCATAGTCACTGAATTCAAGTGGAAACATGTGGGTGTAGTATTAAAATTGAAGGTAGGATCATTAGAAAAGATGCTGAAAAAATGGTTCCTACTCATGGATCCTTGATTATAAATAGATTTTTAATTCTTAAAATTGATCTTCATGGACAGTTTGACTTGTGTTACATATAAAAGAAAAAAAATCTTGTTTGGAGTCCTATCAAGAATTTGCTTTTAGGTTGGATGTAAAAAAAAGAAATGAAAAGGTCAGTTATGATTTGATGGGCTATTGGATTTGGTATGGTGACAGCAGGGGACAGAAATCTCAGCGCCGGTGTTGAAATTTTCTCGATCAGTGGACAAATGCTCGTGATAGAGTTAGTTACCCGTCCATGGAGTGGTTATTGCCCGAGGATAGGGCTGAGCATTGGGTCAAACCAATGACGCAAATAATCAAAGTTAACATTGATGCAGCATAACAACATTCTTTGATGAGATGGGTTATTTTAATTATTGATGCATCACCAGGGACTTCAGTTGTTGTTGATAGAGGGCAAGAGTAGTTTCAAGGTGGGCAGACCTACGTGAAGCACTAAGCTTCATTAAACAAAAAGCATAAGAGAAGGCACTTGTGGAAACAGATTGTCTGGTAGTGGTTCAAGCATTCAGAAGTCCCCTTGGAAAATGAATTCATAATTCGGTTTAGTTGTTCAAGAATGTAAGTTGAGTTTGTCTAGCCTAAAAGATGTGTGTGTGATTTCCTTTAGACAGTCTGCTAGCGAGGTAGCTCATGTCGTAGCAACAGCCTCATATGGTACAGTTGATCGTATTTTTCGTACAGATTAGATGTTTGATGATATTCAAGTTGTAATGCTGAATGGTTTAAGTTTATAAAGCTAATCTTTGTTTCCAAAAAAAAATAAAAAAAACTCTTGTTCACCGCAACCTATTTGTTTTCATTTGAAACAGTTATTAGTGTATTACTATGTCTTATTTGTTCATCTCATAAAAATTCTATATCATGTTAAGGATTAAGAATTGTAAAATGATAATAAGTAATCAGAAACATAGTCATAGAGAGAGGGAGGTGCTGTTGTAGTTGGAGTTGCAAGCTACTAACTATGATCATTCAATCGATAAGCAGCTTATATAAATATTATATAAGTTGACCTATACAACTACATTACAATTAATATTTTTCCATGACTAAATAAGAGAGTGTCTACCTCAGATTAATTAATTATGGAACAAAACAGAATAACTCAAAAATAAAAATATCTCAAATTAATTAATATAAGAGAACTTGTCACCTTCGGTTCTCTCAAATCCACATAGCTCAAAGAAATCAATGTCTACTTTAAAACGCCCAACTCTGTCCTGTCATTTGATTTACAAACAATGACATTATTACCAATAGGAAAGTGTGATAAAAAAAACTATACCTGCTTTGGCTGGCCATTTTTACCACCAATAGTTGTGACAATAATATGACCTGTCTCAGTCCCGTTACCATTAACAACAGTTGCTTCCATTTCCTGTAAAACAGCAGCGATAGCAAGTTATTAGTAAAGTACTCGAGACTAACGAATGACGGGAAGGAAATCAAATGATAACACTAAGTTTTTAATAGCCAATTATGACAACATAATTAACACTCACAAGATAAGACTACCATAGAATAGTAAGCTTAGTATCCCATCCAATACAACAAAATTCATCACAATTAACTTCTTGTGAATTGAATTTAAAAACATAGATAGTGTAAAACTCTGACAACATAATTAACACTCATAAGATAAGACTACCATAGAGACCAATCAAGGTTATATACTAATGCATATAATTCAAAATTGTTTCAAGAACAGTACATTACAAATTTGTGAGAACTATCAACCTACTGTGAAACAATTTCGATTAATTGTTGTTTTAGGAGCTGCAAGTGCCACAACAAAATGTCATTTTAGGAGCTGCAAGTGCCACAACAAAATGTCATTTAGGTAACGCTTGATTTAAGAAGGCCTGGAGTTGGCTTCGGAACTGGGAACAAAATGTTAAAAAAGACAAAATCTTTGTATACCCAATTCAAAATTGTTTGAAGAACATCATACAATTCAATACTCTTATTGAATTGAAATAAGAGAATTAAAAAAAAAGGTCGCTTACTTTAAGAGATATATTTTTACGATTGAATTGAATTGAATTGAATGAAGTTGCTCTACTCTAATACTCCCGAAAGTTTTTAGCCGGCTTGTTCAGAGCTTCTTGTTCAGTTTGATGGAATTTACCACTATCTGAAAACATAATCAAGCACAAATCAAGTATTAGATGAATCAATTCAGGACCTAGATATATATACACAAATATACATCGAAGATAATTAATTAATTATTATTAATTAATTAATATATTAATTATTTGATTTAATAAAAAATTTGAATTTATTTTAATAAATTTTATTAATTATTTTAAATTTATATATGTTTCATACTTTATTTCATGACATAAATAAATATCATTAATTTATGGTTATTTTCAAATTTTGTTAATTATCTTAAAAAACTCAATATATAATTTTTAAAAATTATTTAGTTTTACCTCAAATAATAGAAGAAAGAATAGTAGAAATAAATGTGTGCGGGTCATGATTCTAATCGGGATATAATTGAAAATGTTCATAATTCTATAAAACATGTGGTTTTTTAATTTTAATAAATTACATACTCTCTCCGTCCCATTTGTATTGGTCATAATTCCTTTTTTGCATGTCTCTTGACCATGTTTCTTCAATGAAATAAATTAAGGATCAAATATGTTAAGTTTTTCTAAATATATAAATAATTGAGAGTAAGTTTGACAGTTTTCACTTGATTACTAAATACAAATTTTTTGATTGATGATCAATATAAACGGGATGGAGTAAGTATAATTTAACTGAAATTGGAATTTTTTAAGCATTTTTCTAATTTTTTAAAAATGTACTTTTATGCCTTATTGGTAAATTTTATTATTTATAATAAACAAATTAATATATTTTATATAATTTTTTTAACTTGTTATTTTTAGAAAAGTGTTAATAACCTTACTGGTAAATTTTGTAGTTTGAAATAAGTAAATTAATAATTTTAATATAATTTTTTAATTTATTATTTTTAGTAAGGCGTTAACAATTTTTTTGGAAGGTGTTAACCAACCAACCAACTAAACCTTATTTTACTTGTAATAGTACAATATAGACAGATAATAAATTATAATCCGTGTGATTATAATTTTAGTTTGTCTTCACTTTGTTGATTTATAATTTTTTGTAAATTTGTTAATAAATATGTGATTTTAATTCAAATATATTGAAAGAGTATGTAATTGAATATTAATTGGACTATAATTAAAAGAGTTTGTTAATAAGTAAAATATGTAGTTTATTTTTACAAAATAAAATTTTATATGCATTTTAATTTATTTTTTATTTTTTGGAACGTGTTAACAAACTTTTTGGGAAGTTGTTAACCGACCGACCAACCAACCAACTATACACTGTTTCGCTTATAATAGTATAGTATAGATTTTGACAAAATAAAATTTTACATGCATTTTAATTTATTTTTTATTTTTTGGAAGGCGTTAACAAACTTTTTGGGAAGGTGTTAACCGATCGACCAACCAACCAAATATACCATGTTTCGCTTATAATATTATAGCATAAATTTTTGGAAGGTGTTAACAAACTTTTTGGGAAGGTGTTAATTGACCGACCAACCAAACAATTATAACCTGTTTCGCTTATAGTAGTATAGTATAGATTTTTACTAAATAAAATTTTATATGCATTTTAATTTTTTTTTTTTTTTGGAAGGTGTTAACAAACTTTTTGGGAAGGTGTTAACCGACTGACCAACCAACCAATTATACCATGTTTCGCTTATAATAATATAGTGTTAAAAACTTTTTGGGATGGTGTTAATGATAGTGTTAGTGCCCTAGAGACAATGTAATTGTGCTTCTAGGATAAACTATTTTGTTATTCAGTGATTATGTTATATCGATTATTCAACAATGATTTATTATATCTTTATTTACTGCGATATAAATATTAGAACAATAAATGTCCTTGGAATATGTAACATGTATTCTATATCTTTAAGTATGTGACTTAAAAAAATTAGATTATAAGAATAGTGTTAATATTCCTAAATATCCCTAATCGAGCATTATTAATATGGGACAATTATAATGTATAAAGATTAGTATGTTTGTTGACTGATGACCACATCTCATTGGTCATAGGTATAGTGATACTAAAGTCAAGAACATAGGTGCATGTAATATTCTACATGGCACTGGATTGACCCACAGTGAGTTTCTACATGTTGATAATGTCATTAGAAAGACTCACAGTGATAATGGTGTAATGATCCTTAGACTTGAGATCATTATATTTCTATACGAGGATTAATATACTTTGACTACATTAAAAGTTACCTTTGACCGGGTGATGATAAAAATGTACATCGGGTATATTATGAGACGTATGAGAAATATGAATGATAGATAAAGGATTTAACCCTCCTATTATTAGGAGAGATATTATTGGCCTCTTGATTGAGTGAGACTATAAAATGCATGGCCGTGCTCAAATAATGATTTGTCTTAATAGTCTACTCATGTATCAAGTAAACCCGGATTAAATTATGAAGAGGATGACTAAATACATGCCTCGAGTTTAATCTATAATATTTGGTTAAAGGGATTATATTACACGGAAACATTATATCACGAAAGGTTTAATTGGATCACCAATTATTATTATTACTTGGGTAGCAATGATGTATTACTAGATGCCACTCATTGTTTATAATTTTATTATTGGATATTAAAATTATTGCCAACGTAATAATAAACTAAAGGGTTACACAATAAGAACGTTTTAAAAGGAGTTTTAATTTAAATATTAGATTTACATTAAATAATTAAAATTCGAAATTGATTATGGAATCAGATTTCGTTTTTAATTAAATGATTATAAATTCGAAATTGGATAAATAATTAATTGAGTTGGACTTAGTTAATTAAATGTTATTTCGAATTTAATTCATTAAAAAAACCCAAATCAGTTTGTTTTAATTGAAGCCCAAGCTGATTAGGGTTAGGCCCATCTTTCTCCCTATAAATACATAAAGATGTATTGGTTAGGGGAACACTTTTGTAAAAATCGTTTTTCTTAAAAACCCTAGCTGCTCTATTCTTTGAGAGGCTAGAGAGAGAGAGAGGCTGATTTTGGCTAGTACCTGCTCCTTGGATCGTTGGACGATCGAACGTTCGTGTGGACGATTTAGAGACGCGGATCTTGCATCAAAGGTTTGCGTGGTGATCACAATCTAGGACCTCCATCTGTCAACCGAATTCGTAAAGCTTCGTAAAGGTACTGATTCTATTCACCATAATCAGCATGTCTTATACATGGATCCTATGATTAGGGTTTCGGATTTTTATTGTTTTTACGACTGTTTTTCGCTGCGTTTATGCCCCGAAACCCTTCAATGGTATCAGAGCTACGTGTATAAGAGGTTGGTTTGGTTACGTGTTTACTGTATTATTACGAGTATGCATGTTTGATGAATCTGCCATGATACAGTTATGTTATATGTGTGATATAATGAATCTGTATATTCTGATATGATGATGCTAGCATGTTTAGAATCTGCCATGACTCATATGTATGTGATCTGTTAATGATATGTATGCTGCTTGTTTTGTATGATGATATAAACTGTCGGATGGATGTTATTGGATATGATCCGTATACAGGGATTAGGGTTATGTGTATGCTGATACATGTTTTATGGTAACTGGAATTAAGGTCGCATGTATACTGATATATGCTTCTGGAATCGAATTCTGGTAAGGATTTGCTTGTATTTTGATACGTAATATCGATCCGCGTGGTTAGGGCTTGTGACAAATTTGGGCTTGTGACATATGCTTTATTCATGTGATATATTTTGATATGATGTTCTTAAGTGTTAATTGAGCATGGTGATTGGTTATGGCCTTGAGACCCATAGGTTAATGGTTTTAATTATTGTGGTTTGGTTTTATAAATACGACTTGCATGTCGTTTTCTTGGTGCTTTGTAATTGTTCATCTCGAATGTAACTCGAGTTCTTATGTAAGTACATTAGTATAGTTATGTTTTATATTCTATGTAATAAGAAGATCATTGGAAGCATGCAATGAAGGATCAATGGAGATGAAGGTTGATGACACAAAGAAGACATGTATTTATGAAGACCAACTATGTAATAATTTAGTTTTATTAACCACCATAGATTGACCTAGATTTTTCCATTAGCTTGGAAAGATCATATAGGATTGGGCCATAACCAAGCACGATTTTACATTCATGCACTTTACATATGATGATATGTATGCGTAATGATAGATATGCATGCTTAATTAGATTAAGTAGAATGTATGTATGTATTAGATACATCACCCATGCCATGCCTGCTTAAATAAGATAAAATCTGTAACGACTCGAGATTTTAAAATTTACTATAACGACTATGAGATTTCTGTATTTAATGAAATACGGAATTAAATACGAATTTTCAATTATTTCGATATGGGGAGATTTTGTCAAAAACGGGTCATACCTGTAAGGAAGTTGGATATTAAGTGAGGCCGCTTGTGACTCCTCCAACAACCTGGAATTCAAACCATTGGTGAATATTGATTTGAAGTATTTAATTCAAGGAAAAATTGGGAATCTTTTTATGATGGGATTATGGTCGTTTTAAATAAACCCCTAACAGAATATTAAGTTTAAGATGCCTTCCAAATGGGAAACACTCGTCAAGATCTAGATCGACAAAGGGTAGGTGCGCCAAAGCGGAGTACCCTCGTTTATCGTGGTAAGGCGCGATCGAGTAAGTTAGTGATACTCAAATGTTAGACCTTTGGGTTTGACTTAACTAAGTGACCACAATAGGATTGTGAACTTAGAGGCATAGAGTTTGGTAAGATTTACTGGATGAATAGGAACAAATGTTGTTCTACCAAACTATCCAAGAGTTATATATGATATAATTGACAAATGTTGTCTACCTAAATAATCATTTTAAGGAGAAAAGCCAAAGCTGACCTTAAAAGGGATGAAATATGGATCTTGGCTCACTAGAAAGGTTTAGAGAAACTTTTCCGAATTGATAGGTAGGGCTATTAATTTGATAAAAATAGTGGGAGATATATATTATGAATATATATGAATAATCACTTGAACATAATTTAACAATTCCGTAGACTAATTATTTTATGCATTTTAACATTGTAGATATTCGAAATGGCAAACAACACAAACAACACTTTCTCTGTGCGATCAGTCCTTGAGAAGGACAAGCTTACAGGATCAAACTTCCTTGACTGGTCTAGGAATTTGAGAATTGTTCTCATGCAGGAAAAGAAATCTTATGTGATTGATATTCCTCCACCGGCAGCCCCTGCTGCTAATGCCACTCAAGATCAACGAAATGCTTATCAGAAGCATATTGATGATGCTACTGATGTGGCTTGTCTTATGCTTGCTACTATGGATGCTGAGCTTCAGAAGCAGCATTTTGATATGAATGCTTATACTATGTTTGAACATCTTTCGACGATGTTTCAATCACAGGCTCGTGTGGAAAAGTTCAACACAAGCAAAGCACTCTTCTCGTGCAAGCAGGGCAACGGACCAGTCGGACCACATGTTCTAAAGATGATCGGGTATTGTGATTACCTTTCTCGTTTGGGTTTCCCGCTTCAGCGAGAGGCTCAAGTCGATATAATCTTGCAATCTTTGAACATCGACTATACTCAGTTCATTATGACTTTTAATATGACTGAGCAAGATAAGACTCCTATGGAATTGTTGGCCATGCTGAGGACCACTGAAGCAAATATGGTCAAGGCAACTGAGAAAGCTCCCATAATGATGGTGGGCAAGAAAGGTGCTAAGGGAAAAGGGAAATGGAAGGGCAAGAAAAAGGTAGCATCAAAAGATCTTGGTCCTTCTAAGCCCTCTTTCAAAAAGGCTAAAAAGCCGAAGGGAGATGTCGTACAGGCTGACAAAGGTGAATGTCACTACTGCAAGAAGCCTGGTCACTGGAAGAGAAACTGTCCTGTTTACTTGGAGGATCTGAAGAAGAAGAAGGCTGCGCAAGCTTCTACTTCAGGTATTTATGTTATAGAAGTCAATCTGTCTATTTCTACATCTTGGGTATTGGATACTGGATGTGCTTCTCACATTTGTATAAATGTGCAGGAACTGCAGAGAAGTAGGACTTTGGCTAAGGGAGAAGTTGACCTACGCGTTGGCAATGGAGCAAAGGTTGCTGCTTTAGCTGTAGGGACTTATCATTTATCGTTGCCCACAGGGCTCATTTTAGAACTTGAGAACTATTTTTACGTGCCTGCGATTTGCAGAAACATTATTTCCGTTTCTTGTTTGGACAAGATTGGTTTTTCTTTCTTAATTCAGAACAATAGTTGTTCCTTTTCATTGAATAATGTTACCTATGGGGTTGCACGTTTGTTTAATGGTTTATATGTTCTTGATCTTGATACTTCTGTCTATAACATAAATAACAAACGTCTTAAAACAAATGACTCAAATCATACATACCTCTGGCACTGTCGTTTAGGCCATATAAATGAGAATCGCATTTCCAAGTTACATAAGGATGGATACTTGGACAAGTTTGATTTCGAATCATACGAGGAATGTGAACCATGTCTCATTGGCAAAATGACTAAAGCTCCTTTTACCGGTCAAGGTGAGAGGGCCACCAAACGATTGGAACTGATACATAGTGATGTATGTGGTCCAATGCGTACGATGGCAAGAGGTGGCTATTACTATTTTATAACCTTTACTGATGATTTTAGTAGATACGGATATGTGTATCTTTTGAAGAACAAATCCGAATCGTTTGAAAAATTCAAAGAGTATAAGGCTGAAGTAGAGAAGCAAAAGAGCGAAAGTATTAAAACTCTACGATCTGATCGTGGGGGAGAATACTTAAGCTTAGAATTTAAGAATTTCTTAAAGGAGTGTGGTATCGTATCACAACTCACTCCTCCTGGAACACCACAATGGAATGGGGTGTCTGAAAGGAGAAATCGTACCTTATTGGACATGGTGCGATCGATGATAAGTCATGCGGATCTTCCAATTAGTTTCTGGGGTTATGCCCTAGAGACGGCTGCACAAACACTAAACCGTGTTCCTTCAAAATCGGTTCAAAAGACACCATATGAGTTATGGACTGAAAAACGTAATAGCGTTTCATTTATGAAAGTTTGGGGATGTGAAGCGTTTGTGAAACGTTTGATCTCTGATAAGCTAGGACCGAAATCAGACAAATGTAATTTTGTAGGATACCCATTGGAAACTAAAGGGTATTATTTCTATAAACCTTCTGAGAACAAAGTGTTTGTTGCTCGAACGGCTGTATTTCTAGAGAGAGAACTGCTTTCTAAGAAAAACAGTGGGAGGACAATAGATCTCGATGAGGATCGAGAACTACAAGATGTTGTTGAACCAGAGTTGGAACATGAGCAGAATGAGACTCAAGATGTTGAGAACAATACTGCTCAAGAAACACAGGTCGTTCGTAGATCAAGTAGGATTCGCCATGAGCCAGAGAGATATTATGGATTTCTCCTGACTCAAAGTGGCGATGTGATGCTTGTAGATAATGATGAGCCTCTCACCTACAAGGATGCTATGAATAGTCCAGATTCTGAGAGATGGCAGGAAGCCATGAAATCTGAGATGGATTCCATGTATGAAAACAAAGTATGGACTTTGGTTGCACCACCTGATGGGGTTAAACCCATAGAATGCAAGTGGGTTTTCAAGAAGAAAATTGACATGGATGGAAATTTACAGACCTACAAAGCAAGACTGGTGGCGAAAGGTTTCAAGCAAATTCATGGTATAGACTATGATGAAACTTTCTCACCGGTAGCTATGGTCAAATCCATCAGGATTTTGCTTGCGATAGCGGCTTATTATGACTATGAAATCTGGCAAATGGATGTCAAGACTGCTTTCCTAAATGGAAGCTTAGAAGAGGATGTGTACATGACACAACCTGAGGGTTTTGTCGATCCAAAGTTTGCTAGAATGGTTTGTAAGTTGCTACGATCTATTTATGGATTGAAGCAGGCCTCAAGGAGGTGGAACATCCGTTTTGATGAAACAGTCAAAGATTTTGGCTTCATACAAAATGAGGATGAGCCGTGTGTTTACAAGAAGGTTAGTGGGAGCCATGTGGCATTCCTAGTATTATATGTGGATGACATATTACTAATAGGGAATGACATTCCTTCTCTACAGGCTGTGAAGACTTGGTTGGGAAAAAGTTTCTCGATGAAAGACTTAGGCGATGCTACCTATATCTTAGGAATCAGGATCTATAGAGATAGATCTAAAAGATTAATCGGCCTAAGTCAGAGTACATACATTGACAAAGTATTGCATCGTTTTGGAATGCAAGAGGCAAAGAGGGGCTTTGTCCTGGTGTCTCATGGGATAGTGATCTCAAAGGAAAACTGTCCTAAATCATCAGATGATAAGGACCGTATGAGTAAAGTACCATATGCTTCGGCAATTGGTTCTATAATGTATGCGATGATATGTACTCGTCCTGATGTCTCGTATGCTTTAAGCATGACGAGCAGGTACCAGTCAAATCCTGGTGAGGGTCACTGGACAGCTGTCAAGAATATTCTTAAGTACCTTAAACGGACTAAAGATTCGTTCTTGATATACGGAGGAGATGAGAAGCTGGTTGTAAAAGGTTACACTGATGCTAGTTTCCAGACAGATAGGGATGATTCTGTGTCCCAGTCTGGATTCGTGTTTTGTCTAAATGGAGGTGCTGTAAGCTGGAAAAGTTCGAAGCAAGAGACAGTAGCTGATTCTACAATGGAAGCTGAGTATATTGCTGCCAGTGAAGCAGCCAAAGAGGCTGTTTGGATTCGAAAATTTATTTCGGGACTTGGTGTGGTTCCGTCGATCGCAGATCCAGTTGATCTGTATTGCGATAACAATGGAGCTATTGCGCAGGCAAAGGAACCGAGGTCCCATTCCAAAGCAAAGCATATACTTAGGAGATATCACCTTCTTCGAGAGATAAACGAGAGAGGAGATATACATATATGTAAAGTGCATACTAATGATAATGTTGCGGACCCACTGACCAAAGCTTTGTCGCAGCAGAAGCACGAAGGTCACACTAGTTCCATGGGTATTAGATACATAGGCGATTGGCTCTAGTGCAAGTGGGAGATTGATAGTGTTAGTGCCCTAGAGACAATGTAATTGTGCTTCTAGGATAAACTATTTTGTTATTCAGTGATTATGTTATATCGATTATTCAACAATGATTTATTATATCTTTATTTACTGCGATATAAATATTAGAACAATAAATGTCCTTGGAATATGTAACATGTATTCTATATCTTTAAGTATGTGACTTAAAAAATGAGATTATAAGAATAGTGTTAATATTCCTAAATATCCCTAATCGAGCATTATTAATATGGGACAATTATAATGCATAAAGATTAGTATGTTTGTTGACTGATGACCACATCTCATTGGTCATAGGTATAGTGATACTAAAGTCAAGAACATAGGTGCATGCAATATTCTACATGGCACTGGATTGACCCACAGTGAGTTTCCACATGTTGATAATGTCATTAGAAAGACTCACAGTGATAATGGTGTAATGATCCTTAGACTTGAGATCATTATATTTCTATACGAGGATTAATATACTTTGACTACATTAAAAGTTACCTTTGACCGGGTGATGATAAAAATGTACATCGGGTATATTATGAGACGTATGAGAAATATGAATGATAGATAAAGGATTTAACCCTCCTATTATTAGGAAAGATATTATTGGCCTCTTGATTGAGTGAGACTATAAAATGCATGGCCGTGCTCAAATAATGATTTGTCTTAATAGTCTACTCATGTATCAAGTAAACCCGGATTAAATTATGAAGAGGATGACTAAATACATGCCTCGAGTTTAATCTATAATATTTGGTTAAAGGGATTATATTACACGGAAACATTATATCACGAAAGGTTTAATTGGATCACCAATTATTATTATTACTTGGGTAGCAATGATGTATTACTAGATGCCACTAATTGTTTATAATTTTATTATTGGATATTAAAATTATTGCCAACGTAATAATAACCTAAAGGGTTACACAATAAGAACGTTTTAAAAGGATTTTTAATTTAAATATTAGATTTACATTAAATAATTAAAATTCGAAATTGATTATGGAATCAGATTTCGTTTTTAATTAAATGATTATAAATTCGAAATTGGATAAATAATTAATTGAGTTGGACTAAGTTAATTAAATGTTATTTCGAATTTAATTCATTAAAAACCCAAATCAGTTTGTTTTAATTGAAGCCCAAGCTAATTAGGGTTAGGCCCATCTTTCTCCCTATGAATACATAAAGATGTATTGGTTAGGGTAACACTTTTGCAAAATCGTTTTTCTTAAAAAACCCTAGCTGCTCTATTCTTTGAGAGGCTAGAGAGAGAGAGAGGCTGATTTTGGCTAGTACCTGCTCCTTGGATCGTTGGACGATCGAACGTTCGTGTGGACGATTTAGAGACGCGGATCTTGCATCAAAGGTTTGCGTGGTGATCACAATCTAGGACCTCCATCTGTCAACCGAATTCGTAAAGCTTCGTAAAGGTACTGATTCTATTCACCATAATCAGCATGTCTTATACATGGATCCTATGATTAGGGTTTCGGATTTTTATTGTTTTTATGACTGTTTTTCGCTGCGTTTATGCCCCGAAACCCTTCAGTTAACCGACCGACCAATCAACCAACTATACCCTGTTTCGCTTATAATAGTATAGCATAGATAGATTTTTACAAAATAAAATTTTATATGCATTTTAATTTATTTTTATTTTTTGGAAGGTGTTAACAAACTTTTTGGGAAGGTGTTAACCGATCGACCAACCAACCAAACCAATTATATCAATTATACATTGTTTCGCTTATAATAGTATAGTACTAGCCTTTAATCCGTACAAAGCACGGGCTATTATATATTATTATTATTATGAATTTATAAATTAATTATTTGATTTAATATTAAAATATAATTCATTTAAATAAATTTTATTGTTAACTTTAAATTTACATATGTTCCATTCTTAATTTCATGACATAAATAAAAATCATCAATTTAAAGGTATTTTTAAATTTATTATTAAATATCTTAATAATTCCATAGATATTTTTAAAAAGTTATTTAGTGTAAACTAAAATCATAGAAGAAAGAATCGTATGAAGAAGTGTGTGCGGACGATGATTCTAACCGGGATATAATTGAAAACAATATATAATTTAAGTGAATTTGAAATTTTTAACACGTTTCATTAATTTTTTAAAAATATATTTTGTGCGTTATTTGTAAATTTTGTTGTTTATAATAAATAATTTAATAGTTTTAAGATAATTTTTTTAACTTCTTATTTTTAAGAAGGTGTTAACAATTTTTTGGAAGGCGTTAACCAACCGATCAATTAACTAACCAATTATACCCTATTTCGCTTATAATAATATAAAATATGTGATTTTTTATTTCTAATAAATTATATATAATTTAAGTGAATTTGAAATTTTTAACACAATTTTTTAATTTTTTAAAAATATATTTTTGTTCCTTATTTATAATAAATAAATTAATATTTTTAATATAAATTTTTAAACTTGTTATTTTTAAGAAGGTTGGATGGCCTTAATGTTATTCATATATAGTAAATTCAAATATAGATCAATGTGGATTCTGAGTAATACCGTACATTGAGTGGATGTAGCTCTAAGCAAAGTAGAAAACTGGTAGTAGAGGGTTGAGATTGAGAATTTGAAGTGTAATACAATACCATTTGCCTATAATGATTTTGCATATTATATAGTTTATTTATTTATAATTTTTATTTAATTTAATAACTAAATAGGAAAGTTGTACATTTTCTTTTGGAAGGTGTTAACCAAAACCAACCAACCAATTATACCCTATTTCGCTAATTATACCCTATTTCGCTTATAATACTATATTATAGATTGAGTGGATGCAGCTCTAAGCAAAGTAGAAAACTTGTAGTAGAGGGTTGAGATTGAGAATTTCAAGTGTAATACAATACCATTTGCCTATAATGATTTTGTATATTATATAGTTTATTTATTTATAAATTTTATTTAATTTAATAACTAAATAGGAAAGTTGTACATTTTTTTTGGAAGGTGTTAACCAAAACCAACCAACCAATTATATCCTATTATTTCGCATATAATGGTAATAGACTAATAGTATAGATAGTATAGATAGTATAGTATAATGCATTAGAGACGAGATAAGTATCATCAAGACATTGATACTTGATAAATAGTCTGCACTTCGGTGACATTTAACCCCTACCCCTTTACATAAATACCAAATCTTTAGGGTGTTGGTCCTATATATCACAATTTGAAAAGAAATTGTTCTAAATATCATAACTCAAAAACTTGGCCCCAAATATCACTCCAAAACACAGTTGCATGTATCGTTTTAGTTTTTTTTTTTTATAAAAACGCTAAAGCGTGTAGCGTTTTTGGAGGAAAGAAAGAGGGAAAACACTGTTTAATGTAGCGTTGGGGGAAAACGCTAGGTCGCCCAGCGTTTTGGGAGTCGAAACGCTATTTAAAATAGTGTCTGGGGTGTTTTAACGCTACACAAAGTGGCGTTTGGAATTTTTGACTTTTTTTTTGTTTTCTTTTTCTTTTTGTTTTTTTCTTTTTGTTTATTTTTGTTCTTTTATTTTCTCCTAAATATATATTTGAAAAAAAATAATTGTTGAACTCCTAAATTTAATTAAAATTTTAAATAAAAAATAATCCGGCGGATCAGGATAAGTTAGGATTTAGGGTCTAGGGTCTAGGGTTGTACTAAACCCTAAATTCGTACACGGTTTATTCGTCGTTCTGAATATTTCTAAAACCCAAAATGGAAATGTTGAACCCCAAAAGTAAATTGTTGAACCCCAAAATTTAATTAAAATTGTTTTTTTAATTTAAAATTTTTAAATAAAATATTGAATCCGGCGGCCAGATTTTTAAACGCTAACGCGTTTAAAAATCAGGATTAATTAGGGTTTAGGGTCTAGGGTTTATAGTTGTAAACAACCCCAAACCCTAAACCCTAAGTTCGTATACGGTTTATTCGTCGTTTCGAATATTTCTAAAACCCAAAATGGAAACATTGAACCCCAAAAGTTAATTGTTGAACCCCTAAATTTAATTAAATTGTAATTTTTAAATTTAAAAAATAATTTTTTTTTAAAAAAAAATGCACCAAAACGCCACATAAAGTGGCCTTGATGTAACCAATCCTTGAAAACCAAGTATGAATCAGCGTCTCTACTCAAACAAAAAAAAAAAAAAAAAAATCAAAGCCAAAACGCTAAACGCAATAGCATTTTTAAAAAAAAAACGCTATATTAAAATGTGTTTTGAAGTGATATTTATAATCAAGTTTTTGAGCTGTGATATTTGGATGTTTGCCTTTATTCAAATCTTTATTCCCTTTATAATACTCCCTCCGTCCCAACAATTTGTTAACATTTCAAAATGGGGTGTTTGGCACGCATTTTAAGTTGGATTTTAAGGATAGTTTCATAATTTATTTTTGAAATTTTCTTTTTTTATATAAAAATAGAATAATCTTATTTTTATACAAAAAAAAAATTTAAAAATAAATTATGAAATTATCTTTAAAATTTACGCGTGTTAGAAATTGATAAAAAAGTGTTAACAATTGGATAATTGGATGGGAATCATAATTTTGGGTCTGCAAGAATGACAGTAGATCACAAAATTGATGGTGAAAATGACCAGTTCCCAGTGGGTATGAGAGTTCTTGCTGTTGATGATGACCTCACTTGTCTTCGACTCTTAGATACTTTGCTCAGGCGCTGTCAGTACAATGGTCTGTCTCCTTCTTTCTTCTTCCTTTTGTTGTGGATTTCTGTTCGAGTTCTTTTAATTGTTTGTGGGGTTTTCATGTTTGTGCATTATTGTTAAAGATTTGTACTTTCAAGTCAGTGTGTTTAGTCCTTACTCGGCTTCTTAGATTTGAGGAGTTGTTTATGGATTTTTGTTGTAGATTGTTGTTATGTACTTTTGGTTCCTTTTTACTGTCAATCTGCTTCAAATTTACTTCTAAGATTCCAGTTAGAGATTTTTGGTATGTGCTTTTTCCTTAAAATATATGCTTATTGTCCTTTTTTTTTGTTGCAATTTACTTATGCATAATCTGTATGTGTATGTGTGTAGTAGTAAAAGTGGTAATCAGTTGAATATACGTTTGGATGTGTGTAGCAACATAAGCAGTTTTATATCATTGTTTTAAGTTCGATGCATTCTGATAAACTATATGATTTCAAAACCAATACTTGTGTTAGTTTCTGTGTATTGTTATAATATGTAACTTGAATTTATCTCAAAGGCATGCTGCAGATATGGCCACCCCTTCAGTGACCAATTTGATATTTAACCCATTTTTTTTATGTTCTTGTTTCCCTTGTGTGGCGTTACCTGAAGTATCTCTTTTTTATTTCATGGAATGGGTGTCTTTTGCAGTTACAACCACAAGTCAAGCAGTAGTGGCATTGCAGATGTTAAGAGAAAACAAGAACAAGTTTGACTTGGTTATCAGTGATGTTCATATGCCTGACATGGATGGCTTCAAGCTGCTTGAGCTCGTGGGACTTGAGATGGACTTGCCTGTCATAAGTAAGCAATGGATTACTCCCAATGCCTAAACTTGTCAACCGCATTGACATCTTTTATTGATCTTGTAAAGACGGAGATTAAGTTGGTCAATATTTAATTTGATAGAGTAGATCAGTTATAAATGAAAATATACTCAATTTATCCGTAGAAAGTAAACATATTCTAATAAAAAAAGTAGAACATGTACTTGGCAAAAAATAAAAATAAACCTACAATTACTGAGCGTCAGGTCTTTCTTTAATTAGCTGTCCACACACTATCATGCATGCCCATTAAAGATAATTACTTGACCTAGCTTTCTTTGTAATATCTTTGATGATATGGTTGTAGTGTTGTCCGCATATGGTGATACCGAGCTTGTAATGAAGGGTATCAGTCATGGAGCTTGTGATTATCTGCTGAAACCTATTAGAATTGAAGAGCTAAAGAATATATGGCAACACGTAATTAGAAAAAAGAAGCATGAACCGAAGAATAAAAAAGATTCTGAAAAGCCCCATGTTGACTCTGGAGATTATAGAGAGGGGTTTCAGATGATTGGAGATCCTCAGCAAAATGGAAAAACTAATAGGAAAAGAAAGGACCAAAATGAGGATGACGACGAAGAGCGTGATGAGAATGGACCCTCTGATGATGATCCCTCTATGCAAAAGAAACCTCGGGTTGTTTGGACAGTTGAACTGCATCGCAAATTTGTCGCAGCTGTGAATCAGCTTGGCCTAGATAGTAAGTTATCTCCCACTCTAGCCACAGTACTTTCCCTTTCAAAATTTCCTGATTCTTTCCCTGTATGTTTGCACGAAGCACCTTGATTTTCTTTTATCCTACGTTGGAATTCTACTTTCAGGGGGTCAACTATCTTCTCTGATAAATTACACTAAGTTTTCCTTTTTATTTTTTTTAATGAATGCAGAGGCTGTGCCGAAAAGGATTTTGGATTTGATGAATGTGGAAAATCTTAGTAGGGAGAATGTGGCCAGTCATCTTCAGGCAAAAATACTGTCTTTCTTGCCTCAAATGCTTACAGTTTTGTTTAGTCAAAGCATACTAACTCATTTTTTGGCTGCAGAATGATATGGAATGCTGAGTTTCAAGGCTTTCGAGCCTAAGCAGTTTGTTTATTTTTTGTCAAACCCTGTTCCAAGTTCTGTTTCCTTTTATCATACTAGGTTCTGTTTTTGGGTTTTTGTTGAACAGATCTGTTTATGTGAACCCCCAAAACACACTATACAGTAACTTAAGAATTAAAAACTAATTCAACAAGTGCTATTGGTTCCTTCATTATCGTTTGTACCAAGTGATAATTCTTATTGGTCACAAACTTTCTTGTTCTGGATTTTATATTGTGGAACTATTAGGATCAGTATGAACTGCAGTTTCATATACTGATGCTAAAACCTCCTTTTCTAAAATTATAAAGAATTGACCGAAATTTTTGAATAAGAAGAATATTATTGCTAATCAATCTTTGTGGCATTTTAATTTTCTCTAGTTTTCTAAGAGGCAAAATGTGTGCGTGAAACTGTGGGTTTGGTTCATCTTTATTTCTTTTAAGTGCTCAACTAAAAAATTGATGAAAAAGTGGTACTAGTTTTTTTGAGATGGACTAAGAACTAAGAATTGAGAATGACATGGAGGATTGGGAATGTTATCATGTTAATGCTAATGTAGATTGTTCTCGTTATTAATTTGTAGGAGTTTATGCGACTTCGTTCTAGCCTTAGAGCCAATAAAGAGCATGCTTCACTGCTTGAGGACTTCAGAGAGTTTGATCGTGCAAGATTAGATCTGGAAGAAGGTGGTTCTTATGAGCAGGCATCTCTACTTAAGGAGCAAGCAGCTATCAACAGAGGTACAGGACAGGTATGAAGAAATACGTTTCTAATTCAATCGCACAGATATCTCATCTTTTTAAGTAGGTTAGGAAGTTCATTTTTTATTCATATTCCATAATGTTGCTTCATAAGAATTTGATGCATGTGATTTCTGCAAGGTCCTTTACAATTTACATGCACATCGCAGATTTTCTGGTGCTTTACAGATAACATTTAAAGTTAAGACTTCTGCACATTCAGAATCTCTGGCTAAATTTAACAGGCACAGTGAGTAAAACTTAAATATATAATAGAATCTCAGAAGTCAGATCTATGTGGCCTAAACGGTGGTTTACTTTTATTTTGTGTCATCAAACCAGTTAAATGGACAAATGAACCTATATATAGTTTTATCTCCAGAATTTAGAAGTGGTAAGAAAGAAAGAGTAGTGTTAATTCCCAAGGTTGTACTATTATATCTAGGAGTGGGTCCTGCCATTATAAGCATGAATATATGCGTGTACTCTTCTTATAACCAAGTCAAGACTAGAATCAAACTGTTGAATGCACTTGTTTAAGCTAGGATAGTACTGCCCTTAAAACATTTTTAGGAAAGGCTTTTGGACAGGTACAAGCAACTTTGAGTCTTCCAATTCTGAAAAGAGAAGATTTAACTATGTTAGGAATTATTATTTTTATTATTATTTTTTTTTGTTATGAACTTGGTTATTAGAAATTTAGTTATCCAATTTTCAGAGTTGTAATTTAAAGAGTTTTGTATATAAGGGTTGTGAAAATCTTTAAGATTCGGCATATCTAGTCTCTCCCTATATTAATATATATTATATGTGTGCAATTATATCTATCTGTTGTTAGGTTAGGGGACTTACACAATCCGAGATTAACAATCACCAATACAGAGCGCGCACACACACCAATCAATAATTGACAAGATCAACTAAAGCGCGGTCAAACACTATTCAAGTATTACTTCTACTTCTATCAACAATAAGTAAAAGCAAAACAAGAACACACACAATATTTGACGTGGAAACACCCACGCCCCAACTCGTATTATTAATCTTAACAATATCAATAATACATCAAAACAATAACACCTTAACGGTGTCCCAACCCGATACTTGAGCCAACAATGCTCAAGCATCTCCCAAACAATACTTAAGACTACATCTCTTAAGCTTTCACACATCAAACAAATACAATATGACTATGTATATATAGTCACCCAAAACTTAACCACCAAGACTTACCATACTTGTTCTACAAGTCTTACCATACTTGTTATACAAGTCTTCCAATTCTTGGCACCTAATTTCCCAACTTAGTGATCAAGACATACCATATATAATAATTGTCTACACATACAATTATCATCTTACCATATATATCTTGGACCACCCAAATCCATAGCATCTTATTGGGTTGAAACCCAACATCTGTACCTAACCTAAATGTGGTATAGAAGGATAGGCCAACTTACATTTCTTTTAAGGTAAACATTTTAATAACTTAATATTGTTCGAATTAGGTTTTCTGGTAGTCCAGTTATGTGAGTGAGACACTTTTTGATTGTGATTTCTCAGTTTTTTCTAAATACTAAGTTGAGAGCTTCATATTTATATTTTCATGTGTATTATTGCAGAAATGTAATTTTATTTAATCCTTAACTTATTTTTTTATCTATTAATTTTTATATTTTTTCGCTAAATCATTTATCTTTTAATTCTTATTAACTTGTATCAATGTGGTGATATTTATTTCCTACAAATATCATCATAGGAAATGACATTGAAACGGGTCTAGAACACATGGAGGTATAGATAATGAGAATATATGGAGGTATAACACATCCATTGTATTGACCTACATCTGATTGTTTCCCTGTGTTTATGCCACAGATGGACACGATAATTTCTCAAGCACAAGAAACTCTTGGAACACTTGTGTTTCAACGCTCAACTTTTGGGGGTATCAATTCGAAGCTTAGTAATGTTAGCAGTCGTCATCCAACAGTAAGCTATTTTCCCGTGCTTTTTGAAGTTTTTTGTTATTCATTTATGCGAGGTACAGTTGAATGAAAGGTACTGCTTTAATTTGCCAGGTGAACAGTATTCTCTCTGCAATAAAAAGAAGAAGTCTATGGACACTATTATCCTTTCCTTGGTTGCTTCCATCTGCACATTTCTCATAATAGGAAGTACTTGTAGTCTCTTGGTGGATTATCTTGGTACGACTCCCTCTTGTTGTATTGTTTGTAACATCCTGTCTTGGTTTTTTGTTAAGTTGTGCTATCCTTTTACTCGCCATTGCATAAGATGGCATTGTATACACCCTGTTGGTTTGTCGCACCAGTTAACATGCCTTGTATAAAAATTTTACAAGCCAAATATCGAGATTACAGATTATATTAATTATTTTGGTATTGCCAGACATTTTTTTTTCCTTTTTTTTTTTCCTCTTTTGAATTTCAAGGATTAGGTGGCTTTGTAATTATATTAAATTGATCGGTATTCGATGTCTCGATGGTTGAAGAAAGATACCAGTCGGATTAAGGTTGTTGACGACGATCTTTTTAGATAGCCTAGGATACCAAATTTTCTCTCCCTTCTCTCTCCTCTGCAAGCAGCCGCCCCCTTCTTTTTCTTCTTCTGCCTCCTTCTCTTTCACAGCTTTTGCCGGAGTTTGTCTCCGATGAGAGTCGATTAAGCTTACTTCCTTGAATAAAAGGGCACTCTTTTTCCTCAATAGGTTTTTAATGAGGCCCTCCAAATAAAATTTCAGTTTTTCCTTCTTCCTCTTTAGTTTTTCTTCTCATTTTCTTGCTTTTCCCATTGGATCTAAGGTTTCTAAACCTTTTCCAATTTGCCTTCTGTTCTTATTTTCTTAAACTTCGGAGCTTCAACTATTTCTCCGTTTCCGACTTGATCCCGAATTTGTGAGTGGGTTCACCTTGTTTATTGGGGATTCGATTTTTCAGATCTAAGTTTGGAGCTGTTGTATTTTTTTCTTGTTTCATCGGTTTTTGTTTTTTAGTTATAATTTTTAAGGTTTTAATCTTTGGCGTGTAATGCTTAGTTTGGTTTTCTCGCTTGTAATGCTTAGTTGCTTGATTTTCTCTCCGTTTTGTGGGAGTTTGATTTTCTCTCCGGTTTGTGGGAGCGTGGATTTGGATTTAGTGATTCGAGCTGTTTTGGTTCTGCACTCATGGTCGATAAGCTCAAACGGATATTGGCGATATGGATGTATATATCTTCTTCAAAATTTCGCTTTTGGTCTCCTCTGGATGTCCGGCGATACAATCTGTTTTATGTTTGTTCTACTCGATATGATTTGTAGATGCCGTATGGCTTTGTTTTATTGAATTTAAAACACTTGTTATTCAAAAAAAAAAGAAAGATACCAGTCCACAACCTCGCACGATTTTACAGATTTCCGAAGATATCATTGACTGTCCCAAGTGAGTTGCTACTCATCTTGTTGAACTTTTATAGGCTGCGGAAGGGTAGGAAAACCATTGTTCTAAAAAGCGGTAAGCGGTTCTAAGCGGTGGGAGGACCTTTTAGCGCTTACACCTAGGCGGAATTTTAAGCGGGTCATTAAGCGGATTGTGAATATATACATATTTATTTTAATTATTTTAATTACATATGTTTATTATATATATTAATTTATAATATGAAATTTGAAAAATATGTAAAGAAAAAATTTAAAAAAAATAATTAAAGGGTCAACATTTGGTCAAATTTGCTTAATCCCCGCCTAAATTCCCCATAATTCCGCTTAATCCCGTCTAAACCCGCTTAATCCCGTGAAAAATGTTTAATTCCCCGATTTTGTACTAATCGAAGCGGTTAGGCATTCAAAACCGCCTAGGCGGCCGCTTAGGCCGCTTTTTAGAACAGAGGGATTAACATGAGTGTAGATTCCTTTTGAAGGGGAAATTTCTAGGATATTTACCAAAAATACCAGGTTTAAAGTTTCTATTTTCAAAAATATCATCTCCTTTAATTAATTGCAATTTTACCAAACTAAGTTTCAAAATTGCAGAAATAACTAACCCTCCCCCCTCCCCCTTCTTTCTCAGCCGATTTTAACAGAATTCAACATTTTTTTTAAGGTGGGGTGCTATTTTGGTTGCAATTGAATGCAACTACATTCAACTTTTTTTTAAGGTGGGGTGATTTTGGTGGATTTGGGTTGCAAGGCCCCGCTAGGGGCAATATTCAACCAAATGCAACCATATTCAACTTTTTTTTAAGGTGGGGTGATTTTGGATTGCAGACCCCCGTCAGGGGTAATATTCAACCAAATGCAATCACATTCAACTTAATGCAACCACATGCAACTAAATTTCTGATTTCAAGTTCCAATGTTCAGTTGTCATTTTCGACCTCATTTTTGACCTATATATATATATATATATATATATATAGAGAAAAGTTCTATGGAGTACTCTTTAATTGAAGTACTTGGAGTACATATACGTTCTGCATTCAAATTATTTTAAAATTTATTATTTTGCAAACCTTGTTATATTAATATCATAATTTCATTGATAATCTTGTAAATCATGTATGTTTTGCAATATGTTCATCTTGAAAATCCTTTATATTTTGCAATTAGAATATAAATGTTTTGCAACACCAATGTGTTTCGCAGAACAATTCATTTTGCAATATTTTGTTAGCAAAACATACAAAATTTGCAAGATTTTCGATGAAATAATGATATTCATGTACTAAGCTTTGCAAAATAATAAAGTTTACAAAATTTTGAAGGCAAAATGTATATGTACTCCAAGTACTCCAATTAAAGAGTACTCCATAGAACTTTACTCTATATATATATATATATATATATATATATATATATATATATAGGCCATTGCTCCATAGAGAACACCTTTAAATAAAGAACAAAGAAGAACACCCATCTTAATCGTTCATTTTTTTTATAAAAATTGGACGGCCAGGATTAGAAGATAGAATTGAGTATATATCATAAAATATAGATACAGCAGCTCGCTCTCTAACGTCTGTCTCTCTCTAACGACTCTCTCACCCAAGCCTCTCTCTCTCTCCCCATACAAACACGATTTTCTCAAAATCTCTCTCGACGAACTACAAACTCTTCTCTCTTGATCAGAATCTATGAAATTACGGCTCAAAATCCGCAAAAACTGTAAACTCTCACTCATCAAAGCTTCAATTTGACGTAAATTCATCTTCAATTCGAGGTAATGATATTTACATCTCATCCTGCTTGTTATTTTAGCGAAATTAATAAAATTAGGGTTTGAATATTTCGTTTTTTGATTCCGTACTAGGTGCTTGTTTGAATGAAAGTACACATATTAGATTCTATATCGGATGATACACATATTAGATTCTATATCGGATGTTGTATATTACTATTGTTTTATGAAAGTGATTTTTCAAGTGATTCAGTTAATGATTCTTTGATTATTTTTGTTAGTTAGAAATTCTGTTATATAAATGTATTTAAGACTCGTTATATGACGTTGTAAGTGATTTTGTGGTTGATTTTGTTATTAAATTTGTGATTCCGTACATATTAGTGATTCTGTGATTCTATTATAGATTCTACAGTTTTATATACAATAGGCCCCGCCAGGGGCACCTATCTTAATAAAATTGGTAATAATCAAGGTAAATAATTCCATGGATGATTCGATGGTTGGTGCCCCTGCGGGGCCTTCTAACAGATGACGACGACGATATTAAGCTCGATACTTATTAGTTTGCATTTGTTGGCCTGTAATATATTTGTTTAGGAAAAGGAGTCTCGCTCAATCGCTCTAGTGATTGAAAAGGTAAATGTGGTGTTTGGCATGAATTGGAAGTTTGTTAAGAAGTCATCTAGCAAGTAAGGTTGTCAAGACCTAAGCGTGTTCCGTAGGAACTTTCTTCTAAATGTGTCCTGTAACTGAGCTTGTAGAACAGGTCTATCAAATTGATACTGCCTTATTGTTTAACATTGTGAGTTTTGCCATGACAGCTTTCATAGATATATCACATGAAACTAGTGGACAATAGAATGACCTGTCTCATTTTGCTTGTTAGATATAGTCTTAAACTTAGTAGGCTGCATATTAATGCAGTCACATTTAGCATGATATTACACATCAGTATATGGATAGTCCTCATGTACATCTCATGATTTTTTTCCTATATCTATGTTGTGTGAATAGCTCTTACTGATGTGCACTTCCATTTTCATGCAAAATTATGACATACATTTGCAGTTTTGCACTTTGTTAAATACCAATTAATTTTGCAATTCATTGGTGGCTTTGAACCAGGGGGAATATGGTGGATGCCTTTCGTGTGCACATAATGCAGACGAAAGAGCTAGGTACCTGTCCTGTGCGGCAGATTGGCGGTTGCTCTTTTTTTATATGAGAATCAACAATGTCTACATAGTGATCGTCGTCGGTAGCAATGCTAACGTAGCTTGTGCTTTCAAGTTTGTTGTTGAGGTAGTTGACCATTTCTTGCCTTTTATACTTACTGAATAATGTGATTTCTCTTTGAAGTTAAAACTTTTATCCTCTACGAGGTAGTTTGTCCTTTCAAATGGTTGCCCTTTCTTACCAGTATAGTGAATAATTAACAAATTTAGAGAGCAGTCATATATTTTCTCCTACCAGTTGGATCTTTAGATTAGTTTTCATTCGAAACATCAATATTCAAACTATTTCTTTTTTAGTTGCTAAAATTTTAATTACATTAGAAAATGGAAAAGGAAGGCCTAACCATAACTCTATGCGAATGCACAGATGATACACTTAGTTACTATATTACAGATCTTATGTATTTAGATCATGGTTGGTCTACATCTATTATTTAATCTGTTATAGTTCCTTATCGAGTTTAAATTAAGTTGTAGTAAATTACTTAGAATCTACATCCTAGCTGAGTTGACATGAAAAACTTGTACCAAGTCTGATCCAGGATTTATGCATTTAAAGTAAATTTAGTGAATTTTTTTGCAGGTACATAATGTGTACGCAGCAGCTGACAAAGAATCAAAGTTAAAAACTAGCTGGAATATAGGGGTTGACATAATTTATAGGTGGATGTGGAAGTTTGTTAATTCCTATTCAGAGAAGCTCAAGTACTGGTATAGTAAAGATTGAAAGCCCTGCACTGGTTGCAGACAAGAAAAGTGACCGCAAATTTAGACGAAGAAGTCTAATTGTCAAGGAGAAGAAGAATGAGTCTGGTTTTGTTGCTTATAGTGCAGATTACGGTAGACCTAGGTCCAATATGACCCCGTATAAGGGGCTTTTGTTATTGTGTTTGTGTCCGGACTTGTTCATATATTGTCATTTCTTTCGCCTTTTGCCTTTTAACGTTGTCGAGAAAATTGCAATGGTAGAATCACGATTGCATTGTCAGCATCGCTGCTATATCATTCTTCTCGTTTTCATTTCTGACATTATTGTTTCTTAAAACATGTCTCAAAGTTCCTAAATATATTATTGTTTTTGGCATTTACTCTTGGATTTTTGCGATCATAAAATTTATATCGTGGGAAACCGTATAAAGGAAGAGAGACATAAGACTCGAAACTGAGGGTTGTGCAACACTAAAATAGTTGTACATCAGATTTTTAAACTTTAAGGCTCTTTAAGACATTGCTATTCTTTTCTGAGTAAAATGGAGCTTTCAGAACTTCATTCATGCACGTATGCATCAGCTGATCTGTGCAAATTAGCTTTTCTGGACTACAAGTTAGGGGAAATTTGACAGAACAAGTAAAATTGTCCATGAATCTTCTAAAATACAGATGACCACACTTCTTTTTCCTGCAATTTTTTGCACGAATATCCAAACGTGCATAGCATCTGCTCAGTCAGTAACTCTTAAATCAGATTCCGTAATCCCAAAATCGAAGGTAATACAATAACTAATCACATATATAAACTGGTTTATAAAAATTCATCAAATTAGTAAACAATGTACATACATTAAACACAGTAGATAAATACGAACTAATTACAACAATAACAATGTAATAGCTCCTTACTTTCAGCAGATCATCTTAAAGATTCTATCAAATGCTGCAGCCTTAAAGATTCTATCATAGACTACACAAGAATAACATATAATATATTACATAATAATACAGTATCATTCCACTTCTCTTAACATAAGTAGTCTCATAATTGTTTCTGTGCAGGATGAGTCATCTGATGCCTCTGGTTCTATGTTTACCAGGAAGCAAGGTGCCAGCAGCTAGGATCAACAGCAGCAATAGGTGTTCACCAACATCGCAAATGATTGAGCATTCTGAATGTTTCCATCGACGAAAATCAACATTGATAAGATTTATCTGTAAGGTATACTAGATGAACTATAATATAAGTCATCTATCCATAATAAAAACTGGCATGTCCATATCTAATACCTACAATCTACAATCACACCAAATGCACTAACATAAAAGGTTACGACAACATTGTAGACATGCATGAAATTGGCAATAAATGTAGATATGTTCATCACAGACAACCAGACGAAAATGGGGCACATTGCAACAACTTTCTTGATCGACAGTAAATAAGACAATGCGCACTAAAAATTGTGAGAAGAGAAGCTGATATCCATGCTAGAAGAGATCATGTTTTTTCTTTAACATGTCTTGCTTCCACCTTGGTAACTTTGAGAATGCTTCTTTCGACATCCCAAATATAGTCTGGAATTCCTCATCAAGAGATAAGCCTGAAAGTAGAAAGAGACAATCAGAAAAAGGAAGAGAAAACGTTAGATCTCGAGTTGCACATTTCTCTGAATAACCTACCTCTCTTTGTTTGAAATCAATATCAGTGATTGGGTTATCAGATTTTGATTTCAACCGATCATAACTATATGTAATTTCACTTCCACTACCATTCTCATCCTGCTCTGCTTCTGGTTTGGGTTCTGACTTTAGACTAGTAAGTCGATAAACAGCAAATGACAACACGGATTCAGGTGGGGAGTTGTGCTATGTTTCTTTATCTCTGTCACTCTCCGTGTTGTGAGGTAATGACAACGAATTTATTATTAATACCGTCTATGCTCAACTACACATATACTACTAATTGCATCATTGGCTGGGAAAGGTAGGTCGAAGAATAATACTCACATGAACATGGTTGAGCTTCTCGCGGTTGCCTCTTTAATTACTTTGACCATCTTACTAAGTTAAATTAATTATTATTGGATTTTGAGTTTCACCAATAAAAATGATTCCAATTAAGATGAAGCAAAATCATATAGTTTACATAAATAACCAAAAATGAAAATTTTACTTCACAATAATAATATTTTACTTCACAATAATAATAATAGCTAGAGTAATCTAATTAGTCCTCGAATTACAATGTTCACTCTGTATGGGGCTACTCTATCTAACAGGTGCTCTACTAATCAACCAGCAGCTACAGCATCTTTCCAGGAATTAACATCTAGGAGTTGGTTAAATTTTGCACATAGGTCATGGCATTATGCAGTCCACAAGCAAGTACACAAAATATCGACAAATGGGATATAATATACTCATTTAAACCCCAAGCTCAGGAACACTAATTTTACAATCTTATATAATTTCAAAATTACATACAACTATGAATAAAAAACAAACATAGATATATACATAGCATCTGCATCAACACCAAAAATTACGAACATACATATAAACAGAATCTCTAACTGCATCTTACCTATATATACACAAACTCTAACAAACATAGAATCTGAGTTAGAATCTTAAACATATACCTATTTTTTAAGCTTCGTAGCATCTAAAACAGAATCAGGAGCATAATAAAATATCTCACCTCTTTTAGACAACATATTCACTTGTTGAATCACGATTCTTCAATCACCGCTTAGATTTAACCTAAAATAACAGATGATAACATTATATTAACATGTATTTGGTGTAGAATCAGAAAATTTAATTTCGAAACCCTAATTATCAAACTAAGCAAATGTGAATTTCATTACCTTGATTTTCAGCCGGATTTTAGCAGATTTGAAGCTTGAATGAGAGAGAGACTTTAGCTTTTTCGGTGATTTTGATCCGTATTTTCACATATTCTGATGGATTGGAGAGAGAGAATCACAGTTTATGCGAGAGAGATTTAGTGAGAGTGGGATGTTAGAGAGAGATACGTGAGTTTGTGAGAGAGACGTTAGAGAGATACGTTAGACAGTAATGTACATGTATGTTTAATCCTGACCGTCCAATTTTAATTAGATAATCAATGGTTCTGATCAGTGTTCTTCTTTGTTCTTTATTTAAAGTGTTCTTTATGGAGTGCAACTCTATATATATATATATATATATATATATATATATATATATATATATAGTTCAAAAAAGTGGTCGAAAATGACAACTGAACATTGGAACTTGAAATCAGAAATTTAGTTGCATGTTGTTGCATTGAGTTGCAATTAGTTGCATGTGGTTGCATTCAGTTGCTGATTTCAAGTTCCATTTTCCAGTTGTCATTTTCGACCTCTTTTTTGAACTCTCTATATATATATAGTTCAAAAAAGAGGTCGAAAATGACAACTGAACAACGAAACTTGAAATTAGAAATTTAGTTGCATGTGGTTGCATTCAGTTGAATGTAATTGCATTCAGTTGAATATGCCCCTGCGGGGCCTTGCAACCCAAATCCATCAAAATAACACCCCACCTTAAAAAAAAAAATTGAATGTGATTGCAATTAGTTGAATGTGGTTGCCCCTGCGGGGCCTTGCAACCCAAATCCACCAAAATATCACCTCACCTTAAAAAAAACAAAAAAAAAACAAAAAAATAGTCGTTGATCAGTACTGTTCATCCGAAATCCTGGGCAGGCTGTAGGGCTGTAAATGAGTCGATACGCTCACGAACAGTTCGGTGTTCGGTTCGAAAAAAGTTCGATTCGAGTTCGGTTCGTTTTGTAAACGAGTCGAACATGAACACAATTTTGAGGTTCGTCTCGTAAATGAGCTGAACCCGAACACGACATAGTTCGGCTCGAAAGTTCGCGAATAAGTTCGATTATATAGTTCATGAGCAAGTTCGTGAACCTTGTTCGTAAATATGGTTCATGAATAATTTGTGCACAAACTTCATACATATATATATATATATATATATATATATTCATGAACATATTTCATTAACATTTAACGGGAGTTCTTGAATTCACGATTATTTGTAAATAATTGTATAAGTAAGTGTTACGAAATAATATGTTAGTTTATTTTGTCTATTCGTTATATGTTCTTTTTTAAATTTATAAATTTTTTTAATTAAATTATACATATATTACTTGGCAAAAAAAAAAATTATGCATATGCTACATTATAAAGTATAACATTAGTTCGTTATGTATTAACTAAACTTGATCCAAATTTGATTCGTTGATAAGTCTAAATTTGAAGCATTTCTCAAGTTTTCAATGTTTCATCCCCAATTTTATTTTTATTATAATTGCATTAAAAATTTTCTAGAAAAAAAAAGGTTGAGGTGTTCATGAACACGAAATCATGAACATTATTCATGAGATATTCATGAATAGTATCTCGTTAAACATGTTCGTGAACTGTTCGCGAACATGTTCGTGAATAAAATTTTTCTTAACGAGTCGATACACAAACAAAAATAATGGCTCGATCAAAGTTCGAGTTCGAGTTCGATGTATTTATAACGAGCTGATACACGAACAGTTAAGAGTTCGGCTCGGTTCGACTCATTTACAGCCCTAGCAGGCTGGGCAGGAAATTGGGTTCAAAGAGGAAAGAAGGTATTTTTAAAAATAAGATGGTATTTTTGCAAATAATTTTTTTTTAACAAAAGTAAAAATGCAAAAATTTACTTTTGACAATATATTTATGAAAATAGCCCAAATTTATATGGACCACACTTTAATTAAGTACGCAAGTTATGTAGACAATTAACTCTATAACGTTATTTTTTTTAAATACGTTATTTTACTTTATTAATTTCTTTTTATGAAATTCAATTATGCCATTTTAATTTTTGAATTGATTTATAGTATTTATTTAAAGTTTTAGATAGACAAGACAAAGGCGGTCACTGCTGTAACCGGTGTTACTTCATGCAAGTTCAGGTTTGTTTCTAGTTCCAATTCGTTCGGTCAGTGTGGCTAAAATTTATGTATCTATTATATTTATAGAGAAAAAGGATCCTGAAATTAATTTTAGGAAAGTTTCGTGAGATACTCTTTAAAATTTATTGGACCGCAAGACTAATTAATAAAATTTTAAACAATTCTTGATTTACAAAAATTCTCATCCCATATTTATTTATAAAATCTATGTATTTCAAGGAACTTACCTTAAACATATTTTAGGCTCCCTACTCTGATATTTATATATAGGGAAAAAAAACCTGAATTATGTTTATACAAAAACCCACTCAAATGTTACATTTCTTAAACCCTTTGAATTATTAAAATTGTTTATGTGATAATAATGCCATAAAATTATAGTTCGTGTGATTAAACCCTTTGAATTATTAAAATTATTTATGTGATAATTATGAAACAAAATTATAGTTTGTGTGAATTTGTATATGTTCTTTGATATAAATAATTTGTCAATAATATATTTATTTTGTGTTGTAATTGACGTTTGGGTGTGTATATCAACTAGCATAAATACCCGTGCAAGTTACGGGATTTAAATTGTATTTTAAAATTAAACCGTGTATGATCAAATATTATTTGAAGTATAAAATTGATGTTCATCGAATTTTGGTTGTTAATGGTATATGTAACTATTGTGTACTTACTTAAATTTGTTTAAATTTGTAATTTTGAAATTAATATAAGTAGTACTGATAGCAATCATGTCAGATTTAATTTTATTGTGGATCATTGAATAGAATCTGATTGTTGGTAGGTGATGTTATAAGATCCGCAAAACATTTATTATACATGACCCTGTATATATATATATATTTTGAATTACTTTTATAAATAATACACCATATATTATATATGATCCTTCTTTTCTTAAAATGTCATATTTTAAATCGAACTTTAGGTAATTTGTATGTAAAATGTAATATGTTATTTTTAGGATTCATCTTTTCAAGGCCAAATATTTTTACTAACCAAAGAGTTTGACTGATAAATTATTACATCTTGCGTAATAATATACAATTTTCATATTACGTTAACAACTCAATATTTTCATTCTAATATATTGTTGGATAGTATCCATAATATTGTTTAAAATATCATTTTATAACTCAATTATATATTTTTTGTGGTTCTTTAATCAATAAAATGTCCAAATCTCATTTAATACTCAATAATATTTAATCAATATTATTTCATATATCATACACATACACATTTTATGTATGATCTAAAACACATGTGAAACTGTGGCCTGGTGGTATGTAGATGCACAAGTTAACTTGATATATAAAAAATAGATTTTAGATGTTAGTTTTACAATCAATTAATCTTACATATTTATTTTGTATGTTGTTTTAACTAAGAATTTATGTATTTTTTCATTTTAAAAAAATACATTCCAACTATTTCTCATTCAAGTCGCATACACGCATTCACATATTATGTGTATGATTTATGACACAATGAATGGCGAGACTAGTGGTATGATTGTGTCCAAATTTGTTATATGACCCAAGTTCAATCTCAACCAACCAAAAAATTCATTTCAAATTTAAAAAAATTATATTACAAAATTCAGTGCGTCGCACGGGTTTTAAGTTGTTTTAAATAATTCAGGAATATGTATAAGTAGACTACATACTATATATTATTAATTTATATATAATCATACAAATAAAATCGTGACTACATATTGTTAATAAGTCTCAATGATCAAAATACTAAATATTTAACATTTACGCAACACACACATATATAAAATTAATTACACGTGTCTATTGTGCTCAAGTGTTATGAACATGTACAATTTAAAGATATAACCTAAGTTTAATTTACCTCCATAGTTATTTTTATATGTTTTGAAGTTAGACAAATGAATTACTGTTAAACGATATTCACATATTACGTGTATGATTTGAAAACACATGTGACAATGTGGCGCAATGGTAAGAGAATGGATAAGTTACTTGATAGACTCAAATTCGATCCCCACAAACAACATTTTTTTAACAAATATTAAACATAGGGACAAAGTAGTCACTTCAATACATTAAAAAAGTCTTACGAATTTTATCTTGTTTTGGTGTATTATCTATACTAGGTCATTGTTCTATAAAGAACCATCTTATACGAAAAACCGGAGAGAACCACCTTATATGAAGAACCAGAGAGAATCACTAATTTTTGATTCTATGGTAGAATCAAAATTTTAATTTTTGGTTACATTTAAAAAAAAGACCAATTTTATTGGTTCTATAGTAGAAAAGACCAATTTTTTTATACTGTGGTAGAACCAAGTGCTGATGTGGCACTGTTGCTGACGTCACTGCCACGGCAGCAGTGGTGACGTAGCAGTTTTTTTAGTCTTTTTTTTGGGAAAAATTTTAAAAAATTTTGGTTCTGCTATAAAATCAGAAAAAATTAGACGGTTCTCCCCGATTCTCTATATAAGATGGTTGTCTCTGGAATGCTACTCTAGATACATAATAGATAAATAGATGTTTGGGTGTATATAGGTAATGAATTTTACTAAAAAGTTTATAAGTTATAAATCATACAAAAATTTTAAAATCATTTAATTAAAAAAAATGGATGGTGAAGTTTGGAAGACTGATGTCACCCATTAATGAACAAGCTACATTTTTTGTAATGAAGATGAAAATTCCGTCCTTTTCAAAACAGTCACTCCTTATTATTAAAGGAACGTATGCAATTATATTTTAACAACCTATACACACACAATCACTCTCCAGAACTCTTCATCTTCTCATTTAAAAATCCTAGTTAACGAAAATCACTCTCTATCAAATTTAAATTATCTCTCCGTCATCATCATTTAGTTTAGATTGTGGAGAAGCTCGCTTTCTAATGAAAAATTAAGTTTTTTTAATTTCGATTCAAATTTTTGTGTTTACGTTTGTTGAATATTCGAATGAGATATTAAATATGTGTATCGATTGATATTTTTATGTTTAAGTTCGTTAAACATTCGATTGAGGTATTGAATATCTATATCTCGAATAAAATTTCTATGTTTTAGTTTGTTGAATATTCGATTGAGATGTTTAATATCTATTGAAAGAGTTTAAATTTATTGATAATTTAGAATCGTTGTTGAACATATAACCTGATAGAGTAAACGTTTTTAAGCCTATTGAACATGAGTTGAAAAATTGTTCAGAAATTGATTGCATGTTATCAGATCTACAAATTTGAATATTAAATTATTGATTATCGATGATGTCTTTGTCGACCTCCTTCAGTAGCGCATTTATCTGAAATAGCTTTGTTGGATCTCTTTTGTAAATTTATTGAACCTCAAAAACGTGTTGAATCCATGCTATAAAACTGTCGAACAAAAGTTCTCAGATATAAATCTGAAAAAATGTTTGATGTTCAATAATTGTCTAGTTGACATTTGTTGGAAATAACTGATTGAATGTATGTCAGGATCTGTCCTAAGGAGCTGATTAGGATTGAATGTGTGACGTCATCAGTATTGGTGATCATCAGGATTTGGAGGACACATCAGGATTACAAGACTGATCAGGATTGGAAGATTGGAAAATATCTATTACTCCATGTTTTTAGGATAGATTGATATGTTGGTTCCTGACTTGTAGGAACGTAGTTATCAATTAAGATATGTACTAAGAGTTATCAATTAAGGATAGATTGATATTCCATTCTTACGTAAAGACCTTTTAACTTCGACTTGTAAACCAAAATAAAAGGCACTTGGTTCATTTAATGGCATGGCCTCATGGATCCAAACTGGGCCATAACAAATTCGGGTGATAGCCTAAAAATAATGGAGCATATCAATGCTTGAAGTATTGCAAACGGTGGTTCAATTGAACGTGATCAACAAACCAAAGTTAACAGTGTAAGTGTGGGCACCTCTTTTACCCCAGAATTATCAATTTATCAGGAGTACCCTATTGAAGAAAAAATCAAACCTCTATCAAGATACAATATTACAAGAAGACTAAACTCACTATCATTTGGCCCCCTGCTTCGAAAACACAAGTTCGGTCGCTGGAAGGACAACTAAAGAAAAACCGGTGCAAGGAGTCATTTAAGGAATTGGTCAATCAAAACACATGGATGACTGAGTCTGCGCCCCGGAGTCCTATATCCCCATTATGAGTATCAGAAAGAAAAGCCCAAGCGTTAAGTAACCAACTCATCTAAAATCTTAAGGTATTAGAGGAAGGCACTCCCCCTCACTCGAAAGCCCATTTATGGGTCGAGAATGGATCACGGACGTCCATCTTTGGGGCATTAATTTACCTTCGTATATGAAATAAATTGTGAGAATAATGGAGGTGGCAAGGAGTCGAACCTAAGACTCCCGCTGACGTGAGCTCTGATACCATGTTAGATATGCTCTCACGGTTATGTTTTATTCATTCACCAAACCAATACTTAAATACATAAAGACTGACTTGGAGCACAAGACATACCAAGAAACTCCAACCACTCATAAAGAAATTCCTTATTCTAAGTAACATAAATAAAAGCAAAATATCTCAACATCCCAGAATACATAATATATATAAATATCTTTTAATAATATATCTTAACACCAAGTGAAAAGATGCAAGATTTATATTCAATAAAAGGATCTTTCTAGTGTGTGTGTCCAAGGGCACATTCTAATTACTACTTTTTAAGGAGTTGGCTAATTTTAAATGGTTAAGATATTTGTGCATGCAGAGGGCCTTCAATAGCGAACACATAAGAAATGTACACAACATGTGGCACATGTAGTAAATACAACAGAGCAGCTTAGACTTGTTACACACAATGACACAAGGGAAGAAAGGTATTTGACAAATATAAAAGAAAGACCACTCTGATGCCTCCACGAAGGGAAATGAGAAGATACCTAACTACAATGAAGAAGAAACCCATCCTCATCAGGGCACAGAGAAACTGGCGTTAGATGACATTTCACGAATGAGGGCAATGATGCTCAAGAAAATGTACAATTATTTTTAACAAAAAGGTATTAAATACTCAAATTTAAGCCGTATTGTATATAGGGTCTTGCTCAAATGAAAACCTAATATTATGGTGAGAACTGAGATCTAATTTCAGCCCTTTATTTATATTATTATCTTTTAGTCGGGACCACAAGATTATTCCCATCTTCCTTCTTCCATGTACCTTCTTGCTTCTAATATGTTTTTCAACTACCATAATATTTTCACCTCTAATATTTTTTACTCCGCCACTGCCACATTACCACGTCGCCGCCATCCACCCTATTTTATAACCTCTCTTTGGTAACTACAAGCTTCAGCCACCCACCACCACCAACCGCCCCCACCCCGCCGTCCGTTCAGTTTTCATCAACAACGTCTTCGCATCCACGTCATCCACCAGCGACAACCTCACTTCCCATCGGAAATTCGCTGTCACCTCCGTTCTAGACAAATAGCCATTCACAACGCCAACATCGACACTAAACTTCTCACCAAATTAATCGTTATTCACCACCGCCGACGAGTCAACAACCTTCACATCATCATGGTTGACTTTCAATTTCAACACCTAGGGACGACGTTATCAACGAATTACAATTTTGGTTTTTCTAGTATTTTGGGTTCGAGTTTTTCACCAGATTTTTTGGTGATTTACATGTAAATTTTATTGATTTTCGTATAATTTTTGGTGATTTTTGTATGGAATTTTGTAATATGTACTTGAATTTATGATTCAGTTTGATTGTGATGATCTATAAACAATGATTATAATTCAGATTTAGGTGATTTCATTTTGATTTTGATGACATTAGTAGCGAAGTCTGGTAGTTCCATTTTTGGTGATTTATTTTGATTTGTTGGTTTCGGTGGTGATTTTTTGTTTACAGTTGGTAGAAGTGGTGATTTTTGTGTTTCTGATGGTGATTTTCTGGTTTGGCGATGGTGATTTTTGTGTTTCTGATGGTGATTTCTGTTAGGTTAGGGGACTTACACAATCTGAGATTCACAAATACCAATACAAAGCGCACACACATAACTAATCGATTAGTTGCACTACGCCATAAATGGGCTATCGGAACATCTTTTTCATGGATGTTGCTAGAATATGTTACCTTAGCATGTTACTTTGGACCTAATATGACATTTTAGTTTTTGTGTTACCTTAGCCACAAAAGTAATGTTCCCTTAGCTTTAAAGTGTTGGATGTTAGCAACAAAGATGATATGTTACCTTAGATCATTAATAAACTTAATTTTTATTTCTTAACCAAAAAATTGTTTAATTATTTAAAATCACATTTACCTTTAAATTGCTTGATTTCTATTTTCCAGAATGAGTTATTATTATTAAATATTAAGAATGTTTATTTATTAATTTTTTTAATTTCTATTTATTATTAAATTTTAAATGTACAATTTTTAAAAAAATAAAATTCATAAATATTTTGGAATAATCTATACTATACTATTATAAGCAAAACAAGGTATATTTGGTTAGTTGGTTAACACATTCCAAAAAAATTGTTAACACCTTTCTAAGAATAACAAGTTAATAAAATTATATTAAAAAAATTAATTTATTTATTATAAACAACAAAATTTACCAATAAGGGACAAAACTATATATTTAAAATATTAAAAAACGTGTTAAAAATTATATTTACCATGAAATCAATTCGTTTTAATGAAAATTAAGAGTTTATTAAATTAATGAGTATCTATTTATAAAAATCAATTTATTTATTATTATTTCAGATTTTTTTTATTTTATTAAATTTAAAATGTATTTTAAATTTTTTTTTTATAGAAATACTTTCAATAAAAAATACTAAAATATGGCTGTAATAGGCACAGTTACCGGTGAAAATATAGAAAATTTAAAGGGGCCAAATTGCGCGGTATCTGAAAACTCACTCCTTAAACAAAAAAGTGAAATTTCATTCTCATTCACAATTCTCTCGCTCTCTCTCTTTCTCGTTGTCTTTCTCTCTCTTTCTGAACCCTTTCGTAAAACTCTCTCTCACAATCAATCTTCTTTACTTTTCTTTAATTAGTACATATTTAGTTCAAATTAGGGCTTCTCAACAGAATATGGCTTCGATTTGGGGGTTTGGTTTCTTCAAATTGGAGCTTCTTCAAATTAGGGCATTTTCAAATTAGGGGTTCTTCATTTTGGGCTCAATTGATTCGGTTTATTCAATTAAACTTTAACTAATAGGGTTTCTTTTCAATTTCAGGGCTTTTCTTGTTTGGACATTGGATTTGGGGCTTTTCCAGTGGATTTGGGGCTTTTCTAGTCGATTACCTTAAAATGGTTACTCAACTGCTCCTATTAGTGCAGGTGGTAGCTCGAAGGTAACCTTGAAAGAGAAACTGATGTTACCCTATGTGTGTTATGCATGGTTTATGTCCCTTAATTAATTTGTGTGTACATGTATGTATATGGTGTGGTGTCTTGATAAGCTGGCAACTTTAAGCATCTAGTTTTCTATTAATGATTAGGGCCTTATATGATCTAATTCTATGTACATGAGCCTTAATTGCATATGTGATTATTCATTAATATAAGTAATTAATTTTGTAGGAGTGAATTGAAATACAATTTGTACTTCTTTATTCTGTAGACTCTTAATTGTTAACGGATAACATGACAAAATTATTTATGTGTGTGTATTTTCTGAAATACCATTAAATGCATCTTTAATTATCTTCTTGTTAAATGGCTGAATAGTTGTAGTGGGCAAGCCTTGATTTTATTAGCATGTTAACTTTGTTTTGTAATTGGGTATTAAAGTCTATTAAATAAGTGGAAGTGTGTGGGTAATACATGTTATTAATGTATATTAAATGATATAACTTTGCCAGGAATAAAATGTGACATGTTATGGTATATACGGAGTATCTAAGCTCACTACATATCATGAACTATAACATATAAAATATATTAGAAATTAAAATACCAAATATTCTTTATTCATCACGCGACTTACATAGCATATTTATGACTTACAACAACACAAGTGATTGGTTAGCCTAGTGGTAAGGTGATGTATATATGAATGGAAAGACTTAGGTTCGATTCTCCACAACAACAACTTTTTGGAATAAAACTAAATGGATTAAAATGCAGGGCTAAAATAGTAATTAATGTATTCATCTTTCGATACATATGTGAATAATGATTTGAGTTTTTAATTAATTATTTTTGGTTAAAAAATAATTACCCTTATATTTGTTACATGAATTAAATTATGCATATATTTTTAGTCATGAATCTGGATCATTTTAATAGTTGTGTGTCCTGTTTTATTGAGAACCTGTATACGCATTCTTTACAAATTATTAATATCTTAACTTAGTTATGATTTTTGAGCTCATGGCAATAACAGGATACAGGATACAGGAGCTTTTCTTTACCAGAGGTAAACCCCTTTTCTCTTGACTTTATATTACACATTTTTTGTTTATTGTCATCGATATTTGTGGTTGTTTAATCTTGTTTATGCCCCGATTAATTTGCTTATGTGCGTGTATTTATGTGTGTGGTTTGTGTGTGTGATTAATACGGAGCTCACGTGTATTAATTTACTTTCGGACCCTCAACCTCATCTTACCAAGTGGAGAGGGTATATACTAGGCTATAAAACCAAGAGATTCCAAAACATTATATTAAGGTCCAATCCTTGTGATTTCAAAGTGAATGGTCATTCCTTTCTTCCACCATGTCATACACAAAGATTATAATAAGTAATTTGCACCCTTCTCATTTTTTCATTAACTCCTACATCCTTCTCTTTCTTTTATAATTTTTCTTGACAATTTCCATTATATTCTTACCTTTATCCAGTTCCATCCAAGTGAGCAAAATACGTCAGTGAAAACTTATATATCATTTTAATCCCTCACATATGGATTTACTAATATTTTATGTGTTTGAGCCAGGTGTTGTGTCTTTATGATTATAGTATATTTTTGCTAGCTCTGCCTAGGAACACTTGCAATCTCTGTTTTGCAAAGATACCACATATACTAACTTGTTATTCATTTCTTTGGACTCGTACTTTCTCTTCGTTAAATTTCACCAAGGTTTTATAAACTGTAAATTTCTTTGGACTCGTACTTTCTCTTCGTTAAATTTCACCTATAGATGAGAAACAAGGAAATTAAACTATAAACAAACTTTATTCTTCACTCCAATACCTACTATTGCAGATTGTTCTTTATTATGCATTATGGTCATGAACAATGTGCATGCTTATCTTTGAATTTCTTACTGTGAGATATACACACAATGCCACAAAGTTCTATGTTTTCTTTTAATCATTAAACTGCCATTGTAATCACAAATGAACTGATTTATTGACGCCATTTTGATGCAATTGATTTTCTTCTGTTGCAGCTGGGTATTTATCATATCTTGAGTATACTACTGCACAAGAAGCAGGGGATGAAGTAGTCAGCCGTCTCTCATATTTTTTTGGAGATTCGATATGTTAGCAAAAAATGTAAAAGACTTTAGGTGATCATGCATTACAATGTTTAGATATTTAGTTCATCATTGAGCATGCTTAGAATCACGAAAAATGAAGAAATGGAGGTCTTGATATGTATATTACTTGTTTTCTCACAAGACAAAGGTTTTCCTAATTTGTAATTTGCTTATTCTGTTGATGCTTCTGTTACATGAAGTGGCTAGGATCGTTTTTCGAAACGAATCAAAACTTTTGCTACCCAACAGGAGGAAAACCTGCGGCTGACTTTGTTATTGCTGGACTCCAGCCTTATTATATCGATGGCTCTTTCCTATCAAACTACACCACAAAGGTCCCCTATAATCAATCCAAGGTAAACATTATGTTAAGCTTATCTTTTAATCTATGACATTCGAATATACGTACTTGTACTTATAATTTGAAGTAGACACTAAATCAGTTGGATCTGTACAAGCATTTATTTGTTCTTGACTATGATTTAGCTGTTAATATAGTGTCATAAGTATGAACTTTCATCAGTTTGTTTCTGGGTTAATATCTGGATTGATCTTTAACTGCTTAGCCTTTAGTATTTTAAATGATTAAGTTTTTGTACAATTGGGATTTCAAGCAATATGAACAGCAGAATTTGATGTGCATATAAGACCCTAAAAACAGTCAGCAGGGATTACTAATAGTGTACAGACCGGGATTAATGTATTATGACCATTTTATAATTTGATTCTGGTTTCTTACTTGATGACACATTCAGTTTAATTTTAACCTTTAGATCAGAGTTTATAAGAATTAAGTTGAGTACTCAGTTTGTTATGGAAACATTCCTTTTAGTCTATAGTTTACTTTAGGCTGGCAATACTCCCTGTGATTGGTCAGCGTTGTTGGTTTCGTGGACAGCTGGGGTATGGTCCAAAATTGTGCTGCTAGTGTGTGTAATTAGTGTTGGTGTGTGTGCGTGTAACTATATGTGATGTGTGTATACTTGTCAGTATATGTTCTATTGTTCCTGATATATGAAATGTTAGTTAAATCTTGTGTATTGGTTAAGTTCAGATTTTTGTGGCCGTAAATCTGATGCCCCTGTCTTTATTTTATGAACATGATAAACATGGCACATGGCTCGTAGTGTTTTATGATGGTTCAATCACAACTATTGATTCTCTCCAGTACTTTTGCAGGGTGGCTAGTATCAACTGCATAATATAAAAAGTTAGAAGGTCAGTTTCTTAGAACTATTAGCTGCATTAATTTTGTGCTTTCTTATATATTCATCTGCTTGTTTGTTAGCAATTCAGATTACCGCTTACTTGTTTTAGTAACTCCGGTAAATTTGTCTTGCAGGAGATAGATTGAATGTCTATTGTTATTGCCGCAAATATAACAATGTTTGGCATCTAAATGTGGAGGATTTGTAGGTGGCCATGATAAACTTTACAAAACAGTTCAAGACATGTGCCACTGACATGAACCAGAACAATGCAATATCCGATCACATTTATGTAATGACAGATTCTTTTTTTGTACTTATAACTTTATAAGACTATCCATAGTCTTTTGTAATTACATTTACCTATGGATTATGAATTATGTAATGTGTTGGATTTGGAATGAATAGGATATTTAATTTGGGATGCATATTATGTGCAACTTTTTTAAATTTTTTCTGGAAAAAATGTTGCATTAGCTAATGTAACAAAAAAAATGTTACCCTAGGCTAAACAATGTTGCCAACAAAAGTGGCTCAAATAGTGGGGCTCATCGTGGGTCCCACTATTTTTAAAAAAAAATCTAGGTCTCTAAGGTAACATATATATTAAGTTACCGTAGACCACATTTTTGTTGCCATAGTAAGCTGAGGTAACATAAAACTGCATGTTACCTTAGGGATCAAAGATGTTACCTTAGACACCTAAGGCAACATGCTGAGAGCTATCACCAGAAAAATGTTACCTTAGCTACTTTTTGGGCCTAAGGTAACATATAATGTACCTGCTGTAACATTTTTTTGGTGTTACCGTAGGCTGTTTATGGTGTAGTGTTGACAAGATCCACCAAAGCGCGATTACACGTTATTCAAGTATTACTTCTACTTCTATCAACAATAAGTAAAAGCAAAACAAGAACACACACAATATTTGACGTGGAAACACCCTCGCCCCAAACTTGTATTATTAATCAAAACAGTTATCAATAATACATCAAAACAATAACACCTTAACGGTGTCCCAACTCGATACTTAAGCCAACAATGCTCAAGCATCTCCCAAACAATACTTAAGACTACATCTCTTAAGCTTTCACATCACTATCAAACAAATACAATATGACTATGTATATATAGCCCTTCAAAACTTAGCCACCAAGACTTACTTCCAATTCTTGGCACCTAATTACCCAACTTAGTGATCAAGACATACCATATATAATAATTTCTACACATACAATTATTATCTTACCCATATATATCTTGGACCACCCAAGCCCATACAATCACATTGGGTTGAAACCCAACAATACTCCCCTTCAACCCAATACCCATATCGGATTGAACGGTAACCATCAAGCCATCGACGTCAATTCGCCAATGCCTCCCCTCGAACAAGAACCTCACCTTCTTGCTCTTCCAATCTTTGAGTGTCGCTAAAACCCGTATAGTGACCCTCCAAACCATCGTTCTTCACCATAACGATGTATCCTTCTACAAAATCATGTGCATCAACCACCACGAGTGTTCTTCCACATGTTGAGTCACCTGGTCCTTGCTTTCACAATCCTTCGACCTCCTGAAGAAAATCACTAGTATCATCCAAATAGTTCACCTGGTTGATCAAGCCATTAAAACAATTGCGATGACCTCTTCCATCTTCTTCCATCTCGAGTCCGAACACAGGATTAATCCACGGTGCAAGTCAACCTTCAAACCGCACGTAACTTTGTCTCTTCCCGTTTTAGCAATCTCCTTGTCAGCAAATCTTTCAATGTACTCCGTCATACCGATTGAACCTCGAACTTTCCCTCAACCTCATCCATCACGAACCCAAACATTGGCTTTGATACCACTTGTTAGGTTAAGGGTTATTCGATATGTCTAGGGAACTATTATTCGAAATGTCAATTCGAGATGTCTGGATTAGAGAAGTGAAAATAGAGATGGGCATTTCACCCGCCTTGCCTGACCCTGATCCGATCCCCATCCCGTTCGGGTCGGGAATTGGGGAATTTTTCGGGAGCGGGAAATATATTCGGGGATCGGGATGGAGTCGGGGATTAGGGGATCCCTGCCCCGATCCCCAAACCCCGTTTTTATTTACATATATTATTAGTACTTAAATTTTTTAATTTATTTCACATATTCAAAAGTTTAATTGTAAAATTTAATTAATTATAATAATTTAATTATATCTTTCAGTATAAATAAAAATTAATTCGAAATATTTTTTAGAGTAGGTCATTGAATATAGAATATATATTATATATCATAATTTAGCAAATTATTTTATTAAGAAATTTGATAGAAAATGTATTAATTTTTTTTTAATAAAATTAAAAATCCCCGATTTTCCGCGGGGATCCCCGTTCCCCGTTCGGATGGGGATCGGGGAGCAAAATAATTCCCGCTCGGGGATCGGGGCGGGTTCGGGGAGCGGGTAGGGGTTAAGGAATCGGGGATCAGGGATCGGGAATCGGGTGCGGGGATTGCACTCCCCGATCCCGAAATGACCCAACGTCCATCTATCCCTAAGTAAAAATAGCTTGCTCAAGAAGTATGGTTCGAAATATTCAAAAGAGTTGATTCGAGATGTCAAGAAGTATCAATTAGAGAAATCACCTAGAAAAATCATTTGACCTTATTTAAGATATCTGAGTTAAAAAAGCCAAAATAATTTAAACGAGAAGTCCAATCAAATAGTCAAATATAGTTATTCGAAAATTTAGAATTATCTAATCAAATATGTCTAGTTCTAGAATAAAAGATTTAGTTATATTTCAAATCAACAACATTTAAAATAAAGAATCAACAAAAAATGTGCACCTGTAGTAGTGGTTCAAATATTGTTGGTGTGTACCTGATAAAGAATCGACGAAATTTAATAATTGTTGATTTAATTCGGTTATTCTTTTCAAATTATTATATCATCATTCCAATTATTATATCATCAATCATAATCACTTCTGGGGCTTTTATGAAGTATAAACTAATTTGATTCATCTTGTCCTCTTGAGTCTTGATTAACAACATCTACTTTTAGTAGTCGAATACTTTTATCTTGTGATGCACCTCATCAAAACATGATAGTTTTATGAAGTGAAACCGGAAAACAAAGTATTCTTCTGTTGACATATATGTTAATATATTATTATGGGAAAATAGATACTTACCTTTAATATTATTATTAGTTAAAAACGGAGAGTTCCGTTATTATGTTAATTTCTATTATTAAGATTTAGGAATTTGTTATATAAACAATTGTGATGTATTGTAATAAACTTGAGGCGAGTGCCTCCAATTGTGAACGAGAAGAGAAGTATGAGAATATTTTATCATGGTATCAGAGCCAGTGAGAAAAAAAAATCTACGAGAGTTCGTGGGTGTGAAAAAATCCTGCGAGAGTTCGTGGGTGAGAGAAAAAAGATCCCGCGAGAGTTCGTGGGTGAGAGGAGAAAAAAATCTACGAGAGTTCGTGGATCTAAGAAAAGAAAACTCCTATAAGAGTTTGTGGGGGCGAGAAAAAAAAACAAGTAAGAGATCGTGTGGAAGAAAAAAATCTGTAATAATTCTACGGAAGGTCATGGGAGCGAGAGAAAAAAAAAAGGTGAGAGTGGGAAAAAAACTGCGAGAATTCTTGGATATGGAAGAAAAAGAAAATTTTGAGTACGAAGTTGAAGACAAGACGAAAGTACAACGATTATGATGAATTTGTGGAATAGACTATATCAAACAAATGCCAAAAGAGAGATTTTGAGAAGAATGGTGACAAAAAGAATAATGATGGCAACAATGACAAAGATGTATTGTAATAAACTTGAGGCGAGTGCCTCCAATTGTGAACGAGAAGAGAAGTATGAGAATATTTTATCATGGTATCAGAGCCAGTGAGAAAAAAAATCTACGAGAGTTCGTGGGTGTGAAAAAATCCTGCGAGAGTTCATGGGTGAGAGAAAAAAGATCCCGCGGGAGTTCGTGGGTGAGAGGAAAAAAAAATCTACGAGAGTTCGTGGATCTAAGAAAAGAAAACTCCTATAAGAGTTTGTGGGGGCGAGAAAAAAAAACAAGTAAGAGATCGTGTGGAAGAAAAAAATCTGCAATAATTCTACGGAAGGTCATGGGAGCGAGAGAAAAAAAAAGGTGAGAGTGGGAAAAAAACTGCGAGAATTCTTGGATATGGAAGAAAAAGAAAATTTTGAGTACGAAGTTGAAGACAAGACGAAAGTACAACGATTATGATGAATTTGTGGAAGAGACTATATCAAACAAATGCCAAAAGAGAGATTTTGAGAAGAATGGTGACAAAAAGAATAATGATGGCAACAATGACAAAGATGATGAAGATGAGGATGAAGATCTGATTACGTGAAACTGATTCAAGTGGGTGATTATGTTGATTGGAGTGGATGATTCATTTTTTTCCCTAATTTTGGCAAATTCTCGATTTTGAGTATCGTGAGGGGGGATGTTGACATATATGTTAATATATTATTATGGGAAAAATAGATACTTACCTTTAATATTATTATTAGTTAAAAACGGAGATTTTCGTTATTATGTTAATTTCTATTATTGAGAATTAGGAATTTGCTATATAAACAATTGTGATGTATTGTAATAAACTTGAGGCGAGTACTTCCAATTGTGAACGAGAAGAGAAGTATGAGAATATTTTATCATCTTCCATACTCCAAAATCCAATCAATATCAAATTGATCAAAGAGTAGTCATGGTTTGTAAAAGCAAAATGATTCTATAAAACATTTCAGCTCGACTGATCACGCTTGTCCTTAATACAATGCGAGATAACCTTCAACCACTTTACAGAAGTTTAAAAGATAAAAACTTATTGTTATAACGGAAGCTAGAAAGATTATAATAAACGTAAAAGAAAGAACACAAATAGGCAGAAGAGAAAAGTTTTATTGATCTTGAGGATAAAGATTACAGCACACGACTACAGATTCAGATCTAGATTATCGATTCAAATTATCGATTCTGATCTAGATTACTGATTCAGATTACTGATTCAGATTACAGATTACAGATTACTGATTCGATCTAGGTTATGACCTAGAGAGTTTATATACTACTCTCTAACCGGTTACAGAATAGCCCAGAATAATAGGCCCAAAACATATAACCCAAGATACCCGAAGTCCCAACGTTTGGGGCATTACAGATTCAAGGCATATTCTAACAAATCCCCAACTTGTTGAATTCTTTCACAAATAACAGATGTACCAGATGCACCATAATAATGCCAGATGTACCAGATGTACCATAATAATGCCAGATGTACCAGATAAAACTCTTCTGCCTCAGATTTTGCCATCAAAAGGGCAATAAACAACTCCTAACATTTAGAAAGTCCAAACAATGTTGAAACTTGCTATGTGGAACTGGCTTGGTGAGCATATCAGCTGGGTTATCAGCAATACCCACTTTGCTCACCTTAATTCTTTTGGGAGGCACCCCATAATTAGCTCTCCTTGATCTATCAAGAGCCAAACTTTGCTGATTCACTACTGGTAATGATGAAACTGATGACTCTAACTCTGACTGTGGTCGTTGAACTTCATGTTGTGGATCACTTTGAGTGACTTGTTGATCCACCTGTTTCTTAACACTACCACTTTCTGTGTAAGGTCCACGATTTATCAGATAACATGCTGTACTAACTGCTTCCGCCGAGACTCTTCTAGTTAGTCCAACATTAGAGAGCATGCACCTAGCTCTCTCCAGAAGTGTCTGATTCATACGCTCTGCTACACCATTCTGCTGTGGTGTATCCCTGATTGTATGATGCCTAGAAATCCCTTCATTCTTACAGAACTCATCAAACTCAGATGAGAAAAATTCCAGACCATTATCAGTTCGCAGCCTCTTAATCTTCTCCGAGGACGTGACAACAACAGAACCTAATAACGTAGAACCTTAAAAAAAATACAAGATACCACGTTTAACACCTTTCAAAATCACATTAGAACCCTTGCAGACATGTAGAACTCCACCTTCACCTTGAAAATTGAAACCCGTGCTGTCTAACATACTCGAAGATATCAGATTTTTTTGTCATAAGTGGAACATGCCTAACATCATTCAATGTGCAGAATTTACCATCATGTGTCCGAATTTTAATTAAGCCTATTCCAACCGTCTCACAAGCAAAACTGTTAACCATAGAAATATTCCCACCATCTACTTGCTCATAGGTTGTAAACCACTCCCTGCGCGGACATATATGGTAAGATTCTCCAAAGTCAAGGATCCACACATCAGAGTGATGCGTATTCTCATCAGCAACTAGAGCAATATCTTCTTTAGAATTGATATCAGCTACAGCAGCAATATCTGTCAATTTATCCTATTGCTTCTTTTTCTTGGGACAGTCAGATTTTCAGTGTCCTTTCTCTTTACAGTAATTATAGATATCATTATGTTTTGGACCCTTAGGAACTGGTTTCTTCGCCGAGTTTCCGTGTCCATTACTTCAACTGGCTACTAATCCAACAGCCTGATTATCTACACCTGTACCAGCCGCCTTATGGCGCAGCTCTCTAGTATAGAGAGAAGATCTAACCTCCTCTAGAGAAATAATATCTTTACCAACAATAAACGATTGCACAAAATTCTCATACGATAATGGTAAAGAAACTAATAGAATTAAAGCAGCATCCTCATCTTCCACTTTAACATCAATATTACGCAATTCTAATAAGATTGTGTTTAACTGATCTAAGTGATCTCGAAGAGCATACCTTCTTGCAATCGTAGACTAAACAGATGTTGCTTCAGAAGCAACTTATTTGTTAAAGACTTTGTCATGTAGAGACCTTCAAGCTTCAACCACAAACCAGCTGCAGTATCCTCCTCCGCGACTTCAGTAATAATATCATCTGCAAGACACAACAAAATTGTTGAGTGTGCCTTTTCTTTTGGACTGGCCATCTCAGCGCTTTCAGGATCCGTTGTCGATTTCTTTTTTAACGGCGCCCAGAACCCCTGTTGCTTTAACAAAGGACGCATCTTGATTTGCCACAGACTGAAACTATTCCTCCCAGTAAATTTGTCATCCTTCACGTTAAAACCAGACATCTTTCTCACCGAACACCAAGCTCTGATACCAGTTTGTTCGGAAGCTAGAAAGATTATAATAAACGTAAAAGGAAGAACACAGATAGGCAGAAGAGAAAAGTTTTATTGATCTTTAGGATAGATACAGATTACAACACACGACTACAGATTCAGATCTAGATTATCGATTCAAATTATCGATTCTGATCTAGATTACAGATTTAGATTACTGATTCGATCTAGGTTATGACCTAGAGAGTTAATATACTACTCTCTAACCGGTTACAGAATAGTCCAGAATAATAGGTCCAAAACATATAACCCAAGATGCCCGAAGTCCCAACGTTTAGGACATTACAGATTCAAGGCATATTCTAACACTTACATCTTGGCTAGAACATGAGCAGATTGATTAGAATCTAGAAAACCCTCAAAAATCTCTTTATGTTCATGTCCTTTAGCTTAGAAGCCATGTCACTCGTAATCATAATGTGCTCACATACTTCACTAATCCCATCATATTTGCTGGTGATCAACTGGCATGAGCATTTGAAAAACCCTTGTATTACTGCTCAACAAGATTTACGAATTGCCTCGTCTCCTCTTAATGTAAAGTTCTGAACTCTTTTTGCCTTGTCAGATTTAGAAATGTGTCCTCTATTAGCAATAAAAATTTAGTTCTTCATTATCACTAGGGATGTTAGACTTACGATCTAGAAAGTGCAGTTAGACGTACAATCTAGACTTTGTGATTTGCTCGATACTTCTTATGCATCTGGAACTCATTTTTGTACATCATTTTTATTATGACCTTAAAGTTTAGGCAGTTCAACCACAATAGTAAAAACAAATGACTTTCAAAACTTGTTTCAGTTTGTTAATAGATTGGCCCCTAAAAGGTTTCAGTGATATACCCCTGAACTTTTTGCATATGCTTTTAAGCTTTTTATTCTATTTACAACTCCTACAAAATTAAGAAGAATTAGATGGAGAATCAAAGAGACATTAACGCCAAGCTACAACTTACTTTGCAATTGCATCCAGTCTAAAATACTAAGGAAAGAAAAATATTACAAATGTCAGCTATTAATTAGCATAAGATATCAAGAGTGCATTAAGAGAATACACTATGCGATAGCAAGCACTTTTTCCTTTATGCTTTACTCCACTGGGTCAGAATGCCGAAACAATGTCAGCGCTGGTGTGCTTACCACAATCATAGGGTTGTTATTAATCTTTTGCTATTTACTTTGCACTATACCACAAACACGGTGAATAAACCTTCATCACACTTTTAAGGCAACCAGAATGAATATAACAACTGATTGTAGATAATTATATAATAACGTGGGGTAAATACAAGTTGAGCTCTTTATCAAAGAATTCTGAGCTGAAGATCAGCATGGCCTGCCTTTGCTTTATGTCTTTCAAAGAGATCCCTAAGCGCATCCATATATTGATTTTGTACTTCCACAACCTACATGGAGTCGAAGAAAGATATATGAAGATAATTACAACAGTAATCTACCAATAACCACTAAAGTTACTGTTTGCTCTTTAAAAGAAAAAGATCTATTAATTATAATAAATTAAAATATGACCATCCATGGTTGACATGCAATATATGGAAATGCTCTGTGCTCGGAAACTATACAGTCCTTACTTGCCATAGACTGCCTTGTCATAACAAGCTGGAATTTATTCGAGTAAATTACTACAAGCGTCTTAGTCAGGCAACTCTTTATGATACTTCCAGTGGAAGGTTAAACTGTATATTTATGGAGGTGGTTCAGGTGAAATATCCATAGTCACTTTATTACACATGGGTCAGTTGTGTTTCTAGCTCCTTTTCCAGAGTGCACTGCCACGCATTACAACCACTCCAACTCTAAAGGAGAAAAAAAGGAGGAAACATGCAGAAGCATTCACACACAAGGTGCCATTTTTACTATTTTGGGTCGTGGTGCTGGAAGATGTTGGGAGGGAGGGGGGATATTACAAAGCTGACAATTATATTACAAAACAATTATGTTGTTTTGACTTAATTATCTCTATGCCTATTATATCAGAATTAAAGTCCACTTTACCTTCTAAGTAATCAGTTCACTACAGAAAAAAACTTGAAGATATCCCTCTAGTATAAGGCTTAGCTAATTAACACAAAAAAGGCATATGGAGAGGGAAATATGTATTCCTGTTTTTCTTTTGGTAGGGGGAAGGTTACAAAGTTGACGATTATGTTTTCCTACATTATGTCTTTTCGACTTACTAATCTCTATGCCTATTGTATCAAAAAATAAGTTCCACTTCACCTTCTAAGTAATCGGTACTCACTACAGAAAAAACTTTGAAGATATCCCTCAAGTATAGGTCTCAGCTAATTAACACAAAAAAGGCATATGGAGAAGGAAATATACATTCCTGTTTTTCTGTTACATACAGATGAAAATGAGCATACCTCTTCAGGGGTAGGTTGTGCATTTTCCTTGAACTTAATGGGTTTACCGACCACCACATACATTGGTTTGCGGAAGGGTAGAGGAGATCTGCAAAAAAAAACAACCATTACCAAAGAGTATAAGCAGGAATGGACAAATAAAATGATCCACAAGTGGAAATGCATTTCTATATGACTGCATGCGAAGATCCAATGACCTGTTGCCCTGTTAACAATTTTCTTTTATATTTCCTTAAATCTTAGTTGACGTAAAAGATCATACGCCAAAAGATTACTCAATGCCTGCAATGATTGCATCATTAACATTGCTTGAGTTCGATGAAAAAATTAAATGTCTATTGCATGTTACGTGAGAGGTGTAGTCTCATCACAACAAAATAAGAGCAACTGATGCTAGTCAAACCTTCTAATATAATATGTAATACACAGATACCTACTAGGCATGCTCCGACTAACATTAAGAGAGATAGTTTGACACCTTGAATTTTTGTTCTATAACAGAAGGAAATGAAAAAATTTAACATGGATCTTTAGATGCTCACTAGACTTTCAAACAAGTTAAGCAGTCTGTACAACCACTTGCAATTACCATGAAATTCTTTTATAATTGGTTTGGAGAATTAGATGCATAAGACATACCCATATATGCCCCAGAAAACAATTGGTGTAAACTTTATAGCTCTAGCAAGTTGGACGATCAATTTTCCACCAGGCTTCCACCATTTGTAGATATCCGTCTGCAGCAATTTGAGACAACTATGTAATTATTTCAATGTGCACAAGGAGCACACGCAGAAGAAGACAAACTCTACAGAAGAAAGTTGCAATTGAAGATGAGAGAAGAAAAAGCCGCGAACAAGCAGTCAAGCTAAACTAGAAAACAAGTTACCAGTGTTCCACTATATATCATATACATTTTGGAGTGATAATAGTACAATAACAAGGTTACGTCAACAATAAGAATGCTGCATGTACCCAGTATCAAGATGCCACAAATCTGGAAAGCGTATATACAAAAATAAAAAAGAGAAACTATACCTGACCAAAACAAAACACTGGAACTATTGGGCATCCCTTCTCCATTGCTATTCGTACAAATCCTCTTCTTGCTTTAAGAAAAGCAACCTACAAAATAAAACTAGCTCAAAAACTTTAACATAATTAATACAAGGTATGAGATCGTCACCTAAGCATGTGTCCAGCTTTGTTTAGAACAGTTTGCTTTCGAATTTACAAAGGGTTCATCTTATAACAGATACTGACTGAACCCTACGGAAAGATGTAAAGCTGAACAAAGTAACACCAAAACCTGTAGGCAGATACTATTTTGTCGAAGTAGTTTTCTTCGCAATTATAACATCCTACCTAGATGGCAGTTTAATAGGCATGAGTATACCACCAGGAACAAGTAGTAATCTAGATAAAGATGACAATTCTCAACTTCAACATACGCTAGCAATTTGCAAAAAGCAACATAGTATGCAGATCATCCTACACGTTATAGATGTTCAGATCATACAGTTTTAAAGTTAATTAATACAATGCAACCTTGAAACCTATTCTAGGAAGGCTAGAAGGTATACCAAAATATTGTACTCCTAGATCTGTAATATATTATAGTGATAAGAAATAGGCAAAAAGGTTTAACCTCAGAACCATGTTCCATGTATAATGTCTCTTGCACTCCACCCGGCACTACAATGCAGCTATAACCAGATGACAAAAAGTTGTAAAAACATTTCCTTGATGCTGGTGCAAGCCCCAACCAAGTCCATATATGCCTTAGAAATGGAGTGTGGAACACCTATAATTAATTGCCAAATTGTGAAAATAGATCAAATGAATAAAAAAAAAACAACTCTAGCTCTGGTAAGGTTACAGTAGTAGGGAGTCTTACAGCACTGCTTGCAAGGACTTTTATTTTTGGAAGAGGCATGAAGCCTGTAAGGTCAGCTAGTGCAACGCAGGCAATTGGTAATACCGAATGTGGCTCATAGCCAAAAACTGCATAAAGCACATCAACTTTATTTTAGCTGGAAAGCGGAAAGCCGGGCTAGCATAATAAAGAATTGTGTACCAAGCCACATAACTAGACCCGAGTTAGCTTTGAAAATTATACAGAAATACTACAAGCATTAAATCTCCCATCCAAAAACATGATAAGCGTTATAAGGCCAAATTTACTACCAATGTGTACCAAGATTACAACTGGATTGCCTATCTAGATGCATTAGATATGTTCAATTACATTATATCCATCAGCGTAAACATTAATAAATCTTCAAAGCCAAAGTAATATGAGAACTTAATGTTTATGAATATTCCAATAACTCCAAAATCACTATCCTTGTTGTTTTTTTGCCAAGTCCTAAATCAAAAAGTTCGACACTAAATATCTTAATCACTAAAAAGTAAAGGGTTTTTATTTTTACCATAAGCCTGATCTGGAGTAAAGGCATTGATATCTTCGACATATAAAGTCAACGGGAAATATCCACAAACATGCTTGCATATATACCTGCACATGCTACTACATAAGCTACACAAAATCTCCTTACCCACACAGAGAGATTGATATAAAGGTAGAATCTTTTAGTAAAACCTTGCTAGTTTACGGCCCCAGGGGCTATTAGGATCAACCGGAATAACAGCAAGAATCACCAGAAACCCATATACACTGTTGAATAAGAAACAAATTTAACAAACTCCAAATCAATTATATACATATATGAAAATATGTTAAATTTAGCTTAAAATGATAAGATGGGGGGGGGGGAGAGAGAGGCAGAGTGATATAGGGAGGAGAGAGAGAGAGAGAGAGAGAGAGAGAGAGAGTACTAACAGTAAAGATATGGAGAAAGAGAGGAAAAAGAAGGAGAATAAAATGAGAAAGACGATGAAATGAATGGATCCCAGCCACAAGAATATAGTAAGATAGGAGTGAAAGGGTGACGTTTCTTTGGCTTTAAAAATCGTTGGCTCCGTTGATGAAGATTCAGGGAGTCCGTCGGCCATCGCCGGGAGAGAGAGAGAGAGAGTTGCTATGTAACAAATACTATATACGTGTGTGTCATTTACTCACTACCGAGAGAGAGAGAGAGTGTGTGTTTATCGGAGGTACGGGCAAGCAGTGGGTGAGGTAGGAGAATGGATATGAGGAAAAATGGACAGTTGAGGCGATGACATGATCGAATTCCAGCTAAATTGTCATTCCCTTTACTAAACCCGCTTTATTATCATACATGAGGTGAAATATTTTGGTATATATTAATTATTTTTAGATATGATATAATTGAAAGATATGATATTATTGATGTTTTTAGGTTTTTATAAAAGGTAATATATTCAACTAAAAGTAAATGTGAAAAAAACAATCAACTAATTATCATAATTATATTATGTTATTATTTATTTTAGGTGTTTTAATAGTATAGATATTGTATATATTTTTCTTTATAATAAATGTTAAATCAGTAAATTCACGATATACTAAGAAACATATACCAAAAAATAAGTTTCAAAATTTTTAATGTTTTGGTTAATGTTTTCTTATTATAAACAACGTATACATATTTTTAATATATTTATTAATAATTGAAAAATATGATATTATATTAATCTATACATATACACAACATCTTTATATGCACCAATCTATGCATACATGTAATCAAAACCATCAAAAACCCACTCGAATTCAGACTTTTAATATATTAATGATTATAAGATTAGTTTTAAATTAAAAAGGTTACGTGTTTTAATTTGGAAGAAAATATTAATGATTGGAAGATATGATACGATTGATGTTTTTAGGAGTTAATAAAACGTAATATCTTCAATTAAAAGTAAATGTGAAAAAAGGCAATTGACTACTTACCATTAATTTATATTATGTTATTATTTATTTTAGAAGTTTTAATAGTATAGATATCATATATTTTTTTTATAATGAAGGGTAAATAAGTAAATTCACTTAGTACCAAAAAATAGGTACCAAAACTTTCAATGTTTCGGAATTTATATAATACTAGCTTAAAACCCATGCGATGCACAGATTTTTTTAATATTATATTAAATTTTTTAATTATTTGAATTAATTTTTTTAAAACATTATTTTTGGAGACTTAAATTTTTAAATGAGATTATATGATGATAATTATATAAATGTTATTCGTGATAATTCTAGAAAATGGGGAATTTTAGTTAAAAATTTAGAAAAGATGATGGATTTTAGTTGAAAAAGATAATCGGTTAATTATAAGTAATTATAAAATTATTTTTTTATTAGATAGAATGCCCATGATATAATTGGAAAAATAGAGGATTTGGTTTGAGAAAATTAAAAAGGTAACATGTTTTAGGTGAAAAAGGTAATTGATTAGTTTATAGTAATTATAAGTTAATTATGTTATTTTACTAAATAAATTGCTTGTAATGTTTTTAGAAAAAGAGAAATTATTGTTGCCCGTGATATTTCTTGGAAAAGATGGATTTTAATTATAAAGTATAGAAAAAATTATATGTTTTAACCGAAAAAGTTAATCGATTAATTATTAGTATTATCATATTACTATTTTATTTCATATAATGGAACTGCCCTTAATATACTTGAAAAATGAGATATTTTAGTTAGAAAAAATAGAAAAGAAAACGGGAAAATTAAAAAGGTGACATGTTTTAGGTAAAAAGGTAATTGATTAGTTTATACTAATTATAATTTAATTATGTTCAATTACTAATTAAAATTGCTCCTAGTGTTTTTTAGAAAATGAAAAATTAACGTTGTCCGTTATATTTCTAGGAAAAAAGGAAATTAATTAGAAAAAATAGAAAGATGATATGTTTTAGTTGAAAAGATAATCGATTAATTATTAGTATTGCAGTGCACGGGTTTCTTGTATTATGTTATAAATTTTATTTAATATTAAAATTATGTTTTTATATAATCATTATTTTAATTTTAATTTGTTATAATTTAATATACTCATGTTTACAGATTATAATAATGTTTTTTTATTATAAACAACGTATATGATTTTTAATATATATTATTAATAATTGAAAATTTTGGTGTGATATTTTCGAGTATATATTAATGATTGTAAGATTTGTTGTAAATTAAAAAGGTAAGGTGTTTTAATTAGAAATATTAATAATTGAAAAATATGATACAATTGATCTTTTTAGGTGTTTATAAAAGGTAATATCTTCAACTGAAAGTAAATATGAAAAATGCAATCGACTAATTACCATTTATTATATTATATTGTTATTTATTTTAGGTGTTATATTTTACTTGAAAATTATGGTGTGATATTTTCGGTTATATATTAATGATTGAAAGATTTATTTTAAATTAAAAAGGTAATGTGTTTTAGTTCGAAAGGAAATATTAATGATCGAAATGATATGATATGATTCATGTTTTTACGTGTTTATAAAATGTAATATCTTCAACTAAAAGTAAATATGAAAAAGACAATCGACTAATTACCGTTAATTTTATTATATTAATGTGATATTTTTGGGTATATATTAATGATTGTAAGATTTGTTTTAAATTAAAAAGATAACGTGTTTTAGTTCGAAAGGACATATTAATGATGGAAAGATATGATACGATTCATGTTTTTAGGTGTTTATAAAAGGTAATATCTTGACTACTTACCATTAATTATATTATGTTATTATTTATTTTAGATTGTAAAATTTGTTTTAAATTAAAAAGGTAACGTCTTTTAGACTTTTAGTTCGAAAGGAAATATTAATGATGGAAATATATGATACAGTTGATGTTTTAAGTTGTTTATAAAAGGTAGTATCTTGACTAGTTATCATTAATTATATTATGTTATTACTTATTTTAGGTGTATTTTTTTATAATGAAGGGTAAATAATTAAATTCACGAAGTACCAAAAATAAGTACAAAAAAATAGGTACAAAAAAATAGGTACCAAATTTTTAATGTTTCGACTTTTATATAATAGTATAGATTTGTTTTAAATTAAAAGGTAACGTGTTTTAGTTCGAAAGAAAAATTTTAATGATGGAAAGAAATAATACGATTTACTCCCTCCGTCCCTTTGAATTCTTTACGTTTGCGGACCAGTTTTTGACACGGATTTTAAGGTGCATTTGAAGGATAGTTCTATAACTTATTTTTGATATTTTATTTTTTTGTATAAAAATAGGAATGGGTGGGACAGAAGGAGTATGTTTTTAGGTGTTTATTAAAGGTAATATCTTGACTAATTACCATTAATTATATTATGTTATTACTTATTTTAGATTGTAAGATTTGTTTTAAATTAAAAAGGTAACATGTTTTAGACTTTTTGTTCGAAAGGAAATATTAATGATGGAAAGATGTGATACGATTGATGTTTTTAGTTGTTTATAAAAGGTAGTATCTTGACTAATTACCATTAATTATATTATGTTATTACTTATTTTAGGTGTATTTATTTTTTTTATAATGAAGGGTAAGTAAGTAAATTCACGAAGTACCAAAAAATAGGTACCAAAAAACAGGTACCAAAACTTTTAATGTTTCGGTTTTTATATAATAGTAGAGATTTTATTAATAATTGAAAAATATGATACGATATTTTCGGATATATATTAATGATTGTAATATTAGTTTTAAATCAAAAAGGAAACGTATTTTCATTCGAAAGGAAATATTAATGATTGGAAGATATGATAAAAGGTAACATCTTCAACTAAAAGTAAATATGAAAAAGGCAATCGACTACTTACCATTAATTATATTATGTTAATATTTATTTTAGGTGTTTTAATATATATTTTTCTTTGTAATGAAGGGTAAATAAGTAAATTCACGAAATACCAAAAAATAGGTAAAAAAAACAGGTACCAATTTATATAATCATTATTTTTTACATAATTTTTAATTTTAATTAATATAATTTAATATACACATGTTTACGGATTATACTAATTTTTCCTTATTATAAACAACGTATATTTTTAATATATTTTATTAATAATTGAAAAATATTGTATGATATTTTCGGGTATATATTAATGATTGTAAGATTAGTTTTAAATCAAAAAGGAAACGTATTTTAATTCGAAAGGTAATATTAATGATTGGAAGATATGATAAAAGATAATATCTTCAACTAAAAGTAAATATGAAAAAGGCAATCGACTAATTACCAATAAATATATTATGTTAAAATTTATTTTAGGTGTTTTAATATATTTTTTTTCTTTATAATGAAGGGTACATAAGTAAATTCACGAAGTATAAAAAAACAGGTACCAAAACTTTCAATGTTTCGGAATTTATATAATAGTATAGATTTTCGGATATATATTAGTGATTGTAAGATTAGTTTTAAATAAAAAAGGAAACGTATTTTAATTCGAAAGGTAATATTAATGATTGGAAGATATGATAAAAGGTAACATCTTCAACTAAAAGTAAATATGAAAAAGGCAATCGACTAATTACCATTAATTATATTATGTTAAAATTTATTTTAGGTGTTTTAATATATTTTTTTCTTTATAATGAAGGGTACATAAGTAAATTCACGAAGTACCAAAAAACAGGTACTAAAAAATTGGTACCAAAAAACAGGTACCAAAACTTTCAATGTTTCGGAATTTATATAATAGTATAGATAAGTATAGATATTTTTTTGTCAAGCGCTTTATTATTATATTATTAATTATATTATTATACTGCAAAAAAAAAATCACCACTTATTATTATTATTATTATTATTATTATTATTATTATTATTATTATTACTTTGAAACAACCTCTTAGAATTATTAAATATCAATTTAAATTAAAAATCATTCTTTAACAATTAAAAAGAATTATAAATTGTAATCTATATTATTATAGAATAACAGAAACAATGAAAGTTTATTGATTGGTCAGTATGATATTTTGTATTTTTACTTAATTATTCTATTTAATTATATTTTACTTAATTTCCTTTATTTTGGCTTACATTTATTTTCAAGTAATTATGGACAATTCTATTTTATTAAATAAAATAACGATATTATAGTTACGAATTAATCAATTAACTTTTTCAACTAAAACACATTACGTAATCTAATTTTTCTAACTAAAATTTTTGCTTTCTAAAAAATATCATAGATCATTCTATTTAATGAAATAAACTAACAATATTATAATTAATAATAATTAATAATAATTAATAATTAATAATTAACTGATTAAATTTTTCAACTAAACGTTAAAACGAAAGAGTTTTTTTTTACTTAATTACCATTATTTAGTAATTTTTTACTTAATTTCCTTTATTTTGGTATACATTTATTTTGCAATAGTTACAGATAATTCTATTCTATAAAAAAACAACGATATTATAGTTCCTACTAACTAACTAATTACCTTTTTTTTTTAGCTAAAATACATAACATTTTCTAACATTTTTTAATCAAAACCTATATTTTTTCAAATATATCACGGATCATTTTATTTAATGAAATAAATTTATAATATTATTATTAATAAAAACTAACTAATTAACTTTTTCAGTTAAAATGTTAAAATTTCTAACTAAAATCTTCTTCTCTAAAAATATCATGGAAAACTTATATATAAATATTAAAATTAAATTATACCAATTATATATTTAATTTTATAAAATTTTCAATGATAAATTAAATAAAAATTATATCTTACTAGAAAAATTGGTGTATCATGGGTTCACCAATAATTAGGTAATAGATAGGCCATTATAAAAAACCAAAATCTATCAATTCATTAAATTGGGAATTGGAATATTACGTTAATAATGATTTAAAATTTTAATTTCTAAATGTATCGTCATCTCGTGACTTGGTTCTAAAAATTCTCGATTTAGCCGACTAATTCCCAATTAATCCTCTGTAAGGTAAACAATCGATTCGATTTTTGAAATTCGATTAATTTTATGAATTTATTTAAAATGATATGTTTAATTATAAACTAGACTAATATATTAAATATTATTATAATATCCGATTAATACTCTAATTAATCCTTACGATTAATTTCCAATTATCCAATTAATTTTAAATCGATACATCAATCGATTTATACCAATTACCGATTTTTACAATCATGGCATGCGAGCGCTTATATCGCAACTCTCTTGCGTGCGAATTTGAACCAGTGTTCTAAAAATCACTGAATCGGCCGAATACTCGTTTCGAGTACTCATTTTTTGGGTATGATCCGATTTGAGTCATACCGATTTCGGTCGAAATCCAATTTTTACATAATTCAGTTAATATTCGATCAAACTCCGAGTACTCGGAGTGAAATTCAATTTTAAATTATTCAATTTATTATTATTATTATTATTATTATTTTAAGTATTATTGAAAAATGAATGTATTTGATCATCATAACTTGTATTGATAAAAATTATCATGTAAAATGTATTAATATTTTGACATTACCATTGTTAGTACACTGTTAGAAATATTACTAATTATAATTTTGATAATTATATTAGATTATTAGTAAATAACAAGAATTATATAACTTATAACACTAATACACTAAATTATAATATGTGAATTTAATATTTTTAGTAAAACTTATAAAAATAATATTCGATTAGTTATCCGAGTACTCATTTCGAGTATTCTCCCAATTTCCGAATACTCTTTTTACAGGAACCAAACTGAATTGAACTGATTTCCGATTTTTATAACCTTGTTTTGAACAAAATGGTTGTTTTATTGGATTTTGCAATAAATAATTAGATTATTTGATTGTATCGGAAGGTTATCCAATTCACGGCAAAGGAGACATGCAGAGCTGTTTCATAATAAATTAAAAAATTTATAAAAATAAATAATCGATCCACATTATTAATATTATCATAATTCATTGGCCACTGTTTCCACCCATGTGTGTTATCACTCTTGGTCCCACTCCCAATTAAAGAATCCCACATTTTAACAGAGTAGTATTCATTTTTAGTCAGGTTTAAATTATTAGGCTTTTTATAAAGTCCCGTGTATTATAAATTATTAGCTATAGAAAAAGATAGAGAACATAGGGAAGAAGAAGCTGGGTGCTTGGGTGCTTGGTATATCTTTTTTTCGGATATATAAGGCTATTTATAGCCAAATTAATAGACAAGAGAAATCAAACTTTTCTACTGCAAACTTTCTAGCCTTACTATTTATATTTGACATAAATGGCAATCACACCTAACTTTATTTGACCACGTTTTACAACACTCCCCTTTGATTGTCATTTAATACGGATCATAAACTGCCTCGTTAAAACCTTTTCAAAGAAAAATCCAGTGGAATAAAAACTTTGACGAAGGAAAAAGAGTACAGTCTTCCCTTGGAAGAAAACCAATTATTCACTGAAGTTTTGTTGTAACAAAATCGAATTCCAATGTTATGTCGTAGTTTCCTGAATGTTGAATTCGGTAATGATTTTGTGAATAAGTCTGCAATGTTGTCACAAAATCGAATTTGCTGTACATCAATTTCACCATTCTTTTGAAGTTCATGAGTGTAGAAGAATTTTGACGAAATGTGCTTCGTTCTGTCTCCTTTGATATATCCTTCCTTGAGTTGATCAATACATGCAGTGTTGTCTTCAAACATAACAGTGGGACTTCTCGTGATGTCTGGTAATCCACATGATTCTTGAATATTCTTGATGATAGACCGTAACCAAATACATTCTCTACTGGCTTCATGAATTGCAATTAGTTCTGAATGATTTGATGAGGTTGCCACTGTAGTTTGCTTTGTTGATTTCCAGGAAATGGCTGTACCGCAATATGTGAATGCATATTCAGTTTATGATTTGCTAAAATGAGGATCTGACAAATATCCAGCATCTGCATATCCAATCAACTGAGATGTCGAGTTCTTCGGGAAGAATAACCCAAAATCAATCGTCCCACGAAGATATCTAAATATATGCATGATCCCATCCCAGTGCCTTTTAGTTGGGTCAGAACTGAATCTCGCCAACAGGTTCACAGCAAATGCAATATCAGATCGTGTGTTATTTGCAAGATACATAAGAGCTCCAATTGCACTAAGATATGGAACTTCAGGCCCAAGAGCATCTTCATCTTCTTTTCTAGGACGGAAAGGATCTTTCTCAACTTCTAGTGATCGAACAATCATCGGTGTAGTTAGTGGATGAGATTTGTCCATGTAGAATCGATCAAGAACCTTTTCTGTGTAGGTTGACTGATGAACAAATATGCCTGAAGATAAGTGCTCCACCTGTATACCTAAACAAAATCTTGGCTTTCCAAGATCTTTCATTTCAAACTCATTTTTCAAATAGTTAGCAGCATTAGTAATATCTTCAGAAGTACCTACAATATTTAAATCATCCACATATACTGCAATAATAACAAAACCAGATTATGATATTTTAATAAACACACATGGACACACTTGATTATTTATATACCCATCATGCAACAAATATTCACTAAGCCTGTTGTACCACATACGACCAGATTGTTTCAAGCCATATAATGATCGTTGTAGTTTAACTGAGTATAATTGTTGAGGCTTAATTTCCTCTAACTTTAATCCTTCAGGGATTTTCATATAAATATCACTATCAAGTGATCCATAAAGGTAGGCTGTCACAACATCCATCAGACGTGTTTCCAATTTTTCCATACAAGTCATACCCATAAGAAAACGAAAAGTAACTCCATCCATCACAGGAGAGTAAGTTTCCTGGTAATCAAATCCAGGCCTGTGAGAAAATCCCTGGGCTACCAGCCGGGCCTTATATCTAATAATTTCATTTCTCTCATTTCGTTTTCGTACAAACACCCATCTATTTCCAATGGGAACCACACCAGCTGGTGTTCGGACTGCAGGTCCAAATACATTTCTCTTGCGCAAGGATTGCAATTCTTCCTGAATTGCAATTTTCCATTTTGGCCAATCATCTCTTTGTCGACATTCTTCCACACTTTGTGGTTCAGGATCGGAGTTCATAATAATATCACATGCCACATAAAAAGCATATACATCATCAACCTCAGTACTCCCACGATCCAGTAATTTCTCGTTATGTACATAACTTATTGAGATCTCATAATTTTCAGGTACCTTTGCTTCTATGGAAGCATGTGCCACTTCAGGGGCAATATCCTCTTCTGGAGGTAATACCACTTCGGGTGGTTTTCTCACAGCAACTTCAGGGGCTTGAACCGCTTCAGAGGTGATACCACTTCTGGGTTATTTGATGTAGTTACTTCAGGAACATTTGCCACTTCAAGGGCAGATCCATTCAATTTCCGTTTTCGTGGTACAACATCTTTCGCACCAATAGGTCAACCACGCTTCTGGCGTGGTTTTGAATCATCAACCAATTCTTCAGGAATTGATTTATGAACAGGGATTTCAACCCTGGCCGGAGCATTAACAACGGGTATATGCGATTTTATAATAAGTCTAGAATCATTAAAAGCATCCGGCATTCTTTCTAAGAAACTTGGAGACTCGGTTTGAAGTTTAATTGGAGATGGTCGGACAATTAGTTTTCCTAATGAACATGCTGAGCAGGGAAGTTCATTTTGAGGTATGACCTTTTGATTCTTAAGAGGATGTCCTATAAAATTTTCTATTATACGACGCATCATAGATACTCCTGGATGACCAAGTCTTTCATGCCAAAGGGTTAGTGATTGTGGGTCTATGATTTTTGGAATGACGATATTGTGAGACTCAATGACTCTAATATTTGTAGCATATAATCCCGAAGAGATTGATTGTAATCTTTCTAATATCTTCTTATGGCCTGAGTTAATTGACGTGATAAGGAGATATTCTTTTTCATTCTCACTAGTAGTTTCTACGTGGAAACTGTTATTCCCAGATTACACACTTGTATAATTGTAGAAGGGGGGGGGGTTGAATACAATTCTTAATAATTATAAACTTCTGATAAAAACCACAGAAATCTATAAGGAAATAATTGCTGAATAAGAAATGGTTCACAAACACATAAAAAATCAGGTGGTTAAATGTACCACCTGAGACTTTTATTTGAAGAAAACTCTGTGATACAAATGTACACAGCTTCTGTTTTACAACTCTTTGCTTCTAAGAATATTCAAGAAACCCTAAGCAAATATGTCTGTTTTCTTACTCTCTAAAGAGTTGCTACACTTGGTTATATATCCCAAGTTTACAAGTGCTACAGGAATAAGATAATATTAATCTAATTCAAGTTGACTTGCTACTCCACTCCAAATCCACATGTAGCCGAAAGGTTGTCCTTGTGAACAGATATGTCCCCTGCACCTTTCTTGTATGTACTGTGTAAATGGAATGCTTCTTTCTTCTGTGTTTCCAAAGCATGGCTACCATACTGCTTTTTATACCTACTATCAACCCATGTGATCTGTCAATCAAACCTGTCCTTATCAACTATTAATTCCCATCTAGCATAGGATAAAGTGACAATGATTATCCGTTGATGTTGTGCACAATTATCCGTTGACGGTAGTTTGAGCTTTATCCGTTGATTGAGTAGATTTGAGTTGTATCCGTTGATAGAGCCCTGTTCTTATCCGTTGATACACTTTCACTTAGACAGAATTACATAGCATAGCTTATTTACAATTGGCTACCCTATTCTGCCTATCCATTGATGGTCAACATGACTCTGAACAAAAACACTATCAACTGATAAATAGAGATATTGCAGTATGCTACAAAACCTCATCCGTTGATGAGCTACCTGTCAACGAATAGTTATAAAGTCTTATCCGTTGACAGTTACAAAACTTGACTTATACAATTTTGCTTGAATGTTAAGTTATCATCAACTATAACATATTCCTAACAATCTCCCCCAATTTATACTTGATGGAAATAAAGCATAAATTCAGAACCTTGATGATAACAAACATTCCTAAAGATATATACACTACAGTATGCAAAAATTGTATTAAGCTACAAAAATTAAAAACAGAAAGCTTTAAGAAACTTATCAGAGATGTGCTCCTTTAGATTGAGCAGATTAATGATGTTTCCTCTCTCTGGTTGGCTGCACCCTTGACTTTCCTTCCTTGGCAGAGTTGGACTCAATTTGCACTTGAAGTTTCCTATAGAAGGTATCTTCTTCAACAACTTTTGGATTTAGCTTTAGTTGTAACCATCTTAGGTAATCAGAACTAGCCTTTAACAGTTGGTCTTCTAACCTGAAGAATCTCCTAGTGCCCTCTTCATCCCTGAACTCCATCATCCAAAAGGGTTGAATGTGGATTTTCTGTCCATTATATGGGATCTTCATTTTCTTTGGTAGACTCGAGGGTGAGTTCCATTCTCTCCTTATTTCTTCTATTCTGCTGATTATCTCCCTTCTGGCTGTCTAAGAGAACCCTGTGTGTCTCTTGAATGCTGAGAACACTTTGGTCAATGTATGATAATTTTCTCCAAGAACCTTCTGTAATGGCCATGTCCTCTGACTTCCTCCCTTGTAGACAAACACTAATCTTTCAGGCTGATTCTTGTACTTGTCAATTCCTCTTACTTCTGACAATTCATCCAAATATAGATTCATGCCAGAGTATTCTTCAATTTCTGCCTGATAGATAAAGTCTTCTTTGTTTTCCAAGATTGGTTGTTTGACAATAGCAGGTACCCTAGCAACTTGAACTGGTCCCTTTGAAAGTTGCTTCTTTGGAGCCCTTTTCTTCTGTTTTGGATTCAGCAAGAATGAAGGAACTTCAATTGAATCAAAATTCATTGGTTCTTCTTTGGGCATTATGGGGTCACCATGAAAGTTTACAGTTGGGTCGATTACTGTTGCAGATATAGGTACTGATGAGCCAATGGTTTCTTTTTCTGGGAAGGGTTCTGGAGAAAGAACCCTTTTGGTCTTAGCTTTCCTTCTTTTAGGTTTGATTTTGGGAACTTCCTCAGGTTCCTTCATTTCAACCTCTACCTCATCCATTAACTCTTGAGCTAGCCTGGCTTGCTTCTCTTCTGAGTTTTCATGTTGATTTTCTGTACTTGGATGAGCTTCCCTTTGGATTCTGGAGACTTCTTCTCTTTTAGCTTCCACAAATCTAGGATGACTGTTGGATATATTTAATACTTTTCCATTCCTCATGATTACAGCCATCCAATCTCTTACACTCTTATTTGTCTGTACTTTGAACTCCATGATTGTTTTTCCCATTAGCTTTTCTTCATCATTCTTGGGAAATGGGTAGTCCAATTGAAGCTTGTTCTTCCCATTTTCCTTTGGTGGTGAGTAGGCTCTGGTTTTGATGGCTGGTTCAAATTCTTTGACAGATGATGGCTCAGCATCATAGAATGTAGGAGCCACAACCCTTGCAGTGAGCACCTTCATGATTGTGGTTGATATTGTTGGAGCAGAAGATTGAGCATTAAGAAACAGAGATGATGCAATTGATTCATTGATCATCCTCTCTGTCCTTAGAATTCTTTCACTAGTCTCCTTGTTGATCTTTTCCAAAGCTTCTATTCTGGCTTGCCTTTCACCATCTGAGATTTCTTCTAAGCTTTGAATCTCAGGCAAAGCCACTTGTTTCTTCACAGGGGAAGCCTTTATCTCAAACTCTGTTGGATTGACCACTACAATTGGCTGTTGCTCCCCCTCAATCTGTGCTATCTCACTACTGATAGCTTGAAATTGGCCAGTAGATGTTGCAGCCTCTTCTGTGCTTGTTCCTATTTTCTCCATTTTCTCCCCCTTTTTGTTAGCATCAAGGGTTGGGGTTGAAGCTACAAGTAGCATTTCCAGTAGTTGAGTCTGTTTTGATTGATTGGCAATGATAGTGTGCATTTGAGATTCCATACTATCCACTCTGGAGGAAAGAAGCTGAACAGACTTAGCCAGGCTATCTTCTTTGAGAAGTTTGCTAGAAAGCACCTTCTGAGTGGTAGTAGGAGCTAGTGCCTCAATCCTGGCATCTAGTGCTATCTTCATATCTCTAATTTCAGACTTGACCTCCTCCTGTTGTGTTCTTTGAATAACAGATTGCATCTTTTGTAATTTCAAGGAGGCCATAACTTGCGCAAGAACAGTCTTTCTCTGTGGGTCTGCAGTTTGGTGCTCAGCCTTAGCAGATTGATATTGCTTCATGATTTCCACATTGAGATTCCCAAGTTCAGTGGCATTGGAAAACATCCATCCTGGAGTCTCATCCTCATTGATTTCTTCACCATCTGAACTTTGACTGTCATCACTGCCAAACTCTTCACTTCCAGCACTTGGAGACAGGGTTTGTAAAGCTTCTTTTGCTCTTTGAAGAGATTCTGAGGTGTGCACTAGGTGCATTGCCTTCTCTGCCTCCACATTGCCCTGTTGTGCCATGACTTGATAGGCAGAAACAGGATGAGTAAAGGTTTCAGGATCCAAAGAGATGGAGTCAATAATTGACTGATATTCTTGTATAAATTCCATCTCTTTGGAAGCTTCATTAACCTCCATTAACTCACTTGCAATGGCTGAATCTTCCGCCTTATTTCTCCTGTAGTCCCTTCTCTCCTCTCATCTCTCTTTTCTTGCATCAGGGGCTCCCCCTGGCTCACACCTCTCACACCCTCACCTTCACCTACTAAGGTGGAACTCTCTAGCTCTCCTTTTGCCTGACCGGAAGAAATGGTTAGCCTCTCATTGTTTTTCTCTCCTTTTGCCTGCTCACAAGGCAGCCTCTCACTCCCTTCCCTCATTCCTAAAAGTGTTTCAACTACTACAAACTCCTCCACAGTTGACATGGGAATGTCACATTTTGCAGTGGTAGAGAGAGTTGTCAACGGATAAAGTGTATCCGTTGATGTAGTGGTTATTGCTGTCAACGGATAATTAGTTGTAGACATATCCGTTGATGGAGAAACACTTGTCAACGAATGAAGGATATCCGTTGATGAAGGAAAAAGAGTATCCGTTGAAGTGAAAACCAACACTGAATCTGTGGTGATTGATTTTAAGGAAGAGGCCACAGATAGTGTTGTGAATTCAGGAATGGAAGATTGATGGCCCAACAAATCATCTAAAAGATGATGACCACCAATTGTTGAGTGGGGCTTCTCCAAGAATTTTAAAGATGGAGAATCAGGAATTGATGTAGATATCATATCCACATCCAGAGATGGAGTTGGTGATGGTGGATCAAAATGTGTATCGATTTGAAGGTTAAGATCAAGGGGCTGTGACTCCACATTTATTGAAGTCACATCAAACTGAATTTGAGAAGGTACAGTTTGCTGTACAGTGTGTGCACCCTGTGATTCCCCAATGGTTTTGGATTTTACTCTTCTACCATAGGTTTTTGAGTGAGAGTTATCTGTGTCTCTTGCCCTTTTGTGCAGTGTTCCTGGAATGGAACTTAAATCAGTAGTCACACCCTGTTGAGAGGATGTAACTAGAATTTGGCTTGTAGGTTCATTAACAATCTTTTGAGAGACTGAAATGTTGGTTGCACCTACCTCACCTTCCTTATCCTTAGGGTTTCTTTGATGTTCACCCTGTCCCTCACCACTCACTACCTCCTTCACACTCCCCTCAAGAGGTTTGGTAGTTTTTGCAACAGGTGCCTTTTGAGAGACACCTGAGGTTTGTCTTTTAGATTGTGGTTTTGGAACTCTGGATTTGGTCACTTTGGTAGGAGCCTGTTTGGTCACAGCCACAGACTCCATTGTGACACTAGAAGGCAAAGAAATTTGGGGGTTGGAGATAGGAGTTTCAGGGTTGGAAACAGTTACCTGAACAATTGGTAGATATACCAATTGTACTTTTGCATTTAGGTTCATTCGAATCAAATCACTTAAGACTCTCTTCTCCTGAACAAAACAATTGAACTTGCTATCCGGGTTAGCAATGGATAGCTCATTCTCAGATACATGCAGTGCTAGGAGCATAAAAAATCTAGCAAAATAAACATTCTTGCTCCTAGTTTCCTTTTTACCTAATTTAGCTGCTATCTCATACATGACTAGTGTGCCAAAATTATAGAATTTATCAGTCAAAAGCATACATAGCATAACTAGCATGGAATTGGTAACAGCATCAAAGTTACTAATCTTGCCAGAAAAAGTTTTAATGAAGGCATCACAAAGATAACTCCATTCTTTAACCATACCTTTCCTAACAATTTTCCATAAGTTCTCAGTACTAAGGGTATAATTCATGGAATTAAGCATGGTAACAATTTCAGCATTACTGGGTACACTCAGACAGTTATTCTCAGGCAATTTTAAACAAGCAGTTAACACATCAGAATTAACTACATAATTTTTACCCTTCAAAGAAAAAGCAAGTGTACCGTCTGTGCCATTGTACTCAGCAGATGCCCACACCTCTTCAATTACCTCATGGATTAGAGGAGTGGTGGCAGTCATAGCATATGACAGTTTGCATTTCTTCACGAAATTCATCATGGTGTGATATGCTTCTGGAGCGTTCACTGTATCAACAAAGGCCGCGAAATTGTTCTTCTCATAGGTAAACCCGGTGGAAGACATCATCTTAACAATAGGCGCCATTGAAGTGTTTGAACTTTTGTTGCAGAGAGAGATTTAGTGAAGAAGATGCAGTTAACTAATGAGATTCTTGAAAATGAATAAAGGTGAGGTGTGAGGGCACAAAACAGCCTTTTATATTTTCCAAGAATTAAAAATGAAATAATTAAAAGTAATTACCCCATTGGACAAAAGTAACTGTCAGATAATAAATGAAAAGAAAAGAAGTACAGCCGTGACTAATTATACACGTTTACCAACGGCTATAAAAAGAAATATGTATATCAACGGATAAAGATTGGACGGTTGAGAAAAAAGTTTATCCATCAATGACGTGGACAACCTGTTATCCGTTGACATACGAAAATCTAGTAATGTGTTTATACTACCAACGGATAAAAGGATATCCGTTGATAAGCAAATTTTGCCTTAAACAAAATTTCTGCTAAGAGTTTTTCAGAGAGTTTTTAATTCTCAAATAAATCAAAACACATTTCTAGCTGCAATACAGTATGATTAGATATCACTAGGAATTATGAAAAATTAAGCATACCTAGTTCACCTACCAACCTTGTGAATGAAGATTCATCAAGAGGCTTGGTGAAGATATCTGCAAGCTGCATTTCACTTGGCACAAAGTGCATTTCTACTGTACCATTCATCACATGCTCTCTAATGAAGTGGTATTTGATGTCAATATGCTTGGTTCTCGAATGTTGCACTGGATTCTCTGTGATGGCAATAGCACTAGTGTTGTTACAGAAAATTGGAATCTTTTCAACTTTTAGACCATAGTCAATAAGTTGATTTTTCATCCAAAGAATCTGTGCACAACAACTTCCAGCTGCAATGTACTCAGCTTCGGCTGTAGAGGTGGAGACTGAGTTCTATTTCTTACTGAACCATGACACAAGCCTGTTCCCTAAAAATTGACAGGAGCCTGTAGTACTTTTCCTATCAATTCTACAACCTGCAAAGTCTGCATCTGAATAGCCAATTAGATCAAAGCCAGAATCTCTTGGGTACCAAAGGCCAAGGTTTGGTGTTCCCTTGAGATACCTGAAAATTCTCTTAATAGCAATCAAGTGAGACTCTCTAGGGTCAGCTTGAAATCTAGCACAAAGACATGTGGAAAACATTATATCAGGTCTACTAGCTGTTAGATATAGAAGTGAGCCTACCATGCCTCTATAGCTTGAGATGTCCACAGATTTTTCTTTAGTATTCAGCTCAAGTTTAGTTGCAGTGGCCATAGGTGTTTTTGCAGAGGCACAATCCATTAAGTCAAATTTCTTTAAGAGAACATAAATATATTTTGTTTGACTTATGAAAATTCCCTCATTAACTTGCTTTACTTGTAAACCAAGAAAGTAAGTTAATTCACCCATCATGCTCATTTCATACCTACTTTGCATAAGTTTGTGTTATGCTATAATTTACGCAAGCGCACGTAGTCACAAGTAATACAATTAAAGTTCGTTCCACAGAGATCTGGTTATAGTTCTATTCAGTAAATATGCCTATGCAACAATGTATGGTTTTAACTCACTGCTAAGAAAAGTAACAAACTGGGTTTGATTATCTAATTTATACTAAGATGCAATAATTAAACTAAGAATTAACTAATTAACAAGAATTAAAATCGAATTACTTATATGAGATAAAACATGGAATCCTAGTTTCATCATCTACTTCACTTAGAGTTGCAGCCTTTAATCACTATGTGCAATGGTTTTGATATCTGATCGGACAACACGAAACAAGTATACGCTACCTGTCAGCATACGCATACCAAACTAAACATACATCCACAAAAGAGATAGAAGATGAATAGACACCAATTATGCTTAGACCCTATATGTCTATAGAATTTGAAAACATAACGGTTGAAGAACAAGTTATCCATAAAGATCACATAGGGCAGTATAAGTATTTTCATCTCACACCACAAATCATATTGATAAACAATTATGAACCTATGCTAGCATGGCAAGTTCTAAATCTCAAGATCCACTTTCACTTCACAAGAGATTAACAAATTAGATGTTCGCGACGCATCTATCTATTAAGCATAACCATACGAGGATATCAATTATACACCACACACAAATCTTTAAGGCATGCAAACTACTAAGCTACATAGATAAATCCACTAGGATCCCATGACAACGATTAGCCCATAATTGAACCGTTCATCGTCATGGGATTTGATGAAAACATGATTTAAAACAAGATATGGAAGAAAGAAGTAAAAATATTATTAAAACTAAGAGTTGAGAAAACAAATCTATAATTCAACGTATACAAAAGATGAAGTAGATCTAGATCCGTTGCTTGTCACGAGCGTTGAATCCTTCTCTCCTTTTCCCTCTTGCAGATCTGAGCTGGTTACAATAATAATGTGATGATAATGTGTATCTCTATTACAATGCTTAGATGTGTTTTTATAGGCTCTAGATTTCTTGCCCAGCAAGAATTTATCTTCTATTACAATTAGAATTTAATTAAGGTGCTAAAACCTACCCGGAATATAATTAGAACTTGAAAAGGACAAAACAGGAAATTCCCAGCCATGCTTCACAAAGAATACGCGCGCGATTTAATTCAGCACTTTACTTGCACGTGATTCCTATCCCAGGTTGTAGAAAATCTCTCAAGCTTCGCGTGGGCAGTAAGATCGCTGAAAACGGACTTACAGAACTCCAGATATGGCCAAAACAGTGTAAGCTGCGCAGCCTTCCCAGAAAATCCGAATTTTAATCAATTAATTCCCAAAAATTTATAGAAGCATCCACCTTAATCAACATTCTCTTAAACCTGCACAACTAAGCAAAACACATCAAAACTACAAGAAACTTGAGTCCAAGACCATCAATTTAAGCCGATTTAGAATGTTCCAAGTGGATATAAAATCCACTTATCAGTTTGGCAAACCTTTTGCAAAGCTTCTCATCTGTAGACCCAAAAATAATATCATCTACATAGATTTGAACAAGTATTGAAGAACCATTGACATTTCTATGAAATAAGGTTTTATCTACTGTACCTCTAGTGAAGTGATTCTCCAAAAGAAATTGAGATAAAGTGTCATACAAGGCTCTTGGTGCTTGCTTCAAACCATAAAGTGCTTTCAAGAGAAGATATACATAATCTGGAAATTCTGGATCTTCAAAGCCAGGAGGTTGATGGACATATACCTCTTCTTCCAGTTCCCCATTTAGAAAGGCACTTTTAACATCCATCTGATAGACTTTGAAGTTGGCATGTGCTGCATAGGCTAGGAAAATTCTGATGGCCTCAAGTCTTGCCACTGGAGCAAAAGTTTCATCAAAATCTATTCCTTCTTCTTGAGAATAGCCCTTTGCCACTAATCTAGCTTTATTCCTCACAATTATGCCATTTTCATCAGTCTTATTCTTGAGAACCCATTTGGTACCTATGATACCTCTATCATCAGGTTTGGGCACAAGCTTCCATACTTTATTTCTCTCAAATTGGTTTAGCTCTTCTTGCATTGCTAAGACCCAATCTGGATCTAGAAGGGCATCCTCCACTTTCTTAGGTTCCTCTTGAGATAGAAAACTACTGTATAGGCATTCTTCTTGTGTGGCCCTTCTAGTTTGGACTCTTGAGTTTGAGTCACCAATGATTAACTCAAAAGGATGATCTCTGGTCCATTTTCTTGAAGGTGGAAGGTTTGATCTAGATGAGGTTGCTTCATCTAAGTGAGCATGATCTTGTTGATTGATCACTGAGTTTTGACTTCGAGAAACTCCCCCTGAGTTTATTGTCCTTGAGGAGTTATGAAGTTGACTGTCAACAGATGCATCATTTTGGCTATCAACGGATGCTCCATTTTGCCTATCGACAGATACATGAGAATGCCTGTAACGGATGCATCTGATGCTCTAGTATGACTGTCAACGGATGCTTCATTTCCAGTGTTAGCATCACTTCTAGTTGGACCAACAACTCTAGGTGAATTTCCAAGGCCATGATCTTCATTTTCCTCATCATCATCAATGTACATTCTTCCTTCTACCTCATTCTCAAATCTCAACTTTTCATGGAAGCCTTCATCATTTAGACCTAGAATCTTTTGATCATCAAACACAACATGTACAGATTCCATAACAATGTTGGTTCTTAGATTGTAGACTCTATAGGCTTTCCCTGCTGCATATCCAACAAAGATAGCTTCATCTGCCTTTGCTTCAAATTTGCCCAAGTTATCTCCATGATTTCTTAGCACAAAACACTTACATCCAAAGACATGAAGAAAAGCTAACGTTGGTTTCTTGTTGGTGAATAATTGATAAGAGTCATCCCTCTAGCTTGATTGATCAAGGAAATATTCTGAGTGAAGCAGGCAGTGCTGACAGCTTCAGCCCAGAAATATGTTGGCAATCTTGATTCACTTAACATTGTTCTAGCCGCTTCAATGAGAGTTCTGTTTTTCCTTTCAACAACCCCATTTTGCTGAGGTGTTCTAGCAGCAGAAAACTCATGGACAATTCCATTCTCTTCACAGAAAATCTTCATTGTGGAATTTTTGAATTCAGTGCCATTGTCACTCCTGATTCTTTGTACTTTTACTTCAGAACCATTGTTTACTAGTCTGAGATGATTGATGATGATTTCACTTGCACAATCTTTGGAGTGCAGAAAGAAGGTCCATGTAAACTTAGAAAAATCATCCACAATCACCAGGCAGTATTTCTTCTTTGAAATGGACATGACATTTACTAGACCAAATAAGTCCATATGCAGCAATTGAAGGGGCTTAACAATGGATGACTCTGTCTTGCTCTTGAAGGATGATTTCTTTTGCTTCCCTAATTGGCAGGCATCACACAATCCATCTTTGATGAACTCCAATTGAGGGATTCCTCTAGCAAGATCCTTTCTCACCAAATCATTCATAACTTTAAAATTCAAATGAGACAGCTTTTTATGCCATAGCCAACTCTCATCCTTGCTTGCTTTGCTGAAGAGACAAGTAATGGATTCTGAGCATACTGAGTTGAAATCAGCTATGTAAACATTTCCTTTTCTAAAGCCTGTCAGAACCACATTGTTGTTTTCCTTGGTAGAAACAACACAGGCTTCTTTAGTGAACTTTACTTCATAGTCTTTGTCACAAATCTGACTGACACTCAGCAAATTGTGCTTCAAACCTTCAACTAAAGCCACTTCTTCAATGATGACATTGTCCTTTGTAATCAAGCCATATCCCTTAGTATATCCTTTGCTGTCATCTCCAAAGGTAATTCTAGGGCCAGCTTTCTCCTTGAACTCTGTGAGCAGGGTTGAATCTCCTGTCATATGCCTAGAACATCCACTGTCTAGGTACCATAGATTCCTCTTATTTCCCTGCACACATTCCAAAATACAAATCAAGTTGATTTTGGTACCCAAGTTTCCTTGGGTCCTTTCTTGTTAGCCTTTGGTTTTACACTCTTAGCAATCTTCACTTTGGGTGTAGATGCTTGAGTGATAGGTTTTGACAGATGCTCATTTGCATAAATATTTGATGCATGCATTTGTGAAAAATTGGCATACATATTATCCATGCTAGGAATGCTCCATGACATTTGTGGTATATTCACAGATTGAAAATAAGGATTAGGCACATATGGCATGTTCACATAAGGATTTGAAAAACTAGCATTCTGATACAAACCAGGCATTGCAGGCATACTTGGCATAGATTGAGGTACATGAACAGGAGTCCTTTTAACAGACTTGCAATTAGAAGATAGGTGATTGACACTATTGCAATTACCACAAGTTTTCCTAGGAGCAAACTTGTCAGGAGAATAATTGTTTTTCTTGTTAATGCCTATCTTACCATTTCTGTTCTTTTTCTTTTTACCCTCAGTCTCTACCTTTTCATTAACTGATTTACCAACAGCCTTTTTGTTAAGTAAATCACCTGCCTTAGCCTTCTCACTTGATTTGGCTTGGCTACTTTCACCAGAAACAAAGTTCTTGGCTACTGGACCATACTGATTATTCAGTTTCTTGAGTTCCTTCTTACTAACAGACTTTTTGTTAGTCGACGGATACCTCTCATCCGTTGATGGTTCATCTGTCAACGGATGATCACTATCCGTTGATTCACAAATAGTCTCTAGATCCTCAAGGCAAGGTTCTAGCTCCTTTTTCTTTTGAATCCAGGTATCCCTCACAAATGATTCTATTCCCTGGACTTCTATTATGTTTTGAGAAACATTCCTACAACTTTGAAATTTACCAATTATCCCTTGTTCCTTTTCAAGCTGGTTTCTTAAGATCAATTCTCTTTTTAACACAGCTTCAAGTTCATTTTTAGCATCATTGCAATTAACTCTCATTTTCTCAAATTCTAGAAATTGAACTTCTAGAACTGCATTTCTATCACTTAGGAACTGATTAGTTTCTTTAATCCTATTGTTCTCTTTAGTAAGTGATTTAAGAGTAACACTCAAGTGATATAGTTCAGTAGACATTTCATCTATAACACTATTGAATTCCTCTTTGGTGAGCTCAGAGAGATTAGTAGAATATACCTGATTGCTAGCTGAACTTGCTTCCTGCTCAGAATCAGCCATTAATGCAAGGTTGACAAACTCAGCATCATCATCAGAATGATTTCCATCAGCAGCCCAGTCATACTCTTGGGTCATGAATGCCTTTCCTTTCTGTCTGAGAAGATCAAAATATTTCTTCTTGTAGTCAACAGTTTCAGTTGGCTTTCCCTTGTTCTCAGATCTAGGCTTCCTGCATTCACTTATCACGTGACCAGCAATTCCACAATTGTAGCATTTAATTTTGGATTTATCCACATAATTGCTTGTAGAAAAATCCTTGTTAAATGGCTTGGCCACCCCAGAGTTTCTTCTGAATTTTAGCTTAGAGAATCTCCTAGATAGAAAGGCTAAATGCTCATCTATCTCATCCAATTCATCCTGCTGTAGGACACTCATTTCTTCAGACACCTTTTCCTTGCTTTTGCTTGATTCTGCTCTACCTTCACAAACCTCCCTGTTTGGTGTAGATTTAGCAGCTTCAGTCCTCTTCTCCTCCTTATGCTCCAAGTTGGCAACAAGTGCAACTGACCCACTTTTCTTTTGGGCCTTCTCAATTTCTTCATCCTACTCCATTTCTAGTTCATATGTCTTTAAAGTTCCATAGAGCCTTTCAAGAGTAAATGACTTGTACTCTTGAGTGTTTCTTAGAGAAACAGTCATAGGCTTCCACTCTTTGGGCAGTGATCTCAGAAATTTGAGATTAGAATCTTTCACTTGGTAGATTCTTCCATACAGTTTCAAGCCATTCAGTAGCTTTTGAAATCTACTAAATGTGTCATTCAATGTCTCTCCATTCTTGAAATGGAAGTGCTCATACTGTTGGATTAGTAGCTGCATCTTGTTTTCCCTTACCTGTTCTGTACCTTCACAAAGGATTTGAACAATGTCCCATACTTCCTTGGCGGTAGTACAGTTGATAACATTGTCAACCATGTCTGTTTCTAAACCATTAAACAGAATATTCATGGTCTTTTTATCTTTGTGAACTTCTGCAACATCCTCAGTACTCCACTCAGAAACAGGTTTTGGGATGTACGTGTCTGGTGCATCTGCAGCAAGACCAACTCTTGAAGAAGCCTTCATTGGAACATGAGGACCCTTCTCAATGCAAACTACAAAGCCTACATCAATAGACATGAGATGTAGACGCATTTTTACTTTCCAGTGAAAGTAATTTTCTCTATCAAGAACCGGTATCTTCACTCCATAATCCTTCTTAGACATGTTGGAAGTGTGTTGATCTTTAAACTTCAAATATATTAGAAGCTCGCTCTGATACCAATTGTTATTCCTAGATTACACACTTGTATAATTGTAGAAGGGGGGGGTTGAATACAATTCTTGATAATTATAAACTTCTGATAAAAACCACAGAAATCAAACACATAAAAAATCAGGTGGTTAAATGTACCACCTGAGACTTTTATTTGAAGAAAACTCTGTGATACAAATGTACACAGCTTCTGTTTTACAACTCTTTGCTTCTAAGAATATTCAAGAAACCCTAAGAAAATATGTCTGTTTTCTTACTCTCTAAAGAGTTGCTACACTTGGTTATATATCCCAAGTTTACAAGTGCTACAGGAATAAGATAATATTAATCTAATTCAAGTTGACTTGCTACTCCACTCCAAATCCACATGTAGCCGAAAGGTTGTCCTTGTGAACAGATATGTCCCCTGCACCTTTCTTGTATGTACTGTGTAAATGGAATGCTTCTTTCTTATGTGTTTCCAAAGCATGGCTGCCATACTGCTTTTTATACCTACTATCAACCCATGTGATCTGTCAGTCAAACCTGTCCTTATCAACTGCTAATTCCCATCTAGCATAGGATAAAGTGACAATGATTATCCGTTGATGTTGTGCACAATTATCCGTTGACGGTAGTTTGAGCTTTATCCATTGATTGAGTATATTTGAGTTGTATCCGTTGATAGAGCCATGTTCTTATCCGTTGATACACTTTCACTTAGACAGAATTACATAGCATAGCTTATTTACAATTGGCTACCCTATTCTGCCTATCCATTGATGGTCAACATGACTCTGAACAAAAACACTATCAACTGATAAATAGAGATATTGCAGTATGCTACAAAACTTCATCCGTTGATGAGCTACCTGTCAACGAATAGTTATAAAGTCTTATCCGTTGACAGTTACAAAACTTGACTTATACAATTTTGCTTGAATGTTAAGTTATCATCAACTATAACATATTCCTAACAGAAACCATTAATACGAATGTCTTTAAAACTTAAAAGATTTCTAGTGGATTTACTAGAATAAAGAGCATTCTACACTTGAATTTGTCTCTCATTTGGTAGGATAAAACTAGCTTTCCCAAAACCCTCTATTATATTTGATGTACCCGAAATCGTCCAAACATGTGAGCTGGTTTTAGTAAACTGTGAGAAGTATTTCTGATTTTGTAGAATTGTGTGAGTGGTGGCGCAATTAGCAATGCATAAATCTCCCATATTTTATGTTGTGTACATATATCAGTGAACAATAATTTTACTAAAGCAAACCATGTACTTAAAGCAAGAACATAAAACAAGTATATAAAAGCATGAAATTGAAGCAGATACATAAGGAACATGAATTCAAAAGAGATACATATGAAAACTAGTAATCTAAGCCATAATAAAGGTTAGCGCCAGTGTCTAGTTTATTTGAGGTCTTGTTAATTGGTTCATCATTAAAGCTAGCCAAATTTGTTTATACCCTTTTCCTATTCTGCTTTTTGGATGACTCGTAAAGATCTACAAGATGTCTGGGTGTGTGACAATTACGAGTCCAATGCCCATGAGCCCCACATTTAAAACATATATCTCTAGTATCTCCTTCATGTGGTGCCTTCCTTTTATTTGGCACCTCATTTTGCCACTTCTGGTGACTAGAGTTGTTGTAACCATCACGTTGCCACTTCAAGTGGCCAGAGTTATACTTATTTTGAAATCGACCATGAAAATTTCCACATCCACGATTTCATCCATAATTTCGTCCTCCTCTATGCCCTTTCCCACGCTCATTCTTCCGGAATGACGTGTTATGTACTTCAGGTAACTGGGCAGAGCCTGTGGGACGTATCTGATGATTTTTCAGCAACAACTCATTATTTTTCTCAGCTACAAGAAGGAAAGATATCAGCTCACTATATTTCTGAAAATTGTGTTCCCTGTATTGTTGTGCCAAGATCATAGTGTTGGGGTGAAAGGTCGAAAGGGTCTTTTCAATCATCTCAGCATCAGTAATTTTCTCACCACACAGGATTAGCTTGGAACTTATTTTGAACAATGCATAATTATATTCAGCAACAGATTTAAAATCTTGTAACCTTAAATTGATCCAATCATAATGGGCATGTGGCAGATGGACAAGTTTTTTGTGGTAAAATCTATCTTTGAGATTGGTCCAAAGAGTTAGTGGATTTTTTACTGTGAGGTATTCAGATTTTAAGTTTTCATGAATGTGGTGCCTAAGAAAAATAATTGCTTTGGCATTTTGTTCAACAGTTGGGGTTTTTCCTGTTTCTATGGTATCCTTTAGCCCGTTTGCACTAAGGTGTAATTCCGCATCGACTACCCAAGACAGATAATTATCCCCAGACACATCCAAAGCAACAAAATTTAATTTTGCAAGATTCGCCATTCTGAACGCAAAATAAAGATTCAAAACATGGTATAACAATATGGCATGTTAAACATAAACAATTAAACACATACAAACATATAATGACATAATTTATTTAAAAGTTACGACGGCATAGCCAGCCAGTTTATTTAAAAATTACGACGGCATAGCCAGCCAGTTTATTTAAAAGTTACGACGGCATCGCCAGCCAGAAACCTTATAATAATATTCATAGTGCAACAATTTTAATATATTAAAGCGTAATATAAACAAGGAAATTATAACCATATTTATAAGTAAAAATAGAGCGTACCTCATTCGTTAATAAAATTTATTTGAGCAGTACCTTCTTCCTTAATAAACTTTACTCGGGCAGTACCTCCTTACTTCAAAGCTTACTCAGGCAGAGACTCGTGCTGATAACGTATTATAAATTATTAGATATAGAAAAAGATAGAGAGCATAGGGAAGAAGAAGCTGGCTGCTTGGTATATCTTTTCTTTGGATATATGAGGCTATTTATAACCAAATCAATAGACAAGAAAAATCAAACTTTTCTACTGCAAACTTTCTAGCCTTACTATTTACATTTGACATAAATGGCAATCACACCTAACTTTATTTGACCACATTTTACAACACCATGTGCATTAATAAAGGAAAAAAGTTGAATTAGAGCAAGTCCAATATATCCCTTACATGAGCTCCTAACTTAAATTATAAGGAATTTGGTCTAAAATAGTGCTCCAACAGCCTCTTAACTTTTCCTTAAAAAATTAAGAGTATCATGTAATCCCTTATCTTTAAGGGATCCCTTATTTCACTTTTATCAATAAAATATTATTTTTCCTCCTTTTTTTAATTGTTTCCCTCTTTTTTTGTTCTTGCTTCCTTCTTTCATTTATTATTTAATTTAATAATTATAAGGAACAATTATAAGGAAGTTTGTTGGAGTTGTCATACCTTATAATATCCTAAATCACTAAAAACTTAATATTTTATAATATTTATAAGCAAAACACAAGGAGGCTATTGGACTTGCTCTTATATTCTTCGGAAATTTCCTGAATTGTTGGCTTTTCGCCGACTTCTTTTTATTTATTTTTTATTATATATTGCTCTTGAAACATTGATAAATCGGTAAATGATGAGTGTAGAGATTTCCAGAATAGGCCAATAGCGTTGTCCAGGTCCCAGGAAAGAGAGTTTGAAAATATAGCGTTTGATGTGTGTAAATATATTTTAATATTTTACTTCCTCTGTTTTAAAATATTTGTTTTTTAAACTTTTTATCTATTAAATTATATAAAAATGATAATTTTATATATTATCTTTTAATCTTTTTTACTTGAATAAAAATTTAAATATTAAATTTTAACTCAAAGAAAAAGAAAATTTGAACAATAATATATTGAGTTATATTTTGTTTTCTTTCGCTAAATAAATATATTTTTCTATAAATTTTTATTTACCTTAAATGTACGTAAAATGTTAAAGGGATTAATATTTTGAAACTAAAAAATCCAGAAGTTGTAACAGAAGCAAGAAGCATTAGGAAGACTAGAAGAGTAGAGAGTCATATTTTAACTTTTGCACGAGTGTCATTCACGGCTGTAGGTCAAATTTGGCTACCCGAGAAGTAATTATCATTGAGGGCTCATTTGTTAACAGATGAATGAGGCAATGAGCCCATATGAACTGAACCGTCCCTATTTCTAGTATTCAGACTGTTTGATAGGAGTATCAAGTGTGTGACTTGGTCCCCGGATGAATAAAAAAAACTCATGAACGACACCACCTCTATATCTCAACTGAATGGTTCACCTTCACAGACGTCTTTTTAATCAATCCTTCCAATTTTATATTATTACGTATATAGTAGTCGAAACCTTTGATATATGTTTTTTAATACCTATTTTTTTGGTACTTCCTAAATTTACTTATTTACCCTCTTCATTAAAAAGAAAAATACATTGTTAGGATCAGGTGCTTATCACTGCGCTAAAAACCTCGGTACTTATTGCAAAGCGCAACCTTATTTTCATGCCAACAATCCCCCCAGCATCTACCCGTCACTACACCATGACAGAACAAATGCCTTCACCATTCGAACCCGCGATTTAGCTCTGATACCAATTGTTAGGATCAGGCGCTTACCATTGTGCTAAAAGCCCCGGTACTTATAATATAGCGCAACCTTATTTCCTTTAACCTTAGCAAGTGTGCATAGTGCCACGATCCGATTTAGGGATATGCTGGCCATGCCAACATACATTAGATATCTATACTATTAAAACACCAAAAATAAATAATAACAACAAATTATAATTAATGGTAATTAGGTGATTGCCTTTTTCACATTTACTTTTAGTTGAAGATATTACCTTTTATAAACATTTAAAAGCATCCATCGTATCATATCTTTCTATCATAAATATTTTCTTTCGAATTAAAACACGTTAGCTTTTTAATTTAAAATAAATAATAACATAATATAATTAGTGATAATAAATCGATTGTCTTTTTCAAATTTATTTTTAGTTGAAGATATTACCCTTTATAAACACCTAAAAACATTAATCATATCTTATATTCCTATCATTAATATTTCCTTTGGAATTAAAACACGTTACCATTTCGATTTAAAACTAATTTTATCACACCATATTTTTCAATTATTAACAAAATATATTAAAAATCCATATACGTTATTTATAATAAGGAAACATTAGTATAATTCGTAAACATGAGTATATTAAATTATATTAAATTAAAATTAAAAAATTATCAAAAATAATGATTATATAAAAACATAATTGTAATATTAAATAAAATTTATAACATAATAAAAGAAACACCATATCAATAAATTTTATTTATAACATAATAAAACTTTATTATAATTTTATAAATTTATATCTTTTAATCAAAAATATTTTTTTCTAATTTAAACACATTAACTTTTAATTTAAAACATAATCTTGCAATAATTAATATATACCAAAAAATATCACACCATATCTTCTAATCAAAAATATAATAGAAATTCGTATACTACGAATAATGTTCGTTAGATTTTTAGTAAAAAATCAGAACCGTTAGATCTAATGATTAGATATATTATATGATTAAATTAATTTACTAAATTTTCAACGTTCGAATTCTATCAACGACATATTAATTTTAAAAAATTTATAATATAAGTTTTAAATCATGCATATCATTAATTACATATATATTAAATAATTTAAATTAAAATTTAAAAAAATATTTTAAATAATATTTATATAAAAATATAATTGTAACATAAAATAAAATTTATTATATATCAAAAGAAATCCGTGCATTGCACGGGTTATAAGCTTGTATATTTTATTTATAAAACAATAATTTATTTGTTATACTAGTTAAACTTGAATAATGCAAGAAAAAAAATTCTTTAGAACTTTTAAAATATAATGTTTTTATTAATATTGATAGAGTGTATATTTATATATATTTTACATGATTATATTCCTCATATTTATTGTATTTTGCATTTAATTGGATTTTTATTTACTAGATTTTAATGTTTTATTGTAGGAAGCAATGAAATTCTAAACTTGGAAGGATTGGAGAATAAAGAGCTTAATTTGGAGATTTATTAGAAGGAAATTCGGATTTGTTGGGCTGCACGCGCGTACTTCACTATTTGGGTCATATCTCGAGTTCTATAAGTCAGAATTGGACGATTCAATAACCCACGCGAAGATAATTAAATTATCTATCATTCTAAGATGGTCCAGATGTCATATGACAACTGGAGCAGCCCAGAATTATTGAAAAAATGTCAAATTTTCCTTGGAAATCTATTCAGTTGAGGAAACGTACTTGTAATTTTTAAAAATACTTTTATTAGAGACATATAAAAACATCATATATTATTATTGAGAGGGAGATAGATACGTATAGAGAGACATATATAGACAGAGAAATAGAGGGAGAGAGCAAAAGCTTTTACTTTTCTTTCGGATAAAAGATTGAAGGTTTTCTTCGTTAATATTATGTGTTCTTATTATATTTTGTGTTTTGCTAGTTTAATCATGAGTGAGTAGATCTCTAATCTAGGGTTAAGTTGAACCCTAGTTATGATTGATGTATGATTAGTTAATTTTTGAGTTAATTTAGCTAAGTATTTTTGGTGTTGCTTCGGCTATTATTCCCTTGTTATTTGATCATTGTTTCTAGTTCTCTTATTGCATGCACACTCGAAGTTCAGGTACTGAAAATTTAATTGCTCTTGATCCTGAAATTGAAGCTACAGCGAGAAGGTAAACAGGCAAGCGAAGTAAAAACAAGGACAAGGTAGTTATGGGTGAAACAACAGCTAAAGCTCTCAGGGAGCATGGTATGCCAGATGCTACAGGCGTACTCTCCAGTATTGTCAGACCAACAATCACAGCTACATACTTTGAAATCAAGCCTCAGTTCATCTAATTCATCTCGAATGATTCTTTCGCAGGATTGTCCACTGAAAACCCTGTTGATCATCTTGAGAGTTTTCTTTAAAAGTGTGTGTTGTTGGAGGAATTTCGTAACAACACGAAATCGGAGGTTTGCTGGAATAATAGAGCAAATTTATGAATATGTGACTGTTTTCAGGGATTAGGGTTTATGAAAAAATAGAGGGGCTGGACTTGGCAGGTGTCTCGATTTATCTCGTGTATCGAATTCCATATCGTACCAAGATGCCTGCGTACCTATATGTTTGTTTATATAGGATCAAGCCCCACACAGTTCTGTGAATTAATTGGGCTTATCCCGAGAGACTTAAGGGATAAGTTACGTTAATGTGGGTAATAATTGATTTTATCTGATTTAATCTTATCGTTGTGATATCTTCCTGATTTGAAGAATATCGTTTGGAGATATTTTCCGTTATTAATTGATTAAGATTGATTCTTTCCTCATTTCAGAGAGAGGATAAAACTTAGCGGTTAAGTAATAATTATTAATCTGAATTAATAATTAATAAATATTAGAAATTTGGCAGATTATTAGACATGCCGAAATTATGGCATAACAACTAGCCCCCAGTTCTTCAGTGTAGCTTGCTGCAGTGGAGAACTAAGAATTCTTCAAGCTTCCAAATTTCTTGAGTCGCTGAAAAACTGAAAATAGATGATTAGAAAAATACTAGAGCACCAATGTGCTCGTTAGGCGTATGCGGATGCAAGTGTGATAGTATGCGATGACCACTACAAGATATATATTTGCCAAGGTTTTCAAATGTGCGAGCATATATAATATTTTTGAAATCCTTTGCGATCCTTGTTGTCAAGTTAGGACCTTGGCGTTTGTATATATCCCGAATTGGCATACACGTTTTTCAAGTGTCTGATGCAACCACATAAGGATGTGTCTGGCGGAGTATTCAATAAGAAATGTAGATGTAATTCTGGCGAACTTTCTGGTGAACTTTGCACGCGCGCTGGCTGTGCACGTCTGAAAGATATTTTGCATAGGGATGCCTTCCCACCCATGCGACCTTGAGCTCAAGATCTGGTCATGGGCCTTCAATAAAGATAGTTTGCATAGGGATGCCTCCACCCATTCGATATAGCGATATCTCATGGGCCTTCAATAATCCAGAAGGTGCTGCACTTTACTAAGCGTGTAGGATTGCGGAATTTATAACTTGTCCAGGCTACCCTACTTGGCAATTTAGTTCGCAAGTTTGGAAATATTTTTGACATATATGTACTATCGCGACGATATATGAAAAATCTTTTGCAAATCCAAACGCAATAATAAATATGCTCTTTTAAAAGTGTCGCGATATTTATTTTCTTCGAAAATAATGCTCCTTTTCGTAGAAAATCTTTTACAAAATTTTGCGTCTCGTATATGTATTTTTTCATTTAAAGCATGCAGCTCGTACGAGATTGTAAAATAAATCCGCAATTCATCAATATGTAAATATTCACAATTCATCAAGATATAAATATCTCGTACGATATTTTCTAAATCGCAATAATTTTACAAGCATAAAAATAGGTAACTCGCACGAATTTGAAGTGATAAATATTTTGAAACATGATTTAATATGCATGCATGGCATAATATTTAATGTGCAGAAAATTAAAATAAGAAAAATAGAAATCTTTTCTTTTAATTTAATTTTTTTAGGCCGCGTTCTGACTTCTGAGTCTTTTGCTCGCCGGTCGCCAGCCATGTTTTTTTTTTGCTTTTCGGTGTTGCGTCGTGCACATGCGTGGTGCTCCTCTTAGTGATCTCTGCTGCTCTTGTTTTTTTTTCTAAGTTTGATCCTTGTTGGTCCCACATCATTAGCCTTGCCAATTGCCATCATTTATATTTTTCCTGGACTGTTGACCGGTAGACGCCATAGTTAGCCGATGAGTGATGATTGTTTAATTGAACCCTTTTGGTACCCGATGTATGCACGGATAAAACCCAAAATCCAGTTGATTTTTTTGTTTGAAAATTATTTGTCCTCCACAAATAATTAATTTCCCCTCCTTCTAGCGCCAAATGTTGTTGGAGGAATTTCGTAACAACATGAAATCGGAGGTTTGCTGGAATAATAGAGCAAATTTATGAATATGTGACTGTTTTCAGGGATTAGGGTTTATGAAAAAATAGAGGGGCTGGACTTGGCAGGTGTCTCGATTTGTCTCGTGTATCGGATTCCATATCGTACCAAGATGCCTGCGTACCTATATGTTTGTTTATATAGGATCAAGCCCCACGCAGTTCTGTGAATTAATTGGGCTTATCCCGAGAGACTTAAGGGATAAGTTACGTTAATGTGGGTAATAATTGATTTTATCTGATTTAATCTTATCGTTGTGATATCTTCCTGATTTGAAGAATATCGTTTGGAGATATTTTCCGTTATTAATTGATTAAGATTGATTCTTTCCTCATTTCAGAGAGAGGATAAAACTTAGCGGTTAAGTAATAATTATTAATCTGAATTAACAATTAATAAATATTAGAAATTTGGCAGATTATTAGACATGCCGAAATTATGGCATAACAGTGTGATACAATAAAGCTGACCAATGTTTGTGATGATGCTATAAAGCTGCGCTTATTTTCATTCTCTCTTCGAGATGCAGCAAAAGATTGGTTGAAAGATGAGGGCCAAAAACGTTCACTACTTGGGATAGTCTTGCAAAGGTGTTTCTACTTAAATTCTTCAGTTAAAAGAAGACTTCAAAGCTGAAATATCTAATTTCGTCAAGACGATGACGAGTCACTTCATGATGCTTGGAGAAAATTTAAGCGACTTCAAAGACAATGCCCTCACCATGGAATTCCTGACTGGTTGTTGATCCAAACATTCTATAATGGGTTGACACAAGAGTTCCGAAACTTTGTTGATGCTTCTTATGGTGGATCTATTATGAAAAAGAGTACCGAGGATGCGAAAGCTTTATTAGACGAGATCGCATCTAATGATAATTATCCCTACAGTGATCGAAATCATCCTAAGAAGGGTGGTAAGTATGATGTTGATGCTCTAACCATGTTGAATACTACTATGCAGGCAATGGTTAAGAAGATTGAGCAATTGGATTCCAGAAGTACTTCATCTACGGTTGCCTTATGTGAAATATGTGGTATTGTTGGACACACTAAACATGCTTGTCAAACATGCTTGTCAGTACAATCCCTCTGGAATGGCAGTGGAGCAAGCAAATGCTCTTTATAACCAAAATCAAAGGCTACAATATAATCCTTACTCCAACACGTACAATCCATGCTGGAGAGATCATCCTAATTTCTCCTACAGGAATAACCAGGCTCAAGCTCAACCTCCACAAAATAATTTTTCTCAACCGCCAGGTTTTCAACCAGCTCAACCACAAAAATCTAACTTGGAGAATCTTTTGGAAGGATTTATTTCTACACAAGTGAAGAAGAATGAGGATTTTGACTCAAGTATCAATGAGATAAAGGCTCACAACAAGGTGATGGAAAATACAATCACTCAAATTGCTCAATAGTTGAATCAACTTAACAAGTCTTCAGGTCAACTTCCTGGTCAAACTGAACAACCACATAGAGCTCATGTGAATGCTATAACTTTAAGAAGTGGCAAGGAATTGCAAGGGCCAGAGATAAAAATGAGTAATGATAATTTGAACGTTGGAGACGGGGAGAAAATTCAATCTGAAAATGTGATTGTACAAAAAGTGATAGAAGAAAAGAAGGAACCCATTGTTGCTCCAATCAGACCTTATGTACCACCTGTTCCTTTTCCTCAAAGGTTGGTGCAAGCTAGGCTTGGTGAGAAGTTTTTGAAGTTTATGGATATCTTGAAAAAGGTAGAGCTTAGTATTCCTTTTCTAGATGCTATCAAGGAGATGCCTTCTTACGGGAAGTTTCTTAGAGAATTATTGTCAAACAAACGAAAGATTGAAGAAAGTTCTTCTATCTCATTAACGGAGGAGTGCAGTGCCATCCTGCAAAACAATTTTCCTCAAAAGCTAGCCGATCCAGGTAGCTACTCTATTCCCGTGAAACTTGGGAATTTGGAGATTAAGAAAGCTTTATGTGATCTTGGAGCAAGTGTCAGTCTTATGCCATTATCGATTTGTAACAAGCTTCAGATGTGTGAATTAAAATCCACACGTATATCTCTACAATTGGTAGATAGAAGTGTGAAATATCCTCTTGGTGTACTTGAATATGTCCCTGTTAAGGTCGGAAAGTTTTTTATTTCATGTGATTTTGTTGTCATGGAGATGGAGGAAGATGCACAAAATTCTATTATTCTTGGGAGACCTTTGTTAGCTACAGCTGGAGCGAAAGTTGATATGATGCAAGGGAAAATTTCTTTCGAAGTTGGAGATGAGAAGATGGAATTTAAATTTTCCAACTCTTTGAACAGCCCTTCTATGAAGGAAAGTGATCTTGAAAAGAATAATGAGATAGTTCTTATGGTAAAGACCTTGTGTGGAGATCAAGATATGAAGGCTGGTAATTACCTCTCTACTCCTCCTGCAATTTTGGTGAGAGGTCTACATGTCAGTAATGTTGATTTAAAGCCTTCAACGATGAAATCAATTGGTGAAATTCAGTTTGGTGGATTATCTGTTGACGATCCTGATACTCATATTGAAAACTTCTTGAAGATTTGTGATTCTATCAATTGTGATGGAGTTTCTGATGAGGTCATTCGACTTCGACTATTCCCTTTTTCTCTAAGGGATGGAGCTAAAAATTGGTTATTTTTGATACCCTCAAATTCCATTACTACATGGGAAGATTTATTAATGAAATTTCTTTGTAAGTTTGTTTCACAAGAAGAATCATCAAAGATAGTTGTTGCAATCTTAAAGTTCACTCAAGAAAGAAAAGAAGGATTGATAAACGAAGCCGAAGAAGAAGCTTATAAATTCTTGGGAAAGATCGTGAAAAAATATGTTGAGAAAGTGGATGCTCCACTTTCGATGCATTCACCAGGTTTATTTAAAAGAAGGTCGAGCTAAAGACCTTAAAAAAAGCGCTTGATATGGGCTGAAAGTAAGCCCTAAAAATACATTTAATGTTGCATTAAATGAACCTAAGTTGATCCAAGGTCAAAGCCCAATCGTGAGGCCCAAAACCTTAATAATGATAATAAATTCATAGCTGTACAATCAGCCTACTAAAAGACTCCGTTATTGAGTCTAAAAGGTAACCAAATCATCCTTGGAGTGGACTCCAAGGAATACAGCTGTAATACTTATCCACCTTCCACTCGGAAGGATCTAGAAATGGGCCTAAGCTGTGCCTTGCCCACCAAGACACCCAATTATACCCTAATTCTAGGGTTCTCAACACCTATATAAGGACATCCTCCTTCACCAATAGAACTACGTTTTTTAACTTGATTCTTGATGATTGCAAGATACGTAGGCATCTGGTGAGGACCGAGTTAAGTCACGAAACACTAGATCAGCCATTAAAGCTCGAAGCTTCCACAAACCCTAGCATTAAATATGCAATAATTATACCCTAATTTTCATTCCATAACATTTGGCGCCGTCTGTGGGACGAAGACATCAACCATGGTTCAAACACGAAGAACAACACCAATCACTACTGAGGCTCTGCCTCTAAGTTCTGCTCCGCCTGCTATTGAACAGGTACCCCCAACAATAGGGGCGATCACTCAAACTCAGGCTTCTCAATCCCTAGGGACGAATTCCCATGCTGAGGGGACATTACCTATGGTCATCCATCCGGGTCAAGGAACCAGCCACCTTCAGACGCTGGTTTCTCCTTTAGTTGATTCCAATCGCCCGCCACCAGGAGTACAGACCCATACTATAGATCTCCCTAGGAATACCAACCCGATGTATGGTCTGCCCAATTATCCTCCAATTACTCAAGGTCCTGGACCCAGTGGCCATGCCTTGCAGATCCGAGATCGGGAGTATGTTGACTACTCTGGCCCCTATACCGAAGATTCGTCATCTGATGAGGATGATCGTGATGAAGCCTCGAGGAGGCGACGCGTTAGTAGAGAATCTCGAAGGAGAACTCAAACCATCCATGATGGACCCCCTCTCACAGCTATTGAGAGAATCAAGGCTCATGAGGCCGAGATTCTAAGGATAAAGGAAGATATTGCAAGGGAACAAGCTAGGTTGAACCAAACTCAACCTTCTCCAACCTCAGGGCCGACGATTCCCATCATAGACTTAGAAAGGTCTTCCAGAAGGTAGAAAAGGGCTGACGCCCCAACCGGAAGAACAACAAGGGTTGAAACCCCTAGGAGCAACCCCAAGGACCTAATGCCGCTTGGGGATCCTGATGACCCTACACCCCCGTTTACTGAGGAGGTGATGAATGTTCACATCTCTAGGAAGTTCAAGATGCCGATGATTAAGGCTTATGATGGAACAGGTGATCCCGCGAACCACGTAAGGACATTCTCGAACGTACTGCTGTTGCAGCCTGCAAGTGACGCCTTGAAGTGTAGGGCGTTCCCTCAAACTCTGTCAAGCATGGCTCAAAGATGGTATAGCCGTCTACCTGCGAATTCAATTGGCTCTTTCAAGGAGCTAAGCGCCGCTTTTGTTAGCCAGTTCATCAGCGGAAGGGTTCATGAGAAAAGCACCGCGTCTCTTATGTATGTGGTGCAAGGGAAGAATGAGAATTTGAGAGACTACCTCAAACGATTCACTAAAGAAACACTGTGTTAGAAATGATTGATGAGAACAGTGTTTGGAAGCTATAGTGACAAAACAGAGTTTAGCTGGAAGCGGTCAGAGTTTAGTTAAACACTGACTGGAAGCGCAACAGAGATTGTTAAACTCTGTAGCGGTATTGTCTGAAGAGTCAACAGTGTTTGAAGATTGATACAAGATAAATTTGGAAGCAATATCTTTGAAGATTGGAAAGCTGTCAAAGAGATTGAGTTGACTTAGAAGACTTGAAGCAATCGTGATTGATATCAATTGTATAGCTTAATTATAGGAGAATCAATTACTGATTGTACGAAGCTGTATGTTTTATAAATACAGTTAGGTTAACCCTAGAAGGGAATCGAACATTGAGAAATTCATTGATTGTAACCTAAGCAGCTCTCTGTGATATTTTACATCACTGAGAGAGGAATTGTTAATTCCAAACAGTTTTTAAGTATTAAACAGTGTGTTCTTGTTAAGTTACTCATACAGTATTTGATTAACTATTGTGAATTCGACCTAACAAGTGGTATCAGAGCCAATCTGTTACTTTATTACAGTTAAAGATCCAAAAACACAATAGTAATCAATGGCAGAGATACCTCCACCAACTGAGAAAGTCCCTACTACTGTTAGTAGGTATGAAACAATTAGGGTTCCTATACTTAGGCCATCAGAGTATGCAATTTGGAAGGTGAAGATGACCATGTTTCTGGAGGCTACAGATCCAGAATACCTTGATAGAATTTATGAAGGTCCTCACAAACCTACAAAGTTATCTGCTGCTGCTGCTGGTGAGGAATCAAAGGTCATTCCAAAAGAAAAGAAAGATCTAACTGCTGAGGATCTTTCATCTATTGCAAAGGATGTAAAAGTAAGACACTTACTTCACAGTGCATTAGACAATGTTATGTCTAATAAAGTGATTAATTGCACAACTGCAAAGGAAATATGGGATGCACTTGAGGTTAGGTGTCAAGGAACTCCTGCAATCAAGAAAAACAGAAGAAACATACTCACTCAGGAGTATGAGCACTTTGAGGCAAAGTCTGAAGAAACCATGACAGAAACATTTGACAGATTCTGTAAACTGCTCAATGATTTGTCATTGGTTAACAAAGAGTATGATTTAGAAGACTCAAATCTCAAGTTTCTTCTTTCTCTACCTGAAAAGTGGGATGTGAAAACAACCACTATAAGAGATAACTATGAACTTGGTGAAACAGAGATTGATGAAATTTATGGACTGCTCAAAACCCATGAATTGGAATTGGAGCAGAGAAACAAAAGATCAAGTAGAAAGTCAAAGTCTGTTGCACTTAAGGTTGAGGAGAAACCATCAAAGAAGGAAGCATCAAGGAAAAAGGCAAAAGGAAAAGCTTTAGTCATACACTCAGAAAGTGAGTCATCAAACACTGATGATGACTCAAATACAGATGAAACATCTGATTCTGAAGATGATGAAGAGATGATGCAAATGGCTGCATTGATGGTAAAGACCTTCAAGAAGATGGGATTCAAGAACTTCAAGAAGGGAAAGAGATTCTCCAAGGACTACTCAAAGTCTGACAAGAAGAATTTCAAGAAATCTGAGGGAAAGGACTTCAAATCTGGTAAGAAAGATAAGTCTGAAATTCAATGCTACAAGTGTAAGGAGATGGGTCACTATGCTCCTGAGTGCAAGAAGGGTAAAACTGAAAAGGCACTCTACACCAAAGGCAGAGATTGGGCAGACACTTCAGATTCAGATGAGGAAGTCAACTATGCACTCATGGCTACTACTCAAAATGAAGATGATGATCTCAAGGTACCCCCAACTACCTATGCTTATAACACTGATAATATAACTGAATTAAGAATTTATCTTAAAGCATTGCATATCAGTTATAGGGATCAGACTTTAGAAAATGAGAGGATAAAAAGTGAGTGCTCTCAACTCAAAGATAGAAACAAACTTGTTGAGGAAAAGCTTGAAAACATGAATAAAATTCAGAAGGAGAGAGATGATGCAGTGTTTATTGAACAGGAGTTGCTAGGTAAGTATAAGCAACTAGAATCTGAATTGGAGGATACTAAACACATCATTAAAACTTGGACACACTCTGGTAAAGATACTCAAGAAGTGTTTCAGTCAGATACAGTAGGTCTAGGTTACTCTGAGGGAGATGAACTTAGATTTGAAAATTTGGTAAAAGTTAGACCACATCGTTCATCTGAAGGTAATGTCATGGGAACAGGTGGACCTAAGACTGAAGCACAGAAAAAGGCTGTTAAAGAGTCATATGCTAAGACTTTTGTTAAAGAGGTTAACATTGGTTTAATGACAGATAAACAACTCAAGCATAAGCTAAAGGAGATAAAATCTGTCAACAAACAGAGATTGCCTAAGAAAACAAAAATGGAAAGGTAGGTATAACATCAGGAATTAAGCCAATGCTTGCTTCATTAGCTCCTAGAAAAACATGCTTTAATTGTGGTAGCACTAATCATCTTGCTAATTTCTGCAGTAAGAATAAGAACATTAATTCCTTGCCCTCTAAAACTGCAGTAAAGAGTGATTATGTGAGAACTAGACCACAGACTTTATGCAAACACTGTGGAAGTACATGGCATTCTATTTACACTTGCAGAGATTATCATGCTATTTACTACAATTACTATGAACCCAAACCAAATTTGAAATGGGTTAAAGTAAACTCTGCAAATGTAAACTCTGAAAAAGTTAGCTTAAACTCTGATAATGTGAATTCCGCTGCAAAAGCTAACAGAATTAAGAAAGCCAAAGGATCCAAGCAAGTCTGGATCCTTAAAACTAACAATCAGTGATTGTTTGTGATTGCAGGGCACCAGGGTGAGTACCCTAGTCGTGGACAGTGGATGTTCAGGACACATGACTGGAAATAAAGCCCTGCTATCAGAGTATGAGGAGAAGGCTGGCCCAAAAGTTTCCTATGGAGATGGCAACATAGGACATAATCTGGGATATGGCAACATTAATCTTGGAAATGTCATCATCACAAATGTAGCTCTGGTTCCAGGACTCAAGCATGATCTGCTATCTGTGAGTCAAATCTGTGACAGAGGATATCATGTGGATTTTCAGCCTGAATATTGTCAAGTGATCAGTAAATCTACAGGGAAAGTTGCTCTAGTTGGAAACAGACACAATAACATCTATGAAATTAAATTGTCAACAAACACTGATGGCAAAGCAGTGTGTCTGTCTACAAGAATGTCCAGTGAAGAGAGTTGGAAATGGCACAAGAAACTCTCTCATTTGAACCTGAACAACATCAATGAGCTAATCAAGAATGATCTTGTAAGAGGTCTACCAAGGTCTTTGTTGAATGTAGAAGGCCTGTGTGATTCTTGTCAAAAGGCCAAACAGAGAAAAGCCTCCTTCAAAAGCAAATCTGAGTCTTCAATTGTTGATCCTTATCATCTCCTACATGTTGATCTTTTTGGACCAGTGAATGTGATGTCTCTTGGAAAGAAGAAATATGCTCTAGTCATTGTTGATGAATATACCAGATACATATGGGTATATTTTCTTGCAAAGAAGGATGAAACTGCATTAACACTGACAAAACATATAATCCAACTGGACAAAGGGTCAGAGAATCAAGTGAAGATAATCAGAAGTGACAATGGAACTGAATTCAGGAATTCATCAATGGAAGAATTTTGCAAGAGTAAAGGAATCAAACAAGAGTTTTCTGCACCTGGCACTCCACAACAAAATGGTGTAGTGGAGAGGAAGAATAGAACCTTGATAGAAGCTGCCAGAACCATGCTAGATGAAGCAAAATTGCCAACATACTTCTGGGCAGAAGCAGTTCAAACTGCTTGTTTTACTCAAAATGCAACACTGATCAATAAGCATGGTAAAACACCATATGAAATGGTGAAAAAGAAGAAGCCAAATCTAAAATATTTTCATATTTTTGGATGCAAGTGCTTTGTGTTGAAGACTCATCCTGAACAATTGACCAAATTTGATCTAAAGGCAGATGAAGGAATTTTTGTTGGCTATCCACTGTCAACAAAGGCATTCAGAGTTTATAATCTGAGAACTAGAGTGATCATGGAATCAATTCATGTGTCATTTGATGACAAGAAAATAACTGGACTTGAAGATGTCTATGAACATGATCTACTCCACTTTGAAAATGAAGATTTATTCTCTGAAAAAGTAAACTCTGATCAGACTGATCTGACAAAGTCTGTTGATCTAAACTCTGAACCTCTACTGGTAAATACTGAAGAAACTCTTCAATCAGAAACAAGGGAAGAACCAGTTGAGGGGGAGCATGAAGAATCACATCAAAGTGATAATTCAAACACTGAAAGTGACTCAGTTGATAATTTTGAATCAAACTCTGTTGATTCAAACTCTGTTGATAATTCTGAGCAGTCACATTCAGGGGGAGCATCTGAAAATGAAGAGAGGCACCAAGGAAATCAGAAGAGCATGGATCAAGGGGGAGGATCACATGATGACAGAAGCAATCTGCCTTCTGCAAGAAAATGGATTAAGTCACACACACCTGATTTGATTATTGGTGATCCAGATGCAAGAGTAAGGACAAGAAGTGCAACAACAAATGAATGTCTGTTTCATGCATTCTTGTCACAATCTGAGCCAAAGAAAGTAGAAGAAGCTCTTAAAGATGCTGACTGGATAACAGCAATGCAAGAAGAGCTAAATGAATTTGAAAGAAATGAAGTGTGGACCCTTGTACCAAGGCCCAAGAACAGATCCATTGTTGGTACTAAATGGGTTTTTAGAAATAAAACTGACAGTGATGGTGTTATCACAAGGAACAAAGCAAGACTGGTTGCAAAAGGCTATTCACAACAGGAAGGGATAGACTATGATGAAACATTTGCTCCAGTTGCTAGATTGGAGGCAATCAGAATCTTTCTTGCATATGCCTCTCACATGAAATTCAAAGTGTTTCAGATGGATGTGAAAAGTGCATTTTTAAATGGAAAACTTGAAGAAGAAGTGTTTGTGGAACAACCACCAGGTTTTGTAGATCCAAAATATCCAGACCATGTCTACAGGTTAGACAAGGCACTCTATGGACTTAAGCAGGCACCAAGGGCATGGTATGAAACCCTTGCCAAATTTCTACTAGAAAGTGGATTTCACAGAGGTACTATTGACAAAACTCTGTTTTATTTCCAATCTGGTAGTGACTTGCTCTTAGTTCAGATATATGTAGATGACATCATTTTTGGATCTACTAATGATAAACTCTGTAAGAAGTTTGCCAAACTCATGCAGTCAAGATATCAAATGAGTATGATGGGAGAGCTTAGTTATTTTCTAGGGTTACAGGTGAAGCAAACAGATGATGGAATTTTTATAAATCAAGCAAAATATACCAGAAATCTTCTCAAGAAATTTGGTATGCTTGACTGTTCATCTGCAACAACTCCCATGGCAACTGCAACAAAATTGGACAAAGATGCAGGGTCATCAGTAGATATGACAAGCTACAGAGGAATGATTGGTTCTCTACTCTATTTAACAGCTAGTAGACCTGATATCATGTATGCCACTTGTTTGTGTGCAAGATTCCAGGCAGATCCAAGAGAACCACATTTAACAGCAGTAAAGAGGATTTTTAAGTACCTCAAGGGCACTATAACTTTGGGGCTGTGGTATCCAAGAGAATCAGAGTTTAAACTACTTGGTTATTCAGATGCAGACTTTGCAGGCTGTAAGATAGACAGAAAAAGCACCAGTGGAAGTTGTCAATTTCTGGGTGACAGACTTGTTTCCTGGTACAGCAAGAAACAGAAGTCAATATCTACATCTACAGCTGAAGCAGAGTATATTGCTGCTGGTAGCTGCTGTGCACAGATTTTATGGATGAAGAATCAACTACTGGATTATGGATTAAGGTATACCAAGATACCTATTTACTGTGATAATCAAAGTGCTATTGCAATGACAGGTAATCCAGTACAACATTCAATGACAAAGCACATCAGCATAAGGTATCACTTCATCAGAGAGCATGTAGAGGAAGGCAACATTGAGCTTCACTTTGTGTCTACAGAACAACAACTTGCAGATATCTTCACCAAGCCATTGAGTGAAGCTACATTTACAAGACTGGTCAATGAACTAGGAATGGTCTCTAGTTTTGACTAGAGATGTTGGTTAGACTCAAAGACTTATCTCTAAAATAAATTGCTCATGTTTCTGCAAATTGTTAAGTGCTATGTGAACCTTAGTATTAAACTCTGTTCTGCATGTTAATGTTTAAAACTTGTTAAACTCTGTCAGCATGTCTGTCTCTTAAATACTTTTAACATGTTGGATACACTCAGTGAATTCAGAATTGATTTTTGTCTGAATGAAAACACCAATGAAGAAAATGTATGAAGCATGATTCTCAGTAATTAAATCATGATTCTTTCTGATTCACTGTAATCTAATCAGACTTTGTGCAGTAAATCAACACAGCATGATACTGTTTCATATTTATAGCATCTCTTAGTTTATTCAGTCCTAAACTCTGAGTATATGAATATTGTGTGCATTGCCTCTCATAAATAATTTCTGTTATTGATGAATGTTGATGAGTGGATTTCGTAATCAACTTATGTGAGGTTTACAGGTAGTTGTATAGGCTAGCGATCAACTGTTCTACGAAAGGTTTGGGTTGTGTTTGTGGGGGTTGAGCTGAGCTCGAGGGTATCTCCAATAATCTCAGGTGCCTTTAGAGAAAACTAGAGAACTTAATGCGTCGTACCCTGAGGTGCCTACGTACCCTTGTATTTATAGGGATCAAGCTCACGTAGTTCTAGTATGATTTCGTCTCTTACTGGAATAGCTGCATTCGGTCATCTAATTCGTGTTGGACTCAGGTTCCTTTAGAGCCTTTCACGAACTAGTTTGGCTAAGTGGAGTAGAACTCGAGTTCGTACCCTACTTATGTTTCTCTTATTGGTTAGAGTTATTCTAGGATCATCTGCGCCCTAGAATCATACTCAGATACCAATTCGTTTATCTGTTCTAGATGGCTTCTAGAACTTTCTGTTGGCAACTCGTAGGAACCTGGTGCTCAGGAACCTACATTTCAGGAGCCTGTTTCTCAGGGACCTCCTTATTTCGGGACATATCACTTAGGAACCTCCCTTTTGGTGTTAGTACCTGCACAAATAACAAACTAGTTAGACTGGATAACTTTTCATATGCTTTTATCATCTCTATGGCTGTTGTTATGCTAATTCGAACTCCTCGGCTGGGAGGAACCTGGTCTTCGAGTGTTCAGCTCAGCTTCCTGACCATTGGGGAACCTCCTGTTATTCGTACTTCTTTAGTCATTTCTTCTATTTGATCTTCCTGGCTCGTATTGGATCAATCTTCTAACTTGTATGGATCGGACCTTATTGATTAATGGGCCTAAATCTAGTCCATGGAGATTTTGGGCACAACAAGTACCCCCCGGTTCCTTGAAATCATGTAATGTGAAAGGAACCTATTTTAATTCTTCGATCAAAGGTTTAATGTTAACCCATCCTGGTAACTATATCTTGCTTCCGCATTGTATATCCAAGCCTATATGAGCTAACTCGATATTGGAAACAGGACATAAAATATTTTCAGCTTGATATAATCTTGAGTAAGCTTCCTTTGTATTAAGGAACCTGTTATCTCGCTATTTTCTTCTTTCTTGCTCCAGCTCTCGGAGTCTACTTTATGCTTGCATTCAACTTCTCAAGGAATCCAACTTGTCACTTAACTTCATGCCTCTTTAAATTTAATAAGTTAAAAGAGGATAATGGTTGGTTGTAGAAGATAATTCAAAATTTGAATTAAACTTATCACTTACCAAAGCTGTAGTTAATGTGTGAGTTCCCAAGGTTTACACGCTTCTCACGCGTGTACCTCTTCGTTTTTACCGCTCCAGTAATGTGCTGCCACGTGTATAGAGCTGTCTTGATTATATAAACAAATGAATGACTTCATCTTCATTTTTACCTTTACCAAATATTTTCTAAAACCCTTGGAGAGAAAAATAGGAGAAGTCTGACGGTCATCTGCTTAATCCAAACCTTCTATCGCCGTTTTCTTCAATCCAAGGTATGATTCTGAATCCTTTCTTTCTGTTTTCTCATAATCTCGATTGCATTTTTAACTATCTGATTACTTCGATCTTGCATGCTGTTTTTTATCTGATAAGTGTTTGTATATGGTTTTTATATGTCACACACACAACCATCCATAATACCTTCTCTACTGGTAGTTCCATCACCGATTTGTGGTTCTACTGAAAGCTTTTGACTGTTTGCTTGTCTTCTATCTTAATTTGTTTCGTATTCATGTCATATTTCATACCTATCTCTGTGAGTGTACACCCTCCATATAACTCTTAAAAAGAAACTTACTTGACATAATCAAAGTAGTTCAATCGTCTTAAAACCACAGGTCTCCCTTTAAGAATTCCAAAGTCTGACCTTTTTTCGTCTGTTTCTTGCAGATGTCTTCTGATTCAACACATTCTGACCACCTCTCTTCCGTAAAACCTGTTTTTGTCGCGTCTGTAGGTAATAGAACTAGGTCTAGGGTCTTGATTCCCAACACTGGTGATCCTCAAGATATTTTGATGAAACCTCCAAATGCTATTGATCCCTTAAAGCCTTTAAGCTTAATCGATTTAGGAGATGACTGGTCTGATAATGAAGAGGTATCAAAACCTGAATTTGAACCTGAGTCCTTCCTAGAACCCGACTTTCAAAGTGAGATATCTGTAGAAAGAGAACCATTCAAACAAGAGATTGTCCCTTTTTGTGAAAAATCTGATTCTATCATGACCTCAGTTAAACTGGAAAGACTATTCGAGGAATGTCATCGCCCTGTCTGTAAGATAACAGTCCCAGAACCTGGTGAGAGAGCTCACAGGTTTGATTTGAAAATCCCAAAACAAGGTATCCCCCATGCTGTCATATCTGCCGCTTTCTTGAGGGTAGGTGTTTCCATGCCTCTTCATCCTTTCTTACGAGAGGTTCTTGACTTTTATCAATTAGCACCAATGCAACTCACCCCTAATTCTTATCGGTTAGCCATCAGCACTTTTATACTATATTCCAGCAAGTTTACAGTTCCTTTGACAGCCCCTGAATTGGGCTATTTCTTCAGACTGAAAGACACTGGAAGAAATTCTGGTTGTTTTTACCTTTCGGCCTGGCCTTGTCACCAGGGTCAGTGCATAAAAAATGTTAAGCAAAACTTTGAACAATGGTCGGAACAGTTTCTTTATTGCTATGACTGCCCCTACGTTAGATATGAGTTTAATTGTCGTCCCAATATCCCTAAGCAAACCGTTCTTACGGGAGTCTGCTTGGAAAGAGCAACTAAGATTTTGAAACTATCAGCCTCCACTAGAGATTGTCTGGTCTTGATGACCCCTGATAACTTGATGACTTTAGGCTTTATTCCTTCAACTTCTGGTAGGAGTTTCTTTATATTTGTGCAATTTCATTTGCTCACTTCATATATATATCTCTAACCTTAACCTTCTAACTTATGCAGATATGGCTCCAAAAGTTCCTTCATTTATAAAGAGATCTAAAAACGTGGAAGAAATTTTCAAGGTTGAAGACAGTGTAAAGGAGGTTCCGCTTGATGCAACTCCAATTAACCAAGTTCCAACCCCTGTATCCGTCCAGACTCAACCATCAGGTTCTTCGAAACGCAAATTGGCTCAGACCACACTTGACTTATCAGGGAGCTCTCAGACTAGATCCATGAGGAAGAACAAAGCTGTGAAGACTGAACCTACCGCTGCTCAGAACCAGTTTAAGGACTTGATTGACACTCATGTTCCTGCTGAGACTATTACTGGCTGGTCGAAAATGGACTCTACTGAAGCTTTGGAAGCTATGAGGTTCTCTGCGGCCCAGAACGCCTTTTTTACTCTTAGATTCTGTGATGACTTTGCCTTGAAGATCCAATATGACCTCAGGTTACAAGGGGAAATCTCGAAGCTCAAAGAGGAGCTGGTTGCTAAAGAGGAGAGTGTGAATGTTGCCACTGCTGCGGTAAGGAGGGCTAAAGCTGTTGAAACCTCGTTGAAGAATAGCAAGGATGAACTTCAAGAACAGGTCAAGATCCTTAGGGACGAGAAACTGTCGATGTTGGAAAGAACCAATGAACTGGAAGCCCAAGTGGATGCCTTGAATGCTGCTGCTGAAGTTGTGAAGTCATCCATACTTATCAAGGAGAAGGCCAGATACGATGAAGGCTATGATGAAGGTATTAATGACTACATTCGTTCCACATGGGAGAAGATGCCCAATATAGACTGGTCCCTCCTGGGTGAAGACGTGGTAGGGATGATCAAAGATTTTGAAGAGAAAGCTGCTGCTGCAACCTCTGTACCTCCCGTGAAAACGGTTGAGAGGTCTCCAGGTGCCAACCTTGAGACTGCAGAGGTTCCTGCTCCTGACGTTGTTCAGCCTATCCTTCCAACTCCTCCTGTTGCTGCTAAGGGTTCCAATGAAGTTCCTCCTTCGTAATTTCAACAAGATTCTTAAAAACTTTTGATAACTTTCAATGAGGTCGCGGGCTCCTCGTAACGCCTCGCAATATGTAACTTTAAATTTGATTTCCATGGCCTTCGTGCCATTAACTCTTATGTTGGTTTTCTGGGTCTCTGTACCCATAACTCTCTTTATGATATTTGCTTTTGCTGCATACTTTTCTTCTAAACCTTATGAAATACTATGCTGTTATGCCTTAGAGAATAATTCAGCTTTCTTATTCATATGGTCAAGCTTACGTGGGCTAACCCATTGTAAGAAACAGAACACATGCATATTTCCACTTGCTTATTCTCAAAACAAATGCAACAAATTACAGCTGAATTGTAAAACCTGGAACCTTTGTGCTTATACTTTGTACCGATAATTTAAACCGTAGCCTTCTTTAATAACTTCTTCTTCATCAATACCAGGTTCCTCGAGTATTAATCCTGCAAAATAAACATAAAACAAAAAACAGTTAACGTTAGTAAAAGCTTTCTCTTGTTTAATTCGGGTCATCTCTTGGAAAGGTTGCCTGCTTGGCTTCCAATCCTAATCTCTAGGTCCCAACATGCCTCGAGGCCTGTTGGTTCCTTTTTTCTCCTGGAGAGGTAACCTGCTGGGTTCCCAATCCTACTCTCTAGGTCCCAACATGCCTCGAGGCATGTTGGTTCCTTTTTATGCCTCGGGGCGATTCTAGGAACCTGTGTGCCGTTCTAGGAGTCCACACAGATTCCTCTTCTCCATGTGTCAGGCTAGACATCTTATGAAGGTATATGCTAAGGATTTTATCCCTTCTTCCCATGTGCCAAAGGCGGTTCCACATGAGGGAGAGCTTATTAGGCCTCTCTTTAAGGTGCCTTTTGTCAGGACTTTAGATGCATTTTGTCAGGACTTTAATTCACGTGCTCAAGGAACTTGAGGCTTTTGGCAACAATGTCGTGCTCAGTCAACTGAGGCTTTTCAATCTTATTTGCTCAGGAAGCTACCTGAAGCTTTTCTCGTGCCCAGGAAGCTACCTGGGACTTTTTCTCGATGCCCAGGAAACTACCTGGGGCTTTGCTCAATGCCCAGGAAGCTACCTGGGGCTTTGCTCAATGCCCAGGAAGCTACCTGGGGCTTTGCTCGATGCCCAGGAAGCTACCTGGGGCTTTGCTCGATGCCCAGGAAGCTACCTGGGGCTTTGCTCGATGCCCAGGAAGCTACCTGGGGCTTTGCTCGATGCCCAGGAAGCTACCTGGGGCTTTTATCCTTTTCTCAACAATCTGTCCACAAGCTAATTCTGGTCAATCAATCGTAGTCTGCACATTCTGTCAATTCATATTCATACTTCATACATACTGTCAATGCTACAGGAACCTGTCAGCTTAGGTAACCTGCAAAATGCAACACAATGCTACAGGAACCTGTTAATCTAGGTAACCTGTTTCAAAAATTTCAAATTGGCATATGAAATATCAAATCATAGCATGTGCAATACTGTCTAAGTAGGAATACTACCCCCCAGTTCTTTTGGGTAATGATTATTACGTAAAAGAACTATTAAGGAGCTATAGCTGCAAATAATGCACTCAAAATATTCAACGTAGAGCTATACATCGCTCAATACTTAAAAAAAAATTGTCTTGCAAGTAGGGAGGTTCACATCAAATACCCCCCGAGTACATGCATAATTAAATACTGAAATCAAAATGCTGGTCAGCTATAACTAATAAGCTGCCTTTATTCTTGGGCTGAAAGAGCCTTACTTTTCCTAAGAAAAACGCATAAAAGAGTTACTGATAATACTTCTTGAGATGTTCTGCATTCCAAGCTCTCGGAATGAGGTTCCCATCCATATCCATCAAGTGGTAGGTTCCTTCCCAAATGGCTGACTTTATCTGGTAAGGCCCTTCCCAATTTGCTCCAAAAGCTCCATGTGCCAGAACCCTGGTATTTGGCATGACTTTTCTCAGAACTAGGTCTCCAACTTTAAAAGGTCTTGCCTTCACCTTTTTGTCGTAATACCTTCGAACTCTCTGTTGATATGCTGCTAACTTCACTTGTGAATCTGCTCTCAACTCTTCAACCATGTCCAAATACAGTCTATGATTGACCTCATTGCTCTCGGGATCAAAATACTTTCTTCTCAAGGAACCTGTTCCAACTTCCACAGGTACCATAGCTTCACAACCATAAGTGAGGATAAAAGGAGACTCACCAGTTGTAGTTCTAGGCGTGGTGTTATACGACCACAAGACTCCAGGAAGCTCCTCTGGCCAGCTTCCCTTCTTATCTTCAAGCCTTGTCTTCAAAGTGTGCTTGATAATCTTATTCACTGCTTCAGTCTGTCCATTACTCTGCGGATAATACACTGCTGAAAATGCTTTTTGGATTCCAAACTGCTCACACAATCCTCTAAGCTCTCTACTATCGAACTGCTTCCCATTGTCAGAAATCAGCTTCTGTGGAATGCCAAACCTGCATACAATAGCTCGAAACACAAATTCAGTCAATTTTGACGCTGTAATCTTAGCAAGTGGTTCTGCTTCCGCCCACTTTGTAAAGTAATCGACTGCGACCACTGCGTATTTCACTCCTCCTTTTCCTTTCGGGAGCTCTCCAATGAGGTCTATCCCCCAAACAGCGAATGGCCAGGGGCTAACAATCGGTTTAATAGGGGCTACAGGACGACTATCAAAATTTGCAAACCTCTGACAATTACTGCATGCCTGCACAAACTTCGTAGCATCTGCTTTGATAGTTGGCCAATAATATCCTTGTCGAAGGACTTTCATGGCTAGAGAATTACCCCCCGAGTGATTTCCACATACTCCTTCATGAATTTCCTCGAGGATATACTTGTATTGTTCTCCAGCTACACACTTGAGCAAAGGCTGATTGAATCCTCGCTTATACAGAACTCCATCATAAATTACATACCTGGCTGCTCGATACCTCAGCTTCCTGATATCACTTTGATTGGGAGGTAGCTCCCCTTTGTCCAGGTAACGATATATTGGGGTCATCCAGGAATCTTCAACTGGAAATTCAATGTCCATTACCTCTTCCTTGAAAACACTTGGTTGCTCCTGGATTTGAAGTGGAATTACCCCCAATAACGTGGATTCTCTTTGTGACCCTAACTTGGCCAATGCATCCGCTTTGGTATTCTTTCCTCGAGGTACCTGATCCAGCTTCACCTCTCTGAACCTTGCGATCAACTCCTGGGAGTATCTCAAATATAAGTCTGTTCTCGGCCCTCTCGCCTGAAAACCACCACGAATCTGCCAAACTACTAACATTGAATCACTAAACACCCTGATATTTTCTACTTTCATCTCCAAAGCCAACTTGAGTCCTGCAATCAATGCCTCATATTCTGCATCATTGTTCGTGGCTTTAAAAGCAAAATGAATCGAGCTATAGAGTTGGTACCCTTCTGGACTAACTAATTCTATGCCTGCACCTGCTCCACCACTATTAGCAGCTCCATCCACATACAGTGTCCACCAAGGTGCACAGTTGTCATTGTCTGCCTGTTTTTCCACCACTTCTTTTGGCCCCTCTTGGCCAGTAACCTCTACATGAGGTGGAAACTCGATTAAGAAATCTGCTAAAGCTTGAGCTTTGATTGCTGTCTTTGGCTTATATTCTATGTCGAACTGTCCTAGCTCCACAGCCCATTTTAACATTCTTCCAGAGGTTTCTGGCCTATGCATCACTTGCTTAAGTGGATATGAGGTTCTTACTTCAATCTTGTGAGCTTGGAAATAAGGTCGCAGCTTCCTGGAAGCCAGAATCAATGCGAAAACCAACTTCTCCATTCCTGTGTACCTCGTTTCTGCGTCAAGTAACCTTTTACTAACATAGTAAACTGGGCTCTGCTGTCCATTCTCTTCTCGAACCAGAACTGCACTAATGGAATACTCTGAAACAGCCAAATAAAGTATCAATGTTTCTCCATCCACAGGTTTGGCTAACAGTGGGGGGCTCCCCAAATGCTCCTTTAGCTTTCCAAACGCTATCTCACATTCTGCGGTCCACTCAAATTTGTTTCCTTTCTTTATGGCTTTAAAGAACTCCTGACACTTATCAGTGGACCTCGAAATGAATCTATTCAAAGCTGCAACTCTTCCTGTAAGAGATTGAACCTCTCTCACAGTTCTCGGAGACCTCATATCAATCAATGCTTTAATCTTGGCTGGGTTGGCTTCGATACCTCTGTGGTTTACCATGAAACCCAGAAACTTTCCTGATTCTACCCCAAACACACATTTTTGAGGGTTCAGCTTCATCCTGTACTTCCGCAAGATTCCAAACATTTCTTCTAAGTGCTTTACATGGTCAACAGCTTCCTTAGACTTAACTAACATATCATCCACATATACCTCCATAGTATGGCCAATTTGGTCTTTAAACATCATATTCACTAACCGTTGATATGTAGCTCCAGCATTAATCAACCCAAATGGCATGCATACATAGCAATAAAGACCTCTGTCCGTAATAAAAGAAGTATGCTCTTGGTCAGGTTCATACATAGGGATTTGATTATAACCTGAATAGGCATCCATGAAGCTAAGGAGGGCATGTCCAGCTGTTGCATCTACTAACTGATCAATCCGTGGCAGTGGGAAGCTGTCCTTCGGACATGCTTTGTTGAGATCTGTGAAGTCCACACAGGTTCTCCATTTTCCATTAGGTTTCTTTACCAAAACAGGATTTGCCAACCATATTGGGTAAAAAGATTCTTTAACTAATCCTGCATCCAACAACCTGTCAACCTCTTCTTTCAATGCCTGAGCTCTCTCGCCACTAACTGGTCTTCGCTTCTGTCTCACTCCTTTCTTTTCTGGATCAATATTCAACTTATGACACATGACCCTTGGATCTATCCCTTCCATATCTGCATGACACCAGGCAAACACATCCAGGTTCTTGCCCAAAAAGGTAATGAGAGATTCCTTTAAGGTTGGATCAAGCTGAGCTCCAATCTTCAACACCTTTATACCATCTTTGTCATTGATCTTCACATCCAGAGTTTCACCAGCTGGTCCAGCCTTTACCATGGTTTCTGGCATTCGAGGATCTAAGTCTACCTCCATCCTTGCGGTTGAGTCCTCTTGAGGTTCCTGGACGGTAGACGGTTCCTGCATTTCGTGCATGACATTCCTTCTCTTTGATGCTGGCTGACTGTCTTCATTGCATCCATTATGTTTCAGTTTTCGGGATTTTTCTTCATCTACCCCTTCTACCATACACACATCACCATCCTTATCCGTAGGGGGTGCACCCTCTATCAGTAAGTAGGGGGTATCTGGTCCCCGAAAAACGGGAATCTCATCATGAGGTTCCTCTTCTATGATCTCTTCAATTCTTATAGCTCTACAGGAGGCTGACACAAAACCTTCCAAAGGCGAACTGCGCAGGTCGACCGTTATCTTGTCTGGGTTCTTTCCTGGAAAACTATCAGGAACCTCGTCCATAGGCTCAGGCAATTTAGCAGCTCTAGCAGCATGTTGCAAAGCTTTGGTATAACACTCTCTAGACTCATACTGACATCCTCGAACTATGCCAACTCCGTTTGGCGTCGGGAACTTCATAGTGAGGTAGTAAATGGAGGTGATTACCCTCATCTCCTTCAAAATGGGTCTTCCCAAAATAGCATTGTAATTCATATTCTCTTCTATAACAATGAATTCTGCCAACTGTGTAATGCAACATGGTTTATCACCTAAGGTTACTGGCAAACGAATCTTACCTTTGATAGGAACCTGATTATTGGTGAATCCATACAAGGTATCGTTTGTTGGAGTTAAGTCTTTATCCAGAAAATGCATCTTCTTGAAAGCTGAGTAAGATAACAAGTTTACAGAGCTTCCATTATCCACTAGCACTCGATGAACCTCATAAGATCCAATTCCTGCTTCAACAACCAAAGCGTCAGTATGAGGATGATGTACCCAGGAAGCATCTTCTTCATTGAAAGTAATATCTGCATCCTCTCCTTCAAACAGCTTTGGGGACCTCTGGGACAGATTGTAAATACTGGTTAAAGGACGTTCTTTAGCCTCACGAGTATACCTCTCCATGGCATTCCTGCTGCTTCCTCCAATATGGGGACCTCCTATAATTGTGCGTATGCACCCAGCCTTAGGTGGTCCCTCCATCACGACAGGTTCCTGTGTTTGTGTCTTCTGAGTCTTCTCATCTCTATACTTTTTTCCTTCCTGAGCCACCCATTCACTCAATTGCCCTTGTCTGATTAGAGTTTCAATTAGATCTCTGAGGTGACGACAATCTGCAGTATTATGCCCATTATTATCATGGAAGTCACAGTAGGGGCGCTCATTCTTATTTCCTGGGGGACCGGTTCTGAAAGGCTTCTTAAACCATGAGGACTTCTCATTCACTGCGTAAATATGATCAATCGGAGCTACCAAAGGGGTGAAAGTTTCATAGACGGGTCTCTCTGGTCTATTGCTGTTATAGGAAGCTGGTGGCGGTACCTGACTCATGACAGGTTTAGTAGGATTCACAGCTTCAGGCTTCACCTGAGAAGTGCGACTAACCACCTTTTTATTGTCACGACCATTGGGGCTTCTTTGTCTCGACCTCTTGCTTCCACTTTGCCTTACAAAATCTGGATCCTTCCTTAATTCAGCTAGAGACTCCTCCACCAGTCGAAAGGGTTCTGCCTGGGCATAAAAATCTGCTAACGTCTCTGGTTCTTTTCCCTGCAGTGCTTTCCAAAAATCTGAGCCTCCTTTGACTCCAGCGATTAAGAAATTCTTTATTGTTTCCTCAGATGCCTTCCTAACTTTAGGAACCTCTGCATTAAACCTCTTGAAATATTCTGTCAATGTCTCACTAGGTCTTTGCTTGATATTGGCTAAGGTATTGGTCGGTGGGGCAAATGCAACAGATGCTCTGAATTGAGTGACAAAGAGCTTCCCCATGCTTGCCCAAGAACCAATCGAATCTGCAGGTAACCTTTTGAACCACTGATGGGCTCCGCCCTGTAGAGTTGCAGCCAGTAACCTGCACCTGGTGGCTTCCTTCACTTGATAAACATCCATCTCTGTGTCAAAACGACTAAGGTACTCAATGGGGTCAGTAGTCCCATCGAATTTCAACTCATTTGAGGGCCTGTAAGACCTAGGCAAAGCCGACTTTCGAACCTTCTTGGTGAAAGGAGAAGCTGTTATAGGGTTCACAGCAAGATTCTTTTCGTCCTTGAGTTGAGCCAAAATTTTCTTGACATCTTCTGCCGTCACCTCCCCAACAGCTTCCGCCTTTGTCTTCTTACTCGTCCCTTCTTCCTCTTGCGACCCTGTAGCACTTGATTCTTCAGTATCCTCATCTGAATCCGTGCTTTTTTCTTCAATTATCTCGACAGATGGGTCTTTATCGTTCTTCTTTTTCTTTGAGGAACCTCCAGTCTTGGTTTTCTTCTTCTTCGTGGACCCTGTACGGTCATTGCTACCAGTTTTATTCTTCTCAGGATTCTCCATATCTTCATCATCATTACCTTCTTTCGGTTCTTCACCATCGTCAGGAACCTCCTCTCCATTCTCAGATTCTTCAAAATTCAACTGTTTCGGAGTAACCTTCGACTTCTTGCTCTTCTTTGCCTTCTTTTTCTTCTTTTTGCTTGAAGCCTGCTCCAAAGTCGATAAACGTTCTCCCACAGTCTTTAGGATTTCCATCATGGCTGCTTTAGTGACCTTCGGTGCTCTGGGAGGAGATGCGTTCTCCTCATGAACCTGTCGCTCAGAACGGGTTGCTTCGCTCTCCGAGCTGCCTGACATCTTTTCCACTCTTAAGATATTAACTTGCCCTCCTTCTAGCGCCAATGTTGATGAGTGGATTTCGTAATCAACTTATGTGAGGTTTACAGGTAGTTGTATAGGCTAGCGATCAACTGTTCTACGAAAGGTTTGGGTTGTGTTTGTGGGGGTTGAGCTGAGCTCGAGGGTATCTCCAATAATCTCAGGTGCCTTTAGAGAAAACTAGAGAACTTAATGCGTCGTACCCTGAGGTGCCTACGTACCCTTGTATTTATAGGGATCAAGCTCACGTAGTTCTAGTATGATTTCGTCTCTTACTGGAATAGCTGCATTCGGTCATCTAATTCGTGTTGGACTCAGGTTCCTTTAGAGCCTTTCACGAACTAGTTTGGCTAAGTGGAGTAGAACTCGAGTTCGTACCCTACTTGTGTTTCTCTTATTGGTTAGAGTTATTCTAGGATCATCTGCGCCCTAGAATCATACTCAGATACCAATTCGTTTATCTGTTCTAGATGGCTTCTAGAACTTTCTGTTGGCAACTCGTAGGAACCTGGTGCTCAGGAACCTACATTTCAGGAGCCTGTTTCTCAGGGACCTCCTTATTTCGGGACATATCACTTAGGAACCTCCCTTTTGGTGTTAGTACCTGCACAAATAACAAACTAGTTAGACTGGATAACTTTTCATATGCTTTTATCATCTCTATGGCTGTTGTTATGCTAATTCGAACTCCTCGGCTGGGAGGAACCTGGTCTTCGAGTGTTCAGCTCAGCTTCCTGACCATTGGGGAACCTCCTGTTATTCGTACTTCTTTAGTCATTTCTTCTATTTGATCTTCCTGGCTCGTATTGGATCAATCTTCTAACTTGTATGGATCGGACCTTATTGATTAATGGGCCTAAATCTAGTCCATGGAGATTTTGGGCACAACAATGAACTCTAAACTCTGATAAGTGACATTCTGTTTCCAAAGGTATGGTTCCTGATGATTCCTTGTTTGTACTTATGAAAAATCATAAAACTTGAGATGTGTCATTGATTAGTTTGGTGAGTTCAGATTCATGTCTACACCCTGTGAGAGTTTGAGCCAAATCAGTGATTGATACATTCTATATCAATCAGTATTTATTGTTGTGTGATATTCATCAGGAAGCATGTTTCTCTAGAACTTGTATTAGACCATCTTGAGACTACATGATATGTGTGTTCATGAAAATGATAAAGGCAATAGGATTTACCATTCCTTCAAACACTGTTCAAAATTCTTTTGAACACTGTTCAAACAATGTATAAACACTGTTCATAAATACCACCCTTAGTAAACCCCTTTGAGCCTAATTAACTGCTCATTTTTTCTTAAACTCTGAAGTATTCAGAGCAGTTATATTTTTTTTTTAAAAAAAAAAAAAAAATCAAGCAGGTAAGTGTTTCTAAAGAAAAGAAAAGCTTACTCAGTATATATGCTAAATAAAAAATAATAAAAAAAAAGAAAAAAAAAGGCATATATATACTGACCTTGTACAAATATGTACTAACACTGTAACTGAACACTTTTCTCTATTAAAATGTTCAGCTTGAAATTCACTCATGAATAAAACATCTCTACTCATCTGTTTGATCTTACTCCATTACTCCATTACAACCCTGAATAAAGTCCTTTTGATTTGTGAATACATGTACTCAAAGTAGTGTAGATTTGGTGGACATTCAAGCATATGGTAGATTCTGCTATTTCTGATTGAATGTGAGTGTAAACACTTCACCTAAACACTTGTGTGCTTAGAGAGTTTGTGAGATTATCAAATTCATGACTGTTATTCACTGAATGATGCTCTGATTTCTATCTCTTGATCTTTTTGTCTTCAAAGACTGTGTGCTTACTTGGATAATCATGGACATCAAAGGGAATAGAAGTTTTCAGATTTCTGTATTACAGTAACTACAGAGTTTAGCATTCATCAAACAATCAGTGTTTAATATGAGAGTTTGTGCATTCAGTGTTTATTGATTTTTGTTATGGATTTTATGAAATATTAGATGCTCTAAAAATTGATTTTAGTAAACTCTGCTTCACACACACTCATATTCAAAACTGTGCAATTTTTGAAAGGGTTGTTAGTGATAAAGAAGGAAAATTGATAAACACTGTTGAGTTGTGTTAAGTACTCTAAGGTACAGTTTCATTGAGATGATTTGACTATTTTGGAGTAATTGGGGTAGTTGACAACTGTTAATTAGTGTAAATATGTCAGAGTGTCGTGATTATAGGAATGACAGCGGTAATTATTAAGTGATCCATTGGTTGTTTGACACGTGTCCCATGATAGTGTCCCACTCACACATTACTCTACAGTCAGTTGCGCGCTTTTATTGAATAAACGATTGAGTTTTAGTTTTACTCTAATCGTTTTTGTTCTCTCACTTCACATCTATTCATATTCACCCACTCACAGTTACTTGCATACTCATTCACTTTCAAAATTCTCATTCATTCTCACTCACATTTTGATAAACACTTACAGTGCATACACATCTTTTCTCTAAATATCTTCATATCATATCTTCTAATGGCAACCAAAGCGTTTGATGCAGCAGGATTAGTGTTTCTTCCTAGCAACTATGCAGCACCACTGGAGAATGCAAATGCTCCAGAGGTGTTTCATCTGTTTCAAAATTTCTTGAAAGACTCTGAAATAGGGAAGGCGTTAACTGCACCATCAATACTCTCTGCTTCACAAATTGCTACCTTTTGGACAAACTTTGTGTATGATGATGGAGAAGAATCTGGCACTCCAACAATCACTTTCACTCATGCTGAATCAGAGTATATCATTACTCCAACTACGGTTAGGGATGCTCTGGATTTTGAGACACACACTTCTTACAGTGTTGTTGGTCAAGATCGCTTGAGGACAATGTTGCAGCAAATTGGCTGTGCAGGAGATTTGAATAAGATTGGATCTTTGAGAAGACCACTTTTGAGAAAGGAATGGAGTTTCTTTTTCGATTGCATTACAAGAGCTTTTGGCAAGAAGACAACAAACTGGGATGCACTTCCTCTTGACACTCTCCAAATTGGTCATGCTCTACTATATGGAGGTAATTTTGATTTTGGTAGATTAGTGCTAATGAATCTGGGAGAGCGTTTGTCTGAGCCTACTTCTGTTTATTATGCTCGTTTTTGTCAAATGTTGTTCAATGCTTGTGTGCCTAACATTCCAATTGATGAAGCTGATGTGATTCAGCCTTTTCAAGTTGCTAAAAGAATGTTTTCTGATTTGACAAACAAAGATGTTACTAAACAGCACATACCTGATATGTTTATGCCATTAGCCTTACAAAACTATGTTAACCAACCTCAAGATTCTCAATCACCACAACACATGTCTGAACCATTAGACACCATAAATTCTGAACCAACACCCACAACACCCACAACCACTGTACCTACTACATCTCATCAATCACAACCAGAACACATAAACTCTTCACCAATAAACTCTCCAAAAATAAACTCTCTACCAGCACCTACTGAAAAACCAAAATTCAAACCAAAAAGAAAGAAACACACTGCCCAAAATACTAAACACTCAAAGGCTAAACAGACATTACCTGGAGCTGTTTATGCTAGAAGAAAGAAACAAAAGGCAAATAGACCTTCACTTTCACCATCTAAGGAGAGCTCTAGTGAAGAAGAAGATGAGGAGATTGTGGTGCCTCAAGTCAAGAAGAGAAAATTAATTCTTTCAGATTCTGAAGATGAGAATGTTATTGAAGCTCCAGAGGTGGTTTCACTGCAAACACCTACTGTTGAGGTTGCAGAGAATGTTGCTATACCTGCAGAGGTTGAAATACCTGCAGAGAATATTGTGGCTGTTAATGTTGCTATACCTGCAGAGGTTGAAATGCCTGCAGAGAATATTGTGGCTGTTAATGTTGAAAGACCTGCAGAGGATAAAATGCCTGCAGAAGAGGATAACAGAGATGGTTTTTCACCAATGGATGATATTTTTGACTCATTTGAACCATTCTCTGATCCTATCTCACCTGCTGTTCATTCTGAAGCAACTGGTACAGCTGTTCAGCCTGTAGCATCACATACAGAGTTAATCTCTGAGGGTTATCAAATTCCTGACAAGGGTGATGAGGTTGATCAAGCAACTAAAGATGCAAACTCTGTTGAACCTATGCAAGATGAAGCAACAAATACAAACTCTGTTGCAGAGCCTGTGCAACATGAGGATAATATTGAAAAGGTTGCAGAAGTTGTTACAGAAACTGTGGCTGACACAGCTCAGCACAGTGGGTCTTTAAAAGATGCTCTAGCTAAAGATGCAAGTGCTGAAGATGAATCTGACAGTAGTGCAAACTCTGATTCTTTTCTGAGTGCACCAGCACAGACTGATAATAAGCATAAATCTTTTGATCAGCCTTGTCCATCTCATACAATTGAAGAAGAGTATCTTGCTAAATCTGCTGCTAATTGGTATAAACAAGATTGTATTTTTCCAAAAGGGAGAGCAGCTGATTTTGTTAAGCAAACTGCTAGTCAAATTTCAAATCCAGAGATTTTATCATGCTTAAAAGCAACTGTGGTACAAGTCAAAACTATGGATGGAAATTTTGCTGATACAAAGCAAGAAATTGCTTCTTTGAAGACAGAGATACAGTCAAGAGAACTGAAGATAGAAAGAGAGTCAAAAATCAAAGCTGCACAGCTTTCTAAAGTTCAAGATACTCTCTTTGCCAGGCTAGGAAAGGTTGAAGAAAATCAAGCTACTTTGTTGGCTAAGGTTGATTCTATTGCTAACTCTTTGGATCTCATCACATCTATACTCATTCCTGATGATGTCAAAAAGGGGGAGAGAGTTGCTAAGTCTAAATGCAAAGTTTCTCAAACTCTGTCTCAAAAGGATGATGCTGGAGATGGAGGGGCAAGTGATAAGAGTAAGGTGTTAAACTCTGAAAGGCAAACTCTGAGATCTGGCAAATCTCTTAAGTCACAGTCTATTGGAATAAACACTGAAACTCAAGGTACTTCAAAAACCAAGAGTTTGGAATTAATATCAAATCCAAAGACTGATGAGGAGTTAGCTGTTAAGCTTTTTATGGAAGAGAATGCAGAAGGAGTTACTTTAGAAGATGCTAAAGCTGAAGAGAAAAGTCTACAAGAAAAGCATTTGAAGGCTTTAAAGTCTGATAAGTTGAAGAAGAGAGAGAAAGTGGTTAAAACTGCAAAGCCTGTTCTTAAAGGCATTGAAATCAAAGAGAAGTTAACTGGCATTCAAGAAGAAGAATAAGAAGAAGATAAAGAAAAGTTGATCAGAAAGTCTTCTCTTGATGCTAAATTGAAGTTAAAAGGGGTAATGAATGAGGAGAACAAGGGCAAAATGATTGTTACAACCTCTGTTGTCACACAAGTTGTACAGACACAAAGTAAACCCTTACCTGGTTTTTCAAGGCCAAAGATTCCAGTGCAAGAAGAAGCAGGAGTGACTGGTGGATATCAACATAATGTTGCATGTTCAGGAAAGCCACCAGGCAGGAATACTTCTGGCTTAGGTTCAAAAAGAGATTTGAGATTTAGTAACAGTCCAAGAGATCCCTCTGCACTTGTATCTCTTGGTTCTGGTATTACTCAAGAAAATCTAGACAAGTTGGAGTCAGTTCAGCTAGTTCGTCAAAGGAGCTTAGACATTCACTTTCTGTTATACTTTATGGCAGATGGGTCAGTGTATAGAGTGAATGAAGAAGCAATCAAGCTAAAATTATTTGAGGAACTTCAGTATGTCTTGCATATCTTCAGAGTCAGAAATCGTCAAACACAGCTTATTGCTAATTCTATAAGGGGGTATATGCAGAAAGCTAAAGTTGTTACAGGATCAAAGTCTGCTGAAAGATATATTCCTAAGTACAGAGATTGGAATGGCAATCTGATAGAGATGGAGAAGGGGACTTCGAAGCTGAAGACTGATCTTGGAATTACTGTTCTGGATTTCAATGTAAAGTCTGAAGAAGTGAAGTACATCAGGTTGGGAAATGAAATGAGAAGAAACAAGATCTATGATCTCAGAGCTGCTATTTTTCAAACTGATGAAAATGATCCAGATTTAAGAGAGATCAAGGAAGCTATGAAGATTGAACTTGAACATGCTGAGAGAAGATTGTTGATTGATTATCTCAGAACAGCTCCAGATCTTGAGGAAGTTAGGTAGACAAAAGTTGTAAGTTTGTTAAGTAAAAGTTTAAACTCTGTTTGTATGTTAAACACTGTAAAACTTTGTATTTGTTTTGACATCATCATTTACTGTAAACTTGTACATTCTTGCTAATGGACAAGTTGGGGGAGATTGTTAGAAATGATTGATGAGAACAGTGTTTGGAAGCTATAGTGACAAAACAGAGTTTAGCTGGAAGCGGTCAGAGTTTAGTTAAACACTGACTGGAAGCGCAACAGAGATTGTTAAACTCTGTAGCGGTATTGTCTGAAGAGTCAACAGTGTTTGAAGATTGATACAAGATAAATTTGGAAGCAATATCTTTGAAGATTGGAAAGCTGTCAAAGAGATTGAGTTGACTTAGAAGACTTGAAGCAATCGTGATTGATATCAATTGTATAGCTTAATTATAGGAGAATCAATTACTGATTGTACGAAGCTGTATGTTTTATAAATACAGTTAGGTTAACCCTAGAAGGGAATCGAACATTGAGAAATTCATTGATTGTAACCTAAGCAGCTCTCTGTGATATTTTACATCACTGAGAGAGGAATTGTTAATTCCAAACAGTTTTTAAGTATTAAACAATGTGTTCTTGTTAAGTTACTCATACAGTATTTGATTAACTATTGTGAATTCGACCTAACACACTGAATATCATAGATTTGGAGAATAAGGTAGCCATGGTGGCCTTGGAACATGGAACCACGGATCTCTTCTTTAAGAGGTCGTTGGCAAAACATCCCCCTGAAAACATGGCTGAATTACAACGAAGGGCTGATAAGTATATCAAAGCCGAGGATAGTATGAAAAAAGAGGCCATAACAGGTAATGGAGGGAATAACAATGATCCCAGGAAGAGGAAGTCGGATCAGGAATACGATACCAAGGACAAGTACCCGCGCGCGGGCAAGGATTCGGACTCGGCTCCTAGAAAAGGGAATCCAGGGCAAAGATTTACGGAATACTCAAGATTGAATGCCCCAAGAAGCCAAATCCTGATGGATATAGAGAAAGATAGAGATGTGAGATGGCCGAAGCCACTAAGGACCGATCCTGAGAAAAGAAATAAGAATCAATATTGTCGATTCCACAAAAACGTGGGGCACGACACTGACGATTGTAGGCAATTGAAGGATGAGATCGAGTTTCTGATCCGGAGAGGAAAGTTGAGTAAGTTTTGCAAGGATGGGAATCAAGGGAACCCAAGGCGAGATTATGATAGGAAGGATGATGATCACAATCATAAGCCGCAGCCCCGAGGGCCGGTAATAAATATGATTTTTGGTGGCCCAACAGCGGCCGAGACAAGTAGAAACTCCAGGAAGGCGTATGCACGAGAAGTGATGCACATTGTTGGGGAGGCACCAAAACGTGCGAAGACAGAGGTCTCAATTGGATTCGATGATTCGGACCTTGAGGGGGTGAAGTTCCCCCATGATGATCCATTGGTAATCTCCCCGGTGATCGGTAACTCCCAGGTGAAGAGAGTCTTGATAGACAATGGAGCTTCAGTGGACATTCTGTTCCATGATGCCTTTTTGAAGATGGGGTATACTGAGTCTCAATTGACGCCATCAAGTATGCCCATATATGGGTTTAACGGAGTTGAGTCCAAAGTTGAAGGGACGATTCAGCTACCCATGACCATAGGGCAGGAGCCACGGGAGGCCACTCAGATGTTAAATTTCTTGGTTATTAAAGCTACGTCTACCTACAATGCTATCCTAGAAAGAACGGGACTCCATGCTTTTAAGGCGGTTGCCTCCACCTATCATCTAAAGATTAAGTTCCCAACCAGAAACGGTGTAGGAGAAGATAAAGGAGATCAAAAAATGGCAAGGAGCTGTTATGTGGCCGCACTGAGGCCGGATGGAACTAGGGGGCAGGTCCTCCCAATTGAGGATATGGATGTTCGAGAGGATGAAGAACGAAGAGGAAAACCGGCGAAAGACTTGGTTCCCATACCTTTAGAGTTAGGAGATCCTGAAAAGGTTACTTACATCGGGGCATCTCTGAAAGACCCCTTGAGAAGCGAGTTGATCACCTTTTTGCAAGACAATAGTGATGTTTTTGCATGGACAGCAGCTGATATGCCAGGGATAGATCCCAAATTGATAACACACAACCTGAACGTAGATTCGGATAGGAAGGCGGTGAAACAAAAAAAGCAAAATTTTGCACCTGAGAGATAAGAAGCTATATAGCAGGAGGTTGACAAACTCCTAGAGGCAGGATTCATTGAGGAAATCCAGTTCCCGGAATGGTTGGCCAATCCTGTAATGGTCAAAAAAGCCAATGGAAAGTGGAGGATGTGTATAGACTTTACTGATCTGAACGACGCATACCCAAAGGACTATTTTCCCTTGCCAAGGATCGATATGTTGATAGATGCCACGGCTGGGCACGAGATGCTAAGTTTCATGGATGGCTTTAGCGGTTACAACAAAATCAAGATGCATAAGGATGATATTCCTAAGGTATCATTCATCACTGACTTTGGTGTGTATTGTTACCTGGTCATGGCCTTTGAATTAAAAAACGCAGGAGCTACCTATCAGAGGTTGGTAAACAAGATTTTTGCTCATCTCATTGGAAAAACTATGGAAGTTTATGTGGATGATATGTTGGTGAAAAGCCTATGCAAGGCCGATCACATTGAGCACCTCCGTGAGGCATTTGAAGTGTTGAGACACCATAAGATGATGTTGAACCCAGCCAAATGTGATTTTGGTGTCGGGTCAGGGAAGTTCTTGGGTCTTATGGTCTCGAAACGAGGAATTGAGGCTAACCCCGACAAGATCAAAGCTATTTTAGATGTGGAACCACCTCGTTCCATAAGGGACGTGCAGAAAATGACTGGAAGGATTGCTGCATTGGGGAGGTTCGTCTCCAAATCCGGGGACAAGTGTTTGCCGTTCTTTAAAACACTAAAGAAGGTGAAAAACTTCGAGTGGACAGAAGAAAGCCAAGAAGCCTTTGATCAAGTGAAGAAGTATATGGTTGAAGCCCCGCTGTTGGCCAAGCCAAGTATGGGAGAAATCCTTTATCTCTACTTGGCTATTTCGAATCAAGCTGTGAGTGCGGTATTGGTAAAAGAGGAAGACAAGGTTCAGAAACCGATGTATTATGTGAGCAAGGTTTTGCATGGAGCTGAGTTAAATTATTCCACCATTGAGAAGTTTGCCTTGACATTGGTAACTGCCTCTAGGAAGTTACGGCCCTATTTTCAGGCACACAAGATTGAAGTCCTTACAGGACAGCCATTGAGGAACATTTTACATATCCCTAAAGCCAGTGGTAGGCTCATCAAGTGGGCAATTGAATTGGGAGAATTCGATGTCAAGTACAAGCCTAGGACGACCATCAAAGCTCAGGCGCTTGCTGACTTCGTGGTTGAATGCACCATTGACAACCAAGAAGTCGGGGGGCAGGAGATACCTCAGGAAGGCACTAAGGAAGACAAAGAACCCGTGATCGAAGAGAAGGAATTTTGGATGCTCTATTTTGATGGGGCGTCAAAAATAAAAACAAGTGGTGCAGGTCTTGTCCTACAAAGTCCCGAGGGACTTACGATTGAATACGCCCTGAAGCTGGACTTCCCGACAACCAATAATGAGGCGGAGTATGAAGCTCTGATAGCTGGACTTGGTTTGGCAGGAGCATTGAGGGTCAAAAATCTAAAAGTTTGTGGAGATTCAAGGCTAGTTGTGGCCCAAGTCAATGGAGAGTTTGAGGCAAAGGATGGAACCATGGCCAAGTACTTAAGGTTAGTGAAGGCAGTGATGACTCAATTTGATGAGTGTTACTTGGAGCACATTCCGAGGGAGGAAAACGTCAAGGCCGACGCCTTATCTAAGTTCGCCTCTTCCGAGATAGAGAATTATTCTGGTAGTGTCTATTTCCAAGTTCTGAGAGCCCCCACTATTGATTCAAAGCTGATAGCACCTGTTGGAACTAGGGAGTGTTGGATAGACCCGATCAAGATGCATATTGAGACCGGTTGGCTCTCGACTAATGCCATGGAGGCACGAAGATTGTCAGTAAGGGCGTTGAGGTATGCTCTAATTGAAGGGATCCTCTATAAAAAAATCCTTTGATTCCGTACCTGAAGTGCATAAGGCCCGAAGAAGCTAAGTCAGCACTAGAAGAAGTTCATGAAGGAATCTGTGGGCAACACTTGGGGGGCAGGGCCCTAGCTCACAAGATAGTTAGACTCGGATTTTATTGGCCTGAGATGATGGCTGATGCCAAGGAATATGTGAAAAAGTGTGATCGGTGCCAGAAACATGCACCAGTGGTTAGGCAACCACCAGATATGTTGACGTCCGTCAGCTCCCCCATTCCTTTTGCTATGTGGGGGATGGATATACTTGGGCCATTTCCAATGGCCACAGCTCAAAGAAAGTTCCTGATTATAGCAATTGATTACTTCACAAAGTGGATCGAGGCCAAACCCTTGGCTAAGATCACAACCAAGCAAGTTATGCAGTTCTTCTAGGAAAATGTCATGTGTAGGTATGGAATACCACGGATCCTAGTTATGGACAATGGGTTACAATTCAGCAACAAAGAGTTTAAGGATTATTGTGATGAGAACGGAATCGAACTTCGGTTCACTTCAGTTGCCCACCCTCAAGCTAATGGGCAAGCTGAGGTTGCCAACTGGATCATCCTTGATGGACTCAAGAAAAGGGTGGAACGTTCCCGAAATACTTGGGTGGATGAACTGTTACCCATAATTTGGGCATATCGAACCACTTGCAAGGTAACTACTGGGACAACCCCATTCATGTTAGCTTATGGAGCTGAAGCTGTTGTCCCCGAAGAAATCATGCATACATCTCCTCGAGTGGAGGCCTTTGAGCCTGACACTAATGAAGAAGGAATGAGGTTAGCTCTTGACTTGATCGATGAGGTAAGGGATGAAGCCCATGCTATGAATGTTGAACATCAGAAGAAGGCCTTTTTCTACAACAACCTGAGGGTAAGAGAAAGGTTCTTCCGTCAGGGGAACTTAGTACTCAGAAAGATTGAAGCATCCAGAGTTGGACAGAAGGGAAAGCTAGCACCAAACTGGGAAGCTCCGTATTGTGTCAAAGGAACATTAGGTCGAGGATCATACAAGCTGGAGACTTTGGAAGGAAACGTGGTGCCTCGTACTCAGCATGCATCGAATCTCAAAGTTTATTATGTTTAATTGTCCTAAGTAGGACTTGGCTTGTATTTATTAAAAAGTAGAAATAAGGTCGATGAAACCATGTCAAAGTCTTTTGAACTCCGAGTAGGAAGTAGAGTATTTATGTAAGGGTTGAACCCAATTCAGGATTTTCTTTTTATACGATTATGCAGTATGATTTTCAATGTTCCTTGTGTTTATACTTCATGTCTGATATGTATCAATGCATAATCAAATTGCAAGCTGGTAAAGGCCAAATACAAATGACAAAACAAGTAGAGAAAGGAAAAGGAAGATTGAAAATGCATAAATAAATAAGGCCCGTGGGCCGTAAGTTAAAGGTTACAAAACCAAAGCGATAAAATTGTAGAAGCAAATGCCACGCAGGGCCAGCATAAAAAAGTCTAAGTCCCAGGAGCTCGGGATGAAGCAGACTCCTCATCTTCTTCCTGAACCTTGGAGCCGCCGCCAGTACGAGAAGGAGAAGTATGAGTGGTGTCGGAGTCTCTCTGTAGAGGGGTAGCCTGAGGATCAAGAATCATCTCTCCATCACCTAGAACCTCGTCCTCGTCCTCACCCTCATCTTCCTCTGCATGGAGAACAGGAGGAGGGTGTGGGCTAGGGAAGTCTTTAAGAGTAAATAATCCCGGGTGCTTTTTAAGCACCGCCTTTAAGGCTTCGTCCCAACCATCGGTGTACTGGACAGGATAGAGCACCGCATCGTGCTTCTCCATCAAAGTTTGAAAATCTTGTGAGTCCATGTACTCGTCATTGAGGTCTTCTTTCTTGGCCCACAAGTGCACCACCTCAGCCTGGGCCGCCTCCAACTCTTCTACCTTCCCTTTCAATTTCTCTTCAGTTTCTCCAACTTTAATTTTCTCTTTTTGATATTTAGTCTCAAAAGACTTTGCCTTGTTTTTCCAGGCCTTAGCCTGATGTGCCATGCTTTGAAAATGCACGTTTACCTGCAAGGTTATCATTTTAGTAAAAAAGAGAATTATGACACCAAACTAATATTAGGAAAAGGTAAAGGATGGCATACCGAGGCCAAAGCTTGAGCTCCTAGGTGCTCAGCCTCATCCATGTTTCCACCCGTCACGAAATCCTTGTAGTCGACAGGAGTGATTGAGTTCAATGACCAATCCATTGAATGCTTGGTGGAGCCAACCACAGAGTCCTGCTTCCTAAAGCCCCATGGAGGCCTATACACTGTCGATTGGACGTTCACTTGTACAGGACCATCCTCTTCATCAACAGTAACCAAATCTTGCTTCTGCACTTTGTGTGGACGCAGAAAAGATGGCTCGCTAGATTTGCCCCTTGTGTCAAGGGCCCTCTTCGCTCTTCTCATACGAGCAGTTTCCTCCTCACCAGGATCCGTTTCTCGCATGATTTTCATAACAGCTACACACAACAATAAATTAAAACGTTGGTATTAGCTTATCTAGTAACAAAGTAAACTCACAAAGGAGTGGAAATTACCTAAGTCAGAAACAGCAGAAAGGCCAACGGCCCTAAGAGACTCCTCATTGATGAGGTCCCAACACACAGTTTCACCATTGTCTTTGGTTAGCTCGTCATAAGCCACTTGCTCCTTAGAGTTGAGAACTATTTTGTTGGGGTTGCCATCGGCCACCTTACCAAAAGAACTTCGGAAAAGGGTGCCCCAATCACCCCCTTTCCAGACCAAGTACATAAATTCTTCTTTCCACTTAGGGTTATTGTCGACAACCGAGTGGCCGTTAAAGATGTGTGGAATTTTAGGGTGTTTTCTAACGTAGACCCACCCCAGTTGAACAGAAGAGCTATTATAGAATTGAAATATTTTCCTAAACAAAGGAACAAAAAGAGGGAATTTTTTCCTAAAGCACAAAACCATGAAACACAAAATGGATCGCCAGGCATTGGGTGGAAGTTGACATGGGCTGACTTGAACGTCGGCCAAAAGTTTGGGGATAAACTCATGAAAAGGGAACCTAAGCCCAGCTATAAGGGCATCTCTAAAAACACATAGCCCATTGGGCCTCCAATGACAACGCCTGTCGCCAGGCCCGACCTTAACAAGTCTATATGGAGTTTTAATTTCATATGTTTTATTGTAATTTTTAATTACATCCTCATCATGAAATTTGTTACAACAGTTATAAGCATCTAAATCAGCTAATGAAGGATAATCATCTCCGCGCATGTTGATCATTTCAGTTAAACTCATGTAAGAAGAACGAATTTCGATATCGTTACCTCTTTTCGAAGCAGAATTCATCTTCAAAAGGCGCTGTGTTAATTTGTCCGTCATTAATCTTCAAAGTATGAATGCTTAAAGCCCAGAAACCTTAATAAAAGAGATGAAGATGCAACAAAAGCCCAGAAAATCTTCAAAGAAACCCAGAAACCGACAGAAAGTCGCTTGAGAACGGTGGGATTGCTGGAAAAAATTGCCGGGAATCGCCTTAATTTGAGAGAAATAACTAAGAGAAATTTTAGAGGAAAGTAGAGTGTCACTACATCATATATTGGATACGGCAACCAGATTTTAGAAAAATGTTGAAAAACCATTGTCGTTGATTGACAATTTTAGATAAATTTATATATTTTAGGATGTATTGTAATGCTTTTTAAAAGCGTTACAATTGAATTTTAAAAATAAAAAAGTTCAAAGTTATTGCAACGATTTTAGAATACCATTGCTACAAGTACAAAATTTGGGCCAAAACTTTTGGCGGGCTCCCAAAAAATTAAAAGCGGGCTTCCTAAATTATTTTAGGCGGTCAAACTAAAAAATTAAGGAAAAATAGATAAAGGCAATAATATAAAGACATACCCATATAGACATAACACTTAAAGAAATAACTTAATTACGCTAAAGACGAGACTTGAGATTGAAGCTTGGAGGTTGGAGACGAAAGCTCGAAGGTTGGAGACTGAAGATTAAAGTTCAAATACAAAAGCTCGAAGATTAAAGTTTGAAGATTAAAGCTCGAAAATAGGGTAAGTTCAAGTCGATTTTGGTGTTTTATGTTTCAATTGAAGATTATACTAGTTAGTTTAACGTTTTTGTTTTAATCTAATGTTTTAATCGAAGATTACACTGGTTTTTATAATGTTTATGTGTTTGTTTCAATTAGGGTTTTTGTGTTGGAGTGAATTAGGGCTTTTTGTATTTCAGTTAATTAGGGCTTTTTTGTCCGAGTAAATTTAGGATTTTTGGGTTAATCTTATATTTTTTTCTTATTAAATAGGCTTGTGTTTTCTTGTTGTTTGGTTTACTCTGTTTTATTATTTTTTTTCTTTGATGCTTTTATGCTCTTTTTTTTTGTATCTTCTCCGTTATTTTTTTGTGGTAATTAATTAATTTATTTTCTTGTCCATGTTTTTAAATTGATGTCCTGTATTTGTTGTCTTCTTATTTGCAATTAGATTGAGTTTATTTTTGTTCATAATGCTCTATTATTTTGCGTCTTGCAGATTTTTATTGTGCTAAGATGCCTTTGAGGTCTGTTTTGCTTGCCCTAAATAGAGCTGATACCGAAAAGGTTCAGGAGTGTTTTCCAAAATTTGAACTACTAATATTCTCATGATATTCTAGTTTTCATCCAACTCATGATGGCAGCTTGTCACTTAATAATGGTAAAGAATTCTTTATAATTTTTATGCCTAGTAGTGTTAAGGTTGTATGTCTAACACACTTATGTTACTTGATGGTTTGTTTATGTAAGAACCCTAATTTTTGGTAATATTTTCTTTTATTTAATATCTTGTAGAAATGTCAATATGGAACCTTTCTGGTCATCCCTGTTGATTAATAGAGTTGATTGTCTGAGAAACTGTGTTGTTGCATTCACTATGTAAGATAAAAGAAAGATTGTGAAGGCAATAGTCTTATTGTTAGTAAGATTTATAAAACTTGGGATTTGAGAATGATTAGAGTGTCAAAAGATTTATTAAGGATTATGACAAGGAATTATGGACATTCGAGGAATTTACACAATTAAGTACTTAAGGAATTATAGGGGAAATCTCTACGCGACAAAATATTATTACGAGAGATTAATTAAGATACGATACGAATTAAAGATTAAAGGACAAGCATTGGTGGAAGAATGATGATACAAGGAGTAGCATTGCATGCAAGTCCCATGCAACCAAGTAGTTAGGAATTAAGCAAACTAGTTAACCAAATGGAAGAGGAATAGTAGCTAGTTACTTTGCTTTTCAAAAAGAGGAGACAAGAAGTACAAGGAGCCATACCTAGGCTTGTACCATGCTTATACATACACTAATATGTATCACCCAACCACTTAACACAATTATTCATCTAACACAAAAATCAAAGCACAAAGCTCTCCCCCCCCTTGGAAGAAAAGCTCTCGGCCAAGAAGAAAAGTGAAGAAGAAAATTTCTTCTTCCCCCTTTCCCATCACTCATAAATCATAACATAAATCCTAGGCCATCTCCATCATCTAGACAAGGTATGTTAGTAATTTAAAGCCATTTCATCCACCCAAATTCAAGTTACAAATTGTTAAAGATTGGGTGAATAGTAACCATGTTTGATTTTCTTTTAGATCTTGGATTGTAAGGGTTATAGGAGACCATTCAAGGTGTTATTGAGTTGTGTAAAGCTTGTCCAAGGCTCCTAGGTGCTCAAGAAGGTATAAAAATCACAAACCCTCTTGGTTATGTAGTATTTATAATGTTTGGTAGTAGATCCATGTATTTGAGAGCTAATCTTGGTTGTATAAGTATTGGATGACATGGATCTTGAGTTTTGATGTTGAGATTGTGACTTTTATGATTATGGATAACATATATATCTCCATGAGTGTTATGAACCATGAACTAAGTGTATTAAGTGTTGGTTGTGTTGTGGAATTGTGAGAAATGGTTGATCTAAGTAGTATGTGCTTGCTGAGTTTTTCCAGGAGCATTTACCTGTCTTGTAACACGGTTTTGAACCCCCAAATGTTGTTCCCTGAGGTCCTACCATATATTGTTGGAAAGATAATTGAATGTAGTTTCTGGAAATGTAAAGTTCATGACTAGGTGATGTATAGATTTTAAGTTATGGCCGGAGAAGTGAATTGTGTTCCTGGATTCCGGACTGCACTAAGTGACCCCCTTGTGAACCTTGTTTAAACCCCTAAAAATTTATGTGGGATCATGGAAAAATTTGAGAAACTAGGAAATACAGTGGTGAAAGCTACCCAAAAAGAATTGGATTAAAATATGAAATTTTGAATTTTATAAAAATGCTAGAGTAAATTTCGCGAAAGGGAAAAAAAAAGTCGTTAGTGGAGCATAATTCTAGGGGTAATGGTTATGATTCGAATGTGGTAACTAAATTAAGTCGAACAAGTGACGAGCGTAATCGAGTGATGACATGAACCTATAGTGGGGCTAGAGTGTCATAAGACGAAGTCATTAAGTTAATTTCGTACCCCCTAAAACCCCGTAATTGAAGAGATATTGTTAAGGTACTAACGAGCGGTTATTGCTTATGTATAGATCGTTCCACTCCGCACGCTCGACCACCCCAACCAAACCAAGGCAAGTTTACTTTTCAAAACTTATACATATACAAGGACTTTCACTGTTGTGTTTGTAGTTTTCAATTATATCAAATGCTATGTTTATCGAAGTATTGATGCAATTGAGATTGTATAAGTACATATATGCTTGTACCCCTTGAACTTAGATTGAAGTGTTTTCTTCGGACAACGACTCTAGCAATAGAGGTCGTAGCGGTCCGTATATATCTATTGACCGAGGAGCGGTATATTATTATATCGTAACTAGATTGCGAAAACCCAAAGGGTCATTCGGGGAGTATCATATACTCAAGTATTATATTCATATCTTCGTAAATACTCGAAACCCTATCTTGGATTAAAAGTTTATTTTATCGAATAATTATTTTATTAATTATTAATATTAAATCTTAAAATATTATTTATTAACTATTGTTCATTATTTAAAGACAAAGTTAATCCAAGACACTTTTTAATACTTTCAAACTCAAACTCATTCGAACTCAAAACACTTTTGAAAACCCCCGGTCAGGTTCTGTTTCTTGTGTGATTTCAAGAATCATCGGTCGACTGATGTCGAACCACAATTACTCTGTTTTCAATCAAAATCAAGTTTTTAAAAGAAAAAGAAAAAGGGACTCTGGCAGGTATGGGAACCGTTGACGAACGATTCCCGGGATGTGTAAGCGGCCGTGAGCCAGGCGGTCCATCAATTATTATTCCGGCCCAGGTGTTGCCGAAGGATGATTACGGATGTAGTTTTCATCGAGGGTGATTACGGATGTAGTTTTCACCCGGGGATAGTTATGAATGTAGTTTCTATCCTTCTACCGGTAGAGAAGACCCGCGGATTATTGGACTCGGATGTGGCGACTGATCATCGTCAATCCCTGTCAGGTTTTATGTTTTCTTTAAGTCCCATTCCTCCATTTTGGAAAAATGCTTTGACACTGCTTCTCAGGCCTATGTGCCAGTTGCCGATAGTGTCCTATTTTGATGAGAAAGATGTTGACTTTATGCAGTATCTAGAACTGCAAGGTTATTTTGAAAGCAAGGGCACGTACTGGTGCACCTTTGAAATTTATCAACAATGACAAGTGATTTTATAACTGATTGATACAAACGAGTTTAATGACTGCTAAACATATGAAATGTTATATTGCTTATCTTATACATATATTCTTGCTGAGCTATAGTTGCTCACTCTTGCTTGTTTTCAAATTTTACAAACACAACAGCTAAGAGAAATGGCAAGACCCTGTCCGACTGTTCGAAAGCAGGTGACTAGACCCTAGGCTACAGTTGAGATTCCACCGGTAGGCCCCATTAGACGGATTGGTTGGCAACTTTTGTTAGTACGTTTTATTTATAAGTATGACCTGTGCAAGGCAGTGTACCGTAACAAACTTTCAAGCCGCCAACTTCGCTTCATATCGAAGTGTTGCTGGTAGCATAAATGCTATTTAATTCGGTCTGTAATAACTCTAAAAATTTTACTTTTACTTAATCACGTGTATGACGTTTCTGAGACTCTAACCCGTGTGTGTGTGTGTGTGCGGTGTGAGTTTTATTGTGGGGTCGATAGCTATTTTATTTATATTATGTGCAAGAACAAGTATGTTATTAATGGAAAATGGACCGTGAGCGCCTAGATCTCCGACCCCGGATCTGGGGGCGTCACAGAAATGGTATCAGAGCGGAGGTTACAGATCTCAGAAACGATAATAATTTAGGAAAGCAACCATAATAATATGAATAATAATAACACTAATAATAACCCCCTTAATACCTAGAGCTCTCATCGAGTTCACAGTCGGGTTATCGGATATAGCCCTGACTTCTAAGGCCCGTGAGGGAACTACTCCTTAAACCCTTCTTTATGGTTAGTAACCCACCTTATTTCCCTTGTGTAGATGGAGGAGATACCGGACCCTGAGGCTTTTGAGAGAGAGCACGATGAGGCACTGCTGAGAGATACCGAGGATCCTGAGGAGGACATGAGTGCTGACCCTGAGCTGGGCCCCTGGATTACGCTGATAGGGGATACTGATGATGAGGATCCTGATGAGGAGCCCTTTGTTGAGCCTGAGCCTGTTACCCCCTCCCCTGTAGCCACTGATGAGGAGAGTGTGCGATCCGGTGAGGGACGTGTTGTGTCACCCCCATCCTCTCCGCAGTCATTGAGCCTCACTTCTTCAGATGATGACTTCGAGGAGGATACTTCTAGCGAGGAGGAGCGTGACCCTACCCCTGCTCCTGCCCCTGTTATGCCACCCCCACCTCTGGACCTACCCCTGGTGTCGGGTGCTAAGCACGCCTATGTCATGCAGTTCATGACCCGAGACTTACTTTCTGCCGAGGCCAGACTTAATGAGGCGAGGCGAGCCCTAGTGGAGGAGCGCGAGGCGCGACTGAGGATTCAGGCTGAGATGAGGTCTACTGTTGCTAGGAGGACTAGAGCTCGACTCCACAGGATCGAGAGGAGGAGTCGCGCGAGGATTATTGGTTTGGGAGTCCGCGGGGACGGAGTGATCCGGACCAGGGATGCTAGGCGCGTGGTGCGTCGTGCATTCTCCCGGGTGAGGTCATTGCTCCGTCGCAGGGCGGCACCATGATGTGTTATGGGTAGCTCAGTCCTCTAGATTCAGATGACATTAGTGTGTCGATTTTGCGGGATAGTTGACTTATGCAGTGGCGTTCTTTCTTACCAGTGGATGAGTAGACTGACCTACATATATGTATATGTGACTTCGGATAGTATGTACGGATGTAGCCCTATTTTTGTGTAGCCCTGACTATTCGGATGATGTACTTGTATTTGTTCCACTTTTGCTAGACTTTGACATCGGAACTATGTATTTGGCTCTAACATCCAAACTATGTGATGACTCTTGTACCATATTTATCTAGTTTCAATTTCCTTGATATTGTCTCGACTGCCTTACTTTTCGATGCCATGCTTTACTGTTTTGATATACAACTGTGAACATACGACTTTTACAAACCACAAATACAACTACGCTGTTTCAAATTTACAACTTGCGATTTCAACTCATTTCCTACAAATTTTCAAAATGTTCCTACAAGCTTTAAAAAAAAAATTCAATCTATTGTATTTAAAAGTTTAAAGATACTTCTACAAGTTACGAAGTTTTGAAATCTTGGAAATTCCTACAAATGTTTTCGAACCACGTAACGACCTTCCCTAAAAAGGTTTTACAGTTTATCGCCATCATAAGGGCACTGCGAGTTTCGAAATTTTAACCCTGTATAAGGAGGAACAATACGTTCCTGACTTCTCTAAATACTGTCAAATAATTTGAAAACCCTAACCCATTTTTGTCTTATTATCAGAATCATGCCACCCAGAAGAATGAACACTCGAGCTCACCCGGCCAACTCTGAAGGCCAGGGTAGCCACCATGGGTCGGGAGGCCACCAAAATCGAGAGAGAGAGGATTTGAACCTGAGCGAGGATGAAGGTAGTGACTATAACTTGTTTGATAACTCTGAGTATGATGAAGAGGAAGCGGAAGATGATACCCGAGAGGTGGAAAACCCAAGGAGAGACCCTATGGAGCAATTCATGGACCTGCTCAGGCAGAACTTGGACCGTCCCCCGGTTCAGCCACCACCCAACAATGCGAATGCCAATGCCTTTCGGAATTTCAAATCCCTGAAACCCCCGGAGTTTAAGGGAACTGCAGACCCGGTTGAGGCAAGAGCCTGGCTGAAAGAAATGGAAAAATCTTTCGAGATACTAGGAGTCGCTGAAGAGCAGAAAACTATTTTTGCCACCTATCTCCTGAAGGGTGAGGCGAACTACTGGTGGGAAGCTAAAAGGAATTTGGAAGGAAGAGGTGTGGTGACCTGGGAGAGGTTTAGCGAGCTGTTCTTGGAAAAGTATTTCCCTAGGTTCATGGAAACACAAATGGAGCTGAAATTTTTGGAACTGGAGCAAGGTAACATGACGGTGGCCGAGTATGAGGCAAGATTTACTGAGCTGTCAAGGTTTGTGCCGGAATATGTGAACTCTGAGGTAAAGAGGGCCCGAAGGTTTCAATTGGGGCTAAAGCAATGGATTCAGAATCGTGTGGCGGTTCTTGAGCTGACAGACTATGCCACCCTGGTACAGAAAGCATCGATTGTTGAGGCTGGGGGTGAACAGATGCAGAAGGAGAGGGAAGGAAAGAAGAGGAAGTTTGATAGTCGAAAAGGAACTCTGCGGGAGGGAGCTTTCTGAGCAAATTTAAGCGAGGAACAATGTCCCAACCCAGCGGAAACTTTGGAACCAAGAGAGCTGAAAGTTGGAGTGTGGGCCAGAGCGGCCGACCATAGGGATCGTCCTACTCTACCCCACCCCGAGCCCCACCCCCGGAATGCAATAAATGTGGAAGGAAACATGCGGGCGTATGTAACCTGCAAGATGTGAAGTGCTTCAAGTGTGGGCTGACAGGACATTATGCTAACACCTATCGAGGAACTAGTAACAACACCAGTGCCGGAGGTAATTGCTTCAAGTGTGGGAAACCAGGGCACCGAATGAGGGAATGTATGTCCTCTGGGCCAGCTGCGTCAAGAGTGAGTGGAACCGCTTCTAACAGGGCCCCTACTGCAAGAACTTTTAACATGACTGTGCAAGATGCCGTGAGGAACCCGGATGTGATCGCAGGTACCCTACTACTCAACTCAGTTAATGCGAATGTTTTATTTGATTCGGGAGCTACCAAGTCTTTCATATCTCTAGATTTTGTATGTCAATTAGGCCTTAAGACTGAACCACTGAGAGACAGACTGCAAGTAGAGATAGCTAATCATGAAATTATTCCTGTTAACCAAGTATGTCCAGGTTGCGACCTAGAAATAGAAGGGCGACACTTTCGGGTAGATTTAATACCTTTTAAACTAGGAGAGTTTGACGTAATAGTAGGTATGGATTGGTTGACAACCCATGGAGCTCAGATTGATTGTGTGAAGAAGAAAGTGAGTTTAAGACTGCCAGGGGACGAGGAAGTAGTGTTTAGTGGAAAACGGCAAAACCAAAAGTTCCTGACTATGATTCAAGCTAAAAAGCTGTTACGTAAAGGATGCGAAGCCTATTTAGCCTATGTGAAGGATACCAAGAAGGAGGCGCCAAACCTACAGGAAATCCCAATCGTTAATGAGTTCGCGGACGTATTTCCGGATGATCTTCCAGGACTACCACCTGATAGAGACATCGAGTTCGCTATAGACTTAATTCCGGGTACGGCCCCAATTTCGAAAGCCCCATATCGGCTAGCCCCAGTGGAGATGAAAGAGTTGGCCACTCAATTGCAAGAGCTGTTGGATAAAGGGATGATAAGACCTAGTGTGTCCCCGTGGGGAGCCCCGGTGTTATTCCTGAAAAAGAAGGATGGTAGTATGAGATTATGCATAGACTACAGGGAGTTGAATAAGGTGACCATAAAGAATAAGTATCCTTTGCCCAGGATAGATGACCTGTTTGACCAGCTAAAGGACGCGGTTTATTTTTCCAAAATCGATTTGAGAACCGGGTATCACCAGTTAAGGATTAAGCCAGAAGATATACCAAAGATGGCCTTTCGCACCCGGTACGGACACTATGAGTTTTTAGTAATGTCGTTTGGGTTAACGAATGCACCCGCAGCTTTCATGGACTTAATAAATCGAGTCTTCAAGAAGTACCTGGACAAGTGTGTTATAGTCTTCATCGATGACATCTTGATTTATTCCAAGACGAAAGAGGAACATGCAGAGCACTTGAGGATTGTATTGGGAGCATTAAGAGAAGAAAAGTTGTACGCTAAGTTCTCGAAGTGTGAATTTTGGTTGAAGGAAGTTCAGTTTTTGGGGCATGTGATTAACGAACAAGGCATTCTAGTGGACCCAGCCAAAATAGAGGCTGTATCAAATTGGGAGAGACCAACCACTCCGACAGAGGTGAGAAGTTTCATAGGATTGGCTGGCTACTATAGGAGATTTGTCCAAGACTTTGCAAAGATAGCAGCCCCTTTGACCCGGCTAACTCGCAAGACCGAGAAGTTTGTGTGGACTGAGAAATGCTAAGAAAGCTTTCAAGAGTTGAAAAAGAGGTTGGTGACAGCACCAGTACTAGCCCTACCCGATGATAAGGGAGATTTTGTGATTTATAGCGACGCATCCCATAAAGGTTTAGGGTGTGTGCTTATGCAGCACGGTAAGGTGATTGCGTATGCGTCCAGACAACTTAAGGAATATGAGATAAGATACCCCACCCATGATTTGGAATTAGCAGCGATAGTTTTCGCTTTGAAGATCTGGAGACATTATCTTTACGGAGAAAGGTGTGAAATCTACACGGATCACAAGAGCTTAAAGTACATATTCACTCAGAAAGAGTTAAACATGAGGCAGAGGAGATGGCTAGAACTAATCAAGGATTATGATTGTGAGATTCAATATCACCCAGGGAAGGCCAACGTGGTGGCCGATGCACTTAGCCGAAAGGAGAAACTCAAGATGATAACGGCAGTGGACGAGTTGATCAAGGACCTTGAGAAACTGGAGATTGAGGTGGGTTACCAGGAATTGGACAAGAGAGTCTAATGGAAATAAGAGTCCAACCACCGCTATTGGAAAAGATTAAGTTATGCCAGGAAAAGAAGATAGAAGAAGAAAAGAATTCGATGGAGAAAATTTTGACTGGCGAGGAAATTAAGTGTGAGAAGGACGGGAATGGAATTATGAGGTACGCATCTAGGATATGGATCCCGAACGTGCAAGAATTAAAAGATGAGATTTTGCAAGAGGCTCATAGTTCAAGGTATTCGATTCACCCTGGGGGCACCAAGATGTATAGGGATTTGAAAGAGTATTATTGGTGGCCAAATAAGAAGAAGGACGTAGCAGAGTGGGTAAGTAAATGCTTGACATGTCAACGAGTGAAGGCCGAACACCAGAGGCCCAGTGGATTGTTGCAACCCTTAGAGATACCCGAGTGGAAGTGGGAACAGATTGCGATGGACTTTGTGGTCGGATTACCAAGGGCCAAGACTAATCATGACGCCATTTGGGTAATTATCGATAGATTGACCAAGTCAGCACATTTTCTTCCAATCAACGAGAGATACACTGTCGACAAGCTGGTGGATATCTACTTAAAGGAGATTGTGGTTAGGCATGGGGTTCCTGTGAGCATTGTATCAGATAGAGACCCAAGATTCAACTCCAGGTTCTGGAGGAGTTTTCAGGATTGTGTGGGGACTAAGTTAAACATGAGTACTGCATACCATCCCCAAACAGACGGACAGAGTGATAGAACCATCCATACCATCGAGGACATGTTGAGAGTATGTGCCATAGATTTCAAGGGAAGTTGGGACGACCACTTGCCGTTGATCGAATTTTCCTACAACAACAGTTACCATGCGAGTATAGGCATGCCCCCATATGAAGCTTTGTACGGACGAAGATGTCGGTCTCCCTTGTGTTGGGAAGAGGTAGGAGAGCAGAAGATATTAGGGCCTGAACTGGTCCAACAGACAAGAGAAACTATCGAACTCATAAGAGGACGGCTGGTAGTGGCCCAAGACAGACAGAAGAAGTATGCGGACCAGTCCCGCAAGGATAAAGAATACGAGGTAGGAGAGTTTGTGATGTTAAAAGTATCACCGTGGAAGGGATTGATGAGATTTGGTAAGAAAGAGAAACTAAGCCCGAGATTTATTGGACCTTTTGAGATCTTGAAACGAGTTGGAAAGTTAGCCTATGAATTGGCTTTACCTCCGAGCTTACAGCAAGTACATAATGTGTTCCATGTGTCCATGCTACGACCCTACCATACCGACTTCCGACATGTGATAGAACATGATCAAGTGGATCTGCAACCAGACTTAACATATGTGGAGCAACCCGTAGAAATCATGGATAGAAAAGAACAGGTGCTGAGGAACAAGGTTGTCAAACTAGTGAGAGTCTTGTGGAGGAACCAGAATGTCGAAGAATCAACATGAGAACTAGAAAGCACAATGCGTGAAAAGCACCCCCAACTGTTTTCAACCTGATTCCGGGACGGAATCCTTTTAAGGAGGGGAGGCTGTAAGAACCCTAATTTTTGGTAATATTTTCTTTTATTTAATATCTTGTAGCAATGTCAATATGGAACCTTTCTGGTCATCCCTGTTGATTAATAGAGTTGATTGTCTGAGAAACTGTGTTGTTGCATTCACTATGTAAGATAAAAGAAAGATTGTGAAGGCAAGAGTCTTATTGTTAGTAAGATTTATAAAACTTGGGATTTGAGAATGATTAGAGTGTCAAAAGATTTATTAAGGATTATGACAAGGAATTATGGACATTCGAGGAATTTACACAATTAAGTACTTAAGGAATTATAGGGGAAATCTCTACGCGACAAAATATTATTACGAGAGATTAATTAAGATACGATACGAATTAAAGATTAAAGGACAAGCATTGGTGGAAGAATGATGATACAAGGAGTAGCATTGCATGCAAGTCCCATGCAACCAAGTAGTTAGGAATTAAGCAAACTAGTTAACCAAATGGAAGAGGAATAGTAGCTAGTTACTTTGCTTTTCAAAAAGAGGAGACAAGAAGTACAAGGAGCCATACTTAGGCTTGTACCATGCTTATACATACACTAATATGTATCACCCAACCACTTAACACAATTATTCATCTAACACAAAAATCAAAACACAAAGCTCTCCCCCCCCCTTGGAAGAAAAGCTCTCGGCCAAGAAGAAAAGTGAAGAAGAAAATTTCTTCTTCCCCCTTTCCCATCACTCATAAATCATAACATAAATCCTAGGCCATCTCCATCATCTAGACAAGGTATGTTAGTAATTTCAAGCCATTTCATCCACCCAAATTCAAGTTACAAATTGTTAAAGATTGGGTGAATAGTAACCATGTTTGATTTTCTTTTAGATCTTGGATTGTAAGGGTTGTAGGAGACCATTCAAGGTGTTATTGAGTTGTGTAAAGCTTGTCCAAGGCTCCTAGGTGCTCAAGAAGGTATAAAAATCACAAACCCTCTTGGTTATGTAGTATTTATAATGTTTGGTAGTAGATCCATGTATTTGAGAGCTAATCTTGGTTGTATAAGTATTGGATGACATGGATCTTGAGTTTTGATGTTGAGATTGTGACTTTTATGATTATGGATAACATATATATCTCCATGAGTGTTATGAACCATGAACTAAGTGTATTAAGTGTTGGTTGTGTTGTGGAATTGTGAGAAATGGTTGATCTAAGTAGTATGTGCTTGCTGAGTTTTTCCAGGAGCATTTACCTGTCTTGTAACACGGTTTTGAACCCCCAAATGTTGTTCCCTGAGGTCCTACCATATATTGTTGGAAAGATAATTGAATGTAGTTTCTGGAAATGTAAAGTTCATGACTAGGTGATGTATAGATTTTAAGTTATGGCCGGAGAAGTGAATTGTGTTCCTGGATTCCGGACTGCACTAAGTGACCCCCTTGTGAACCTTGTTTAAACCCCTAAACATTTATGTGGGATCATGGAAAAATTTGAGAAACTAGGAAATACAGTGGTGAAGGCTACCCAAAAAGAATTTGATTAAAATATGAAATTTTGAATTTTATAAAAATGCTAGAGTAAATTTCGCGAAAGGGAAAAAAAAAAGTCGTTAGTGGAGCATAATTCTAGGGGTAATGGTTATGATTCGAATGTGGTAACTAAATTAAGTCGAACAAGTGACGAGCGTAATCGAGTGATGACATGAACCTATAGTGGGGCTAGAGTGTCATAAGACGAAGTCATTAAGTTAATTTCGTACCCCCTAAAACCCCGTAATTGAAGAGATATTGTTAAGGTACTAACGAGCGGTTATTGCTTATGTATAGATCGTTCCACTCCGCACGCTCGACCACCCCAACCAAACCAAGGCAAGTTTACTTTTCAAAACTTATACATATACAAGGACTTTCACTGTTTTGTTTGTAGTTTTCAATTATATCAAATGCTATGTTTATCGAAGTATTGATGCAATTGAGATTGTATAAGTACATATATGCTTGTACCCCTTGAACTTAGATTGAAGTGTTTTCTTCGGACAACGACTCTAGCAATAGAGGTCGTAGCGGTCCGTATATATCTATTGACCGAGGAGCGGTATATTATTATATCGTAACTAGATTGCGAAAACCCGAAGGGTCATTCGGGGAGTATCATATACTCAAGTATTATATTCATATCTTCGTAAATACTCGAAACCCTATCTTGGATTAAAAGTTTATTTTATCGAATAATTATTTTATTAATTATTAATATTAAATCTTAAAATATTATTTATTAACTATTGTTCATTATTTAAAGACAAAGTTAATCCAAGACACTTTTTAATACTTTCAAACTCAAACTCATTCGAACTCAAAACACTTTTGAAAACCCCCGGTCAGGTTCTGTTTCTTGTGTGATTTCAAGAATCATCGGTCGACTGATGTCGAACCACAATTACTCTGTTTTCAATCAAAATCAAGTTTTTAAAAGAAAAAGAAAAAGGGACTCTGGCAGGTGTGGGAACCGTTGACGAACGATTCCCGGGATGTGTAAGCGGTCGTGAGCCAGGCGGTCCATCAATTATTATTCCGGCCCAGGTGTTGCCGAAGGATGATTACGGATGTAGTTTTCATCGAGGGTGATTACGGATGTAGTTTTCACCCGAGGATAGTTACGGATGTAGTTTCTATCCTTCTACCGGTAGAGAAGACCCGCGGATTATTGGACTCGGATGTGGCGACTGATCATCGTCAATCCCTGTCAGGTTTTATGTTTTCTTTAAGTCCCATTCCTCCATTTTGGAAAAATGCTTTGACACTGCTTCTCAGGCCTATGTGTCAGTTGCCGATAGTGTCCTATTTTGATGAGAAAGATGTTGACTTTATGCAGTATTTAGAACTGCAAGGTTATTTTGAAAGCAAGGGCACGTACTGGTGCACCTTTGAAATTTATCAACAATGACAAGTGATTTTATAACTGATTGATACAAACGAGTTTAATGACTGCTAAACATATGAAATGTTATATTGCTTATCTTATACATATATTCTTGCTGAGCTATAGTTGCTCACTCTTGCTTGTTTTCAAATTTTACAAACACAACAGCTAAGAAAATGGCAAGACCCTGTCAGACTGTTCGAAAGCAGGTGACTAGACCCTAGGCTGCAGTTGAGATTCCACCGGTAGGCCCCATTAGCCGGATTGGTTGGCAACTTTTGTTAGTATGTTTTATTTATAAGTATGACATGTGCAAGGCTGTGTACCGTAACAAACTTTCAAGCCGCCAACTTCGCTTCATATCGAAGTGTTACTGGTAGCATAAATGCTATTTAATTCGGTCTGTAATAACTCTGAAACTTTTACTTTTGCTTAATCACGTGTATGACGTTCCTGAGACTCTAACCCGTGTGTGTGTGTGTGTGCGGTGTGAGTTTTATTGTGGGCGATAGCTGTTTTATTTATATTATGTGCAAGAACAAGTATGTTATTAATGGAAAATGGACCGTGAGCGCCTAGATCTCCGACCCCGGATTTGGGGGCGTCACAGTTTACCCATTCATTCCTGCATATGCGCCAACAACCAATTGGTCCTTACGCCTGGATCTGCAATTGTGTTATAAAGAGTTAATCAAGATAGGCAAGATGACGGTGCTATAGACTGGGTGAAGGTAAATCATTAAACCCCACCTAGAAAACTTGCAATGTGCCATTGTACCTTTTACTATTAAATTGTGGTTTTAAAAATGCATTAGTTCTTTACTTACTATGTTACTTGTTTATTTTAGAAATATGATGCTTGATGAAACACAATTAAATAAAGTTAAAAGGATTCTAGCATATGCAGAGATGCACGTTTGTAGCTATCGTTGGGTTAGGAAACATGACATAGGTAATTAATCTTAGATTTGTATCTCGTTATGAACTTTGTTTTGTTGCTAAGGAACTGAAAGAACTTGGACTAAGTTATACAGTAAACCAATTATTCAATTATTGCTTTAGTGTGCTTCAATTTCTTTAAGTAAATTGTTCAATTATTCTTATTGTTTAAAATGGATATTCTAGGATTGTCTTGGTGGAAATAGCAAAATAGTTACGATAGGTATGCTTTCTATTATGTGTTATTCGTGTTCAGGTGCTGCACAAAGTCTGTGCTGCACAAAGTCTGAATCACTTCAGACATTTAAAACCATTATTTTTAACGCCCTTTCCTTCTGTTTCATGTATGAATGTAGCTTGTGTAAGCCCTGCAGATAGAAATGCAGAGGACACATTGAATACTTTAAAGTATGCAGACAGAGGCCGTAACATCCAAAACAAAGCAATTGTGAGACATTCTTAATCCTTCATGAGTTAGTCAAGCAACTCGTACATCTTTTTCCTTTTGTGTCTCATATCATTTTACGTTGCAGGTCAACTGTCAAATTATATATACTTTCTTAGGTTTAATTTACATATATGGCACCACAAGAATATTATAAGAATATATCAGCTCCTTGCTATTGCTTTAGATGTTGGTGCTGATGATGTAATTGAACCTTCAGTAGATGAAGAAGACAATGAAGAAGATGTGGCTGAAAGGTATATAGTGCGCTTTTCTGTATGTCATATGTTCTTAATGCTCACTTCCTGACACTTCAGAGTCTCCTATATATATGTCTTAAAAGGAGTGTTAATGCTTTAGACTCCTAGAACATTACCTATATATTTTAATCTTGTTATACTCCAGAACATTACCTATATATTTTAATCATGTTATACTCCTAGAACATTACCTATATATTTTAATCTTGTTATTTCGTGAAGCTGCTTGTTTACTGATTTCAATTTGCAGGCCATGCTTGAAATTAATGAACATATGCATAAAATTTGGAAGAAGCAGGTGGAAAAAAAGTCTCTACAATCGAGCGTTATGTGTTTTGATGAAATACAAGTAACACCCATATTGTTGTCTGATGGTTTTTCTTTATTAATTGTTTTTGCTTAATGTTTTCTCTTTTTATTACAGTAGATTAATTATAATTATTATGCTAGGTACACAATATTTTTATTTATTGCTTCTCTTCTTATCCGAATGAATGTAATTAGATTTTGCAGGGGAATTGATGCATTAAACAAAGGTGAGAGTGCAGAGGAATCAAACAAGATTTTGAAGGAACTAAATCTTGTAGTTTTTTACAAGTAGCTGATGGTGATGTAGGGGCTTGACTTCTTAGCGCAAATGTTTTTTACTTTGATTTGGTGAATGTATGTATAAACTAGAGTTTGTCATTTTATTTTACATTTAGACTTTAGACATTGAATGGTTGGAATAGTCTTCGTATTATTTTTGGATTGATAGTAATGATGTACAAAGGTATTAATTTGGATTGGTTTTTTATGTACCAAATTAATGGTGGATTTGTAATTGAAATAACAAGTTATGGTCAATTGTCTTTAGAAGATCATTGTTATTGCCTTTAAAAATGTTGCCATTTATTGTTATTTCTCTTATTAAAAGCATTGCTATTGGATGAAAATTGTTGCCAATTTTGGTTTAATTTGTTGCCATTACCTACATACTGCAATGCTTAACAAAAAAAATTACTAAAAAGTAGCATTGCAATAGGCTGTTGCAATGATTCATTAATGTTGCTGTAGACACAAAACCATTGCCATATACGCTTTTTGGCAATGATTTTAGGCGTTGCCATATGTTGCTAAAATCGTTGCTACAGGGACATATAGTAACCAGACCAAAGTTAACGGTAGATTTTTGCAAAATCATTGCAATAGACTCTACTGCAATGGTTTTAGGCCCTAAAACAACACTTTTAAGTGGTTGCTATATGCAATATATGGTGTAGTGTGCGTTAGAGTGAAGTGAGAAATGAATCTCACTCTACTCTTTTATAGGGATTTCGCAACTGGCTAATAGCCGGTTGAAATTCCAAGGAACCAGTAATAGCCGGTTAAGGCCCATAGGCCCAAAAACAAGAAGGATCTAGAAAGTCTCGAAGTAAATAAATGGGAATATGGATTAATTTAAAGTTAAAAGAAAATGGGATAGGCCCAATAGGCCCAGTATTGCAGCCATAATTTTACTGGTATCACTAGGCTATTAGTTAAAAGCCAATAAGGCCCAAAAAGATTAGTAGGCCCAATTTGTGTCCAAATTATTCGACCAGGATCCTGATCGAAATGTCGACCAGGAATCTTGGTCGAAATGAGCTAGACCAGAGTGTCCAAATTACATTTATTCGACCAGGATCCTGATCGAAATGTCGACCAGGAATCTTGGTCGAAATGAGCTAGACCAGAGTGTCCAAATTGCATTTATTCGACCAGGATCCTGATCCAAATGTCGACCAAGAATCTTGGTCGAAATGAGCTAGACCAGAGTGTCCAAATTGCATTTATTCGACCAGGATCCTGATCGAAATGTCGACCAGGAATCTTGGTCGAAATGAGCTAGACCAGAGTGTCCAAATTGCATTTATTCGACTAGGATCCTGATCGAAATGTCGACCAGGAATCTTGATCGAAATGAGCTAGACCAGAGTGTCCAAATTGCATTTATTCGACCAGGATCCTGGTCGAAATGTCGACCAGGAATCTTGGTCGAAATAAGCTAGACCAGAGTGTCCAAATTGCATTTATTCGACCAGGATCCTGATCGAAATGTCAACCAGGAATCTTGGTCGAAATGAGCTAGACCAGAGTGTCCAAATTGCATTTATTCGACCAGGATCCTGATCGAAATGTCGACCCGGAATCTTGGTCGAAATGAGCTAGACCAGAGTGTCCAAATTGCATTTATTCGACCAGGATCCTGATCAAAATGTCGACCAAGAATCTTGGTCGAAATAAGCTAGACCAGAGTGTCCAAATTGCCTTTATTCGACCAGGATCCTGATCGAAATGTCGACCAGGAATCTTGGTCGAAATAAGCTAGACCAGAGTTTCCAAATTGCATTTATTCGACCAGGATCCTGATCGAAATGTCGACCAGGAATCTTAGTCGAAATGAGCTAGACCAGAGTGTCCAAATTGCATTTATTCGACCAGGATCCTGATCGAAATGTCGACCAGGAATCTTGGTCGAAATGATCTAGACCAGAGTGTCCAAATTGCATTTATTCGACCAGGATCCTGATCGAAATGTCGACCAGGAATCTTGGTCGAAATGAGCTAGACCAGAGTGTCCAAATTTCATTTATTCGACCAGGATCCTGATCGAAATGTCGACTAGGAATCTTGGTCGAAATAAGCTAGACCAGAGTGTGCAAATTGCCTTTATTCGACCAGGATCCTGATCGAAATGTCGACCAGGAATCTTGGTCGAAACAAGCTAGACCAGAGTGTCCAAATTGCATTTATTCGACCAGGATCCTGATCGAAGTGTCGACCAGGAATCCTGATCGAAGTGCCATCGACCGGAGTGACAAAATGGCATTTCTTCGACCAGGATCCTGATCGAAGTATCAACCAGGAATCCTGGTCAAAGTGCCATCGACCAGGATGACAAAATGGCTATATGTCGACCAGGATCCTGATCGAAAATTTGACCAGGAATCCTGGTCGAATCTTGTGGAGATTTTTGCTGATTCTTTTTGAAGGAAAAGAATTTTCTTTTAAAAAAAATTATTATGCACAATTGTGGGATAAATGATATGTCAACGAATAAATGATGGAAAATACTCGTGTGTATAAGAAAAATACAAGGACGTTACTTGTAACTTCTTTGTAAATATATTTGTTTAGCCTCGAATAAGGCAAGTCGTCGCAAACTTGTAGGTCGCTCCACACTTTGCACTCAAGACGATACATGTGAAACACGTGTACATAGACTTCTTAACTTCATTGAAAACCTGATCAGTTTTCTTAGAAGTTGGGGACAAATGATATGGGCTGAAAGTAAGCCCTAAACATACATTTAATGTTGCATTAAATGAACCTAAGTTGATCCAACGTCAAAGCCCAATCGTGAGGCCCAAAACCTTAGTAATGATAATAAATTCGTAGCTGTACAATCAGCCTACTAAAAGACTCCGTTATTGAGTCTAAAAGGTAACCAAATCATCCTTGGAGTGGCCTCCAAGGAATACAGCTGTAATACTTATCCACCTTCCACTCGGAAGGATCTAGAAATGGGCCTAAGCTGTGCCTTGCCCACCAAAACACCCAATTATACCCTAATTCTAGGGTTCTCAACACCTATATAAGGACCTGCTCCTTCACCAACAGAACTACGTTTTTTGGCTTGATTCTTGATGATTGCAAGATACGTAGGCATCTGGTGAGGACCGAGTTAAGTCACGAAACACTAGATCAGCCATTAAAGCTCGAAGCTTCCACAAACCCTAGCATTAAATACGCAATAACTATACCCTAATTTTCATTCCATAACAGCACTTCTTGGGAGGCAACCCAAGATAAGTAATGTACTTATGTATTATTATTATTATTATTAGAGGTAGATAATTTTTATTTCATTTTTTTTACTCCCACAAGGTGCCTTGATGAGTTTGTGTGAAGTGTTTCAGGTAGGTGGAAGATTAATTTATTTAAGCCACTTGGGGTGTGTTCACTTGGAAAGAATGGAATGGTGTAGGAATGGAATGAAAATTGTAAACAAAATTTATGAAGAAAGGAGGATATTGGGGGAAATAATGAACAAATATGAGGGGAGAAGAAGTTTTTTATGATGAAGATTGCAAGGAAAATGATGATGATTGGGAATGGAGCATTCCTTCCAAAACATGTGGGTTAGAATTCTAATTCAAATTATTTGGAGATGAATGAAGCAAGGAATGAAATTTATAAACACTTTCCCCAATCTCCCCCAAATAATAGTATAAATTTCATTTCATTCTCCACTCATTCCATTCAATCCAAGTGAACATAGTCTTGGTGTTTTATTTAAATTTTGGAAAAAAATATTTTTGAAAAAAAAAGGAAAAAAAAAACAGAAGTTACATGTTGAGGGTGCGAGTTAAGAAGCAGCCGTGTTAATTTGAAGAAAAAATATTACAAGGAACAGAAACTTTTGAGCGGCCATGCGGTTTTTTTGTTGACCGTGTGAAATTCCCTGTGGTCCGCACATAATGAAGATGGGCGTACTGAATTTGTGATGCGCGTGCCAATTTCTCTGTCTTTGCATATCATGTCCAGTGTTCCAGAAATCGCTAGGCGGTCCAGGGCGGTTGAGGTATCGCCTAGCGCCTAATCGGGTAGGCGGAGATTAATCGGATGGATTAATCGAATATTAAAATAATATTTAATATATTAGTCTAATTTAGAGTTAAAAATATTATTTTAAATAAATTAACAGGATTAATCGAATTTCAAAAATCGACTCGGTTAATTACCTTACAGAAAATTAATGGGGGATTAATCGATTGAATCGGGATTTTTAGAACAGTGATCACGCCCGACTTCTCAGTTCTCACTTCTTACGCGCATGAGGCTGTTTTCTGTGCTGCGCCCGAACCTACTTCCAAGGATACTGCTTTGTGCTGCTCCGAACCTGCTAGATTCCGAACCTACACCCGAACCTGACCAGAAGTGACTTGAATTTAACAAAAATAATAAATCTGTTGCTAAAGGGGTTTGAACCCCTTACCTGGGTGTACAAAGCTTCTACTTGGACAGCTCAACCACTGTACCAGAAATCCACTTGTGTTCTATCTTGCATACTGATTTTAATAAAGAGAGAAATGGCCCAGAATTTTGCATGCAATCTTTAGAGCTTCCACAATAATTTTTCAAGGACACTTCATGGTTACTAGGGGAGTATTTCTAACCTTTATTTGTATATTTTTTTTCTATTACTTTTTTGTATTTTATTCTTAGAATTGTTATATTTTTGTTTTCTTTTATTAAATTATTCATTAAGGACAATGAACCATTTAAGTGTGGGGATGCGTTCTTAATGTGTAAAAATCCAAAAACAAATTATATATGATAAAAAAAAAAGAAAAAAAGAAAAATTTTGTGTATAATTACCTTGTCTCAAAAGTATGTTAGCACGGATAAGTACACATTGTGTAGATTAATTTCGCATGATTAATTCTGAGTGTCAAATATTATGTAGACATATCAAATCTAACATTTTTATAAAATATTATTTACGGTTTTAAGTGGACCAAGAGGGTAAATTTAATTGTTCAGAAATTTACATTTACTTTTATCAAACAACATTATTTATTTAGCATTCAGATTTTTTTTTGTTCAAAATTCTTACTTATTCAAATAATATAATTCAGATTTAACAAATGATCCCAATTCAAACTACAGTAGTTTCCTTTTCTTTTTTATTTTGACAAAAGTTACTGTTGAAATCGATTTTCGTCAAGGATAAAGCTTCAAGATTAAATTTATATTTGGGTCTTCGGATAGAGATAATAAGAATAAAGATGTAAAAATAAGAATACAATTAGGGTTTTTGAGATATTTGGGACTGCTCTTGAGAGTTTGTAATCGGGTGTGTGATTTTCGGATCCCTCTGAAGGTGCCTACGTACCTATTTATAGGGATCAAGTCTACGTAGTTCTATTCGATTAAAGATTGTATTTCTGACAATATTAGGCCCAGCCCGTGTCTTTTGTCTTTGACGGCAAATAATTTCCATATTTGAGATGGTATTGTCTTTGGCGACAAGTATCTTCCATATTTGAGATGATATTGTCTTCGGCGACAAGTATCTGGATCCTTCTAGAATTTGGTCTCCAATCATATAATCTTTTTCCACCGCCTTAAGCACTGGGCTCGATTTCATGGGCTGTTCCAGTGCAGTGGACTAATTAGATTTAGACAAGCCCATATAAAAGTAACCTTCGGATGCAAAATATAGGCCCATGCTTTGGATACAAAATTAAAATATTTTTTGTATCAACAGGTCCCCAGTATTTTTTGAAGACGATGACTTCAATAAATACTTAAATATCAACAAATCTTTATTTTTATCTTCGTGCACTGTTTGGATCCCTCGAAAATAAAAATGTCACGAAACTTATTTCGTATAGTTACCCAATATTTTGAGCATAGCATAGTCATTGGATACCAAAAGAAGTCATTGGATACATCATAATTTTCGAAGATCAAAACAGAGTACCTTGAATATGTTCGTGGGCCATGTCCTTTACTCAAACCAAACCAAATGTTGGAAACTTCACGTGAATGATAAAAAATCAAGTGATTTTAATTTATATTACTGTAGATCCTACAACACCATTCTCTTGTGAATTCCTTTTATTGGCACAAGTCTTTGTCACGTGTGAACTAAATTATTCGTCCTTTTTCCATGTAGTCAACTGCCATACACGATATATCCTTTGCCATCCACATAATTTCTATCCTTCATTTAATTTTCATGCGGGTCCCAGCTGAAAAGTACCAACCTTATACACGTTGTATACTTTGTATATAGTTCTTGTTCTTCTACAGGCCCACAAAAATAATATAGCCCATTGTTTTGACCTTCTCCTTTTAGTTTTTAATTTAAACATCGAGTCTTGTACAGTAGCCGGCGAAGAGAATCTTGGGAAAAAAGCTCCATCATTCTGTCTTTTTCTTGGCACTATTTTACTTCTTTTTCACAGATCCGTAACAGGTAAACCCAATTCACCTCTTGCTTTACATATCTAACCATTTATTTAATGTATTGTTGTACTTTGTGACATATTCGGGCGAACTTGTTAGTTTTCCGGCGAGTTAATATGTTTCCTGTAAATTGATTTTTCACGAACTCAATTGTAGTATTTCAGTAGGATCATTGCACCTTTAGTAAAATCTATTGTGTTGAGACCACCACCATTAATAATTTGAGATAATGGTAAATCAAGACCCAAGCTTTGTGTGTATGTCTATTGTGTAGCTCCTTTTCTTCGATAATTGTGCCTCATTCTTATATTTTGTAGATGTTTTCACCATGGAGTTTGAAGGGTATAATTCATTTTCAAGTACATTACCTGTACACTCGTAGTACTCGTCCGGAAGCGAAATAAAAATTCTAATCAAGTGTAGTTAGTAGCAGTAGAGGTAGGTACCTTAGTTTCCAAAGATCCTTACTTTTGTCTACAATCTTCGTTCTTTGCTCCTTGAACGTTGATCTTTAGTTTTAATTCATCTTTGGCAACCAACTCGACTTGTAGTGTTATTCTTGGCAACCAAATTTCTATTGCCCGGGCTTCCAAATGTCTAGTCTTTTATGCCCCCTAAAACAAAAGTTTGTTACTCTGCATTTGGGTGATGCTCTTGATTTCGCAAATAGCACTTTGTCGTTCCAATATATATAATTTTTTGTTTCCAATGATATAGCAATGAGAACTCCATATACCTTGCACCTAGCCATTGGATACCAATTTTTGGTTGGTCACTAGTGTAGGAAGAAAGATTCTCTTGTCCCCAAGTGACTGTCGACAAATCATAAGTCAGGATTAAATTTGATATTTGTCCCCAATTGATTGTCGATAGGTCACGAGTCTTGTGAGTGTCGATAAATCATAAGTCGGGACTTGGTCTAAATTTTTGCCCCCAGTTGATTATCGATAGGTTGCAAGTGTAGGATTAGAGCAGTTTGATCCCCCCCAAGTGTTGGACGATGGTTAACTTGTTCTGGACTTCATCGAATTTGTTGCCCCCAAGTAACCATCGGTGAACACTTGTTTGGGTTGGAAATTTCGTTGTTACCAATGGATTATCATTCAAGAAGAAATTAAACCAGTTTATAACATGTCAATAAAAATCACACATGCATATCAACATATATGAAAGAAATTGGAATTTTATTAATAAATAGCTCATAATGGTCTTAACAAAAAGGTTGTCCATATAAATACTTAAATAAATATCCTACTAAGATAAATAAACCAATAACCCGCCAACATCATGTTATTTAGGCTTATCTGATGATGACGATGGAGAACTATTGATAATACTTCTTCAGCTTAGCAATATTCCAAGTGTTTTTGATCGGTGTACCATCCATATTCTCGAGTTTGCAAGTCCCCAAACGAGGCATGCTCGAAATTTTATAAGACCCTTCCCAATTAGGCATCAGTTTGCCGAGTTGGTCAGGCTTGGACGATGTTGCTTCCCTAAGCACATAGTCTCCAACTTGAAAGAATCTTTTACGCACTCCAGAATCAAAATGTTGAGCAACTTTTTGTTGATAAGCAACGATATGCAAAGTAGCTACTTCCCTCAATTCTTCAACCAGGTCCACATTTGCCCGAAGGCCTTCCTCATTTTTCTTCAAATCAAAAATTATGTTTCGGTACGATGGTAACCCAACTTCTACGGGAACCAAAGCATCAGTCCCATATGCTAATCTGAATGGGGTATCATTGGTTTCTCTTCTTGTAGTTGTACGATAAGCCCACATAACGTGTAACAATTCTTCAACCCACAAGCCTTTGGCATTTTCAAGTCTTTTCTCAATCCCCTTAATGATTGCTTTGTTTGCATTTTCAACCTGGCCATTACTCTGCGGAAGTGCAACAGCACTAGTGTGATGTTCGATGTGATACATCTCCATGAGCTCCACAAATTGTTTCCCTTTGAATTGTGAGCCATTATCAGAAACCATTATCTTCGGCACACCAAACCTGTAAATGATGCTTTCTTTGGCAAATTTGATGACAGCTGCTTCAGTAATATGTGAAAGTGCTTTTGCTTCCACCCATTTAGTCATGTAGTCAGTGGCAACGATGCAGTAGACAACATGTCCTTTGCCCTTTGGAAGCTTTCCAACAATATCAATTCCCCACATTGCAAAAGGGATTGGACACAGAATTGGAGTTAGCTCTGATGGAGGCTGTCGAGGTATATTTGCATGAATTTGGCATTGGTGACACCTCTGTACATAATCCATTGCATTCTGACGAATAGTGGGCCAAAAATATCCTTGTCTTAGAATTTTGAAGGCCAAAGCTCTCCCTGCCAAGTGATCTGCACATACACCCTCATGAACCTCTTCCATTATCAACCATGCTTCTTCGGGAGTAACACATCTTAAGAGCGGTTGGGTCATTGACCTTCTATAGAGTAAATTCCCAACTATTGTGTAACTTGCCGATCTATACTTAATTTTTCTTACTTCACTTCTATCGGGCGGTAGGATATTTTTCTCTAAATAATCACGGATCGACGTCATCCAATTCCTAATTTGGTCTATTAAATTAACTTCAGTACGTTCAACTGATGGCTGATGAAGCTCTGTCATGTAAATTGCTCCATCAAGGGATGCCACATTGGCCGAAGCTAAGCGTGATAAAGCATCCACTCGACCATTGTCTTCTCTAGATATTCCAATGAGGTCAAATGATGTAAATTCTTTGGCCAAATTTCTGATTTCCATTGCATACGCCTTCAACCTTTCCTCTTTCTGATCATATTCTCCAGAAAAATGTTTAACAACAAGTTGTGAATCACTATAAGCCTGTAAATGAGTTACTTCCAAGCTTCGGGCCAGCTTCATTCCAGAAATCAAAGATTCGTACTAAGCTTCATTATTCGTCACCTTGAATGTAAAACGTACTGCTTGGCGAACTTCAAATCCAGTTGGACTTGTAAGTATCATTCCACCTCCATATTTTTCATGCGCCACCGACCCATCAACATAAAGGGTCCAATTGTTTGGAGGGCAATTATTAATAGAATTATCCACATCTTCATCCATCAGGGTGTTGAATGAACATTCCACCATAAAATCTGCAAGTGCTTGTGCCTTGATGGCAGTGCGAGGTTTATAAACAATGTCATGCTCACCGAGTTCAACTGCCCATGCCATCAATCTTCCTGATACTTCGGGTTTATGTAAGACTTTCTTCAGTGGTTGATCGGTGATCACTTCAATTGTTCTTCCTTGAAAGTAATGTCTCAATTTTCTTGCTGTCATGATCGTCCCCAAAGCCAACTTTTCAATATTGGGATATCTAGTTTCTGCATCCTTCAATGTGTGACTTACATAAAATACTGGTCTTTGGATCCCAGCATCTTCTTTAATTAGCACAGCTCCAACAGTCCGATCAGTTGCAGCAAGGTAGAGTTGAATTGTTTCTACGCCAGTAGGCCTCGTCAACAATGGTGCTGTAGAGAGATACTCTTTGACTTTATCGAAGGCTGCTTCACACTCCTCTATCCACTTGAATTCTTTAACCCCTCTAAGTGTGTCAAAGAAGGGTAGAGCTTTTTCTGCACTTCGCGAGATGAAACGACGAAGGGCAGCTAATCGACCAGTTAGTTTCTGAACATCCCTTTTAGTCTGAGGTGATTTCATGTCGATGATGGCATGAATTTTACTGGATTTGCTTCAATTCCTCTTTCACTTACCAAGTAACCAAGGAACTTTCCAGATCTAACACCAAAGGTACACTTGGTTGGATTCACCCTCATATTGTTCTTTCAAAGAGTTTGGAAGCATTCTCTCAAATCATCAACATGAGTTTTATCATCACTCTTTACAATCATGTCATCAACATAACATTCCATATTTCTTCCAATTTGTCTTTCAAACACCTTGTTGATCATCCGTTGATAAGTTTCCCCAGCATTGAGTAAACCGAAGGGCATCTTGAGATATGCCCAAGTTCCATGATGTGTGATGAATGCAGTCTTACGTACATCTTCCTCGGCCATAGCTATCTGGTGATATCCAGAAAAAGCATCCAAAAAACTCAGCATAGAATATCCAGTGGTAGCATCAATGAGTTGATCTATGTTCGAAAGCGGATAATGATCTTTGGGACAAGCTTTGTTGAGATCAGTATAATCCACACACATGTGCCATTTCCCATTCGCTTTTTTAACAACAACCACATTTGCCAACCATTCAGGAAACTGGACCTCCTCGATAAAACCTGCATCCAATAGTTTTTTGACTTCCTCTTCGATCACTTTTTGTCGTTTGGGGGCGAAATTTCTTTTCTTCTATCAGACTGCATCATAATCATCCTTCACATGAAGTTTATGTACAGAGATGTCTTTGCTTATTCCTGGCATATCCTCAGCCCCCCAGGCAAAGATGTCTTTGTACTCCCTTAAGACCTCGATCAATTCTTTTTTGATAGCACTTGGTATGTCTTTGCCAATGGTTACTGTGTGTTCAGAATCACCAGGTGTTTGCTCGACCTGTTCAGTTTCCGCAGCTGGCTTAGCAATAGGCTTAGTCCAATCGGTTCCGAACCTCTCTAATTCAATGTTGTAGGAAGTCTTTTTTCTTGAACGAACAGACTCATCATCATCTTTTGCTTTTATTTTATTCCCCTCATCTTCGTGCTCACTAGTGCGAACTTCTTTAGCATATGTCTCATTCAACTCTTCGAGAGCCAAAGTTCGAGCGATAACTTGGTCACCTCTAACTTCACCAATCCCATCCTCAGTAGGGAACTTCAACTTGAGATGTGGGAGTGAACATATAGCTTGGAATTTTGTCAGCATGGGTCGGCCTAGAATCATATTATAAGGAGAGTCTACATCAACAACATAGAATTTTAACTCATGAGTTACCTCTTTAGGCTCCTGCCCGATGCTTAGTTTGACAAAAATTTGTCCACTTATTTGCACTGGTTGATTTCCAAATCCATAGAGTGGTGGTTCGGCACATTGATCCATTCCTTCTCCTCCTAATTTAAGTTGATCATAAGCCTTCTTAAAAATCACGTTCACTGAGCTTCCTCCATCGATCAAAACTTTCCGAACTTTAAAATCATGGAGATAACATGTGAATATGAATGGATCTTCGTGAGGCCAAGTTACACCCTCATAATCATCACTTGAAAAGGCAATGGTCTTTGTTTAGTTTGGTTGGTCATTCTGTCGATAAAGATTGTATACTTCCTTGGCATAACATTTCTTTGAAGATTTGGTGTCACGACCAACCATCGTCCCACCAGAAATAGTGTTGATCTCTCCACATACTTGTCTCCGATTGTTCTGGGTTTCTCTCCTTTGCTCTTTATCTTTTTCGATGAACCGATCCAGCTCCCCATCTTTAATAAGCCTCTCGATTAATCTTTTAAGGTTAAAACACTCTTCAGTGGTATGCCCTGTCTCTTGATGGTAATCGCAATACTTGTTAGTGTTCTTCTTGTAATTGGGCTAATTCTGCTTCCGAGGTCTTTCGAAGTCCAGCCTATCTTTGATTTCATTCAAATTCCGAGATCTTGATGTGTTAAGCACTGTGAAAACAGTCTCGTCCCTATTTCTTTTTCTCTCCGTTGACCGGTTTGCATAGAATTTGTCTTTGGACCTATCATTCCTTGATCGATCTGGTAATGTATTTTTCTTACGCTCTGGAGACCTATCCTTCCTTGAAGATTTATCATTCCTTTTCGGGCTTCCTGTGCCAAGGGCTTCTTCTCTTTGGTGTATGTTCTCTGCCCTGGTGTACATATCATTCAAGCTTGCAGGAGGAAAATCAAATAACGATTTCAATAACTTTCTGCTTCTCTTGTTGTCTAGGCCACTGTAGAAGAATCTCATAGCTTGAGTTTCATCCAATGATGACACCTTTTCACATTCTTGCATGTAACGCTTCATATAAGATGTTAAAGACTCATCGGATCTTTGTTTCACATTGTTGAGAGAAGCAGTCATCTGGCCAATCCTTCTGTTGTAGTCATAATGCTTCAGGAACTTAGACCTTAGTTGTTGATATGAATAGATTGAGTTGGGGAGAAGAGTTCGGTACCAGCCTTGCGCTTCATCTTTCAAGTAAACTTCGAACATGTTACACATAGTAATTTCATCGTGACCAGCACACTTCATATGCCTCTCATATTGGGTCACATGCTCATAAGGATCAGTTTTTCCATTGTAATAAGTCATCTTTGGGATAGCATGACCAACCCTTGGAACATAGTCTCTGATATTCTGGATCAATGGTGATTCTATTGAATAATCTTCGTTTCCTCCTCCTCGCATCTTTATTTCCAACTTTTCCAATTGCTCTCGTAAAAGAGTTGCTTCATCAGATTGGTTGTTATTATAGCCTCTACCATCAGCATCGTACCCATTCCTTCTATAATCATCATGCCGACGATGGTAATCATCATCATCATCCCCATAGCCACCATTATTGTTATTTCCATGACCTCCACCATTATTACCATGTCCCCCACCATGGCCTCCATTAGACCCTCTACCATTGTTTCTACGATCATCATCATAGGGTGGAGTGCCTCTACGGGGTGGTGATCCGCCAGGTGCTATCTGATGCCGATCCATTGATCTAGATCTTCTCCTCCTTGGTGATCGGTCACCTGCAGGAGATTGTCGATTATGTGACCGACCACGTGGGGGTGTTCTTCCGCCTAAGTTCTCTCGAAGTCCGCGTCGTTCATCGGCCAATTCGTTTTCACGATCTTCCAATTCTCTAATTCTCCTCTGGATTTCTTCATCACGGAGCCTTACAATTTCACGTTGTCTTGCTTCCGATGCCTCTCGATCTATGTCATCTGATGCATGATTAAACTCTGTTTCAAGGTTTCTTCCCCTTACGGGTGTATCTTCTCTCCTCTCCTCTCCTATGTATTGGATCTGCCTCTTAGTGCCAAGAAGATATTTCTTGCATCCCTAATAGGGGGTTGTTGTTCACCTTGATGACGATGCCCATCATCGGAAGCTCTGTCCAGAGGGATTGCACGACCATTGTTGTCAACAACAATTCGGGTGATAGTAGATCTGACATGTTGAGACGTTTCGCCGATAGTAAAGTTGCCGAATGGATTGTAGGTACGAATAGGAGTTTGGTAGGATATTTGACGAGCCATCGGTGACTGACTTAATATCGATTTATCTTCTTCTTTTTTCTCTAAACGATTCCCACAGACGGCGCCAAATATTGAAGCCGATTTTCGTCAAGGACAAAGCTTCAAGATTAAATTTATATTTTGGTCTTCGGATAGAGATAATAAGAATAAAGATGTAAAAATAAGAATCCAATTAGGGTTTTTGAGATATTTGGGACTGCTCTTGAGAGTTTGTAATCGGGTGTGTGATTTTCGGATCCCTCTCAAGGTGCCTACGTACCCTATTTATAGGGATCAAGTCCACGTAGTTCTATTCGATTTAAGATTGTATTTCTGACAATATTAGGCTCAGCCCATGTCTTTTGTCTTTGGCGGCAAGTAATTTCCATATTTGAGATGGTGTTGTCTTTGGCGACAAGTATCTTCCATATTTGAGATGATATTGTCTTCGGCGACAAGTATCTGGATCCTTCTAGAATTTGGTCTCCAATCATATAATCTTTTTCCACCGCCTTAAGCACTGGGCTCGATTTCATGGGTTGTTCCAGTGCATTGGACTAATTAGATTTAGACAAGCCCATATAACCTTCGGATGCAAAATACAGGCCCATGCTTTGGATACAAAATTAATATATTTTTTGTATCAACAGTTACTACATAAAGTTAAACTTCTACAGTTCTACCCAATTTAAAGTCTTATCCAAATATGCTTTAAAAAAGGGGTCTTATTGGATGTACAGAACTAGCATTCGATGTTCCTGAAAATGAGGGCATAAACATTTTTACTTTTAATCCCTCCGTTTCTGCTCGCATCAAACACGATCTTCACTTAATTTTTTCTTACTTGTTCGATCGCTAAAAAGATACCCATTCCATATTATTATATATATTAGTTTTTAATCCGTGCAAAATATGAATTATTTTAAATTTTTTATAATTTATTTATAATATAGTATAATTATATCCTTATTAATACCTTATATATAATAAGCATAAGGAGATCTTATCCAAATTTTTGGTTGTAGTACCAAAATAATCTCAACCGTTAAATCTAATATTTTTAAAAATAGACGATTAAGATTCTATCATATTAAAAAGAAAATTATAATCTAAAAATGACAGCATTAAAAAAGATTGGTTTGGTCATTGTACTACCAAAATAATCTTAACCGTCGAATCTAATATTTTTAAAAATAGACGATCAAGATTATATCATATTAAAAAGGAAATTAATATGAAAAAGATAAACGTGAAAAACCTAATACATATCAATTTTTTATACCCCTACCGAATTTATTATGTACTCCTATCTGATTATATTGGTATGTACATTGATGATCACTGATCAGGCCCCATCACGCAGTGGGAAGCCGTTCATCAATTCTTCACAATCTCCTCATTCAGGAGTTCAGGAAAAGTTCAAACTCCAGTGGGAAATTAGGTTTCAATTTTTAATATAATCAAAATGAATTTTAATTTGATATGTGTTCTTTTTTAAATTAATTTGATATGTTAAAAATTATAATATGAAAAGGATATAATCATAATTAAACGTGTAAATCTAATATATATATGTATATATATATAGGGTTAAGTTCTATGGAGACCAACATATTTAGTGGAGACCGGAGACCAGTATCAATCAAAACATTACAAAAACATATTTATTGAAAATCATGTTCTATGAAAATCACTATACCATCTATTTCATTGAAAATCCTGAAGATCATATATGTTTTACATGCAAATTTCATTAAAAATCTTGAAAGTCATGTATGTTCTGCAAACAAAATATTGCAGAACGTATTGTTCTCCAAAACATGTTCTGCTTGCAAATCATATATGATTTTTAAGATTTTGAATGAAATAATAATGTTAATTGAACATTCTTTGCAAATATATATGTTTTGCAATGTTTTGAGTAACTCCAGTGGGAAATTAGGTTTCAATTTTTAATATAATCAAAACGAATTTTAATTTGATATGTGTTCTTTTTTAAATTAATTTGATATGTTAAAAAAAATAATATGAAAAGGATATAATCATAATTAAACGTGTAAATCTAATATATATATATATATATATATATATATATATATATATATAGGGTTAAGTTCTATGGAGACCAACATATTTAGTGGAGACCGGAAACCAGTATCAATCAAAACATTACAAAAACATATTTATTGAAAATCATGTTCTATGAAAATCACTATACCATCTATTCATTGAAAATCCTGAAGATCATATATGTTTTACATGCAAATTTCATTAAAAATCTTGAAAGTCATGTATGTTCTGCAAACAAAATATTGCAGAACGTATTGTTCTCCAAAACATGTTCTGCTTGCAAATCATATATGATTTTTAAGATTTTGAATGAAATAATAATGTTAATTGAACATTCTTTGCAAATATATATGTTTTGCAATGTTTTGAGTGCATAATGTATATGGTCTCCACGGTCTCCACTCAAATGGTGGTCTTCATAGAACTTAATTATATATATATATATATATATATATATATATATATATCAATTTTTAACAACAATTTGATATGTAATAACATATAAATATTAAAAAATTAATATATTTGATAAATTTTAAAAAAATATCGTGGGGATTGTAAGTAAAAAAGAGATAGCTGCCATGTGTTTTTCTTGATGCATAGACAGACAACAAAACAGAACACAAAATATTAAAGTACAACGTTGTACGTAGATTACATCCAGATTAAATTCATATCGAATTATTATAATTTTAATATCGATATTCAATTCTAACCACGTATAACTACCGTGAAATTATATCCTTATATATAATAAGCGTAAGAGGGATCTTATCCATTATTTTCGTCACTGTACTACCAAAATAATCTAAATCGTTGAATCTAATATTTTTAAAAATAAACGATCAAAATTATATTATATTAAAAGAGAAAATTGTAATCTAAAATGGATATAATTAGAAAATGTTGCATTAGAAGTGAATTTTAGAAGGAAAATTATAATCTAAAAAGGGTATAATTAAAAAAAGATGTATTAGAATTGAATTTTAAAAAGAAAATCATAATCTGAAAGGATATAATTAAAAACTGTTGTATTATAATTGTTTTTTATTAGTATTAAAAAAATCATATTTCCTATTCGAACTCTATCTTGAGATCTAGAAATTATATTTGGACGATTTTATAATCCACGCGAAACTCATAAAATTATCTTCAATTTAGTGATGATATAATATTTAATTATTCAAATGAAAACACTTAGAAATTCAAGAAAAAATATAATTACAATTTTTTTCATTAATCCTATAAAATGTAGAATACATACATTGATCTATTCAATGTAGAAATCCTAATCATATATGATTTAAATCATCGACATACACCTTTTCGTATTTCAATATAAATTAAAAAAAATTGTATTAGAATTGAATTTTAAAAGGAAAATCATTATATGAAAATAATATTATTAAAAGAGGTTATATTAGAATTGATTTTTTTTAAATTTTTATTATTATTAAAAAATTCATATTTACCATTTGGGCTCTATCTTGAAATCTAGAAATCAGATTTGGATGATTTTATAATCCACGCAAAACTCACAAAATTATCTTTAATTTAGTGATAATTTAATAATTATTATTCAAATGGAAACATTCGGAATCTCAATAGATAATATAATTATGAATTTTTGCATTAATCCTATTCAATGTAGAAAACATACATTGATCTATTCAATGTAGAAAACCTAATCATATACTCCCTCCGTCCCTCATGGTTCTTTACATGGGGGATGGACACGGAGACCAAGAAAATGTTTAAAAAATGAGTAAAGTTAGATGAAAAGTGGATAAAGTGGTGGGACCTATTAATATTTAATTATAGATTTCAGATAGTGGAGGAAAGTAGTGGGTGTAATAGTATTTTTTATTGTTAAATATATGAGATAGTGGGTGTAATAGTGGGAGAAACTTACTATTTTTGGAATGTAAAGAAATGAGAGAGACACCCCAAAATAGTAACTGTAAAGAAATGAGAGGGACATAGGGAGTATTATTTAAATCATTGACATACACCTTTTTGTATTTCAATATAAATACACTTTTTACTTTATAACATATTTAATTATTAAAAATTTTATTATGTTAGATCCAATAGTTATCGTCTATTTATTTTAAGATCTAACGATTCTTATTTATTTTGTCGTACGGAGGACCAGACTACCGATTATCAAAGTTTTGGATAAAATTTATCCGACACTTATTATTAAAATTGTATCTGGTAATAACTGTATTTATCAAATTTTAAGAATTCAAGATAGAGTATAAATATTAAATCGAATGTGTAAAATCTTATATACATCAATTTTTTAACAATAATTTGATATGTTAATTAATAACATATAAAAAATAAAAATATTAATATAATTATAGATATTAAAAAGGAGCCGTACGTTGCACGAGTTATAAGCTAGTATATAATAATCGTAAGAGGGATCTTATCCATAATTTTGGTTTGGTCACTGTACCGCCAAAATAATCTCAACCGTCGAATATAATATTTTTAAAAATAGACGATCAAGATTAAATCACATTAAAAAGAAAATTATAATCTAAAAAGGATATAATTAAAAAGGTTGTATTAGAATTGAATTTTAAAAAGAAGTTATAATCTGAAAAGGATTTAAAAGATTATATTAGAACTGAATTTTATTTATTTATAAATATTAAAAAAGGTTCATATTTACTATTTATGCTCTATCTCGAGAGTCGAGATATAGAAATCAGATTTGGATGATTTTACAGTCCACGCGAAACTCATAAAATTATCTTTAATTTAATGATGATTTAACAATTATTATCCAAATGAAAACACTTAGAACCTCAAGAGAAAATATTATTACGATTTTTTGCATTAATCCTATTTAGTGTAGAATACCTACATTAATAATCCAATTCAATATAGAAAACCTAATTATATATGATTTAAACCATTGACAGCACTTTTTCGTATTTTAATATAATTACACTTATTAGTTTACATGTTAGAATATTAAATATTTTTTATGCTAGATCCAACATTTTTTTATCTATTTATTTTAAGATCTAACAGTTCTTATTTATTTTATCGTACTGAGGACCAGACTACCAACTACCAAAGTTTTGGACAAAATCCCTCCTACACTTATATTATTAAAACTGTATTTGGTTGTTAGTACAACCATCTTCAAATAATAAGAAGGTTATTTTGATAATCAAAACAAAATATAAGTAGATTTCCTAAATAGAATAGAATTTTCAAAATAAAACATCGACAATTTCATCTCTCTTTTGTTTCTTGGTAGTTTTAATTGAAGAAAATTGTTAAATCATCACTAAATTAAAAATAATTTTGTTAAAACACATAATAAATTGAACGTGTAAAATCATATACATATATATATATATATATATATATATATATATATATATATATATATATATATATATATATATATATATATATATATATATATATCAATTTCATAACGACAATTTGATATGTAAACTAATAACAAATAAATAATAAAAAAATGATATAATAAATATTAGAAAAAGAGTCGTGCAACGCACGGGCTATAAACTAGTATTATAAATATTAATATTAACTAGAATTTTGTCCGTACTTCGTACACGACATTCATTTAATTTAAAATGTCATTTTAAATAATTTTAGGAGTTTGATTGATCACCTACAAACATGTTCCATTCAATTATACAATTATATAATTATTTAATGAAATAGTGTTATGAAAAAATGTATATAAAGAGTAAGTGAGAAACCCTATGATATGGGAGGAATAACTTTGACTGATTTTCCTGAAGATCAAACAAACATTGTTCAGTTAGAGTCTATCCACCTTGAGGGTGAGTCTCAGCAAACAATACTTAAAGACGGTGACATACTAACTATGGTGTCTAATGAAGTATTACTGAAGACATCAAAGTCTAGTAGAGAACCTGAAAGTGGTATACTGGAGCCTGTAGTCTCTGAAAGGAAAGAAGATGCTTGTGAGAATTCAAAGACTATAGCAGCTCACTCCTTGGAGAAAACCTCAAGCCCCTTGCCAAATGAGGAACCCTCTCTCCATGTGAGTTCAGGTATGAAAACTTCTTCTAAACTCTATTTTTCTGTAGGTCATGAGAGCACTTATCCAAATTTGAGTGATACACTTGAAAAGATGGATATTGATCCACAATCTGAGAGGCTGGCTCCTGACCAGGCAAATGGAGAGGTAGAAAGAGTGTTAACTTTAGATAGTCAAAGTGAGAATGAGGGTATGGATGATCAACTCCATAGTGAGGGAGAGAAAATTAGGAAATCACCATCATTTGATTTCTGGGATCAGGTTTTTCCTGAATCTTGGTCTAACAATCTTGGTATGGATGCTGGTACTTATTCTTTTATCAAGATGTATGAGAAGAATGACTTAGCAAAGCACAATGCAAAGACAGAAGTTAAAGCTCAGAAGCAGAAATAAAGGCTTGTAGGAATTATCAACAGAAGAGGTGAAAGGCTAAGAAAAACTTCTACATCACTTGTACCAGAAGAAATTCCTAATGATCCTAGTATTCCTTTGTATGTACTTCCAATATCAGCCAGAATTGAGACATCAACAGTATCTGATCAATCTAAGGAGGAGTTAGGATTTGTAGATGTTAGTACACAGAATACTGGTGAAGGACAGAATGATCATATCGCAACTTCAGATCAGAAAGATGAAGATGTTTGTAACTCTACTCAAGTATTATTACTTGAATATCATTCTACACAAGCAACTTCTTCTACGAGGCTTGAATCTGAAGATATTCCAAATACTTCCAACATTGAAGTCAATTATGAAGTTTTGCAAAACATTCAGAAATCTCAAGTTGAAATTCAATCAAGACTTCAAACACTTGAAGATAACCAAGTCACTATTATGGAAAATCAAGCAGTTCTGATGAATCTCATTTGTTCTGTTACTGAGTCTCTTGGAATTAATGTTGCTGATGTCAAAAAGGGGGAGATAAAAACAATTCAAAGGCAACATACTGGGGGAGATAAACAAACTTGCAAAGATAAAAGAAGAACTAAGGACGACAAAGGTGAATCTTATCGTGGAAGTGGTAAAGGAAAAGAAGCATCAAATAGTTGAATTCTTTCTTCTAAGTACTAGATACTTTGTCTACATTTGAAGAAGGAGGTACTTAACTTCATGATTTTTAAATTCATAAATTCTATTCTGATTGTATTGTTATATGTTTTGACATCAACAACTCAGATTTATGCTTCAGATCTTAAAGCATAAATAGGGGGAGATTGTTAGGAATAATTCATGAGTTGTGATGTTAAGAATATAATTTTACTTATACTTCTTGTATATCCTGATTTATAAAGGATTTAGCACTTTGTATATGATATATGTATTAGACAGTGATCTGTAGAATTTAAGTCAGGAACAGTGCATCGAGAACTACATATCAGGAACTGAGATCGAATCCTGATAGAGCAAGTCAAGTACTGATGGGATGGTCAGATACTGATGCAGTGTGCAATCCTGATATCAGTCGTGTTACTGATGATGTCATTAAGGATGCTACAGAAACTGGAAAGTGCTATAAAACAAGATCTTTGTTTGAAGAACAAGCAAGAAGATATCATGAAGGAAAGAATTTTCTATTGATGGAAACTATCAACTGGACGGCAGAACATTGTCATGTATAGATTATCTTTCTGTTATTAGTTGATAGGAAGCATTATAAATACTCTCTCTATATCATTATAAAAAGTGTCGTGGTCGTGCGAAGCAATTGTGAGTTTAGCAATTGAGTTTGTGTGCGTAGCTCTGTATAAGGTTTGTATTCGAAAGTTCGAAACAAACATAAAGAGAGATTTATTTTGTCAGCAGCTGCTAAAGGTATTTGTACACCTTTGGTAGAGTTTGTATTTGATTTATTTTAATCCAAACAGAGTTTGATTTATTCGTTTGTTCTTGTTTATCTAATCAAGCAAAAATCAGACACGGTTATATAACTTGTATTCAACCCCCCCTTCTACAAGTTATTCGAGTTAACAAGCTGAACACTCAAGCCACCACCACAGTTGATGTTCTCCTGCATCAACAGTCCATGTTGTCTGCAATGATGAAGCACATGGGACTCCCTCTCCCTGAAGAATCTTCAAACCCTGTGGTCACTCATCAAGCCTCTGTGCCTGACAACAAGCCTAAGGGGGAGAAGAGGACCTCAAGGAACTCAAATCCAAAGGGGGAGAAAACTCAAGCTAAAAGCATCAAGATAAATGAGGGTGGTCACCAAAGAGCTTCAAAATTCATATCCATACCCAATGTGCCAGGCAAAGGAAAATCAAAAGTTGATGAGCCTCCATCTTCTCTACCAGTTGTCACTCTACCAACTGTGCACATCACCACTCCTGATGGTCAGAAGCAATCTATCACAACCATAGTGATTGCAGGGAGTATGCCATTTGATAACTCTCCATCTACCAAAGTTGAAAGTGTCAAACCTGTAGAAGTAAAGGTGGTTACTGAGGCCAAGCTACAAGAAGTTGCAAACTCTAATGTCTACCATGATGATGCATTCTTGAAGTTTCTGAAAGTCTCAAGGGAACAGGCTGATGACACTCAAATATATCTAAGGAGGCTGAGGGATCAGATTAATTACTTCACTGTGATACCTAGGAGAGTTAATGGCTTATGGCTCAAGGAAGTGATGATGGTGGCAAAATCCAGTATCTGGCATCTAACCTACAACATTCTACAAACATTGAAACATTCAGAAATAGATGCACTGATCAGGCTTATTGAGAAGAGGGATGCAAATGAAAACAATAAAAGTCTGTATGATGACTTAAGGAATGATCAACCTTCAAGGCTGCCAGAAGTAATCAAGAAGCCATGGACAATCATCTACCAATCTGGCACCAAAATCGAAGACATCAAGCAATTGGTCATTCCCAATGATCTCACCTCTAGAAATCACAGACTTATCATTGCTATCACTGATCAACTACAGAAGAAGGGTGGAACCAGAAATGTTGAAGAACTAGAGGCACTGGAAATTCTCAGATCCTTTATTGCAACTGGTGTAATTCCAGAAATTTCCAAGCCTAGGAGAAATAAGGATGATAAAGATGAGGATAAAAGTGATGGGAGGAGGAGACATCACAGGAGTGGTAAGGGAGATGAAGACAAGAAAAAGAAGAGGGATGACAAAGAGAAGAAAGATGGTAATGACCAAGGGAAAGTTTATGAGAGGACAAGTATGAAACAGCAAGCCATAGGCATTGCTGACAGTAACCTCACCACAACACAAGACTCTAAGTCCAGGGTGAATACTGTTAGTATTGACCTACAAAAGTCAAATTCCATGGCTTCTGCAAATGTTTTACTACCTCAAGAAGAGAAGGAGATTCAAGCCAAGAAACCATGTGTATGTTTCAGAAAGCAAACTGCTAATGGAATACTACTATGGTCTTCCAACAAAGGTCAAAAATTTCAGCCAAGCAATCAAGTAAAAAGATCTAATTTCAAGCATGCTACTAAGAGAGTAAAGCCATCCAGGTCAAGAGCTCTAACAATCATTTCAGGATTGAAACTCCAACCACTAGATGAAGATTTTGATGAAGACCAACTGCTATTTCTGAGAGCTCAAAGAATCTACTCTGCTACAATTGTGAATGACTTCCTTGAGATCAAGTATACTGATGGGAGACAGAGAAAATTCAAACAAGGGGGTTGTCAAAATTGGGGCAAGTTATATGAGATAGAAAGAATCATTGCATTGTTGGATTCTGAAGACAAGGTGGAGAGAGTATGGAAGCTGGAGTTGATTGAATTTGTGAGAATGAAGAGAAATCATGCTGAAGCAATAAGGAAGGGGTGCCTTGAGAAATGGTTAGAGAGAGAGAAAGAAATTGATAGACTGGAGATTGAGGCAGAAAAGCTAAGGGCTAAGGGATTGTGTAGAGTTCAGTTTGATCCCTATGTGGTGAAGTATAGGAGAAGAAATGGAGACAATGTCAATATCAGAATGAACATACTCAATCATTATCCTGCCAATATACTAAAACCAGTACTTGAAGATTTCAAAAACTCTATCCTGCTTGAAGAATTAGATGTTATGGCAGAAATCATAAGAGCTATGGATGAGAATGCAAGGAGGGAGCAAGAAAGAAAACAGAAAGCATATGATGATCTACAAGCCAAAGCAATGAAAATGGAATCAAAGGGGAATGGCTAGTATTTCATCATATTGTAAGAATACTCAACTTGTAATTCAACTCATGCTCTCAATCAAATTTCATACCTGTACTTTTTAAAGTTTTATCTTTATGTATGTTAGGCTTGTTATCAGACATGAAATTGTGACTAAGGGTCTTACTCACAATTTGGGGGAGATTGTTAGTCATAGAGACATACATGTTTAACTCTAATAACAAGCCTAATTGTTTGTAATGCTTTGCATTACTTACATGACCTCTTAACTGAGGGAACCTCTAGTTGTAGAGTTTCTACTTGCTTTGTACTTGTAATAGGCATCAAATTCTAGTTGTGTAATTGTACTTATATAGTCAAGAATAATGCTTGAAAGAAGTTCCAAGGTTCATGCCTCAAGCAAAGAGATAAAGACTTTCAAATAATCACATTTGGGATTTGAAGAAATGAAGAATTTGCCTAAGTAAAAATTCGAGAAGTAGTTTTGTCTATTCGAGAAGTCCAGTATTCGAGATCTCAAGACACTATTCGATATCTCTGAAGACACTGTTCGATATCTCATTCGATATCTAAGAGATTCGATATTTCTACTGCTCTATTCGAGAACTCAAGAAGTCAACAAGTCAAAGTGGTATTCGAGTTCTCAAAGAGTCAACAAGTCAAAGTTCCATTCGATATCTCAAGGACTTAGAAAGCTATTCGATATCTTAGGGATTCGACATGTCAAAATGCTCTATTCGACAACTCAAGCATTCCCAGAGAAAAGAGCTATTCGAGAAGTGATTCGATATGTCATATAACAGTAGTCGAGAACTTAGAGTTATCGATCAAGTCAATCCTAGTTCTCGAACCACTTACTTAGTCACTTCTCGAATACATTCATGGAGACAAAATACTGAAGAAATTGTACAAGTCAGAAGCTTGTAACAAGCCAATGCACTTTATGGACCACAATCTGTAACGTGCTCTGGAAAGCCTACAAGGAAGCTTAGAGAGATATAGAAGAGACAAAGAGCTAAAGAAGTGGATTTGAACAGGCTTTGCAAAGTCAAATCTGTAACCGTTTGGACACTTACACAAATAGGATAGACAGACTAGAAAGTAATTTGTTTTAGCTACCTTATTTGTAGTAAGTAGGTTGTATCCATGTTCTATAAGGATACAGCCTCACTTCCTTAGAAAAAGAATATCTTTTGAGAGAAGTTAAGTTCCTGATATTCATTGTAATATCTCTCTGAGAAAAATGAAGCTGAGAATACTATCATTTGTATTCACAGATTGTAGCAACCTTTATCTAATACAATATTAGATTAAAGTGATATCGTGTCTTGTGTTGTTTTTATCCGCACTCATATATTTGCACACACAAACACTTATCTTGCTACATAGATTCAAGAACAAGAAAAGTTCAAGAATCCATTCACCCCCCATCTGTATTCTTTTACTATATTCAATACTCAACAGACTCCCCCTGAGTGTGTGGCACTTGAGGTTGGAGTTCTAACAGAGTTATCAATGGATAATTCTCTGTAACCATCAACGGGTAATCCAGAATTGTCTTCAACGGATCGGGTTTCCTCAGCATCAACGGATGGTGTTCCACGCTCTTCACCTCGAGCATGCTGCGATCTTACACCAATCGATACTGCTTCTACATCATCTTCACTGCCTTCACCACTCATATCATTTTCAAATGATAGATCTTTATGGAAACCTTCATCTATCAACCCTTGGATTTTCTTGTCATCAAAGACAACATGTATGGATTCCATAACAATGTTAAGTCTTAGGTTATAGATTCTATATGATTTCCCTGCTGAGTATCCAAAAAAGATAGCTTCATCTGCTTTGGTGTCAAACTTTCCAATGTTTTTACCTTGATTTCTTAGGACAAAACATTTGTAACCAAAGACATGTAAGAAGTTAACTGTTGGCTTCTTTCCCTTGAATAGTTGGTATGGAGTCAGTCATTTTGCTTGATTGATCAGAGAAATATTTTGAGTGTAGCAGGCAGTGTTGACAGCTTCAGCCCAGAAATATGTTGGCAACTTTGATTCTTCAAGCATTGTTCTTGCAGCTTCAATGAGAGTCATGTTTTTTCCTTTCTACTACACCATTATGTTGAGGAGTCCTAGGTGCAGAGAATTCTTGGTTAATTCCTTGTTCTTCACAAAACTCTCTCATCATAGAATTCTTGAACTCGGTTCCATTGTCACTTCTCATCCTTCTTACTCTGAAAGAGGGATTATTGTTGACTGTTCTGATATGATTGATGATGATTTCTCCTGCCTCATCCTTGGAGTGCAGAAAGAATGTCCACGTGAATTTAGAGAAGTCATCCACAATCGCTAGATAGTATCTCTTCTTGGAGATTGACATTACATTGACTGGTCCATATAGATCCATGTGAAGTAGCTATAGAGGATGATTAATGGAGGACATTAACTTGGATTTGAAAGAGGCCTTCTTTTGCTTCCCTTTTTCGCATGCATCACACAATCCATCTTTGGAGAAATCCAATTTTGGAATACCTCTAACCAGATCCTTCTTCACCGACTCATTCATTGCTTAGAAATTCCAGTGTGACAGTTTCTTGTACCATAGCCAACCTTCATCTACACTTGCCTTGCTGAAGAGGCATATAGCTGTATCTGCACTTGTTGAATTGAAGTCAGCTGTGTACACATTCCCTTTCTGGTTGCCTGTCATCACTATCTTGTTGTCGTTTTTCCTGAAAACAACACAAGCTTCTGTAGTAAACCACACATTTTGACCTTTATCACATAGTTGACTGATACTCAGCAAATTATGCTTAAGTCCATCAACTAGTGCTACATCCTCAATGACAACATTTCCTTTTGAAATCAAGCCATATCCTCTAGTATATCCTTTGCTGTTGTCTCCAAAGGTAATGCTAGGGCCAGCTCTCTCCTCGAACTTAGTAAGCAGGGTAGAATCTCCAATCATATGTCTGGAACAACCACTATCCAGATACCAGAGGTTCTTTCTGTCTCCCTGCACACATCAAAACCAAATCAAGTTGATATTGGTACCCAAGTTTCCTTGGGTCCTGCAGTATTAGCCTTTTTCTTGCCTCTCAAATCCTTTCTGTCCTTTGGTCCAGATTGAGTTAGATCAATCTTGACTCTGGGAGTGGGCCTTTGGAAGCCAGGATTTGAGCCTTGCTCAAATGCATTATAGAAATTGGAGTTAGGCATAGTCTGTGCATGCATGCTATTCATTATCCATGGCATCTGAGGCATATTGAAAGCATTATAGTATGGATTATGCATGAATGGCATGTTTGTATATAGACTAGATGCATGAGCAGATTGAGCATTATTGTTAGGCATAACATACATAGCAGAAGTAGGCAAGTGTAAAGGCATGGGAGCATTTTTCAATTTTCTACAGCTAGCAGATAGGTGATTAACACTACCACAATTAACACATTCTTTTCTAGGAGCATATTTATCTGGTGTATAATTGTTGTGTTTATTAATCCCTATTTTGCCATTTCTGTTCTTTCTCCTACCTTTAGCTCTTGACTCAACTTTCTCTAACTTGTCCTTCAATTGCTTTTGGGACAAGTGACCTATGTTAGCTTCCTCAACTGATTTTGTTTTTCTACATTCTCCTTTCTCAAAGTTTTTGCTGACTGGACCATATTGATTATTCAATTTAACTAGAGTTGCTTTGTTGACAGTTTTGGCTTTCGATGGATGACAATGTTCTGTATCCATCGATGGCTCATTGTTCAACGGATAACTGCAGGCATCATCCGTTGATACACTGTCTGAAGCAGTCTCTCTATCAACTCCTAACTTTGCTTCTCCTAACTTGCTAAGGGTGTTTAAACCTTGAGAATGACAGATTTCTTCTCTAGCATCCTTAGGTTTTCCCCATGTGGCAAATAGGTCCTGGTTTTTCTTCAACTGTTCTTTCAAACTATTCTCTCGTTTAAGAGCTTCAATTAATCCATTTTTAGCTTCCTGGCAATCTCTCGTCATAATCTCAAACTCGATTAACTGAGCTTCTATCAAAGCATTCCTATCACTTAACTTTTCATTCAGATCTTTTATTCTCTTGTTTTCTTTGTTAAGAGATTTTAAGGAAACATGCATGTTATACAATTCAAGAGACATCTCATCAATTGTACTAGCACATTTAGCTTTAGATAGGTCAGATAGGTTAGAAGAGAATACCTGGTTTCTTGCTGAACTAGCTTCTTCATCTTTCTCATTTGCCATGAGGGCAAGGTTGATAAACTCTTCTTCTACATCAGAATCTCCACCAGCAGCCCAATCACTGTCTCTAGACACAAATGCTTTTTCCTTCTGATTGAGAAGATCGAAATATTTCTTCTTGTAGTCAACAGTTCCAAACTGTTTCTTCTCATTCTCAGCTTTAGGCTTTCTGCATTCATTGGCAAAATGGCCAGCAATTCCACAATTGAAACATTTGAACTTAGATCTGTCAACCATGTTTTTGGATGATTGACCATTCTTTCTGAATTGCCTGCCTCCTGCTGGATTCCTTTTGAACTTAAGCTTTGAGAACCTCCTTGACAAGAATGCTAGATAGTCATCCAAGTCATCAGATTCACTTCCACTTGATGCATCGAGTTCTTCAATCAACTTGCTTTTCCCTCTGCTAGTATCAGCTCCACCATCACAAGTCTTAAAACTTGGTGTGGCCTTTGTGCTCTCCATCTTCTCACTCACTTGGCTTACTGGAATGTTGGCCACCAAGGCAACAGATCCAGCCTTCTTCTGAATCTTCTCCACTTCCTCATCTTGTTGCATTTTAAGCTCATAGGTTTTCAGGATACCATACAGTATCTCAAGTGTAAATTCTTTGTAGTCTTGAGAGTTCCTCAATGAGACTGTCACTGGCTTCCATTCCTTAGGAAGAGATCTCAAAAATTTTAGGTTGGAGTCCTTGGTTTAATATTTCCTCCCATACAACTTCAGACCATTTAGTAGCTTTTGGAATCTACTAAATATATCTGTCAAATTTTCATCAGAGGAATAGTGAAAATGTTCATATTGTTGTATTATGAGCTGCATCTTATTTTCTCTGACTTGTTCAGTTCCTTCACAGATTGTATGAATGGTATCCCACACTTGCTTAACAGAAGTGCAGTTTATAACATAATCAAACATATCTTGGTCAATACCATTGAATAAGATGTTCATGACCTTCTTATCCTTATGTATTACTTCCAAGTCCTCATAGGTGAACTCAGCCTGAGATTTTGGAATCGACCTTCCAGCAGCTGTAGAACCAGCAGCTTCACCAACGCCAGAGTTAGGCTTCATGGGAACATGAGGGCCTTTCTATATACAGTCAACATAATCTTCGTCTAGTGCTGAGAGATGGAGATGCATCTTTACCTTCCAATGAAAGTAGTTGTCTTTGTCGAGAATTGGAATCTTTACCCCTGTGTCCTTCTTTCCCATGGTGCTAGATCTTTAAAATTCTTGTATGTTAGAAGTTTGCTCTGATACCAATTGTTATTTCCCAGTAGCACACCTCAAGATTGTAGAAGGGGGGGTTGAATACAATCTTGTGAATTTCTTTCGACTTTAACTAAGACAACAAGTGAACTTCAATGGAAACAGGTGGATAAATCGAAGACTAAAACGTAAAGAAACAGAAAATGAACAATCACACAACACACTTAAAAATTTCAGGTGGGGTTTTCTCGACTCCACCTGAGGGTTGTATTGAAGAAAACTTCTCTGTGTAGAACAAGTACACAGCTGCGAATACAAGGCTAAAACTATTACAAGAGAACCTAATGCTTATGGCTTTTTAGCTCAGTGTTTCTCTTCTCTGTTTTAGCTATGATACACTTGAAGTATATAAATACTCCAAGATTACAAACCCTATAAAATAAATGAATCTTATAAGTCAAAGTATTCTGCAGGGTTGCTGCCACTCCTTGTCTCCATGTGATACAATTTTGTCTGGTTGTCTTGGACAGATATGCACTAGATTTACCAGCCAAATTGTTTGTGATCGGAAATGGTATGGGGGGCGTTGCATATATGGTGGTGGCTGGTGAAAGATTGGCGATTGTTGAACACAAACACGAGGAGAAGCAGATTTGGGCTTATGGATGAGTTTTTGTTTAATATAATTACAAAAATATCCCTGGTTTCTAGAAAAGAAACTAGAAACTAAACCTAAATTAAATATTTCAAGCTAATCTAATGACCAAATTAGGGGTACCCCAATACAAAAAACGTTTAAAATTATTGGCTCTATTCAACAAAAAAATAAAAATAATAAAAAAACTAAAAAAAAGTTACTGTTCACGTGATGACGTGGCACGTGAATAGTAACTTTTTTAAAAAATATATTTTTGTTGAATAGAGCCAAGAATTTTATAAGTTTTTTGTGAAGGTGCCCCTAGCGGGGCCATTAAAATAAATGAAATATAATTTATTTAGTGTAGGTTTCTAGTTTCGATTCTAAGGTTGGTTTCTATTTGAACGCTAGCCTATATATTTCATCTATTCTAAGGTTCCCGCCAAGGGTGCCTTCACAAAAAATGATTAAAATAATTTGCTCTATCCAACAAAAAAAAAAATCTTACCGTGGAAATGCGAAGCATTTAAGATAGTAAACGGATGAGTTAGGTAGTCATGAGGGTCGAAGGCTCTCGACACACCCGTCAATCGTCTATTGCCTTTACCATTGATTGCCATTCCTTAGAACTTTAGAATGATAAAGGCACGAAGCGCCGTACAAGAAGGTGCGAAGCACCGTTAACCAGTGAAATCCACTGCCACGTCGTCACGTGAACAATGATTTTTTTTTGTTGGATAGAGCCAAGTATTTTAAACGTTTTTTGTATTGGGGTACCCCTAGTTTGGTCATTAGATTAGCTTGAAATATTAGATTATGCTTGGTTTGTAGGTTTGTATTTTAAGGAGGTTTGTATTGGAGTAGCCCTCTATATATATATAGGGTCCTACTCCACTACAAACTAAAATTAACTACAAACTAAAAACTAAACACTAATATAATATTTCAAGCTAATCTAATGACCAAACTAGGGGTACCCCAATACAAAAAATGCTTAAAATAATTGGCTCTATCCAACAAAAAAAAAATAAAAAAAATAAAAAAAATCACTGTTCACGTGATGACGTGGCAGTGGATTTCACTGGTTAACGGTGCTTCGCACCTTCTTGTACGGCGTTTCGCGCCTTTATCATTCTAAAGTTGTAAGGAATGACAATCAATGGTAAAGGCAATAGACGATTGACGGGTGTGTCGAGGGCCTTCGGCCCTCATGACTACCTAACTCATCCGTTTACTGTCTTAAATGCTTCGCATTTCCATGGCAGGGATTTATTTTTATTTTTTTGTTGGATAGAGCCAATTATTTTAAGCATCTTTCGTGGAGGTACCCTTGGCGGGAAACTTAGAATAGATGAAATATAATTAATTTAGTGTTAGTTTGTAGTTTGTATTTAAGGATTGGTTTGTATTTGAGCAAAAACCTATATATATATAAATTAGGCTAGCGTTCAAATAGAAACCAAGTTAAGAATAGAAACTAGATTCCTACACTAAATTAATTATATTTCATTTATTTTAATGGCCCAGCTAGGGGCACCTTCACAAAAAGCTTATAAAATTCTTGGCTCTATTCAACAAAAATATTTTTTTTTTTTAAAAAAGTTACTGTTCACGTGCCACGTCATCACGTGAACAGTAACATTTTTTTAATTTTTTTTATATTTTTGTTGAATAGAGCAAATAATTTTAAACGTTTTTTGTATTGGAGTACCCCTAATTTGGTTATTAGATTAGCTTGAAATATTTAATTTAGGTTTAATTTCTAGTTTATATTTTAAGTTAGTTTCTATTAGAACAAGAGCTTATATAAATCAGCAATCTCCTTTCAGTAACTCATCCTCGATGTAGAAGACTCAGTGCCCGTTTGGCAATTCTGAAGTTGAGCTTATAAGTTACTTATTTTGGAAAAAAATTCGTATTTACATACTTTATTTTAGAGAAAAATGTGTATGGATAGTTTAATATTCGTTATCATGCAAAAATAAGTTACTTATTACTGAAAAAAGTACAAGTTTCTAACTTTTTTCCGGAATAAGTAACTTATTTTTGAAAAAAAAGATTTCCCAAACGGGCCCTCAGACTTGGACTCAGTTTTTTAACCAGTTTACCCTCACCATCGGAACAACATGCAACATTTTGTTACCATTGGTAGTTCTATGATCTCCCGAATCAACAGGTACAATTTTTTTTTATCCAGTTTTATAACAAGTAACATACGATCTCTACTTTTAACAACATAATTCTGCATATACAAATCTCGGCATGCATATGAAAGTCCTCCCTCTTTATCATATATTCTTCGAGGCAGCAGGTTTCCCTCATTACAACTATAAAATGTCAGGTCCAGGTTACTAAATTCTCTGTTATATAGCAAAGTGGATTCCATTCATGACTTGCATTCACGTCAAAAAAGCAAGAAGAAACTCAAATTTAAGCTCCACTGAAGAGTAGTAAAGAGTTACTATTAACAAGTGAAGTGTTTCTTCATCTAATATCTAGATATAAAAGATAACAAATGTTCACTTATGCAGCGGTAGGGAGACACATTTTTCTAAAGCAGTATGTTTAAAGACAAGTTACAAAAGATTTCAAAAACCAGTTGATGCAGGACAAATTTGATAAAGAAGTAAATATAGAACAAGAACAATGAGAAGATAAACTGGTTGATAAGACCTACAAACATGTATAACACTTGCAAAACTAGATCTCTGAAAATTTCACTAGGCCACTGCGAATTACGATCCCAACTGTCCTACCACCACTACGCACATTTCTTTTGCACTCGCTCCTCTAGAACTTCAATCCAGAATGAATTGCGACAACGCCACCAACGAGATTTTCATATTCAACCTTCTGGAATCCAGCTTCTGAAATCAGTGAAGCAAATTTCTCCTGCAATAAAAAATACATTATTTTAAGGAACTGATTTAGTTAAGAGACTAGAAAATCTAGTTATAATTTCCACATTTAGTAATAAATAACATATATATTAATTATGTGACTCGTGACATGCCATACTCAGACAGTTATCGGACTCTTAGTGGAAAAAACATATTCATTCTTCCTTAAATCGAGAAACCTGTGAAGCCTGCATACAGCCACAGGATGTTCCTAAAATGCATGGATTATGGTCATATGGGTATGAGACTATGAGTGTGTACGACTGTATGACAAGCTCACTTGTTTGTCAGCTATCATTTCATCTAAATAAAAATTTCCATACGACCACATCTCCCAATTTTTAACAAATTATGTGAAGGCTTTATAATAACCTCCACATGAGTACAAATATTAGAAGTATTTAGGTATGTCACACGACTCTTTACACAAAATATTATAATTATATCTAAGACTGATCATGTGCAATTATGTAGGAACATTAGAATTAAATTCTAAAACCTAAATTTATAGTCTAATAGCGAAATGTGGTATTTAAAACATGCATATGATATGATGAAAGTAGTACTTCAAACATGCATACAACTTGATGAAGACAACTAAAACATGCAAAAGATATGATGAAACAAGATACGCTAACATAATAGTATGAAAATTGAGGTCCGATGACATCAAAATTTACATCCTCTGTTTTCTAGTTATATAATTTACTTCTAACAAATCGTCGTATTTGTTAGTTTGGCTGTGATACACATGCACCGCTCTCGTGTAGATATGTCTTGGAAGTTCAGTCAATCTCAGAATCTTGCGAGGAAAAAAAAACAAATCTTTCTGTTCCTCAAATCAAGATCTTTACGTATAAGTACCTTTAGTTGAATTGTCTTTTCTACTTGGTATAAGATTCTCCACCATTTACAATATTAAAGATCCCTGTCTCTACTCTTCTATTGTACTTGTCAGAGCAAAAAAAACATCTCTCTGTCCTCTACTTCATTGCATATTTGGAAAATCATTAATATTTTGTAAGAAGCAGTTGGGATTCAATACTCAAGTGTAAAATTGTTGATTTATAAAAATTTGGGAAGTCTGGTATCATGACCCACAACAATGTGGTGACTAGTGAAGCTCAGAACACAATAGGATACGAAACTAACATATAAAATTGTAGACCTGCCAAAATTTCAGAAATTGTGTGGAGACCAACAACAATGTTTGTAAAAGTACTAAAAAATTCAAATTAATGTATTGAAAATCATGTGGTGTCTTCGTGCCCATTCCAAATCGAGGAAACTCTATCTACCTGCTTCCAAAACAAGGACAGGATCCTTGCCAATTTTTTAGCAATCTATAGCTTGACACTAGGATCAGTGTCATGTCCGACAGTCCACATCTCATTGTCACTAATCAGTTAAAACCCAGGCAACAGCCAGGTGAAGTATAAGTGACAATGTAGAAAAAATTAAGTGGCTAGGAACCAATGATAAACCCTGACTGCAGTTTTGTCAACAGTATAAATGTTTACCTGTGAAGGAAATTTACGAATACTTTCAACCAAGTATTGGTATGAATTCCTATCCCCAGCAACTAGCTCCCCTATGGCTGGAATGACTGAGAATGAGTAATGATCATAGCTGCAAAATAAGGCCACCAACATTAAACTAAGATTCTAAATATGAGATTCAAAGAAAGGTGTACCAAATGTGCTTTAAGAATTCACATAATATAGTATCTGAGAATTTAAAGCTATATATGATCCTCTAAAACTATCTTACAACTGCTTGAAAGCTGGATTTTCCACATGGCTCAATTCAAGGCAAAGAAACCTTCCACCCTTTTTAAGCACCCTGACACAAATAACTTACAGGGATCAGGTACTGTAACAGCTAAAAAATCAACAGCTACAGTTGGTCATTTCATATTCATGAAATTCTACTTGATTGCACAAGCACAATTTCTGCACTATGACAAATAAATTAGGCATCAAATTTAACATGCTCAAAAAGAGTCATATTAGCATTGTGTTGGCAACTTTTAGGTTTCGAAGTCATAAAAACGAACTGGCAACTGCTCTTCCCCTAAGGAGCATTCAGTGTCAAACTTAGTTTGGGTAATGCTGTGGGATAACTGCTGTAAATGACACACTATAGTTTGGGAGTGACACATTGATGCTCTACTGTAAATTATTGTCAAAATCAATCTGTCTGTTGCTTTCTTCCCTAAGGCTGCAGTGAAAGATTTTCGTATTGCGATGGCTGTCTAATCAAGTTTAAAACACTTTAAGCATCAAAGTTACTGCAACTTGCACTACTAGAGTTGCTGTGTTTTTTTATTCAAGGTGTGTAGAAAAGTTTGATTCGTATGTAACACGTTCCTATAATTTAAAAAACTTAGGACATCATCCCCCAAAATACTCTCTATCGTACAGATATAAAAACTTTAAGCGGAGTATTACTAACTAAAAAGAAAAATATGGTAAACACCCATGTTCTGATGCAAGCTTTTCAATTCTTCAATATAAGAGGGTGGGAGCATAATGAGTTATCTTGTTGTACTGCAGAAGCCTACAATACGTAGAAAAGGATGTGCACATATCAACCAAGGGCTATGTTACTCGGACTCTTCAATTTACCTTGGAGTACCGGTGTCGGACACTCGACACTCGGACATGGACACTCGGACTTGGACACTTATTTTAAGCCAAAAACATGTACATTTTCAAAATGTTGCCGAGTCGGACACTTGGGACACGTACCCATGTCGGACACTTATAGCCGAGTCCGAGTAACATAGACCAAGGGGATGAAGCAACCATATATAAACTTTAAATTTTTGTACAAAGGAAAAAAATGTAGATGTAATTCTAGACAAATCCCTTGTCCATTTGGATAATGTTGAAGGATTTACAATACACTTTCACATATTTTGCAAGGCTTATCATACAAGAAAATATAAGCATGTAACATAACTAAGATCAGCTAATGTTTTTTTCAATTCTCATAAGTAATGTTGTGGTAGTAATAAAGGGTTGAGGACTTTCTCAGCTATACAACATTAACTCTTAAGCTACATTTTACACATATACATGCTTAAAAGTCCAATTAGCAAACAAGTTCTTAAGTTACCTGTAAGCCTCAGAAAGAACTTTCTCTATATGTGTCACGTTTCTAATACCAAAAGCAATCGTATAACCATCTATAGAGCCATCCTCAAAATTTAATGCTTCTGCATCTCCTTCAACCCATACTAGAGATCCATCTTCTCCCAGGCCTTCAACGATACAAAAACAAATGTAAGTATGCAACTAATAACAGGTAGGATTCATTGTGTATCAGACTATACAAGTGGCAAAAAAATATTAATTTCTCACTATGAAACATTTCTTATAAATTACCTCTCTCTTGGGCCCGGATTTTGCCAACATTCAACATATTTGGGTTGATATCGCATACATATATCTGGGTTTCTTCCTGTAAATTATCTTCAAACGTATCGCGTAGTGCTTTATGCCTAACACTGTTAACACTTTCTAGAATTCGGAACGCAACATCCCCTGTATTTAGACAAATTCAAAAATTCAAACTACAAAAATATACAAACATGTCAACAATCTGTTTCACTGTGTATAGGGGTCTGTAGACACTATAAATTTAAAACAAGGTTTCTACTGCATAAATGATGACCTTTTAAAAGAAATGTAAGGAGCCAACACATAAAACTATGCTCCATTTGGATGGAACGAATGGCATGGGAAATGGATGGAAAGAAATAATAAAAAAGAAATTCAAGGTGCTTCACTGAATGACTAGAGAGAGGAAAATGATAGAGCGCAAACTTTTTTTATAAGTTTGTACTGTTCTTTGTATAATATAGTCATTCACTTGTTTTTGATTTTGTTATTGGGGGATTTAAATAAACAGGCAGGATATAAAAGCTTCCAGATCACAGTGTGGAAACCTTGCTAAAAAATAAAATTATCAGGCCATGACAACTGAGATTTTACAAAGAGAATACGTCGAAAGATAAAAACCTGTCCCACCAGCCACATCAAGGTGCTTCATTCCAGGAAATGGATTTAGTTTGGATACCAATCTGGAAACAGAATAAACCGATTAAATTCTTTCTTGATATCAAAGCATGTGAGGCTAATACAAATTACATTGTATAAAAAAATGTAAATAACAACCTGTCCTTCCATAATCTATGTAACCCAGCACTCATCAGATCATTCATAAGGTCATAATTTGAAGCAACGCTAGTAAAGACATTACCAACCAATTTGCTCTTTTCTTCTTCCGGTACTTCTTTATATCCTAATCATGTGAATTAATATGTCAATTGCACGAATAAAAAGTTCCAAACTTCCAATACATGACGTACAGATTTTTTAGTGCTTTAAATCTTTTTATGAAGACAATCTACTTGTCAACTTCAAACATAAACAAGCATACGACTCTGCAAGACAAGGAAAATTACTTTATATATTATCTTGTTAATAGCATTAAATAGAACAAGGAACTACCTCCAGTTACCTTTTGTCTTGTTTGGGCTAACTTATGCATATTTTTCCCATAAATTAAGAAGTCCAAATTTTCTATTCCCTGATATAAACCCCATTCTGTTATCATGTTCTATTATAAATGAACTATGTTGCTATTAGTGTGCCACAATCTAATACACATTTGTTAATTCAGCTAGACCTTACGTATTAACAGAAGTAACATGCATCATTATTATCATAATATGATAATACATAGTATAAATGACCTGGATAGCTAATATCCAAGATATTTGGCTAAACATACATGTCTTTCACTTATAGCCCCTTTTTTATCCACCAAATATGTGTACGGATAATGCATATCCCTAAACCTTTCTTCCTTTTTCCCCAACTCTCCCCCATGTATTTATACAGCGCATAATCTTAACTCTCCGTATACAACCAAAACACATAACAAAAAACCAAACCAGAAACACAACTGTCAACAAAGAACTAGAAGTTTAGAAACATATCAGACTTCCTACCAAAATCGAAAAAGGATAAACTCATAAAATTTTTAGATCTGTACACCAAAGAAGGAACCCAAAACTTAACACAGTCCTACACTGATTACAAAGAATCACAAGAATCTTTAAAATGCCTGCTATTCCTCTAGGGCCATATTACTAAACAAGTTGTTAAAAGTTTGACCACTCCAACAACAAGCCCACTTACGTCCCTCTAAGCGACAAAGGAATAATAAAAATTACGAAGGCGGCAAACTGACACTCCAGAGATATATGTTATGGACTGGCCCAAGTTAGAAATAGGCCCAATGAGAGGCCCAAGAGGGGTTAGAATCTGCCTAATAAAAGAGGGGAACAAGGGGAATTAGGGTTATCGATTATGAATTTTGTGTAAAAGCTATCTAGTTTGGGAGAGTACGGACCTCTCGAATGTCCGATATCCTTGTGTAATCTGTTCTTGTGAGTTAGTTCATAGCAATTGGTATCAGAGTTGTACGATATAATGGACGAGCAGATGACAGATTTGGTCGAAGGGTTGAAGGAGGCGATTGCTAAAGCCTTTGAGAAGGCCACGGAATCGATGCTCCGCTCTTTCGACGAATTTTCGTGGGAACACCAAACCACAGCCACAAAGAAATGGGATGCAGAGGTTGAGGCTCGGAAGATACGCAGCGATTGTGCTAGAAATTCGGAGTTTGACAAGGAAGAGATGATCGATGTGGAAGCTGTGTGTCAACTGGGGTATGCAGGGAAGGTGTTTGATGGAAGTCCTGAGAGAGTTTTGGAGGAGGATACTTATGATTTTGTCAAAAATGTTGAGATTACAAAAGGGGTGGAGGAGGTTATTGAGAAAACAATGGAGGCAGTGGCAGAGTGGGATCTTGAGAGGAAAAGCAGGGCGGACCATCTCAATTTTCAAGCTAAGGTAAATTCAACTCTAACTGATTTTCAATCAATTCATTGGCCAACACTGGAAAATTTAGAGGGGATCGAGAATCATCCTGGAGCTAATTGTACAAGTCGGCATTCGGTGATACATGGTGTGTTTGTTTCGTCTCAAGGTAGTAAAAATGATGGAATATTGGTAGAGGTGTATGCAAAAAATAATGGAGTGGGAGATGCAGTTAAAAAAATTGAGAATGATAGGTGTGTGAATGGCGAAGGATATGAGACTGTTCTCATCCTTGATCCTGGTGGAGATGGCCATAAAAAAGGGATTAATGAATCTAATGATGTAGCTGCCAGTTATGGTGCATTTTCGGACAAGCATGAGTGCCATGATGTGTTTCAGATTAGGGCAGCTGAAGCTGTTATTGAGGATGGCAGTAAATTGGTGGAAGAGGTTGTTGCCGTACAGAGGGAAGTAGATGTAGATGAAGTTGAAGTTGAGCCTCAGGTGTTCGATAAAAGTCCTAGCAGAGAATTTACTGTCAAAAGTCAGGTTCCAAGTCCCATTTTTGGTAATGTTTCTACTTCTCTTGGTTGTTCCACTACTAGTGTGTCACATGAGTTACTTAGTTTTGATGGCATTAATTCAAGGGGTTGGTTATTGCAAGTTAAAAAAAATATAAACGGTAGTGATGCAGAGAAAATTGCGTCAGCTAGTAGTTATATTAGCGGCAAAGCTAGAGCTTGGTATCATTTGTTTTATGAAACAAGCAAGGAAGAAGTCACTTGGAAGAAATTTTTACATGATCTCTTAATTCGTTTTGACAATTATGATTTGGATTTACCTCCCTCTGATGAAGAGGATAATGATTATGCTTCCGAAGAAGAGCTGCAAGAAAGTGACATCCTTAAGCAACCAGTTGGGCACCAGAAGACCGAAGAAAAGCCTCTCAAAATCTCTGTAACTGACAAGGAGTTGAAGAAAAGGGAAAAGAAGGAAATGTTTAATGCTCAAGCTGCGGAGCAAGCCCAAAAAGTTGCTCTTAGGGATGATCGTGATGATGTTTTTACTGTTGTTGTTGGCAGTCAGGCAGCTGTTCTTGAGGGTCAGGATGATGCCGATGCAAATGTTAAAGATATAACTATAGATAATTTCTCTGTTTTAGCTCGAGGGAAGGAACTCTTGCAGAATACATCAGTAAAGATATCTCATGGGCAAAGGTATGGATTGGTTGGACCGAATGGAATGGGCAAGTCCACTATGTTAAAGCTCCTTGCATGGAGGAAGATTCCTATACCAAAAAATATAGATGTGCTATTGGTTGAGCAGGAGGTAGTCGGTGATGACAGAAGTGCAATTGAAGCTGTTGTATTAGTAATGAAGAGTTCATTCAGCTCCGTGATGAAGTTGCTACTAAATTCATCTGCTGTTATTGAGGAACAAGATGATGACGATACTAATGGCATTGATGTGGCAGAGAAGCTTGCTGAGCTATATGAAAGACTGCAGCTGATGGGATCAGATGCTGCCGAGGCCCAGGTAGCAAAAATACTTGTTGGCTTGGGTTTCACCAAAGATATGCAGGGTCGTCCTACTCGTTCATTTAGTGGTGGCTGGAGAATGGGAATTTCACTTGCCAGGGCATTTTTCGTGCAACCAACTCTTCTGTTGTTGTTTCACACCACATGTTACGGTAGAGTAGATGCAAGCCTCAAAACTGTTTTTGGTGCGAAGAAATTTGTTCCAAGATCGAAGCTCTGCCTTCAGCCTGACATTAAACCGTCAACTCATCCTACTCCAGAGAAGCCAAGTCGGAGCGATAGAAATAGGAGCCAGTCGCCTCTGCTTCTTGGTCTTCCGGATTATCTTGCTATTGCATGCTTAATCCGCGTCCCAAGAATTGAGCATCGTAAGCTTCGTTTAGTCTGCAACAGATGGTACCGGCTCCGAAAAGATTTAGAAATCGCGGAAGAAAGTATATACATCATGAAAAGAGATGAAAATGGGAAAATTGCATGGCATGCTTTTGATCCAACAAACCAGCTTTGGCAGCCTCTGCCTCATGTTCCTAAAGAATACTCTGGCGCACTTGGGTTTGGATGTGCTGTTCTCAGTGGCTGCCACCTCTATCTCTTTGGCGGCAACGACCCTATCAAGGGATCGATGAGACGGGTCATCTTTTACAGTGCACGGACAAACAAATGGCACCGTACTCGAGATATGCTCAGGCGGCAACACTTCTTTGGTTGTGTTATAAACAACAGTTTGTATGTAGCAGGTGGATGAATGTGGTGTCACCTTGGACTTCGACCTTGAGGACAAGGTCGTTCTTGGGGAGCGGGGTATTGTTATGGACTGGCCCAAGTTAGAAATAGGCCCAATGAGAGGCCCAAGAGGGGTTAGAATCTGCCGAATAAAAGAGGGGAACAAGGGGAATTAGGGTTATCGATTATGAATTTTGTGTAAAAGCTATCTAGATTGGGAGAGTACGGACCTCTCGAATGTCCGATATCCTTGTGTAATCTGTTCTTGTGAGTTAGTTCATAGCAATATATGAATGACGGACTTCTCGGCCTGCTTGCAACATATACACCAAACAGGATACAAACATTAATATGGCCTTTGGCACTGCAAAATTTCCTGAATGCTGATCTTGTCAAGAACTTCCAACTAGTGTCCACCACTCCGCCCCTCTTAACTTTAGAAGGGGTACAATTCTTCCACAAAGCTTAACCACCTATCTTCCTCCCCTGACTGATATTACGTCAGCATACAAAAAGCTGACTTGCATATTTAACTTACTAGTGTCAGGAATCTAAATCTTCCATAATCGCTGGCAAGGAAACATGTTATAACAGATCCAACAACTAGACTGTGCATTCTCCCTACTTAACGCTAAATAATTACCCAATCAAAATTGTTTCACTTTTTGATGGACATTTCATGGAACCTTACGAAGGTCCATATTGAAATTTAAAAGTAATGGACTTACCGAAACTTGTAGCATGAGAGTGCAACATAACTGCCGGAGTAAATCTCGGCAGAAGCTTACTCCTGAAATTCCTTGCTACCATTCTCAAAGCCATCGTTTAATCTGCCAGTCATTTCCCCATATAATATCAGAGTTTGGATCAATATAAATAGGTGATTTTTATTAAAAAAAGAACAACATGGACAACATAAAAAATCTACTAAAGCTGTGTGTTGGGGGGGGGGGGGGGGGGCAGTAGAAACCCTGAATATAATAAGTTAATAAAATAACGAGTGATACGGAAAATATAATTACAAGAAGCAAACCAGGTCTCTTACGTGGTGGAGGCACCTGTTAAGTGGTACAACCAATTTAAACAATGGTTGAACCTTGGCCTATATTTACACATTATTACATTTATAAAGTGTTTACAAATACATTTAATATAAAATATCCCACCATGCTAAAATAATTTTATAACTTTCCAATGACATAAATCATATAAGTAGATGAAAACCAAGTAAAAGCCTAGAAGTAATCCTACCAATGTTGAAGACTTTCATTAGTATTACATAATAAATGTTTCAGACTTAATTTATTAGTACTCATGTCACAAAACCCCCTTATTTTCATTAGTTAAAAACTTTAGATTCATTACTTGACTTTCAGCTGACTTTAGAACTGGAAACTGAAAGGCCTATAGTTCACAATTCCAAATATCCAGAATCTGTAATTAATATACCATCTACAAACTCAGTACAAGATCAAATCAGTGTTGCAACTTGCATCAGTACACTCCAGTAGCATACAGATGTTTTATGCAGAAAAAAGAGAGAGAGAAGAATTTGGGCAAGCCATGCATTTGAATCAGAAATTCATATTTCAATCCCTCTCATCCCCCTAAAATAGAAATCCATGAATCTCATCAAACTGAATATGTACATAGTTTTATCTCCGGTAACGTAATATCTATCATTATGAAACAATCAACAAAAACAATAGAAACAATCAACAAAAACATAGAAGAAAACCGTATAGATTCAGAAGTTCATTGAATGGTTCGGTAGGAAGGGATAGGAATATTAAGGAAAAAGTTACTGATTCTTACTGCATTTGTAACAATGAGGGTCAAATCCCAAGTCTTTTTCTGAAAATCAAGCTTATAAAGTGCACTAAATGTCTAACAGGTCTGGATGTAGGACTAGGGTGTTAGAGCACTAGCCAGGAATTAAACTCGCAAGCTTTGCCAAAATAAAACTACAGCTAACAAGAGTAAAAGCAATAATAATCTAAATTATGTGGCAACCCTAAATATTATGAATATAAACATTATGAGCAAGAGCATTGGCTTGGGGGATGTATGATTTTACGACATAAAACCATCGCTAATCATTTGAATTTTACAGTGTTCATATATAATACATATCATATATTGTATCATCTCATCTCTTTAGGTAATAAGAACAATTAGGTTTGGTACTAACATGAATTTAGGAAAATATGTAGATATTGTGTATTGACATTACACAACAAGCAACGAGTATGTTCAACTAAAATTCCAAGTGAAGAAACTAATTTAATACACACCAAACTACTTACACGGTAAGAGGTCGCAACAGCTTCTGTTCTGCGTTCTCTCTCTCTCTCCCCCCCTAAAGATACTCCACCGCCTCAATTCTCAAACCAGGTCCCTTCCTGTTCATTTAAACATAAATTATATAAACTATAAAAAAAAAACATAAATTATATTTTTATTTTAACCTCTTTCGGGGGAAACATAATAAATCAAATTAACTTTTAATTTAATTTTTTTATTCACCTACTTGCAAATTTGCAATACAAAAAGTAACTTTCAAAAAAAGTAATTGGTGTGTTTGGAAAGCAAAAAAACTTGTAAAATTTGAAAGTTGCTTTTTTGAAAAGTGCTTTTAATTTAAAAAGAAAGCAGGTCCCCTGTTTTTGAAAAAAATTGTTTTTCAGCTTTTGCGGAAAACAATAGCTAATTTTAACATCAAACCTCATCAAAAACATTATTTTTAATATATTTTTAGATCAAAACATGCCCATATCAAAAATATTACCAAACAGTCTTCAACTTTTTACAACAACACATTTTTTACCAACACTTTTTCAAACATCACAATAATTTTTAACAGCAATCCCAAAACAGAGCCGAGTGTTTGGGGAACTTATTTTGCAAAACAAGTCAACTCATTTTAAGTTAAGTTAAAAGTTAAGATTTCTAACTTTCCAACTTATTTTCCAACTTATTACTCATTTTAAGTTAAGTTAAAAGTTAATATTCCTAACTTTCCAACTTATTTTCCAACTTATTTAATATCAAACATACATTAAATACTTGTATAAAAAATATCAAAATATAAAATTTTTACCCGAAAATAAGTACATAAGTCCTTAATATAATTAAGGTGAGCCAAACCGGCCATTAACTTTCACGATCGAGATGGTAATTTAATTTTTTAGGAAATTTAACATACTAGGTTTTTAATTAGTTATTGCAAAAATACTATTTTTTTCAAATTAATTACAAATATACTATTTCTACTATCTTAATTGTAAATATATCCCATCTTCTTCAACTTCCATTCTTCTCCAACCTTCATTCTTCTCCTTCTTCTTCACCCATCCCACCCTACCCTACCCTACCCTACCCTACCCTACCCTACCCTACCCTATCCTACCCTACCCTACCCTACCCTACACTCGGGTCTACATCACAACTGATTTGGGATACATGATTAACATATTCCTTAAAATCCGGGGCCGAAACAATTTTGATAAAAGGGTTTTTTAATAATATATCCCAATTTAAAACATGGTTTATAAATATGTCCTATATATTTGAAATTTCAAATCTATCCTAAAATCAGTTTTTCATTCAAATTTTAATAGAAAAGGACCATTATACCCTTTTTAATCAAATTTATTTTAAAATATAATGTCTCATAAGAACATAATTTGATTAATTTAAATTATAAATTTTAATATTTTACTAGCGTAAAACCCGTGCGATGCACGGATTTTTTTGTAATATTATATGAATTTTTCTATTAATTTAAATTATTTGTTTTAAAACATGAATTTTGGAGGTTTAAATTTTTTTATGAGATGATTTGATAATATATATATATATATATATATATATATATATAATGTTATCGGTGATATTTATAGAAAATGAGGGATTTTAGTTAGAAAATATAGAAAAGATAATAGTTTTAAGTTGAAAAAGGTAATCGGTTAATTGTTAGTAATTATTAAATTATTATTTTATTTTATTAAATAGAATGTCTGTGATATGATTAAAAAAAGAGAGGATTTAGTTAGAGAAAATTAAAAAGGTAACATGTTCTAGGTGAAAAAGGGAATTGATTAGTTCAAAGGAATTATAATTTAATTACGTTATTTTACTAAATACAATTACTCGTAATATTTTTAGAAAAGAATAAATTAATATTGTCCATGATATTTTCATTAAAAAGGGATTTTAGTTAGAAAATATAAAAAAATGTTACGTTTAGTTGTAAAGGTAATCGGTTAATTATTAATATTATAATATTATTAGTTTAATGTATTAATAGAACCGTTTGAGATATAATTGAAAAAATAGAGATTTTAGTTAGAAAAAATAGAAAGGTAACATGAAAATAAAAAAAGTGAAATGATTTATGTGAAAAAGGTAATTGAATAGTTTATAGTAATTATAATTTAATTATGTTATTTTACTAAATAAAATTGCTCATAATGTTTTTAGAAAATGAGATATTAATGTTGCCCGTGATATTTCTAGAAAAAAAGAATTTTTAATTTGGAAAAATAGAAAAGATTATACATTTTAACTGAAAAGGTAATCGGTTAATAATTAGTATTAAGATATTATTATTTTATTTTTATTAAATAGAAACGCCCGTGACATAATTGGAAAAAGAGAGGTTTTAGGAAGAAAAAATAAAAAGGTAACGTGTTTTGGTTGAAAAAGGTAATCGTCCATGATATAATTGGAAAAAGAGATATTTTAGTTAGAGAAAAGAGAAAAAGTAACGTGGTAGAAAAATAGTAATTGATTTGTTAATAGTAATTATAATTTAATTACGTTATTTGATTAAACAAAATTGCTTGTAGTGTTTTTAAAAAAAGGAATGTAAAAGATATTGTATTTTACCTGAAAAAGGAAATTATTTTGTTTTTGGAAAATAGAAAAGATAATATGTTTAACCTGAAAAGGGAAATTGATTGATAAAGGAGAAATTTTAGTTAGATAAAATATATAAGATACTATATTTTACCTGAAAAAAGAAATTGTTTAGTCATTGAAAAATAGAAAAGATAATATGTTTAACTTAAAAAAAATTGATTAGTTAGTAGGATTAGTAAGGGTAAATAAGTAAAATCAACAGGTACCAACCAACCGACCGACCAAACTTTTAATGTTTTGGCTTTTATATAATAGTAATATTATATGAATTTTTCTATTAATTTAAATTATTTGTTTTAAAACATGAATTTTGGAGGTTTAAATTTTTTTATGAGATGATTTGATAATATATATATATATATATATATATAATGTTATCGGTGATATTTATAGAAAATGATGGATTTTAGTTAGAAAATATAGAAAAGATAATAGTTTTAAGTTGAAAAAGGTAATCGGTTAATTGTTAGTAATTATAAAATTATTATTTTATTTTATTAAATAGAATGTCCGTGATATGATTAAAAAAAGAGAGGATTTAGTTAGAGAAAATTAAAAAGGTAACATGTTCTAGGTGAAAAAGGTAATTGATTAGTTCAAAGGAATTATAATTTAATTACGTTATTTTACTAAATACAATTACTCGTAATATTTTTAGAAAAGAATAAATTAATATTGTCCATGATATTTTCATTAAAAAGGGATTTTAGTTAGAAAATATAAAAAAATGTTACGTTTAGTTGTAAAGGTAATCGGTTAATTATTAATATTATAATATTATTAGTTTAATGTATTAATAGAACCGTTTGAGATATAATTGAAAAAATAGAGATTTTAGTTAGAAAAAATAGAAAGGTAACATGAAAATAAAAAAAGTGAAATGATTTATGTGAAAAAGGTAATTGAATAGTTTATAGTAATTATAATTTAATTATGTTATTTTACTAAATAAAATTGCTCATAATGTTTTTAGAAAATGAGATATTAATGTTGCCCGTGATATTTCTAGAAAAAAAGAATTTTTAATTTGGAAAAATAGAAAAGATTATACATTTTAACTGAAAAGGTAATCGGTTAATAATTAGTATTAAGATATTATTATTTTATTTTTATTAAATAGAAACGCCCGTGACATAATTGGAAAAAGAGAGGTTTTAGTAAGAAAAAATAAAAAGGTAACGTGTTTTGGCTGAAAAAGGTAATCGTCCATGATATAATTGGAAAAAGAGATATTTTAGTTAGAGAAAAGAGAAAAAGTAACGTGGTAGAAAAATGGTAATTGATTTGTTAATAGTAATTATAATTTAATTACGTTATTTGATTAAACAAAATTGTTTGTAGTGTTTTTAAAAAAGGAATGTAAAAGATATTGTATTTTACCTGAAAAAGGAAATTATTTTGTTTTTGGAAAATAGAAAAGATAATATGTTTAACCTGAAAAGGGAAATTGATTGATAAAGGAGAAATTTTAGTTAGATAAAATATATAAGATATTATATTTTACCTGAAAAAAGAAATTGTTTAGTTATTGAAAAATAGAAAAAATAATATGTTTAACTTAAAAAAAAATTGATTAGTTAGTAGGATTAGTAAGGGTAAATAAGTAAAATCAACTGGTACCAACCAACCGACCGACCAAACTTTTAATGTTTTGGCTATTATATAATAGTATAGATTTGGTTAAGGGTGCCCTTGGCGGGGCCAGTGTAAGAAAAAATATATTTATTTTATGGTTAAAATTAAAAAAATACCCCTGGTCTTGTACTAAAAAAATATAAAATATTTTTTTCAATTAATAAAATTTTAAAATTGTAGTATACTTATAATAATAACTAATTAATAAAAAAAGGGTATATTAGTCTTTATAAAACCTAAAAATTGATAATGGGACATATAATTAATAAATCAATATGATGGGACATATTTATAAAGTGATCTATTAATTTGGGACATATTATACAAATTCCCTAAAAAAAATGTGTTTTGGTTCTCTGTTCAAATTTTAATTTTAATTTTATATTTTCTAGTTTCTAATTATGTTCAATAAAAGTTCATATATAATATAATTTTAACTTTTAAAATATTGAATGAAATCATTGTATTTTGGAATATACTATTTTTTGATATACACGATTTTTTAGATACAATTTTACTATACACTATATTTTTATAATATAAATTAATTTTATTCAAAATAATAATAAAATTATCTAAGATATATGTCAAGCTCATATTCTCTTATCATTATGTATTGTCTTTTTGAGAACTAAATACAAATAATAGAGAATTTTATTAAACTTTTAAATTATCTAACCATTTGTAATATATTACAAGGATTATAATAGAAAAATTAAACATGTAATTGCTCCTAACTTTTATGAACATTTTAAAACTCAAAATTTCAACTGTAAAATAAAGATTTGAACATGACTAAAAATTGTTATATTAATTTTTTGATAGTCATGAGTTAAAATTTATACAAAATGCACAATATAAATTGAATAAATAGAAAAAGTACAAAGATGTTTAACTAGACTTTTTCTTAAAAAAAATGACCAAAAAGGACAAGCCCATTATAAAAATAATAATCCAATCCACTTAGAAAGACATGCACAAGAGGGTAGGGATTTTCGAAAAATATCTTCGAAAACATGCTTATACGCATGCCATTTCTATTTAATATAAAATTAAAAAAAATTGATTGATATTAATATTACAAAAATAATATAATATTAAAATTATTATGAACTTACAAATTATATAATAGAAAATTTTTAAAAAAATTATCAAATATTTTTACCAAAAATAATATATTATGACACTTATATATAACTGATATGGGCTAAAAATAAGCCCTAAAAACACATTTAATATGGCATTAATTAGACCCGGAATGGTCCAAACGTGGGGCCCACCAGGTGGGCCCAAACCCTATTTACAATATTAATTTCGTAATTAATATTAGGGATAATAAACAGCTCAGCAATAAGTGTCAGATAAGAACATTATCTCTACAAGGAGTAGCCTCCAAGGCATACACTCATACAAGGAAACAGACTCCTACAAGGAAGGGGTCTAGATCCTTCCTCAAGGATGACTTGTCCACCAAGTCACCTAACCCTACTACGATTTTAGGGTTTCTCAGCCTATATAAAGGGTCTGACCCCTCATCTCAGAACTACGTTTTGGCTCAATCCTCGAATAAGGACATACAAGCCACTGCGTCCTAGGTGAGCTCTCGCCTCCATAGCCTCGAGGGCACCATCACCTAGAACTACGTTTTATTGGCTTGATTCTCTTAATACAGAGATACGTAGGCATTCTGTGAGGACCGATTAAGTCTCGAACGCAGAAGCAGCCATTAAAGCACGAAGCTCACGAACCCTAGCATTAAATATACACAAACCCTAGCCGCAAATCGTAACCTAGTTTTTATTCCACAACATTTGGCGCCGTCTGTGGGAAAACAACATCAACCATGGCAAACACGCGGAGAACTGTTCAAACTTCTGCTGGACTTCCTGTCACCACCGAAGCTGGTGCTCATGGAAGCCAACCACCACCTACTGGTACTCAAAGGGAAAATATCCCTGTCACCACCACTCAGGGACCCGAGATCCCAATCTCTGTTGAAGGGACGAATCCCCTACAGATGGTTGTTCATGGAACTACTCAACCACCACCTGTAACCCATCCACTAATCTTGAACACCCCATCGGGTCTTCAACTTCACACCACTGATCTTCCCCAATATGCGAGTCAAACTCTAGGGATGCCATCTCAACCCATAGGGGGCACCTATCATGAGCCATACATTCCCCCTTATATTCGAGTTTGGAACCCACGAATCAACCGCGTCGTACCCCCCTGATCCAAGATTATTCTGGACCTTATACCGATGACTAATCCTCTGAGGAGGATAGCCCTGATCGAGCCCCTAGAAGGAGGCGTGGAAGCAAGGAGCCTGTAGGCCGTGCTCGGAAACTACTGGAGGACGTCCCCTTACTGCTTTGGAGAGAATCCAAAAGCATGAGGCTAAGATCCAGAAGTTGAAGGATATCTTGGCAAGAGAGCAACAGAGGCAAGGTAATTGCCCACCAACCGGAGCTGGAGGTGTTGAAATCCCGTTTGTGGATCTGGAAGAGCCCTCTAGAGATAGAACAAGACGTTCAAGGGTCGAAACCCCAAGGGGTGATCCCTATAAACTGACACAGTTGGGAAATCCCGACGATCCTACCCCACCGTTTACCGATGAGGTTATGAATGCCCATATTTCAAGAAGGTTTAAGATGCCCACCATCAAATCCTATGATGGAACAATGGGAACAACACGAACTCAAAAAAGAGAAAGACAGATCAAGAATATGACGTCAGGGACAAATATCCCCGTACAAAGGATTCTGAATCTCCCCTTAAAAAGGGAGGCCTTGAACCGAAGTTTTCTGAATATGCAAGGTTGAATACCTCAAGGAGTCAGATACTAATGGAGATTGAGAACGACCGTGAAGTCCGATGGCCGAAGCCAATGAGGACCGATCTGGAAAAACAAAATAAGAATCAGTTCTGCCGATTCCATAAAGAAGTCGGTCATGATACAGATGACTGCCGACAACTTAAGGATGAGATTGAGTTCTTGATTCGGAGAGGAAAACTCAGTAAATTCACCAAGGATGGGACTCAAGGAAGTCAGAGGGGAAACTATGAAAGGAAGGAATACGATAGACAAGACAATGATTAAGGTCGTAACCCTAAGCCCCGAGGGCCAATTCTGAACATGATATTTGGAGGACCAACAGCTGCTGGGCCTTCCAGAAATTCAAGGAAATCTTATGCCCGAGAGGTAATGACTGTGGTCGGAGAGGTACCAAAGCGTGCCAAGACAGATGTGTCCATAAGTTTCGATGATTCTGATTTGGAGGGAGTGAAATTTCCCCACGATGACCCTTTGGTCATCATACCTGTGATAGGCAATTATGAAGTTAAAAGAGTTCTAGTTGACAACGGGGCGTTAGTGGATATTCTTTTCCATGACGCTTTCATCAAGATGGGTTACTCAGACACCCAGTTAACACCATCGGATATGTCCATCTATGGTTTCAATGGAGTGGAATCAAAGGTAGAAGGCGCGATACAACTTCCCATGACAATGGGACAAGACCCGAAATCAACTACCCATATGTTGAATTTCATAGTCATCATGGCAAGTTCTACCTACAACGCAATCCTGGGAAGGACGGGACTCCTTGCATTTAAGGCTGTAGCCTCTTCCTAACACCTGAAAATCAAATTCCCAACAAGAAACGGGATTGGAGAAGAATGGGGTGACCAAAGAATGGCTAGAAGCTGTTACATAGCCGCGTTAAGGCCTGACAGAACCGGGGGGCAAGTACTCCCAATTGAAGACATGGATGTCCGGGACGATGAGGGGAATAGGGGAAAACCAGCTGAGGATCTGATCCCCATCCCCTTGATCCCAGAAGAACCAGATAAGGTCACTTATGTCGGAGCTCTATTGACCGAGTCTTTGAAAGGCAAGTTGACTACCTTTCTTCAAGAAAATAACGACGTCTTCGCTTGGACAGCGGCGGACATACCAGGGATTGATCCCCAGTTGATAACTCACAAGTTGAATGTGGATCCTAATAGGAAGACTATAAAACAAAAGAAGAGGAACTTCGCTCCTGAAAGGCAAGAGGCCATCAAGTAAGAAGTTGATAAGCTCCTGGAAGTGGGCTTCATCGAAGAAATTCAGTTCCCGGAATGGTTGGCCAACCCGGTGATGGTCAAAAAAGCCAATGGGAAGTGGAGGATGTGTGTCGATTTCACAGACTTGAATGACGCATGTCCTAAGGATTGTTTTCCCTTACCAAGGATCGATGCCCTGATTGACGCTACGGCTGGGCACGAGATGTTAAGCTTCATGGATGCCTTCAATGGCTATAACCAGATAAAGATGCACAAGGATGACACCAACAAGGAGCCACTTACAAAAGGCTAGTGAACAAAATTTTTGAACACCTCATTGGCATGACCATGGAGGTCTACGTGGATGACATGTTAGTCAAGAGCCTCGATAAGGCAGATTATATAAAACACCTTCGTGAGGCATTTGAAGTACTGAGGCACCACCAGATAATGTTAAATCCAACTAAGTGTGCCTTCAGAGTAGGCTCGGGAAAATTCTTATGCCTGATGGTTTCCAAGAGAGGAATTGAGGCCAATCCCGATAAGATCAAAGCAATCCTAGACATGGAACCACCACGGACTATCAAGGACGTCCAGAAATTGACAGGAAGAGTGGCGGCATTGGGAAGATTCATCTCCAAGTCAGGGGAGAAGTGCTTACCTTTCTTCAAAGCACTTAAGAACGTGAAAAATTTCGAATGGACGGCTGAAAGCCAAGAAGCCTTTGAGGCCCTGAAAAAGTACATGGTCGGAGCGCCACTGTTGGCCAAGCCAAAACCAAATGAAGTTCTTTATCTATGCTTGGCCGTCTCCAACATTGCACTAGGAGCCGTCCTGGTAAAGGAAGAATTGAAGGTTCAGAAACCCATATACTATGTAAGCAAGATCCTGCATGGAGCCGAGATAAACTACTCTACTATCGAGAAGTTTGCTTTAGCCTTGATAATGGCCTCGAGGAAGCTACGACCCTACTTTCAGGCTCACAAGATTGAGGTCCTGACTGATCAGCCTCTAAGAAACATCTTGCATAGTCCTAAAGTGAGCGGAAGATTGATCAAATGGGCTATTGAGCTAGGAGAATTCGATATCAAGTATAAGCCTAGGACGGCCATAAAAGCTCAGGCACTCGCTGACTTCATGGTTGAATGTACCATTGACAACCAAGAAGTCGGGGGGCATGAAGAGATAGTGGAAGAGAAGAAAGATGAAGGAGACTTGATGTCCAAAGAATACTGGGTGCTCTATTTTGATGGGGCATCAAAAACAAAAACAAGTGGAGCTGGTCTAGTTCTGCGAAGTCCAGATGGGTTCCTAGTCGAATATGCTCTAAAGCTAGACTTTCCAATGACTAATAATGAAGCTGAGTATGAGGCTCTGATAGCCGGTTTGACCTTAGCAAGGAAATTAAGGGTCAAGCACCTCAAAGTTTATGGAGACTCGAGACTTGTAGTTGCACAAGTGAATGGTGAGTTTGAAGCTCGTGAGGAAACTATGGCAGAATATCTAAGGATAGCCAAGGGTGTTATGACTCAATTCGAGGAATGATACATGGAACACATTCCGAGGGAGGAGAACATTAAGGCAGATGCCCTCTCTAAGTTCGCTTCCTCGGAGATAGAGAACTATGATGGGAGTGTTTACTTTCAGGTCTTGAAGACCCCTACTATCAATGTGAAATTGGTGACACCGATCGATGTGCAAAGCTGTGGGATGGATCCTATCAAGGCTCACTTGGAAACGGGATGGCTCCTTGAAGATGTCATGGAAGCACGTAAACTCTCGGTAAGAGCTCTAAGATACACCCTGATTGAGGGTTTGCTATACAAGAGATCTTTTGTGATCCCGTACTTGAAGTGCTTGAGGCCCAGGAGGCCAGAGAAACACCCGAAGAAGTGCACGAAGGGATGTGTGGGCAACACCTGGGGGGCAGAGCCCTTGCTCATAAAATACGTCCCCTTGCTCATACCAACGACTATTTAAGGGATGAACCCTCTAACAACATGAATTCAAGGAACTGAAACCTACTAAATTGGAGTCCAAAGAATGGATTCAAACCCTAAAGGGATGTATCCCCAATTTAGAGGGGTGACTTTGCTTACAATCGCAAACACCCTAACATGATTACGAATCTCTATAATGGTGTTACCATCACCAACAGGACAAAACCCAAGTTATGGGCTCCTACCCCTATGAGGGCTGAGGGCATGATTAACCATGTGTTTAAATGCTCATCATAAAAAGTTCACTTGCAAGGATGATTATCCTCAACCTCGAAGGTCCGAAATAATAAATCTTAGCTCATGAAGCATGTTTGATACATCAATATGCATGACAGCCCTTAAGGCCTAGGGTGGCCTCTATCAATGATTCGACAGATATTTTTAAGAAGATTGATGAAATTAGCTCGTGAAGCTCATATTCAATCATTGAAACAAGATCTGGAAAGATTATAGACTCGAAAGTCCCAAAGAGAAAGAAACCCCTCTGTTATTAACTCGAGTTATACTCCCAGAAGGACGAGGGTTGATACCCAAAAATTCAACCTAATGGCTTGGTGCGTTTAAGAGATCGTGATGATCCAACGAAAGTTTACAAAGAAATTCGAGATACCCCATGATCACGATCGATGATAGGGTGGTGATCAACACAAATTGGACTCTAAAAGGCCCAACAACACCAAGCCTGTCACGGCCCAACCAAGATTGATAAACCTAATTAAGGTTTTGAGATTGTTTTGACCCAAAGGAAAGGCCCAATCAAAACTTAAAAAGTTTATAGGCCCAACGATTTGAAAATCTAGATCCAGCCCATGAAAATTAAAAAGACAGGGCCCGTTAAAATCCATAATGAGATTTGGAGTTGCCAAAACAAGGCACGAGGTCGTGAGATTCGATCTCATTTTCTTGAATAATTACGAGCTCGGCTAGAAGACCTGGAAAATTTAATTCTAAGGTCGTAACCAACCTTGAAAATTGAGGTCGGAACAAAACAGATATGAGGTCGCACACTTGAGGTCGTTTTTGACTTATAAAAAGCAAAATGAAGCCACGACCTACCACTCCAATTGAGATCGTTGTAATATGGCTTGAGATCGCAAATCTCAGGTCGAATTTGAACTAGGAAATGTAAAAAATCCCCACGACCTGGGATTCATTTTGAGGTCGTTCTTAAGCTATACCGAGGTCGAGGTTGAACGATATCGAGGTCGTTTTAACACTATTTGAGCTCGTTCATTTCAGGTCGAAAAAACACTGATTTTCCTGGAAAAAAGCTACGACTTGGCCCCTATTTGAGCTCGTTTTTGAGCTCGAAAATTTACTATTTGAGCTCGAAAATGAACTAATTTCTGCTCGAAATTTCCAGGTCGAAAATGACTTAGAAAGTAAGGAAAATGGCTGCGACCTTGAGGCAGATTGAGCTCGAATTTGAGCTCGGGTTTGCAAAATTTCGAGCCGAAACGATAATTTCTGAATAGTTCTAGTTTTCAGAAATAAAAAATTTCCAAGCTCGACCCCAGCCAGGGGCTCTGCCCCTTGGACCCCGCCAGGGGCTGCCGCCCCTTGGACCCCGCCCGGGGGCTGCCGCCCCCGGACCCCCGCTAGCACCGCTTAGTGCCGATTAAGCACCGTTTAGTGCCGATTAGCACATATTAGTGCCTGTTAGCACCGATTAGCACCGTTTAGTGCCGGTATAGCACCGTTTAGCGCCGATTACTGTCGTTAGTGCCGTTTTATGCCATTCGACATTGTTTAACACTGTTTAAACATTGTTTAAGGCTGATTAGCGCTGTCTAGTGCCATTTAACACCGATTAGTGTCATTCAACATCGTCGTAAATGCGTCGGTCGCTCCACGCTTTACATTAAGATGATAAGTTGAAAATACTCATGTAAGAGCAATAAACCCTGACCCAAGTCTCGAATAAGGCCGTTAAAACTTCAAGGAAAACCTGATCAGTTTCCCTAGAAGTTGGGGGGCAAATGATATGGGCTAAAAATAAGCCCTAAAAACACATTTAATGTGGCATTAATTAGACCCGGAATGGTCCAAACGTGGGGCCCACCAGGTGGGCCCAAACCCTATTTACAATATTAATTTCGTAATTAATATTAGGGATAATAAACAGCTCAGCAATAAGTGTCAGATAAGAACATTATCTCTACAAGGAGTAGCCTCCAAGGCATACACTCATACAAGGAAACAGACTCCTACAAGGAAGGGGTCTAGATCCTTCCTCAAGGATGACTTGTCCACCAAGTCACCTAACCCTACTACGATTTTAGGGCTTCTCAGCCTATATAAAGGGTCTGACCCCTCATCTCAGAACTACGTTTTGGCTCAATCCTCGAATAAGGACATACAAGCCACTGCGTCCTAGGTGAGCTCTCGCCTCCATAGCCTCGAGGGCACCATCACCTAGAACTACGTTTTATTGGCTTGATTCTCTTAATACAGAGATACGTAGGCATTCTGTGAGGACCGATTAAGTCTCGAACGCAGAAGCAGCCATTAAAGCACGAAGCTCACGAACCCTAGCATTAAATATACACAAACCCTAGCCGCAAATCGTAACCTAGTTTTTATTCCACAACAATAACTAGCTTTATACCCGTGCGATGCACGGGTTACTTTTATAAGTTTTTTTCGTAAGTTTTATTTTGGTTGTTATTGAAAATGTTTTGTTTTTGTTTTTTTTGTTTTTTTTGAATTATTTTAATAATAAAGCATTCTGTTCAACTAATTTTTTTTCCTAAACAATATTTGTAATATTTTAATAATTATTATTGAATTTGTTGTCGAGTATTTTAATTAAATTTATTTTTTTTGTTTGTGTTTGAGAGTATTTTTTTTAAGGTGAATATTTTTTGTAATATGGGTGATATTATGTGGTTTTGCGATGTATTTTGATTGTTATTTGTTTTTATTTGTTTTTAATTTTTGTTTTTGTTTAAAATTATGTTTAGATTGTAAATTAAATTATTGTTTTGGGTTTGTAGTTTTAATTTATTTATTGGTTCAGCTGTTTTCCAAAAACAGGTACTCCTACCAGGAAAATGACCCGGACATGTGCACTGATGCACATACACACTGCAAATCTCCCAGTTTCACCCATATTAATAGAACACGCACACATGCATGCACATCCCCAATGCCTTTTTATTCTTGTAGTTGTGGATCGTGTGTTTTATTACATTCACTTTATGTGAGAATCGAAGATGGAGAGAGAGAGCCGGATGGCATTTACAGCTATATGCAAGTTTATTCACAATTTCTTTATGTGCGAGGAGTTTGGCCAACATTTCCATGAAATGTGCTCAATGTAGTCTAGCAAGTGCAACATTTATACTCCCTCCGTCCCTTTTGATTCTTAACATTTCACTTTTTCAAAACTTTCTGGCACGCATTTTAAGGTGCATTTTAAGGATAGTTAAATAATTTTTTTTTTTAAATTTTCTTTTTCTGTATAAAAATTTAAACATTAAATTTTTATACAGAAAAAGAAAATTTTAAAAAAAAGTTATTTAACTATCCTTAAAATGCACCTTAAAATGCGTGCCAGAAAGTTTTGAAAAAGTGAAATGTTAAGAATCAAAAGGGACGGAGGGAGTAGTAAATTTCTAAGTTCAGTGGCCTGACGGTTGAAACCTATTGCACTCTCTTGCCATTTTTAAACAATCATTCACACGATTTTATAATATTCATAGTATCAAGTGTAATAGACCAATCATAAGCCAAAATTAATTTGCAGGTCCTCATGAATCAATTTGCTCATATTCTAGCATTTTGAAAAAAAAAATATGAGATTAATAGATTTATGGATTTACGCACAAACATTTTTAACATTACCAAAACATAATTAACATTACCAAAACATAAGATAATACATTATACTCAAACAATTTCTTATACTAAAATCAAGATTATAGTGATTGGCTGTGTGTATAAAAGCGAAATATACCAATATGTGTAGAGTTGAATCCTTTGATGCTTTTATGCTTTTGTAAGGGTGAAGTGCCAAAATGGCACAATTTGAAAGAAAAATGCCCAAAATATCACTTTCTGGAGAGTGTGCCCGCGCCTGGCACTTACATAACGCATGTAGCATCTGCGTTAGGGGGTAACGCATCTTCTACATGCGTTACTCGTTCATTTTATACACTTCCCAGCAGAAAAAATCACTGAAACGCAAGCCACACATGCGTTTAGGGTGTAACGCATGTGCGTCATGCGTTACAGGGGTAACGCATCACGCACATGCGTTACACCCTAAACGCATGTGTGGCTTGCGTTATTAATGGTTGATTCAGCTGGCGCTGCCTAAAAACACGAGTAACGCATGTACAACATGTGTTACCCCCCTAACGCCGGTAGTAAATGCGTGATGTGTGTGCTAGTGCGGGGTACACGTTTCAGGGAGTGCCATTTTAGACATGTAACCCAATTTTTGTGCCATTTTGGGCATTTTCTCCTTTTTTAATAGATCCAACCCCATTCGCGGCTTTCGCCTGCAATTCCTTCAAAGTGTTACCGGTTTTTACTTTTTATATCCCCTCCATAGATTAGTCATTTTAGAGCTTTCTAATATTTTTATTTTCAAAGTTTTATAGATAAATTAATTAGATAACTATAATCACAATTATGGATTACGTGGGTTTAATTTAATTTTTTTATATTTGTTTATAGTTTTAGTTTTATAGTTTTATTGGTTGGTAAAGTTTTTAAAAAAATTACATTTGTTAATGATTTTTTTATAGATTGTATTTTTATAGATACACTATTTATTTGACAATATGTATCTTCACAATTTTAAAATATCAATAAAACAATGTATATTTGTTTATGTTTTTTATAGATTGCATTCTTATAGTTATAGATTGCATTTTTTTAGATACACTATTTATTAACAATATGTACCTTCACAATTTTTAAATATCAATAAAACAATTTACATTTGTTTATGTTTTTTATAGATTGCGTTTTTGCTTATGTTTTTTTTATAGATTGCATTTTTATAATTATAGATTGCATTTTTATAGATACACTATTTATTAACATATGTACCTTCACAATTTTAAAATATCAATAAAAAAAATTACATTTGTTTATGTTTTTTTATAGATTGGATTTTTTCTTATATTTTTTTATAGATTGCATTTTTATAATTATAGATTGCATTTTTATAGATACACTATTTATTGACAATATGTATATTTGTTTATTCTTTTGGTGAAGATTAAGATTACTTTACATAAAACAACGTTGTAGACTCCCACGAAAGTGTTTCTGTTAAGATAAATATATGATCATGGTAAGCCCCAATATTCTTATTTATTGAAATATTGAAAAATTGTGTACGACGACCGATAACGAACGACGACCGGACGCTAGGGCCAAAAAGGCACAAACAACCTAGTGATCCACTCTTTGACCCAAATAATGGGCCTTCGAGTGAGGGGATGTTAAGATAAATATATGATCGTGGTAAGCCCAATTCCTAACACCTTAAGAGGTTTTAGGAGAGTTGGTAACTTAACAGTTTCACTATTTCTTTTTTTACTCTTTCTGTTTTTAACCCTTAGCACCCAAACTCCCTTGCGCTAATAATTTTTAGTACAATTTTCATTATTAATAATTTTTAGTACAATTTTCATTATTATTTTTTTTGAAAAATTAGTTTTATAACATTTTGAATAATATATTTTTACTTTTAATGATAATATTTCATATGTTATATGATTGGTTAGTATACATTTGTTTTTTTCTTGTAAATGGTTTCTCTTTAATTTATATTTCAAAGTTTAAGCTAACATATTTTTTAGTATTCCATAATTATTTTTTATTTTTTCTATTTTATTAGATTACATATGATATACTTGAAATATAGGTACTATATTCATATAACAATTTATTATTATCTTTTTGATTATGTAATTTAATGATTATCTTAAATTTTTTTGATATTTTGTTATTGTGTTTTTATAGTTTTAAAGGCATTTTTTAACCTTTTTGGAAGTATGTGTGTTATTAAATTTTTTTATTTGTTTGATTAATAATTATTTTTTCATGTTAATTTTAAAGTTTTGCCATGTGTGATGTTTATTACATGTTTTGTTTAGAGTAATATTAGGAATTTTTATGTTGTATTATATTTAGATATTAATATGAATTTAGTTTGTGGGTGTTTAGATTGCTTTCTAATTTAAAATATGTTCATTTATTGATTTGTGTTAACTTTTTTAAATTTAAATTTTTTCTTTGTAAAGTAAGAATTTGTTTATTTGTTGCTTTGTGCTCACATTTTTTTTAATTTTTATTTTAGAAACATATTTATTGTCAAACCTAATTTTTTTTTGCTATTTTATCCTTATGTGTTAATTGTGTGTAATTTTTGTGCTATCACAACTCTTTTTCCTATAATAATAATAGTAAATTAAGTTGATGATGAATATTTTATTAGTTTTACTCTTTATTAATTTACTTTAAATTTTATTGTTGATGTAATTTAATATTTTTGTAACTTTAAAATTATTAAATTATTATAGGAAGCGATTTGTTTTTTTAATTATATTTTAAGTTTTAGTCTAACATAAATTTAAATATTTCATATTTTTTGGGGAGTTTTCTTCTATTTTATTAGTATATATATAATATACATTAGACATAAAGAAAGTTTGTACTATCTTTTTATGTTTTTGTGTTGGTATAAATTTGTTTTAAGTGCATTATATTAAAGTTTATTGTTGTTTTAATTTTTTACATTTAGATCTTTTTTTTTGAATTGACATTTATTTTTTATATTATATTTTGTTGAATTTTGGTGTCATTTATGACATGTTTTTTATTACTTTTTTATTATCTTATTTTACCATATATTTTCTTAAAAACTTCTTTTTTGTTTGTTGATTAAATGTACATTCTTGTTTTTAAAAAAATTATTTTTTGAATCGAAATCGATGTGCTTTGTTTACTTGTTTATTATATATAAAGAATGAATTTGCTACTTATTTTTAATTATATTTTTTTGCTATTTTATCCTTATTTGTTAATATTAGAAACATATTTGTTGTCAAACCTAAAAACAGAATCTTTAAAGATTTTTATTAAAATACTTTTATTTGGTAATGACTTGTTTGAAAATTATATTTGAAGGTTTAGCCTAACATATATTTTAATATTTCATATTTTTTTACCATTTTTTCTTTTATTTGTTAGAATCTATATATCTTAATTCCAAAACTTGCCCATTTCCCATAGATACTATCCAATGGGTTTTCCTTTGTTTTTTTCACACTACTTGACCCGGCTCCATTTTTTTCTGCCCAAATTTATTACCCATTTTTTCATGGATATTACCCATCTCATCTCCTATTATATTTTACATTACAAACACATTTGGTGGATATTACTTGATCCGAATCCATATAATACAACCCAGTCAATCAAATTCATATCTTTGCATATATTGAGGCATTATTTGATTCATTCATTTTTATATGGCAAGTTGTTATACGTTTGAATTTCAAAATCAATCTCAGACCTTATCTCTGCCATTTTCACATATTGTGCCACCAAATCATTCCTTTCTTTATGGCAATTTGTTACATTTTTTAATCTTCATCGACATAAGTTATAGATTATCAGCGGCTAAAACATTGATCTTCATCTTTTCCCATCATCTGCTAATTGAAAACGAAGGTAACCCAGTTATTGTTATCTGATATATTTTGTTTATCTATAATTTTGTACTCTATAATTTTGTACTCTGAACTTAACAGGTCGAAAAAGAGCACCTCTAGGAACTGCTTCTCCTTCTTCTTTACGTAGTAGTAAGTTCATATAATTTATTATTTTCGTGTCATATGTATTTGTATTCATCATAGAGTTTGATTTATTGAATATTAGACCAGAGGAGGCGTGGCGGAGGTTCCAAAAATGATGATGAACGTTGCATTCCTACTCCCAAAATCAATCCCAACATGAACGAGAACGTACATCCAAATCTTGCTAATTCTGGTATTTTGTTCATTGTCGTGTTTGTTTGTTTAACACGTTTTTTTTAAGAATTAGTCATGTTAATTTGTTTTTAAAACACGTTTTTGCTTTTATCCCCATTCAGGTTTAACTCAACCATCCTCCTTGAGGGATACTAATTTAAAACAAAAAAATCCATCTGCTTCCGCTGTTAATCGATTCCATTTACCAGCATCTATAATACATTCCGATATTCAGCCTCACATTACTGTAGAACCTGCCAACGAATTCACACCATCACAAAAGCAGTCAGGTAAATTATAAATATGTGAATTTTTATACTTAAAATATGTGGATTGTTCCTAAACAATACATATGATGTTTTGACAGGTTTGACACAACAAACATCCTCGACAATAAAATATAATTCAACTTCAAAAAAAACTGGATGTGGAAATAACCCATCTAGCATTCTCACGCCATCACAGAGAAGGCTTGATTCCGTTAATTTGTCTGGTATGGTCATCCAACTTTATGCACCTGACAAAGATGCATTGTGTTCATCTTTGGACTGTCATGCTTAATTTTATTTACTAGCAAAAATTATGTGATTGTTCCTAAGCAATCCAGATCATTTGACAGGTTTGACACAACAACTTCCGTCAACTGGACTTGATAATGACGGTACTTTATTGTTGTCAAGTTTGTTTTTTAACGTAATTTTTTGTAATATTTATTCACGTTATTTTGGTTATTAAACACGTGTTTTCTTTTATCCCCAATCAGGTTTAATTCAACAATATTCCTTTAGAGATACTATTTTAAATCAAACAAATCCGGATGCTTCCACTTTTAATCGTTTCCATTTACGAGCATCTATAATACATTCGACAAATCACCCTCATATTACTGGAGAACCTACCCATGAATTCACACCATCACAAAAGCAATCAAGTGAGTTACAAATATGTAGTTTTTTTTATAGTTAAAATATGTGCATTGCTCCTAATCAATATAGATGATGTTTTTATAGGTTTGACGGAACAAACCTCCTCGACAAGAAAATATAATTCAACTGCAAAAAATTCTGGATGTGATGATAACCCATCTAACAGTTTCACGCCATCTCAAAGAAGGCTTAATTCTCACAATTTTTCTGGTATGCTTTTGATACACTAATCTTGCAAATGAACTATGGTTGGTTCATAATACATACTCCCCCCGTCCCAAAACGATTGACACACTTTCTTTTTTTGGAAGTCCCAAAACTAATGAACCTATTATACTTACTATTTTTTAACACTACTTTTCACTACTACACCCACTACTTCTTCATTTTATACTATTTTTTACACTATTACACCCACTACTTTCCTCCATTATCTCACTTCTACTATTAAATATTGATAGGTCCCACAACTTTATCCACTTTTCAACTAACTTTACTCTTTTTTACTACATTTTCTTAATCTCCGTGAAAGTCAAAGAGGTTCAAACAATTTGGGACGGAGGGAGTATATCATTGTAATTTTGATTTTATGGAGGATTAACCCATCGAGTCCCTTTATCTCAAATTAACATAAATGCTAGAGTAAATACACACGTCAATCTTAAAACTTTCCAGTTGCCGGCATCTAGGATATCTCCCAAGAAAATAATCCAACCATCAGTACCTGTCAAAGATGCAAAGTGTTCATCTTGGGAAAGTGAGTCTTAAATTTATCGTTTTCATTTAGTTTATGTTATGGAAACAGCATTTTGGTTTTAGATATCTTTTACTTTGTTTTAATTTTATTAATGGGGTTTAAACCAAATCAAGTACTTCATTTTAAGTAACAAAGTCCATATATTTGCATTTGGTACACTCATTTGAATCCTTGATTTTTAACAGGTAAATTACAAAATAAAGGGAAATCGATGAACCAGTTAGACAGCCAACAAAGCAAAAAAGTTCTCCCTATTCACATGAATCACAATGGTCGTAAATCAGTTGAATCACAATCAAGCGGAAAAAAATGATGACATCACAATTTTGGTTCCAGATTTGAATCATATTGGTGTGTGTATGGCAGGTATTGTAGATGTTCCAATAATTTATATTTTAGTTATTTTGTTTTGATAGTTTTCAATCCTGTATTTATAGAGTGGTATCAAGCAAAACCAAGTGGATGTGGGAAGAATCTGATGGAGTCCTTCAACAGAGCGGATGTATGCAATAATAACATCAAAGGTTTTGTTTTGAAAGCAGAATTTTATTAAAAGAACTATTTTAGCACCCTTATAATTGATGAACAAAATAGCAAATATAAACTATTGTCGATAAAATTCAGATCATAGGATACAACCAGATATGCTGAACAAAACAGACAATGGACATAATGATCACACAGACCATAGTGACGAAGGTATACTTTAAATTGTATTAATGCAATATATGCATATTAAAATATTTCTATACAAATACAAATATACTTCTAACCCCACTGTTACATTGCAGATTCTTCGGATATTGATACAGGTCAAGACGGTATGTACCAAGTTACAAATCAATTTAATTCATTTCAAATTATCTTGAAAATATGTAAAAGTTACAAAGGTTTAAATAACAAACTTTCATTGTCATTTTTTTCTAGACACTAGAGGAGCATACGTTAATGAAGATGTGGACGATAACATCAAATCTAAGCCAGGTAACTGTAGCACTTTGATTTGTTATTTTACGTTTTGAGTAAGCTTTAGTGTGCATAACATTAAAGCATTTTCTGGACAGATTTGTGGAGAGGATATATGAACCTTGGTCCACCAACAAAAAAATGCACTAAGTACAATGCAATCATGTGGAATGAGGAACGCAATAACAAATATGCAAAGAAGAGTCTACCTACTTTTTCAATTTGTTGTAGAGATGGCCAAGTTAAACTCGAAAAAGATAAACAACCTCCTGCATTCTTGGCATCTTTAATAGTCGGTGGGGCTAAACATAAGCATTACATGGATAACATAAGAGCATACAATTCAATGTTCCAGTTTACCTCACTTGGCGGTAAAATTGATAGGTCTGTGAAAGGATATCTTCGATATAATATTTATTTTGGTATTTGTACAATTTAACATGAAATTTAAATACACGTAGAATCCTCTCCATTAGGTCATTTATTTAATTGATTCGGTCAAAAGTCAAATAGTAATTCTAGCAAAATCTTTCATCCTACTGATACTTTAAATATAAGAGATATTCCATTTCGCGAAAAATCAAATTATATTTTACGGAATATATCTCTACACCAAGGCAATAAGATCGAAAAAGAAATATCATGATCTGATATTTTTTAGATCTTAGTTGCGAATATTGATAAGGCGACAAGCTCAAATAAAGAATATTAAAGATTTAATATTCTTTAGAGAACTCGTGCTACATTTAAAAACGATCCTTCTATTCGAAAAAGAATTATGTCTTCGTACTTAAAATGTTTTCACATCCTAGAAAAGACTTCTTATACTTAAGTATATTAATATTCAGTGGAAGAATATTAATACTTCTTCCTATCTCGTGCCAGAAATATTTAAAGTAATTTTTCTCCCGTTTCGTAATTATATCATATTTCAGAGAAAATTATTTTAATCACTCAAAAATATTTCCTACTCTCTCTAAATATTTTATATATTAGGAAATGTACTCTAAGTATTTATTCTAGTCAAAACATTGGTCAAAATATTTATCTATTTCAAAGAAAGACCAATCGTATTTTATTCGGAACGGAAAGCTGATTTAATCGTTTTAAATCCAAATAAAATACTTCCACTTTCTAGAATGACTTGAAACTTGAGATTAATCATTTAAATACTATTTTGTATGCACGGTTAAAGTTTCGTAATTTTTCGGGAATTTTGATCCGGGCACGTAAACCGAGGTAATTAGTCAACGGTTGACCACGTTTGACCAAGTCAACCTTGACCAAAATTGACCAAAATTTCCAGAATATTATTTTATAATATTTCCAAGTGTTCCATAATTTTAGAATTATTTATTGAGTAGTTTCTTATTTTTCGGGTATTTAATTAACGATACATTATTAAAACACAGCAGATTTCTAATACCAAATCCACTTCAAAGAAACACAAAACCACCCCCAACTAACACAAACCACTTTCCAAGTCATCAATCCAAGTGAAATCAATCTCAACCACTCCTTTCCATTCAATCCTAACCATTTCTTCCACCCAATTCTCTCTATAAATTAAACCCCTCATCCACCCATTTCAAAAACAAGCTAAGGACCAAATACATGCTGGGATTTTAGAAGTAGAACACACTTTCACATTTATAATATCTCTCTTCATCTACTTCATCTCAAAAACCTTCTCTCTCCCAAATATATATCCATATATACAAGGTTTTTGATACACCAAGCTTAGTTCCACCCAACCAAGCTTAGTCCACCCAAGCAAGCTCATCTACAACCACTTTCCGGATTCCCGAAGGGCTGCCCAAAGTTCGACCAAGTCCAAAATCCGGCCGAACCTCCGGCAAATTTTTTCGGCGAACTTTTTCCGGCAACTTTTAAAAGTGGTAATTTTTAGCTTCGTCTTTGTGTTTATATTTGAGATTTATGCTTAACTTCTCTACTTAATCTTAATCTCTATTCTTGGATCTATATAAAGATTCCAAAAGTCTCTTTATAAAAGAGAACCACAATATAAACACAAGTTCAACTCATATATATCTATTGCAATATATATAAGCAAAGAGTTGAACCAAGTACTTGATCTTTGAAAAGAAACGTTATATTACAAGAAAGATCATATCAAAGTACTTAATCTCTAAAGTTGTGAGATTATTCGAAGTTGTAACAATATTTATTTCGGATTCCCAACTAACATCTTTAGTGTTCCGTGGGATATTCAAATAATGAAATACTTCATACAACTTAAACTTCTTACAAGAGCACAAGTTTAGCCACTTATTTATCGCACTTACTTTACTTGTCGTGACCATAAACTTATTTAGTGCAAGAAGTTAAAAAAAGATTATACTTTGACATTGTATTTAGTCAAACGGAAGTATACATCTTAAAAGCCTTAAGCCTATTAGCTTAACGGACTTTATATATCAACAAACTTCGAGTTATATTTATTTTATCTCGTCTTAACGGAGTATTTTTATTAAAGTATTCTTGGATTTAAACGATCTATCAATAGAAATAATACTACTTCTAAAAGCACAAGCTAGCCACTTGTTTCTCGCACTAATTTAACGCATAATAGCGGCCCTCGTTTTATCCTATAGATAAGCGAGTTACTTTTACTATTTCGTGTGGCTAAAAAGTTGATTCGTGCTAGAAGTTATAATTATACCTTGACATTGTATTAGTCAAACAAAGGTATACAATTTGAAGCCTTAAAGCATTATAGCTTTTAAACAAGGTCTTCCAATATTACTCCATCATTATTCATATCTACCGGGAGTAATTTATAAAAGTATACTTTGATCGTAATTTAATATCAAAGCAAGTATACTTACAATATAAATTAATATTCCTATACGAATATTAAAGTTACATCTTTGGACTTAGTACCGTAACATACTAGTCCATATTATATATTCTTCATCATATTTGTTTCGTAGATATTGTTGTCTAACTTTTGTAGTGAGGTGAAGTTGAAGTGAGGTGATTCTCGTTCTAAGACCCAAATCCTAGGCACTAGCGGAGAGTTAGTGGCCTTTGCACCATGAGGAAGAGGAAAGACCCAAGACCTATCATCTAAAACCCAAGACCGACAAAAGCCAAGAATCAATAGTCTACACCAAGTTTCTACATTAACTTTGAAGAAGTAGCGGGGAGTTGCTGTCTAAGATAAGTTGTGTAGGTTTTACAACGACTTTGAGGTGGTAACGGGTAGTTACGCACCAAGACGAGTCTTGTATTTGTTTGCATTTATTTTGAGGTGGTAACGGGTAGTTATGCACCAAGATAAATATTTGTAGGGGTGAGCGAATCCATTAGGGGTTGCGCCATCGCGAACCAGGATAAAATCTCTTACGTGGTATTTTCTTTACTTGTCGTTTATTTTCCGCACTTATAAACTACTAACGACTTGGTAAAAATATTTAAAAAAAAGGGATAAATATTTTTAAAACGCCATAATAATTTTTAAATTGGTAATTAAGCTATTTAACCCCCCTTCTAGCTTAATATAGCCCTCTAACGAGACCTAACAATTGGAATTAGAGCAGTGCTTTTTAACGTGTTTGTTGAATGATTTGTAGATCTACAGGCACAACAAAAAGTGATCCTACATGGCGTATCTAAATACCATCGGTTGTGGTGAAGGCCTATCTAGCTCTCGCCCTCCTCTATTTGATGGCACCAACTTTGCAACATGGAAAACGAGGTTTCGCATCTATGCTAGATCTCAAGGAGTCAAAGTTTGGATGGCCATAGAAGATGAAGTTGTTATTCCTACTGAAACCATTGACGGTGTTGTCGTTGAAAAGAAGGTTAGTGAATACACTCTCGCCGAAGAAAATATGATGAATACTGCCGCTAAAGCAGAAATGGTTCTCACAAGTGCACTTGCCGAAAAAGAATATAAACGATTAAACAATTGCAAGTCGGCACAAGAAATGTGGAACAAATTAGTGGTTACCTACGAAGGTACCATTGATATAAAAGATTCTCGGATGGATACTTTGATTCAAGAATACGAGAACTTTAAACTCCAAGAAGGAGAAAACATCATCGATATGGAAACAAGATTTACTCATATAATCGATGAATTATCTCAACTCGGGAAAAATTATACCCGTAATGAGAAGAACCAAAGAGTTCTTAAATCTTTACCTCCTAGTTGGAAGGTTAAAGTTACTACAATTAAAGAAATGCATAATCTAAATGATTATGACATCGATAGTCGATTCGGAAACCTTCGTGCATACGAAGAAGACAATCTTCCGGATAAGGTCATTCCCAAAGTGGAAGACAAAAAGAAAAATATGGCTTTAAAAGCTATTCTAATCGATGAAAATGAAAATGACGAAGATTTAAATGAAGAACTACAAGATCTCGATGAAAGCGAGATTGCTTTACTAACGAGACAACTTTGTCGTGTGCTTCAAAGCAAAGCTCAAAGATATTGAAAAGGCTTCCTAAAATCAAATAACCAACAAAGAGTTTTTAACTCTAAAGGAAGGCCAAATTACTCTCAAAATTATACTCCTAACTACAAGAGTAATTTTCCACCAACGAGCTATAACAAAGGCAAAGACGCTCAAAATAATAATGCCTATAACAATGCCAATAACAATAATAATCCCCCTTACATCCTCCAAAACATAAAGAACAAACTCCGGAGGAAACACAAGAAGTTTGTTTCGAGTGTAAACAACCGGGTCACTTTAAAAGAGAATGTCCAAAACTTTTTAAAGGTAGAATTCTCGTGGCCGAAAATGGTTGGGATTTTAGTGAAGATGAAGAAGCTCCGGAAGCTAGTGAAGAAGTTGTCAATCTATGCTTAATGGCTATCGGAGACGAAGCTACTTCAACACAAGCCTCCACTTCAAATCAAGTGGTAAACGCTAATCTCAACTACATTTCAAATAAATTGCATTTAGATGAATCTAACTTGAATTTAGTTGATATGAGTAAGTATGACTTGATTGAGCTTGTAGTAGGTATCAATAATAAGTATAAAGATGTTGATAAAAGGCTTCACTCATTGTGGTCCGAGAAAATGAAACTCGAAGAAATGCATCACACGCAAAGTAAAGAGTTTACTCGGGATGATGGATTTGAAAATCCAAAACGAAAATGAAATAATATGCTTAAGAGATCAAAATCATCTTTTGAAAGATGAAGTCAATACACTCAAGGATAATGCTCTCAATCTTGAAGTAGAAAATGTGGCTTTAGTACTTCAAGTGGAAGAGATTGAAAATGAGAAAGTACAACTCAACAACAATATTCATGAACTTCATGTTGAGTTATTGAACTTAAAGATTCTCAACGAATCATTGGTTCAAAACAATGTAACATCTCAATCTCAAGTAAACAATCTTGAAAATGAGAATGAGCAATCACAAATCTTTGAGTCAAAAGAAAAAGAATTACAACTGGAAACTCAAAGAGTAAAAGAAGAAAATTTTAAGCTCATATCTCAAGTTATGGATCAAGAAAGATTCTTTAACAACAAGATTGATGCCTTAGAAAGAGAAAAAGAAAATCTTGAAGTTGTTATTCAAAGATTTACAAAAGGCAATGAGATGTTGGATAAAATGGTACACACTCAAGTACCCAATAATCGTGAAGGTTTGGGATATAATAGAAACATTCCCACAAGTTCAACCTACAATGGCTTCTCCTAGACCACAAACTTTAAAATGTTCATATTAAAACAAAGAAGGACATTCGATTCTTGATTGCAAATACAAGAGTGGTGAAATTAAGGGGAAGCATGTATGGGTTCGTAAAGGAATAAAACCATACAAGGTTGAAAGGCAAGTACCATTTAACAATGTTGCTTAAAATGGTCAAAGGTTTCAACAACCTAGAATGTTTCATAATAAAAATATAATGAATCATAACAATGCTAGTAGGTATGCATCTAGAAATCAATATGTTCCTAATCGGAATTACTATCCCCAAAATGCTCCCTACTTTGCAAATGATAGATACAATGTGCATCTTGCTAACTATAGATCTTATGATTATGCTAGACACACACATCATGTTTGACACAATGCACCTAAAAATATTTATATACCTAACAATGATTATCATATGCCTTGATTTTATCATGCAAATTCAAATGTTACATATGATGGACTAACCCGAGGACCCTCAAGACAAAAGGGTACCTATAAATTTAATTGATTGTTTTTGTAGGTTTGTCTTGCCGCGAAACAAGACATGTGGTACCTTGATAGTGGATGTTCAAGACACATGACCGGTAACAAGTCAGTTTTGAACAATATTAAAAAGGTAACCGCGGGAAGTGTTACATTTGGTGATAGTAGTAAAGGCATCATTGTCGGAATTGGAGACATCGGGAATAGTCACTTAAAGATATCAAATGTACAACTAGTCACGGGGCTAAGGTACAATCTACTCTCGATTAGTCAACTTTGCGACAACGATTACAAGGTAATTTTCTATACTACTCATTGTTGTATTTTAGATAAGAATTGGAAATTGATTCTCACTTGCCCTCGAAACAAAAATGTCTATACGTGTGATATGAGCAAGCATGAGAATGTATGCCTAATCACTACAAACGATGACCCATGGCTTTGGCATCGAAGATTAGGGCATGCCAACATGAAGTTGATTAGAAATATACCAACAAAAGATCATGTTCGAGGTATACCAAAATTGAATTATCAAAAGACCATACTTGTGAAGCTTGCGAAATTGGTAAACAAATTAGAGCCTCTCACAAAGCAAAATTTATGGTATATACCTCTAGGCCTCTCGAGCTATTACATATGGATCTTATTGGTCCGGTTCCTATTCAAAGTCTTGGAGGTTGTTCCTACACATTAGTAATCGTTGATGATTATTCACGATTTACTTGGACGAAATTTCTCAAATCTAAAAGCGATGCTTTCGAATCTTTCTCTTCTCTATATAAAAAGATTCAAAATCAATAAAATAATACCATAGTCTACATACGGACCGATCATGGTAAAGAATTTGAGAATTCCAACTTTACAAATTTTTGTGATGAAAATGGTATCACACATAATTTTTCCGCTCCGTATACCCCACAATCTAACGGAGTAGTTGAAAGGAAAAAATAGAACTTTACAAGAAATGGCTAGCACAATGCTTAATGAATATCGTCGACCTAAATATTTTTGGGCTGAAGCTATGTCTACCGCTTGCCATATTCTTAATCGGGTTTTGCTACGTCCTATAAAGCAAAAGACTCCCTACGAGCTTTACTTTGGCAAAACACCGAAACTTAGCTATTTTCGAGTATTTGGTAGTAAAAGTTTTATTTTAAATTCGAAAGATTACCTTACAAAATTTGATCATAAATCAAGTGAAGGTATATTTCTCGGTTACTCTACAAATAGCAAAGCTTATCGTGTATTTAATCTTAAGACTCTTGTGGTGGAAGAATCGATGAATGTAACTTTTGATGAAAGCAAACCACCACCAAAATATAAAGATCTTGTTGAAAAAGAAGATGTCGAACAAGATGATATAGAAAATATTATTCGACAATTCGAAAATATGGATCTCGGGACCCCCGTTCCGAGAAATCCACTAGAATTGGTCGAAACGGAAGTTGAACTCCCAAAAAAAATTCCTACAATTAAAAGTCATCCTTTAGACAATGTTCTTGGAGACTTATGTAAAGGAGTTCAAACGCGGTCACAATTACAAAATGTGGTTAATCATCTTAGCTTTCTATCTCAAATAGAACCTAAGACCGCGAAAGAAGCTTTGTTAGACGAGGATTGGATCTCTGCTATGCAAGATGAACTATTACAATTTACTCGTAGCAAAGTTTGGGAACTCGTTCCAAAACCCAAGGGTACTTCCATAATTGGAACTAAGTGGGTGTTTAGAAACAAATTAGATGAAAATGGAACGGTAGTTCGAAATAAAGCGCGATTAGTCGCTCAAGGCTATACCCAAATGGAAGGTAAAGATTTCGATGAAACTTATGCACCCGTAGCACGAATTGAAGCGATTCGAATGCTATTAGCTTACGCGTGTCATAAAGATTTCAAGGTTTACCAAATGGATGTAAAATCGGCCTTCTTAAACGGGATATTAGAAGAAGAAGTTTATGTAAAACAACCTCCCGGTTTCGAAGATGCCACACATCCGGAATATGTATATAAATTATATAAAGCCCTATATGGCTTAAAACAAGCTCCAAGAGCTTGGTACGAAAGGTTGAGCAAGTTCCTACTAGAAAATAATTTTAAAATGGGAACTGCCGATAAAACCTTATTTACGAGACAAGAAAAGGATAATATCCTACTCGTACAAATATACGTAGACGACATCATTTTTGGATCAACCAATGATGTTATATGTAAAGAATTCTCTGAAAATATGAGCAAAGAATTCGAAATGAGTATGATTGGAGAATTAAATTTCTTTTTGGGATTGCAAATTAGGCAATCGGACGAAGGCATCCATATCTCTCAATCCAAGTATTGTAAAGAGATGTTAAAGAAATTCGAAATGGATAATGCCAAACCCATCTCTACTCCTATGTCTACTTTCGAAAAATTAACGGAAGATCCTAACGGTATTCCCGTGGACACTAAGAAATATTGGGGTATGATTGGTAGCTTGCTCTATATTACCGCAAGTCGACCCGATATACAATATAGTGTTTGTAAGTGTGCTAGATTTCAAGTAGCACCTAAAGAATCTCATTTATCCGCGGTAAAAAGGATATTGAGATATCTAAAAGGAACCACTGATGTAGGTCTTTGGTATCTGAAAGGAGTACCATTCGATTTAGTATGTTTTTCTGATTCGGACTATGCCGGGCATTTAGTCGACAGAAAAAGTACAAGTGGTACATGTTAGTTTCTGGGAGATTGCTTAGTCTCTTGGTTTTCCAAGAAACTAAATTCGGTATCAATCTCCACAATGGAAGCTGAATATATAGCGGCTGCAAAATGTTGTGCTCAAATCTTGTGGATGAAGCAAACACTAGCCGATTACAATAATAAATTTGATGTTATATCCATCTTATGCGATAACACGAGCGCTATTGATCTTAGCAAAAATCCCGTGTTACATTCAAGATCCAAGCATATAGATGTGAGACATCATTTTTTACGTGATCATGTCAATAAAGGCGACATCAAAATGACTCATATTGAAACTGAGTACAATCTCGCGGACATCTTCACAAAACCATTAAATTTCGAAAGATTCGCTAAACTCCGTTTGAATTTAGGAATGTTGGAATTTCAAAAATAAATGGTTTATATACTTATATATATTTATATATATATTTTTTAGACTATTTATTATAATTTATATTCATCTCACGAAAAAGTTATCTTTTCAGGATTTACGAACGTCAAAAACTCAGATTTGTCGATAATGATAACATATGAAACTTTATCGATCGGGTTTTGATTTTCATTCGGGAAGATAAAACTAGTCAAGCGAATATTCAACGAAATTTATTTCGTAAATATTCTTGAGATAGTATAAATTTGATATTTAATCTCAAGTAAAAAGTATCAAAATTATAAAGTATTTTTCTATATTTATAAAATATTATTATATATTATTATATAATAATTATGATTTTACAAAACTATTTTCAATATTAAAATATCATTATTTTTGAGTATTTTCGGGCAAATATGACCCAGTCAAGAGCCCAACCCAGCGATATACTCAAACTGACTCGGTCCATTATCAAAACCCTAGTATCCTAACTGTCCGATTTAGAGATGGATCAATCTCAACCGTTTATGGCTAAAATACTTATAGTCGCTACAACAATTTTTAGGGCATACTGTTTACACATCCTCTAAACCCTCGCCTCATTTCCCTCAAGTCTCTCTCATTTCTCTCTCGAGTCCTCTCGCCGCTGTTCAAACTTTTCGATCAAAACTTCATTTCTTAACCGATTCAATGTCTATAAACACTAAATCGAGTTTCTTTTGATCATCTAACATCAGTTAAATCGTTTGATTGATTTAATTGATCACTAGGTAGGTTAGATCAAATGAATTCGAAACTTGAATCATCAATTTCTTATATAAATTGATCGATTAAACTCGAATTCGACAGCAATATATACGTATATATTCTGTTAGATATAATTGATGTAAATATTAATCAGTGTTTAAGTGTTACAGTGAAAAATCAGAGTTTAGCTGGAAGCGGTCAGAGTTTAGTTAAACGCTGACGGATGGAAGCTCGACAGAGTTTGTTAAACTCTGTCTGGAGGAAACGTGTACAAGTCAACAGAGTTTGAAGAATAATTGAAGATAATTATGGAAGCAATATCTTTGAAGATTGGATAGATATCAAAGAGATTGTGTTGACTAAGGAGACGCGTAACAATCGTGATTGATATCAATTGTATAGCTAATTTATAGGAGTATCAATTTACGATTGTATAGTAGCTGTATATCTTATAAATATAGTTAGGTTAACCCTAGAAGGGTATCATGTAACGAATTATCATTCATTGTAACCTAAGCAACTCTCTGTGATATTTTACATCACTGAGAGAGGAGTTTTAATTGCAAAACAGTTTTTAATCATTCGAACGTGTTTTGCTTGTTATTCTTTCATACGAACTTGATTATGATTGTGTATTCGGCCTAACAAGTGGTATCAGAGCAGGTCTGTTACTCTATACAGTTAAAGATCCACACACAACTATAATCAATGGCAGAGATTCCTCCTCCAACAAGTTTAGGTTCTGAGAAGGCTCCTACTACTGTGAGTTGTTATGAGACAATTAGGGTTCCTATTCTGAGGCCAGCAGATTATGCTATCTGGAAGGTGAAGATGACTATGTTTCTGGAGGCTACAGATCCAGAATATCTTGACAGAATTTATGAAGGTCCTCATAAGCTTACAAAGCTACCTGCTGCTACTGCTGGTCAAGAAGCAAAGACAGTTCCAAATGAAAAGAAAGATATGACTCCTGAGGATATTTCATCTATTGCTAAGGATGCAAAGGTTAGACATCTACTTCATAGTGCCTTAGATAATGTTATGTCTAACAAAGTGATTAATTGCACAACTGCAAAAGAAATCTGGGATGCCCTTGAAGTTAGATGTCAAGGAACTGCTGCTATCAAGAAGAATAGAAGGAACATACTCACACAAGAGTATGAGCACTTTGAGGCAAAATCTGAGGAAACCATGACAGAAACATTTGACAGATTCTGTAAGCTGCTCAATGATTTGTCATTGGTAAATAAAGAGTATGATCTAGAAGACTCGAATCTTAAATTTCTTCTTGCTCTACCTGAAAAGTGGGATGTGAAAACAACCACTATAAGAGATAATTATGATCTTGCTGATACTGAGATTGATGAAATCTATGGGTTGCTCAAAACTCATGAATTGGAAATGGAACAGAGAAATAGGAGATCAAGCAAGAAGGCAAAGTTTGTTGCTCTCAAGGTTGAAGAGAAACCCTTGAAGAAGGAATTATCAAGGAAGAAAGCTAAGGGAAAAGCATTAGTTATACATTCTGAGAGTGAGTCATCAGATTTTGATGTTGACTCAAACACTGATGAATCATCTGACTCTGAGGATGATGAAGAAATGAGGAAAATGGATGTCTTGATGGTGAAAACTTTCAAGAAGATGGGTTTCAAGAATTTCAAGAAGGGAAACAGGTTCTCTAAAGATTCAAATTCAGACAGGAAGAGTTTCAGAAAGTCTGAGAGAAAGGATACCAAGTCTGGGAAGAAAGATAAGTCTGAGATTCAATGCTACAAGTGTAAGGGGATGGGTCACTATGCTCCTGAGTGCAAGAAGGGTAAAACTAAAAAAGCACTCATCACAAAAGGCAGAGATTGGGCAGACACTTCAAACTCAGATGAGGATGTCAACTATGCTCTCATGGCTTCTATTGAGAATGAATCAGAAGATTCTGAAAACAAGGTACCCTTAACTACTTATGCTTATAATACTGATAATATATCTGAATTGAGAATTTATCTTAAGGCATTGTATATAAGTTATAGGGATCAGACTTTAGAGAATGAGAGAATTAAATCTGAGAATTCTGAACTTAAAGAGAGAAATAAAATTGTTGAAGAGAAACTTGAAAACATGCAATAAGTTCAGAAAGAAAGAGATGATGCTGTTTATCTAGAACAGGAGTTGCTAGAAAGATTTAATCAACTATAATCTGAATTGGAGAAGGCAAATCACATAATTAAAACATGGACTCATTCTGGAAAAGACACTAATGAGGTTTTTCAGTCAGACACAGTTGGTTTAGGTTATTGTGAGGGAGATGAACTGAGATTTCAAAATCAAGTCAAAATTAGAACACATCTTCCAACTACAAAATTTGTTCATGGAGTAAATGAATCTAAGTCTGAAGCTGAAAAAGGAGCTGTTAAGAAAGAACTAGTAAAAACTAGTGTTAAACAGGTTAATATTGGTTTAATAATAGATAAACAACTCAAGCATAGGCTTAAGGAGTTAAAATCTGTTATGAAACAGAAAGTGTCTAGAAAGAATAGAAATGGTAAAGTAGGAATTACTCAAGGTAATTATCCAATGCTTGCTACTTTAGCTCCAAGAAAGACATGTCATAACTGTGGTAGCACTAACCATCTTGCTAGTTTTTGCAGGAAGAATAAAAACATTAATTCTTTACCCTCCAAGTCTGAAGTAAAGAAAGATATTGTTCTAGTTCGACACAGGCACAACAATATCGATGAAATAATGTTGTCAACAAACTCAGATGGAAAAGCAGTGTGCCTGTCAACAAGAATGTCCAGTGAAGAGAGTTGGAAGTGGCACAAGAAACTCTCTCATTTGAATCTGAACAACATCAATGAGCTGATAAGAAAGAATCTTGTTAGAGGACTCCCAAAATCTTTATTAAATGCTAATGGCCTGTGTGATTCCTGTCAAAAGGCCAAACAAAGGAAGTCATCTTTCAAGAGCAAGTCTGAATCTTCAATTGTTGATCCTTATCATCTACTACATGTTGATCTTTTTGGTCCAGTAAATGTGATGTCTATTGGAAGAAAGAAATATGCTTTAGTTATTATTGATGAACACACCAGATATACTTGGGTGTATTTTCTAGCAAAGAAGGATGAAACTGTATTAACTCTGATGGAGCATGTAAAGCTGCTGGACAAAGGATCAAACACAAAGTCAAGATAATCAGGAGTGATAATGGAACTGAGTTCAGAAATGCAACAATGGAAGAATTCTGCAAGAACAGAGGAGTGAAACAAGAGTTTTCTGCACCTCGTACACCACAGCAAAATGGTGTAGTTGAAAGAAAGAACAGAACTTTAATAGAAGCTACCAGAACTATGCTTGATGAAGCAAAATTGCCAACCTATTTCTGGGCAGAAGCTATTCAAACTGCCTATTTTACTTAGAATGCTACTCTGAGCAACAAGCATGGAAAAACACCATATGAGATGGTGAGGGAATAGAAGCCAAACCTAAAATATTTTCATATTTTTGGGTGCAAATGCTTTGTGCTGAAAACTCATCCTGAACAGTTGACAAAATTTGAATTAAAAGCTGATGAAGGAATTTTTGTTGACTATCCACTATCAACTAAGGCATTCAGAGTTTATAATCTGAGAACAAAGGTGATTATGGAGTCAATACATGTGTCATTTGATAACAAGAAAATAACTGGAGTTGAAGATGTAGATGAACATGATCAACTGCACTTTAAAAATGAAGAATTAAACTCTGATGAAGTAAACTCTGATGAGGCTGAACTGACAAACTCTGTTGAGCTAAACTCTGAACCTCTACTGGTAAACACTGAAGAAACTTCTCAGCCACAAACAAGGGAAGAACCAGTTGAGGGGGAGCATGAAGAATCACTTCAAAGTGATGACTCAAATTCTGAAAGTGAGTCAGCTAAAACATCTGGACCAAACTCTGATGACTCAAACTCTGAAAGTCCAAAATCTGACAGTTCAAACTCTGAGCAGTCACATTCAGGGGGAGACTCAGAGAATGAAGAAAGGCAACAAGAAAATCAGGAGAACATGGATCGAGGGGGAGGATCAAATACTGAGAGAAGTCATTTGCCTTCAGCTAGGAAATGGACAAAATCTCACACACCTGATTTGATTATTGGTGATCCAAATGCAAAAGTACGGACAAGGAGTACTACAACAAATGAATGTCTGTTTCATGCATTCTTTTCACAATCTAAACCAAAGAAGGTAGAAGAAGCTCTTCAAGATGCTGACTGGATAACAGCAATGCAGGAGGAGTTGAATGAATTTGAGAGAAATGAAGTTTGGACCCTTGTACCAAGACCAAAGAATAGATCTGTTGTTGGTACTAAATGGGTTTTCAGAAATAATACTGACAGTGAGGGGGTTGTTACAAGAAACAAGGCCAGACTTGTGGCAAAAGGCTATTCATAACAGGAAGGAATAGACTATGATGAAACTTTTGCTCCAGTTGCAAGATTGGAGGCAATAAGGATGTTTCTAGCATATGCCTCTCATAAGAAATTCAAGGTATTTCAGATGGATGTGAATGTTAGGCCGAATACACAAGATATAATCAAGTACTGTATGAGAGAATAACAAGAACACACGTTTTAGTACTTAAAAACTGTTTGGAATTAATAATTCCTCTCTCAGTGATGTAAAATATCACAGAGAGCTGCTTAGGTTACAATGAATGAATATTTCAATGTTCGATACCCTTCTAGGGTTAACCTAACTGTATTTATAAAACATACAGCTTCTATACAATCAGAAATTGATACTCCTATAATTAAGCTATACAATTGATATCAATTACGATTGCTACACATCTTTTAAGTCAACTCAATCTCTTTGATAGCTATCTGATCTTCAAAGATATTGATTCCATGTTTATCTTCAATTAATCTTCAATCATTGTTGACTCGTAGATGCTTCTGCTGAACAGAGTTTAACAAACTCTGTTGCTTCCATCAATCAGCATTTGCGCTTCCATTCGTTAGCGTTTACTCAAACTCTGACTGCTTTCAGCTTAAACTCTGATGTATCACTGTATCACTTAAAACTGATTAATATTTACATCAATTATATCTAACAATCTCCCCCAACTTGTTTATTAGCAAAAATGCACAAGTTAATGATAATTGATGATGTCAAAACAAAATAGACAAATGCAGTGTTTAATAAATGATTAGAGTTTAAACTACATAAACAAAATCAATAGAAAAACAAAAAATCCTTACAGAGCATCATTCATAAAATCGCCTCAAGATCTGGTGTTGTCCTGAGATAATCTATCAGCAATCTTCTCTCAGCATTCTCAAGCTCCTCCTGCATTATCTCTTTGATTTCTCTTAACTCAGGATCATTCTCATCAGTCTGATAAATAGCAGCTCTCAGATCATAAATTTTGTTTCTCCTCATCTGATTACCCAGTCTGATGAACTTTACTTCCTCTGATTGTGAGTTGAAATCAAGAACTGTAACACCAAGATCAGTCTTTAACTTTGTTGTTCCTTTCTTCATCTCAATTAGATTTCCATTCCAATCTCTGTACTTAGGAACATAGTTGCTGTTGTATGTCATGCCTCTAGTTGCCAAATTGTGAAGCATTTTTCTTTTAAGCACATTTGCAACTGACTCAATTCTTCGATTTCTCACCTTGAACAGATATAAAAAATATTCTAGTTCTTCCCAGTATTTCAGATCAAGATCAAATTCACCAATCTTATATACTGTTCCATCAGACATGAAGTATAAGAGAAAATCCTTTTCCAAACTCTTCTGATAAACCAACTGTACTGATTCCAGTCTATCTAAACTCTCTTGAGTAACACCACGACCTGGAATAGTCAGTGAGGAAGGATCTCTAGGACCAACATGCTGTCTTGAATCTCTTCTTGAACCCAGACCAGCTCTATTTCTTCCAATCTTTCCAGCTAAACCGTTTCCATCTGAAAAATCCATAGGACCTCTAGTGTCTGGGGTTGGTTCAAACACCGATGTCTTCCCAAAAACTGATTGTAATTTAGAAGAAGATAGAGAGTTCTGCATAACTCTTTTAGCAACAGAAGTTGTGTTTGATTTCTTTGACATGCTTTCCTCTTCAGCAATGCCTTTAAGCTTTTGCTTAGCTTCTACTTCTGTTGGCTTTTTGAATACTTGCATCCTTTGATCAGCTACAACATTTTCTTTGATTTTAATGCCTTTAAGAACAGGCCTAGAAGCTTTCACATTTTGCTTACCCTTACCAGACTTCAAAGCTTTCTGATGTTCAGCTTGTAAACTCTTCTCTTCAGCTTGAATGTCTGCAAGAGTAACTCCTTCTTCATTCTCCTCTAAAAATACTTTGGCAGCTAACTCTTCATCAGTCTGTGGATTATCAGTGAATAGCAAATTCTGGGTCTTAGATGTACCCTGAGTATCAGTATTTACCCCACCAGACTTTGACTTAGAAGTTTTGTCAGATAGTAAACTCTTCTCAGTTACCCTTGACCTCAGATTTCTTTGACCTTTTGCTCCTCCATCTCCTACATCATCCTTCTGAGTCAGAGTTTGAGATTGCCTGCATTTAGTCTTAGCATATCTCTCCCCCTTTTTGACATCATCAGGCATGAGAATGGATGTAATCAGCTCCAAGGAAGAAGCAATAGCATCAACATTATCAGACAAACTATTCTAATTTTCTTCAATTTTGGTCAGTCTGTCAGACATAGAGTCTTGAGCCTTGGAGAATTTGGTAATCTTGAGTTTGGTGTCAAACTCCAGAGTCATATCTTTATCCTTAAGATCATCTTTTAGACCAGTAATTGACTTCTGACAATCATCAAGTCTGCCATCCAGTGTTTTGACTTGCACCACTGTGGCCTTCAAACAAGATAGAATATCTGGATTTGAAATTTCAGTAGCAGTTTGTTTCACAAAATCTGCTGCTCTCCCTCTAGGAAAAATACAATCTTCCTCATACCAATTTGCAGAAAACTTAGCAAGATACTCTGCTTCAATCTCATGTCTTTTGGAAGGCTGAGTGAATGGTGCATGCTTTCCATCAGTCTACACAGGTGCACTTTCAAAAGAATCAGAGTTTGAACTCTCTTCACCTTCAGCTTCAACACTATCATGTTCAACATTCTCTGCAATTTGAACATTCTCAGCAACAGTGTGCTCAATTTCTACAACAGCCTCAGCTGTATTCTCTGCAACAATCTCTGCAGCTTCTGCATTATTTTCAACAACTCCAGCATTCTCTGCAACATCTTCAACAGTCTGAGCAGGTTGTTTTTCAGACTCAACAGTATTATCAACATTCTCTGCAAGAGAAACAACTGCAGGCAGAATATCAGAGTTTAAATCCTTTGTTGCCTTTTCAACTTCTTCACCATGATCAGAACCCTGGTGAGCATCAGAAAATACAGCAGTATGAGAAGCTACTGTTTCTGCAAGAAGTACAGTAGGCTGATCAACTGCACCAGTTTCTTCAGAGTGAGCAGGAAGAGAAGAAGTAGGAGGAATCATAGGATCAGAGAATGGCATAGCAGTCTCAGCAAAATCATCCAGAGTAAAACCATCTCTGTTGTCATCATCCATGTGCATATTGAAAGGTGATTTCTCAGATTCTTTAGTAGCATCTGTCTCAACAGGTATCTCAACAACAGGTATTTCTGAAGTGATAACCTTTGGAGCTTTAATAACCATTTCATCATCTGAATCAGATATTACCAGCTTCCTTCTTTTGTAAGTCTGCAACTCAACAGGTGCCTCATCTTCAGAAGAAGAAGAAGACTCTTCATCAATAAGAAATGGTGATGGTGATCTATTTGCTCTTTCCTTTTTCTCTTTCCTGGCTAGTGTAGCTCTAGCAAGTCTGTGTCTTGAGTTATGAGCTACATGCTTAGTTCTCCCCTTACGTTTGGATTTAGACTTGGATGGTTGAGGTTGAGTAGGAGGCTGAGATTTTGGTGGTTGTTGTTCAGAGTGTAGTGGTTCAGAGTTTAGGGGATCAGAGTTTACTTGTTCAGAGTTTATTGGTTCAGAGTGAGATTGTGGTTGAGTGTCAGAGTTTAGTGTTTCAGTGTTTAGTGGCTCAGGGTTTATTTGAGGTTGTTCAGTTTGTTGAGGTTGTTGAGGTTCCTGTGGTTGATTTATGAAGTTCTGTAACGCAAGAGGATAAACTAGAGCAGGCACCTCCCTGTTGCCATCCTTATTTGTCAAATCAGAGAATACTCTCTTATTGACCTTAAAAGGCTGAATCTCATCAGCTTCAGCAATTGCAACATTTGGCACACAAGCAGAAAATAGTAGTTGACAAAATCTAGCAAAATATACAGTTCTAGATACTGACAACCTACCTCATATATTCATTAACACATGTCTTCCAAAATCGAAATTAAAACCATAAAGAAGAGAATACCCGATTTGGAGACTATTAGTAGGAATTGCATCCCAATTGGTGACCTTGTTTCTAAAATCCCTTGTAATACAGTCGAAGAAGAAACTCCATTCTTTTCGTAACTGAGGTCTTTTCACTGACCCAATCTTGTCCAACGGACCTAAGTACCCAATCTGCTGCAGCATCTCTCGTAGATTCGTTTCAGAAACAACAGCATATGAAGTATGAATTTCAAAGTCCATGGTTTCTCTAACTGTATCTGGAGTGATAACATAGTCAGTTTCGTTATATGTGAAAATAATTGATGGTGTCCCATTCTCTCCACCATCATCATAAACAGAGTTTTGCCAGAATGAAGCAATTTGAGATGCAGACAGCGTTTGAGGTTCGACCAAAGCATAACCAACTTCTGAATCTCGCAAGAAATTCTGCATCAAATGAAAAGCTTCTAGAGCGTTTTCAGTGATCAACGGAGCTGCATAATTATTAGTAACAAACAAAAGACCAAGCATGTTGAAAGGTTTGGTTGCCATTAGAATAGTTTGAGAAGAAATACGAATGAAAATGATATGAGTGAAAGGTGTTTGATGAAATTTTCAAGTGAAAATGATATGAAACCGTGAATGAAAGTGTAAAAATTGAATATGAGTGGGTGAAAGTGAATATGAAGTAAAGAGTGAATCTCAAACGTTTTCGCCTTAAAACACGCAACCACATACCATAATTAGTAAAACACGATCTGTTAGGTCGATTACACAATAAGCAATCAAATACTGTCTGAGTAACTTAACAAGAACACACTGTTTAACAATTAAAAACTGTTTGGAATTAATAATTCCTCTCTCAGTGATGTAAATATCACAGAGAGCTGCTTAGGTTACAATGGATGAATATCTCAATGTTCGACTACCCTTCTAGGGTTAACCTAACTGTATTTATAGAACATACAGCTTCGTACAATCAGTAACTGATACTCCTAAAATCAAGCTATACAATTGATATCAATTACGATTGCTCCAGTCTTCCAAGTCAACTCAATCTCTTTGACAGCTTTCCAATCTTCAAAGATATTGCTTCCATATTTATCAATCTTCAAACACTGTTGACTCTTCAGACAATACCGCTACAGAGTTTAACAAACTCTGTTTGCGCTTCCAGTCAGTGTTTAATCAAACTCTGACTGCTTCCAGCTAAACTCTGTTTTCTGACTTTAGCTTCCAAACACTGTTTTCATCAATCATTTCTAACAATCTCCCCCAACTTGTCCATTAGCAAGAATGTACAAGTTTTACAGTAAATGATGATGTCAAAACAATTACAAAGTTTACAGTGTTTAACATACAAACAGAGTTTAAGCTATTACTTAACAAATTCTACAGAAAATAAGAAAATTCTTACAGACTTTAATTTCTAATCTCTTGCAGATCAGGCATTGTTCTGAGATAGTCTATAAGCAACCTTCTTTCAGCATTTTCAAGCTCTATCTGCATAGCTTCTTTGATTTCTCTTAACTGAGGATCATTCTCATCAGTTTGATAGATAGCAGCTCTAAGATCGTAGATTTTGTTTCTTCTCATTTCATTTCCCAACCTGATGTATTTCACCTCTTCAGATTTTACATTGAAATCCAGAACAGTAATTCCAAGATCTGTTTTCAGCTTTGTAGTCCCCTTCTCCATTTCAATCAGATTGCCATTCCAATCTCTGTATTTAGGAACATACTTACTGTTGAATTTCATTTGCCTTCTTGCAAGATTCTGAATCATTCTTTGTCTAAGCACATTTGCTACTGACTGAGCTCTTTGATTTCTAACTCTGAAAATATACAGGACATATTCAAGTTCTTCAGCATATTTTAATTCTATATCCTTTTCAGAGACTTTAAATACTGTTCCATCAGCCATGAAATATAACAAGAAATCCTTTTCTAGACTCTTTTGATGTACAAGCTGTACTGACTCCAGTTTGTCTAAACTCTCTTGAGTGACACCACCTCCTGGAACAGACAGTGAAGAAGGATCTCTAGGACCAACATATTGTCTTTTATCTCTGTGTGAGCCTATGCCTCCTTTGTTGTATCCAATTTTACCAGATAATGCTCTACCATCAGCAAAATCCATTGGAATTGTAGCTTCTAGTCTTGGATCATGAGGAGCACCTCTTTTAAATGTTGATTTCAACTGAGAAGACAATAATGGTGTGGTCACAACTTGTGCAGCAACAGAGGTTGTGTTTTCATTCTTCTGTACAACATGTGTATCAACAGAGGTTGTAACTATACTTTTCAGCTTTTGCTTGGCTTCTGCATCTGTTGGTTTTCTGAATACTTGCATTCTTTGATCTGTACCAACAGGTTCTTTGATTTGAATACCTTTAAGAACAGGCTTTGCAGCTTTAGCAACTTTCACATTCTTCTTTCCTTTTTCAGACTTTAAAGCTTTCAGATGCTTTTCTTGTAAACTCTTCTCTTCAGCTTTAGCATCTTCTATGGTCACTCCTTCTGCATTCTCTTCCATGAAAAGCTTAACAGCTAACTCCTCATCAGTCTTTGGGTTTGATGTTAATTCCAAACTCTTGGTCTTTGAGGTACCTTGAGTTTCAGTGTTTGGTCCAACAGACTGTGATTTAAAAGATTTGCCAGATCTCAGAGTTTGCCTTTCAGAGTTTAAAACCTTGCTTTTATCACTTGCCCCTCCATCTCCAGCATCATCCTTTTGAGTCAGAGTTTGAGAAACTTTGCATTTAGACTTAGTCACTCTCTCCCCCTTTTTGACATCATCAGGAATTAGTATTGATGTAATGAGCTCTAAAGAGTTTGCAATTGAATCCATCTTAGCAGATAAAGCAATCTGATTTTCTTCAACCTTTCCTAGCCTGGCAAAGAGAGTGTCTTGAACTTTGGACAGCTGAACAGCTTTTATTTTGGACTCTCTTTCCATCTTCAACTCTCTTGACTGAATCTCAGTCTTCAAGGAAGCAATTTCGTGTTTAGTGTCAGCAAAATTTCCTTCCAGAGTCTTGACTTGTACCACAGTTGCCTTTAAACAGGATAAGATTTCTGGATTTGAAATTTGCTTTGCAGTTTGCTTAACAAACTCAGATGCTCTCCCTTTTGGAAAAATGCAATCTTGTTTATACCAATTTTCAGCAGATTTAGCAAGATGCTCTTCTTCAACAGCATGTGATGGACAAGGCTGAGCAAAAGGTGTATGTTTATTATCTGTCTGTGTTGGTGCACTCACAAAAGAATCAGAGTTTGCATCACTGTCAGATTTATCTTCATCACTTGCACCTTGAGCTTGACCATCTTTGAAAAAACCACTGTGCTGAGCAGTGTCAGCCACAGTTTCTGCAATAACTTCTGCAACCTTTTCAATAATCACCTCATGTTGCACAGGTTCTGCAACAGAGTTTGCCTTAGTAGCTTCATCACCTTTGTCTTGAACAACAGGTGAGACAGGATCAAGAATTGATTCAGGAACATCATGTACTGGTGACAAGCCATCTCTTTGATCCTCTTCTACAGGCATTTTATCCTCTATAGGTATTTCAACAGTAACATTATCCTCTGCAGGCATTTCAACTTTTGCAGGTACTTCAACATTCACTGTATCCTCAACAGTAGGTGTTTGCTGTGAAACCACCTCTGGAGCTTCAACAACATTCTCTGCATCTGAATCAGAAAGAATTAATCTCCTTTTCTTGATTGGAGGCACCACATTCTCCTCTTCATCTTCACTTGAGCTCTCTCTTGGTGGTGAAAGTGAAGGTCTGTTTGCTTTCTGTTTCTTCCTTCTTGTATAAACAGCTCCAGGTAATGTCTGTTTAGCCTTTGAATGTTTAGTGTTTTGAGCAGTGTGCTTCATTCTCTTTGGCTTGGTTTTGGGTTGTTCAGTAGATGCTTGCTCAGGGTTTAAGGTTTCAGTGTTTAAGGTGTCAGTGTTTAATGGTTCAGTGTTTAAGTTTTCAGTGTTTGAGGGTTCAGTGTTTAAGGGTGTTGAGTTTATTGGTGGAGAGTTTAAGGTTTCTGGTTGTGGTTGTTGAGATGTAGTAGGTACAGTAGTTGTGGGTGTTGGAGGTGTTGGTTCAGAGTTTATGGTTTCTGGTGGTTCAGGCACTTGTTGTGGTGATTGAGGGTCTTGTGGTTGGTTTACATAGTTTTGCAAGGCTAAAGGCATAAACAACTCTGGTATTTGCTGTTTAGTGACATCTTTGTTTGTCAAATCAGTGAACATTCTCTTAGCAACTTGAAAAGGCTGAATTACATCAGCTTCATCAATTGGAATGTTAGGCACACAGGCAGTAAATAGCAATTGACAAAAACGAGCAAAATAAACAGTAGTAGACTCAGATAATCGCTCTCCCAAGTTCATTAGTACTAGTCTACCAAAATCGAAGTTACCTCCATATAGTAGAGCATGACCAATTTGGAGAGTATCCAGAGGTAGTGCATCCCAGTTTGTTGTCTTCTTTCCAAAAGCCCTTGTTATACAATCAAAGAAGAAACTCCATTCCTTTCTCAAACTTGGCCGTCTCAAAGACCCTATCTTGTTCAAGTTTCCTGCACATCCAATTTGTTCCAACATTGTCCTCAATCTATCATGACCAACAACACTGTAAGAAGTGTGTGTCTCAAAATCCAGAGCATCCCTGACAGTAGTTGAAGTAATGATATACTCTGATTCTTCATGAGTGAAAATGATTGTCGGATTGCCAGCCTCTCCTCCATCATCATATACAGAGTTTGTCCAGAATGCAGCAATTTGCGAAGCAGATAGTGTTGGTGGTGCAGTTAGAGCCGTCCCTATCTCAGAATCGTTCAAGAAGTTTTGGAACAAGTGAAACGCCTGTGGAGCATTTTCATTATCCAATGGTGCTGTATAGTTACTAGGGAGAAAAACTAACCCTGCTGCATCAAATGCTTTAGTTGCCATTAGTAACAAGATACGAAGATATTCAGAGAAAAGATGTATATGCACTGTAAGTGTTTATCAAAAAGTGAAGGAGAGAATAAGAGAAGTGTGAAAATGAATAAGTATGTAAGTAACTGTGAGTGGGTGAATGTGAATCGATGTGGAGTGAGAGACTAAAGACGATTAGAGTAAAATTAAAACTCAATCGTTTATTTAGTAAAAACGTGCAACTGTTGAAGTGTAGTGTGTGAGTGGAACACAATCATGGAACACGTGTCAAACAGCCAATGGATCACTTAATAATTACCGCTGTTATTCCTATAATCACGACACTTAGACACATTAACACTTAATTAACAGTTGTCAACCACCCCAATTACTGCAAAATAGTCAAATCATCTCAATGAGACTTTACCTCAGAGTACTTAACACAACTCAACAGTGTTTATCAATTTTCCAACTTTATCACTAAAATCCTTTCAAAAATTGCACAGTTGTGAATATGAGTGTGTGTGAAGCAGAGTTTACCATAGTCAATTTTTAAAGCATCTAATATTTCATAAAGTCCATAACAAACAGTTAATAAACACTGAATGCACAAACTCTCATACTAAACACTGATTGTTTGATGAATGCTAAACTCTGTAGTTACTGTAATACAGAGATCTGAAAACTTCTATTCCCTTTGATGTCCATGATTATCCAAGTAAGCACACAGTCTTTAAAGACAAAAATATCAAGAGATAGAAATCAGAGTTTCATTCAGTGAATAACAGTCATGAACTGGATATTCTCACAAACTCTCAATGCACACAAGTGTTTAGGTGATGTGTTTACACTCACATTCAATCAGAAATAGCAGAGTCTACCATATGCTTGAATGTCCACCAATTCTACACTACTTTGAGTACATGTATTCACAAATCAAAAGGACTTTATTCAGGGTTTAAATGGAGTAAAATCAAACAGATGAAAAGAGATGTTTTATTCACGAGTGACTTCAAGTGTTTAGTCACAGTATATATTTGTATAAGATCAGTATATATGCTCTTTTTTTTTTCTTTTTTTTTTATTTATTTATTTATTTATTTATTTATTTATTTATTTAGCATATATACTGAATAAACTTTTCTTTTCTTGAGAAATACTCATCTGATTGAGAAAGAAAAAAAATATAACTGCTCAGAGTATAAGAAAATGAGCAGTTAATAAGGCTCAAAGGGGTTTACTAAGGATGGAATTTATGAACAGTGTTTGAAAGAATGGTAAATCCTATTGCCTTTATCATTTTCATGCACACACATATCATGTAGTCTCAAAATGGTTTAATACAAGTTCTAGAGAAACATACTACCTGATGAATATCACACAACAATAAATACTGATTGATAGAAAATGTATCAATCACTGATTTGGCTCAAACTCTCACATGGTGTAAACATGAATCTGAACTCACCAAACTAATCACTGACACATCTCAAGTTTTATGATTTTCACAAGTACAAACAAGGAATCATCATGAACCATACCTTTGGAAACAGAATGTCACTTATCAGAGTTTAGAGTTCATCAATAACCAAAATTATTTATGAGTGGCCATGCACACAATATTCATAGACTCAGAGTTTAGGACTGAATAAACTAAGAGATGCTATAAATATGAAACAGTATCATGCTGTGTTGATTTTCTGCACAAAGTCTGATTAGATTACAGTGACTCAGAAAGAATCATGATTTATTTACTGAGAATCATGCTTCATACATTTTTCTTCATTGGTGTTTCATTCAGACAATAATCAATTCTGAATTCACTGAGTGTATCTAACATGTTAAAAGTATTTAACAGACAGACATGCTGACAGAGTTTAAAAAGATTTAAACATTAACATGCATAACAGAGTTTAATACTAAGGTTCACATAGCACTTAACAATTTGCAGAAACATGAGCAACATATTTTAGAAATAAGTTTTTGAGTCTAACCAACATCTCTAGTCAAAACTAGAGACCATTCCTAGTTCATTGACCAGTCTTGTAAATGTAGCTTCACTCAATGGCTTGGTGAAGATATCTGCAAGTTGTTGTTCTGTAGACACAAAGTGAAGTTCAATGTTGCCTTCCTCTACATGCTCCCTGATGAAGTGATACCTTATGCTGATGTGCTTTGTCATTGAATGTTGCACTGGATTACCTGTCATTGCAATAGCACTTTGATTATCACAGTAAATAGGTATCTTGGAATACCTTAATCCATAATCCAGCAGTTGATTCTTCATCCATAAAATCTGTGCACAGCAGCTACCAGTAGCAATATACTCTGCTTCAGCTGTAGATGTAGATATTGACTTCTGTTTCTTGCTGTACCAGGAAACAAGTCTGTCACCCAGAAATTGACAACTTCCACTGGTGCTTTTTTTGTCTATCTTACATCCAGCAAAGTCTGCATCAGAGTAACCAAGAAGTTTAAACTCTGATTCCCTTGGATACCACAGCCCCAAAGTTATAGTGCCCTTCAGGTACTTGAATATTCTCTTTACTGCTGTTAAATGTGGTTCTCTTGGATCAGCCTGGAACCTTGCACACAAGCAAGTTGCATACATGATATCAGGTCTGCTAGCTGTCAAATAAAGTAAAGAACCAATCATTCCTCTGTAACTTGTCATATCTACTGATGACCCTGCATCTTTGTCCAATTTTGTTGCAGTTGCCATGGGAGTTGTTGCAGATGAACAGTCAAGCATACCAAATTTCTTGAGAAGGTTTCTGGTATATTTTGCTTGATTTATAAAAATTCCATCATCTGTTTGCTTCACCTGTAGGCCTAGAAAATAACTAAGCTCTCCCATCATACTCATTTGATATCTTGAATGCATGAGTTTGGCAAACTTCTTACAGAGTTTATCATTAGTAGACCCAAAAATGATGTCATCCACATATATCTGAACTAAAAGCAAGTCACTACCATTTTGGAAATAAAACAGAGTTTTGTCAATAGTACCTCTGTGAAATCCACTTTCTAGTAGAAATTTGGCAAGGGTTTCATACCATGCCCTTGGTGCCTGCTTAAGTCCATAGAGTGCCTTGTCTAACCTGTAGACATAATCTGGATATTTTGGATCTACAAACCCTGGTGGTTGTTCCACAAACACTTCTTCTTCAAGTTTTCCATTCAAAAATGCACTTTTCACATCCATCTGAAACACTTTGAATTTCATGTGGGAGGCATATGCTAGAAAAATCCTGATTGCCTCCAATCTAGCCACTGGTGCAAATGTTTCATCATAGTCAATTCCTTCCTGTTGTGAGTAGCCTTTTGCAACCAGTCTTGCCTTGTTCCTTGTGATAACACCCTCACTGTCAGTTTTATTCCTGAAAACCCATTTAGTACCAACAATGGATCTATTCTTGGGCCTTGGTACAAGTGTCCACACTTCATTTCTTTCAAATTCATTTAGCTCTTCTTGCATTGCTGTTATCCAGTCAGCATCTTTAAGAGCTTCTTCCACTTTCTTTGGCTTAGATTGTGACAAGAATGCATGAAAAAGACATTCATTTGTTGTTGCACTTCTTGTCCTTACTTTTGCATCTGGATCACCAATAATCAAATCAGGTGTGTGAGATTTAGTCCATTTTCTTGCAGAAGGCAGATTGCTTCTGTCATCATGTGATCCTCCCCCATGATCCATGCTCTCCTGATTTTCTTGGTGCCTTTCTTCATTTTCTGATGCTCCCCCTGAATGTGACTTCTCAGAATCATCAACAGAGTTTGAATCAACAGAGTTTGATTCAGAATCATCAATTGAGTCACTTTCAGTGTTTGACTTAGCACTTTGATGTGATTCTTCATGCTCCCCCTTAACTGGTTCTTCCCTTGTTTCTGATTGAAGAATTTCTTCAGTATTTACCAGTAGAGGTTCAGAGTTTAGATCAACAGAGTTTGTCAAATCAGTCTGATCAGAGTTTACTTTTTCAGAGAATAAATCTTCATTTTCAAAATGCAGTTGATCATGTTCATTTACATCTTCAAGTCCAGTTATTTTCTTGTCATCAAATGACACATGAATTGATTCCATGATCACTCTAGTTCTTAGATTATAAACTCTGAATGCCTTTGTTGACAGTGGATAGCCAACAAAAATTCCTTCATCTGCCTTTAGGTCAAACTTGGTCAACTGTTCAGGATGAGTCTTCAACACAAAGCACTTGCATCCAAAAATATGAAAATATTTTAAATTTGGCTTTTTCTTCTTCACCATTTCATATGGTGTTTTACCATGCTTGTTGATCAGTGTTGCATTTTGAGTAAAACAAGCAGTTTGAACTGCTTCTGCCCAGAAATATGTTGGCAATTTTGCTTCATCTAGCATGGTTCTGGCAGCTTCTATCAAGGTTCTGTTCTTCCTCTCCACTACACCATTTTGTTGTGGAGTACCAGGTGCAGAAAACTCTTGTTTTATCCCTTTACTCTTGCAAAATTCTTCCATAGATGAATTCCTGAACTCAGTTCCATTGTCACTTCTGATTATCTTCACTTGATGCTCTGACCCTTTTTCCAGTTGAGTTACATGTTCTGTCAGTGTTAATGCAGTTTCATCCTTCTTTGCAAGAAAATATACCCATGTAAATCTGGTATATTCATCAACAATGACTAATGCATATTTCTTCTTTCCAAGAGACATCACATTCACTGGACCAAAAAGATCAACATGTAGTAGATGATAAGGATCAACAATTGAAGACTCAGTTTTGCTTTTGAAAGAGACTTTTCTCTGTTTAGCCTTTTGACAAGAATCACACAGTTCTTCTACATTCAACAAGGACTTTGGTAGACCTCTTACAAGATCATTCTTGATTAGCTCATTGATGTTGTTCAGGTTCAAATGAGAGAGTTTCTTATGCCATTTCCAACTCTCTTCACTGGACATCCTTGTAGACAGACACACTGCTTTGCCATCAGTGTTTGTTGACAATTTGATTTCATAGATGTTATTGTGCCTGTTTTCAACTAGAGCAACTTTCCCTGTAGATTTACTGATCACTTGACAATATTCATGCTGAAAATCTACATGATATCCTCTGTCACAGATTTGACTCACAGATAGCAAATCATGCTTGAGTCCTGGAACAAGAGCTACATTTGTGATGATGACATTTCCAAGATTAATGTTGCCATATCCCAGTGTATGTCCTATGTTGCCATCTCCATAGGAAACTTCTGGGCCAGCCTTCTCCTCAAACTCTGATAGCAGGGCTTTATTTCCTGTCATGTGTCCTGAACATCCACTGTCCACGACTAGGGTACTGACCCTTGTGCCCTGCAATCACAAACAATCACTGATTATTAGTTTTAAGGATCCAGACTTGCTTGGATCCTTTGGCTTTCTTAAATCTGTTAGCTTTTGCAGCGGAATTTTCATTAACAGAGTTTAAGCTAACTTTTTCAGAGTTTACATTTGCAGAGTTTACTTTAACCCATTTCAAATTTGGCTTGGGTTCATAGTAATTATAATAAATAGCATGATAATCTCTGCAAGTGTAAATAGAATGCCAAGTACTTCCACAGTGTTTGCATAAAGTCTGTGGTCTAGTTCTCACATAATCACTCTTTACTGCAGTTTTAGAAGGCAAAGAATTAATGTTCTTATTCTTACTGCAGAAACTAGCAAGATGATTAGTGCTACCACAATTAAAACATGTTTTTCTAGGAGCTAATGAAGCAAGCATTGGCTTAATTCCTGATGTGATGCCTACTTTTCCATTTTTGTTTTTCTTAGGCAATCTCTGTTTGTTGACAGATTTTATCTCCTTAAGCTTATGCTTGAGTTGTTTATCTGTCATTAAACCAATGTTAGCCTCTTTAACAAAAGTTTTAGCATATGACTCTTTAACAGCCTTTTTCTGTGCTTCAGTCTTAGGTCCACCTGTTCCCATGACATTACCCTCAGATGAACAATGTGGTCTTACCTTTACCTGATTTTCAAATCTAAGTTCATCTCCTACAGAGTAACCTAGACCTACTGTATCTGACTGAAACACTTCTTGAGTGTCTTTACCAGAGTGTGTCCAAGTTTTAATGATGTGTTTAGTATCCTCCAATTCAGATTCTAGTTGCTTATATTTGCCTAGCAACTCCTGTTCAATAAACACTGCATCATCTCTCTCTTTTTGAATTTTATTCATGTTCTCTAGCTGTTCCTCAACAAGTTTATTCCTTTCTTTGAGTTGAGAACACTCAGACTTTATCCTCTCATTTTCTAAAGTCTGATCCCTATAACTGATATGCAATGCTTTAAGATAAATTCTCAATTCAGTTATATTATCAGTGTTATAAGCATAGGTAGTTGGAGGTACCTTGAGATCATCATTTTCAGTCTGAGTAGTAGCCATGAGAGCATAGTTGACTTCCTCATCTGAATCTGAAGTGTCTGCCCAATCTCTGCCTTTGGTGTAGAGTGCCTTTTCAGTTTTACCCTTCTTGCACTCAGGAGCATAGTGACCCATCTCCTTACACTTGTAGCATTGAATTTCAGACTTTTCTTTCTTGCCAGATTTGAAGTCCTTTCCCTCAGCTTTCTTGAAATTCTTCTTATCAGACTTTGAGTAGTCCCTGGAGAATCTCTTTCCCTTCTTGAAGTTATTGTATCCCATCTTCTTGAAGGTCTTTACCATCAAAGCAGCCATTTGCATCATCTCTTCATCATCTTCAGAATCAGATGATCCATCAGTGTTTAAGTCAACATCAGTGTTTGATGACTCATTCTCTGAATGTATGACTAAGGCTTTTCCTTTTGCCTTTTTCCTTGATGCCTCTTTCTTTGATGGTTTCTCCTCAACCTTGAGTGCAACAGACTTTGACTTTCTACTTGATCTTTTATTTCTCTGCTCCAGTTCCAATTCATGGGTTTTGAGCAGCCCATAAATTTCATCAATCTCTGTTTCACCAAGTTCATAATTATCTCTAATAGTGGTTGTTTTCACATCCCACTTTTCAGGTAGAGAAAGAAGAAACTTGAGATTTGAGTCTTCTAAATCATACTCTTTGTTAACCAATGACAAATCATTGAGCAGTTTACAGAATCTGTCAAATGTTTCTGTCATGGTTTCATCAGACTTTGCCTCAAAGTGCTCATACTCCTGAGTGAGTATGTTTCTTCTGTTTTTCTTGATTGCAGGAGTTCCTTGACACCTAACCTCAAGTGCATCCCATATTTCTTTTGCAGTTGTGCAATTAATCACTTTATTAGACATAACATTGTCTAATGCACTGTGAAGTAAATGTCTCACTTTTGCATCCTTTGCAATAGATGAAAGATCCTCAGCAGTTAGATCTTTCTTTTCCTTTGGAATGACCTTTGCCTCCTCACCAGCAGCAGCAGCAGATAATTTTGTTGGTTTGTGAGGACCTTCATAAATTCTATCAAGGTATTCTGGATCTGTAGCCTCCAGAAACATGGTCATTTTCACTTTCCAAATTGCATACTCTGATGGCCTAAGTATAGGAACCCTTATTGTTTCATACCTACTAACAGTAGTAGGGGCTTTCTCAGATGGTGGAGGTATCTCTGCCATTGATTACTTTTGTGTTTGGATCTTTAACTGTAATAAAGTAACAGATTAGGCTCTGATACCACTTGTTAGGTCGATTACACAATAAGCAATCAAATACTGTCTGAGTAACTTAACAAGAACACACTGTTTAACAATTAAAAACTGTTTGGAATTAATAATTCCTCTCTCAGTGATGTAAATATCACAGAGAGCTGCTTAGGTTACAATGGATGAATATCTCAATGTTCGACTACCCTTCTAGGGTTAACCTAACTGTATTTATAGAACATACAGCTTCGTACAATCAGTAACTGATACTCCTAAAATCAAGCTATACAATTGATATCAATTACGATTGCTCCAGTCTTCCAAGTCAACTCAATCTCTTTGACAGCTTTCCAATCTTCAAAGATATTGCTTCCATATTTATCAATCTTCAAACACTGTTGACTCTTCAGACAATACCGCTACAGAGTTTAACAAACTCTGTTTGCGCTTCCAGTCAGTGTTTAATCAAACTCTGACTGCTTCCAGCTAAACTCTGTTTTCTGACTTTAGCTTCCAAACACTGTTTTCATCAATCATTTCTAACACGATCATTGAAAGATGTGTGAGTGGGACACGTGTCAAATGATCAGCAGAACAAACGTGCATACTCAGTAATTACAACCCCAATTAACACTTTAACACTAACCAACAACTACCTTTTCTCAGTAATTACTTGCACAAATAAACACTTTAACACTAACCAACAGCTGTCAAAAACTCTTTTTACCCCAAATGTGAAATCATCTGAAATAAAATGTACCTTAGAGTATTTCGACAAAAATTCATCAGTGTTTATCACTTCTCCAACTTTGTAACTGAAACCCTTTCAAATACTGCACAGATGTGAATTTTGTGTGTGGATAGCAGAGTTTACTAATCCAATTTTTAGAGCATCTAATTTTTCATAAATTCCATAATACTAAATCAGTAAATACTGGATGCACAAACTCTGATTGTAAACACTGACTATATGATGAATGCTAAACTCTGTAGTAACTTAAATACAGAAATCTGAATACACCTATTCCCTTTGATGTCCATGATAATCCAAGTAAACACACAGTCTTTATAGACAAAAAGATCAAGAGATAGATATCAAAGCATCATTCAGTGAGTTGCATGCCAAGGATTTGATTAAACTCACAAACTCTCAAATCACACAAGTGTTTAGGGACAGTGTTTACACTCAAGTTCAATCAATAAAAGCAGATGCTGCCATATGCTTAGTTGTCCACCAAATTTACACTACTTTGAATACATGTGTGAACAAATCAAAAGGACTTTATTCAGGGTTGATATTTGGTTGAAATCAAACAGGTGAGAAGAAAGAAGATAATTGAATAAATGACTAACTGAACAATTTAATAGAGCAAAGTGTTCAGTTGTCTAAGCACATATTTGTACAAGATGATCAGGATATTTACATTTTTTTTATGTATATATATCCTCCGAATAAACTTTCCTTTGCAGAGAAACTCTCACCTGTTTGCTCTTCAATTTTCAAAAGAATCTAACTGCTCTACATACATCAGAGTTTAATACTCTTGATACATCAGAGTTTAAGAGAACAGTTAATAAGGCTCAAAGGGGTTCACTAAGAGTTTAATGTAAGGTCAGTGTTTGTATAAATGTGGTAAATCCTAGTGCCTTTATCATTTTCATGCACACACATATCATGTAGTCTCAAAATGGTTTAAAACAAGTTCTAGAGCAACATACTTACTGATGAACATCACACAACAATTAAAATTCGATTGATATAAAATGTATCAATCACTTATTTGGCTCAAATTCTCACAGGGTGCAGACATGCTTTAGTACTCACCAAAATAAACAATGACACATCTCAAGTTTTATAATTTTCACAAGTACAAACAAGGAATCATCAAGTACCATGTAAATGTCTTGGGAACAGAGTGTCACTCATCAGAGTTTAGGAGTCATCAATATCAGAAATTATTAATGAGAGGTAATGCACACATCATTTACAGACTTAGAGTTTAGGAGAAATAAACTAAGAGATGCTATAAATATGAACAGTATCATGCTTGTGTTGAATTTCTGCACAGTCTAAGATTAGATCACAGATAACTTAGAAAGTTTCATGATTAATAACTGAGAATTATGCTTCATACATTTTCTTCATTGGTGTTTATCTCAGACAATAACATTATCAGAATTAATCAGAGTTTATTCAGCATGTTAACAATGTTTGACTGACAAAACATGCTATCAGAGTTTACATAGCAGAGTTTAAAAACTGAGTTCACATAGCATTTAACACATCACAAAAACATAAGTAATGCATTACATAAGCGAAATTTGAGTCTAACCAATATCTCTAGTCAAAACCAGAGACCATTCCAAGTTCATTTACTAGCCTTATAAATATAGCTTCACTCAAGGGCTTGGTGAAGATGTCTGCAAGCTGTTGGTCTGTAGACACAAAATGAAGCTCAATATTCCCTTTGATTATCACAGTAAATAGGAATCTTACTGTACCTTAATCCATAATCCAGCAACTGATTCTTTATCCATAGAATCTGTGCACAGCAGCTACCAGCAGCAATATACTCTGCCTCAGCTGTAGATGTAGAAATTATTTTTGTTTCTTACTGTACCAAGAAACTAGTTTGTCACCCAGAAATTGACAACTTCCACTAGTGCTTTTTCTATCTATCTTACAGCCTGCAAAGTCTGCATCAGAGTAACCAATAAGTTTGAAATCTGATTCTCTGGGATACCACAGTCCTAAAGTAATGGTTCCCTTGAGATACTTGAAAATCCTTTTCACTGCTGTGAGATGTGGTTCTCTGGGATCAGCTTGAAACCTTGCACAGGGACAGGTTGCATACATGATATCAGGTCTACCTGCTGTCAGATAAAGAAGAGACCCTATCATGCCTCTGTAGTTTGTCATATCCACTGATGTTCCTGTATCCTTATCCAACTTAGTTGCTGTTGCCATGGGAGTTGATGCAGATGAGCAATCAAGCATACCAAATTTCTTGAGAAGGTTTCTGGTATATTTTGCTTGATTTATAAATATTCCATCATCTGTTTGCTTCACCTGTAGACCTAGAAAATAACTAAGCTCTCCCATCATACTCATTTGATACCTGGACTGCATTAGCTTGGCAAACTTTGTACAGAGTTTATCATTAGTAGACCCAAAAATTATGTCATCAACATAAATTTGAACCAAAAGCAAGTCACTACAAGATTTAAAGTAAAACAGAGTTTTATCAATTGTACCTCTATGAAACCCACTTTCTAGTAGAAACTGAGCAAGAGTTTCATACCATGCTCTTGATGCTTGCTTAAGTCCATAAAGTGCTTTATCAAGCCTGTAGACATAATCTGGATAATTGGGGTCAACAAATCCTGGTGGTTGTTCAACAAACACTTCTTCTTCAAGTTTCCCATTTAGAAAAGCACTCTTCACATCCATCTGAAATACCTTGAATTTCTTGTGAGAAGCATAGGCAAGAAACATCCTTATTGCCTCCAACCTGGCAACTGGAGCAAAAGTCTCATCATAATCTATTCCCTTTTGCTTTGAATAGCCTTTTGCCATAAGTCTGGCTTTGTTTCTTGTAACAACCCCTTTACTATCAGTTTTGTTTCTGAAAACCCACTTAGTACCAACAATAGACCTATTCTTGGGTCTTGGTACAAGTGTCCAAACTTCATTTCTCTCAAATTCATTTAACTCCTCCTGCATTGCTGTTATCCAGTCAGCATCTTGAAGAGCTTCTTCAACCTTCTTTGGCTCAGTTTGTGACAAGAATGCATGAAACAGACATTCATTTGTTGTTGCACTTCTTGTCCTTACTCTTGCATCTGGATCACCAATAATTAAATCAGGTGTGTGAGATTTGGTCCATTTCCTAGCTGAAGGCAAATGACTTCTCTCAGAGTTTGATCCTCCCCCTCGATCCATGTTCTCCTAATTTCCTTGGTGTCTTTCTTCATTCTCTGAGGCTCCCCCTGAATGTGACTGCTCAGAGTTTGAACTGTCAGATTTTGGACTATCAGAGTTTGAGTCATCAGAGTTTGATCCAGATTTTTCAGCTGAGTCACTATCAGAATTTGAGTTATCACTATGATGTGATTCTTCATGCTCCCCCTCAACTGGTTCTTCTCTTGTTTCTGGCTGAAAAGTTTCTTCAGTATTTACCAGTAGAGGTTCAGAGTTTAGCTCAATAGAGTTTATCAGATCAGCCTCATCAGAGTTTACTTCATCAGAGAATAAATCTTCATTTTCAAAGTGCAGTTGATCATGTTCATTTACATCTTCAAGTCTAGTTATTTTCTTGTCATCAAATGACACATGAATTGATTCCATGATCACTTTGGTTCTCAGATTATAAACTCTGAATGCCTTAGTTGATAGTGGATAGCCAACAAAAATTCCTTCATCAGCTTTTAACTCAAATTTTGTCAACTGTTCAGGATGAGTTTTCAGCACAAAGCATTTGCACCCAAAAATATGAAAATATTTCAGGTTTGGCTTCTTTTCCCTCACCATTTCATATGGTGTTTTTCATGCTTATTGATCAGAGTGGCATTTTGAGTAAAACAAGCAGTTTGAACAGCTTCTACCCAGAAATAGGTTGGTAATTTTGCTTCATCAAACATAGTTCTGGCAGCTTCTATAAGGGTTCTGTTCTTTCTTTCAACTACACCATTTTGATGTGGTGTACCATGTGCAGAAAACTCTTACTTCACTGCTCTGTCTTTGCAAAATTCTTCCATTGTTGCATTTCTAAATTCAGTTCCATTATCATTTCTGATTATTTTGACTTTGTGTTTTGATCCTTTGTCCAGTTGCTTTACATGCTCCATCAGAGTTAATGCTGTTTCATCCTTCTTTGCTAGAAAATACACCCATGTATATCTGGTGTGTTCATCAACAATGACTAAAGCATATTTCTTTCTTCCAATTGACATTACATTTACTGGACCAAAAAGATCAACATGTAGAAGATGATAAGGATCAACAATTGAAGATTTAGTTTTGCTCTTGAAAGATGACTTCCTTTGTTTGGCCTTTTGACAGGAATCACATAGGCCATCAACATTTAATAATGATTTTGGGAGCCCTCTTACAAGATTCTTTCTAATCAGCTCATTGATGTTGTTCAGATTCAAATGAGAGAGTTTTTTGTGCCACTTCCAACCCTCTTCACTGGACATCCTTGTTGACAGACACACTGCTTTGCCATCAGAGTTTGTTGACAATTTTATTTCATAGATGTTATTGTGTCTGTTTCCAACTAGAACAACTTTCCTTGTAGATTGACTGATGACTTGACAGTATTTAGGCTGAAAATCTACATGATATCCTCTGTCACAGATTTGACTCACAGATAGCAGATCATACTTGAGTCCTGGAACCAGAGCTACATTAGTGATGATGACACTTCCAAGATTAATATTGCCATATCCCAGAGTATGTCCTATGTTGCCATCTCCATAGGAAACTTTTGGGCCAGCCTTCTCCACATACTCTGATAGCAGGGCTTTATTTCATGTTATGTGTCCTGAACATCCACTGTCCACGACTAAGGTACTCTCCCTAATGCCCTACAATCACAAACATTTACTGATGATTAGTTTTAAGGATCTAGACTTGCTTGGATCCTTTGGCTTTCTTAACTCTGTTAGCTTTTGTAGCGGAATTCACATTATCAGAGTTTAAGCTAACTTTATCAGAGTTTACATTTACAGAGTTTACTTTAACCCATTTCAAATTTGGCTTGGGTTCATAGTAATTATGATAAATAGCATGATAATCTCTACAAGTATAAATAGAATGCCAAGTACTACCACAGTGTTTGCATAAAGTCTGTGGTCTAGCTCTAACATTAACTTTCTTTACTTCAGACTTTGAAGGAAAAGAATTAATATTTTTGTTCTTCCTGCAAAAACTAGCAAGATGGTTAGTGCTACCACAATTATGACATGACTTTCTTGGAGCTAATGTAGCAAGCATAGGATAATTACCTTGAGTGATGCCTACTTTTCCATTTCTGTTCTTCCTAGACACTTTCTGTTTCTTAACAGATTTTAACTCCTTAAGCTTATGCTTGAGTTATTTATCTATCATTGAACCAATATTAACCTGTTTAACACTAGCTTTTACTGGTTCTCTCTTAACAACTTCTTTTCCATGTTCAAACCTAGGTTCACTTATTCCATTAACAAATGTTCCAAATTTCTTAGAAGGAAGTGGTGGTCTAATCTTGACTGTATTCTGAAACCTAAGTACATCATCCTCAGAATAACCTAGACCTACTGTGTCTGATTGAAAAACCTCTTGAGTGTCTTTTCCAGAGTGTGTCCAAGTTTTAATAATGTGATTTGCATCCTCCAATTCATATTCTAGTTGCTTATATTTACCTAGCAACTCCTGTTCTAGAAAAACAGCATCATCTCTCTCTTTCTGAACTTTTTGCATGTTTTCAAGTTTTTCTTCAATAAGTTTGTTTCTCTCTTTAAGTAGAGAACTCTCATACTTGATTCTCTCATTCTCTAAAGTCTGATCCTTATAACTGATATGCAATGCTTTAAGATAAATCCTTAATTCAGTTATATTATCAGTATTATAAGCATAGGTAGTTGGGGGTACCTTGAATTCAGAATCTTCATTCTGAGTAGAAGCCATTAGTGCATAGTTAATTTCCTCATCTGAGTTTGAAGTGTCTGCCCAGTCTCTGCCTTTTGTATAGAGTGCCTTTTCAGTTTTACCCTTCTTTCACTCAGGAGCATAGTGACCCATCTCCTTACACTTGTAGCATTGAATCTCAGACTTGTCTTTCTTCCCAGATTTGGTATCTCTTCTCTCAGAGTTTCTGAAACTCTTTCTGTCATTTGAATCTCTAGAAAACCTTTTTCCCTTCTTGAAGTTCTTGAAACCCATCTTCTTAAAGGTCTTTACCATCAAAACAGCCATTTTTCTCATTTCTTCATCATCATCCTCAGAGTCAGATAAATCAGAAGTTTTTGAATCATCATCAGAGTTTGATGATTCACTTTCAGAATGAATGACTAAAGCCTTTCCCTTTGATTTCTTCTTCAAGGGTTTCTCTTCAACCTTGAGAGCAATAGACTTTAACTTCTTGCTTGATCTCCTGTTTCTCTGCTCCATTTCCAATTCATGAGTCTTGAGCAGTCCATAGATTTCATCAATCTCAGTATCAGCAAGATCATAGTTATCTCTTATAGTGGTTGTTTTCACGTCCCACTTTTCAGGTAGAGAAAGAAGAAACTTGAGATTTGAGTCTTCTAGATCATACTCTTTGTTAACCAATTAATGACAAATCATTGAGTAGTTTACAGAATCTGTCAAATGTTTCTGTCACGGTTTCTTCAGACTTTGCCTCAAAATGCTCATACTCCTGTGTGAGTATGTTCCTTATATTCTTCTTGATAGCAGCAGTTCCTTGACACCTAACCTCAAGTGCATCCCAAATTTCTTTTGCAGTTGTGCAGTTAATCACCTTATTAGACATAACATTGTCTAAAGCACTGTGAAGTAAATGCCTTACTTTTGCATCCTTAGCAATAGATGAAAGATCCTCAGCAGTCAGATCTTTCTTTTCCTTTGGAATTACTTTTGATTCCTCACCAGCAACAACAGTAGATAACTTTGTAGGTTTATGAGGACCTTTATAAATTCTGTCAAGATATTCTGGATCTGTAGCCTCCAGAAACATAGTCATCTTCACCTTCCAGATTGCATACTCTGCTGGCCGGAGTATAGGAACCCTAATTGTCTCATACCTACTCACAGTAGTAGGAGCTTTCTCAAAACCTAGACCTGTTGGAGGAGGAATCTCTGACATGATTATAGTTGTGTTTGGATCTTAAACTGTAATAAAGTAACAGATTGGCTCTGATACCACTTGTTATGCCGAATGCACAAGATATAATCAAGTAATGTATGAGAGAATAACAAGAACACACGTTTTAGTACTTAAAAACTGTTTGGAATTAATAATTCCTCTCTCAATGATGTAAAATATCACAGAGAGCTGCTTAGGTTACAATGAATGAATATTTCAATGTTTGATACCCTTCTAGGGTTACTTCTATACAATCAAAAATTGATACTCCTATAATTAAGCTATACAATTAATATCAATTACGATTGCTACACATCTTTTAAGTCAACTCAATCTCTTTGATAGCTATCTGATCTTCAAAGATATTGCTTCCATGTTTATCTTCAATTAATCTTCAATCATTGTTGACTCGTAGATGCTTCTGCTGAACAGAGTTTAACAAACTCTGTTGCTTCCATCAATCAGCGTTTGCGCTTCCATTCGTCAGCGTTTACTCAAACTCTGACTGCTTCCAGCTTAAACTCTGATGTATCACTGTATCACTTAAACACTGATTAATATTTACATCAATTATATCTAACAGTGAAAAGTGCCTTTCTGAATGGGAAACTTGAAGAAGAAGTGTTTGTTGAACAACCACCAGGATTTATGGACCCCAAATATCCTGATTATGTCTACAGGCTTGATAAGGCACTCTATGGACTTAAGCAGGCACCAAGAGCATGGTATGAAACTCTGGCTCAATTTCTTCTAGAAAGTGGGTTCCACAGAGGTACAATTGATAAAACCCTATTCTACTTTAAATCTGGTAGTGATTTACTTTTGGTTCAAATATATGTTGATGACATAATTTTTGGGTCTACTAATGATAAACTCTGTACAAAGTTTGCCAAGCTAATGCAGTCAAGGTATCAAATCAGTATGATGGGAGAGCTTAGTTATTTTCTAGGCCTACAGGTGAAGCAAACAGATGATGGTATTTTCATAAATCAAGTAAAATATACCAGAAATCTTCTCAAGAAATTTGGTATGCTTGACTGCTTATCTGTATCAACTCCCATGGCAACAGCAACAAAGTTGGACAAAGATACAGGAGCTTCAGTAGATATGATAAACTACAGAGGCATGATAGAGTCTCTTCTTTATCTGACAGCAAGTAGACCTGATATCATGTATGCAACCTGTCTCTGTGCTAGGTTTCAGGCAGACCCCAGAGAACCACATCTTACAGCTGTGAAAAGAATCTTTAAATATCTCAAGGGCACCATTACTTTAGGTTTGTGGTATCCCAGAGAATCAAATTTCAAGCTACTTGGTTACTCTGATGCAGACTTTGCAGGCTGTAAGATAGACAGAAAAAGCACCAGTGGAAGTTGTCAATTTCTGGGTGATAGACTTGTTTCTTGGTACATCAAGAAACAGAAATCAATTTCTACATCTACAGCTGAGGCAGAGTATATTGCAGCTGGTAGCTGTTGTGCACAGATTCTATGGATGAAGAATCAATTGCTGGATTATGGATTGAGGTACAGTAAGATTCCTATTTACTGTGATAATCAAAGTGCTATTGCTATGACAGGTAATCCAGTACAGCATTCAATGACCAAGCACATCAGCATAAGGTATCACTTTATCAGAGAACATGTAGAGGAAAGAAACATTGAGCTTCATTTTGTGTCTACAGAACAACAGCTTGCAGATATCTTCACCAAGCCATTGAGTGAAGCTATATTTACAAGGCTGGTAAATGAACTAGGAATGGTCTCTGGTTTTGACTAAAGATATTGGTTGGACTCAAATTTTCACTTATGTAATGTGTTACTTATGTTTCTGTGATGTGTTAACTGCTATGTGAACTCTATTTTTAAACTCTGCTATGCAAACTCTGTTCGTTTACTGTTAAACTCTGTTAGCATGTTCTATCGGTCAAACACTGTTAACATGTTGGATAAACACTGATAAACTCTGATAAAGTTATTGTCTGATATGAACACCGATGAAGAAAACTGTATGAAGCATGATTCTCAGTAATTAATCATGAATCTTTCCAAGTTATTTGTGATATAATCTTAGACTGTGCAGTCAACTAACACAAGCATGATACTGACTCATATTTATAGTATCTCTTAGTTTATCTATCCTAAACTCTGAGTCTGTAAATACTGTGTGCATTGCCTCTCATGAATAACTTCTGATGTTGATGACTTCTAAACTCTGTTAGTTAAACTCTGTTTAGTTAGATGCTGTAATTAGTAAACCCCCGAAGAAATTGTATATAGGATGCTAGAATTTCTTTCTGATTATGTTGTATCTGGAAAGAACCAGGAACTTGCTGGTAAAAAGTAAGGGCTAAAATTCTCTAATTTTTGGTGACTAATCAAAGATCAGGAAGAAACAGGAACTTATCACAAGATAAGGGCTAAAATTCTTTAATTTTTGGTGACTAGTCAAAGACTAGGATGCTTCTTCCTCACCATCCTCCTCGTCCTCTTCCATAGGAGAAATCCTCTGGGACTCTAACAGCTTGGCCAACTCTAAAGGAGCCTCGGGGCAAGGGAAATCCCCAATCTGGAACAACCCAGGGTGCCTCTCAAAAACAGCATCTAAAGCCCCTTTCCAGCCACTAAAGTAGTTGGCTGGATAGGCAAGGTCATCATGCTTAGCCATAAGCTCTTGAAAGTCCTCGAAGTCCATGTAATTATCAATAATATCCTCATTGCCTTGGCGAAGCTCAGCAATGCTGCCATAGGCTTTCTGCAGCTCCTCCTCTTTTGCCTTCAACTTCTCTTCCAAGCCTACAACTTGGACCTTTGATTGATCAAGATCCTTCTTATGAGTCCCGACCTGAGTTCGCCAAGACTTGGCATGATGCATGGCAGCCTGAAAGTAGGTGTTACCCTAAAAGCACAATTTAAGTGTTAAGGAACGGAAAATAAAACATTTGAACTAAAAGAGAAGTAAAATACTTACAGTAGCAAGAGCTTGAGTTCCCAGTAACTCAACTCCCTCCAAGTCACGATAAACAACAATGTCGCGATAGTCGGCAGGAGTGATTGAGTGGTAGGACCAATCCTTCGAATGCTTGGTATCTCCAACCACTGAGTCTTGCTTTCTGATACCCCAAGCAGGCCGAAACACAGAAGTTTTAGCCGAAGAAGCAGCCCCACTTCCCTCAACTACATCAACAGCCCCATGGGGTCTCAAAAAGGCTGGCTCTGTGGGTTGGCCTCTAGGGTCTTTCGGAGCACACTTCCTCTTCATGCGAGAAGTCTCACCAGACAAGTTCTCTTGAAGATCGTTTATAGCTTTAGCAACTGAAAAAGAAAAGACAAAGACAAAGTTAGTGACAAATAAAATATAACATGTGAATCAAGGAAAAACTAAGTAAAAGAATGATGGGGTTTACCCTTATCAGTGACAGAAGAGAGACCCACAGACTTGAGGGAATATTCCTCAAGAAGAGTGAAGAAGTGAGTTTCCCCATTATCTGCAGTAAGGGTCGCGAATGCGGCTTTTTCTGCATCATCCAGCTCGATATCATCTGGATTTCCATCGATTACCTTCCCGAAGGAGCTACGGAAGAGGGTGCCCCAATCACCCCCTTCCCATGTGAGATACATGAACTCCTCTTTCCACTTAGGATTATTATCAGTGATTGAGGAAGGGTCATAGATATTTGGGATCGTGGCACGAAGACTGATATACACCCAGCCAGGATAGTTGATTGCACTATTTTTAAATTGAAAAATCTTCCTAAAAAGAGGAACGGATAATGGAAAATTGTTCTTTAAACAAAGAACCATGAAGCAAAGAATGGCTCTCCAAGCATTTGGAACTAGCTGACAAGGATTTATTTGAACATCCGCTAGCAAGGTGGGAATAAAATTATGGAAAGGGAAACGAAGCCCAGCCATGATATCATCTTTGTAAATACAAAGGGCATGGGGTTTCCAATGACAGGAACGATCCCAGGCTCAGCCGGGACTAATTTTAAAGTAGAACGAATGTTGAAGAGTTTGTTAAATTTTTTAATTTTTTCAGCATCAAAGAACCTCGAGTGGTGATTATAAGAATCTAATGCAGATACAGAGGGATATTCATCTCCTCTTTGATTAATCATATCTATCAAGGAAGTATATTTTGAACGAATAGGAGGGAAAGAGGTACCTCGCGATGATGCATTCATCTTGCTCAACCTCTTAGCTTCTCTGTCATCCGCCATTGATGTTCTTGGGAGGAATGGTTCGAAGAATGATCTTCAAGTGAAAATCCAGAAACCACCGAAAGGGGAAGTATTTCGCCAAAAAACTCGCCGGAAATCGCCTTAGAACAAAGAGAGCTCAAGAGGAAAGATTTTAGTGAAATGTTTGAGTGAAGTGAGAAATGAGTTCATTTCCCAATCTTTTATATAAGGTACAACCGGTCATTTAGCCGGTTAAAATGCCAAGGCAACAGGTTGTAGCCAGTTGAGGCCCAAGGCCCAAATTAAGGCCCAAGATCTAGAAGTTCATAGAAGCTTATAGAATTTAAAAGAGGGTTCTAGAAGGATCGAGAAATTCATATAAATAATTAGCAAATTAAAGTAAAAGAAAAACAAAAAACATACCTGTGATCTCAATCCAGGTCGTATGAAGAGGTTGTAGATGATACGACCAGGCTATTTATTGAACCTTACACGACCTCAAATTAGGTCGTGAGTTGAGGTTGGGAATAATGCGAGCAGGCTTTCTAGTGGCCCTTACACGACCTCGATCCACCTTGTGGGTTGGGTTCGTAAAGTTAACGAACACTTAAAACTATGGTCCTTATACGATATCAATCCACCTCGAAGATTGAGGTTGTAGACCTCGCGACCCAACGATTTTAAAGAACATACACGAACTCAAGACAGTTCGTAAGTTGAGTTCGCAAAAGCCTACGAGGAGGCCTATTATCGTTCCTTGCACGAACTCGATCCAGTTCGTAAATTGAAATCGAAAACAGTACGAACAGGCCGCGTTAAAGGTCTTACACGACCTCGATCCATCTCGCGAGATGAGATCGTGTTTAATTCGATGAGGCTAACCTATGGACCTTGGACGACCTAGATCCACCTCGTAGGTTGAGATCGTAGGCTACAAGAGGAAGCTCGTGGAAGAACCTTACACGAACTAGTTTCACCTCGTAGTATGAGGTCGAAACATTTGCGACCTACTCTGTTTTGAGCCCTTGTACGATCTCAAACCACCTCGCGCAATGAGGTCATGAACCATGCGACGAGGCTACTATAAGGACCATACACGATCTCGTTTCAGCTCGTGGGATGAGATCGATGGTTTCGCGACCTGCCTTGTTCTTTTCCCTTGTACGACCTCAACTCACGTCGTAGAGTGAGGTCGAAAACCACACGACCTGGGCACTTTTGAGGCCATACACGACTTCGTTTCAGGTCGAAAAAAAAATCTTTTTTCTCGAGCAGAAAACAAAAAAGTGATTAAAAATAGTATTTTCTGAGAAAAATTGGATCAAAACTTCCTTTTTTTAATAATAACATTAACATATTCGAAATAGAAAAGATTTTCAAATTTGTTGGGAAGAACAATTCAAATTTACCTATTCAAAATAGAAAAGAAAATTTATATTATTATATATATATTCACATGCTCCGGCCGTGTACATTGGCTAATCTATTTATTTTACACCTTTGTTATGCTTTTTCTATTTAGTATTTTAATCTTCTTATGACTTTTGCGGAGAAGATTTTGATTAAAAGGGTTGTTCATGTAAGTTGTTTTTTTTATTCTATTTATTGCAGGATAATTTCCCAACTTTATTCAGTAATAAGATAATGATTTATTATTTTAGTATATGTTCTGATATATGCGGTAGGGGAGAATCGAACCTTGATGATTCGACAAGGCATAGTCCTCATTTACCACATGAGCTACACCATCACCCCTTATACTATTAGTTTTGTAATAATTGTTTTTCTTTATTATATTTTTCTTTTTGGAATTATATTAAAATTTTAGAATGTAAATTATATTTTTATGAAGCACTTCAGAAATTTCAAACAAAAAATTTGAAATTTTATCATTCTCTATTTATTTATTATTAACTATTAATTTGTCATTATTATCTTCTCATTATTCTTGATCATAATATTCCAACGTCTTCTTTTGAATTAATTCAATCAAATCTACTTTTTTATCTATATGTATTTCTTATCACGGGTGTCGGTCTAAAAAAACGTGACACAAAATCGACGTAAAAAATAAGTATATAGTTTATTTTATTATCTATATTTATATTGAAATTTGTACAATTTTGTGTTCATTAATTCATTTGAATAAATGAAGATATTTTCGTTTTGATTTATATCTTAAATAGTCTATATTTTGAAATTTTTTTAAAAAAACACAACATCACCGCGAAATGCGATTTATATGTATTTATTACAACGAGTGTCGGCCTAAGAAAACGTAATACAAAATTGACATAAAAAATAAGTATATAGTTTATTTATTTGTCTATATATATTAAAATTTGTACAATATTGTGTTCATTAATTATTTAAATATTTCATTTTCAATTTCTTTCTTAAATTGAAAAATTGCCCAAAATAACTCTTTTTTAACATAATGCTGCCCTATTTACCCGATATCAATCCGCGTGACTTTTTTACCCAGGAGAGACGTCTATGGGTGAGGCGTATGCCAATTAACATTAAAAAGAAATACAAATCAACACTCATACACAACTATCCACTTGACCACCTCTTTTAACCCCAACAACTTAATCAGGTCCAGCAAGCACTCTACTCCTTCACAATCTCCCTCTCACTCGCTTCCAACTCCATAACCCTCTCAAATGTGTATGGTCAGAACATTTATGGTGGTTTTTGAAATTTTATTTTGACACCTATTATGCACATCAACTGTTTGATGAATGTAACTAGTGGTTGATGTTAGATTGTTAGTATGGTGGGTGTGATGGAATTCAAGGGATCTTATATTTTCACTTTATGTTTCTCTCTCGATCTCTACCTAAAGAGATGGTGTGCATACATGTATGATATTCTTGCATATCCATAGGATACTACTCAAGGAAAGGCGCATCCTTATGATACCACTCAAGGCAAGGTGTCTCTTCCTGAATAAATTACTGGCGTATCTAAAGAATACACCTACAAGTACGGCGTATCAAACCAATACGACTAATGTCTAGGCGTATCCACTAGACACTCCATGAAATTTGGCGTATCCAAGCTACACTTTATATGCCTCTTCAGATTCTGGCAAATGTGGCATATCCATGTGATACAACTAACCATAAGGCGTATTACTGCAATCTGTCCTGCCCATAGGCGTATCCAATAGTCCGAGATTAAAGCCCAGTTCTCTGGCATTCTCTAGTCGTATTGACTGGATAGTAAAGAAGCCTAGGCGTATCAACTCCACACCACTCAGGCTGAAGCGTATCTGCCTGTTCCTTTTCTGCGTATCAAATAGATACTACAAAATCCTAGACGTATCCAAGTACTTTTGTTCGAAGTTTTGGGTTCTGTGGCGTATCAAATTGATACTCTTACCTTGTAGGCGTATGTACTGGACTCTCCGTATGAGACGACTTATATATAGTATAGCTACACTTGTGTCTGCAAATGATGCGATACGATTTTAGCGTGACAAGTAGATACGCTTTGCTCACTCACGTATTCAATGGGCATTTAGGGTGCCACCGTCCGCCAACGGGCATTTTGGGTTGCTTAAGCTCAATAGTGGGTAAAAAAGTCTTTCACTCTTAAATTTACAATTTGAATTTTTATTTTAAATTTTACAAAGCTGCCGCAAAGTGCGGTTAATCAACTATTAAATTAGAAAGAAAATTAGATTAACTTTTTTATTTATAATAATAAAGTGACACACATGAATTAGTAATGCATGCAATGCATACGGTATTGTATAATTGATATTGTAAAATTAGATTAACATTTCAACATCTTCTTTTAATTAATTCTATCAAAATTTGTTTTTTCATCCAGATGTATTTATTATAATGGGTGTCGGTCTAATAAAATGTGATACAAAATCAAAATCAGCGTAAAAAAAGTATATAGTTTATTTATAGATATTTTCTTTTTGATTTCTTTCTTAAGTAGTCTATACTTTGAAAAAATAGTACAAGGCCACTGCTAAGCACGGCTTATATGTATTTATTACAGCGGGTGTCGGCCTAAGAAACGTGATACGAAATCGACATAAAAAAAGTATATAGTTTATTTTTTTGTCTATATATTTTAAAATTTGTACAATATTGTGTTCATTAATTTATTTATAGATATTTTCTTTTGGATTTCTTTTTTAAATTTATATTTTGAATTTTTTTAAAAATATTAGAAGGCCGCCGCGAAGCGCGGCTTAGTCGACTAGTTATATATATATAAGCGGATATGTTAGCCAAGTTGGGAGCTAATCAGGGCTTTTTATCAGTCAACAGGAATGTTGATAATTGATGGGCTGGGGGAATGGCCCAATTAGGAATTATGAATTTTAAGCATTATTTCAGTTTGTGACAATATTTGGTTAGTGGCATTGGGGAATGTACAGACGCTTGGTATTGCCTGGGAGTCTTTCCATTTCTCTAGGCTCTATTTAAAGTCCCTCATCTGTACCTGCAAATTATTATTTCTTAAAGGTTTTATATACACTGAGAGAGTAGTTAAAATGGAGGAGGATAATGTGAATGTCAATGCTCGTTGGATTATGCCTCCCAAATGTGTAATCAAAATCAATGTGCATGGCTTCTACTCTGATCAGGCGCTTGAGAATGGGAATCACTCAGGGATAGGTGTTGTGTGTCGTGATAGTGAGGGGGATATCATACGATTTCTAGGAGGGTTTCTTTGCTTGGAAAATCGAAGGGAGAATGAGTATAATGCGTTCCTAGAAGGTATGAAAGTGGCTTTTGAAAGGATCTATATGAATATTATCTTGGAAACAGACCATCTGGAAGCCTATTGGGATTGGAAGAACTCAACAATTCTGGGAGCTCCTTTGGAGCATGCTCGTATTGTTTAGCAGCTCAACCAGCGTAGAGCAGACAAAAACTACACAACTGAGGTTAGACTTGTTGATCCTGAGGATAATATGATTGCATCGTATATGGCTCGTCATGGGGCAGAAAATTGGAAGAATATGGTGCGTATCAGGAGGCCTTTTGGTAGAATTGTGGAGCTCTAGAACTATGACATGGGACTAGGAGAGATTGGTCCCCAGTATGAAGTGGTTAGGGAGGAGGATATGAATTTAGATTTGGCTGATGGAGATGTGGTAATCGTTGAAGACGACGACGAAGATGAAGATGGTATGGAGGTGGCTGATGAGCATGTCATTGTGGTAGGGTTGGCTGCGCCTGGAGGCAATGCAGGTGCTGAGAACATCGAGGGACAGTAGTTCTTCGGGATATGAATCGTTTAAGTTCCTTTTAATTATTATGTTATATTTTATGTATTTATGTTATTGGGTCAAGTTGTAATTGTTGGGCTGGTGATTTAGTTGGGTTTGAGAGATCGTGTTGGGTCTTATGGTTTGAGCCTGGTAGTGGCTGGATTTTGTAATCGTCCGTTTATTAATAAAAGTATTTTGCTATTCAAAAAAATATATATAAAGGAGAACACGCAGGAATTCTAGAATCACTCGAATCCTATTTATCTATTTTTCTAGAGATCCTCTATTTTAAATAATTAAAATCAAAATTTCCTTTTTTAGACCCTATTTTTTAGAAAGGAAATCAAAACCCTTCTTTAAACCCTTTTTTAAATAATAAAAACTTCTTTTTTATTTTTTAAATAATAAAATAAAAACTTCCTTCTTTAAACCCTTTTTTTTAGGAAAAAAATCGAAACCTTTTTTAAGTTGGATAATATATTTAGAAAAATAAATCGAAATCTTATTTAAACAGGACAATAGATATTTAAATTTGAAATAGACTAGGTTTGCGAATACTATGAAGAAAAATTATCGGACATATTACCACTTTTAAATCAATTTATGTATTATATAAATCCTTCTCCTGGCTCTAAAAATTCTCTGTATTGCACTTTGTCTTCTGATGTTTTCTGTTTCAGTTCATCAATGCAGGTTTGCATTATTAATATTTTCTTAATTTCTGTTGTTTTTTTCTTGACAGATTAAAAGCAATCTACATATGTGATTTCGACCAGATTTTTAAAACAGGCAACTCAATTTATGCCATCCATTCTTGATGTAGGTCATCTTCATCCTTTGCATCTCACTGAATTCTGAATCTATACTATTTAGTGTAATCTTAATTTTTTTTGTATCTCTACTTTTTTAATTTGCTCTTTTAATTCTATTGGTTAATGCATCGCATTGAGTTTTAAACTTTGGTATTATTAATTATTTGTTTGCTCTTTTGATGATTCTTAGGTTTTATGCAAGATTCTAAACTTTTACACTTACAGGTAAGTGGTAACAAGGAAGTTTTCATTCTAGCTGGGATTATTTTTTTTACAACCTTCCGCATTAGTTTTTATTAATGAAATTATATGTCGTGCACGTCATATATTATTTTGACAAGTATAAATTTAAAAGATAAATAGTTCCTTTACTTTGACGTATGAAGACTAAAGAACACTGTATTATTTATAATTTGTTAGTCACAGAGGCATGCCTGTTTACATCAAATAACAAGCCTAATTGTTTGTAATTCTTTGCATTACTTACATGACCTCTTAACTGAGGGAACCTCTAGTTGTAGAGTCTCTACTTGTTCTGTACTTGTAATAGGCACCAAATCCTAGTTGTGTAACTGTACTTATATAGTCAAGAATAATGCTTGAAAGAAGTTCCAAGGTTCATGCCTCAAGCAAGAAGATAAAGACTGTCAAATAATCACAGTTGGGATTTGAAGAAAGTGAAGAATTTCCCTAAGTACCAATTCGAGAAGTACATTTGTCTATTCGAGAAGTCTAGCATTCGAGAAGTCAGGGATTCGATATCTCAAGACACTATTCGATATCTCTGAATACACTATTCGATATCTCATTCGATATCTCAGAGATTCGATATGTCTACTGCTCTATTCGAGAACTCAAGAAGTCAACAAGTCAAAGTGGTATTCGAGTTCTCAAAGAGTCAACAAGTCAAAGTTCCATTCGATATCTCAAAGACACAGAAAGCTATTCGAGATCTCAGGGATTCGACAAGTCACAATGTTCTATTCGAGAACTCAAGGATTCCTAGAGAAAAGAGCTATTCGAGAAGTGGTTCGATATGTCAATATAACAGTGTTCGAGAACTCAGAGTTATCGATCAAGTCAATTCTAGTTCTTGAATCACTTACTTAGTCACTTCTAGAATACATTCTTGGAGACAAAATACTGGAGAAATTGTACAACTCAGAAACCTGCAACAAGCCAATGCACTTGATGGATCTCAATCTGTAACGTGCTCTGGAAAGCCTACAAAGAAGCTTGGAGAGATATAGAAGAGACAAAGGGCTAAAGAAGTGGATCTGAACAGGCTTTGCAAAGTCAAATCTGTAACCGTTTGGACTCTTACTCAAATAGGATAGACAGACTAGAAAGTAATTTGTTTTAGCTACCTTATTTGTAGTAAGTAGGTTGTATCCATGTTCTATAAGGATATAGCCTCACTTCCTTAGCAATCAACTTTTAGGTGAGTCAAGTTTTTCATATTCATTGTAAGCTATATCTCTCTAAGAAAAACGAAGCTGAGAATACTATAATTTGTATTCACAGATTGTAGCAACCTTTATCTAATAATACATTAGATTAAAGTGATACTGTGACTTGTGTTGTTCTTTATCCTCACTTACATCTTTGCACACATAAACATATCTGCTACACAGACTCAACCAAGAAAAGTTCAAGAATCCATTCACCCCCCCTCTGTATTCTTTTACTGTATTCTATACTCAACAAGTGGTATCAGAGCGTGCTGTTTATTCAAAAATAGAAAAATGATCATGAGTTCGAATACACCAAAGACCACAGGAATGGTGAAAGTCCCTAAGTTTGACAAAGAAAACTACAACCTGTGGAAGATCAAGATGTAGCTGTTCATCAAAGCATCTCATCATTTGTATCCTGAGATTCTCAAGAATGGTCCATTTGTTCCCCAACAGGAGATTCCTGAAAAGACTGTTGGAACCACTACTATTCCAAGATCTTATGTGGCTAAGGATCCATCCAAATGGACAGAATCAGAAAAGGAGATGGTTGCCCTTGACAGTCACCTTATGTTGCTGATTATAGATTCTATGGACATGTTAATGTTTGCAAACATTGCTTCATGTACCACTGCCAAAGAAATGTGGGATCACACTGAGGTGTTATGTGAAGGAACTGATGAGGTCAGAGAGAACAAGAAACAGATACTGGTCACACAGTATGAAGCTTTCATGGCACAGCCCAAGGAAAGCATCACTGAGATGTTTGAGAGATTTCACAAGCTAGTTACTGAGTTGCAGATGAATGGCAAGGTTTACAGCACTAAGGAATTGAACATGAAGTTTCTGCTATCTTCACCAAATCATCTAGAGCAAAGGGTCATTTCTCTAAGGGAAAGAGATTTGAACAAAGTTACATATGATGTGCTCTATGGGGTTTTAAAAACTCATGAGCTTGAGTTGCTTCAGAAAAGGGCTATCCAAGCCAACCAAGGCAGAATGATAAACACATCATGTGCCTTGATTGTCAACAAATCTATTCAAGACGTAGAAGCATCTACCAGCCAATTAAGGATAGAGGAGGTAGTAGAAGATGAAGAAACTGAAGCTGAGGTAAGTGAACCTGTTGAGGAGAAGGAGGAAGAAGAGTTTAACACTCTTGAAGAACTAGATGGGATAGAAAATACTTCATATGCTTTCATGTCCAGAAAATTTCCAAACATCAGATTTAAGAGGAATCAACCCTTCAAACCCAAAACCCAAAACCATTCATTCAACAGGAGCAAGGCACCTGTGAAACCAAACAAGAATAAGTTCAAAACCAGCCATGTGGATAGGTCATCTGTAAGGTGTTATAGATGCAATGACCTAGGGCATTTTGCTAGTGAATGCAAGAAGCCTAATAAGAAGGATAGAGATTATCTTGAGCTCGAAGCTAAGTATGAGGCCCTTCTGAAAAAGCAGACACAAGGTAAGGCCTACATAGCTGAAGGGAAGTGTTGGGATGATTCTGACAGTGATGGAGAGGAACAAGAATTTTACAATTATGCCTTGATGGCCAATTCCAAGGATGACACATCTCCATCAAATCCTCAGGTACCATCTCTCACTACTATAGACATGTCTGTTTCTGAGTATAAATGCATGATTGAACAACTATCTGTTGAGATGTTTAACATTCATACTAGTATGACTGCTACTAATGAAGAGATTACTAAACTGTCTACTAGAAATGAAATGTTAATCAAAAAGAATGAGGAACTTGAGCTAACTGCTATGCAAGTAGAAAACCTTAAGAAAGAAGTTGAATATCTGCAGAATAAGGTTTTGTGTGCTAGTCAGGTTGAAAAGGCTCTTAGGGATGAATTAGCTGAAAATGAATTCAAACTAAAAATGTTTAAGAAATCATCTGGTCTAGTGCAATCCTACTGTGAGAAAATTCAAGCAAAACCCAAAACTGCTATTGGACTTGACTATGGCACTCTTAACCAGAGAAAAGGCTATGCTGTCATTGAAGATGACACTGCTGTTCAAGAGGAAGTCCCTCACATCTTGAAAAAGATTGAGACTCCTATTTTTAAAGAATCAACATTTAAAATTAATGAGGATGCCTTACTCATCAAGCAAATGTTGAATGATGAGGATGAGGCATAATCCAATGAACAACAAGCATCCTCTAAGAGTGAGAGTGTCAAGTCAAAAGCCAAGGAGCCAGTAGGTAATAGGTCAAGACCTAAGAAGTTTGTTAAGTTTGTTTCAGCTGGGAAGAGTGAATCTGAGAAGAAAGTGACTAAGAAGAAACAGAACAGAAATGGCAAGTTAGGGATTAATAAAGATAATAACTATGCTTATATGCCAAATGCCCCTAGGAAAACTTGTAAGAACTATTTCAGTACCAATCATCTAACTCATGCATGCAAGAAACCTGTTGGTAGTGTGCCCAAACCTTTCTATTATTGTTCTGTGCCCCTAAGACATAGAGATGCACCATTTTGTGATAAATTTGACTGTATGCCATGCAATATGAATGTTATGACTAGTTGTTTCAATTTGAGAAGGCAATTCATTGATGGTTGTATCAATCACAATTCTCACACACACTACACAAGGTCAAAGTCTTCAAGTCCTCCTAAAGCTAGGAAGGTACCTTTATCACCTAAGTCTGAGGCCTCAGGCTCTAAGACTTCTAACAGTGACAAGAAGACTAATACCAAGAAAGTTGATAAGCATGTTGTTTATGATAAAACTATTTCTAAGTCACATGGACCCAAACTTGTTTGGGTACCAAAGGAGAAGTAATACCTTTGTGTTTGCAGGGCAAAGAAAGTGAAAAGAAGATCATGTGGATTTTGGATAGTGGATGCTCAAATCATATGACTGGTGATATGGCCCTGCTATCACAGTATGAGGAGAAGGCTGGCGTAATGGTTGTTTTTGGAGATGACAGCATGGGTAACACATTGGGATATGGTAAGTTAAAAGTTGGAAATGTCATCATTGAAGATGTAGCACTGGTCAAGGGACTCAAGCATAATCTGCTAAGTGTTGGTCAGTTTACTGATAGGGGATTCAAGGTGGATTTTGACAAAGACGAATGTTTGATCACCCACAAGAAGACTGGTGACTTTGCTCTATCTGGAGTAAGGAAAGGAAGCCTGTTTGTAGCCAATATGGACTCTGCAAACAAGGACAAAATTTGTTGCTTCTACTCAAAAGCATCAAATGAAGATTGTTGGCTGTGGCACAAGAAATTATCACACCTGAACTTCAAAGCCATTAATTCTCTAGTCAAAAGAGAGTTAGTGAGAGGCATGCCCACACTCGAGTTCTATCAAGAAGGAGTGTGTGAGGCCTGTCAAAAGGGAAAAATGAAAAGATCAAGCCACAAGTCAAAGACAGTGACATCAATAACCAAGCCCCTGCAACTCATTCATATGGATTTGTTTGGGCCTGTCAATGTCATGTCACTAGGAAGAAAGAAGTATGCCTTGGTGATGGTTGATGACTTTACAAGGTATACATGGGTGGAATTTCTGGCATCAAAAGATGAGGCTCCACAAGTAATCATTGAGCACATAAAGAAAGTTGACAAGAAAGCAAAGGCCAACAATGCAAGTGTGATTGCATTAAGAAGTGATAATGGAACAGAGTTCAGAAATTCCATACTCGAAGCATTCTGCAAAGAGAATGGAATTTCTCAGTAATTCTCAGCTCCAAGGACTCCACAACAAAATGGAGTTGTTGAGAGAAAGAATAGAACTCTGATTGAGGCTGCTAGAACAATGTTACTTGATGCAAAAATGTCTACATGTTTTTGGGCTGAGGCTGTAAGCACTGCATGCTATATCCAGAACAGAACCCTCATCAACAAAAACACTGGAAAGACACCTTACAATTTGATGACTGGAAAGAAGCCTACTCTAAAGTATGTTCATACTTTTGGAAGCAAATGCTTTGTATTGAAGGATAATTCAGAATATGTTGGAAAGTTTGATGCAAAGGCATTTGAAGGAATTTTTCTTGGCTACTCTATGGAAAGAAATGCATACAAAGTTTATGTCATCAGTCAAAAGAAAATTATGGAAATCACAGATGTGACATTTGATGACAGCAAACTACCTGGACTAGAAGAAGCCAATGATGAAGATAAAGATCCATTGAAGTTTGATAATCTAGATGATTCTGATGAAGAGACTGAAACTAAAGTTGAAACTCAAGTTCAACAGACTCAAGTGAATGATAATACAAGAGAAGAATTTGTGCCAATCAACAGTAGAGAAACTAGCATCCAAGACACACCTGTGAGTAGTGGCAACCTCACAGGGGAGGAAATCAGGATGATCATGATTTGGATGATGAAGCAACATCAAGAATGAGAAATCAGGCTGAGCACTCAAGAAAATGGGATAGATCACACACTGCAGAGCAAATCATTGGAGATCCTAATGCAAGTGTAAGGACTAGGAGAGCAACTCAGAATGAGTGTCTCTATAGTTGTTTCCTATCTCAGATTGAGCCTAAGAAACTTGATGATGCACTGTTGGATCCAGATTGGATTATTGCCATGCAAGAGGAGCTGAATCAATTTGAAAGGAACAAAGTATGGGAACTTGTGCCTGCACCAAAGAATAGAACCATTGTTGGAACAAAATGGGTTCTGAAGAATAAGATGGATGAAGATGGTGTAATAGTAAGAAACAAAGCAAGGTTGGTTGCAAAAGGATACTCTCAACAGGAAGGCATTGATTATGATGATACATTTGCCCCTGTTGCTAGATTGGAAGCCATCAGAATATTCTTGGCATTTGCTGCTCATTCAAACTTTAAAGTGTATCAAATGGATGTCAAGAGTGCATTTCTGAATGAAGAGTTGGAAGAAGAAGTTTATGTGCAACAACCACCTGGCTTTGAGGATCCACACTTCCCAGAATTTGTCTACAGACTGCTTAAGGCACTGTATGGACTTAAGCAGGCTCCAAGGGCATGGTATGATACTCTATCACAATTTCTTCTTGAAAATCAATTCACTAGAGGCACACTGGACAAAACACTGTTTTACAAGAAACATGGTGATGATATTATCTTAGTCCAGATCTATGTGGATGATATCATATTTGGTTCTACTAATGAGAGGCTGTGTGAAAAGTTCTCTAAGCTAATGCAGAGCAGATATGAGATGAGTATGATGGGAGAGTTGACATTCTTTCTTGGGTTGCAAGTTAGTTAAAGGAAGGATGGTATCTTTATCAGTCATATTTGGTTCTACTAATGAGAGGCTGTGCGAAAAGTTCTCTAAGCTAATGCAGAGCAGATATGAGATGAGTATGATGGGAGAGTTGACATTCTTTCTTGGGTTGCAAGTTAGTTAAAGGAAGGATGGTATCTTTATCAGTCAAACCAAGTACATCAAAGATTTATTAAAGAAGTTTGATTTGGAAGATTGTTCACCTGCAAAGACACCCATGGCCACTAAATTGGATGAAGATACTAAAGGCAAGAAACGATATCTCAGTCTACAGAGGCATGGTTGGTTCTTTACTCTATCTCACTGCAAGTAGGCCAGACATCATGTTTGCTACATGCTTGTGTACAAGGTTTCAATCAAATCCAAAAGAATCACATTTGATTGCTATAAAAAGGATCTTTAAATATCTGAAGGGCACTCCAAACTTGGGTTTATGGTATCCTAAGGACACAGGGTTCAATCTGGTTGGTTATTCTGATGCTGATTATGCTGGATGCAGAGTGGATAGAAAAAGCACCTCAGGTAGCTGCCAGTTTCTTGGACAAATGTTAGTCTCTTGGTATAGCAAGAAACAACAATCTGTGTCAACTTCTACAGCTGAGGCTGAATACATAGCTGATGGAAGTTGCTGTGCTCAAGTGCTTTGGATTAGAAATCAACTTAGAGATTATGGACTTATGTTGGAAAGAATTCCAATCATGTGTGACAACACAAGTGCAATCTCTATAGTTTCCAATCCTGTCAATCATTCTAGAACAAAGCACATTGACATCAGATATCATTTCATTAGAGAGCATGCAACTAATGGAACCATTGAGTTGCACTATGTCTCTACAGATAAACAATTAGCTGATATATTCACTAAGACATTAGATGAAGCCACCTTCACAAGGTTGGTTAGTGAGATTGGAATGCTGAATTCTTCAGATTCTGGCTAAGTGAATACAACATCTAGTTTGTTGCAGCAGTAAACACTTACTTTATCTAAATTCTCAATATTTTTGGAGTAAGTGTTGGCTGAAGTATGATTTATAAATATTTCAAATCTGCTGCATATGTTGAAAAATCATATTTTGTCAACTTGAAATTTCTATGAAATTTTGAGAAAATCACTGTTTTATTTGCTAGAATATTCTTAAATGAATATGGCTGGTGAATTTTAAAAGATAGTGAAAATTAATTTTTGTGAGTGATGAGTATATTTCGATAAGTCAGACTTCTCGAGTGATTCACTATTCGACATCTCTAACAAGTCTCATTAGAGCACTCTCGAGTTCTCGAATAGAGTCTTTTAGAGTTATCGAATAGAGGTATTCTTGACTTCTCGAATATAGTGTTTTAGTTCTCTATTGACTGAGTTCTCGAATACTATATTTGAGTTCTCGAATCATTTGAAAAGGCTGAATTATCGTTGAATCTTAACTGATTTTGGACTTTTGTCTAAAAAATTAATTCACTCATGAACACACATTTTACCTAATTTAGAATTTATTCTAAGTTAGATAGCTGCCAGCTGTGAGTTTTCAACCTGCTTGAGTTATCGAATAAGCCTTTCTTGACTTATCGAATAGTTGTTTTCTACTTTTCGAATGCTTGACTTGTCGATACAAAACATACATCTAATCGACAATTCGAGTACTTCATACTTATAAAATTTCACATCTATTCGATTTATTTCATTCGATTTCTCAAGCATCAAAGCTCCCAAAACCCCTGAAAACCCTAACTGCTAAAAGCCAAATTTCTTCTTTAACCTTCATTCTCTTTTCTCTTCTCTCCAAATCAATGGCAACTGTGAAATTCAACACTAACTTCATTGCTATCTCAAGTGATGTCGAAGCCCCAAATGCTAACTACAAGTGTTTCGTTAAATGGATGTCTGAATCTTATATCAAAGAAGCACTTACGGCCAACCCAACTCTGTATCTAGACATTCTGGAGCAATTTTGGAATACTGCCATTACAGAAACAGTTGCTCTAGATGATGGCAGTCTGGGTTATATCATTAACTGCAAGATACTTGGTAAAGAGTTCAGCATCACTTCTGAGGACATGAGCAAGGCCCTGGGTCTTCAATAGAATGAGTATGATGGCCTTGTAACAGAAGATCAACTAGTGGAATTCTTTGAACTAATAAGGTACTTAGACACCATCAAGGTTGGAAATCTAAAACAGGCACATCTACGAAAAGAGTGGAGCTATGTGTTTGCCACTCTCCTGCAAGTATTCAGTGGAAGGAAATCCAGCTTTGACCAACTAAGTGCTCCTGTTCAACAGATATGCTACTCTCTTGCCTATGATAGGAAAATTGATGTTGGAAAGCTCATAATGCAGGAACTCTATGGAAAACTTGGTAAGAACACAACCAAGAGAGGTAATGATATCTTCTTTCCTAGGTTTATTCAGTCTGTACTTAATTATCTAGATAAAAATGTGACTGATTTACCTGGTTTAGATAAAAGTAGATTAGGCTACCCTAGATCCATGACCAAACTCATTTTTGGTAACTAGGATACTAGGAATGATGTGGATGTAAGGCTTTTAATAACTTCCTATATGCAGAAGTTATTTGAGTCTTACCCCCACAACATGCCAACATTTGCCTCCAAATCTGAGTTAGCTAGACCCAAGCAAGTAGAACACAGTGCTAACCCAGGGTCTGCTAACCAACCACCTCAACCAAACACTCTACCAAACACTGAGCCAACTGCATCATCCTCTCAAAAGGGTGCTGTTAGTAAAAAGGAGAAGAAGAGAAAACAGGTTGCTTCTGCACCTTTAACCATTCTGTCTGAAGCAGCATTGGCTGTAGAATTAGAAAGTGAGGCACCCGAGTCACCCCTAATCAGGCCAAAGAAGAAGAAAACTAAAACCACCTATTCAGTCACACAAATGGCTGAAGTTGTAAAATCAGGGGCAAACAGTTCACTAGATGTATCCTCTCAATAGGGTGCATCTATAGAATCAAGAATCCTCCCCAATGCACCTACCTGTACAGAGTCAGCACATGGGAGTGATAAGGTTGGCACTACACTGAGTGGAGAGAACATCATAATTGAAACTCCCTCTATCTCTTAGGGGGAGTTGCCCAACTCTAATCTACAAGACACTTCTCTTTCAGAATCTACCACTCAAATTTCTTTGCAGCCTGCAACTCAAGCAATTGAAGAGCAAGGCATTGATCATCAAGAATTCTTTTCTCTTGATGAGCCAATGATTTCAAGTGACTTAGTGCATGACACTTTGCTCACCACCTAGGACCCACATTTAGATGGTGAGGGAATGCATGTTGGGGCATGTCCTAATGACACCATCACAAACACAGAGGATTCACTAGTTTTCACTAGAGACTCTGTGCCTGTGTCAACTGCTAGTGTAACTCATCCCACTTCTGTGGAGACACCAGTAATAGAGTCAATCCATCCGGTTACAGAAGTTGCATCTGTAACTGAGGAGTCTAGCTTGCCTAGCTTTAGCTCTGATTTTCTGTCACAATGGCTGAAGCCTGTGCAACATGACAGTGCTTCAGGATCAGGGTCTGTTCCACCACAATTGACGGTTGAAACACTTCAAAGCTTAGTTGTGGATCAGATTCCTGAGTTTGTCAGGATTGCTCAGAACTTGGTCACCTACAACATCCCTAATCCAGACTATGAAGCCATTCTGCTATGCCATAGGGATGATGTGGAGATGCAGAAGACAAAGATAGTTGATGATGCTGAGAGAGATGGAAATATAGATGCCTGGTTGCAAGGAAAATATGATATTACTCTTGATGAAGCACTTCAATATCTCAGGGAGGAATACATCACTTCACTAGGTTCCAATGCCAAATCTCTGACCCCTGGTGAAGTGTATGAGGCCATGAATGATTCACACAAGGGATTCCTCAAGGCTGCCCACTATCTTGGAAAATGAATCAAAACTGAGGTCAGCAGAGTGTGTGATAAGATAGCCACTAAAGTGGAAGAAATCAAGATGACCTTTGATGCCAAATTCCCTCAGTTGGACAGTGTGTTTAAAGACCTCAAATACTGTAATACCACCTGCACCAAGATGGACCATGGGCTAGCACTGCTAAAGGATACTGTCACAAGTCTGGGGCATAAATTTCAATCTCTATCTGATCAAACCACAGACTCCAATGCCATGTTGAAGACAATGTTCAAGAATTTATATGGAGACAGGCTGGTAACTGAAGTTCCAGTGCATGACATGACTAGGTTTGAAGTGCAAAGACTTAAAGAATAATCCCTGTCTAGCTTCAAATCTACTGAATTGTTCAACAAGGTAGATGCACTTGAAAAGGAGGTAGCTACTCTCACTAAGTCTAATGCTCATCTTACAGACAAGGTTGCACTTCTCAATGATCAGTTGGACACTCAAGTAACCACCACAGCTAATGTTCTTCTGCATCAACAATCTATGTTGGCTGCCATGATGAAGCATATGGGTCTCCCTCTACCTGAAGAGTCTTCAAACCCAAAGGTCACTTCTAAAGCCTCTGTGCCTGACAACAAGCCTAAGGGGGAGAAAAGGATAAGGAATTCAAATCCAAAGGGGGAGAAACCTAAGGAGATAGGCATACAGATAAAGGAGGGTGGTCACCAAAAGGCTTCAAAATCCATACCTAATGTGCCAGGCAAAGGAAAATCCAAAGTTGATGAGCCTCCTACCTCACTGCCAGTTGTCACTCTACCAACTGTGCATGTCATTACTCCTAGTGGTCAGAAGCAATCTATCACAACCACAGTGGTTGCAGGGAGCATGCCAGTTGATGAACCTCCACCATCCAAATCTGAAAGTGCCAAGCCTGTAGAAGCTGAAGTCATTACTGAGGCCAAGCTACAAGAAGTTGCTAATTCAACTGTCTATCATGATACAGCCTTCTTGGAGTTTCTGAAAGCCACAAGGGAACATGCTGATGATACTCAGTTCTATCTGAGAGAGTTGAAGGAGCAGATTGACTACCTCACTGTTATTCCTAGGAAATTCAACAACTTATGGTTCAAGGAGATAATGATGGTATCTAAGTCAAAAATATGGCATTTGACTTTCAACACTCTACAAAGCCTAAAGCACTCAGAAGTGGATATGTTCCTTGGACTGATTGAAAAAGGGAATAAAAATAACAAGAGTCTCTTTGATGACTTAAGGAATGATCAACCCTCAAGGATACCTAAAGTATTCACAAACCCTAGAACCATCATCTATCAAGCTGCAACCAGAATTAATGATATCAAGAAGCTGATCATTCCTAAGCATCTAGTCCCTCAGAACAAACCTCTCATTATTGCCATCATTGAGAAGCTGAACAAGAAGAAGGGTGTAAGAACAACAGAAGAATTGGAAGCTATATCTTATCTCAGATCATACATTGCAACTAGCATTGTACCTGAGTCTGCCAAGTTCAACCCAAGCAAGGATGGTGATCAAGACAAGGATAAACATAAAAGTGATGGAAGGAGAAGACATCACATGAGTAATAAGGGTGATGAAAACAAGAAGAAGAAGAAGAAGGATGACAAGAAATATGATGATGACCAAGGCAAAGTCTATGAGAGGAGAAGTGGAAAACAGCAAGCCTTAGGCATTGCTAGCAGTAACCTCACCACAACACAAGACTCTGAGTCTAGGGTGAATACTGTTAGTAATGACCTACCAAAATCTGATTCGATGGCTTCTACAACTTTTTTGCCACCTCAAAAAGAGAAGAAGATTCAAGTCAAGAAACCATGTGTACGTTTCAGAAAGCAAACTACTAATTGAATACTACAATGGTCTACAAGCAAGGGTCATAAGTTTCTGCCTAGCAATCATACAAGAAGGACAAAATTTAAGCATGTTGCAAGAAGGGTGAAGTTATCCAAGTCAAAGGCACTAACAATTATTCCAGGATTGAACCTACCACCTCTGGATGAAAACTATGATGAAGACCAACTGCAGTTTCTATGGGCTCAAAAAATCTATCATGTTGCCATTGTTGATGATCTTCTTGAAATTAAATATACTGATGGAAGACAGAAGAAATTCAGACAAGGAACATTCCAGCACTGGGGCAGGCTATATGACATAGAAAGAATAATTGCAATGTTGGATTCTGAAGACAGAGTGGAAAGGGTATGAAAGCTGGAGTTAATTGACTTTGTTAAAATGAAGAGAGATCACCAGGCAGAAATGAAAAGGAAAAGTGAAGAGCTACTAAAGAAAAGGGAGGAGGAGTTTGCTGAAATGGAAGCTAAGGCTGATAAATTGAGAGCTATGGGTCTGTGCAGAGTCAAGTTTAATCCTTACATCATTGAGTACAAGAAATATGTTAGAAATGTAAAGATTAGAATGGACTACATCAGTTCCTATTCTGAGAAACAGCTGAATGAAGTACTCAAGGATTTGTCAGGCTCCCCTCTAATTGAAGAACTCATTGCAATGGAAGATATTATTCTTGCCATGGAGGAAAATGCAAAGAAGAAAGCCAAAGAAACTGAAGAGAAGATGAAAAATGAGAATCTCCAAGCCAAAACTCAAGAGATGAATCCAAAAGGATATGGATAGTAGTTTCTCATAACTAGTAAGAATACTTCTATGTACTTTCTTCAATCAATCTACATACCTGTACTTTTAAAGTTTTATCTTTATGTATGTTAGGCTTGTTATCAAACATGAAATTGTGACTAAGGGTCTTACTCACAATTTGGGGGAGATTGTTAGTCACAGAGGCATGCCTGTTTACATCAAATAACAAGCCTAATTGTTTGTAATGTTTTGCATTACTTACATGACCTCTTAACTGAGGGAACCTCTAGTTGTAGAGTCTCTACTTGTTCTGTACTTGTAATAAGCACCAAATCCTAGTTATGTAACTGTACTTATATAGTCAAGAATAATGCATGAAAGAATTTCCAAGGTTCATGCCTCAAGCAAAAAGATAAAGACTGTCAAATAATCACAGTTAGGATTTGAAGAAAGTGAAAAATTTGCCTAAGTACCAATTCGAGAAGTACATTTGTCTATTCGAGAATTCTAGCATTCGAGAAGTCAGGGATTCGATATCTCAAGACACTATTCGATATCTTGAATACACTGTTCGATATCTCATTCGAATATCTCAAAGATTCGATATGTCTATTACTCTATTCGAGAACTCAAGAAGTCAACAAGTCAAAGTGTTATTCGAGTTCTCAAAGAGTCAACAAGTCAAAGTTCCATTCGATATCTCAAAGACTCAGAAAGCTATTCGAGATCTCAGGGATTCGACAAGTCACAATGTTCTATTCGAGAACTCAAGGATTCCCAGAGAAAAGAGCTATTCGAGAAGTGGTTCGATATGTCAATATAACAGTGTTCGAGAACTCAGAGTTAACGATCAAGTCAATTCTAGCTCTCGAATCACTTACTTAGTCACTTCTCGAATACATTCTTGGAGACAAAATACTGGAGAAATTATACAAGTCAGAAACCTGCAACAAGCCAATGCACTTTATGGATCTCAATCTGTAACGTGCTCTGGAAAGCCTACAAAGAAGCTTGGAAGGATATAGAAGAGACAAAGGGCTAAAGAAGTGGATCTGAACAGGCTTTGCAAAGTCAAATCTGTAACCGTTTGGACTCTTACTCAAATAGGATAGATAGACTAGAAAGTAATTTGTTTTAGCTACCTTATTTGTAGTAAGTAGGTTGTATCCATGTTCTATAAGGATACAGCCTCACTTCCTTAGCAATCAACTTTTAGGTGAGTCAAGTTTTTCATATTCGTTGTAAGCTATATCTCTCTGAGAAAAATGAAGCTGAGAATACCATCATTTGTATTCACAGATTGTAGCAACCTTTATCTAATAATACATTACATTAAAGTGATACTGTGACTTGTGTTGTTCTTTATCCGCACTTACATCTTTGCACACAAAAACACTTATCTGCTACACAGACTCAACCAAGAAAAGTTCAAGAATCCATTCACCCCCCCTCTGTATTCTTTTACTGTATTCTATACTCAACATAATTGTTATGCCCAAATCTTGGCATAAGCCCTAAGCAGGCCTAATGGGCTAGAATAGCGGTCCATAACTCATAATGGGCCTAGAGATGAAGATTGGGTCACTAAAACCCACCACCAGGAGTCAGTTCAATATACTATCAAGCACAATGTGGAAGTTTACGACCCCAAGCTGCGGGTCGAGTTCGCCAGCAAAGTCCTTAGTATGGGATAGCATCTATTATGCACGTCTGTCTCTCTACAAGGTCCAGCGAGGCCTAGAGGTCCAGCGAGGCCTAGAATACTGTTTGTGCAAGGTCCAGCGAGGCCTAGAGGTCCAGCAAGATCTAGAATACTGTCTCTACAAGGTCTAGCATGGCCTAGAGGTCCAGCGAGGCCTAGAGGTCCAGCGAGGCCTATAATACTCTTATGAAGGCTAGAGGTCCAGCGAGGCCTAGAGCATATATATTATGAAGGCTTACGGTCAGGCCCAGCGAGGTCGCGTGAGTGTGATTATCTCCATACAGCGTGGACCACCTTGCATGACTAGCCCAGCGAGGTCGCATGCGAGGCCACGTAGCTTCTCCATTAGCCTCGCCAGTGAGGCCACCTGATTCGAGCTTCATGTTAGCCATAGGTAACATTTAATGGGCCATGGGTCATGAGCAGGATAAATGGGTAAAATGTATCAGCCCAAGAAGACGTCTAATGGATTCGGGCCAAGTCGAGCCCATAGAAATCCTAGTCCGTCTAGGTAACTTCTTCTCCAAGAGAACTACGTATGGCTTGATCCCTATAAATAGGGTACGTAGGCATCTTGTTAAGGATGATTGACAGTTCACCCCTGAAATATCAACAAACAAGATCAGCCACAATAATCACCAATCTCCTTCCGTGTTCTTCGTGTTCTTAGCGAAATATTCGTATTTTGCTCCATGATTTCAGCAAACCTCCAAAATATTATTATACAATATTCTCCCTATAATAGTAATCAAACGATTGTAATTTGGATTGTCAATCCTGGAGCTCTCATATTGTTCGAATCATATTTAACTAAGTCCTAAAATCGTTTGAATCCTAATTATCTATTTTTTAGAACTCTTCTATTTTAAATAATTAAAATCAAAACTTCCTTCATTATGCCCTATTTTTTAGAAAAGAAATCTAAACTTCTTTTTTTAACATTAACATTAACATTTTCGAAATAGAAAAGGTTTTTGAATTTTCTCTAAATTATATTATAGTTACGATATAAAAATGAAATTCTAACCTTTTTTTTTACAACAATATCTCCCAATTCTAATCGCTTGAGTCCTATTTATCTATTTTTCTAGACCTTCTCTATTTTAATTAATTAAAATCAAAACTCTCTTCTTTAGGCCCTATTTTAAAGGGAAAAAAAAGAAATCAAAACTTCCTTTTTTAACATTAACAATTTTGAAATAAAAAAGGTTTTTTAACATTAACAATTTTGAAATAAAAAAGGTTTTCGAATTTCCTCTAAATTATGTTTTAGTTAGGATAAAAAAAAGGAAGTTCTAACCATTTTTTTAGAGCTCCTCTATTTTAAATAATTCAAATCAAAACATACTTCTTTACGCTCTATTTTTTAGAAAAGAAATTAAAACTTCCCTTTTTAACATTAACATTAACATCTTCGAAATAGAAAAGGTTTTCGAATTTCCTCTAATGATATTTTAGTTAGGATATAAAAAGGAAGTTCTAACTTTTCTTTTACAACAGTATCTCCCAATTCTAATTGAATCCTAAGAAAATCTCATCGACACGCAAATCGAATCAAAGTCAAAGAGAATTTATTATTTAACTTTTTATTAGCGTGTACGCTTTTAATAATATATACAACAAGTGTCGTCCTAAAAAATAGTGAGACAAAATCGGTATACAAAAAATATGAATAATACATCTTATTATCTATGTATATTTAATTTATACAAAAAGGAAGTTCTAGCTTTTTCTTTTACAATAGTATCTCCTAATTCTAATTGAATCCTAAGAAAATCTCACATCAAAGTCAAAGAGAATTTTAGTATTTAAATTTTTATTAGTGTGTACGCTTTTTAAAATATATACAACGGGTGTCGGCCTAAAATATGAATAAATTATCTATGTATATTTAATTTATACAATATTTTGTTCACCAATCTATATTGATATTAGGGATATTATGAATGGTACCCTTTTGGTATTGACTTCTCTGAATGGTACCACTGCATATTTTTGACTTACGAGTGGTACCATCAAGGTTTTGTCTTCTCAATAAAAATACCCCTCCGTCATTAAAAAGTTAGTCAAACGTTAGTCAAATAGTAATTTTAATTAATATTCTGAATGGTACCCTTTTGGTATTGGCTTTTTCGAATAGTACCACTGCATATTTTTGAAAATCGAAATTAAATGAAAAATTGGTGAAAAATTAAAATTTAGGATCAGAAGCTCACTTCAGGGCACCCATTTAGTGGGTACAAGTACATACCATGACATGATTTGATGTTACTGCCATAGTTGAACAAAGTAAATGAAGAATTGAAATTCAGCTTTAATAATTTTATGAAGAAAACTGAGATCTCTAGCTCTTGTGCATGAAAGTGTCGGAGGATGAATCGTTTAAGATATTAATAATTAAACGAAAATAAACTATGTTCAGAGATTAAGATGTCCAGTAATTATTTCTGTCTGTCTATTGGTTCATTGTTCAACTTACAGATGCATGCAATTACACACTAGCATGTTGTTCTTATACATGTATATTTGTAACTTAATTTTATTCAAGTCAAACGTAGTGGAGGCAAATTGGAAGACACAACAGTCCTACATATTTAAGGCCAAAAATAGAAAAAGAACAATATTTATGTTCTAAAATAAATTTAAATTAAGTAATCATATTTGAGCTTTTCAAACAAGCATGATCCAACCACATTCCCTGTTCATGTCAAAAATATGTGGGTGTTTGTAATTTCATACTCTTCATTTTAAAATTTTAAAAATATTTAAAAAAATTTAAAAATATTGTAAGTCAAAAATATGCAGTGGTACCAGAAGGGTACCATTCAGAATATTAATTAAAATTACTGTTTGACTAACTTTCTAATGACGGAGGGGCATTTTTATTGAGAAGACAAAACCTTGATGGTACCACTCGTAAGTCAAAAATATGCAGTGGTACCATTCAGAAAAGTCAATACCAGAAGGGTACCATTCATAATATCCCTTGATATTGTACATATATTTTTGTCAATTTTTTTTAGATAACTTTATTTAAAATTTTAAAAAAATGTTATAAGGCCGCCGCGAAGCGCGGCTTAGTCGACTAGTCTATTATATATATAAAGGAGAACCCGCAGGAGCTCTAGAATCGCTCGATTCATATTTATCTATTTTTCTAGAGCTCCTCTATTTTAAATAATTAAAATCAAAACTTCCTTTTTAGGCTCTATTTTTTAGAAAAGAAATTAAAACTTCATTTTTTAACATTAACATTAACATATTCGAAATAGAAAAGGTTTTCAAATTTTTAGGAGAGAAGAAGTCAAATTTATATATTCGAAATAGGAAAAAAATTTATATTTGCTTTTTATCTTTATTATACTATATAAAGGATAACCCATGAGAGTTTTTGTTTTATTGAGTGCTATGCTTTCGTGGATCTTTGAATAATTTTTTTAATCTTTTGTCTTCTTCGTCTTACAGGTTGCAAATTATATTCGTATCACAAGCTATCAGCTACTGAGATCGTGGGACTGTCCCATGATCCTCAAAAAAAATATTTTATAATTTTAGAAAATGTTTTCCCAAGTTTTTTGGGGAATTCATTTTCCAAAAAGTTATCACTTTTGTTAAACAAATTTTCCTCCATTGAAAAATGTTTTCTTTTCCTGATAATCAAACAAACACAGGAAAATCTGGAAAATATTTTCCAGAGTCCAAACAAACGCCGGAAAATCCAGAAAACATTTTCCTAGAAAATATTTTCCAGCAAATAAACGGAGCCTTATTAATTACAAGTGCTGATCGTACCTGCACTAAAATATTGCAACTAAAATTATTTAAAATATGCATATTATAATATTTGTTGATTTTTTGTCAGGTCCATACACAAAAATTAAGAGCATCTTTGATGAATTTTCATTTAAAATATATTGTGAATTATTGAGGCCATTTTTTTAAAAAAAAATAAAAGAAATATTCGTTTGAAAAAGTGGTTAATCCATTGTTCAATCCAAATCCATAGAAACCAAACCAAATCCAAAACCAAATTTATAGAAATATGGTTTTAAAATGGATTTGGATCAAGAACCAATCCAAAACCATATTATTCGAACCAAAACCAAACCAATCACATATTTTGCCAGCTCTAGTGGGACACCCATGTACATAGACGAAAAGGATCTATGAGCTAGCCATCGACTTCTTCATGAAAGTGGTACAGACAAGTTAAGATTTTCACACCTAGAAGAGTCAGTTAGGTAATAATTTTGTTCCTTATGGGATAAACATGCATGGCAGATGTTACATGTCTAGATTGGATCTTGCTTAATTTCTCACAATGATTTACATGTCTAGAAGTCTTCCACTTCTGCTCAACTCTTGATCTTCGGAAAAAGAACGAGAATGATATTGTTAGTTAAATTGCCTTGATATTTTGGTGATTGTTTTATCGATAATTTTGTGATTTATTCTATAATATTTTTGCATGATTTTGATTAGAACTTTAATAAAATATATATCAGATGACATCATATTTTTTTGGTTTAAGAGCAAAGCAGCAAAACCTTATTTAAACTGGGCAATAAATTTTTAAATTTGAAATAGAAAAGATTTCCGAATGAAATATTATATATAATAGATTGTATATTCATGAACACCATGATGCATGTCAACCTTTTTTCTCCTCTTTCTTCGATTTACAAGGTAGAGCCTCATCATGTTGTTTATATAATCTCTTATCCATGCTTGCATTAATTTGGTTTGTCATCTGGACAATGTCTATCCCCTCTTCATATTGGCTACTTCTTATAGTTCTTTTTATATTTGCATGTATATTCATTTGGTTCATTATTCTTTTTATTTTTTTAACAGCAATGTGGATCGGAGGAGGTGTTTTTCTCTAACTTACTTTGAGTAAATAATTTTTTCATGATATAAGACTTCATAATTTGATATATATCATGTTAGGATGTAAAAAATATATCTCATGTGATTGTTACTGAGTTTTCCATGTTTGAGACCCACAATGCTTGAATGATCTTTTACATATATTTGCCAAACACACTTCTTTCCTCGATTTTAAATAATTAAAATCAAAACTTTCTTCCTTAGACCCTAATTTTTAGAAGAAAAAAATCAAACCTTCCTTTTTTAACATTAACATCTTCGAAATAGAAAATTTTTCGAATTTGTAAGAAGAAGTCAAATTTATATATTCGAAATATAAAAGAAATTTAATATTCTTATATATATACAATCATTGCTTTTAACAATCATTGCTTCTAACAATCAAATTTTATCACCATGTTTGTAAATCTTTTCTTGCTCCTGTTTGCTTTTGTTTTCGTCTATTTTCTTTTAATTTTTAATTTATTCTTTTTTTGTTTAATTCTTGCTCCTGCAGATATCGTGTGAACAAGAATTAGGATATCTAAAATCTAAAATATTTATCTTCATATTATAGTCCATTACTACAACTATATAAAGTCTTGCATTTTTCATTGATATGCAAAAATCTTAAATAATTTTTATGTGTACATACATAGTTATACATGATTGATATTAAAGCTTCATTTTCTTCTATTTTTCCTGGACGAAGTTTTCGAAGAAAACGTGAAAATTTGAGATCCAAAATCAAATACAAAGCCACAAACCAAAATAATTAGGAAAATCAAACCGACAAACTTTCAATCTTTCGGTTTTTTTATATTAGTATAGATATATAGAGTTTAATATTATAATATAATATTTATTTTAATATTATGTTAGAAATATTGTAATTTTTAGAACCCGTAAGCTCTAGAATCGCTCGGATCCTATTTATCTAATTTTCTAGAGCTCCTCTATTTTAAATAATTAAATCAAAACTTTCTTTTTTTAGGCCTTATATTTTAGAAAAGAAATCAAAACTTCGTTTTTTAACATCACACTAACATCTTCGAAATAGAAAAATGTTTTCGAATTTGTAGGGATCCAAGATATGGCACCTAACCTACAAAACTCTACAAGTCTTAAAATATTCAGAGGTAGATGTGTTGATCAAACTGATTGAGAAGAGAGATGAGAACAACAAAAGTCTATATGATGACTTAAGGAATGAACAACCTGCCAGATTGCCTGAAGTGTTTACAAAATCCTAGAACCATCATCTACCAATCTGGAACAAGAATTGATGACATCAAGCAGTTGATTATTCCCAAGCATCTTATCCCTCAGAATCATAGTCTCATCATTGCCATCATTGAAAGACTAACTAAAAAGCAAGGAATCAGAAATGCTGAAGAGGTGGAAGCACTGAACATTCTCAAATCTTTCATTGCAACTGGCATTGTCCCAGAAATGGCCAAAAACATGAGGAATAAGGATGATGAAGATGAAGACAAAAGTGATGGAAGGAGAAGTCATCACAGAAGTGATAAGGGTGATGAAGATAAGAAGAATAAGAAGAAAGATAGCAAGGACAAGAAAGGTGATAATGACCAAGGCAAAGTCTATGAGAGGAGAAGTGGAAAACAGCAAGCCTTAGGCATTACTAACAGTAATCTCACCACAACACAAGACTCTAAGTCTAGGGTGAATACCGTTAGTAATGACCTACCAAAATCTACATTTATGGCCTCTGCAACTGTTTTGCCACCTCAAGAAGAGAAGAAGATACAAATCAAGAAACCATGTGTATGTTTCTAAAAGTAAACTGCTAATGGTATACTATAGTGGTCTACAAGCAAAGGTCATAAGTTTCTGCCAAGCATTGGAGTGAAAAAGGTTAAATTCAAGCAAGCTGCAAGAAGGGTGAAGTTGTCTAACTCAAAGGCACTGACAACCATTCTAGGGTTAAACCTACCATCTCTAGATGAAAGCTATGATGAAGACCAACTGCAGTTCCTATGGGCTTAAAGAATCTATCATGTTGCCATTGTAGATGATTGTCTTGAAATTAAATATACTGATGGAATACAGAAGAAATTCAGACAAGGGACATGTCAACATTGGGGCAGGCTATATGATATAGAAAGGATTATTGCAATGTTGGATTTTGAAGATAGAGTGGAAAGGCTATGGAAGCTCGAGTTAATTGACTTTGTTAAAATGAAGAGAGATCACCAGGCAGAACAGAAAAAAAAGAGTGAAGAGCTTCTAAAGAAAAGAGAGGAGGAGTTTGCTGCAATGGAAGCTAAGGCTAATGAATTGAGGGCTATGGGTCTGTGTAGAGTCAAATTTAATCCCTACATCATTGACTACAAGAAATATGGAAGAACTGTAAAGATTAGAATGGACTACATCAGTTCCTACTCTGAGAAACAGCTGAATGAAGTACTCAAGGATTTATCAGACTCCCCTCTAATTGAAGAACTCACTGCAATGGAAGACATTATTCTTGCAATGGAAGAAAATGCAAAGAAGAAGGCTAAATAAGCTGAAGAAAAGAGGAAAAATGAGAATCTGCAAGCCAAAGCTCAAGGAATGAATCCAAAAGAATATGGCTAGTAATTCTTCATAACTTGTAAGGATGGCCTGTTTACATTTTTAATCAAATCACATACCTGTACTTTCCAAGTCTTATCTTTATGTATGTTAGGCTTGTTATCAGACATAAAATTGTGACTAAGGTTCTTACTCACAATTTGGGGGAGATTGTTAGTCACAGAGGCATGCCTGTATACATCTAATAACAAGCCTAATTGTTTGTAATGCTTTGCATTACTTACATGACCTCTTAACTCAGGGAACCTCTAGTTGTAGAGTTTCTATTTGTTTAGTACTTGTAATATGCATCAATTTCTATCTGTGTAATTGTACTTAAAAGTCAGAGAATAATGTTTGAAAGAAGTTCCAAGGTTCATGCCTCAAGCTTGAAGAACAAGGCTGTCAAAATAAACACAGTTAGAGGTTGGAGAATGAAAATTTGCCTAAGTACCAATTCAACAAGTATGTTTGTTACATTCGAGAAGTCTAGCCTTCGAGTAGTCAGGGATTCGATATCTCAAAAGACACTATTCGATATCTCTGTTGCCCAGTAATTAACAATTGTAGAAGGGGGGTTGAATACAATTGTATAAGATTTTCGACTTAAACAGAAATAACACAAGTATGAATCAATAACAGCTTTATTAATTCTGATAAAACTGTTACAAAACTCTCTTAAGAAATTCTTATGTTCTTAAGAGCTGCTAGGTTACAAGATAACTCGTGTAAGCAATTACTCTTATGTAAAACCTAAACTGTGTTTATATAGCATACATAGCTACACTATCAATTACAAGATATTCTAAATCAATTACATATTACTCTGAATGCATATCCTGTATGATAGCTGCCTTCCTACAATTTAGGAACCGACATATCAATCTTCCTTGATCTCTGGTCTGATGAGAATCTTCACATAATCCTGACCAGCTTCTAATACTGACAGTACCTTCATACTGACATCGTATTACTGATGACGTCAACATCAGTATCTTGATCAGTAACAATCCAGATCCTGATATCACTTGAATCAATATCTAACAATCTCCCCCAATTTGTACTTAATGAAATAAAGCACAAATTATTTGATTCAAAGATGTCAAAAACTCAAAACAAAAATCTATGAGCTGTCTTCAGGTTCAGTCTCAGAAACCCTTACAAAGAAATTATTTATCTACAAGAAACTTGATAATAATTCCTCTTCCTTCTCTGCTAGAATCTGAATCAGTCTTTTCTTCAGAATTCTGAGTTCTTCATTATTCTTGTCAATCTGATAAATACCAGCCCTGAGATTTTGAATTGAGCTCCTTGGTAAATTCAACTCTCCCAACAATAAATATGCAAGATCTCTTCCACCAGGATTCAAAGATAACTGTTCTTGCCTCAGAATTACTTCTTTAACAGCTGAACCCTTTTTCATTTCTACTTCTTGTCCTTCTGTGTTCAAATACATGGGAGTATAATTACCATCATATCTTGATCCTCCATCCACATATCTGGATTTTATTTTCATGAAGATCATAGTACACCAGTTTCTGTAAACACTAGCATCTCTGTCAGGAATGCTTCTATTTTCAAGCAAATAGAGAACATATTTCAGTTCTTTTGTTGACTTGCACAATACATCATGAATGCGTAGTCTCTTGACACTTTTGTCTTTCATAAAGTACAACAACTTTTCCATCATTTTACCATCCATCTTGCATGCAACAATTGCAACTGATTCAAGTTCCCAAAGATCATCAACAGTTAATTCTTCACCTAATCTTCTGGTAATAAAATGTTGATCTGCTTGAAATACAGGTATGAATTTGGCATCCCTAGAACCAAATCCTCCTCTATTGTAAGGTTCCAGTCCATTCAGATCAGAACTTATCTTAATACACCTTAGTGAACCTTTATCAAATTCAGAAGATTTTGCTTTCTGAAGTCCAGGACTCATTGGAGGTTCTGAAATTACTCTTCCAGACTTAAAAACAACTGGTCCAGTATACTTAAGTTTATCAACTTCAACCCACTTTTTCCTTCTCTTCTTTGTTTGTGGATCACTAGGTTCTTCTTCTTCTTCTTTCACTTGTTTAGATTTATCAATAAATAAATCCTTTTAAGAATTAATCAGCCTTCTGAAATATTCTTTGCTGGCTCTTTCAACAATATCATTCACACTATTTCTGACTTCTCTAGATCTTCTAACATTACCAGTATCAAAGTCAACAGTTTCCTTCTTTGCTTTTTCAACTTTCTTTTTCTTTCTCTCTAAAGAAATTTCTTCTTCTTCTATACCAGGCTCATCAAAGATACTTGATGATGGAAAATATTCAAGAGATAAAGGAGTTTTCTTCTTTAAATCTTCAGTAATCTCCTCTATTCTGATTCCACTAGACCTTGTCTACCTTGTACTTATTTGAACAGGTTTCCTTCCTCTGCCTCTATTTCTTCCTCCTCTGCCTCTTCCTCTTCTTGCAGTAGGAGCTTCCTTCTGTCTTGCAATCTCCTCAAAAATCCTGTTTTGTTCCTTTACAATTTCATCAGTAGTCATATCAGGATTTTCTTCAGAAGTTAATTCAAGTGCCTTCTTAGCATGATACTGATGAAACTTATCACTGTTTCGATAAACAAGTTCACTTCCACCTGATTCAGTGATAATTTCTTCAAAGAGGTGAGGAGCATCTTGTACATCAGTAATCAACATATCTTCATCACCTTCAAGAATAGTAGAAAGAGTTTGCCTTCTTTTTCCAGATTCAGAAACATGAGTTGACTGATTAGTTTGAGTCTGAGTTAAACTCCTCCCCTTTACTAAACCAGCATTAGAGGTTCCTTTTCCTTTCTCATGTTGTTGGTGAGTACTAGTACCACCATCATTTCCAGAAGTATCATCCTTATCCTTTCTCACAACTGGATTAGGGATTAGGTGTACATTTTGTTTTGACTACCTTCTCCCCCTTTTTGACATCTGCATCTTCTTCAATAAAGAAAGATAAGATAAGCTTGAGTGTCTCATCAATAGTGTCAACTTTCGATTCCAAGACATCCATTCTTGACTCCATCTTCTTTTGAAGTGCCTTAATATCATCAGCAAGAAGACGAGCTTGAGAAGCAGTAGCAGATATAGAAACAGTTGTATGAATATCCGCTTGAACTTTAGCATTATTAACCTTCATAGAATCAATCTCACTCTTCAATCCCTTTGCTAGAAGATCATTAGTCTTGATAAGTGCCTTAAGCTCAGGAGTAGACATCCTTGTGGCAATGTGACCAGAATGAAAAAGAGCATTATGAAAATTCATCTTAGCATTCGGCTGATTCCATTCAGTATCCCATTCATATCCCCTTGTAGCTTGAGTATCAGCAGGAAGTGTAGAACTGTACTCCCCTCTGAACTCTTCTTGAGTAATAGATTGCATGTATCTACTCGAAGATCCATAAGCAGATGCTAGACTTGCTTTTATGGCTGCCTACATTTGAATTGCCTCAGGATCATCATCAGCATGATCATCATCATCATATGATCTATCATCAGACTCAAGAAGTTTATCATCCACATTTTCTTCAGGATTCATAACTCCTTTCAATCTCAAATCAACAGAAGTTGGATCTGTTGGTTCTTGAAGACCTGTAGTGGGAATAGAAATATTTCCTAAATCTCTCTTTTCTTTTAAATTGATCTCATCACTTCTCACAACATGACCTAAGTTACTTTCAAGAGTAACTACTACCTCTCCAGAAGTTTTTAACTTCTCACTCTGTTCTACCTCACCTTTTGCCAGTTCAGGAGACTGCCTCTCTTCACTATTCTTTTTCTCTAATTGTTTACTCTCAGTCTCACTAGAAAGGTTCTGGCTCAAAAAATTCAAAGAAATAAGAGGTGGCTGAGAAGAGTGGTCTGAAGTCATACAGATAGAGGTATCCCTTGTATCAGGTCAATCTGTAATCATACTTTCAGTATTAAGAGAAGTAGATATAGAAGTGTTACCTGAGGAAGTGATTAAATATTCCATTGGCCTTGCAGAAAGTGGCTCGATAAGCAATGGAATATTTGGATCAGTAGTACTTGCATCAGGATTGACAACTACAATTAAAGCATGACTTGCATCAGTATTTTGTACTGATGGTTCTTGTGTAGTCTGAGGTTGTAAAACTTCTTCAACACTTTGAGTCAAAGGTTCTTGTGTGCTTCCCTCATATGCAGTGTCCTTCAGTATATTATCACATTCAGCAATATGCTTGACATGAACAACTTTATCTGCCAGACTTTGAACTAAGTCAAATTCGATTTCTGAAGCCCCTTGAGCAGTGTTAGGAAACTCCTTTGCTAATGTGATCTTGCCTGCATCTTCACTTTGAGAAGATGGTTCTTGTGGGGCAGGAATATTCTTGTCTTCACTTTCCCGTTGAGAAAGTGGTTCTTGTGAGACTATTCCTTCAGCAATGTCTGCATCCATACTTTGAATGAATGGTTCTTGTGTGATTGGATCTGCAGTAGCTGCTGAACTACTTTGAAGTTCAGGTTCTTGTGGGCTAGATCCTTTCAGAGGTGATGATGTCCTCTATTTCTTTTGTTGTTCAAAAACTTTTGCTGTAGTTTGTTGTTGCATATAGAGAGGTGGTGGCTTTTGTCCAAGTTTGACAGCAATGCCAACAACCTTGTCCAGTGACATATCAAATGTCCTCTTCTGTGATGATGTAGAGACTGGAGAATCAGAGATTTCAACAGTCTTCACAGGCGAAGTATCAAGAGTAGAGACATTAAGATCAGTAGTTGAGTCAGGAACTGATGATGCAACCGGATTCTGATTATCTTCTATATCATCCTCAATATTCTGTTTCTCCAGAGGAATGAAATATTTACTCTTCTTAAGTAACCTCCTTCTTTTCTTTGGTTTTTCAGAAATGGCTAGTGCTTTAGGAGTCACAGCAACAACTTCCTTTTTCTTCAAAGAAACTGATAAAGGCAATTTGTCATCATCAGAATCATAATCAGACTCAGAATCAATTTTCTGACTGAATTTCCTCTTTTCTCCTGTTTCCTTATACACCCATATGTCAATCAAAGATTGATCAATCTCAAGTACAGATTTTTCTTTAACCAGGACCCCTTGTGCACCCCCTTGTGACTTCTTTTGAGAGTGGGTTGGAGTGGAGAAATTCTTTGACCCTGATTGTCTTCCAGACACATCAGATCTAGCTAATTTCTTTGATTTTACAACTGATGCCTTTTGTGAGACACCAGAGGTGGATGACTGTTTGATAGTGTGTTTGGGTTGTGTGCTTTGGTTAGAAACAGAATGGGTAGTGTTCTGTCTCATAGCACCAGAAGTAGGTCCAAGACCATCAGAAATAAATCCATAATAAGTAGACATTCTCTTTGTCAAAAGAAGCCTGACCTTATCAGGAATAATAGGATTGCCTTCCAAATTATTCACCTTATCAGATTTCTCCAAGGATTTGATATTATTTTTAGAAATCTTAAAGATACACAATTGATCATCATTTTCAAATTCAACATTGGGACATAAATATGAAAATATCAATCGAAAGAATCTAATAAAACAAACATATCCACACTTGTCTGTTTTCTAGCATAAAAGGCTTTCAAAAGAAACAATCCATAATCAAAAGGAGTTTCATGAATTAGAGAGTACCCAATTTGAACTGAAGCTGAAGGCAATGTATCAAAGTTAGAGACTTTATTCAGAAAACAGCGACTGATAGTATCAAAGAAGAAATTCCATTCCTTCTTAAGTTTTGTTCTGTATAAATCCCCAAACTTCATTGGCTGTCCTTTGATTCCAAGACTCTTTGCAAAATCAAGAAGTGTAGCATCGGAAACACTTTCTGCTGATTTGCCATTAAGAGATGGTAGATGAAGAACCTTCTCTATCACCTCTGGAGTCACTCTATAAGTAGCACCATTATACTCAAAGGACATGTTCAGATTCTTTGTTGTCATTCCTTCACTAAAAACTGCTGTTGACCATACCTGCATAACACTTTTGAAAGAAACTTTGGAGGGTTGTGTTAATGCATAGTTAATCGGACTTGAGGCTAAGAAATCTTGAATGATATGGAAATCATTCGATAAATCCTGATGATCAAGAACAGCAACGAAATTGTTAGGTGCAAAAGTAACACCATTGATGACAACTTTACTGTTTGCAAACAATTGATTTTCCATTTTGGTTGAACAGAGAGATTTTGTATTCTCGAACAATTAGGGTTTATGTTTGCACAAGATGAGAGACGATTTAATACTGATACTTTGAGAATAAAAGAATCAATTTAGAAAACTAAATTGATTTTGGACAATTCTAATGATTTCTCAAGGACAGGTGTCAGAATCGACTCGTGCACACATAAGTAATGGAGTAAATTACGTGTAAGAGTGGTGATAACTGCACGCGACACGATTTTCAAACTGTAAGTATATACTTACAAGAGTGTTACACACGCGCCCGCAGTTTTCGAGAAATAAGATTGTGATTAAAAATAAGACAAGGTAATTTGTTTTAATTAAAGAAATTAAAACATTACAATCTAAAAATACCTGGTACCAACACCAGAAATATGAATCGTTTCATATTCTCATTCCACTCTTCTCTATTTAATCCAAGAGAATTGTCCACTACCTTCTTAACTCTTCTTCTTACCTGCAAACTAAAAACTCTTCTCACAAATATATTTGTAAAAAAAAATGTCGAGTTTTACCATCAAAGAGAAGAATCTCCATCTCGTAGAGAAGAGAGATATCTTCAGTTACACTCGTGAAGAGTTTGATGCTTTCAAATGGGAGAGACAACTTGAGACTCTCTGGTTGCAGATGGATGCTGGTCTCGAAGAAATCGAGAAAGAAAGACCTGCAAAAGTAATTGACATCGATGCTGCCCTCCAAGCAACATTAGCATGGCTTTCTTCTAAGACATCCTCATCCAAATCCATCAACCATTGTTAATGAATATGTCAGCAAAAATAACCTTATTCCTCTCAACCTCCACCCAAACAAAGTGGCAAAGATGGGATCTGGGATAGCTGCTTACAATGGAGTGGTTTGGACTTCCTTTTCCTGTTGAATAGATTAGTAGATAGAGAACAAAAATATGTAATCTATGAATGTACTCTTTTTCTTATTTTCAATGAAATTTTTGTTTCTCTAATCTTATTCATTGTTTTCTGCATTGAACTTGTTCTTCAAATAATTAAATCAAAGAAATAAACATGAAAACTAATTATAGTAATCACCTTATTAACAAGTTCAAAAGTCACAAGTATATCAGGAATACAGAACAGAAAATAGAATACTGAAATACATTACTGATAAGTGAAACGTCGCATCAGTATTCAATGTTTGACTGATGTCAGGATTGACTTTTCGAAATTCATCAGGATTCGATGAGCATCAGTATTTGATATTTCTCTATTCTCAGAAACTATCGTAGTTTACCATTCCCAGTTCATTCACCAACTTTGTAAACGTAGCTTCAGGAAGTGGCTTGGTGAATATATCAGCTAGCTGTTGATCAGTAGGAACAAAGTGTAACTCAATTGTCCCTTCCATTACTTGCTCTCTTATGAAATGATATCTGATACTGATATGCTTAGTAAGAGAATGCTGTACTGGATTTCCTGTCATAGCAATAACACTTTGGTTATCATAATAAATAGGTATTTTTGAATATGACAAACCATAGTCCATTAGCTGATTTCTCATCCACATTATCTGAGCACAACAGCTTCCTGCAGCAATGTACTCAGCTTCTGCAGTTGATGTAGAGATAGACTTTTGCTTTTTACTGAACCAAGAAACTGACAACTGCCTGAAGTACTTTTTCTGTCTATTTTACAGCCTACAAAATCAGCATCTGAATAACCACATAAATTAAAATCAGATTCCCTAGCATACCAAAGGCCAAGAGATGGTGTGCCCTTCAAGTATCTGAAAATCCTTTTGACAACTATAAGATGTGGTTCTCTGGGTTCTGCCTGAAATCTTGCACATAGACAGGTTGCATACATGATATCCGGTCTACTAGCAGTTAGATACAACAGTGAGCCAATCATACCTCTGTAATTAGTTACATCTACCTCAGTACCTTGATTAGGATCAAGCTTGGTAGCTGTAGCTATGGGAGTGGATGCAGTAGAGTTGTCTTGCATGTTAAACTTTTTCAATAGGTTCTTTGTGTATTTTGACTGATTGATAAAAATCCCATCATCAGTCTGTTTAACTTGTAGACCTAAGAAATAGCTCATCTCTCCCATCATGCTCATTTGATATCTAGACTGCATTAGCTTTGAAAACTTCTCACATAATTTAGAGTTAGTTGACCCAAAAATGATATCATCAACATAAATTTGAACTAACAGCAAATCCTTTCCATGATTCAAATAAAACAAAGTTTTATCAATTGTACCTCTTTTGAATCCACTTTCTAGTAAGAATTGAGCCAATGTCTCATACCAGGCTCTTGGAGCTTGCTTTAGTCCATAAAGTGCTTTATCCAGTCTGTAGACATAATCTGGATGTTTTGAATCAACGAAGCCAGGAGGTTGTTCAACATAAACTTCCTCTTCTAATTCTCCATTGAGAAAAGCACTTTTCACATCCATCTGGAAAACTTTAAATTTATTGTGGGCTGTATATGCAAGAAAAATTCTGATAGCTTCAAGTCTTGCAACAGGAGCAAATGTCTCATCATAGTCTATTCCTTCTTGTTGAGAATATCCTTTTGCAACTAGTCTTGCTTTATTTCTGATGATAGTGCCATCTGAATCTGTCTTGTTTCTGAACACCTACTTTGTACCTACAATGGACCTTCCTTTTGGCCTTGGTACAAGTTTCCAGACATCATTTCTTTCAAACTCATTTAGTTCTTCTTGCATAGCCATAACCCAATCAGCATCCTTTAGTGCATCTTTAACTTTCTTAGGTTCCTCCTTTGACAGAAAGTTATGATAAAGACATTCATTTTGAGTTGCACTTCTAGTTCTAACACCTACTTCAGGATTCCCAATAATTAAATTAGGAGTATGACTTTTAGTCCATTTCCTTGCTGGTGGTAGATCATTCCTTGAATTTGATGCTCCCCCTGGATTTGTGTTATCTTCAAAAGAACCAATGTTTATAGAAGCTCCCCCTGAGATATTGCTATCTGTTTCTGATCTGCTGTCAGAATTATCACTTGAATCTATTTCTGATGAATCTCTTCCTGATGTTTGATTTGTTTCATTATTGATGGTCTCTTGATGTTGCTCCCCCTCAACATTTGCATTCCCATCAATAATCTGTATTTCATCAGTAATAACTGGTTCGTCAGTATTTGATGAATTTTCAGTATCTGACAAGATTTCACCAGAATTCTTGGAGGCTTCATTTGCAAAAATCAAATCATCATGTAAGTCTTCAGAAATTCCTGTAATCTTTTTATCATCGAAAGATACATTTATTGACTCCATGACTGTCTTTGTTCTTAGATTGTAGACTTTAAAGGCTCTTGATGATGGATAGCCAATAAAGATGCCCTCATCAGCTTTAGTTTCAAATTTTCCAAGCTGTTCAGGATGAGGTCTTAGAACAAAGCACTTACAGCCAAATACATGCAAATGCTTCAGAATTGGCTTCTTTTCTTTGATCATCTGATAAGGAGTTACACCATGTCTGTTAATCAGTGTAATATTTTGAGTGTAGCATGCTGTGTTGATTGCTTCTGCCCGGAAATATGTAGGAAGTTTAGCTTCCTCCAACATAGTTCTGCCTGCTTCAATAAGAGTTCTGTTCTTTCTTTCAACTACTCCATTTTGCTGGGGTGTGCCTGGAGCAGAGAATTGTTGAACTATTCCTTTGTATTTGCAGAACTCTTCCATTGCTGAATTCTTGAATTCAGTTCCATTATCACTTCTTAAAATCTTGACTTTATACTTTGTGCCAATTTCAATGAGTCTCACATGGTCCAAAAGTATCTCAGCTGTTTCGTCCTTTCTGTGTAGAAAATACACCCATGTATATCTAGTATATTCATCAACAATTACTAGAGTATATCTTTTCTTACTGATGGACATTATGTTTACTGGTCCAAACAAGTCAAGATGAAGCATGTGATAAGGTTCATCAATTGAGGATTCTGTTTTGCTCTTAAAAGATGTCCTTCTTTGTTTAGCCTTCTGACAAGCATCACAAAGTCCATCTGGAGTATACAATACCTTAGGTAATCCTCTCACTAAGTCTTTCTTTACCAACTCATTTATATTGTTGAAGTTGAGATGAGAAAGCTTCTTGTGCCAACTCCAACTTTCATCTACAGTCGCTTTACTGATGAGGCATGTAGAGTGTCCATCAGTATTGGTATAGATGTTAGCTTCATAAATATTACCATGTCTTTGTCCAGTTAAAGCAACCTTCCTTGAAGATTTGCTGATTACTTCAAAATGAGTATCATAGAAGTTGACATGATAACCTCTGTCAGTGATTTGACTAACACTAAGCAGATTGTGTTTGAGTCCTTTCACCAGAGCTACTTTTTCAATAATGACATTTCCAATGATAATACTGCCATATCCCAAAGTTTGTCCAATGTTGCCATCTCCATAAGACACAGTTGGGCCAGCCTTTTCCTCAAATTCTGATAGCAAGGTTTTGTCTCCAGTCATGTGCACAGAACATCCACTATCCATGACTAACACATTTTTCTTTTTGCCCTGCAATTAGAATCACAAAGAATTCAGTTAGAATTTTTAAGAACCCACACTTGTTGGGTTCTTTTAGCATGCAGTTTAACATTTTTAGCAGCAGAAGATTTCTTAACAAAAACTTTTTCTTTAGGATTACCTCCTTTAGAATTTATTTTGTTATCATCAGAATTAACAGATGCATGCTTAGAATTCACATTCTTTGTTTTGCCAGAATTTGTACTTTTATTGAACTTAGGCAATGGCTCATAAACATTGTAGTACAAATTATGATATTCTTCACACATATAAATAGAATGCCATTTACTACCACAATGAAAACAGGGATTTTGTGGTTTATAAAATACTGTCCTATTCCTAATGTCAGACTTAGGAATAACAGTAGTCTTCTTCTTACTCCTTCTGCAGTCAATAGCAAGATGATTAGAGTTACCACAATTAAAACATGTCTTTCTTGGTGCATTTGGAATATACTTATAATTATTCTCTTTGTTTATTCCAACTTTACCATTTCTGTTTCTTTTGACAGTAGAGACTCTCTTCTTATCTGTCACATCACAGATTTTATCTCTCAGTTGTTTCTTTGACAAAAGACCTACATTCTTGTTTTGGACAGACTTAGATTTAGAATTCTGTGCAGAAGTGGATCCCTCTTCAGTAATTGATTTGGAATTTTGTGGATACACATAATTCACAGGCTTTAATTTAGTCTTTGTACTGTCTGTAACATATCTATAGGTTTTTGGATTTGTCGAGTCATTGATAACAACTCTTCCTGGATTTGATGAAACATCCTTTTCCTTGTTCTTTTTCTCATTCTCTGGCTTATAACCTAGACACTCTTTCCAGTTTTTATCTGTAATTATCTCATGAGTTTTTGTTCCAGAGTGTGTCCAAGTTCTGAGTCTTTCATTAGCATCCTTAAGTTGCATTTCAAGTTCTTTACATTTAAAATCTATTTCAAGTTTCATGTGTTTAGCATTATCACATTCTGTTTGAACTTCCTGCAAGAAAATTAACTCAGCTTCTAAATGATCATTTCTTTTAGTTACCTCTGCCATCTAAGAATTTATTCTAGTATTTTCAAGAGATTGACTCCTAAAGATGATATGCAGAGACTTAAGAAAAGACCTTAACTCAGAGACATTATTTGTATCAAAATCAAACAAGGTTTCAGATACCTTAGTTTCAGCAGCAACAACAGTCTCATCAGTATTGGCCATTAGTGCATAATTCATCTCTTCTTCTTCAGATTCTGAGGAAGAGTCCATCCAATCCTTGCTTGATGAGATAAGAGCTTTGGTCTTTGCCTTTTTGCACTCAGTTGCAAAATGACCCATTCCATCACAGTTGTAGCATCTGACTTTTGACTTGTCAAATTTGCTGCTTTTGTCTTCTTTCTTCTTGTACCTGTCTTTGACAGCATTAAAGGTTTTCTTCTGGAACCTACCTTGCTTCCTAGCCTTTCTGAACTTCATCTTCTTGAAGCCCTTGACTATCATAGCTACCATGTCCATCATATCAGAATCAGTAGAGTCATCATCAGTATCAGAATCAGACTTGGCATCAGTATCTGATGATGAGTCATCAGGAATTGACTCCACAACTCTACTTTTTCTTGAAGAACCTTCTTCAGCTTTTCCTTTTGATTTTGATTCAACATTCAAAGAAACAGATTTTACTTTGACATTTTTCTTGTTCTTTCTCTGTTGAACCTCAAGATCGTAGGTTCTTAGCATCCCATAGACTTCATCAAGAGACAGCATCTTCAGATCATATTGATGCCTTAAGTTATGATTGAAGCTTGAGTATCCCACTCCTCAGTTAAAGCTCTTAGAAACTTGGTATTTGAATCCTCTGGATCATACTCTTTGCCAACTAGAGATAGATTATTCAGCAGTGTTGGAAATCTATCATAGATATCAGTAAGGCTCTCATCAGATCTAGCATCGAACTGTTCATACTCCTAAATCAACAGAGCCCTTCTGTTTCTTTTGATAGATTCAGTGCCTTGACATTGAGTTTCCAAAGTATCCCAAATTTCCTTTGCAGTCTTGCATGCTATGACCCTGTTTGACATGACATTATCAATACTGTTGTGCAAAATATTTTTTACCTTTGCATCTTTGAGCACTTGAGCCTTTTCTTCTGGAGTCCACTCACTCTTTGCCTTGATGACATAGTGTTCAGCAACAGTTTCAGTTCTTGCAACTAATCTTGTTGGAAGAAATGGTCCATCATTGATCCTGTCAAGATAGTCAGGATCAGTAGCTTCCAAATACATTAACATCTTCACCTTCCATGTTGGATACTCAGTTTTCTAGAGAATGGGAATCTTAATGCTTTCATACTTGCTTGTCGACATCTTAAGATCGTTTCTGATTATTATTAATCAGTTTCGCTCTGATACCAATTGTTGCCCAGTAATTAACAGTTGTAGAAGGGGGTTGAATACAATTGTATAAGATTTTCGACTTAAACAGAAATAACACAAGTATGAATCAATAACAACTTTATTAATTCTGATATAAAACTGTTACAAAACTCTCTTAAGAAATTCTTATGTTCTTAAGAGCTGCTAGGTTACAAGATAACTCGTGTAAGCAATTACTCTTATGTAAAACCTAAACTGTGTTTATATAGCATACACAGCTACACTATCAATTACAAGATATTCTAAATCAATTACATATTACTCTGAATGCATATTCTGTATGATAGCTGCCTTCCTACAATTTAGGAACTGACATATCAATCTTCCTTGATCTCTGGTCTGATGAGAATCTTCACATAATCCTGACCAGCTTCTAATACTGACAGTACCTTCATACTGACATCGTATTACTGATGACGTCAGCATCAGTATCTTGATCAGTAACAATCCAGATCCTGATATCACTTGAATCAATATCTAACAATCTCTGAATGCACGGTTCGATATCTCATTCGATATCTCAGAGATTCGATATGTCTACTACTCTATTCGAGAACTCAGAAGGTCAACAAGTCAAAGCATCATTCGAGTTCTCTAGGGGTCAACAAGTCAAGGTTCATTCGATATCTCAAAGACTTAGAAAGCTATTCGATATCTCAGGGATTCGATAAGTTAAATGGTCTATTCGACAACTCAAGGATTCCTGAAGAAAAGAGCTATTCGAGAAGTGATTCGATATGTCAACTTTATAGTATTCGAGAACTCAGAGTTGTCTAATCCTAGTTCTCGAATCAATCACTTAGCCAATTCTCGAATGCATTTTTGGAGACAAAATACTGGAGAAATTGTACAAGTCAGAAACCTGCAACAAGCCAAAGCACTTTATGGACCACAACCTGTAACGTTCTTTGGAAAGCCTACAAAGAAGCTTGGAGAGATGTACAAGAGACAAAGAGCTAAAGAAGTGGATCTGAACTGAGCTTTACAAAGTCAAATCTGTAGCCGTTTGGATGCTTACTCAAAAAGGATAGACACACTAGAAAGTAAATTTGCTTAGCTACCTTATTTGTAGTAAGTAGGTTGTATTCATGTGTTATAAGAATACAACCTCACTACTTGAGAAGTTAAGTTTTTAACATACATTCTAAGAGTACATCTCTCTGAGAAAAACGAAGCTGAGAATACTATCATTTGTATTCACAGATTGTAGCAAATCTTTATCTAATAAAATATTAGATTAAAGTGATATCGTGTACTGTGTTGTTCATTGTCTACATTCATATTTCTGCATACACATAACACATATCTTGCTACATACTCCAAACAGATTCAAGAACAAGAAAAGTTTAAGAATCCATTCACCGCCCTCTTTTTTCTTTCGTGTGTTCAATACTCAACAATATCTATACTATTAAAACTCCTAAAATAAATAATAACATAATATAATTAATGGTAAATAGTCGTTTGTCATTTTTCAAAACTCCTAAAATGAATACTAACACAATATAATTAATGGTAAGTAGTCGATTGCCTTTTTCACATTTATTTTTAATTGAAGATATTACCTTTTATAAACACCTAAAAATATCAATCATATCATATCTTCCAATCATTAATATTTCCTTTCGAATTAAAACACGTTACCTTTTTAATTTAAAACTAATCTTACAATCATTAATATATACCCGAAAATGTCACATCATATCTACACTATTATATAAAAGCCCAAACACTAAAAGTTTTGGTGTTTCTTTTCTAATTAAATACATTAATCACCTATTAATTTAAAAAATAATTTTGCAATCATTAATATATACCCAAAAATATTACACCATATTACCGTTAGATTTTTAGTAATTATAAGCATATTTTATGATTAAATTACTTTACTAAAGATTCAAGTTTCGAATACCGTCAACGACATATATATAACATAAATTTAAATCATGCATATCATTAATTAAATTTATATTAAAATAATATTAAAATAATTTTTAAAAATAATACTTATATAAAAACATAAATATAGCATAAAATAAAATTTATAACCTATCAAAAAAAACCCGTGCATCGCACGGGTTATAAGCTAGTATTAACTTAAAATTCAGTTAGTAAAAATTTAATTGAAAATATAATATTTAATATTTTTATTTATTTATTTAAAATTACACAAAATACGATATATAAGTACATGGACACGACACGAATACTTAAGGGTTCATGTTTAAATTTAACCTTTATAAACACAAAACACGAAAAAAGATTACAAAAAATATATAAAACAAGCGAATTATCAACGCTAATTTTGAACAAATCTATATATTATAAAATGCTGGATAACCCTTTCCTCAAGTTCGGGATCCATATTCAGGTTTGATAGATATCCATGACCCAGTATGATTTGATAGATATCCATGACACAGTATAGTAGTAAATTATGGATAATTCGGGTTTTGTCAAGGAAATTTTTTTGGCAAGAATGTTTTAATTGGATGGCCCTGGTGGGCCCATTATAATTATAATTGACAATTGTTAGAAAGGAAATAATTTTTAGAAACAAAATAATTCGTATTTTGTCAAGGAAATTTTTTTGGCAAGAATGTTTTAATTGGATGGCCCTGGCGGGCCCATTATAATTATAACCAATTATTTGGCATTAATAATAACAACTGCCAAGAATTGACAATTGTTAGAAAGGAAATAATTTTTGGAAACAAAATAATTCGTGTTTTGTCAAGGAAATTTTTTTGGCAAGAATGTTTTAATTGGATGGCCGTGGCGGGCCCATTATAATTATAACCAATTATTTGGCATTAATAATAACAACTGCCAAGAAAAATTGACAATTGTTAGAAAGGAAATAATGTTTGGCAAGAAAATAATTTGTGTTTTGTGAAGGAAATAATTATTTGGTATTTTGGAATATTTTAATTGGATGGTCCTGGCGGACCCATTATAATTGTAACCAATCAAAATCATTTGTTAACAATTTTTGGTATTATCAAGGAAATAATTTTTGGCAAGAAAATAATTTGTGGTTTGTCATGATGTGTATTTTATATAATATCGGGTCAATATATTTTAAAATATGGATTATAATTATAACCAATTATTTGACATTAATAATAACAATTGCCAAGAAAAATTGACAATTGTTAGAAAGGAAATAATGTTTGGCAAGAAAATAATTTGTGTTTTATGAAGGAAATAATTATTTGCGGGCCCATTATAATTATAACCAATTATTTGGCATTAATAATAACAACTGCCAAGAATTGACAATTGTTAGAAAGGAAATAATTTTTGGAAACAAAATAATTCATGTTTTGTCAAGGAATTTTTTTTGGCAAGAATGTTTTAATTGGATGGCCCTGGCGGGCCCATTATAATTATAACCAATTATTTGGCATTAATAATAACAACTGCCAAGAAAAATTGACAATTGTTAGAAAGGAAATAATGTTTGGCAAGAAAATAATTTGTGTTTTGTGAAGGAAATAATTATTTGGTATTTTGGAATATTTTAATTGGATGGCCCTGGCGGGCCCATTATAATTGTAACCAATCAAAATCATTTGTTAACAATTTTTTGTATTATCAAGGAAATAATTTTTGGCAAGAAAATAATTTGTGGTTTGTCATGATGTGTATTTTATATAATATCGGGTCAATATATTTTAAAATATGGATTATAATTATAGCCAATTATTTGTTCCTTTCTAACAATTGTCAATTCTTGGCAGTTGTTATTATTAATGCCAAATAATTGGTTATAATTATAATGGGCCCGCCAGGGCCATCCAATTAAAACATTCTTGCCAAAAAAATTTCCTTGACAAAATACGAATTATTTTGTTTCTAAAAATTATTTCCTTTCTAACAATTGTCAATTATAATTATAATGGGCCCGCCAGGGCCATCCAATTAAAACATTCTTGCCAAAAAAATTTCCTTGACAAAACACGAATTATTTTGTTTCCAAAAATTATTTCCTTTCTAACAATTGTTAATTATAATTATAATGGGCCCGCCAGGGCCATCCAATTAAAACATTCTTGCCAAAAATTATTTCCTTCCACAAATTTTAAATTATTTTAAATTTTGTTTAATGATAACAAATTACTTAAATAAATTATTTTAATTTATTTAAAATAAATAAATAATTTATTTTAATGATTTTGTTTAATTTTGTGAAAAATTATTTTGTTTAATGATGTGTGTCGTTGTTGTTAACAAATTTTGGTACCCAATTTAGTACTTTTAATTACTCAAATAATTGATATTACATAAAATACACATCATGACAAGCCACAAATTATTTTCTTGAACCACAAAATATTTTCTTGCCAAAAATTATTTCCTTTCTTACAATTGTCAATTTTTCTTTGCAGTTGTTATTATTAATACCAAATAATTGGTAACAAATTTTGGTACCCATTTTAATACCTTTAATTACTCAAATAATTGATATTATATAAAATACACATCATGACAAACCACAAATTATTTTCTTGCCAAAAATTATTTCCTTGATAACTTCCTTAATACCAAATAGTTGGTAACAAATTTTGATAGCCATTTTAGTACCTTTAATTACTGAAATAATTGATTTTATATAAAGTACACATCATGACAAACCACAAATTATTTTCTTGCCAAAAATTATTTCCTTGACAAACCACAAATTATTTTCTTACCAAAAATTATTTACTTTCTAACAATTGTTAATTTTTGTTATCATGACAAACCACAAATTATTTTCTTGCCAAAAATTATTTCCTTGATAACTTCCTTGACAAATCACAAATTATTTTCTTGCTAAAAAATATTTATTTTCTAACAATTGTTAATTTTTGTTATCATGACAAACCACAAATTATTTTCTTGCCAAAAATTATTTCGTTGATAAACCACAAATTTTTTCTTAATTATTTACTTTCTAACAATTGTTAATTTTTGTTGGCAGTTGGTATTATCGTCAACTGTTTCCTTTTTTAATAAAAAGATTGCTTTAGATACCTTTTAACATCCATAATTCAAGCAATGATATGGGATCGATTAGCCACACTAATTATTCTAGGGAAATTCTCACTGGTGCCCTTCTGTTATTGACTTTTCCAAGTGGTGCCATTTCGTGTTTTTGACTTACGAGTGGTACCCTTGTATTTTTGACTTTTCCATGAAATACCACTATATCAACCAAAATGTTAGTATCTGAAATTCTCAATGGTACCCTTGTCAGTTGAATAATGAAGGGTACCAACGGGAAAAGGGTACCATTGGCAAAAGCCAAAAGTACAAGGGTACCATTGAGAATTTCCCATTATTCTATTCCATATTTCTCATATTACTGTCACCACCTCAACTGTATAAAACCTAATGTATTACTTAGTTATGATTTAATTGTTTTAATTTATTCTTTTTATCTACTACAGTTATAAAACATGATATAGTTGACACTACTAAAATAATGTTACAATGTTCAATTTTTTGATCTTTCTAAAATTGATTATTGTATTAATAATTTGTTATACTAATTGTAATTTAAAATATCAAAACGCCTTATGTTCATCAAGAAATTAACATATTTAACTATTAAAGTAGGCAACTTTTTAGTACTACTATCATTTTTCATTTCTACATTAAAAAACTAAACATAATTTATTAAAATTTAAAATAAAATTTATTTAAAATATGAACCGTGTGCACGGGCATTAAACTAGTTGTAATAAGTTCGTGTTATTAGACTTATTTAAGACCGATACCATAAGGGATCGGACTTATATCTCGTATCAACACTATCATACCTGTATCGATTTATTTACCGCTCATTTCTGTCCAGTTTAGACTAGATGAGAAAAGCCTGGCAAGTATCGTTTATAAGAGATCTCAAACAAGTAGGCCTTACTTTGAATATAAGTTTCATGATATTCCTCCCTGACTAATTGCATGATAAAAGTGGAAAATGATGCGAGTTTAAAGAGAATAATAAAATAGAAGAGAAAGATAATGAAGATAAGACGATGTACCTCAACAATAGTAACAGGACACACAACATTTTCCAGGATAATAATTTCAAAATTTTTATTAATAAACATTTACAAGATAAATGTTAAACTATTTTCAGTTCTGGGGTTAAATTACAAATTGCTGTTGTAAAACTATCTTGGTGCAAAAAATGACACGCTAATGGTGTTCAAGGACGATTTTGATGAAGCTTCTGTTTCGCGATGGTTTCGTCTAGCTGAGAAAAACCCAGGCTGTTTTGGAGTAGGCAACTCATGATAACTAGTCAGCAGCTGGAAAGTGGATGACATGGTTGGCCTATCTTCCGGATATTCTTGTACGCACAGTAACCCAATTTGAATAGCTCGAAACACTTCATCTTGAATACTTGACTGCAAGATCACACTATCAACTACTTCCATAAGATTGCTTTCATTGTAGCTTTTCCACACCTAAGAAGTTGGTTCATGTCAATTTTAAGAGGTCAACCAGCAGGTAAGAACTAACATTACAGATTCATACGTCCACTCAGTTACTTACATGTCCAATAAGATTAAGGTTGTGATCTGGATGATCAAAACCTCTGTTACTCTTTCCACTTATTATCTCTATAAGTAATACACCGAAACTGTAGACATCAGATTTAACTGAGAACATTCCATCGATGGCATACTCAGGGGGCATGTATCCGCTATATTGTAAACAAATTGATAAATTATCAGTTTCTGTGCAATTAATCCAAAAAACATAATTGAAATTTTGTTGGACACACATTTGTGACATGTTGTAGGAACTTACTATGTCCCAACCACTCTCGTTGTACTCGCCTGAGTTTCACTTTCCCCAAATATTCTAGCCAGTCCAAAGTCTGATATCTTCGGGTTCATCTCATAATCCAGTAAAATATTACTGGCTTTAAGATCTCTATGAATGATTATATGATATGATCCATATTTTAAAATATATTCATCCGATATTATATAAAATATACAACAAATCACAAATTATTTTCTTGCCAAAAATTATTTCCTTGATAATACCAAAAATTGTTAACAAATGATTTTGATTGGTTATAATTATAACGGGCCCGTCAGGACCATCCAATTAAAATATTCCAAAATGTCAAATATTATTTACTTGACAAAACACAAATTATTTTCTTGCCAAACATTATTTCCTTTCTAACAATTGTCAATTTTTCTTAGCCGTTGTTATTATTAATGCCAAATAATTGGTTATAATTATAATGGGCCCGCCAGGGCCATCCAATTAAAACATTCTTGCCAAAAAAAATTTTCTTGACAAAACACGAATTATTTTGTTTCCAAAAATTATTTCCTTTCTAAAAATTATCAATTATAATTATAATGGGCCCGCCAGGGCCATCCAATTAAAACATTCTTGCCAAAAATTATTTCCTTCGACAAATTTTAAATTATTTTAAATTTTGTTTAATGATAACAAATTACTTAAATAAATTATTTTAATTTATTTAAAATAAATAAACAATTTTATTTTAATGAGTTTGTTTAATTTTGTGAAAAATTATTTTGTTTAATGAAGCGTGTCATTTTTCTTGGCAGTTCAATAGTTGACTACTAATTTTATTTTCCAAATTCTTTTTTTAATTTTTAAAATTTTGGTAATATCACTAAATTAGAAATATATTGACATCCGTACTGTTGGATCGTCGATAATTATTAATTAATTTTTAATTACTCCATAGATGACAAAATTGCCATATTCCTCAAGATTTGGCAGAAAGTAATTAGAAAAAAAAGGAAGAAGAAGAGTTCCTTGCTCCCCATTCTGTGATGTATTAAAATCTATCCACGTGTCTCTGTGTTGTGCGTGTCTGTGACTTTAATGTATTTACTTAAAATTAAACTTTAAATTGGGTGAGAGCATACTAACTTCATTTTTTTTTTCCGTATTATGATTTAATTGTTTTAATTTATTCTTTTTATCTACTACAGTTATAAAACATGATATAGTTGACACTACTAAAATAATGTTACAATGTTCAATTTTTTGATCTTTCTAAAAATGATTATTGTATTAATAATTTGTTATACTAATTGTAATTTAAAATATCAAAACAACTCATGTTCTTCAAGAAATTAACATATTTAACTATTTAAGTATGCAACTTTTTAGTACTACTATCATTTTTCATTTCTACATTATAAAACTACACATAATTTATTAAAATTTAAAATAAAATTTATTTAAAATATGAACTCCCGTGTGCGAAGCACGGGCATTAAACTAGTGAAACCTAATGAATCATTCAAAATGTACAAAAGATTTGATTTTAAAACTAAATATGTTATCTATAATAACTGGAATGGTCATTTGAAGTCATTATTATAATAATAATAATAATAATAATAATAATTATTATTATTATTATTATTATTATTATTATTATTGTTGTTGTTGTTGTTGTTGTTGTTGTTGTCATTGTTATTATTATTATTAAAATAATTTTTGGTTAAAAGTTATTATAAAAACTGAAAACTGTATATATAATATAATAATGTACTGAATAAAAAGATTTTCTTTCTAAATGTTTCCATTAGTTTAGAAAAAACTAAATATGAAATTCATCCCATTATAAAAAATAATTTTCTATTAAATGAAGTTCTTATAAACAAAAATTCATAAATATTGCATAATAGATGTTTCAAAACAAATTTAATATATTAATAATTTTATCTAGCTGGTACATGTATTCAAAATATATCTAAATAAAAATTTCAGTAATACTTTTATTCTAAAAAGAAGAAACAGTTTAGAATTAAGCTAGAGATAATTATTAAATATTATGAATGCATACAAAAATTTCAAATTTACGACTTTGTTTGGGATTATTGTTAAAAATTGTTGTGTTATAAAAAAAATATTGGTGAAAAAACTGCTGTTATTAAAATTGAAGATTTTTTGGTAATATTTATTATATATGCATGTTTTGATGTAAAAATATAATGAAAATAATGTTTTGGTGAATTTTTGCAAATTCACCACTATTATTCCAAGATCCCTAATATACCATGTAAATCAATCTCAAAATAATAAACCAATAAACACTCACATAAAATGATACAATCGCATAAAACTATACAATCAAAACAAAACAAAACATAAAAATTCACGGAAATTGGGTACAAACCAAGACCCAAACCCTTCTAAATCGAATCTGAGAATCAAAATGAAATTTTTTTGGAAACAAAACTCGATTATATTAAATAAAAAATAATAAGAAAACAAGAAAGGAATTTAAAAGATTTGATGAAAATGATTAGATAATAGAAAAAAACATAAATGATGAAGAAAAGAATGGATCTGAAAAAGATGAGATGGTCATGGAGGATGGTAGGGGTGAGCAAAAAATCGAATCAAACCGAAACCGATGAAAATCGAACCGAAAAAAACCGAAACCGTTAAAAACCAATCCGAAACCGAAATCTAAAAACCGATCCGATTTTAACGGTTGCGGTTCCGGTTATAGGTTAAAACCGATCCGAAAAAACCCGAACCCGAACCGATTAATAAAATAAATAAATAAATAAATTTTATATATATATATATATATATATATATATATTATATTTATAATTAATACATACACATATTTTTTGGGCAGCAAAAAACTGGTACTCTTCTATGAAGAGTCTGAACAGCAGATGCCATGTGGCCATGTGGGGAACACCAAACAAGCCCAAGAGGCCAAGAGTAAAATTATACTCCCTCCGTAAACATTTTCCTGTTTTGACTTTTGTTCCTGTTCATTGTAAACGCTTGATTACTAATTTACGCATAATTTATAAGATAAAATATAGTCATGAGTGTTCTTGTTTGATTCGTATTTGTGAGTACTTTAATACAGTGAAGTTTTTATATTTAAAACTAACACGAAATTGAAAATATTAACGATCAAAAGTGTACGTTGTCAAGCGTGATAAAGCAAACAGAAAAATCTTTTAGGAACGGAGGGAGTATCATAAACTAAACAAATAACAGATTTTGACATTTTGTACCTTCCAATTTGTTTGAGAAAACTCTTGGTAATCATTGTTTTTTCATGGGTTTCTCAGGTTTCTGTGTATCTGCTGCTAACATTTTTTAATGTTTACTGATGGTTCTTTTTGAAATAAAGATTCTAAAAAAAAATATACAGTTTGTGCATATCCACATCTTTAGTGAATTGTTGAACATGTTCATATTAGTTGTCCTTCGACCAATTTGGTTTGGTAATTGTTTGCTGATCTTTACTTTTGCTCATAATAGCATTCTGGCAGCAGAGTCCTGTATTAACTATTAATAGCCTTGCATTCTCATCTCAATATTGCATTCTCATCTCAATATTTTTATAACAAATCCTACTGCAATGCAGCCATGATGTAATTTTAACTTTTATATACTTTTCATTTAAGTAAGATATATTGGTTTTATCATTTTTATTTGAGGCGGTTTTAAAATCGAAACCGAACCGATTGAAACCGATCCGATAATTTGAATCCGAAACCGAACCGTCGGTTTCGGTTACGGTTTCGGTTTTAAATTTTAAAACCCGAAGAGTTTCGATTTCGGTTTCAGTTTTACCATAAATCCGATCCGATCCGTATCCGATCCGATCCGTGCTCTCCCCTAGAGGATGGAGTATCGTTAGTGGTTGACTGGTTGTACACTTGTACGTGCCGGCCAACAAATTGAATCACATAGCCACATAGGTGTGTGTTTTTAGTTAAGACCTTGAACTAGGCTTAGATGACCAGATTCTAAATACCAACCCACATATGACATATGTAGACATTGAAAATAGAAAACTACCAACAGATAAAAATAAGGATTCTGAGATACATTTATATAAAATAATTTTATTATATGATTGTGTATATTCAAAAAAATTAAAAAAGTTTTTCATATTTAATAATATATATATATATATATATATATATATATATATATATATATATATATATAGGCAAGTGCTCAAATGAGACCCCTCCATATGGTGAGAACTGAGACTTAATCTTAACCCCATATTTTTAAAATGTATTTTAAATCACAGCCGTGTATTTTAAAATCTAAAACCTTTCCTCTCTTTCATCTCACATCTATCAGACCATCACTACGACTTCTTCATCTCTCTCTCTCTCTCTCTCTCTCTCTCTCTCTCTCTTCGTCCTTCATCTCCTTTTCTGGAACTTACACTCTTCTCCAATCCATTGTCTTCCTCATCGGAATCTCATTACACCCTTTCTCCTTTTCGATGTCTGGCCCCGCAAGGGCATCATCTCCATCTTCATCCATCAACAATCACACTTGATCCATTTCTATCTTCCCCTTTCATTCACCCCAATAATCATACTTTCATTGCTCGATCGTTGTTACTCACATGGCTACTCCTCTGGTGGTTGCTAAACACTCTGGTGGTTGATAAACATGAATGTTTTTAATCAATTTAGTCGGGAAAATAAACATATCAGGTAGATTTACTTTATATTTATAATTTTCAAATCCGATTTCTTTTCATCTGGATCCGATTTCTCTCATCTAGTGGTGGTTATGGTGGTTGCGACATCTGTAATGGGCAAGATGAATTATGTATGGTGGAGATGGTGGTGGTAGGTATGGTGAAGCCGGCGCTTTACGTGATTTGTTTAAAAAAAATTGGTGATTTGTATCGAAATTTGGTGATTTGGGTTGAAATTTTAGTAATTTGGATAGAATTTTGGTGATTCTGTATGTTGTGATAATAGTAGCAATCTGATGGTGATATCTGATGATGATTTCTGAAAGTGGTAGATTGGTGATAAGGGTGGTAGATTGGATAGAATTTTAGATTGTATGTTTAAGAAAAAGAAGACGTCATGGATCGATTGAAATTTGAGTTCACCATGATGAAGGGCTACTTACAATCGGTGAGCACGATAGTGGGTTTATAGGCTAGGGAAATGGTGACGATGACTCAGATCTGGTGAATCTGATACTATTACGAAATTAAATCTTTTTTTTTTTTGTGTTTTTGTGCCCAGAATTTTTGGTGATTTGGGTGTAAAATTGGTGATTTGTGTATGTATATTTCGATTTATATACAAAAATTGGTGATGTTAGTTCAAATTTTGGTGATTTGTATTTCAATTTGGTGTTTGTTTTAGGTAGTGGTTTGATATAGAAATAAGTATTTTAACAAAAAAAGAAAGACATTAGACACAGAAAAGAAGAGGAGATGTGAGTAGACGGTAGTGAAGCAAAGAAAACTATGGATCCTCGCATCTGGCACAAAGTTGCTGGCTTTTCCGGTATATAAATCAATAATAATGTGTTCCATTTTGTATAGAATTTTCGTACCCTTTTCTTAGTAGTAATGATTTACAACAGTAAGTGGTTGTAGTTTAATAATCTTGATTGTTCTTGGTTGAAATTATACAAACACGAATAGGAGCTCTTGGATTGGGTACATATGATGCTCATGCTTTCAAGCCCAATAACCCCACTTATAAAGATGTAATCTTTAATTCAATTACCCCCCATTATTTTAATCTTTTGCTTCTTCTTTTTAGTTAATTTGTGTCTACTGCTATCTCTTATATGTATGAGTATGTGTAATTGGGCAGGTGTGGCACGCATATGTATCTTTTCCTTTTCTTACAGCAGGTGTGGTTTCTGTTTAAAATGTCGCGCGCCTGGTTGATTATTGGGCCTAATTTTGTGGCCCAATGTGCAGTTCTCACTATAACAGGGGTCTCATTTGAGCACCTCCCTATATATATATATATAAATACATTGATTTGTTCAATATTCTAGGAAAAATTACCAGAGACATCCCAAGTTCCTTTCTCTAATAATAAATATTTATTTAGAAACAAATAAATATTCAATAGTAATAATTTTTCAAATAAAAAAGAAATTAAGTCTTAAATAAACAATAGTTGTTAAACAAATGAAAAATTGGTAATAATTGTTTTTCAAATAAAAAAAGAAATTAAGGGGGTGGTATTGTATTATAACTTTAAATGACTTTTATTGACTTCTAAAAAGTTAATGACTTTTGTTAATTTGATAAACTTTTAATAACTTTTAAGGAGTTTGTATATTTCATCATTACTTTTACAGACTCTTTTATATTGACTTTTGAGGAGTTTTACTTACATTTAATGACTTTTGATCGATAACTTTTACAGACTTTTTTATATTGACCTTTGAGGAATTTTACTTACATTTTAATGACTTTTGATCGATAACTTATATTAATACGAATATAAAATTATAAATACGTAACATATAAAAAAATGTAATAAATAATAAGTTTATATTAAAAATTATATAACAAGAAGATCAAATTATTGATATTTCACCAATAAATTATATATATATATATATATATATATATATATATATACAATTGTAATATAAACTATTATTAAATTATTGATTTTTAATTTTTAATCTTGGATATATATGTATGTAGGTCACAGTAGCGAGCACTGTATACTCCAACTTTAGCGGTTAACATAGGCGAAAGGCTGAAAGTGCTAGAGGCATAGTAACTGAGGAAAAGATCTTCAAAGATTTATCATTTAACCGAAGGATATGCAATGTATTTCCGAAAATTTAGACAATAAGACTTTAATGTCGGAAAATAAACATCTAAAGATCTTGAACTTGAAGTCCACGTAAGAGAAAAGATGACATTAAAACTCAGAAAATAGAATTTTTAAGTAAAGTAAACTTTTTTACAACAAAATCTAAACGAAAAGAAAATTATATAATTAATAATTAATACAAATAGAAATCCAACCAAAGGGGATCCCTTTGGTTAGACTTGTCAAATATCCAAATGGTATAAAATCAAGTAAAAAGTATAATTTTATCCTCCAACAACAATATATAGTTTAATTAAATTTAAAATAAAAATAAAGATAAGTAAAAAAGGACTCAATAATTTTTTATTTTTTTTGCAAATGAATATGTGTAAATATGAACATTAATAATCTTAACATTCACATTAAATACATAAAAATTAAACTTAAATCAAAACTAAAAAGATACTAGAAGCTAAAAACTTTCAAGTTAAAAAGTAAATCAGTCAAATCAAAGAGATAATATTTGACAAAAAAAAAAATCAAAGGGACAATAACCATCGTTCATAATTTAAGAGAGAAGATATTCTATTTGGGAAAGAGAATTGACAAAATTCTAATATAAATGAAATTGAAGAAAATAAAATAATAATATAGAAGTCATGTGAAATCTTACCTCAAACCTCATGACTTTTCAAATTAGATCTCTAGTTATATTTTAAGTTAAAAGTCATAAAAAGTCATTAAATGTAATTGTCATTGCAAATTCATGACTTTTTGAATAACAGTCTACTTTTAAAGAGTTGTTAAAAGTTTAAATTGAATAACACCTTACTTTTAATGACTTTTTAAAAGTTGTTAAAAGTCTTAATTCAATAACACCATACTTTTAAATACTCTTTAAAAGTTAGAATTGAATACCACATGACTTTTAAAATCCTTAAAAGTCATTAAAAGTTGGTATTGAATACCACCCCTAAGTCTTAAATATAAACAAGAGTTGTTAAACAAATGAAAAATTGGGTTTAAAATGAAGAAGACTTTCATTTCCCCATTTGACCCCACTTCACTCCTCTCCCCCTTCTTTGTTTCTAGGGTTTTA